>CM067323.1:60132500-61575000 GCA_034376525.1 Nicotiana benthamiana
TAAAAATATCATAACGAGTCCCCACGGGCAAGGTATCACTCAGAATATGGCCTCTCGGGTTGCCTCTTAGTCACTCGTGACTCAACTCTCATCACTCAGTACTCACTCTCAGCACTCATGCTAAATAATATCTTTTAATAATAGAAATCATAGTAACCGTTACGGCGTGGAGCCCGATCCATAGTTTATAGTCGACTTCGCTCACTGGGCGTGTACAAACTCCGTAGAGGCTCCTATTGCCCAAACGCCATATCGCTGAGCCTGATCCATATAAGTATCGCTGTGATGTGCTACACGATCCATAATTGATACATCTATAAATATCCTTACCATTAGGTTCTCAATCTCTCTCAGTTCTTAACCTCACAGCCTCTCGGGCACAATAATAGAAATTAGGGAACTCAATCCAAACAATCATCACATTTAGGAAGTTGAGTAATAAAGCAGTTTTAAACAATAAATAGGTAAAACATGACTTAGGATATGCTTTCAACAAGTAAAGTGAGTATAAATAGTGAAAATGCCCCTAAGGGTCTCAACAGGTTGGCACAACACCCCAAACATTACATACATACCATATTATGGTATAAATGACTGAAGTACAGAATATCATAAGGTTCCAAGACAAATACGTGTCTTAGTAGTCGCTCCAAGTCATAATCCCTATCGGTGCACACCCACTCGCTCGTCACCTAGCATGTGCAGCACCACATTTTTCAAAATAAGTCAAATACCGGAGTTTTGTACCATCAGTTCCAGAATTACAATGGTTGCTTACCTCAAACCGGTGAAAATACTACTTCGTGAAGCCTTTTGCCCTCGAATTAGTCTCCACTCGCGTTGAATCTATCCAAAATCATAATCACGATACCAAATTATGCTAAGACACCGGAGCCAAAGCAAAAACAATTAAATAATACCAAAAATTCCGAAATTGGCCAATCCCGACTCCCGGGTCGACGTCTCAAAACTCGATAAAAATCATATCAATGGAATCCTTATCCTTCCACGAGTCCATACGTACCAAAAACATTGAAATCAGAGTTCAAATGACCCCTCAAATTCTCATTTTAAAATATCTTAAGCTCAAGCCCTAATTCCTCAATATTAGTTAGATTCCATGATTCATTAGGTAGATTGCACATTAGAATCGGGTTTTAAGTCCAAAATTCTTACCCCCAAGTGATTCCCCTTGAATCCATCTTCAATCTCCTTTCAAAAGCACCAAAAAAGACCAACAGTGGAAGAAATAAACATCAAATTCGCGTACAAGACGACAATTTAAACCTTCTGCCCATGCCTGAAATCCTTCTTCATGAACGCGGTCAAAGCCTCCCGTTCGAGAAGCACAAAATAACCTTTACCAAAATTCCTCTTTCGCCATCGCGACCTCCCCATCCCGAATGAGATGCTTCACTCAGACAAACTATGCAAACGCGTTCCCTCACTTGTGAACGCGATGAATAAATTCCCCTGAAGCTCAGCTATGCATTTATTTTACGCGAATGTAACAACACCCACACGAATGCGGTGCATAGATGCCCACCCTTTCACGAACGCAGAGCCTTCCTTGATAAAGTGAAGGCTTAAATTTCATCTTCCTCAACTGACCCTTTGCGAATCCGAGGACCTTCTCGCGAACGCAAAGGTCATTTTTCTAGGGCACTGATCTGCAATTATCTACGTTCCAAACTTCACGGAATGGCCCGATTGACCACCCAAAAGTCACCTGAGGCCCTCAGGACCTCAACCAAAGGCATCAACATATCCCAATACCTTATTCAAGCTTGTACCAATCTTCAAAACACCTCAAATAATATCAAATCAACTAACACACATCGGATTCAAGTCTAAGTTTCCAAAATTTTGAATTTTGCTTTTGATAAAAATCCCAACCAAACCACGTCTGAATGATCTGAAATTTTGCACACACCTCCCAAATAACACAATAGAACTACTGCAACTCTCGGAATTCCATTCCGACCCCTATATCAAAATCTTACCTACCAATCGAAAATCACCTAATATCTAATTTTTCCAATTCAAGCCTAACTCTACTCCGGACCAAAACTCATCCATATCACACTTCTAAGTCAGGAATCACCTCTCGAAGCTAACCAAACCATCAGAACTCACACCAGATCCCTCTAACACATAAGTCAATATCAGTTGGCTTTTTCAAACTTAAGCTTTTCAAAAGAGACTAAGTATCTCAAACCTTATCAAATCCGTTGTGATCCCAAGCAAACCTACCCGATCACATATAGAACCGATAAGCAAAGCAATAAGGAGCAGAAATGGGGAAAATAGAGTGGTAAACATGAGACGATTGGTCGGGTCGTCACACTTTCTTATTTAGGCGTGCTAATATTAGGAAATTAAATACTCTTCCAGATACATTACAACGCAAATCATGTATTTATAATTATCGGCTATTTCGATTCAAAATTTAGCGACTTTTTTTTCTGCAACAAATGCAATTATGTCCAAAATCCCAATTATGCTACAACTGAATGGGAATTGGGATAACAATAGGAGACTTAGAGAATTTCAGGCCGATGGTATTGTAGTCGATGAGGATGCGAGTTATAGCGTATTGGTTTCTGCAATAGCACAACAATTAATGATCGATACATCCGAAAAAATTATAGAAATCAAATACATTGTCTATGAGCATCATTTCCCAATGGAAATTAGGAACGATATGGGTGTTCGTGCATACATGGAGACGAAAAAGGAAATAAAAACATAGGATCATATTCGCTATGTATAATTGTTCGCGACTTCAATTTGGAATTGGGTATCACTAATAAGAACACAGTTGCAGGTTTGTGTTGTTACATTTTCTATCAAATTTGGGTTGTATATCAATGTCCTACACTTCATCTACATTTTATCTACAAATAAACTACATGTAAAAGTAAATATATATATATATCTTTGTGGATTTTCACAATATCTACAAAATTTTTACATTTATTCTACAATAAAAATGCATATCATTTAAAAAACTAATATGAAACACAGAATTTCAATATTTCGACAAATTATCTACAAACTGTCCATAACAATATTATGTTTATTTTCATGAAGGTTTGTCTTGAACACTAAAGTTACTTGATATACCAACATCTCCCATTATAGAGCAATATGAAAGAATAATAATACCAGATAGTACATCAAGTTTTGTTGAAGTAGGACAAGTATACCAAGACAACCAAACAATTGCAATTGCACTGAAGCAATATTCTATCATGCACAAGTTCAAATTCAAGGTTAAAAGATATAGTGTTAGAAGGTATGAACATATGAATGGTCAAATATTATTATTTTTAAAATTTTGTAGTTTATTTGTAATTTTTTACTTCTTCAATTTTGTCTTGTGATAATGTTTATCAGTATTATAGATGAATTATACTTTAGTTGTATATAAATTATATAATGTGATTGTTTAAGCTAAAACAATCTTTTTTTTAAATCTACGTTGTAAAATAGTGTTTAAATTGTATTAATTTTGTAGCTACTGGCTGTTATGTGTTGGTAAAAATTGTACATGGCAGTTCAAGGCAACTAGCATAAATGATTCTGCAATTTTCAAGTTCAGAAATTTCAACAGCCAGCACACATGCTCATTACTGGAAAATACATTCATCCAACGCAAACCTACTGCCATTGTAGTTGGTAGCATGGTTATTCCAAAATATTCTGATCCAAGGACAATTTACAAGCCAAAAGACATACAAACTGACAGTTGTCTGAACACGGCGTGAATGTAATCTATATGCAAGCTTGGAGAGCACAAAAATGCTTTACAATTTTTGAGAGGTCATCCTGCTTACTCCTACAACAAATTACTAAGGTATTTTTATATTCTTGAGAAGACTTATCCGTGATTTGAAGAAGACCGCAGATGAATGCTTTTTATATGCATTTGTTGCGATTTGTATGTCAATCAGTGGTTGGAAATATTGCAGGCCAGTAGTAGTAGTTAATGGGACCTTCTTAAGTTAGCATACATGGTAATAAAGCTAACAACTAGTACATTGGACGCAACAGGTAAAAATATAAATATTTTATAGATATATTGTAGAATTTTACAGATTATTTATATTATGTAGATAAGTTGTAGTTAGTTTGTATGTATATGTCTCTCTATGTATTTTCAAGACTGCAAGTTAATTATTTTTTGACACATAATGTAGGTACGATATTACCATTGGCATATACTGTTGTTGATTCAGAAAACAATGCATCGTGAAAGTGAATTTTGAGCAATTCAAACATGCATATGTCAAAAACCAAATTATGTTGTTTTATATCGTAATGAGAGTATCTTGAAAGAAACATCTATTATTTATCCAGGCATGCCATATTATTCTTGCATGTTGTATATTTGGACAAATATAAGGGCAAAGTTCAAGGAGGGTCATCTAAAGTTAAGCGAATTGTACTTTGCAACGGCACGATCATACACTATTGATGAATTTAATGAAAGGATATCAAAGATTGAAGAGATAGATCCGCGTGTTAAATCCTACTTACATGATGTTGGCTATCACAAACGGTTATGAGTACATGTAACGGTGAACAGAACTTGGACTATGACATCAAACATCGCAGAGTCGTTGAATGTTGTAACAAAAGATGCAAGAGAGCTACCGATAGTAGAACTATTAGAGTACATGAGGACTCTTCTTGAATGGTAGACTAATGCAAGTTATTGAAAGCAAAGGGTACCTTCATATACCTTGGGTCAAAATACAACAAAGAATCGGAGATCAGCAGAACATTATCGCAAAAGCTTAGGGTAAGATCTGTTTATTTGGTCCATAAAAATAAAATATTAAAATTCTATGTACCCAATTTGTAGATATTTTGAAGATATTTTGTAAATAATTTGTACATAATTTACATTTTGATTGTAGATATTTTATTTCATTTTTGTAATGTATAGGTGAGTATTTCAAGAGATCATATCTATATTGTGATAGATGGTGTGAAGCGGTACATTGTGTGTCTTGGAAATAAGAGATGTAGAGCTGGGCAGTTTTATCTTGATGAACTTCCTTGTGCGCATGTATTGGCTACTTTAAGGCACAAAATGAGTCTCATGAAAACTATTGCTCGCCGTTTAACACAAAGGAGAGCCTATTGCGTACTTATGAAATACCAATAAATCTCGTGCCTGATGAAAGCAAATGAAATGTGCCACAATATATATCTAAATAAGTAGTAAATCCACCTACAAGAGAGACAAGGCAGGCAGGAAGACCTCAAAAAGAAAAATACAAAACATATGATGAAATAAATTCTAAGAAGTACAAGGTTTAGTGTGGCAACTGCGAAGGAGAAAGGCATTACAAAAGATCTTGCAGAAATGCACCCAAAAAGAAATAAATTTTATGTAGTTACTAGAATATTTCATAATAATTATTGGTTTGTTCAGGATAACATAATTTGAAGTGTAATTGTTAAGGTTTTTTAAGATCATAATGTAGTTAGTTAGGATTATTCTGTATTGGGATAATACTTTCATAGAGTGATTTGTTCACTAATGATTTTTATATATATAATCTACCGCTTTTTTTATTATCTCTAGCATCCTTTACGTAGTTATTAATATTTTTTTTACACTTTCTACAATACAACTAAAAAAATATATAGTAATTGAAAGTGACAAAATAAGTACATTATAAATCAGTAGGAAAATAGTTATATACTAAAATATAATAGATCAACTATTTTTTACATTCAAAAAATGAATATAAAAGCAACAAAACTCATTATTAAATATTTTCTACAAATTATCTACAAAAAAAATTACAATAGCTGGAGCTGACATAATAGCTAGATTATAATTCAGCCAGAAAGAAGTTATATGCTAAAAATAATGTGGATCAAGTACTATTTACATTCAACAAATTGAATGTAAAAGCAACAAAATATTTAGTTACTGATTTTTACGTTTTATCTACAGAAAAATATTAAAATAACTACATATTTTTGCATTGACAGAATAATTGTATAAAAATTCAGTTGGAAAGGATTTATATGCTAAAATAATGAAAATCATGTACTATAAACATTCAACAAATGAATATAAAATCAACAGAATATTTCTATTTGAACTACTATACAGGATAAGAAAAAAAAATGCTACTATAATTGTAGTGCAAGTTTGCTACAATAAAAACATAACAATATTTTTCTAAAACATGTCTACCATCTTTCTTCTAAACTAGCTGAAACTAAATAATTGTTCAACATGTTCCATACAAAATATTAAAACTACTTCTTCTTCTTCTTCTTATGGACTTGTGTTTTCTCATTCAAAGCTGGTGCACCTTTTCTCCTTGCCAATTGCCTGTCACTTCACTTCTACTATTTGCCCCATACTCTTGCTTCTTTCTAGCATAGTCCCAAAGTGGCGCTCCATAGTGTCTACGATATTGGTCGATAACGGAAAGTCTTTTGCTGGAATTGATAACTCTCCAAGACCAACATACTCTGCAAAGGCAGCAATAAATACACCACAATTGCTACAAAGATAAAAATATATCAATATTTACAAAACGATTAGAAAAAAAAAGGGTTAAATGTATAGAAAGAAAGATGATTTTTGTTACAGTGATCCTTCTTTTAGTTGTGGTATCTCTCTGATGATCCACTGAATGTTAAGAGGGTCGGTAACAACTTTCTCAATGTATGCCTTTATATTCTTTAAGTTGATTTCTTTACGCTTCCCATACAAATCGGTGCATGACAAATACAAAGGGATGATAATATAAAACTTTTCGATAAAAGATTCAACAATAGGGTGATTGCGTGAAAAGACCATGGAATCATACGCATAAAGTTGATTGTCTGCAATGTCAAAAACAACCAACACCCAATGAAATTTTTCTACAATGTTAACTGGTAAGATGACATAATTAACTTCATCCCATGCAACATTTGTGAGTAGTCTATTCCCCAATCTATATTCTTTTACAATGTCCTAGTGTTTGACAATAAAAAACTTCTTTTCTTGAAGAGAATATTGGAACTTTTCATAAATTTGTTCAATCCTAGTCTTCAACAAACAATCTGTTGTAGTAAACCTGATCATGTTGTGGGGGCCTTACTTGCGTCTTTTCCTTAAGTAATACATTATAACATCAATGTGCTGCAACAAAAATAGATTACATTTATACTACAAGTTATCTTCCAATAATCTACACGAAATATAAAATAACTACAATTACATTACAAACAGAAAACAAAGCATCTACAATCAGAATATAAATTATCGATAAAATATCTACAATCAAACACATTGAATCATACTTAGCCATTGAGGACTTGTCCGGGGTGTGCCAAGGAAAAGAACCACTCCTTATTGTCAACCTTTTCCACTCCAAGATCTAACCATAGCTTAATTTGGTTGTCCTTTATAGAATACAGACACTTCCTCCTATATAAACAAATAGAAATTAAAATAAAATGTTGAATGAAGTGAATATGTAAAAGATAAATACTAGAATAAAAGTATCAAATTGTGCAAACTAACCTCTTTGAACATGTGTCTGTACCGCGGTATAACAACTTATTGAATTGATCCAACAACTCAGTATCTACATCTTGACCAATAACACTAGTAAATGGGTGCTTGAGGTGAAAATTTGAGGTCCAACTGAGGTACTGCCACCAGAACTGTATTAAGGGAGAAATGATGATCGGGCATGCTTTCCTGGATGCCTTGTTATACCTTGATGCACGGGTGTTGTTTCATCTTGTATAGGCTCGCCGAACATAAAAAACTGGGAGAAGTTATCAGGAAGCTCGAAATTATCAAGTTTAACCTCCTTCTTATCACCTCCGGAGTCTTCTGAATCACCTACATTCACATACTCTGCCTCTTCACCTACATTGTCATCTTTCTCATTCTGTTGTTCTCTTTAAGCTGCTACTGTCACCCCGTGAATTGGAGATTGTGCATATATATCTTCCCTCTACGTAACACTATGTATATCTAGCTTAATAGAATGGTAAAAATATTGAAACATAAATAAAATTTCTTTAAATTCACTTTCATACCTACATTCTCTTCATCAACTACACCTTCAAAATGTGTATATAAATCAACAAGTGCTGGATGATTTTCTTCACCAAGTGCACCTTCAACATGTTTTGTTTTTTCATTTAATATGTTAAATCATACTGGATAGTAATGGCTTGACAGTTTTAGAAGGTATGTTGGTGTGTTATAAGATCTACATAAATCTGTAGAGATGTGCCAATATCTGTATTTATTTGTATATGTTACAAAACTTAGCTCAAAGTAATAAAGAAAAAGATAGACAACAAAGTAAAGAGAAATAGAGAAGAGAATATAATTCTTCTATGTATCCAAGTGTATTACAAAATGATTTCTCATCCTCTATTTATAGTACTACATAGAGGTATACTAAAAATATTCCATAAATATGTCATTAAGCTTTTGAGATCATGGAGGAAGATCATGGGGGAGATCATGGAGGTGTGGGAGTTACAACCATAAGTATTGGAGTAGTGGGAGTTATGGAGATAATGGATAAAAGTAGTGGGTGTTGTAGGAGTTATGGACATCCACCATAATCTAATATTTCATAACACTCCCCCTTGGATGTCCAAAGATAATGTGCCTCGTTAAAACCTTAACTAAAATAAAACCCAATGGGAAAAAAATTCTAGAAAAGGAAAAAGAGTACACATATCTAACAAAATGCATTTTTGTTGCCTCGTTGAAAACCTTGCAAGAAAAACCCAGTGGAATAAAACCTTGTAAGGTAAAAAGAGTGCAACGTGCATTAACTCCCCCTGAAAAGAGCATCAATTCACATCCTTGAGCCTTCGCATTCCGATCTTGTGTACCAGCTTCTTGAAGGTTGACGTTGGTAGAGATTTTGTGAACAAATCAGCCATATTATCACTTGAACGAATCTGTTGCACATTGATATCACCATTCTTTTGAAGATCATGTGTGAAAAATAACTTTGGTGAAATATGCTTTGTTCTATCTCCTTTTATGAATCCTCCCTTCAATTGGGCTATGCATGCTGCATTGTTTTCATACAAAATCGTGGGTAGTTTGTCACATTTCAAACCACATTTGTCTCGAATATGATGTATTATTAACCTCAACCACACACACTCTCGACTTGCTTCATGAATAGCGATTATCTCAGCATGATTAGATGAAGTAGCCACAATTGATTGCTTAGTCGATCGCCAAGATATGGCTCCACAGATAAACACATAACCTGTTTGAGATCGAGCCTTGTGTGGGTTGTTAGAATATACGCTTAACGCTAGAGGGGGGGTGAATAGCGTTATAATAAAAAACAAACTTGCGGAATTTAAAAATTGCAGGAATGAAATAAGTGCGATAAGTAAATAATAAGGAACGAACGCACCGATGTTATCCTGGTTCACCATAACCCGTGGCTAGTCCAGCCCCCGAGAGACTCTCTCGAGATTTCCACTAACTTCGTTAAGCTTACGGGTGCTTAACAAACCGTTACAATTGCTCAAGGATACCGCACCTTAAGACTTCACTTGCTTGAGGATACCTAACCCCAAGACTTCAACCACTAAGACTTTGGGTACTTAGCAAACCCGAAAAATGTGAAGATATGTTCTTCTCAAACAACTCTCTTTTACACAAGCACTCTCTCAAAAGAGTAGATAAAGAGATACAATTTTAGCTCTATGAAAAACACAAAGTTGTCTATCAAATGGCTCAACAAAAGCTCTAAAATGATGCTTGAAAATGATCAATATGTATATCAATGTATGGAGGAGTTGTGTATTTAAAAGCAGCTCAAAAGACCTCATTTTATAGGTGAAAAATGGTGCTGACCGTTGCTTAATTGACAAATAAAATCCCTGAATTTTTGCTCATACAATCTATTGTCTGACCTACACAATCGATTGTTTGAGGACCGTTCAAAAAACAGACTCCTGATTTTAAGGGAAACAATCGATTGTAAAACTTGTATAATCGATTGTTCTTCAACGTTCAAAAATCAATTTAAGATTCTGTGGGAATGGTCTGAATATAATCGATTGTATAAAAACCATAATCGATTATTCTGATTATAATCGATTGTTAAAAACATATAGTCGATTATTTAGCTGATTGAAAAATTCACTTTTAGTACTGTCTCAATACAATCAATTGTTAGAAGTATATAATCGATTGTTTGCTATTTTGAAAAACTTCAAATCACACTGTCTTAATACAATCGATTGTTAAAACTGTATAATCGATTGTTTGCTATTTTGAAAAACACAATCGATTGTAAGGAGCATATAATCGATTGTTTAGGTCCAGATTTAAAAGACATGTTTAAAAACCATTTTGACTAAAATATAAATCATTTTGGTTTAACACAAAGATGCATGTTTATGATAAATAAGATTTAATAAAATGTTTTATGCATGTTTATGATGACCTAATGTTGAGCCAAAAGACGAGATAACGTAAACGTTGTTCTTACATTGGTTCTACCAAATGACCTACGTCTTGGGTCTTCGGTCTTGAACTCTTTGGCTCGACTTTGGCTTGTTCATGCAATTTCGTCATCAGTATGCTTCTCGCCATTTTATTGTTTGTCATATTATATCGTTGTTTGACGCTTGACTTCATTGTTTATCATTCATCAAAACCTATACCTGAAAATCATGCTCATACAACCAAAGCGCACATATCATAGATAGAGTGATTTTCTACAATTTCTCCCTTTTTGATAATGACAAACAACGGAAGATATGCATATTGAATTCCCCCTAAATTCATGCTATATCTCAACATACAGTTTATGCAACCACTTCAATATAACAACTTCAATATAATCAATTCAATATAATTCCCCCTTAATTGAATATTCCCCCTTAATTAAGGCATGCATATCGCCTATATTCTTCCCCCTTTTGGCATTAGCAAAAAGACTATACCAAAAATTATTTAAACCATTGACGATACCAATCGTTATAAACAAGATCATATAAAATGTTAGTAAATGGCATACTAATAATAACGGTCATTTTTCTCAACTATGCCAATTGTTATTTTAAACTAAGAATATTCATCAAAACATGAATCAATCATTTATTTTTAAACTAATTGATACTAATTGTTATTCAAAAAGAACTTACTAAGACATGCATCAAACAAAAATAATATTGATTATTAGTACATATCAACTATTACGATTTTATTCAGAATATGATAACTAACCGACGTTCCCCCTTAATGTATTAAGGTTTCGTGCTTGGTGCATCTACTACAATATTGTAGTCTTCAAGCACACCTGCAAAAAGAACCTAAAAATAGGTTTTTTGTACCCAACTTCTTTTGGGTCCTTGGGGGTTAGGATAATAATAATCATAATCAACTCATAAATCTCTGTGTTTAGCAAAACAGACGGGTGCAATGTGTCCTACCCGATTACAGTAGTGACATATAATATTAGGATATTGCATATGTCTAGGTTGAGCCAAATGCGTTCTAGGTGATCTAAATTTGTTTTTCCTAGAATCGTTGAAATTCCTAGAATCATTTCTAGGTGGTCTAAAATTTTTCATTCTAGACTTATTAACAAAAGTCCTAGAGTTGTTTCTAGGTGGTCTAAAACAATTAATCTTAGACTCATTAGTGAGGTTCCTAGAATTCTTCTAGATTGACCAACCTCATTACTTTCATCCTTTTTAACAACTTCAATTTTAGGACTATCAACACTATGTTTTTCTAGTGCGTTCCTAAGTTCTATGTTCTCTATTTTTAAAGAACTACAAGAAGAACAATTTGAGCATTTTTCAATTGAAGAGGCTTCATTCAATTCCTTGATCTTATTTTTAAAAACAACAATGTCATTTTCCAAAATTTTATTTTCTTTTTCTAAAACTTCAATTTTATTTTTAAGAACACCATTTTCATTAGTCAATTTTTCAAAATCTATTTCTTTCGAAGAAGAGGATTTTTCAAAATCTTTTTCTTGTAAAGAAAGTGTTTTCTGAAAATTTGTTTCTTGCAAAGAAAGTGTTTTCTGCAAAGAAAATGTTTTCTTCAAATCTTTTATCATTTTGGAAGCATTAACAAATTCACCATACACTTCATCATAGGCATTTTGTAATTCTTCAAACGAGTGAGAGTTAGATGTACTTACCTCTTCTTCTTTGTTTTCCATGAGACATAATGCGGCAGTTTCATCGCCTGAGCTGTCCGAATCCCGTGATACGCGCCTATGGTGTTTCTTCTTTTTCTTGTCCTTCTTTATAGACTTACAAGACTTTTCAATTATATCATTTGAAATATTATCATCATCCCTTTCCGAATCACTTACCTCTTCTCGTTTAGAGGATGACGCTTTGAAGGCAAAATTTGAATTGCTTCTAAGATAAGGATTAAGAATTGTGCTATCATAAGTTTCGAGGTTACCTCTTAGTCCATCAATTGTGATATCCGTGAATTCCATCGACTCTTGGATTGCATTGGCTTTGGAATGCCATTCGGGAGTGAGACTCCGTAGGATTTTTCGAACAAGATCTTTGTTCGTGTAAACTTTCCCGAGAGCATGGAGATCGTTGACGATTCTTAAAAATCGTTCAAACATAATACCAATGGGTTCCTTCTCCATTTTAAAGATTTCATATTTATGTGTTAGAAAATCAATTTTTGATTCTCGGACTTGAGGCGTACCTTCATAAATGATCTCGAGTTTATCCCACATCTCCTTGGCGGTTGTGCAGCAAGAGATTTTTCGATAGTCATCCGTATTCACTACACAGTATAATACATAGATGGCCCTTGCATTATTTTCAACTTTCTTGATGTCCTCGGCATCATATTCATCTTCCTCTTTTGGAACCGTGGCTTCTCCAACTTTCTTTGTCGGCATTGGTTCAATGTTTTTGATGATTTGCCACAAACGAAAACTGTTTGCTTTGAGGAAGATACTCATCCGCTCTTTCCAATATGTATAGTTTGTTCCGTCAAATAGTGGAGGGCAAGTGGGGGATTGTCCTTCGCACATTATTCCTGCGTTCAATATTCTCAACAAAAAAATATATATCGCTCTCAACCGGTCAAGGCTTTCAGAGAGTTAGGCTCTGATACCAATTGTTAGAATATACGCTTAACGCTACAGGGGGGTGAATAGCGTTATAATAAAAAACAATGTAAACTTGCCGAATTTAAAAATTGCAGGAATGAAATAAGTGCGATAAGTAAATAATAAGGAACGAACGCACCGATGTTATCCTGGTTCACCACAACCCGTGGCTAGTCCAGTCCCCGAGAGACTCTCTCGAGATTTCCACTAACTTCGTTAAGCTTACGGGTGCTTAACAAACCGTTACTATTGCTCAAGGATATCGCACCCTAAGACTTCACTTGCTTGAGGATACCTCACCCCAAGACTTCAACCACTAAGACTTTGGGTACTTAGCAAACCCGACAAATGAGAAGATATGTTCTTCTCAAACAACTCTCTTTTACACAAGCACTCTCTCAAAAGAGTAGATAAAGAGATACAATTTTAGCTCTATGAAAAACACAAAGTTGTCTATCAAATGGCTCAACAAAAGCTCTAAAATGATGCTTGAAAATGATCAATATGTATATCAATGTATGGAGGAGTTGTGTATTTAAAAGCAGCTCAAAAGACCTCATTTTATAGGTGAAAAATGGTGCTGACCGTTGCTTAATTGACAAATAAAATCCCTGAATTTTTGCTCATACAATCGATTGTCTGACCTACACAATCGATTGTTTGAGGACCGTTCAAAAAACAGACTCCTCATTTTAAAGGAAACAATCGATTGTAAAACTTGTATAATCGATTGTTCTTCAACGTTCAAAAATCAATTTAAGATTCTGTGGGAATGGTCTGGATATAATCGATTGTGTAAAAACCATAATCGATTATTCTGATTATAATCGATTGTTAAAAACATATAGTCGATTATTTAGCTGATTGAAAAATTCAGTTTAAGTACTGTCTCAATATAATCGATTGTTAGAAGTATATAATCGATTGTTTGCTATTTTGAAAAACTTCAGATCACACTGTCTTAATACAATCGATTGTTAAAACTGTATAATCGATTGTTTGCTATTTTGAAAAACACAATCGATTGTAAGGAGCATATAATCGATTGTTTAGGTCCAGATTTAAAAGACATGTTTAAAAACCATTTTGACTAAAATATAAATCATTTTGGTTTAACACAAAGATGCATGTTTATGATAAATAAGATTTAATAAAATGTTTTATGCATGTTTATGATGACCTAATGTTGAGCCAAAAGACGAGATAACGTAAGCGTTGTTCTTACATTGGTTCTACCAAACGACCTACGTCTTGGGTCTTCGGTCTTGAACTCTTTGGCTCGACTTTGGCTTGTTCATGCAATTTCGTCATCAGTATGCTTCTCGCCATTTGATTGTTTGTCATATTATATCGTTGTTTGACGCTTGACTTCATTGTTTGTCATTCATCAAAACCTATACCTGAAAATCATGCTCATATAACCAAAGCGCACATATCATAGATAGAGTGATTTTCTACATGGGTCAGATAAATATCCAGCATCAGCATAACCAACAAGATCAGGACTGCAATTATTGCTATAAAATAATCCCATATCGGTAGTCCCTTTTAGATACTGCAATATATGTTTGATTCCATTCCAATGTTTCCTTGTGGGAGCAGAGCTATATCTTGCTAAGACATTAACTGAAAAAGTTATGTCAGGCCTTGTAGTATTTGCAAGATATATTAGTGCGCCAATTGCACTAAGATATGGTACTTCAGGACCAAGTAGCTCTTCATTCTTTTCTTGCGGTCGGAATGGATCCTTATTCACATCAAGTGATCGAACAACCATCGGAGTACTTAAAGGATATGCTCCATCCATGTAAAACCGTTTCAATACCTTTTATATATTGGCAGATTGATGAACAAAAATTCCGTTTGCCAAATATTCAATTTGCAAACCAAGACATAATTTTGTCTTTCCGAGATTTTTCATCTCGAATTCCTTCTTTAAATAATCAATTGCCTTTTGGACTTCTATGGGAGTTCCAATAAGGTTTATGTCATCGACATATACGGCAAGTACAACAAATTCCGATGTTGTTTTCTTTATAAAAACACATGGGCAAATGGCATCATTTATATAGCCTTCCTTTAATAAATACTCACTAAGAAGATTATACCACATTCGTCCTGATTGCTTTAGACCATACAAAGATCTTTGCAATTTGATTGAAAACATTTCCCGGGACTTTGAATTATGAGTGTTTGGCATTTTGAATCCATCAGGAATTTTCATGTATATCTCATTATCAAGTGAGCCATAAAGATAGGCAGTAACCACATCCATTAAATGCATGTCAAGCTTTTCAACGACAGCAAAACTAATGAGATAACGAAAGTTATAGCATCCATTACGGGTGAATATGTCTCTTCATAATCGACACTAGGCCTTTGAGAAAATCCTTGTGCAACAAGGCGTGCCTTATATCTTTGTACCTTGTTTTTCTCATTTCTCTTGCGTACAAAGACCCATCTATAGCCAACAGGCTTAACACCAATAGGTGTTTCAACTATAGGCCCAAAAACTTCACGTTTTGCAAGTGAATTCAATTCTGATTGGATTTCTTCTTGCCATTTTGGCCAATCAAGTCTTTGTCGACATTCTCCAACAGATTGAGGTTCAAGATCCTCACTTTCTTGCATAATGCTAGATGCAACATTATATGCAAAGACATAATCCACCACTATATCCACTCGATTAAAATTTGTCTCAATATCGATTGGATTTATTGATAGTTCCTTATTTTCCTGAGTCTCGGGCTCAATGGATTCTTCATAAATCTCAGAATTTATTAAATCGTGAGTTGCCTCATGAGATTCTTTCGTAGTGTCATTTTGATCATTTGCTTTCCTTTTTCTAGGATTTCGATCTTCGGAACCTAATGGCCTGCCACGTTTTAGGCGTGCGGGGATGTGAGATTTTGTTATCCTTTTCAAGTCCGTGAATGCGTCAGGCATTTGATTTGCTATTCTTTGCAAATGGATAATATTTTGCACCTCTTTTTCACAAATAGAGGTATGTGGATCAAGATGAGATAATGATGGATTTTTCCACAAAAATTCCCGTTTGGTTTCACCAACTTCTCCCCTAATTTTGGGAAAAGTGTCTCATCGAATCGACAGTCTGCAAATCGTGCAGTGAACAAATCCCCTGTCAATGTTTCGAGGTAGCGAATAATGGAGGGCGATTCAAACCCAACATATATTCCTAACCTTCTTTGCGGACCCATTTTGGTGCGGTATGGCGGTGCTACAGGCACATATACTGCGCATCCAAAAATTCTTAAATGGGATAAATTAGGTTCATGACCCAAAACTCATTGCAACGGGGAATATTTGTGATAATTCGTCGGTCTGAGACGAACTAGCATTGCTACATGCAAAAT
This sequence comes from Nicotiana benthamiana, assembly GCA_034376525.1. NCBI lineage: Eukaryota > Viridiplantae > Streptophyta > Magnoliopsida > Solanales > Solanaceae > Nicotiana > Nicotiana benthamiana. The sequence goes on from CM067323.1 coordinate 60,149,008, forward strand.
GGCGTGACCCCAAACCGAAGTGGGCAGCCTCGTTTTCATGAGTAATAATCTTGCAATCAACTGCAAACGTTTAATTAAAGATTCTGCAAGACCATTTTGAGTGTGAACATGAGCTACAGGATGTTCCACTTTTATCCCAATTGATAAGCAATAATCATTAAATGCTTGGGATGAAAACTCAGCAGCATTATCTAGTCTAATAGACTTAATTGGATTATTAGGAAATTGTGCTCGTAATCGAATTATTTGTGCCATTAATTTTGCAAACGCAAGATTGCGTGATGACAATAGGCACACATGAGACCATCTAGAGGATGCTTCTATTATGACCATAAAATATCTAAAGGACCCACTAGGTGGGTGAATAGGTCCACAAATATCCCCTTGTATACGTTCCAAAAACGTAGGTGACTCAGTTCCAACCTTTGTTGGTTATGGTCTAATAATTAACTTGCCTTCATAACAAGAAGTGCAAGAAAATTCATTATTTAAAAGAATCTTTAAATTCTTTAATGGATGCCCATATGAATTTTCTATAATACGTCTCATCATAATTGATCCAGGATGTCCCAATCGATCATGCCAAAGTACAAAAGTATTGGAGTCAGTAACCTTTTGGTTTACTGTGGAATGTGCCTCAACTGCACTAATTTTGTCCAATACAGTCCACAAGATAAAGATGGGAACTTCTCAATAAGCCTCTTTTGGCCAGAGACATTCTTTGTAATGATGAGGTATTCAAGATTATTCTCATCTATTGTCTCAATATGATATCAATTTTGACGGATATCTTTAAAACTCAACAAGTTCCTCTTGGACTTGGAAGAGAACATTGCATTTTCTATGATAAATATTATTCCTTTAGGCAGAGTTATAGTTGCTCTTCCGGAGCCTTCAATCAATTTACTACTACCAGAAATTGTAGTAACATCTGCCTTACACATACTTAAATGAGAGAAATATTTCTTCTCTTTGAATATCGTATGTGTGGTACATGAATCAATTAAACAAATATTTTTATAATTGGACGTTGATCCAATTTTGCTTTGTGAGATATCCATATTTGCTTCCCATGGTTTGACATACCAAAGAAATATACGAAAAATATTAGTATTTTTTTTTCTTTTTTATAGATATGAGAATAAACAAATTTAAGTCTATGATTTAACATAATAGTTTCAGTGCGGTCATTATGAAAAAAAATATATCTTTTATCATAGTTATTCTCCTTTTAATATCAAAGTATTAACAATTAGTAGTAGCATAAAGAGTCTACTAGCATAATAGCACCTTTAATGTGCTAACACATTAACACCGAGCAGATTAGAAAGGATTACAAAAAATGAAACTGATCATTCTGTTTAATAAACAAAAAAATGAAACTGATCGTGCTGATAACGTGTTACAAAACTTAGCCCAAAGTAATAAACAAAAAGATAGACAACAAAGTAGAGGGAAATAGAGAAGAGAATATATTTCTTCTATGTATCCAAGTGTATTACAAAATGATTTCTCATCCTCTATTTATAGTACTACATAGAGGTATACTAAAAGAATTCCATAAATATGTCATTAAGCTTTTGAGATCATGGAGAAAGATTATGGGGGAGATCATGGAGGTGTAGGAGTTACAACCATAAGTATTGGAGTAGTGGGAGTTATGGAGATAATGGATAAAAGTAGTGGGTGTTATAGGAGTTATGGACATCTACCATAATCTAATATTTCATAACAGTATATATAATATAGACAAATTGAAGATATTTTGTAAATGACTTGTAGATATTTTATAGATATTCTATAGATAATTGTAGATAAAGTGGAGTTATTTTGTAGATACATATTTTGCATGTGCTGGTTGTCTTTTGGTTGGCCAATATATTTGGTTGAACTCTGTCACGACCCTAGTTCAACAATTGTCAAGCTGTCATGACAGCACCCAGTCTTCGCGACTAGGTAAGCCTGACACATTGCGGAATTTTAACAATTTATACAAAAACGATAAATAAAACCAAATAACATAGAAAATGTATAGGGTGTTGCTTGGCACATACACTTCTAACCAATAATGTAAAACCTCCAAGACCCGGAAATACACGGGCAACACAGGCTAAGAGTAAAATATAACATATGGCTCTAACATCCAGGAATGTCTACAAAAAATAAGTATATGAACGGAACTACTACAAAATGTAGAATAGAAGGAGACTCTTCGGCTCTGCGGACGCGGCAGATGCATACCTCGAATCTCCAAGTGTAGCTCCTAAAATCACAAAAATAGCGTGCCTGACCAGAAGTACCTGGATCTGCAAAACAAATGTGTGCAGAAGAGTAGCATGAGTACACAACAACGGTATTCAGTAAGTGCCAAGCCTTACCTCGATGGAGTAGTGACGAGGAAAGCCGAGGCCCTACTGAGACGAACATAAGAAATAATGTAAGAATAAGTAAACAGTAGATAACGAAGTAAATCCTGAATATCTAACAAGACAGTAATTAAAACAGAATGGCTACAAATACCAGCCATGAACACAAGAAAAGTCACTCAAAGTCAGTATTTTCCACATGGAGCTCCGGGAATTGAACCCGCAATCCATTTATAGCAATATCGGAGGATCTCCCGAGAATCGAACCCATAGTCCATCATATATCTAATAGAGGATCTCCGAGCATTGAACCCGCAGTCCTTCATATCAATAACAGAGGATCTCCTGGAATTGAACCCGCAGTCCGTCATATCAATATCAGAGGATCTCCCGAGAATGGAACTTGTAGTGCATCATGTCAATATCAGAGGATCTCCCGACAATTGAACCCGTAGTCTGTCATGTCAATATCAGAGGATCTCCCGGGAATTGAACCTGTAGTCCAACATTCCAATAACAAAAGATCTCCCGGGAATTGAACCCGTAGTTCCAAAAGTAAATAAACCACAACAAATCAATATTTAACGGAAAGGAAGCCAAATTCAAACAAAAATTAAAATCGAGAATCTAACATGCTTAGCAAGAAAGACAAATATGGCAATTTAGTCAAATAGAGAAAATAAATTACTAAAATTCTTTGCCTAAGTCAAAACAAGTGAAGTTTCATCTTTAGCAACTAAATATTGGAAGGAAACACAGTCTAAATAAGCCAAGTAAGGTGAATTTCCAATAACTAGCAAAAGTACACGTTTGTCACCTCGCGCACAAGGCTTTTAAATAATGACAAAGGTATATTAAGGGGAGAGGTCCCCAACACAAGGTTAGACAACCCACTTACCTGGAATTTGTACAAAACCGCTAAGAAACAATGCCCTTGCCATGAGTATCTGACTCCGAGTGGCCCAAATCTATTAAAACCAAATACATATTATAAATAACATCGCAAGTAACTAATTACACTGTTAATATTAAACCTAAGGCGCAAAATAGGTGAAATGACCAAAATTCCCATGCAGGCCGACGTCTCGAAATCGAATAATTTTTATATTTTCAGAAACCTCGTACTCTCACAAGTCTAACCATATAAAAAATTTCCCAAATCGGAAGTCAAATACCACTTCAAATCATCAAAGTTAGGTCGAAGAACTTTACCCCAATTTTTATTCAAAATTCAAAATTAAAGCTTGAATTCGAGATTAGATTAGCGGGTAATAATCATAATGGAGTAAGGAATCGTTACCCTATGTTTGCCTCTGGAAACCCCTCGAAAAATCTCCCAACACCAAGCTCAATAGCTTGAGTTTAATGAAAATTGAAGAAACCTCATTTTTGAAAAGTTTATAACTGTTCTGATACTTGTTCAATGCGATTACATGAAGGGAGATGCGATCGCGTAGAGTAAAAGTGAAGGCCTAGAAGTTTGGCCTATGGGAACGCAGGGTAGGTCCTACGATCAGGCAGAAGAAGACAGACCTATGCGATCCCGTAAGGACCCCTGCGATCGCATAGAGCAAGTGGACCTCTAAGTCACCGGCTATATTTGTTCAGTGCGAACTCAGAAGGATGAATGCGATCGCATAGAAAGAGAAGGTAGAGTTATACCATCGCACTGAAGGATCTGAGATCGCACAGAAGGAAAAATGTCCCTCCACAATTTGCAATACGCAATCGCATTGGAGATCATGCGATCGCATAGAAGGAGGTTTGCAACATATATACCAGAAAATCTGCTATGTTCTAAGTTCCAAATTTTCTCCGTTGAGCATCCGAAAGACAACCGAGGACCCCAGGACCTCAACCAAACCTACAGACATAACCCATAACATCAATCAAACTTGTACCAATCCTTAAATCATCTAAAACAACGCCGGAAACTCGAATTAATCAATAATTTAAACTTAAAACTTCAAAACTTAAACAAACTCGCTTTCGATTCAAAACCTAACCAAAACACGTCCGATTGATCTGAAATTTTGCACGCCCATCCCAAATGACATGACGGTGCTACAACAACTTCTGGTATCCCGTTCTGACCCTCGGATCCAAATTCCACTATCGGAGCGAAAACTTCAAAATTCTAACTTTCGGTATTTATAGCCTAAATGAGCTACGGACATCCAAAATTCATTCCGAACACGATCCCAACCCCGAAATCACCTAACAAAGCTAACAGAACCATTGATTTTTCATTCTGAGGTCTTCTTGACACTGTTCTGATTACGACTATTTTTCAATACTTATGCCCTCATTTAGGGACTCAAAACACTCCGAATTCTTTTACCACTGGTTCCTCAACATAGGACAAGTCATTGTCCAACTGGACTGAAGTGAACTCCAACACGTGCGATATGATACCTCCGAAGCATCAAAACATTAAACACTGGATGAACCCCGGCCAAACTGAGAGGTAAAGTAAGCTCAAAAGCAACCTTCCCCAACCTACTTCAAAATCTCAAATGGACCAATGAACCTCCGGCTCAACTTTCCTTTCTTTCCAAACCTCATGACGCCTTTCATAGGCGAGACCCGAAGCAAATCCCGCTCACCAACCATAAAGTAAACATCACGAAACTTTTGGTCCGCATAGCTCTTCTGTTTGGACTGCTCCGCACAGAGTCTGTCCTGAAGAACCTTAACCTTCTCAATCGCATCCTGAACCAAATCAGCGCCCAATAACCTGGCCTCGCCCGGCTTGAACCAACCCACCGGGGATCTGCATCTCCTACCATATAAGGCCTCATAGGGCGCCATCTGAATCATGGACTGATAACTGTTGTTATACGCAAACGCAGCTAGTGGCAAGAACTGATCCCAAGATACTCTAATCTCAATCACGCACGCACGGAGCATATCCTCAAGAATCTGAATAGTGCGCTCGGACTGTCCGTCCGTCTGAGGGTGAAAAGCTGTATTCATGGTCACTCTGGTACCCAAATCATGCTAGACGGCTCACCCCTGTCTGTGATGATAGAAACTGGAATGTCATGCAGACGGACAATCTCCCAGATATAAATCCCTGCTAACCGCTTTGCTGAGTCAGAAGTGCACACTGGAATGAATTGAGCAGACTTGGTCAGCCGGTCCACAACAACACAAATAGAATCAAACTTCCTCGCCGTCAGAGGGAGACAAATCACAAAATCCATAGTGATATTCTCCTATTTCCACTCCGGAATCTCCATCTGCTGGAGTAACCCTCCCAATCTCTGATGCTCAGCCTTCACCTGCTGACAGTTCAGATATCTAGCTACAAACTCCACTATGTCCTTCTTCATCCGCCTCCACCAATAACGCCGCCTCAGATCATGAGACATTTTCGTGGCACCCAGGTGGATGGAGTACCGCGATCTATGGGCTTCAGTCAATATCAACGCCCAAATATTATCAACATCAGGCACACAGATCCCCCCTGCATCCTCAATACCCCGTTATCTCCAACAGTCACATCCTTAGCATCGCCATGCTGAATTGTGTCCCTGAGCACAAGAAATTTAGGGTCATCATACTGCCGCTCCCTGATAACATCAAACAATGAAGATCGAGAAACCACACAGGCTAGAACCCAAATAGGCTCTGAAAGGTCCAATCTCACGAACTGACTGGCTAAGGCCTGGACATCCATCGCCATAGGTCTCTCTGAAGCTGGTAAATATGCCAAACTCCCCAAACTCTCTGCCCGACGACTCAAGGCATCGGCTACCACATTAGCCTTGCCCGGGTGATGAAGAATAGTAATATCATAATCCTTCAATAGATCCAACCATCTCCTCTGGCACAAGTTCAGGTCCTTCTGCTTGAACAAATGCTGCAAACTCCGATGATTTGTATAAATCTCACAAGGCACACCATACAAATAATAATGCAAGATCTTTAAGGCATGAACAATAGCAACTAACTCAAGGACATGGACAGTATAGTCCTTTTCATGCACCTTCAACTGTCTGGACGCGTAGGCAATCACCCTACCATCCTGCATCAATACCACTCCAAGCCCAACTCGTGAGGCATCACAATATACCGTATAGGACCTCGAACCAGTAGCAAAATCATAATATCGACTAAAGTTAAAGCTATCTTGAGCTTTTGGAAGCTCGCTTCACACTCGTCCGACCACTGAAAAGGAGCACCCTTATGGGTCAATCTAGTTATAGTGGCTGCAATCGACGAGAAACCCTCCTTAAAACGACGGTAATACCCCGCTAGGCCAAAGAAACTGCGAATCTCAATAGCTGAGAAGGGCGTGGGCCAACTCTGCACGGCCTCCACCTTCTTCGGATCTACCTGAATGCCCTCACTCGATACCACGTGGCCTTAAAATGCCACAAAACTCAACCAAAACTCACATTTTGAAAACTTTGCATATAATTTATTTTCTCTCAGGGTCTGAAGCACTATCCTCAGGTGCTACTCATGATCTTCCCAACTCCGGGAGTATAAAAGATTATCATCTATGAAAACAATGACAAATGAGTCGAGATAAGGCTTGAATACACTGTGCATCAATTGTATAAAAGTTGTTGGGGCATTGGTCAGCCCAAATGACATGACAAGGAACTTGTAATGACCATACCGAGTCGTGAATGAAGTCTTCGGGATATCCGGTTCCCGAATCTTTAGCTGGTGATAACCTGAGCGCAAATCAATCTTAGAAAACACTTGTGCGCCCTGAAGCTGGTCAAATACATCATCAATATGAGCAAAGAATATCGATTATTCACTGTAACTTTGTTCAACTGACGATAATTGATACACAAGCGCATAGAACCATCCTTTTTCTTCACAAACAAGACAGGAGCACCCCATGGTGAAACACTAGGTCGAATAAAACCCTTACCAAGCAATTTCTCTAACTGATCCTTCAACTCCTTCAACTCAGGAGGAGCCATACGGTAAGGAGGAATAGATATGGGCTGAGTGCCCAGCAACAAATCAATACCAAAATCAATGTCCCAATCAGGTGGCATGCCCAGAAGATAAGCTGGGAACACATAAGGGAAATCCCGTACTACTGAAACAGACTCAACAAAAGGGGTATCAACACTGGCATCTCTCACATGGGCTAAATACGCGGCACACCCCTTCCCAACCATACGCTGAGCTTTAAGAAAGGATATAACTCTACTGGGAGTGTGATCAAAAGTACCAATCCACTCAATACAAGGAATACCTGGCATAGCCAGCGTCACATTCTTAGCATGACAATCAAGAATAGCATAGTGGGGCGACAAACAGTCCATGCCCAAGATAATACCAAAATCAACCATATCAAGTAATAAACGATCTGCCATGGACTCAAAACTACGAATAGTAACCAAAAAATACCGATATACGCGGTCCACGACAACGCAATCACCCACGGGAGTAGAAACATAAATAGGAGAGCTCAAGGCATATCGAACTGTACCCAAATGCAGAGCAAAATAAGATGACACATAAGAATAAGTAGAGTTTAAATCGAATAGAACTGATGCCTCTCCGTGAGTAACCAATATAATACATGTGATAACAGAATCGGAGGCGACAGCCTAGGCACGATCAAGAATGGCATAAAATCTAGCTCGGCCCCTACCTAAAGAGCGACCCCTATCTCCCCGATCCCCGCCTCTGGCAGGCTAGGCAGGGGAGGTGGGAGGTGGGGTGGCAGCTGGAGATGGAACAATGGCCTGTTGACCCTGTAGAGCATGTTGAGGCTGTGGAGTCTGAGAAGGCACACCTCTCCCAAATCTAGGGCACTCTCTAACCAAGTGGCGGGTATCCCCGCACTCAAAACCAACTCTAGGAGGGCGCGGTGGCTGTGACTAACTGGATCCACCCACGCTAGACTGACCCCTGGAGGCACCCTGCGGAGGAGGTGCGCTAGAAATCGGAGGTGCATAATAAGGCTCCTGAAATCTGGGAGGAGCTGGAGTACTGCTGGATGAAGGAAGAGGTGAGTGAGCTGGGCGACCCGTATAGCATCTACCATGACGTTCCTCTCCATAAATACGAGTACCAGAGAAATGACCAGACTCTCGAGACCCCTTGACCTCTCTCTTCTCCCGCTCTCTAATATGCATACCCTCTATCCTCCTAGATATACTCACCACCTGCTGATAGGGTATATCCGTCTCCAAATCTCACCCCATGCCAGACCTGATATAAGGAATAAAACCCTCTATAAACCTGCGAACCCTCTCACGAACAGTAGCCACCAAAGCAGGCGCATGTCTGGCCAACCTAGTGTAACAGATGGCATACTCAAAGACAGTCATAGGGCTCTGGCGCAAGTGCTCAAACTCTGCGCGCCATGCATCTCGAAGACTCTGGGGAACAAACTCCCTCTGAAAGCTATCTGAAAACTGAGTCCAAGTCAGGGAGCAGTATCGTCTGGACTGTCTAGCTCAAACGTGCGCCACCAGTCATAGGCAGCTCCTCGAAGCTGGAAAGCTGCAAAGGAAACCCCACTCGAAGAAGTAATACCCATGGTGCGAAAAATACGGTGACAATCCTCAATAACCCAAAGTATCGTCTGTAGCTAGTCCGTTGAAAATAGGAGGGTCATACTTCTTGAACCGCTCCAATCTACGCTGCTCTCCACCGAAGCAGGTGCCCTATCCTCCGGCTGAACCGACACTGTAGGCTAGACAGGAATAATATCTGAAATCGGCCCCATGTGCACCCTCTGCTCTGGAGTGCAGACTGCGGGAGTCTGGGCTCCTCCCTCGGCCTGGGATGTAGCTGCAGGAGGCAGAAGCAACCTTGCCTATGACAGCATGGTATACATACTCATAAAATGTGACAATGCCTCCTGAACAGCTTGAGTAGTGGTGGTTGTGGGCGTCTTTGGTGCCTGAGTCCTGATTGGGTCTGCTGGTGGCACCTTAGCAGCTACTCGCGCAGGTGCCCTGGCTGCACCCCGCGCGCGTCCATGACCCCTGCCCTGGCCCCTGCCTCTAGCGGCTGCAGGAGGGGCTGCAGGTGCCTAGTCGTCCTAGGTCATGCGTGTCCTCACCATCTGTGAGAGAATAAAAGACAGTAGATTAGAATCGAGGTAAAAAACATAGCACGACAAGAATTCAAATGAAGTGAAGATTTTTCCTGAACACATACATAGACTCCCGTAGATATTTACAGACATCTCCGTACCGATCAGCGAGACTCTAAATAACAGACCTGTGTCCCGTAACTCCTATGACCTGGCTCTGATACCAACTTGTCACGACCCTAGTTCACCAATCGTGAACCTGTCATGACAAAACCCAATTTTCGCGACTAGGTAAGTCTGACACGTTGCGAAATTCAACAATTTTTACAAAAATGATAAATAAAACTGAATAACATAAAAAAATATATAGGGTGCTGCTTGGCACAGACACTTCGAACCTATAATGTAAAACCTCCAAAAGAAACTCACGGGCAACACAAACTAGGCGTAAAATATAACATACGGCTCTAACATCCAGGAGTGTCTACAACAAACGAGTACATGAAAAGAACTACTACTAAAGGTAAAATAGAAGGAGACTCTTCGGCTCTGCGGACGTAGCGGATGCATACCTCGAATCTCCAAGTGTAGCTCTTAAAATCACAGATAGCGCGCCTGACAAGAAGTACCTGGATCTGCACAACAAAAGTGTGCAGAAGAGTAGCATGACTACACCACAGCAATACTTAGTAAGTGCCAAGCCTAACCTCGATAGAGTAATGACGAGGAAGATCGAGGCCATACTGAGACAAACATATGAAATAATGTAAGAATAAGTAAATAGTAGATAATGAATTAAATCCTGAATATCTGACAAGACAGTAATTAAAACAGAATGGCTACAAGTACCAGATACGAACACAAGAAAAGACACTCAAAGTCAGGATTTTCCACATAGAGCTTCGGGAATTAAACTTGCAGTACATTTATACCAATACCGGAGGATCTCTCTGGAATCGAACCCGCAGTCCATCATATCTCTAACAGAGGATCTCCGAGAATTGAAGCCGTAGTCCTTCATACCAATAACAGAGGATCTCCGAGAATTGAATCCGGAGTCCGTCAATATCAGAGGATCTCCCGGGAATCGAACTTGTAGTCCATCATAACAATATATCAGAGGATCTTCCGGGAATTGAACCCGTAGTCCATCATGTCAATATCAGAGGATCTCCCGAGAATTGAACCCATAGTCCAACATTCCAATAACAGAGGATCTCCCGAGAACTGAATGCGTAGTCCCAAAAGTAAATACACCACAACAAATTAATATTTAACGGAAAGGAAGCCAAATGCAAACAACAAGTAAAATCGAGAATCTAACATGCTTAGCAAGAAAGAAAAATATGGCAATTTAGTCAAATAGAGCAAATAAATTATTAACATGCTTTGCCTAAGTCAAAAAAAGTGAAGTTTCATCTTTAACAACTAAATATGGGAAGGAAACATAGTCTAAATAAGGCAAGTAAGGTGAATTTCCAACAACTAGCACAAGTACATGCCCGTCACCTCATGCACAAGGCTTTTAAAAAATGACAAATATACCCTATGGGGAGAAGTCCCCCACACAAGGTTAGACAAGCTACTTACCTCGAATTGGTACAAAAGAGCTAAGAAACAATGCCCTTGCCACGAGTATCCGACTCCGAGTGGCCCACATATATTCAAACCAATTACATATTGTAAATAACATCGCAAGTAACTAATTACACTATGAAAATTAAAAATAGGTAAAATGACAAATGCCCCTCAGGCCAACGTATCAAAATCGAATAATTTCTACATTTTCAAAAACCTCGTACTCTCACGAGTCTAACCATATAAAAATCTCCCAAATCAGAGGTCAAATACACCTTCAAATCATAAAACTTAGGTCTAAGAACTTTTCCCCAATTTTCATTTAGAATCCGAAATTAAATCCTGTATTCGAGAATAGATTAGCGGGTAACAATCATAATGGAGTAAGGAATCGATACCCAATGTTTGCCTCTTGAAATCCCTCAAAAAATCTCCCAACACTGAGCTCTCTAGCTAGAGTTTGATGAAAATGGAAGAAACCTCGTTTTTTGAAAAGTTTATAACTGTTCTGATACTTTGTTCAATGCGATCGCATGCAGGGAGATGCGATCGCGTAGAGTAAAAGTGAAGGCCCAGAAGTTTGGCCAATGAGAATGCAAGGGAGGTCCTGCGATCACGGAGTAGAATAAGAGAGACCTATGTGATCGCGTAAGGACCCCTGCGATCGCATAGAGGAGGTGGACCTCTGAGTCACGGGCTATACTTGTTCAGTGCAAACGCGGAAGGATGAATAAGATCGCATAGAAGGAGAGGGTATATTTATGCGATCGCATTGAAGGACATGCGGTTGCATAAAAAGAAAAATGTCACTCCACAATTTGCAGTACGTGATCGCATTGGAGATCATGCGATCAGAGAGAAGGAAGTTTTGCAACATCTATAGCAGAAAGTCTGCTACGTTCTAAGTTCCAAAATTGCTTCGTTGAGCATTTGAAACACACCTGAGGCCCATGGGACCTCAACCGAACATACGGACATAACTCATAATATCATTCAAACTTGTACCAATCCTTAAATAACCTAAAACAGCGCCGGAAACTCGAATTGATCAATGATTTGAACTTAAAACTTCAAAACTTAACCAAACTCGCTTTCGATTCAAAACCTAACCTAATCACTTCCGATTGGCCTAAAATTTCGCACACACGTCCCAAATGACATGACTGTGATACAGAAACTTTTGGAATCCCGTTCCAACCCTCGGATCCAAATTTCACTATCGGACCGGAAATTTCAAAATTCTAACTTTCGGCATTTATAGCCTAAATGAGCTACGGACATCCAAAATACATTCAGAACATGCTTCCAACCCTGAAATCGCCTAATGGAGCTAACAGAACCATTGATTTTCCATTTTGAGGTCGTCTTGACACTGTTATATTACAGACTATTTCCAATTCTTACGCTCTCATTTAGGGACTAAGTGTCCCAAAACACTCAGAATTCTGTTACCGAACATCCTGGAAAACCAAAATAGCATAAATGGACTTAGAGGAAGTAGCTAATGGGGGAAAGGGGGTATAAATTTCAAAGACAATCGGCCGGGTCGGCGCAAACACCCTGCAAACTGAAAGTTTTATATTAGTTAGGATATATATTTTAGAGGTGAAATAAATAGTTTTGTTAATATGAATAAAATTCTAATGTTACCTTTGCATCAACTTGAACATTTCTATTGTTTATCACTTGACTCATTTATTAGCCCTCGAAGGCTACCTAGTTCTTCAAAGACACCCTTTCCTATAATCTGCAAGCTTTTCATCGACCTATATACTAAAAAAATATATAGTTAACTTCAGAATATGTCTTAACATATATTAAAGAATAGACGCACTATTATGTATACATCAAAATGCTATTTAGGGATACATGTTACCTTCTCATGACCTCTTTTTAACTTTCTTATTTTATGGATAATAATCTCATTGTCCAATTTTTCAAGTGATTCTTTGGGTTCCAATGGAGGTGACACATTTTTGGAATCCTCATAAATATGTTCAACCTCTTCAATTATGTGCTCAACTTTATCAGGCAAAGACATCACTAAAATCTCTTCAGGTAATTCATTTATGTTGGTGAACTGAATGAAAAAAAAAATTAGCTTGATTAAGGTAGAATGTGTAGAAAAATTGTAGATATTTTGTAGGTAAATTGTATAATCATAAATAAAAACCATTTATCTTTATCCATTCATGCTTGATCATTCTGTCTTCAATTGCAGCTAACCAAATCTGACCCTTACTAGCTGACCATTTAAGTATGCGAGAGATTGAATTAGAAATCCTTGAAGCTATATCAGTGTTGACGGAGGAGCAACACTCATACAACCATACTTGCATAGCTAATGGGAATCCTCGAATGAGATAAGACTGAACGAAAGGATTTAGCCAATGCTAACTGATCAATCAACTGTCTGTAAGACTGAGTACCCCATAGGTATGTCTCGTACAGACCATATTCCACCAAATAAAATCTAAAATGATCTACCAGCCCAATATGGTCTTTATCTGAAGGACAAATGAAGAATTTTATGAGATATAGAATATATTACATTACTGTATTTTCATCATTTACCCAGCTTTTGTTGGTTAAAATCTATTTTAGGTATGTCTTCTCCATTTTTACCTTAATTTGGAAAGTAACTGTTCGTTATCTTACTAACATAATTCGTCGTGTAACCAATGTTTGTCACCTTGGTATAACATCTAAGACCAGTTATTAATGCAAGCTCTCTCAATCCAAAATTTAACCTCTCACCTTTTAACTCAGCAGAAAAATAGGAAGCATCAGATGAATTCAATTCACGCTTCATAAGAAGATGAATAGCTTGATTTTGCATGCATAAATTGGGAAATGACAGTAAATAACTAAAGCATGTCTTCTCGAATAGCTTCAAACCATTTGGAGACAAAAGCTCTTTTATTTGGCTAGGAATTCAAGGGTCACATAATGTCTGAAATCTAAGTACCCCATAATCAATATTATGGGGTGCAAAAACATATCCATTATGCAAAAAATATAAATAATCTCACACTAATATAGTGCTTAAAAATATGGATACATTTGCAACTTATCTACAAAATAACTACAAAAATATTCAAAATATCAGCAATTTTAAACATATCAATAAAGCTACAATTAATCTTCAAAATGAAGACAAATAATCTCACATCTGCAAAATAACTACAAAAAAGTGCTCTTAGCAAAAAAAAAGCACTTTTTGCCCAAAAAAAAAAGCTTGGCCAAATAGGCTATTATGCCCAAGTATAATATACTGGAATTACAGTATATTAGATTGGAGTATTTTTCGGATTTTGAACAGTATTTTTTTTAAATTTATCTTTGCAAGAAAAGTGGCAGCTAAATTTTGATTACTTTTAAAATTATGGCTATTTTTTAATTATCACTTATAAATCTTGCTTTTTTTAAATTTCTTCGTAAAACCAGCTATAAGAAACAATACCTCTTCCAGAAAATAATAAAAAAGGTTCTCGTTTTATAAAGAATAAAATAATTAATAATAATAATAATAATAATAATAATAATAATAATAATAATAATCTGCATCTATATTTTATCCAAACTTCTGCTTTTGTTCTCCAAAGTTATTTTCCAAGAATTTTAAAAAATCAAATCAAATCATTCAAAGCTTTACGTTATATCCGTCGTATAGCAGCTAAGAGAATGGAATGGTATCTCCGTCAGCTAATTACATTTTAGAAGTGCATCTCACACCCAAAAAAAAAAAAGGACAAAATAAAAATATAGAGTATCAAAGAAAGATCAAAACTTTTGTTTAAAAAGATGCACATTTTTTAAAACTGTTTTCATTATTCACAATATGCATGTTAAGTAAGAGATAAAGATTTTCTCAGATTTCATGCCGCAGGTCAAAAGACTTGGCATCACGTTTTAAGAATTCAAATTTCAACAACACTAATAACCCAGAAAAATTATACTAGTGAGGTAGACTTTATCTCTATTCCGATAATATAAAAAGAATGTTTTTGATCAGAGGCAGAATCAAAATTTGAAACATATCGGTTCAAGATGTCAAATATTATAAATTTAATTTGTTCTAAATTAATAATTTATACATATTTAATGAATTTCTTAAAAATATACATGATTTGTACCAAAGTTATCGGGTTCGGCCGAACCCCCTGTTTCCGATAGACCCTAAACTCAAAAAAAAAGAGACAATATACCAATATCATCAACAAAATACTATAGAAATAATAATAACATCATAAGAACCAATGAATAGATGGAAAACAGAAATAATAACCAGTAAAAAAGGTCTAACAATATGAAAACGGAAGAGTGATGTAAACACAACACTGCCATGTCCTTGGAGATGTGAAGCCTCGCCATACCCCGCCTGATGATCACTTCTCCCCAATACTTCTTAGGCCGCCCTCTACCTCTCCTCGTACCCACCAACGCCAACCGCTCGCACCTCCACACCGGGGCATCCAAGCTCCTCCTCTGTACGTACCAAAACCATCTGAGTTTGTCATCAATAAGAGCCACGCCTACCTTATCTTGATCCCGAATATTTTTATTCCTAATCTTATCCATCATAGTGTGCTCACATATCCACCTCAATATCCTCATCTCTACTACTTTCATCTTCTGGATATGCGAGCTCTTAATTTGCCAACACTCAGCCCTATAAAATATGGCTGGTCTAACCACCGTTCTATAAAACTTACCCTTGAGTAGCGATGATACTTTCTTATCACACAGGACTCCAGATGATAACCTCCATTTTATCCACCCGATCCCTTTACGGTGTGTGACATCCTCTTCGATCTCTCCATCCCCCTGGATAATCGACCCAAAGTACTTGAAACTGCCTCGTTTGAAAATGACTTGCGAACGAATCATCACGTCCATGCCCGCTTCCCTCGGCTCGGCACTTCCCTTGCACTGAAGATATTTCTTTTCTCAAAATCTTTTTTCTTCTTCTTTTCTTTGTTCCAAAATGAATAGTAATATATTTTCATATTTGGAAGCTCTTTAACTTTACCACTAATTTTTCCTTTAATTTAATGACATGCCATTATATATGAGTTTTACCCGGATCAACTTTTCAACTTGTATTAATGGATCTCCTCGTTGTGCCTTGAATCATCATCAATAGTTAAACTAATCAAAGCAGAAATAAAAAATATAAAAAAGGAAAAGAAAAAAGAACTTTCTCAACTGTTCCAATCAGAAAAGTTTCAAATCAAAACCAACTCATTTCCATGTTCTTCTGGGATGTCTATATTAAACTAACAATCGAAATGTCTTAGATCTTTTAATGTGACCAACTAACAATATCGGACGTGCAATAATTTTGGCATTCTAGATTTTCCTATGAAATAATATGAGATTTCCTTTTCATTGGTTTGGCTTTAACTGATAGATAAAGTCAAAAAGTATTAAGTAAAGAATTTCACAACTCTAAATATTTTCGTATTCTTTTTTGAGTAAATATATCAAAAATCTCTTTATCTTATTATAAAATAATAAAAGAACAAGAACAATATTGCAGAGAGAGTAGGGAGAGGAGTATTCTTATTGATACTTTTGGGATGATTTACAATGGGGTAATACCCCTTTATTTATAGGAGGAAAAATGACTTAGCCTCAAAGTAAAGCTCTTCTATAAGATAGACATTCACCCTAATTAGAGTTCTATTCTTAACACTCCCCCTTGAATGTCTACTCAATAAATAATGTGCCTCGTTAAAATCTTAACTAAAATAAAACCCAATGGGAAAATATTATAGAAAAGAAAAAGAGTACACATGTTTAGAAATGCGCCTATTGGTTGCCTCGTTAAAAACCTTGCAAGGAAAACCCAGTGGGACAAAACCTTGTAAGAGAAAAAGAGTGCAAGGCGCATTAACTCCCCCTAATGAGAGCATCAATTCATATATTTGAGCCTTTGCATTCCAATCTTGTGCACCATCTTCAAGAGATCGTTGGTATAGATTTGATAAATAAATCAACCATATTGACTTGAATGAATATTCCGCACCTTGAATTTATTATTCGTGATAGATACATAATGTCTTCACAAATATCGTGGAATGACTCTTCAATATCTCCATAGGGATATCCTCGCTATCACATTATCTGCTTAAAGTTATAGCAAAGATACATATGTGCACAAATTGCACTAAGAAAGTGGTACTTCAAGATCAAGAATTGTATATGCTTCAAGAAACTTAAATCCTTCATAGATTGACATATAAGTTAAGTCATATAAGCCATATAATAGACTTTAGATGCATATCAAGTTTTTCATGTCATGCTAGAGAAATAAGATATCGAAAAATGATTGCACATACCATTAACTTTATACTTTCAAGTATTTGAACTATATGTCCAAAACTACATGTCTTTCATATGGAATCAATTCTACTTGAATTGTATCTCTTCCATTTGGCCAATATTTTGTTTGTATTCGACAAACTTAAGATACTCATCGATATTTAGCAGTATCATAGATGTCGTCGACGAACATTTTATATCGGTTCCAGTAAATTTTCATAAAGACAACATGGAGATCTCTTCATTCATACATTCAGGTACCTGAATCTCTCATGAGATTTTATGAAGCATTATGTCATGTGATCTTCTAGATTACTTGCCTCCTTATTATGATCACTTTGATCATTTGCTCATCTTCTTTATTAAGAAGTTCTTTTGAAACCGATTTATCTATACGCTTTAAGCGTATCAAAGACTTTGTCCTTCTAGGACTTAATATGAGCATTTGCAGTGAGAATATAGTTACTTTCTTTGGGTCAGCAAATGCGTATGGCATGCTTTGCAATATGTTGCAATTGAATTATCCTTTTATGAACTTCAGGTTCATATTATGATATTCGAGGATCTATATATACAAATGATAATTCATCCCATGTAACCTTTTCTCAAGTGTTTATCATGTCTCCCCCTCATGTTAGGAAAACTAACTTGTTTTCTCAACTCTGGGAAATCATCTTTATGCATTATCATGTTAATATACACAGCACATTAATAATAATAAGATGAAATTATTTGGTTCCTGACCCTGAACCACTTGTGAGGGGAGAATAAAATATACTCTCGTGTATAGCGTATATCAAATTGATATAGATAACTTTGTTCTCATAAGCAATAATTTAGCTATTAAAGGGAGGCACTCAATAAATTATTTTGCTAAACCAACTATGATGTAAACAAACTTATCAAGATGAACTATCTTGAATAGAAAATCTGGAAATTATGCTCGAAATTAGATTACTGAGCAATTTACCTCGCAAGCACCGGCCAGGCTGCAGGTTAATAATAATCGCACATGTAACCATATCATAGATGCATCATATGTGGTATACATGGCAGGCGAATGGGCCCATATTCACCTTTGATATTTCCAGAATTTATGGGATTCAATCCCAACTTTTGTTGGTCAATTAATTTAATGAGAACAAGTAATACAAGAGAATTCGTAAAGAACTTTCTAGTTCTTTAATATTTACCCATGTGAATTCTCTATTATTGTTGCACATCATACTTAAATTGATATGGCTAACCCGAATGCCAATTGAATAAATTATCAATATTGATAAGTTCATGTTTATACCATGACATGTGCAATTCTCAATAAACTCCAAGTTTATTATGTATAGATTTTTATATCAATTAACATCCACTTTATTGTGGCATTCTTTTGTTTGTGTAGTACAAACTGGAGAATAAAGCGGGTAGCTTTTCATATACAGATTATCCCGCTACAAGTTGTAGTAATAGAAGATATCAAATCTTTCCTTTATTTATTGTCTCAATATAATCAACCGCTTTCACATATACTTTGGAAACTGAATAAGTTTCTTTGAGACTTACTACAACACAATACCTTATTGGTAATCAATTGTGTTTCTCCAACATAGTAATAATTGGTTCTTCTAGAGCTCTCAATTAATTTTGTACTACCACAAATTCATCAACATCCATGTGGTGAATATCTCTTTTAAAGAGAAAGTTATACCATTATGGTCATGGTCAAAATTATATGCAAGATATATTTCTTGTATTATCGTTGTCCTTTAATAATCATATTTCCAAAATATTTTGGTGTACAATAGGTACGTGACCAATGATCATTCATGCCATAATAATGACATTATTTTCATATATCATCTCAAACCTCCTTCTAGAGGTGATGTGGTATATTCACTACCACTAGCACGTTCATATTCTTCCAAGAATGAATAGGTATTCATAAATCATATGTTGTCACATTCACACCATGAATGGATCATAATCATCTGTATGTGCTATATAAAATCTCATGTCAAATATTACTTTCATAAAGTGAAAGATTATTTTGAGAATCTTTATTATTCTCATTATCACAATGATGACGATTATAATTCCGTCTATTGCCACGTCCATATTCATTGATACCTTCACGGTAATACTTTTGTCTTCTTTCAGACTTATCACGTACTGCTACCACATTCTCTGCGGGGATATGTGATTTTGTTATCCTTTTCAAGTCCGTGAATGCGTCAGGCATTTGATTTGCTATTCTTTGCAAATGGATAATATTTTGCACCTCTTTTTCACAAATAGAGGTATGTGGATCAAGATGAGATAATGATGGATTTTTCCACAAAATTTCCCGTTTGGTTTCACCACCAACTTCTCCCCCTAATTTTGGGAAAAGTGTATCATCGAATCGACAGTCTGCAAATTGGATCCATTTTGGTGTGATATGGCGGTGCTACAGGCGCATATACTGCGCATCCAAAAATTCTTAAATGGGATACATTAGGTTCATGACCCAAAACTAATTGCAACTGCATGCAAAATGGCGTGACCCCAAACCGAAGTGGGCAGCCTCGTTTTCATGAGTAATGGTCTTGCAATCAACTGCAGACGTTTAATTAAAGATTCTGCAAGACCATTTTGAGTGTGAACATGAGCTACATGATGTTCCACTTTTATCCCAATTGAACATTGCATTCTCTATGATAAATATTGTTCCTTTAGGCAGAGTTATAGTTGCTCTTCCGGAGCCTTCAATCAATTTACTACTACCAGAAATTGTAGTAACATCTGCCTTACACATACTTAAATGAGAGAAATATTTCTTCTCTTTGAGTATCGTATGTGTGGTAGATAAATCAATTAAACAAATATTTTTTACAGTTGAACGTTGATCCAAACTTGCTTTGTGAGATATCCATATTTGCTTCCTATAATTTGACATACAAAAGAAATATACGAACATGACCAACTAACAATATCGGACGTGCAATAATTTTGGCATTCTAGATTTTCCTATGAAATAATATGAGATTTCCTTTTCATTGGTTTGGCTTTAACTGATAGATAAAGTCAAAAAGTATTAAGTAAAGAATTTCACAACTCTAAATATTTTCGTATTCTTTTTTGAGTTAATATATCAAAAATCTCTTATCTAACGTTTGTTGAATTGTTAGATCAACTAGATTGATTATATCCTTAGCACAAGTTATACACGAAACTTAATTGACGTCAAGGTTACTATTTATAACTAACTCAGATTCTGGAGCTGGCTTAAAACTAACATAAGTTGACCCTAACAACGTATTATTCGTCGTGGGTTTCGCTAGAGATTGGCATTAACCGGGGAAGAAAAATACAAAATAAATTATTCGAAACTTTAAAAAAAAAAAAGTGAAAATGCAGACTGTTCCTTTGACTAATTAATCTGTATTTAGCTCTGATTGGATTAGAGGACAACTAACGCACGGCCTAACAAGTAACCAACCCAACCAACACAATGGAATATAATTGATTGGTCCAAGTCAAATATATACGTGACAATCATTTTCTCACATTAATAAATATCAAATATTCTAAGAGAATATTTTATCATGTGCATCTTATTCATAATTCTAAACCAACTCTCTACATGATGATAATTTTATTACAAATTAGTTGGCGCATTTTCAAGTAAATTCTCAAATAATGAAAAGTCTCTGAGATGTGAATAATACCCACAGATAGCATATTGGATTGTTAGTGGGTTGGCTTCATGTTTAAAGATTTTTTCCCTTCAACCCTTCGTATTTAAGGAATTCACCTAAGTAAAATTTACCAACAACTACAAGTAACCCTAAACTTGTAGTAGCACATAATTCAACTTGATCTAACAGAAGATTAATTTCTTTCAAATTACTGGTTTGGTACAGATGATATTAACTTCTTCTTTTATGAAAAAAATTGAGAGAAATCTTACGAGAAATAATAAAAACTTAAAAACGTAATATACAATTTAGGCATATATGTATTGTTATTTTGGAATCAAATATATATTGACCCAAAAGGACCACTGAGATTTAAACTCACAGCTCATTTGTTTAGTATTGTGTCCCCTTTATGTTGTCCGATAACACATTGTTTACTCCCATATTAATTATGTGAAAAGAAAACATGAATTATGATTTAATACATAACGTGATAAGGATTTAATACATACATACTTTTCTTTAAAAACAAAGTCCCTTATTCATATTTGCTGCATTCTTTTGTGGTGTGATTCGTCCTAGAGAATGATAATCTTAAGCCATTATCTTATAATATTAGAAAAATATTTGTTAGACTAAAACAAGCCAATTTTGTAGCCAGAAAGCCAAGTAAGTTGCAAAAATTAAATTCCAAGGTTAAGATAAAAGAAGGGGTAATGCCACGACACATAGATGCCACAAAGTCAGCGAAAGGATAGAGAAAGACATTCAAATATGTCCTAATAAATTAGGTAGACATGGGAAAATAGAGGCCCAAATCCCCAGTTTAATATTATCACAAGCAATAAAAATCTGGAATTTTTAAATTTTTTTAAAGGTAATTTCTAGCATTGAACTACATGACATTCCAAGTTTTCATAACCTTAAACTCTCTATATAAGTAGGGCTAACATCATTTGCTAAATCTGTACCATAATTTCTTTCTTCTATTTACTCTTCAACTCAATTTTTATTAACATTGAAAAAGAAATCTAATTAAGTAATGGCAGTGTCAGCGGTAGCAACTCTTCTATTTCTTCTTGTTGCTTCTCCGGTTGCTTTTGCCGCCAACCATGTCGTTGGAGGCAGTGGCGGGTGGAGCCAGACCGTAGATTACTCCACTTGGGCTGCTGGTGAAACCTTCAACGTTGGTGACACCCTTGGTAATTAGTCTTTCAACTCCTATCTTTTTTTATTTTCTTTAATTATTCAGTATTTTAAATTTATTAGTCCGGCTAATTTGAGTATACGTTAGATTGACTCGCTAAGAAAATATAATGTTCTTTACCAAAATGTTTTCCATTCATAGAAGTTACAATGCAATTTTATTATGATAATAATGTAAAATCCAAAAGCAAAATAGTTTACCTTATGGGGACCATTGGGTAATTGCAACATCCCTAGTTATATAAAATTGACAAGATATAGTTTCGTTTTTAACATGCAATATATCTTTAGCTTAGAGATTTTTATAATTAACAAAGAAACTCAAGGGTTTGAGTTCTTAATTATTATTGTTATTAAGTCTTTCTTGAGACAAAACCAAAATATTAATTTGAAATTGCATGGTGATGGTCAGAGTTCAACTATGGTGCAAGCCACAGCGTGGATGTAATAAGCAAAGATGACTATGAAAATTGCAACACCGGAAACGCCCTCGAGTCTCACAGCGACGGCAAAACCACCATCAAACTTTCCAAGGCCGGTCCAATGTACTTCACTTGTTCCACATTTGGTCACTGTCAATCTGGCATGAAATTAACCGTCGATGTCAAAGATAGCTCCTCCACTCCGTCAACTCCGTCAACTCCTTCAACTCCTTCAACCACTCCTTCAACTCCGTCAACCACTCCTTCAACTCCTTCTGACTCACCCACCACACCCACCCCTGAGGTTGGCAACTCGCCGTCGAAGTCGACACCTGTAGCACCTAACGGAGCAGCCGGAGTTATGGGCAAAACTGTAGTCGGATTTTCAGTTGTGTTGGGAGCTATGTTTGCGTTCATGTGCTAGGCGAGAGGCAGTGCTTTGTATTATTATTGTTAATTTTATTCCTTTCTTAGTTTGCCTATTATTACTATTGGTGGGGTTCAGCTGTTATTTTTGTTCCTTTTAATGTTTATGAGCAGCTAATTTTTGTGTGCATATTGTTGTAAGGAATAAGTGATTTTTCTTCACATTTTAGTTTCTCGAGCTGCCAGCTGTTGGATCGAAGAGAAATATTTTAACAAAATTGTTGCTTTACTTTTTAGTTGTCGTAATATTTTATGCCGACCTACAACGGAAAAGGACAGTTTAATTTGCTATGGCTCAGGAGCCTTTACTAACCCCCAGCCCACCCCCACCCCCACAAACAGCTGTTTGGTAGTAGTTGTAGATCATATAATTAAGATGCAACAAAATATAGGAAAATAGAAAAGTGTATACGGTTAAAACCAGGTTCACCTGATTTTATTGGTTATTCAAGACTAGGGGGATTAATTGAGGATCGGCCCTGTAGTATCTCAGACCGAGACATGAGGATAAGGTACTGGCTTTTTAATTCGAAGTATTTATCAAGATCGAGACCGGAAATGATCGAGACCAAACGGGATAGATATCGAGCAAGACCGAAGGTAACATGATAACGGAAAGGTGAGATATCCGTGACTGGTGGAGAATCATAGTAGAAATTCCGGAACTGATCAATCAAGTACGGTTATTTAGCTGATCATGGGATTTCCTTCTGTAATTAGAATTTTATCATATATTGGAATTCATCTACAATATTGGGGGGGGGGGGGGCTAATCATTTGTAGGCATCTAACATTCGCGCATATCAAAGCAATATATCACACTTTTATCTCTTGCATGCTCTTTATCCAGCTCATGCTTCCAATAGGCAGTCAGTTGGTTCAAAGGTAATTAGCTCAAGGCCCATATTTGTTCATCACATTGTTTTGCTTTGTTTTAATGTTAATTCCTAGCATTAATTCTTATATTGATCATTTTGTACCAAGTGAAATAATAGATCGCCAAAACCATTTATAAGTTTACTTGTTATCCGATTTTAAGGGTAAAAAGTTTGACGCCCATAGTGGGGCTAAGGATAATAATGATTGCCAGGTACAATCTTCTTAACACATACTATTTTATGCTTGTTCTTTGAAGTGTATTTCATTTCAGGATCAACATATCAAACTCCCAAGAAGCACCCACGCACACAAACAACAACCTTGGTCTTCACGGCGAGAATGAAAACATAGTTGCCCCAGGAAACGGAGTACCTCTAGCTAACCGCAATGGAGTTCCGGCCATGGACCAATTGACATCAACTCCCATATTGCCATTAACGGGAATTTGGGCGTCGAACTTGAGAATAGCGTCCGTAGAGACGCTCGAATAACCGATCAGAATGCACAGAGCGGGAAGAAGGCGGAATAGCCTTCGAAAAATACTCAAGATATTGCAGACTCAACAAGCTACAATAGCACAACTCCAAAATTTAGAATCGTGTTCCAAGCAGGATCAAACTCGAGTTGGCACAAGAAGTTGTTCATAGAGCTGAATCGGTGCCGAAGTGATCGAATGAAAGAGAATCGGAGACTAATCCTACTATCGCAAAAAAGCTCGAGAAACTAACGAAGCGAATTGAGATAAGGGAAAAGAAGATTAAGAAAGATGATAAGAAGGTGGAAATTTATAAATCCAGAGTCAACTGATAAGTAGGGTTTTGATTGCTTATTTTCTCTATTTTACTTGCATTTTAATTAAAAAATGCTTAAAGATATTCCCAAAAACTCATAAAATGTTCTTGCTTGTAGGAGTGTTGCAATATGAGCCAAAGAAAACAAAATCACTTAATAAAACAGTCAATAATATACAAGGACCAAAATAAGGCAAAAAGGCCCACCATGCGGACCGCACAATACCGTGCAATCGCAAAACAAGGAAAGAGCAATGTCAATTTTTCTTAAGAGTATGCGGAGAACACAAATATTACGCTGCCGCAAAAGTGGAGATTCAAAGAGTTGGTTTTGGGCAAGCTGAAGATATGCTGACCGCACCATAATTGTACAAACGCAGGATGACAAGTGCATACGCACTCACAATTATGCGGGTTCGCAGAAGATAAGAATCAGAGAGCTAGGTTCAAGTCCAAAGTCAAGAAGTATGGACCACACTATAAGTTTGTGTAATCAATAGTGTGGTCGCACTCATGAATGTGTCGTCCGCACAAAATGAAGGAGTGCAACCACAACCCATAATTATGCGGCCGAAGAGATGGACTTGTCAAGCCAAGTCTATTTTTCGGACCGCACGCATTATTGTGTGGCCGCACATCCTCCATAGGTACATTTTCGTTAGATATTTTCTGCTTAGTATAAATAGAATCTTTTGTCATTTTTATGTTATGTTTTGTTTTGGGAGCGCACCTGGTCGTTTTTCTTTACTGCTTTGGGTAATATTGGTAATATTGGTCTAGATTAGCATCTAAACATTAGAGTTTCTTTCCTAATCAATTAATATGCATTCTATCTTAATCTCTTCGTTAGTTTCTTCATTTTTCATGAGTATCAAAATTTCTAGTTAGGCTTGTGGCCCAATACGAGTGTGGGTACTTAATGTGTGTTTGATTTAGGGCTTGTTGTGATTGGTTTAGTAATATTTTGTAACGAACCGACAGGTCGTTTTGAGCTCTAGCGCGTCGTTAAGAAAATTAGGGCCAAGAGCAGTTTCACTTCAGGTATCATGACTTGTATGCATGGTCGAAATTGAATTCCGGGGAATTTGGGGTTGATTTGGAAAGGAAATTCTTATTTCTGAAGTTTTAAGTCGAAAGAATTGACTAAGATTGGATTTCAGAGTAAATAACCTCGGAATCGATATCTGAATGATCCATGATGATTTTGGACTTAGATGTATGTCCGGATTGGGTTTTGGATTACCCAGGAGTGTTTTGGCACCTATTGTGGAAGTAGGTAATTTGAATGAAATTTCATTAGTTTGGGTTTAAGTGCATTTCAGTGTTATCAACGTCCGTTTGAGATTCCGGGTTTGGGAGTAGCTTCGTATGGTGATTCTGGAGTTGGGAGTGTGATCGGAAGTAAATTCGGATGTTCGTAGGTCATTTTGAAGTCTTTTGGCTAAAGATAGAAATTTGAAAGTTTTGGAGAAGTTTGACCAAGAGTTTGACTTTTTGATATCGGGGTCAGATTCCAATTATGGAAGTTGGAATAGGTCTACAATATTAAATGTTCCTTGTGTGCAAAATTTGAAGTAAATCGGATGTGATTTGATAGGTTTCGACATCAGATGTAGAAGTTAGAAGTTCAATAGTTCATTAGGCTTGAATCGATGAGCAATTAGTAGTTTTGGTGTTTTTTGCTATGATTTGAGGCCTCGAGCAGGAACGTTTTATGTTATGGAGTGGGTTAGTGTGATTAGACGGGGTCCTGGAGGCCTCGGGTGTGTTTCGGGTTGTATCGCGCTCTTATTTGATTTTTTAACATCATTTCTTTGGATATAAATGGTACCATATTAAGAAAATGAGATTCAAATTAAGTTTTTATTGAACCATTAGATCCTTATCGTACCCGAATTTGGACATCGTATGAGGGAGTTATGCTTATTTCCGTGTCAGGAAAAAGTGCTAGTTTGTGGTAGGAAGATTTGTCCTTTGCGAACACGAAGAAGGATTTCTGGGTTGACTGGTCAACTCAACAAGTTGCTCTTCGCGAACGAGGACGTCTCCCGCGATGGCGATGAAAAATCGCCTGTGCAATATTTAAACCGAGAATTTTAGTATTTGGGGCATATCATGAGTTCTAGAGCTTCGTTTGAGGTGCTTTTCACGGCGTTGTTCTCGTCTAAACAAGGGGTTTTGGAGCATTGTGCATCTATTTGAGCCTTCGGAGGGCGTGGAATGCTGATTTTGGAACTTCGGAGCGAGGCACATGTTCTTCGAATGTCCTATTGGGCGTAACAGCATGGATGATACATGGACTAGGTGAGCCACATTTCTCGAGGCGACCCATAACTAGTATAGTCTCTTTCAGCATATTGTATTTACTTTCTATCCATTGTAGTCCAGACGGTTGTTGTATTACATTGTTTCCTAGAAATAGCTCATGTACTTATGACACCGGGTTCTGGGATAAGTTTTGGATTATTCTACACTAAGTTGTTACAGACTCTATAGTTATCTCTGTAAATTTTATTATTTATTATTTAAATGTATAAAGAAAAATAATTTCACCAAACACTAAAATTAGAATTTAATTAAGTAGTTTTTGTTGGCTTGCCTGTCAGCGGCTTCCGACGCCACCATGACCCTTAGTGGATTTTGGGTCGTGACATATTTAGCCTAGTACTTGCTTGAATTCAATAATTAATTGTTGCAAATATTGATTCGTACCTAATTGACTTAGTCTATGCTTGAGAAAGAGAGACAAAGTCTAAGAAAAATTGGCTAAAAAGAAATTAGGGTGAACTCAAGAAATTGATAGCCCCCAATTAAAGGGTCAAATCTAGAGATTGTAAGATCCGACTTGATCATATATCAATTATTTTGTGCAGTACCCATTTGGACTTGAGGAAGCCAAATTTGGAAAAATCACTCAATTTTTCGAGAGGTATAGAATTGGTAATTATATATGATTACTATATTACGACCTCGACTAATCCAAATTGCCCCAGAGTTTACAATCCGTTAGGTAACCACCTAGGGGGAGGCCACGACCATAGATCTTTTATCATTTGTAAAACAACCAAACTAAAAATATTGCCATCTAGGTTTATAATTACAATCAATAGCTTAAAGTAGAAGTAGAAATAACAAACAAGAAAGTGGAAGTGCAATTTGGGGCACATCATACAATTGCACTAAATATAAACCTAATTAATTCTAACTCCCTCTGAATTCGACCCCGGCTTGTATTGGGTTTTTATTAATGCTTTGGCCGCCTCGCTACCTATTTTTTATGGTTTGAGCTTAGGCGACATCAATTATTAGCACCAGAGACGAGGAGTTAGACATATTTAGCTATATATCTAGGTTTTTGGGTGCTTTGTATTCTTTTTCTTCCGAGTTACTAAATTTGTTTTTGAATTTCTTTTAGATATGAGAATGGATTTCAACAACGAGCCCATAGGGAATTTGCTAATAGGGGAGGATTTGGATGATGACCAAGTAGATGATGTTTCTCTTGAACCTCAAGCAAATAGACGAGGTCTACCGCCTCAAGATAATGTTTCCCTCCCTCACTCACATCCACAAAGAGTGGAAGCCTATCGACAGTTACCGAACGAGGGTTATTCAAGTGCTATAATCCCACTCTACATTAGGTAGGGCAACTTCCAACTCACAAATGTGATGCTTACACTATTTGAGAATTGGGTATTCTTCACTAGGGCTCCGAGTCAAAATGCCTACAAGCATCTCAAGGGGTTTGTCGATACTTGTTGGGGGAGAAAGCAAGCAAATGTCTCTGAGGATTCCCTGAGGTTGAGGCTATTTTCCTTTTCTCTACGGGGAAAGGAATTAGACCGGTTAGAGATTATCCAATCATTCCATCCTTACATGCGATGAGTTGGCGGAGGAATTCATTGCCAAATTCTTGCATTCAAGCAAGAATCCAATGATCCATTGCACGAGATTTGGGAAGAATATCGTACCATGATTAAAGAGTTCATGAATAATTATATGACCGAGTCCATGATCCAACAAACCTTTTAAAGTGGAATCAGCACAAGAAATCAATGTTTGGTTAATCAATTTGCTCATGGGAACTTCATGAACATGCCTTATGTCGAAGCTTGTGAAATTCTTGATGAGATGGTGGATACCTCATCGGCATGGCAAAGTAAAGCCAATATTTTGCAAGGTGACTCTAATGTTGTTCACCTACAAGAAACTACATGATCATGGGCAAGCTATTGCTGAGTTGATAACTACAATAAACCAATTTTCCAAAACTCAGCTTCAATAAGTTCAAGGGCTGAAATAAGTGGCGATAAAATGTGTAAATATGATGATGAACAAGAGATGGAAACAAGGTCAACGAATGCAAAGATTTCCGGAAAAACTCATGCAAGATGATAATGGTTATGATCAAGGTGATTCCTTTAATGAGAGAAAAGATGAAGTTCAATATGTTAGCAATATCATGGCCAAAGAAACAGTTCTCAAGGACAAAATCAATAACAATGGCGGTCGCAAGGAAATTGGAATAACCAAGGCCACCAAGGAAATTGGAGTGGTGGTAGCAATTATCAAAGAAATTTGAATAATCAAGGGAATCAAGGCAATTGGGGTTGCAACAATCAAAGAAATTGGGGAGGTAATAACCAAGGCGGGTGGAACAACAACAACCGGGGCTTGAGTTTTTAAAGGCCCCTGATGTTTTGACAACCGAGAATTCCACCTCCATATCCTTCTTAAGGTCCGAGCTCTTCTAATAATGAGACGGGTAGAATTGACAATATGTTTAAATAGATGATGGAGGAGAATGCTGACTCCAATACGTAGCTATCCTCTCACATCACTTCTATTCGCAATTTCGAGGTCCAATTAGGTCAAATATCTCAAGCTTTGAACACTCATCCTAAGGGGGCACTACCTAGTGATACGGTGGTGAACCCGAAGAGTGGTAATAATACGGGACATGCTATGGTAATGACTACTAGAAGTGGAAAAGGTGGAGATGCAACCACCTCAAATCAAAGAAGAAACATGGATGAAAATGTTGTGGATAAAGAAGATGAAATTCCAAGCAACATGGTTCAAGCTAATGAAGAAGTAAGAATTGATACAGATGAAAGTATGGAGGAGACGCAAGAAGAAGTGAAACCATCTAGGGAACACATGATTGACATGCCGGAACCGATAGTGCCAAAGGTTAAGGCACCAATGCTAAGGCCTCCACCTTCATACCCTAAGAGGCTTGAAAATAAAAATAGTGAGAACTAATTCAAAAAGTTAATTGATCTGATGAAGAGTTTGTCTATTAATGTGCCGTTGGTTGAAGCCTTAGAACAAATGTGGGGATACGAAAAATTCATGAATGACTTGGTAACCAAGAAAAGATTGCTAAATTGTGTGACAATGAACATGACGCATCAAGTGAGTACTATTGTGCAGTCAATGGATCCTAAGCTGGAAGATTCAGACACTTTCACAATCCCTTGCACTATTGGGAGTGCTGACTTTTCTTAAGAACTATGTGATCTTGGGACGAGTATCAACTTGATGCCCTATTCGGTGTTCAAAAACTTGGGAATTGGGTAGTCAATACCCACATCCATGAGGTTGAAAATGGAAGATTGAACAATGAAGAGGCCTTTGGTTATTATTGACGATGTGTTGGTTTGAGTTGACAAGTTCATGCTCCCATCGAATTTTCTAATTCTTGATTGTGAACTGGACCATGAGGTGCCTATTATTTTGGGTGGACCTTTCCTTGCTAAGGCTCTTGTTGATGTGGAAGCTGGTGAGCTCACTTTTCGGGTGGGTGACGAAAAGGTTGTCTTCCATGTGTGCAAATCCTTGAGGCAACCAAATAGTAATGAAGTGTGTTCGTTTGTGGATTTAGCCACCGATGTGATTATTGATGATGCTAGTGCCACAATTAATGTTAAAGAAGATTTGGAAGCCATTTCGCTCAATCTTGATGATGTTGATGAGAACGAAGGCTATGTGGAGTGAGTTAATGCATTGCAAGAAATGGTGTCGTACACTTACGAGACCCGCAAGCTATCTTTTGATCTTAAAAATTGAAAGACTCCTTCAATAAATCCCTCAATGGAGGAGCCTCCCACATTAGAGTTAAAGCCATTGCCTCTGCATCTCAGGTATGAATTTCGTGTCCCTTCTTCTAATTTAACGGTTATCCTTTCTTTTTGCTTAACTAACATACAGGTAGAGTTCACATTGCAGGTGCTACAAAGGAGGAAAAGAGCAATGAGATGGACTTTGGTGGATATCGGGGGCATAAGCCATACCTTTTGCATGCACAAGATTATTTTGGAGGAGGGTGCCAAACCCTCCGTTGAACATCAAAGGACACTAAATGAAGAAATGCAAGAGGTGGTGAAGAAAGCAATAATCAAGTGGTTGGATGATGGGGTTCTGTACCCCATTTCTGATAGCTCATGGAGCTCTCCGGTGCAATGTGTCCAAAATAAATGGGGCATGATTGTGGTAACAAATGACAATAATGAATTGATACCCATAGGAACCGTCATCGGGTGGAGAGTGTGCATGGACTATATAGGAAGCTCAACAAAGTCACTCAGAAAGAACATTTTCTGCTTCCATTTCTTGACCCAATGCTCGATAGTTGGCCAGACGTGTTTTTTATTGCTTTCTTGATGGACACTCTGGCTACAATCAAATCCTTATTGCTCCTGAGGACCAAGAGAAGACAACTTTAAGTTTCCCTTATGATACTTTTGCATTCTCACGATGCCATTTGGTTTGTGTAATGCACCGGCGACTTTTCAATGGTGTATGCTCGCTATTTTCACCAACATGGTGGAGGATATTCTTGAGGTCTTCATGGATGATTTTTCCCTGGTTGGGAAATATTTTGAACATTGCTTGAACAAGTTGGATAGGGTATTGGCTAGATGTGAGGAAACAAATTTAGTGTTGAATTGGGAGAGGTGTCATTTCATTGTCGAGGAAGGCATTGTCTTCGGCTAGAAAAGCTCAAAGCATGGTATTGAGGTCGACAAGGCTAAAATTGAGGTTATCTCCAAACTCCCCCTACATCCGAGAGGGGAGTGAGGAGCTTCTAGGGTCATGCAGGTTTCTGACACCGATTCATCAAGGACTTTTTCAAGGTGGTAAACCCTTTGTGTAAACTTTTAAAGAAGGATGCCAATTTCCATTTATGAAGATTGTATGAAGGCATTCGAATTTCCAAGTTCAAGTTGACTACTACTCATATTATCACCGCACCATATTGGAGCTTGCCTTTTGAGCTCATGTGTGTCAATAGTGATGTGGCGGTTGGAGCGGTGTAGGAGCAAAGAATTAACATAATCTTCCATTCGGTCTACTATGCTAGCTATACCATGAGTGATGCCCAAGTAAACTACATAGTGACCAAAAAAAGTTTCTTGATATTGTTTTTTCTATGGAGAATTTTTGCCCATATTTGATGAGTTCAAAGGTGATTATTTACATCAACCATGAGGTGCTTCAGTATTCGATGAGCAAGAAAGATTTTAAGGCAATGTTGATGCGGTGGGTGCTTCTATTGCAAGAGTTTGATCTAAATATTCAAAACCGTAAGGGTAGTGTAAATCAAGTGGCAGACCACTTGTCTTGATTGGAGGAGAGGCCACATGACGAACTTGAGATCAATGATTCCTTCCCGGACAAGCAGTTTCTAGCTGTTTCAATGACCGGGATGCCATGGTTTGGAGATTTAGCAAACTATCTTGTGAGTGAAATTGTACTGAATGAGTGCTCTTCAAACTAAAGGAAGAAGCTCAAACGGTATTGAATTGGTTATTATTGGGATGATCCGTATCTCTTTCGGATATGTACCAATGGTGTGATCAATCGTTGTGTGATGGAGGAAGAACAAATAGGAATTCTTGAGGCTTTCCACTCTTCATTGTGTGGTGGTCACCATGGTGGAGCGAGAACGAATGCAAAAGTTTTGAGTTGTGGATTCTATTGGCCTACTATATACAAGGACGCTAGTGATCTAGTCAAGCATTGTGATGAATGTCAAAGGGCCAGTGGGATTTCTAAGAATAATGAGATGCCCCTACCACCATATTGGAAATTGATATCTGTGATGTTTGGGGTATTGATTTCATAGGAATGTTCGTGAGCTCTTGTAGAAAACTTACATTTTGGTAGTTGTAGACTATGTGTCAAAATGGGTTGAAGACGTTTCTTTACCCAACAATGAAGCTTGAAGTATGGTGGCATTCTTGAAAAAGAACTTCTTCACAAGGTTTGGTTCTCCAATGGCGATTGTTAATGATATGGGTTCGCATTTTTGCAATCGGGCTTTTGATACCTTACTCACCAAGTATGGTGTCAATCATAAAGCCTCTACCACCTACCATCCTCAAGAAAGTGGACAAGTAGAAGTCTCCAACCGGGAGATCAAGAGTATTTTGTCAAAGACTCTGAATGCCAACCGAACGACTTGGTCAAGAAAACTTGATTATGCTCTTTGGGCTTATAAGACTATCTACAAGAAGCCTATTGAGATGTATCCATATAGAATGGTGTTTGGGAACGCCTTTCGTCTTCCAGTAGAACTTGAGCATAAGGCCATGTAAGATCTAAAATAGTTAAAGATTAAATGGGATGTTGCCGCAAACATGAGGGTTGCACACTTGAATGAGCTTGATGAATTTCGGTATCATGCCTACACAAGTTCATCCCTTTACAAGGAGAAGATGAATTACCTTCATGACAAGTATATCCACAACAAGGATTTTAAAGAAGGTGATCTTGTTCTATTGTTTAATTCCCGGTTACGGATGTTTCTGGGTAAGCTGAAGTCAAAATGGAGTGGATCATTTGAAGTGACGAATGAAACCTCTTTTGGTGATCTATATTTGTAAAATAAGAATGATGAGGTGTTTAGAGTCAATGGGCACTAGGTTAAAAATTATCTTGGAAAGGTTGATGATGGTCATATTGTGGCGGTTCTTCAGTTCAAGTGATTGGTAATCTATGTCATGCCACAACGTTAAATTTGGTGCTTCTCAGGAGGCAACTGATAACTAGGGTTTATGGTTCATTTTAAACTCCTTCTTACTTAAGCTTTGATTAAAAATGTGTAGAAAATATTCCCTAAGGCTTACATGTTGTACCTGTTTGTAGGGTTTGGTAATAAAGGTGACAATTAGTCAAAACTAGCTCAGAAAAGAGTGAAATATGCACAAGTACCAAGAACAAGTCCAAACACAATGCAATAGATCTATTGCGGCCGCATTCCGTATAGTGTCATCCGCATCGAGGAGATTCAGAGAGGTGCTTATTTGGAAACTAAAGTAATGCAACCGCAAAGCAGTCTGTGTAGACCGGAATGGCCTCACCGAGGGTGCAATTGCGATTGTGCGGTCCGCAATAAAGGAGTTCAAAGATTTGGAGTTTTGGAGATTAATACTAATGCGGGTCGTGGTCCTTTTTGTGTGGAGCACAAAAGTAGCCACTGTGGCCGTGGTACATTTTATGCGGCCCACAGTGGCCAAGTTCAGAGATCAGTGATCTAAATCTAAGAAGCCTCAACACGGACACATTCGATTTTATGCGGACCGCATTACCCCCATAGGTGTATTTTTGTCCAGAAAATTTTGCCTAGTATAACTACTTTCTTTTCCCATTTTTAGGTTATCAGTTGGAATCCAACTTTGAGCACGGTGGTTTTTGACAATTTTGATTAATTTGTAGTTACTTTAACACTGAAGTTTCTTTATCTTAGTTTGTAATTAAATTTTATGGGTTTTTCTTCATCTATTTCTTTGTTTTCTTCTATTATTATGACTATCTAGACCCATTAGCTAGGGTTGTGTCTCAACCCTAGTGTGAGTATTTGATGGGTCTTGAGTTTTAATGTTTGAATGTCTATAGATCTTTGATATTTGGACTAATTAGTGTTTTCCATATTGAATTAGTTGTTGCATACTTTAATTTGTGCCTATTTGACTTGGGTTCTTTTTGAGAAAGAGAATTTAAGTCTAGGAAAATTAGCCCAACAAGGAATTTGGGCGTTCAAGAGATTGATAGCCCAAATTAAAGGGTTAAATCTAGAGATAGTAATACCCGACTTGAACCTAAATTGCTTGCACAAATTATCATACCCAATTGGTCTTGAGAAAGTCAATTAGGTCAAAATCACTCAAACTACCGAGAGGTATAGAGTGAGAAGTTTTGTTCATTGGTTATATCGTAATCTTCAACATGACAACCTTGCCTTAGATTCAAGAACCCTTCAAGTATTCATTTTGGAGAAAGTCACTTCCCTAGTGACTTTTTAACAATTTAGAAAACCTTTCAAATATCTATTCTGAGCTTAATTTAGCATCTTATTAGCATAATATTATAAGTAATCAAAAGACCAAAGATGATTGGAAGAGTAGTTAAGATCATTACGCATCTCTAATTTAGATAGGAACCCAATTCCCACTTCTAGCTTCGTATGGATTCGATCTCGACCATCTCGGGTAAATGTTGCTTGACCACTCTCGCCACTCTGTAGTGGTTTAGGGTTAGCTCCTATCACTTTTTGGCACCATTTTCAGGGATCTAGCAACTTGGCTATATATCTAAATAGTTTTGTGTATTGTTCTTCTTTCCTTCCGTGTTACTAGTTTTTGGATGTGACAACTTTAGGTACAAAATGGCAGCAAACAACGCACCTATTGGAGATCTTCTGTCGTTGGAGGGGGTACATGACAACATTGAAGATGAGGTCCGTATTGTGCCTCAAGGACAAAGGAGATGCCGTCAGGCCAATGCTAATATTTCAAACCCTCCCCCGCCACATCTAAGAGTGGTTGCTCGAGTGCTTCCCAACAAAGTGTATGAAAGTGCAATTTTCCCACCCTGGATTCTGGTGAGCAATTTTCAAATTACTAATGTGATGCTGACATTGTTGGAGCAGCGAGGGTATTTCACGGGTGCTCCCAATCAGAATGCTTACAAACATCTCAAGGGTTTCGTGGATACCTATTAGGGAGCAAACAAACTAATGTATCAGAAGATGCACTTCAATTAAGGCTAGTCCATTTCTCTCTTAGAGGAAGGCATTAGATTGGCTTGAACGACTTCCAACATTCCATCACTAATTGGGATGAGTTGGCGGATAAATTCATTGCAAAGTTTTTCACGCCGGGGCACATGGCAGCATTGAAATATGAGATCTTAACTTTCAAGAAGGAGCCCACCGAACAATTACATGAGATCTGGGAGCGATATAGAACCATGGTAAAGAAATGTTCCAATAATGATATGACTGAGGCAAGGATCCAACAAACTTCTTACTAGGGAATTAACACAACAAATCAGTAGATATTGAACCAACTTGCTAGGGGTTATTTCATGAACCTGTCTTATGATGAGGTTTGTGAAATTCTTATAGAGATGGCTGATACATCCTCCGCTTGGCAATGTAGAGCCAATGTGCCGTAAGATGACCTCGCGGTCATTCACTTGCACAAAGAGCTACATGACCATGGGTAGGCTATAGTAGAGCTGATAAAAATAATGAACCACTTAGTAAAGACACAATTACAATACGTTCAAAATCCGCGCCAAGTAAATGCTATGGAGGGTGTCAACATGCTAGTGAACAAAAGAAGACAAAGAGGCAGACAGAACCAAAGGAGTTCAGATCAATATGACAATGATTGTGGTGGATTCCAAGATAATAATTATGATGAGCAGAATTAAGTGGTGCAAACTTAAACAACTATCAACGCCAAATGGACAATTCTTTCAACCAACAATAATGGAGACCCCAAGGCAATTGATTCAATCAATAACAACAAGGGAATAATAATTGGGGGAACAACAACCAAAATTCCAATTGGAGCAATTAGAATAATAATCAGAACAATCAAGGTAATTGGAATGGCAACAAATATAATTGGGGTGGTAACAAGAGTCAGGGTGGTTGGAACAATAGAAATCAAGGAAATAGGGGGCAAAGATTTAAAAGGCCCCAAATGTATCAACTACCGAACAATCCACCCCCATTTCCATCCCAAGGTACTAGTTCTTCCAACAATAAAATGGGGAGAATTGAAATGATGTTTGAACAGATGATTAAAAAAATGCCGATGCCACAATACTTCAATCAGGAACTTGAAGGTTCAATTAGGCCAAATCTCATAATCCTTGAATACTCGCCCTAAGATGGCTCTACCAAGTGATGTGGTATTTAACACGAAGGGTGGAAACAATCATGTTATGGTGGTAACTACAAGAAGTGGATGAGGCGGTGATGTGAACGCCTCCAAGCAAAAGGAATTTTGAGTGATAAAGTTGAGTTGCAAGAAGTTGAGATTCCTTTGGTTGTTGAAAGTGTGATTTTTGAGAATGTGAATGAGGAAGTGAGGATTGATATTCAAGATGACAAGGTGGAGACACAGAACGGCATGAACCCGTCTAGGAAACACGTAATAGACATGCCGGAAATGGTTATGCCTAAAGCCAAGCCTCCTATGCCAAGGCCACCTCCACCTTATCCTTAATGGTTCACGAAGAAGAAAAATGAGAATCACTTTAAGAAGCTTATTGACATGATGAAGAGATTATCCATTGATGTGCCTTTGGTGGAGTCTCTAGAGAAAATTCCGGGTTATGCTAAATTATGAAGGACTTGGTGACAAAGAAAATATCCATAGATTGTGAAACTATCACGATGACCCACCAAGTTAGTGCAATAGTGCACTTAATGGCCCCGAAGATAGAAGATCCCGGTGCTTTCACCATTCCTTGCGCCATTAGGAGTGCAGACATTGCAATAGCTCTATGTGATTTGGGGGCAAGTATCACTTCTCATTTTTCAAGACTTTGAGTATTGGGCAATCGAGGCCGACTTCCATGAGATTGCAAATGACGGATAGAACTATGAATAGACCATTGGCTATTATTGATAATATCCTTGTTCGAGTGGACAAATTTATCTTGCCAGCTGATTTAGTGATCTTGAGGTAGATTATGAGGTTCCAATCATATTGGGAAGACCTTTCCTTGCTACTGGAAAGGCCTTAGTTGATGTGGAAGCAGGGGAACTCACCTTCTGGATGGGTGATGAGAAAGTGGTATTTCATGTGTGCAAGTCAATGAAGCATCATAATAATTTTGAAGTGTGCTCTTTTGTGGACCTTGTCATAGCAGTGATAATTGACGATACTAGTGCAATGATCAATATGGAGGATCCTCTAGAGGTAATATTTTTGAATCTTGATGTAAATGAGGATGAAGGCCAAGCAGAGTGCGTGCATGATTTAAATGGAATGGGATCGTACTCTTGTGAGCCTAGGAAACTCTCTTTGGATCTTGAGAATAGGAAGACTCCACCAACAAAACCTTCAATCGAGGAACCTCCGGTGTTGGAGTTGAAGCCATTGCCTCCACACCTCAGGTATGAGTTCTTAGGCCCTAGTTCAACTTTGCTACTTATTCTTTCTTCTTTTCATACTAATATGAAGGTTGATACCACATTGGCGGTGCTTCAAAAGCGAAAGAAGGAAATTGGATGGACCGTAGTTGATATTCGGGGGATAAGCTCTGCATTCTTTATGCACAAGATTATTCTAGAAGATGATGCAAATCTCTCCTTAGAATGTCAAAGGAGGTTGAATGAGTGATGACGGCATACTCCTTACTACTATTGAGTAGCGAGATAGGGCCAGAGCAGCTTTTACTCGATTTAGGGTCGAGATAGATTTCCACAGAGAGCTAGAATTTGGAATTGAGTATCTATCTAGTGTAGGGTTGCGTATGTGTTCTAAATTATACATTTAAATATTTTTGGAGTTTTTGATTTACTTC
This sequence comes from Nicotiana benthamiana, assembly GCA_034376525.1. NCBI lineage: Eukaryota > Viridiplantae > Streptophyta > Magnoliopsida > Solanales > Solanaceae > Nicotiana > Nicotiana benthamiana. Next base: position 60,187,531 of record CM067323.1, read on the forward strand.
TACTATTATCAAACTACAAATGGTAAATGAATCTAGATTAATCGAAGAGTTAAAATGCTATAGGCTGTTCAAATGGATTAAGAGCCACTAGGTTAGTGACTTCCGCCTACTTAGTCAATTGATGGGTACTAGAGTCTAAGGAACAATTGACATATTTGGGGAGTATGATATAACTGTTGCACGACTTTACCCATTCTTCACCTCTCAGTTGTTCGAGTAATTTTGCCCGAATTGACTTTTTCAAGACTTATTGGGTATACAAATTTGCAAAACCAATCAGGGTTCAAGTCCAGTATTACTCTCTCGAGGTTTAACCCTTTAATTAGGGCTATCAATCTCTTGAGTACGCTCCAGTTTCGAGACTTAGGCTCTCTTTCTCAAGAAGAGCGCAAGTCAACTAAACACAAACTAGTGATTGCAACCACTAATTCAGCAATTAACTACAAAATCAACCCAAATATCAAATATCCATAATCAATCTATCCTTAAAGTACAAGACTCGTCAATTTTCCACACTAGTGTTGAGCCACAACCCTAACTTATGGGTCTAGCTACTCATACTTAAAGAATAAAAGCAAGAAATAAATAAATAAAAACTCATATTAATTAAGATAAATAATAAGATTCAATGTTGGAATGTAGATAAAATTTTCCAAAATAGCTAAAATTATGAACCCACGAGCGCAACTCCAAAGCGAAAACTATATGATACCCTAAAAATGGGAAAAGAAGCTATTTATACTAAGTTAAAAAATTTGGACAAAATACCCCTACGGGGCTAGTGCATACCGCACAAAATAGTGTGCGGCTGCACTAAGGCTCTGAACTTTAAAAGCTATCTCTTTAAACTCAGGCACTGCATACTGCAGAGAACGGACTGCAGCCGCGGAGGCTTCTAGTGCGGCCCACATAAAATGGACACTACAAGAAAGAAGGTGTTCCGCAACAATATTTTTTGTTTCCATATATTTAATGTTGTTGACAAAAGTATTTTTAGAAACAACAAAAAAATCGTTGCACTCCATTGCAATAAATACCGATGGGAAAAGTATATGCAACAACAGAAAACATTGTTGCCAAAAGTGTACCTAGCGCAACAATATGTATCGTTGCCATAAGTTATTTGTTGTTGGTGTAAATCTAATAAATTCATAGATTATGAAGATATATAGCAACAAAAATATTGTTGTGAAAAAATTAGCTTTTTGCCAATAATATCAGTTGTTGCTAAAAACATCTGGCGGTAAAATTAATAGTCTGTTATCAAGACCTTTAGCAACAACTATTATTGTGGCAATAATTACTTTTTTGCCAATAGCTTCTCTGGTACTAATTTAGCAATAATTTATGAGTTGTTACTAGATATAATTTTGTATATTTTTTCAGATTTTCACAAATGCACGTAGAAATAATAAATTATATATATAGATAAAGAGTCAACATAAGTTTGATTCCAGTGGATATACTCACTTTCAAAATCTAAATAGTCGTAAAAGTATGTTTTATATACAAAACGAACAAAAGCATGATATATTCATGGTTCTTACGTTCTATTCTAATAGTAACCCGAAAAAACAAATCTTCTTCCAATAGCTTGTGCATGAACTGGATGACCATGAATGTTGGTATACGCACGCTGATCCTAAAACGAAGATAAATGTAATTAGATTTTGATTAAAAAAACAAAGTACAAAAGTGTAAAATGAAAGCACTGAAATCCTATTTAACTACAGAAGAGGAATTGAGGAAGCGAAGCATCTGCTTTGTTCCATGTAAACAGAAAATTGCAGGTTTGACATATCCAAATATTAAATCAAGGAAACGATTCTCTTTTCTCTTCTTTTTTTCTTATTTCAAGTAAAAAGGGCTAAGAGAAACATCGTCATCACTGACTCTTTATGGCTCATCCATACGCACTGAATAAACAACACACACAAACACAAAGTAAAGCCAAACAAGCCAGTGTAGATGTTCAGAAATTGGCAACTCTATAATCCTTTGTACTCCGGACCGCATTAAATCGAGTGCGGCTGTATTGATCCTAGTGCGGACCACACAAAACCTAGTGCGGTCGCATTGACCTTTTTGCTTAAATGCCACCTCTATGAACCTCCTTGTGCAGACCACACAGAATGGTGTGCGACTGCACCGGGCCTGTTTTGCCTAAGCTTTGTCTTGTCTTGGTACTTGTACAAATTTCACTCCTTTTGATCAAACGTGAAAACAAGCACAACTTGTGAGTCTTTTGGGACTATTTTGTACGAATTTTTAATCAAAACATAAGCAAGAAGGAGTATAAAATGCATCAAAATCTCTAGTTATCAACTCCCCCAAACATAAGATTTTGCTTGTCCTCAAGCAAACAAAATAAGACCCACCCCTTAAGAGAACATCCAAGAAAACTTTCAGTCATTGCGGACTCATAACCCTAATCTAGCATCAATTGGGACTAACAATCGCCCTCAATACAAATGAATCATTAACAACTTTTAATCTTTGAAACTCCATGGATTAAGTGCGACACAAGAGCATCAGGAATTGACTCGACACATCAAAGAACTCTTTTCTATTACTTTGGTCATTGAGGAACCCAAACTCACACATCATCAACTCTCCTTAAGTAAACCTCACCATTAGAATAGTAGCACTTAGAACAAGGTAAAAGGAAGTTCATTCATCTTTTTCAAGAAAAAGTTACAAGTCCAGCTCTAAGTACCATATGCTTTCCCCTTATATGAGTCACTTCTAATGTAAGCTTCATTTAACTCAAGATCATATCGGGCTTTTTTGGAGATATGTTGAAGGCTTTTGGTTCAGGGTAGGAAATGTTTTGGTCTAAGTAGGTTCCATCTTCCTTTAAAAAATTTTTTTTGTTTCATTTGGCACATTTTCACTTAACGATTTCAGTCATTTCACTTCTTTCGAAGGGGTTAAAGAGACACTATCACTCTTTCTTATACATTTCAAACGTTTTCTCCTTTTTCAGCTTTTCACACTTTTCATTCTTTGCTTTTCTTGAATCCCTTTCTTATTCTTTTTCACATTGAACATTCTTTTTTGTCTTTTTTCTCTTCTTTCTTTTCATTACCTTTCTTTTGCTTCATTTTTGTGCCCTTTTTACCACTTTGTTTCAATCCTCGTCTCCTCCCCAAATTTATATTTTTGCCATGTGCTAAAGAAAAAATCGGGTGCCAAGAGAGGGTATCTTTTAGAATGGGTATAGGCTTGTATCATGGTTCTTGAAGGAAAAAGGTCTAAGGCTCAAAAAGGTTGACTAAGGGTCTTATCATTGGTAGGTTATGTATGTGTTCAAACTATAATTTGGACCAAGGAAAGACTATAATCATGTCTCGAGTGAAAATTCACTTAGGATTTTGGCTCAACAAACACTCAACGCAAGTAATAGACCAATGGCTCGGAACTTGGACTTGCAATGCAATTACTTACCACACAAGCTATGGGATTGCTAAAAACACATAGGGGGCCCACAATAAACTTAGATAAGGTTTGACCACGCAACGGTCCCAAAAAACCACTTGATAATTATCGTTCAACACAAGAGTCTCAAGGTTACTACTTTCACCATCCTAAACACGACAATTTATTTTTGACAATAAGATCAAGGCAAATGTGCTAGGCCCTAGTGAAGCTTTTCTTGAGGCACCCTTAACTACTAACTACTAAAAACAAAAAGAATAATATACTCAAACCCTTAAGAAGGTTGCTACGCCATCCATTGTGCCACCTGGTTCACATAGAACTCTGCCTTTGAAAAGAACCGTGGCATTAAGAAAATCAAAGACTTGTTGCAAACTTTCAAAACAAGAAGCTAAATCACAAATAAGAATCTAAGAACGAAAAATTTGCGGAAAGTAGAACGAATATATACAGAAGGGGAATTAAATATACAATAGATGAGATGAATATGTACAATGTAACATTACTTTATATACAGACCCAAAGTAAAATAAATGTGCGACAAAATGTAACAAAATGTTCAAATTATATTCAACCCAAAGATGCAAAGATAAAGAAAGTATAAAGAGTATCAAATATATATACAATCATCTGAATGAATCCCTAAAATAAAAAGTATGGCCTACCCCCTCAAATGAAAGCTGGCATTGTCCACAATGCCAGCTAATCTAAATAATGCACTAAAAAGAGAAAGGCAAAAAGGAAAAAGGGACTCTCTATGGCATGTCTATCTGCATGGGCTCTTGAGTCGTCCTAGGAGGAGGGTCCTCACTATGCTTGGGAACCTTAGACTGGTTCCCTATGACCTTCTGCTGTGCTGCTGGGACCTGGGCTTGGACAGGTTCATAAGGTGCATCTTATAGCTGACTGCAGGAAGCATCCGGTGGGTCGGCCAACTGGATGACTGCATCGTCCGCTCTGGGAATCATGCTCTTCTTCTTGGGAGGCATCTGTGACTGCTCCGGCTAGGGATGAACTGTTGGTACTGGTTCGTGGAGCAGTAAATGTAAAGGCAGCTGATCTGCCTTCAGTCTCTCAACATCAACACTCAACTCCTTCACGGACCCCTTGGAATCTCGTGTCTTCCTCAACTTCTTGTGCTTCCTAGCAAGCTCCTTCAGAGTCTTGCAATATGAGTCAACTGCTTCTGTGAGCACCATCTGAGTGTCAAGGATTTTTTGCTGGTTGGCTAGAATCTCTTTGAGAGCATCCTCTATGGACTAGGGGACCTGTGGAGGGGGAGGTGCCTATTGAGCCTCTACTGTGGTAGTAAGGAGACAACTTGGATAATGCAGTTTGCATCGAGTTGTTGATACTAAGGAGAGCCTGGCTCAATCTATGGGCAATAACTGGATATGCATGGGACAATGGTATCTCCGGATTTGCTGACGTGGATGGGCTACGAGGGATAGCAGTGGAGGTGGAGGAAAGCTTTGCAGGAACCACTACCACAACTGGCTCTTAGGACTGGCTAGCTGGAGCAGTAGCTGTACCCTTGAAGTTCTTACTCTTGGGGTTGTTATCCCCCTGCATGTTGTACCAAGAGAATAGGGCCTTCACTTTGACTTTGATGTCGAATGACCGCTTCTCAACTTTTAAGTCTCGGAAGTACATAGTCAAAATATGGGAAAAGGGTAGTTTCTGTCATGTTCAGTGCCCACTATTGTGATTATCCTAGACATATCATTTCCCATATTGATTGGGTACCCCGCCATAATTGAATCCACCAAAGTTGGCCGGTGAAGAGAGAGGAAGTTTTCATGAGTCGTGGGGTCCAACCTACTACATACAAATGTTTCCCACCCCTTTGCCTTGAAATTCAAACTACGTCTCAAAATCTTGACCCCCGCATTCAACCAATCGGGGATGGTACTTGGGATATCCAGATATTGTGTCAACCAAAGACGCACCTCCTCACCCAGTTCTATTTTTTCCATGTATAGTGTCTCATCCTCCTTATCAAAGCCAAGGTAGTAATCGATTGTCTTCCCGTCAAACAACACCTTCAGCTTTTGCACCTTGGTTCTCTTTTATATGTGGGAAACATTGGTGATAGAATTCTTTGACCAAGTGCTCATTAGAATCCAAAAATTCCCCAAAAAATGTTCCTATCCGACTCTCTCCCTAAACTGCCTCCTCACATTGAGGTTGTAAGGTAGCAAGTCTCTATGTACAAAACTCCTCTCGGGAATCAAAGGCTCTACCGGCCACCATTCCCAGAATTTATGATATGCTACTTCACTCACAACCGGTCTTTCCACACCTCTGGATTATTAGTTCTAGCAATACCCCCACCCCCCATCTGATGTTCACCTCCTTCTTCTACTCCTCCTACTTCCTCGTCATCTCCTACCGCACCCTCCCCGGATAATGAAGTTGTGGGAGAGGTGGAGTATTCCCACTATCATCACTTGAGCCCTTAGACGACCCAAAAAAAATATTCGATGACACTTGGGCAGTGGGGGATGTCGACAGTGTGTCTCTTAGTCTGTTTCTCTCTGACCAGTCACGGATGTGCGTTGAAACAAAGTCTGAAGATATCTTCCGGGAGGGCTCGTACTTACTCCCCGACATGTCAATGGCTCTATCAGCCGCTCTAATCATTTTCCTTGTGTATTTTATGTTTTTCCTCACTTGAGGAGTGAGTTTTACCATTTTTTTTGCTTTCCTCCCTGGGAGGATTCTCCTATGCCTGATTGTTTAGAGCCTTTACCTCGTTGTTTCAACATTGTCTACAAACACAATCCAAATAAACTTGTTAGTATCTATTGCAGTAGTTAAGAAGAATAATTGCAAAAAAATGCAGAAGGTTGCAGAAGTCACACAATGCGGACCGCACAAAATGGTGTGTGGCCGCACAGGTGTCAATCCGGACCGCACAAAATTTGCCATGTGGTCCGTACAGAGGTGGGGTTCAGACTACCGACTCTCTATATCTAGGCAGTGCAGACCGCTCAAAATATAGTGCGGCCACACAAAATATAATGTGGCTGCACAAGGACCACTACGGTCCGCACAAAAAGTAGTGCAGACGCAATCCCAAAAGTTCAGCTTCCAAGAAAATTAGCAATGCGACCCCACAGAAACGACCTGAACATTGTTTGTACTGTCCTGCATTGCACCAACACAATCTTCTAAGATCTCACAACGAGTTAGCCCAAAAATCAATCCTATACTACAAATGGAAATCAAATAAGAAACAAGAATAAAAACACATGGGTTGCCTCCCAAGAAGTGCCTGATTTAACTTAGCGGCACGACACATGTTACCATCACATCATTTGAAATGAAGAAGTGCCATTACGTGGCTGTCATCAATTTTTCCCAAGTAACCATTTTTGTTCTTTAAATCAAGAGCAGCAAACGGGGTCACACACACCACTTCAAAAGGTCAACTCCATGTTTACTTGAACTTTCCTGAAAACAAACGTAACCGGAAGTTGAACAAGAGAACCAAATCACCTACTTTGAAATCTTTTCCATGAGCACATTCATCATAAAGTTACTTCATCTTGTCCTTATAGAAATGGAGTAGGTGTGGAATCTGAATTCATCAAGTTCATTGAGCTGCTCCACACGAAAATTAGCTGCAACATCCTATTCAAGAATTAGCTTCCTCAAAGCCCATATGGACTTGTGTTCTAACTCAACCGGTAGATGGCAAGCTTTTTCAAACACCAACCAATACAGAGACATACCAATCGACATCTTGTAAGAATTCCTATAAACCCATAGAGCATCATCCGACTTCTTTGACCAATAAGTCATATTTGTATTGACCATCTTTGATAATATGCTTTTGATTTACATGGAGACTTCAACTTGACCACTTTCTTGAGGATGATAGGGAGTAGAAACGTTTTGGTTGACACCAAATTTTTTAAAGCAAAGTGTCGAAAACTCTATTGCATAAATGAGACCCCTATCACTTATGATTGCACGAAGAGTACCAAACCTTGTAAAAATGATCTTCTTGATAAATGCAACAACACTTCGGGCCTCGTTGTTGGGCAAAGACACGGCTTCAACCCACTTTGAAACATAGTCTAGCTCAACAAGAATATAAGTGTTCCCACAAGATCTAACAAAATGGGCCCATGAAATCGATGGCACATACATAAAAAAATATCAACCTTAAGTATGGTATTGAGAGGCATCTCATCTTTCTTTGAAATTCCACCCGCTCTTTCGCATTCGTTGCATCTCTTCACTAAATCGCCCCCATCTTTGAAAAAAGATGGCCAACAAAACCCACAACTAATTACTTTAGAAGCAGCCCTCACCTCACAATGATGTCAACCATAGGGAGAGGAATGACAAGCTTCCAAAATACTCAATTGCTTCTTCTCCAAGGCACACCTTCACATTACACCATCTGTGCTAATCTTGAACAAGTACAATTAATCCTAATGGAATCCAAACTATCTCACTTGAGCTTCTTCCTTTGTTTGAAAGAGATCTCACAAGGGATTATACCAGTCACAAGGAAATTAGCAACATCGGAAAACCATGGTATATCATTAATCGACACCGAAAGAAGTTATTCATCAGGAAACGAATTATTGATTTATAGTCCATCACGAGGCCTCCCCTCCTCCTCCAAGCGAGATAAGTGGTATGCCATTTGGTTCTCACTACCCTTACGGTCCACAATCTCTAAAGAAAACTCTTGAAGTAACAAGACCCATCGCATAAATCTAGCTTTGGAATCCTTCTTTGTCATCAAGTACTGGAGTGCACATGGTCGGTATGAATAATAACCTTAGCACCCATAAGATACGCTCGACATTTTTCCATAGAAAACACAATTGCTAAAAGTTCCTTCTCGATCACTATGTAGTTCACTTGAGCATCATTCATTGTCTTCCTCGCATAGTACACCAGATGAAATATTTTGTTCATTCTTTGATCCAAAACCTCCCCAACCGTAACATTGCTTGCATCACACTTGAGCTCAAATGGCAAGTTCCAATTTGTGGCACGGTAATTATAGGAGTGGTGGTCAACTGATGCTTGAGAATTTAAAAGGCTTGCATACACTTTTCATCAAACACGAACTTAGCATCTTTTTCAAACCTTGCACAAGGGATTCACTACATTCGAAAAGTCATTGATAAATATCCGGTAGAACCCCACATGCCCAAGAAAACTTCGAACTCCCTTAACAGATATAAGGGGAAGGAGCTTTGAAATCACATTGATCTTTGCTTTATCTACCTCAATTCCATGCTTTGAAATTATATGCCCAAGAACTATTCCTTCTTCCACGATAAAGTAGCATTTCTCCCAATTGAGGACAAGACTTGTATCTTAATAACGGGCTAACACCCTATCAAGATTCTTCAAGCACTCATCAAATGAAGCCCCAACAACACTTAATTTTTCCATGAACACCTCGAAAATGTCTTCCAACCATATCAATGAAAATGGCCATCATACACTGCTGAAATGTAGCTGGTGCATTACATAACCCAAAAGGCATCCTAGAGAAGGCAAAAGTGCCATATTGACAGGTGAATGTGGTCTTCTCCTGATCTTTGGGAGCAATGAAGATTTGGTTGTTCCCAAAATACCCATCCAAGAAGCAATAGAAGGCACACCCAGTAAGTAGATTTAAATCTGGTCAAGGAAAGGCAAAGGAAAGTGGTCCTTGCAGTTCAGTTTATTCAACTTGTGGTAGTCCATCCATGCATACCCTCCAACTAGTGACAATTCTTGTACGAATCAACTCTTTTTGATAATTTTAACCACGATCATGCCACCCTTCTCAGTACACATTGCACCGGTGAAGTCCAAGAGCTATCAGAGATAGGGTACACAACCCTGGAATCCAACCACCTGATCACCTTCTTTTTCATATCTTCTTGCACTGCCTCGTTCAACCTCCTTTGATGCTCCAAGGAGGGATTTGATCATCTTCCAGAATAATCTTTTGCATACAGAATGCAGGGCTTATTTCCCAAATATTAGCTAAAGTCCATCCAATTGCCTTTTCCCTTTTTAAAGCAGTGCCATATGGCATCAACCTGCATGTTTGTAAGGCAAGAAGTAATAATAACTGGTAAAGTAGATTTTGAGCCTAAGAACTTATACTTGAGGTGTGGAGGCGGTGGTTTCAACTCCAACACCGGAGGCTCTTCAATTGAAGGTTTAGTTGGTGGACATTTCTATTTGTGAGATCCAAAGACAATTTCCTAGGCTCATAAGAATAAGAGCCCATTCCATGTAAAGCATTCACACACTCCACTACCTTTGCATCCTCATTGACATCAAGATTCAAAAATACGGCCTCAATAGGTCCTCCACATTGATCATTGCACTGGTGTCATCAATTATCACTGATGTGACGAGGTCAATAAAAGAGCACACCTCGATATTGTTAGGATGCTTTATTTATTTACCACATGAAAGACCAGCTTTTCATCACCCACCTGGAAAGTAAGTTCCCCTTCTTCGACATAAACCAATGCCTTCTCTATATCTAGGAAAGGTATTCCAAATATGATAGGAACTTCGTAATCCACCTCGCAGTCCAAGATCACAAAGTCAGCTGGCAAGATAATCCCGGACAAGTACATCATCAATTATACCCAATGGTCTCCTCATCGATATATCTTCCATTTGTAACCTCATGGAAGTCGGCCTAGGTTTCCAAAATCCCAAAGTTTTGAGAACTAAGTAGGGCATCAAATTGATAGTAGCTCCCAAATCACATAGAGACTTGGAAAATTTCACAATCTCAATGGTGCAAGGAATGGTGAAAGCACCAGGGTCTTCAAGCTTCGGGGCCATTGAATGCACTATAGTACTAACTTAGTGAGTCATCTTTATAGTTTTACAATCCATAGAACGCTTCTTTATGACCAAGTCTTTCATGAATTTTGCATAGCTCGGCATTTTTCCAAGAGCCTCCACCAAATGCACATTAATAGATATGCTCTTCATCATGTCAATGAGCTTTTTACAGTGATTCTCATTTTTCTACTTTGCGAGCCTTTGAGGATAAGTTGTAGGTGGCCGTGGCAAAGAAGCCTTGGCTTTAGGTATTAACATATATATTATGTGTTCCCTAGACATGTTCACATCATTTTGAGTTTCTACCTTGACATCTTGAATATAAATCCTCACTTCTTTATTGACATTTTCATCAACCACATCTTCAAATACCAAAGGAACTTCATGTTCTTTTAATTCAACATCATCATCCAAGACTTGCTTTTGTTTGGAGGCATTCACATCACCGCCTCTCCCACTTCTTGTTGTAACCGCCATAACATGGTTTCCACCCTTTGGGTTTACTACCATATCACTTGGTATAGCAAATTTAGGGTGAGTATTTAAAGACTGAGATATTTGGCCTAATTGCACCTCCAAGTTTCTGATAGATGTATTATGGGAAGCCAACTGTTCATCAGAATCCACATTCTTCTTCATCATCTGTTCGAACATCATTTCAATTTTACCCATATCGTTGCCAGAAGAACTAGGACCTTGAGATGGAAATAAGGGTTGATTGTTCGGTTGTTGGTACATTGGGGGCATTTGAAATCCTTGCCCCCGATTTCCTCGGTATCCATTGTTCCATCCATCTTGATTTTTATTGCCACCCTAATTGTTGTTATTACCATTCCAATTCCCTTGGTTGCTTTAATTGTTGTTCTTATTTCCCAATTGTTATTTTGGTTATTGTTCCCCTAATTACCATTGCCTTGTTGTTGGTTGCCCTAATTACCTTGAGGTCTACATTGTTGTTGGTTGGAATAGTTGCCCCGTTGGCCTTGATGATTGTTCACAAATGAACCTCTCCGCTTTGTTCATCATAACCATCATTTTGAAATCCATCATAGTCATCATCAAATTGCTCATAATTCCCTTGGTTTTGTTGCTTTTTTTCCTTCTTTTATTGACAAGAATATTGACACCCTCCATGGCATCCTTTGGCGAGGATTTTAACATGTTGCAATTGTGCCTTTGCCAATTGGTTCATAGTGTTTGTCAGCTCAGCTATAGCTTGCCCATGATCCTGTAATTCCTTTTGCAAATTAGTGACTGTGGGGTTACCTTGAGGCATATTGCTCTACTTTGCCATGCAGAAGAAGTGTCAGCCATCTCATCAAGTATATCACATGCCTCATCATCTGTCAACTTCATAAAGTTGCACCCAACAAGTTGGTTCACTATGCATTGGTTTGGGGAAATCTTTTACTATTGTTCTATAATGCTACCAAATCTCGTGCAAAGGTTCCGTGGGCTCTTTCGGTGAGAAAAATTTAGCAATGAACTTATCCGCCAACTCATCACAAGTAGTGATGGAATGGTTGGGAAGTCGCTCGAGTCAATCCAATTCCTTCCCTCTAAGTGAGAATGGGAAGACTCTCAACCTAAGAGCATCCTCAGATACATTCATATGCTTGCTCCCCCACATGTATCCACGAACCCCTTGAGATTTTTCTAAGCATTTTGATTTGCAGCCGCGTGAAATACCCATGCTGCTCCAGTAAGGTCAATATCACATTGGTTATTTAAAAATTGCCCACCAAGATTCAGGGTGGGAAAATAGCACTTGCATAGGCCTGGTTCGGAAGTACTTTGGGAGCCACTCTTAGAGGTGGCGGAGGAGGGTTGGAATATTGTTATTATCATTTGCATTGGCCTGGTGGCTGTAAACATGTGATTTTTTGTCCTCCCCAAGATTTTTCATATTTTAGCATGAAAATATTTAATTTAGGTCTAATAGCGGTATTTCAATTAATTTTGGCACTTTTACTTTATTTTAGTACAAGAAAAATAAAAACTATAAAACAACCCCCTCAAGCTAGAGCAACATATGCTATAGTTGAACATCACCGGAAAATTGTTGGGGTTTCTGAGACGAGTTGAGATCTGAGTTTCGTTTGCCGCGGCCTGGGTTTTTCAAGGTCCCATCTGGTTTTGTTTGGTTTCTTATTGGTGTACTTTTTGATCAAATAACGCAAGATGAGCTTGGTTTGGTGATCAATAGCTATTTTCTTTTTGCTTTTGATTTGGATTACTATTGAACAATCATTGGCGTGTGGTCTGTGGATTGTTTGTACTGGCTTTTGGTCGAAGTCCATTCAAGATTTCGAGTTCTGGTTTCGCTCATGGACAGATCCGCGTTTCCTCACCACTGTTACTTGTTGTTCCGTCGAGTTTCCCGTTGAACGTCCAAAAGTAGGATCCAAACTTCTATTTTGATAAAACTCCGTCAAGGTTCATTTCTCACTTTCCCTATGTGATTTCTATTGTCTATTTGTGTGATTTTGGATTTTTTTTAATAATCTGAAGTTCATGTTTGATTATTGGATGAGATATTTTTTATGTTAGTAAGTATATTTGGATAAAATCAACCATTGTTTGCACGTAACTCAGTAACCGCAAGTCAAGAGGCTACTATTCATTAAAATAGTGGTTAAGGGTCAGATTTGCCCTTGTACTATTCAAAATAAGCTACATTTACCCTCCGTTTGCATTCTTTAACAAATATACCCCCACCGTTACACTTTCGGGCCACATTTACCCTTCCACCATTAAAACTTGTTTCCTCAATTTTTTTAAACACGTGGCATTCTCTCATTGGTTCATATTAACCCACTTGCCACCCGACCGATCCGAAGCCAAATAATCCGCCCCGACTCGGATTCTGGATTCGAGTTCTTTGTGCTGGAGAAGCTTTCTCCGGTATTCTGCCACCGCGTTGCGGCGTCGCACCGCGTCTTCTCCTTCGCTCATTACCGGAATACGAGAGTCGCTGAAAAGCTGAATAATTTACTGAACAATTTACTTCTGAAAGTTTTAGCTCAAAGAGTGCTGAAGAAGAAACCAGAAACTCTTGTAAATTGAAGAAACCATATGAAGAAACGACGTCGTGAGAAATGTCCTGAATTTGATTTTGCTTTTCCATATTTGGCCAAATACAAATCGGGGCGATTTATTTGGCTTAGGATCGGTCGGGTGGCAAGACTTCAAAGGGGTGGTTAATATGAACCAATGAGAGAATGCCACGTGTTTAAAAAAATTGAGGAAACAAGTTTTAACTGTGGAAGGGTAAATGTGGCCCGAAAGTGTAACGGTGGGGATATATTTGTTACAGAATGCAAACGGAGGGTAAATGTAGCTTATTTTGAATAGTACAAGGGCAAATCTAACCCTTAACCGTTAAAATAGGGTTCTGGAGTTGGCTATAAAAAATGTGAAGGAGATTAAGCTTAAATGATCTATGCGGAATTATATTCCATCTTGCTATTATGTATATCAACTTATTTGCCCAAATCTGGATCAATTTGTAAACATAGTGTTTTTTTCATTTTCTGCTGGAAGTTGGCTATCTTAAAATATTTTTGGATAGTGTCTTGTTAATATATTGGGTTAAGTTACGTGTTAGATACAACCGTGAGGTTAGTGTGGTAGCTAGTTCTAATATTGACTTAGATTATTTTTTTTGTTTCAATACAAGTGAAGTTAAAATCTTGAGAATGAATGCATAACCTTTTTTTTTAAATAAATTGAAGCGTGCCATGCCTAATAAAAATTTTAAAATTTATGGCCCGCATTTAATTAATTTTTTTAATACTTAGACTTCGAGATAGACCGTTTAGCGAATTTCACGGCCTTCCCCAAAGATAATGATGCATTAGACTATTTAGGTGCGATTTTAAAAAATTACACTCCTAAACTCAGGTGCGCATTGATGCGACCCAAATCCCAATCTCAACTGAGTCGAAATGTGTTGACAACCACGGGTGCATTGATTGCGACATGGTTCAAGACGCATTTTCACGATGTTGTAATTCCTTTAAAATAATAATAAAAGCGGTTTACGAATAAAAGTCACATGAGCTAGCATGTATTAAAATTAAATAAAATCAAATACAGCAGTTAAGCGACCGTGTTAGAACCACGGAGCCCGAAAATGCCTAACACCTTATCCCGGGTTAACAGAATTCCTTATCCGGATCTCTGGTTCGCGGACTGTAATACAGAGTCGTATCTTTCCTCGATTCAGGATTAAACAGGTACCTTGGGACACCATTAATCTTTCAAGTGGCGGCTCTAAAATTGTAATAACTAAATCCCGTTCCGATTTTTCTTTAATTGGAAAAACTCCTTTACGCCCCTTGCGGGTGTAGGTGAAAAAAGAGATGTGACAGTGGCCTCTACGCTGGCCTTGAGGTACAAGAGGCACCTCATCATCTCGGACATCATCTACATCCTCCCTCGCAATCACATTTCCAAGAGGTTCATTAGCTTTGTTCGCTTCCATTTGGTAACTGACTTGTGATACAAACAAGTTAGTAACAAAGAAGGAAGGAAGAACAATGCACAAAACTAACTAATAGATAGCCAAAACCATTAGATCACCGCCAACGGAGCAAAAAAGTGATCACGGCCTACTCCGCACTACTATTGAGTAGTGAGAGAGGGTCGGAGAAGCTTTTACCTCATTTATGATGGGGATCGATTTCTACAGAGAGCTAGAATTTGGAATCAAGTGTCTATCTAGTGTAGGGTTGTGTATGTATTCCAAATTACACTTTCTAAACATTTTTGAGGGTTTTGATTTACTTCTACTATTATCGAACTACAAATGGTAAATGAAAATAGATTAATCTAAGAGTTAAAAGGCTACACGTTGTTCAAATAGTTTAAGAGGCACTAGACTAGTGACTTCCGCCTAGGTGGTCAATTAACAGGTACTAGAGTCTATGGCACAATTGATATATTTGGGGAGTATGATATAACTGTTGCACGACTTTACCCACTCTACATCTCTCGGTGGTTCGAGTGATTTTCCCCGAATTAACTTTCTCAAGACCAATTGGGTATGAAAATTTGCACAAGAAATTAGGGTTCAAGTTGGATATTACTCTTTCGAGGTTTAACCCATTAGTTGGGTCTATTAATATCTTGAGCACGCCCCAATTCCTTGAAGGACCAATTTTGAAGAATTAGGCTCTCTTTCTCAAGAAGAGCTCAAGTCAAGTAATAACAAACTAGTGATTGCAACCACTAATTCAGAAATAAACCATGAAATTGGCCAAAATATCACACACTAATAATCAATCTATTCCTAAAATACAAGATCCATCAATTTTCCACACTATGGTTAACCACAACCCTAGTTTATGGGTCTAGCTACTCATAATTAAAGAAGAAAAATAAGAAATAGATGAAGAAAAATTCATATTATTTAATTACTAATATAAATAACAAAATTCAATATTTAAAAATAGATAATATTGCCGAAAATAGCTAAAATTATGAACTGATACCCTAAAAATGGAAAAAGTAGCTATTTATACTAACCTGCAAAATCTGGAAAAAAATTCCCCTGTGGAGGTAGTGCAGACCGCACAAAATGGTGTGCAGCTGCACTAAGGCTCTGAACTTGAAAACCCGTCTCTCTGAACTCAGGCGCTGCGGACCGTAGAGAGTGGACAGCGGCCGCAATGGTTTATAGTGCAATCCACATAAAATGGAGCGCGGACCGCATTGGCTTGAAACTTAGAAGTTGGCAACTCTCTGATCCTTTTTACTGTGGATCGCACTAAATCGAGTGCGACCGCATTTATCTTAGTACTGACCGCACAAAACCTAGTGCGGCCGCATTTCCCTTTTTTCCTGAATGCCACCTTTCTGAACCATTTTGTGCGGACCGCAAAGCATGGTGTGCGGCCGCATTGGGCTTGTTTTGCCAAAGCTTTGTCTTTCTTTGTACTTGTGCAAGTTTCACTCTTTTTGAGCTGATATTTGATATTTTGTCACTTTGTTGATCAAACCTGCAATCAAGCACAACTTGTGAGCCTTTTAGAACTATTTTGTACGAATTTCTAAACAAAACATAAGCGAGAAGGCGTATGAAATGCATCAAAATCCCTAGTTATCAATGAGGCAATGCAATAAATTGTGTGATCAAGTGCTTGGATGCCACGGTTGTGTACCCCATCTTTGATAGCTCTTGGACTTTTCCAATGCAAGGTGTTCCAAAGAAGGGTGGCATGACCGTGGTTGCAAATTTGCAAAATGAGTTGATTCCTACCAGGACCGTCACCGAGTGGAGGGTGTGCATGGATTACCGCAAGTTGAATAAAGTGACCCGCAAGGATCACTTTCCATTGCCTTTTCTTGATCAGATGTTAGACCGACTTGCTAGGTGTGACATATACTATTTCTAGGTTGGGTATTCTGGGTACAACTAATCTTGATTGCTCCGGAAGATTAGAAGAAGACCACCATCACTTGTCCATATGGCACCTTTTCCTTTTCTAGGATGCCTTTTGGGTTGTGTAATGCATCAGCTACATTTCAGCGGTGTATGATGGCCATTTTCACTGATATGGTGGAAGATATTTTGGAGGTGTTCATGGACAACTTTAGTGTTGTGGGTGTTTCGTTTGATGAATGTTTGAAAAATCTTGATAGAGTGTCGTTCCGTTGTGAAGAAACCAATCTTGTTATTAACTTGGAGAAATGCCACTTCATGGTGGAAGAGAGAATATTTCTTGGGTATAAAATTTCAAAGCATGGAATAGAGGTGGAGAAAGCAAAAATTGATGTAATTCAAGGCTCCCTCCCCCTACCTCTGTCAGGGGAGTTAGAAGTTTTCTTGGGCATGCGGGGTTCTACCTGAGATATATCAAAGACTTTTCGTAGGTAGTAAATCCCGTATGAAAGTTATTAGAAGAAGATGCCAAGTTCATGTTCGATGAGAGATATACGGAAGCCTTTAAACTTCTCAAGCACAAGTTGACCACCGCTCCTATTATTACCGCACCAAACTGGAGCTTGCCTTTTGAGCTCATGTGTGATACGAGCGATATTGGGGTTGGGGCGGTATTGGGTCAAACAGTGAAAAAAATATTTCATCCGGTTTACTATGCGAGCAAGACTATGAATAATGCTCAAGTGAACTACACTGTGAGTGAGAAAGAGCTTTTGGCTATTGTGTTCGCGATGGAGAAATTCTGCCATATCCCATGGGTTCCAAGGTCATAGTTCATACCGATCATGCCACACTCTGGTACTTGATGATGAAGAAGGATTACCAAGCTAGACTAATGAGATAGGTATTGTTACTTCAAGAGATTGATTTGGAGCTTGTGTATCGGAAGGGTAGTGAAAACCAAGTGGCGACCACTTGTCCCGTTAGGAGAAGGAAGGGGGGCCTCATGATGGCCTAGAGATCAATGATTCATTTCCTGATAAGCAACTTCTTTTGGTGTCGGTGAATTGTATTCCATGGTTTGGTTCTCTTGTTCAACTACGGGTTACGTCTATTTCCGAAAAAGCTTAAGTCGAAGTGGAGTGAACCTTTTGAAGTGGTGTTTGTGACTCTGTTTGGTGCACTTGACATGAAGAACAAAAATGGGGAGATTTATAGAGATAATGGGTAAATGGTCAAGCACTATCTGGGGAAGATTGATGATAGCCACATGGTGTCACTGCTCCATCTTAAGTGATTTTATGGTAACCTTTGTTGTATCATGACGTTAAATCAGGCGCTTTTTCGCAGGCAACCCGTGTGTCTTATTTTTTTTTCTTTGATTTTCTTTGTAGTATAGGATTTTCTTTTGGACTAACTGGTTGTGAGATGTTGTAGTATTGTTTTGATGCAATGTAGGACCAAGTTAGGAAAAATGCACACTCTCTGAAGTTTTCACTGCAGCCGCATTGTATTTTGTGCGGTCGCAAGGGCCTTATTGCGGGGGCAAAAATTAAATGAGGACCGCAGAGTTGATAGGTAAAAAATAAGAAGTATCTGAAGTTTTCCACCACGGACGCAATAAATTTTCTTTGGTCCACGGTGGACCACTGCGGTCGCATTGCATTTCTTGCGGTCTATAGTGGACATCTCCTAGTGCCTCTTGATTTTGAGTACCGCAGACTGTAGTGCCATTTTGTGCGGTCCGCCGTCGGTAGGTAAGATAGTCCCCAGTTTCTTTTTCGATAAGTAGGTCTTGAGGCCCTCATTTCAAACTTTTCGACCCTTTGCTCTCAAAAGCTAAAAAGGCACCGTTCATTATGTCTAACTGCACGAATTCAATTGCTGAATCTCATTCATCTACATTGCATCTCATTCTTTGTATTTTTAATCTTTTCCTAGCTTTCACATCTATTTTATTTTATTTTTAAATTGATAGTTTTATGTTTCTTCTCCCCTTCTTCTTTAATTTATAGCTTAGGGTTTCACTAGTTGTTTAGATTAGGATTCATTGGGTAAAAATACTAATTCAACACCTAAGTGATCAATAATAGGTGAAAATTAGACCACAAATGTGAAATAATTGGAACCCTTGGTTGGTATTGCTGTTGGGTGCTTACTGCAGACCGCGATTGTATTTTGTCGGTCTGCGGTGCTTCTCCGCAGTCCGTACTACCATTTTGTGCGGACCGCAATTGTATGACTTCTGAAAGTTGATAGTTGAAAACCGCGTCCGTAATGGATTTTGTACGGTCCGTGGTGCCTCAATGTGCACTTCGATACATTGTTTGAAGTCCGCGGTGCCTTTTATCAGAGAGTGGATAGTCTGACCCCCACCTCAATGCGGAACGTAGTGCTATTTTGTGCGGTCCACGATGGTCCCATTGCGGCCGCACTACATTTTATGCGGACCGTAGTCTTCTATCTACAACTGATTTCTTCTACTTCCTGCAATTCTAAATTTCACTAATTTTGATTATACTAACAAGGCTCAACTAAATGTTCCTTGAAGACAATAGTTCAATCACGAGGCATTGGTAGAAAACAACATGGAAAAGGCGAGTCCTCCCGGGGTAGAGGAAAGGGCATGGTCAAATTGACTCCCCAAGTCCGACAAGCTATCAAAAATATCAGGAAGAAAATAAAGGCTATTGATAGAGTTGTTTCCCATTCGGGAAGTGAGTATGATCCCTCTTGGGTGGCATCTGACTCATACTCCATGCTAGAGTATGTTCTTGAGTTGCCGGAGAGGAATAAATTTAGGGATACACCTCCGGGCACCCCTACTGCCCAAGCGTTAGTGTAAATCTCTTCTGAGTTGTCCGAGGGCTTAGCTGCGGGCAACGAGAATTCCTATTCTAAGTTACATACAGCTTAAATATCCGTTGAGGATCCCTTAGAAGAAGAAGGAGGGGGGATCCCCAAGTAGGAGTATGAACCAGGAACCTGGAGGCATGGCAAGACAGGTTTGCGAGTGAACTGGCCTACCGTTGCCATGCCTCCAGCACGGAGTATGAACTAGGAATCTGGAGGCATGGCAAGATAGGCTTGTGAGTGAACTGGCCTACCACAAGTTCAGAGTATGGTGGCTTGAGAATAAGTTAATACCTGAGTGGAAAGTCATAGGCCATGTAGAGGATGTAAATAAGCACTTGGTAAAGGAGTTTTACACGAATGTTTCCCACATCAAAAAGGGCACCACAGTGACCAAGGTGCAAAATTTGATGCAAAAACGATCAATGGTTACCTGGGTTTCCTAGAGGAGGATAAGGCATTGTAATTAAAAAGGTAGCACTAATTGAGTCTACTCGTCCTTGGTTAGCAGTGTACTTGGAAATCCCAGGTACCACTCCAGCTTGGTTGACCACGGGACTGAAAATTCTAAGGAGGACCCTGAACATTGAAGCAAAAGGATAGGAGACATTTTATTTGCAGTAGGATAGGTCCCACCACTCACGACAACTCTCATCCTATCTCCCGGACTATATTGATGGCATCATTCATGGCGGGGTACCCGATCAACATCGGGAATGTACTGTCCAGAGTGATTACACGGGTGGTGAACGAAGGGGATAGATCCTACCCATTCTCAAATTTCCTAACCATGTATTTTGAGGATCTAAATGTGGATCAGAGAATATTTGATGTGAAAGTGAAAGACAAGTCACTGTTCTCCTGATACAACACCTAGGGTTATGACAACCCCAAGGATCCTAAAGGCAAAGCCACTACTTCAACTGGCTAGTCTGTAGTGCTAGTTGTAGTAGTGGCTCCTACTCAGCCTTCTTAAGCCATACCAGATATGGCCCTAGCACCATATACTTATACAGTTCCAGATATTCCCTCATCTGCAGTATATCCTTTGCTGCCTACCGCTTGATCTAGACCATTTATTGTATCAACAACTGGATACAAACAATCATTTATAAGTTGTGTGTACTTTCTACTTCAGTGGTAGCGCAGTCTGCACCTCCTTAGCCACAGGTCCCACAATTAGTAGAGGAAACTCTCGAGGAGCTTCAAGAAAACAAAAGAAGCTTCTGGAGAACAAGAAATTTATATTGGATGTTGTGAGTTCACATGGAAAAGCATTGAAGTAATTTGCCAAAGAAGCGAAGAAACTGAGGAAGACTTAGGCATCCAAGGAGTCGGTGAAAGATTTGGGAGTGATGGTAGATAGTTTGAAGGCGGATCACTTGCCTTTGGACCTTCTATTGCATGACCCGGCTCCAGCAGCCCAGCCTGAGCTGGAGCAGGAGACAGAGAGGCCAACCAAGAGGAAGGTGGTGATTCCCCGTACTAATGATGCTTTTAAAAAGTTGGAAGACCTACAGAGAGGTTCCTCTAGCCAGCCCCAGATTCTAGTATAGGCCCAGGACTCAGTACAGGCCTAGGTCCTAGTGGAGACACAGATTACAGGGAGCTAGTCACAGGTTCCCGAGCAGACCGAGGACCCAGGGTCCCAAACTCAGGATCTTACGCGGACGGAGGACCAATAGGGAGTTTCTTTTTCCTCTCTATCTTTTCTTATGCTTATGTTGGTTACTTAGCATTGAGGAAAAAGCTAGCTTTCATTTGAGGGGGTATCCCTATTTGGATGACTATATATATGACATAACCTTTTTCTTTATGCTTTCTTTTTTACTTTTGGTATGTACATAATTTTATCATTTTATTGCATTTTTCGTACTTTTTACTTTTGGTCTGTTTATAAAAATACATTTCAATGTATATATTCATTCTCCCTTATGTATATTCGACTAAATCCCCACTTGTATATATTCATTTTACTTTCCGCATTTTTCCTTTCATAGATTCTTATTTTATTTTTGTAGCTTCTTGTTTTGAGTTTTTGAGTGCAGTAAGCCTTTGGTTTTCTTAATGCCACGGTTCTTTCCAAAGTTGAAATTTGAGTGAACCAGGTGGCTCTTCCTGATGATGGATGACATGATAACCTTCTTAAGGGTTTGAGTCTATTTTCTTTTTGCTATTTGTGTAAATAGTAGCTAGTGAGTAATAGTGCCTCAAGCAAGGCTTCACTTGGCCAAACACATTTGCCTTCGATCCTATGGTCAAAAATAAATTGTTGTGTATAAGATGGTGAAAGTACTGACCTTGACACTCTTTTGTTGGCCGATAATCCTTAAATGGTTTTTCGGGATCATTGTGTTGCTCAAATCTTAGCTAAGATAAGGTTGTTTTGGGCCCCCGACTTTGTATCTTTAGGAATCCCATATCTTGTGTGGTGAGAATTTTAATTGCAAGTCCAAGTACTAAGTCATTAGTCTAGAACTTGCCCTGAATGTTTGTCTACGCGAAATCCTAAGTGTAATTTGACTTGAGATATGATTATAGGCTCTCCTTGATTTGAATGATATCTTGAACACTCTATGTCCTACCAATGTTAATATCCCTAGTCAACCCTTTTGAGCCATAAACCTTTTTCTTTCAATAACCACGATACAAGCCTTTATCCATTCAAAAAATATCCTCTCTTGGCAACCGATCTTTCCTTAGCACAAGGCAAAAGAATAAGCTTGGGGGAGAGACGAGGAATGCAAAAAAGTGGTAAAAGGTAAAAAATGAAGAAAAGGAAAGGCAATGTAAAAGAAAGAAAATCAAAAAGTAAAAAAGAATGATCAATGTAGGAAAAAAATGAAGGGATTCAATAAACATAAAGAGATGAAAGGTGTGGAAAGTTGCAAAAGAAGAAAAAGGTTTGAAATGAACAAGAAAGAGTGGTAGTGTGTCCCTCTAACCCCTAAGAAAGGAGTTAATGACTAAAAAAGTCAAGAGAATGTGTGCCAAAAAGAAGCAAATGAAGTGCTAAAGGAAAGATGGAACCTACTTACACCAAACATTTCCAACCGTGAACCAAAAGCCTTAACTATATCTCCACAAAAGCCCTATATGATCTTGAGTTGAATAAAGCTTACATTAGTGGTGACTCACATATGGGGCAAGCTTATAGTACTTAGAGCCGAACTTGTGACCTTTCTTTGAGAGAGATGAGTGTGTTTGCACTATACTCGTTCTGAGTGCTACAGCCTAAAAGTAAGGTTTCTTAGGGAGAGTTGAGGAGTATGAGTTTGGGTTCTACAATGACCAAAGTAGTAGAAAGTGTTTCTTTGATGTGTTGAGTCAACTCTTGATACCCTTGTGATTCACTAAATCATGGTGTTTAGAAGATAGAATGTTGTTAATGATTCATTTGAATTGAGGGAAATTTAGTCCTAATTGATGTTAGATGAGGTCACTTTAGGTCAGCTTTTCTTGAATTTACTCTTAAGGAGGAGGTGGGTCTTATTTTTTTGCTTGAGGACAAGCAAAAGCTTATGTTTGGGGGAGTGGAAAACTAGGAATTATGGCTCATTTTACACTCTTTCTTACTTGAGTTTTGATTAAAAATATGTACAAAATAGTCCCATAGGCTTACCTGTTGTACTTGTTTGTAGGGTTCGGTCAAAAAGGTGACAATTAGTCAAAACCAGCTCAGAAAGGAGTGAAACATGCACAAATACCAAGAACAAGTCCAAGCACAGTGCAACAGATCCACTGCTGCATTCCTTTTAGTGCGGTCCGTAGTGAGGAGATTCAGAGAGGTGCTTAATTCAAAAACTCAAGCAATGCGGCTGCAAAGCAGTCTATACGGACTGCAATGGCCTCACTATGGCCGCAATCGAGATTGTGTGGCCTGCAAAAAAGGAGTTCAGAGAGTTGGAGTTTTGGAGATTAATGCCAATGTGGTCTACGGTCTTTCTTGTACAAACATTAGAAGAAGTCACAATGGTCACGGTGCATTTTATGCAGCCTGCGATGGCAAAGTTCAGAGAGCACAGATCTAAATCCAAGAAGCCTCAACAGGGCCGCACTCAATTTGTGCGGACCGAACTACCCTTGCATGGGTGTTTTTGTATAGAAAAATAGCGCTTGGTATAAATATTTTCTTTTTCCATTTTTAGGTTATCAATTAGAATCTAACTTTGAGCTGCGCTCGTGAAAGGTTGTTTTCGACCATTTTGAGTAATTTGTAGTTACTTTAACACTGAAGTTTCTTTATCTTAGTTTGTAATTAAATCTTATGGGTTTTTCTTCATGTATTTCTTTGTTTTCTTTTATTATTATGAGTATCTAGACACATTAGTTAAGGTTGTGGATCAACCATAGTGTGGGTATTTGATGGGTCATGAGTTTTAAGGTTTGAATATCTATGGGTATTTGATATTTTGACTAATTTGTGTTTTTCATGTTTAATTAGTGGTTGCAAATACTAATTTGTGCCTATTTGACTTACGTTCTTCTTAATAAAGAGAACTTGAGTCTAGGAAAATTAGTCCAACAAGGAATTGGGGCGTATTCAAGAGATTCATAGCCCCAATTATAGGGTTAAACCTAGGGATAGTAATACCCGACTTGAACCAAAGTTGCTTGCACAAATTATCATACCCAATTGATCTTGAGAAAGTCAATTAGGGCAAAATCACTCAAACTACCGAGAGGTATAGAGTGAGAATTCATGCATTGGTTATATCGTATTCCCCATCATGACAACCTTGCCTTAGATTCGAGAACCCGTCAAGTATTCACCTAGGAGAAAGTCACTTCCCTAGTGCCTTTTTAATCGTTTAGACGACCTTTCAAGTATCTAATCTTAGCTTAATTTAGAATCTTATTAGAATTATATTGTAAGTAATTAATATACCAAAGATGATTGGAAGAGTAATTGAGAGCATTATGCATCTCTAGTTTAGATAGGAACCCAATTCCCACATTTAGCTCCCTGTGGATTCGATCCCGACCATCTCGGATAAACGCTGATTCGACCATTCTCCCCACTTCGTAGTGGTGTAGAGTTTTCTCAGATCAACAAATCTTTTGTCGTTTTATTTTTCTCATTTTTCTTCTTTAGATTAGATTGGCTTTGTTTTTGGCTAACTAATTTTGAAGTGTATGAAGAAATGGGTGTGCATTGCAGGGATTGTGCAAGAAAAATTGGCTAAGTGTCACAAAAGTGCAAACCACACCAAAATTATACGGACTGCATAATCACTCTACGGTCGCACATCAGAGAGACCAAAAGTTCATGCTCTCTGATGTTTGTCTGGTAAAAGTTCATTAACAAAGTGCAGTCGTTCAATAATTATGTGGTCCACAAAATTCTGCAGCTACACTCACTTTTGTGCGAACCGCAACAATTCTTCAAAGGTACAATTAAGCAGTGCGGACCACACTCAAAACTGTTCGACCGCACTCAGGTAAGTCTGCAACCACCTGGGTCAACCTATAAATAGGAATTTCATGCACTATTCACACTTTTCGACCTCTGAACTCCCAAGCCCTAAGAAACTACAGTGCACACTCCATTAGCTCAAAATCTTCTATCAATTTATAAAGTTAGATTCTCACTTGCATCATTCACTACTGGTATGTTCATTCCATGTTAGATTTTTGTTCTTTCTTCTTAATTTGTGTTCTTGTTTTCTTTAATTAGTTTATTATTTTTAGGGCTATAAATGTCCAATGTGCTTCAAATTATGTGGGTAGCTTTGTATGTGTTACTTAGGGGCTGGGTAGACCACTAAGCTTGTCAATTTGTTTAAACTATGTCTAAATTATGAAAAATATTGCATAAACCCTAGTTTACTACCCGTAAAATTCAAATTGTGCAGCCTCATATATTTTTGTGCGGTATGTAGTCCCTTTATTAGGGCATTTGTGTGCTGAAATTGCGCGGACACCACTCAAAAATATGTGGTCCGTAGTGAAAATCATGCGGTCCGCCGCAAAATTGTGTTGTTCGCACCGATGAAAGATCAGAGAACTCAGTATTCTAAACCTGGGGTTGTGCGGTTGCACTCAAAATTTTGAGGTCTGCACTTATATTGTGCATCCACACTCCCTTTTGTGTGGTACGCACTTGGTAGTCTGCGACTGCACTCACTTGGGTGTGGTCCGCATTGCCCCATTTGAGTCTGATTTCTTTCAATTGTTATACATCCATATGTGACTTCCAACTCTAACTAACCCCTATCGTTATGCATTGCAGACAATGGTTAGATCATGTTGTGGAGGAGATACATCAAAAGGGAGGGCAGAACCCATCCCGAGGCCAAGGTCGAGGAAAAAGTAACCTACTACTAGCAATCCAACGAGCCATAAGAAATAAAGCTACCGCTAAGAGGGATCCTTAACCCTATGAGACAATGAGTATCTCCCTTCTGGGGAAGCTTCTGAGGGTATCTCAGTGCAAGCACAGCCGGAAGCCCAATCACAAAAAGTCCCTAGTAGGGTCCACTTGGTAGATGAGTTATCTTTTACTGCAGCTCTTCTAAAGGTTCAGCAGCCAAGATTCTGAGACCTTTTTCTTACATGCCCCGTCTACACCAATTAATACTAATGATGATAATGATGTCTCGGACGATGTTAGAGGCGGTGACATTGAAGTGGTGGGGGGGGGGGGGGGGTTTAGAGAGGTCAAGGAAAAGAGAGATGTGGAAAGACAGATTCGTTAGCCTGGCTGCTTTTACTAGATTTATAGAGTGGTGGCCCCAAAGATTTCTCACTCTTGAGCGACAATTCTTGATGATGGATTTGGACAAGCACAACCCAAATATCCTCAGATAGTTCTAGGGTAGAAAACGATGGAAATGGTTTACCCAAAGCGTCCTCGATGCAAATAAGCACTTGGTTAAGGAATTTTACGCCAATGTGGCTCACATTAAGAAGGGTACCAAGGGTGAAAAGAGTGTGAAATCTTGAAACCCGATTCAACTCCATTGCTTTGAACTCTTATGTGGGATTTGAAGAAGTAGAGGTAGTCCGATACTTGAAAAAGCTAGCTATGGGTTATGCAGCTTGCCCGTGGCTAGATGAGATTTTGGATATTCAAGGATCAACACCTCTGTGGCTTACAGCAGGGGTTCCCATAGTCCGAGACACCCTAAACATTAAAGTAAAAGGGTGGCAGACATTTGTGTGCAGCCACATTGATCCGTGCCTCAATTAGAACAACCTCCTAACTCCTTGTGCAGTCTTGGTGGCCTCAATTATAGCGGGGTACCTGATTAATGTGGGTGCTATCATGTCGACTAACATCACTCTTGCTGTCCAAAAAGGTGAAAGATCTTACCTGTACCCGAACTTCTCCACAGAAACTTTAAAGATCAAAAGGTGGAGCCAAGGCAATATGATACAGAAGTTAAGGCCAAGAATCCTTTCTCATAGTACCACCTACACGATAGTGACAACCTGAAGTTCAAGGGTAAGGCAATTACCTCCGTTGGCCAGTTTGAGGAGCCAACAGTAGTAGTTACTGACATAGCTACCATGTCTTCCACAGCAGCTGGTCCTTACACTGGGACATCAGCCACGCCACCTTCATCTTCTAGACCACCAACTTCATTATCAGTGCCAACTTCATCTACTTATCCATAGACTGTGCTGCGGGTCTCCTATACAGAAGCAAATCTCAACAACTGCATGCAGGCAACTATTTCAAAATTTCTAACATATCCAGTGTTGTTACAGCACAGTCACAGCCCCAGCAAGGCAACAGGTATCACAACCATTGGAGGAAACATTAAAGAAGATTCTCGACAACTAGAAGACCATTATGGGGAGTCTAGTGGCGCATGGGGAGGTCATTGAGGAGTGGGGAAAGAAAATAGAGAAGAACTGTAGGTCTTATGCATCAAAGAAGTTAGTGTACAAGTTGAGAAATGAGACTGCTAAGATTACATCTACCGTAGATCTACCATTGGACCTATTTATAGAGTCAGCAGCACAGGCAGCACTAGCACTACCCTAAGCACCATATTCAGTAGCCAGCCAGTCTGAGGAGACGGTTATGACTGCCCATACCACTAAGGAGATGATCTAGATTCTCACCAACCCTATTGTCCCTCAGCCATGTGATATGGAGGGTTCTGCAGATCCCATGAAGACTGAGACAACATAGGGAGTTCTCTTAACTCTCTACCCTTCCCTGTTCTTATTTTTGTTAAACATTGGGGACAATGCTTATTTTTCTTCGAGGGTGGTATATTTTGATTGATTGACATTGATATTGCATGTAATAACTCTTATTCTATTTTTCTATGTGTGTATTCACTTTCCCGTATGTATATATTCATCTTACTCCTGTTTGTATATTCATTTATCTAACTTTTCGTAGTTTATTTCATAGCTTCTTTAGCTTGTCTTTCTTAGTAGTATATCTTTTTATTTACCTTAGACGCGACTCTTATGTTAACTTAAGCAATCATCGAGTGGTTTAGTTGAGCCATTTGTGATTATCAATCTTAATTAGGGTTGTTGTGGGCCCTCGACTCCATTCTCCTTAGCAATCCAACATCATGAGAGGTGAGGTATTAAATTGCAAGTTCAAGTACCCGTGCTTATAGTCAAGAACTTGCCCCGAATATCTTTGCAGGCAAACTTCTATGTGTAGCTTGGCTTGAATAATGAATGTAGGATCTCCTTGATCCTATTTCAAGTTTGAAACCTTTCATAGCCTACCAATGTGATATCCCTGCCAACCTATTTGAGCATAAGCCCTTTTCTTTTAATAACCATGTTACAAGCCTTTATCCGTTTTGTAATGACCCTCTCTTGGCACCCCATCTTTCCTAAGCATTCTTGAGAAACGATATCCCTGCCAACCCATTTGAGCCTAAGACCTTTTCTTTTAATAACCACATTAAAAGCCTTTATCCATTTTGTAGTTTGGGGGAGAGACTGGGAGTTTGAAAGTGATAGAAGGTACAAAAAAGAGAAAGAAATGAAGAAAAGGGAAGGTAAAGAAAAGAAAGAAAGAATAAAAAGAAAAAGACCATAATGAAACTGAATAAGGTAGAAAGTTGAAGGGATTCAAAGAACACAATGAAGAAAGGCATGGAGTAAATAGAAAAGGAGAAAAATAAATGTCATGACAAAGAAATAGTGATGTTACGTCTCTGTAGTATCCCCAAGGAAAAATAAAT
Organism: Nicotiana benthamiana; assembly: GCA_034376525.1. NCBI lineage: Eukaryota > Viridiplantae > Streptophyta > Magnoliopsida > Solanales > Solanaceae > Nicotiana > Nicotiana benthamiana. The sequence continues at coordinate 60,216,208 of CM067323.1, forward strand.
TGACTCAAAGAGTTGACAAAGCATGAGCCAAAAAAAGACAATGGAGAGCTTAAGGAAATATGAACCCATTCTATCCCATAAAGTCCTACCTTGATCCAAAAGTTCTTAATTACATCCCGAAATAGACCTACATGATTTCAAGTTGAGTGAGCTTACATTGGTGGTTATTTACGTGAGGATCAATCTTATGGTACTTAGATCCGGACTTGTGACATTTTTTTTTAGAGAGATGAGCAAAATTTTCACAATCTTGATTAGAGTCTTACATTTTAAAGTGAGATATTATAATGGAGAATATATGAGGAGAAGTTTGGGATCCACAATGACCTATATGAAAGAGAGAGCTTCCTTGATGAATAAAGTTAACTCGCGATGCTCTAGTGTCACATTAGGACTATTGTACTCAAAATGTCAAATCATAGCATTGTTGATAGTTCATAAGTGTTGTGGGTAACGTTAGTCCTAATTTATGTGTGATTGATTTACATTAGGCCAATTGAAATATCCTTTTTTCCAGTAGAGGTGGGAATTACCTTAATTACTTGAGGACAAGCAAAAACTTAAGTTAGGGGGAGTTTATATGTAGGGTTTTTACCGTTTATTTTCTCTCTTTCACTTGTGTTTTAACCATAAAATTGCTTAAAGGTATTCCCGAAAACTAATGAAATGTGCTTAGTTGTAGGAGTATTGCAATATGAGCCAAAGAAATAAATATCAACTCATATAGGAGTCCAAAGTGGACAAGCTCCAAAACAAGATAAAAACGTCCACAGTGCGGATCTCAAAATATTGTGTGCGGCTTTAAAACAAGGAAAGAGCCATGTCAGTATTTCTTCAAGAGTATGCGGCAACAGAAGAGGATATTTAGAGAGTTAGTTTTGGGCAAGCTGAAATTTTCGGACAGCACCATAATTGTGTGGACACAAGATGACAAGTGTTGCCGCACTCAATATTATGGGGTCCACAAAGGAGAAGAATCAAAGAGTTGGGTTCAAGTCCTAAGTCAAGGAATTCGGACCACACTATAATTGTGAGGCCGCAGAAGCAAGAGTGAGACATAACTCATAAATGTGCAGTCCGCACAAGAAGGAGGAGTGCGGCCGCAACCCAGAATTGTGCAGCCGTAGAGATGGAACCTGTCAAGCCAAGTCTATTTGTGCGGACCACACACATTATTATGCATCCGCATAACCTCTGTACGGGCATTTTTGTAATATATTTTCAGCATAGTATAAATAGAACTTTTTATCATTTTTAGGTTAAGTATTATTTTGGGAGAGCACCTGAGTTGTTTTTCTTTACTGCTTTGAGTAATATTGTACTAGATTAGCTTCTAACCATTAAATTTTCTTTTCCTAATTAATTATTATTCATTCTATCTTAATTTCTTCTTTAGTTTCTTTAATTTTCATGAGTAGCTAGAGATCTAGCTAGGGTCCCAACCCTAGTGCGGGTACTTAATGGGTATTTGATTTAGGGATTATATGTTATTGGGTTAGTGATATTTATCCTAGTTCTTGTTTGAACTTAAAAATTAATGGTTGCAAACATTGATTCATGCCTAATTGACTTAGTCTGTACTTGATAAAGAAAAGCTATGTCTAGGAAAACTTGGTAACAAGAAATTAGGGTGAACTCAAGAAATTGATAGCCCCAATTGAAGTGTCGAATCTAGAGATAGTAAGACCTGACTTGAGTATATATCAATTATTTTGTGCAATACCCATTTGGACTTGAGAAAGCCAAAATGGAAAAATCACTCACTACCAAGAGGCATAGAGTTGGTTGCGTGTGATTGCTATATTAGAATCCCGACTAAGAAAACTTGCCCTAGAGTTTACAACCCGTTATGTAACCACCAAGGTGGAAGCCACGACCCTGGATCCTTAATCAATTTAAATATAACCAAAGCCAAAAATATTTCCTTCTAGCTTTATAATTGTAATCAATAACTTAAAGTAGAAGTAGAAATAACAGACAAGAATGTGGAAGTGCAATTTGAGGCATCTCATACCATTTCACTAAATATATAACTAATCCCAATTCTAACTCCGTGTGGATTCGACCCCAACTTGTGTTGGGTTTTTATTATTGCTTCGACCACCTCACTGCTTATATTTGTTGTTTAATTTTGAGCGACATCATCGACTAAATCCCAGGGGAACCACCGGCATTGAAAGGTGTTGATTCCAAAACGTTTGTCCAAAAATGTTTCCCCAAAGTGCAGCCCCGAAGCCAATACCAAAGAAATTCCGTATGCCCGAGATTCCAAAGTAAAAAGGGACAACATGTCCGAACGAACACGTCACCTCATATACGCGTGCCACTAAGGGAAATGACTTAGAAAATGACGAGATTGAATATGTGTTACTGAAGATATTTGGAGAAACTCTATCAAAGGGTGCCATGATATGGTCCATAATTTACCACCTAATTATATCGATTGATTTGCTATGCTTGTAGATTGCTTTGTAAAGGCACATGCGGGAGCCATTAAGGTTGCAACTAGAAAGTCGGACCTATTCAAGGTAAGGAAAAAAATTATGAGATGCTCAAGGAATTTTATCTCCATTTTAAATGGAACACATGGATTTGCCATCGATCACCAATGACCGGCATGTTCAATTTTCAACTCAAGGTCTCAACAAATGGAGTTCCATAGCTTTGCAATAATTAAAGCAGAATTTGGGCGAATATCCACTCGTCCATTGGTCCGATGTGCACAATCAATATCAGTCAAAGATTAGGGTCGAAAATGATCAACTAAGGGCTATAATTGGTCTTATTTATCCCAACAGGCTCGTGGTCATAGTAAAAAGGGATGTCGATCGGGAACCACGATCAAACAGAGACCATTATCAGCCACACGTTTGAGATAAAAGAAATACGGTCTTGGACACAACCCTGTTCTGAATGATAGAAGGAATGATCAGGGATAAAACTCCCGAGGGCTCATGAGCAAGAGTGGGTTCGATAGGGATACCGGGTCCAAAGAAGCACCTCGTTTGTCAGAATATAACTTCAGCATAGATGTTTCCTCCATTGTATCACCATTGGGAATATTAAAGATACCAGGTGGCCTCGGTCTCTAAAGATAGATCCGGACCAAAGAAACCCAAACCAAATATGCAAGTATCATAGCACCCATGGACATAAAATTGAAGATTGCCGACAACTAAGAGAAGAAGTATCCTAATTGTTCAATGAGGGGTATCTTCGAGAATTCTTAAGTTATCAGGCCAAGAACTATTTCAAAAATAGATATTAAATCAAATAGAACAAGCAAGAAGATCCACAACACATGATTCACATGATTTTTGGAGGTGTCGATATTTCCCAAGGACCAATATTCAAATGCACCAATCAAAAGAGAAAAACGAACTCGGGACTACTTACTGGAAGAGACCTTGTCTTTCAACGACGATGATGCAGAAGAGATCAAACAACCTCACAGTGACGCACTGGTAATATCTATCCTTATGAATAAAATTCTGATTAAACGCATCTTGATTGATCTAGCTAGCTCGGCCAACACCATTCGATCAAGAGTCATAGAACAACTCGGCCTACAAGATCAAATTATACCTGCAACCCGTGTACTTAACAACTTCAACATGGAAAGTAGAACCACTAAATGTTATATTATTTTTCTAGTGAACGTGGCTGGGAATATAGGATAGAAAGTTCAATTTAATTGAGTGTGATATGAGGTACAACGCCCTGCTCGGAAGTCCTTGGATCCATAACATGAGGGCAGTACCGTCGACCATTCACAAAGTTTTGGAAGTTTCCAACATCAAAGTGAATTGAAACAGTATACGGGGAGCAACCTGCCGCCAACAAAATGTTTGCAATCGAAGAAGTAATACCAGAATCACTTTCATCAACAAAGGGATTAGAGTCAAAGGGAAAATAAGAAATCAAATAGCAACCACAATCACCAGCCTCGGCCCGATCGAAGGAGTAGGAAAATTGTGTGGATGATGTTTATATGGTACCTCGAACCTTCATAATCCCTGATGATTCTGACGAAACAAAGTCAAAAGTCAAAGATCTGGAAAAAATCATATTGATCAAGCATCTGCCCAATTGAAAGTTATACCTGGGCATGAGGTTAACTCCTAAGCTCAGGAAAAATCTTATTCAATTCCTTTTAGATAACATAGATTGTGTTGCTTGGTCCCTTCTTGAGGTATGACTGATATCATAGGAGAGATCACAACCCATCGACTAAGCTTGTACCTAAAGTTCCATCCAGTAAAGCTAAAGAGGAGACCCCGATCCAAGGTTAAGCATACAAAAATCAAGGACAGAGTAACCAAACTTCTCAAAATAAGGTCCATTCCGGAAGTAAAATATCCTAATGGTTAGAAACATAGCGGTAGTCCCTAAGAAGGGAATAAACTTATAATGTTCATAGACTATAAGGACTTGAACAAGGCCTCCCTTAAGGATTATTTTCCTTTGTCAAATACCAATCGCATGATCGATGCCACCGTCGGCCACGAGATTCTCAGTTTTATCGATGCCTACTCTGGGTAAAATCAAATACAGATGAATCTAGAGGATCATGAAAAGACATTGTTTATCACTAAATAAGCCACCTATTGTTACAGCATAATGCCGTTCGGATTAAAAAATGCTGGTGCTACTTATCAACGCCTAGTAAATCGAATGTTAGAAGAAAAAATAGGGAAATATATGAAAGTTTATATTGATGACATGCTAGTTAAGTCCCTGGGAGCATAGGACCATTTGAACATTTGCAGAAGATTTTCAATATACTAAGATGGTACAACAAGAAACTCAACCTAGAATAGTGTGCATTTGGGGTCGGCTCAGGCAAATTTCTCGGCTTTATGGTGTCTAGTCGGGGGATCAAAATCAACCTCGATAAAATCAAAGCTATCAATCATATCAAAGTCATAGATAATATGAAGGCCATGTAGAGGTGACCGGGTGCATAGCCACCCTAATGCGATTCATCTCGAGGTCCTCACATTGACGTCACCCGTTCTTCTTACAGCTTGAGAAGAAGAGGAATTTTGCATGGACCCCAGAATGCCAACGAGCCGTAGAAGAAGTAAAATGATAACAGTCAATCCCTACACTCCTTCACACCCCAATGGCGGACGAGAAACTCTACTTATACTTGGAGCTCTCGAAAATAACAGTAAGTGGGGTTCTAATTCGAGAAGAACGAGGTACGCAATTCCCTATTTACAATCTTAGTCGGAACTTAGGTGAGGCAAAAACTAGGTATCCCCACTTAGGAAAATTAGCGCTTGCTTTAATAAGCGCCTCTAGGAAATAAAAATCACATTTCAAATGTCACCCAATATGTGTTTTAACTACCTATCCCCTTGGAAATATTTTGCATAAACTCAAACTTTTGGGGCGACCGGCGAAATGGGCCGTGGAACTTAATGGGTACGATATTGTTTATAAACTCCAAATAGCCATCAAGTCCCAAATCTTGGGAACTTCGTGGCTAAATTTATGCCTGCCCTCGTATCTGAGGTCGAAAAGGAACTGGTATTAACATCTAGTACATCATTGGGGGTATGAACCCTCTTTTTGGACAACTCTTCAAACGTGAAAGGGTACGAGCTGGGCATCATTTTAAAGCTGCCCACGAGTAACATAATTAGGTAATCTATTAAAACATCAAAGTTAAATAATAATGAGGCCGAGTATGAGGCCATGATTGCAGGTCTCAAGCTGGCTTAAGGTTTGGGAGAGAAGTCATCGAGGCCAAATGTGATTCCCTACATGTGGTAAACCAGAGTTACTTGGACAAGTTGCAGGTAACTTTTCATCGATAAGGAGTGTACCTTCTAACACATAACTCGAGAACAGAACAACAAGGTCGATGCCTTTGCAAACTTAGGGTCATCGGTTGAAGATGACAAGCTTAACTCGGGGACTACTATACAACTCTCAAGATCAGTAATTGAAGAGGGCCACACCGAAATAAACTTTACAAGTTTCAATTGGGATTGGAGAAACAAGTACATTGAATACTTGAATAACGGGAAGCTCCCATAATATTCTATGGATTAAAGGACTCTATGCACAAAGGAATCATGATTCACTTTGGCTGAGGATGGAATGATATTCATAAGGATGTTCGAAGGGCTATTGGTATAATGTTTGGGACCAGGATACAGCGGCTACGTCCTACGGGAGATTCACGAAAGCACTTGTGGAAACCAATCTGCTGCCAAATCACTGGTTCACAAAGTTATCATAGTAGGGTACTATTGGTCTTATATGGAAGATTATACAAAAGAGTTCATTCGAAAGTGTGACAAATGTCAAAGGTATGCGTCGATGATTCACCAGCATGGGGAGAAGCTCCACTTGGTCTTATCCCCATTTTCGTTCATGAAATAAGGAATGGAAATCGTCGGCACTCTACAATCGACCATCGGTAAAGCTTAGTTTATTTTATTTAGGACTAATTATTTATCTTAGTGGGTTGAAGCACAAACTTCAAGAAGGTCAGAGAAAAAGAAGTCATAGACTTCATTTGGGACCATATTATATGTCGATTCGGGATGCCTGCAGAGATTGTGTACGACCACATAAAACAATTCATCGGTAGCAAAGTTACTATATTTCTCGAGGATCACAAGATCAAAAACATTCTATCAATTCCATACCATCCAAGGGGGAACGGACAAGCCGAATCGACCAGCAAAACCATCATTCAAAATCTTAAGAATAGATTGACCAATGCTAAGGGAAATGGAGAGAGATATTGCCCGAGGTTCTTTGGGCGTACCGCACAATGTCAAAATCAGTTATGATATCAACACTATTTTCTTTGGTCTAGGGTGACGAAGCTCTTATCCTGATCAAGGTCGGGGAACCTAGCCTCAAGTTTTGATATGTGATAGAAGAATCAAATAGTGAGGCCATGAACATGATCCTAGAATTGTTGGATGAAAGATGCGAAACCACCTTATTCGATTGGCCGCAAAAAAATAGCGGATCGAAAGGTACTACAATCGAAGAACCAATCTTTGACACTTTAAAATTGGGGACTTGGTGCTAAGAAAAGTCACCCTCAACACTGGACACCCGAATAAAGGAAAACTGGGTCCAAATTGGGAGGGACCATATCAGGTCCTCGATATTATTGGAAAGGGATATTACAAGCTCGGCACGATGAATGGTGAGAAACTACCAAACAATTGGAATGTATCATGTGATACTACTTCTAAGTTACAAACTTCTCTATTTTCATTTATATTATAAACTAAACAATTGCAGGTGTTCGATCAGGAAGGATGATGGATCCTTCAGCACTGTCTTTTGGCTAAAAGCACGTGTTGCACTCTTTTTCCTTTAGACCAGTTTTGTTCTAATTGGGTTTTCCGGTGAGGTTTTTAATGAGGAAATCATTGATCGAGCTAACTTAGAATAATTTAACAATATTTGAGGCTTCTTTGCAATCAACCTCGAATACTGGGGGACATTATCCTCGAATGTTTATTTTGTTGCGAGGAAATTACTTTGTATCAATGGTGTCTCAATAGGTAAATTTTATAAGGGCCAAACGTTTGAATGAACCATGCCCATATAGGTTACTCTAGCCCTAACATCAAACATGTATAATCATATATTCAAAGAATTATTTTTCGTTGCCGATATCTCATGCCGTAGAAAAATTTTCTACTTTGCAATTTCATACTCGATCTATTGTGTAAACAGGCTTTAGGGCCAATCATAACAGAAGTTCGAACAATAAAACTTTCTCCATTCTCGGACCCACTCATACTTCTGAAATCATTATCATCAGAAGAGAGCAACGCTTTGGCTTCAAGATCTTTTGCATTTTTTATCTCGATAGTGAGGATCGAAGTCATGAGCATAGAGCTCCTAGACAGTCTCCCTACGAGACTGGGACTTGGCATGATAGGTAACCCGGTATGCTCGAGTCTAAGTGGCATTAGAAACTTCCTGTGCTCGATCTTGAGAAGCTTCAGCGTCAGACTGATAGAGGGCCACGATTACCTCATCATCGACCTTAGGTGTAACAGCCTTACATTTGGCCGCTGCAAGTTCTGTGACCAACCGAACATGGAGCTTCTCAATTTTCTTGGCTTCAGGCAAGTTCTTCTCTTTCATGCTTTGAAGTTGGCTTTTAGCCGAGGATAACTAAGCTCGATCATCATCTTTCTCTGAGGCAAGGTGGACCATGTTTTGCTTCCACTCTATGATTTCCGCCATCAATGCATCTACCTCTCGACAGAGCGGCTCGATCATCTCGTACAACAAGTGTACCTCTGAGATTGAATTGTTAGCCATCGCTCTCGAACCGATGCCATGATCTTCTAAGACTTTTATTGCCTTCATGGTCAGTTTCTTCTGTTCTTTCTGAGGACCGTCTAGCTCACCTCGAAGGCCCTTGATTTCTTCTTCTTTTTTCTCACTAAGAAGCTTGAGGGCATTTCTCTCCTCAGTAAGTCCTTGAATTTAGGCCTCATATCGACTCAGTTCTCTTCAAGACCTAAAGAAAGATTCATGATGAAGCAATGAGGCCTACACAAATAGAAGAAACAAAAATTAGGCAAGAAGAGAGAAAAACAAGTATGGAAATAGTATTGACAAGGAAAGAAAGGACATACATGATTCAAAACCCACTGGGCCTCATTAAAGAGACACGGTAGTCCCACCACGTCCATTAGAGCTTGGACTTCCTCCGTGGCCAGACTCCGAAGTAACTAGCCACCCCCACGGGGGAGGCAAAAGCTCGTATATCCTTCGAGATCAAAAGTATGATTTTTCGTTTTCACTCGAGATTGACACTAGGGGACGAAAAATGGCTGGTCAATCTGAAACTCGAGGAAGATTCGCCCAAGCTCTTCCTCGGGACCTCCAAGTCACTCAAGCCAGCAGAATCATCGACCCCAGTGAAACAACCACGGAAAAGGTCCTACCCTATGTGAGTGCCATCTATGTGTGGAGTATATATGGCCCAAGCCTCCCAAACTTCCTCTTTGGAGAATGAAGGAAGCGACTGGAAGTCTCCGATTTCTACTGCCCCAAGTGGATCTATTGGGGCGTTCTCCCTATTTTGAGGAGCCTCGGGACCGTCCTCCATATCCATTTTAGATGACTTCTCACCCCGAGGTGAGGTATATTTGGTTCCAGTCAACTCAGGGACTTCAGCCGAATTCCCTTCTTGGACCCCATCAGATCAAGGCAGAATATTCCTAGTTTCAACTGATCTGGTGGCCTTTTGAACCTCGGTATGAACTATTTCTCAAGCCACCATACTGGAATCATCATTATTTTCTTCTTCTTCTTATTCCTCTCTTAGGAGTTGAACAGATCCATGGAAAGGGAAATCACATCCTTATTGGACTTTCAAGCAGCTTTATTCTTAGGATATGGCTCCTTAGAGGTCGAATCCCTTTCCTCTTGCTTTCCTTTGCCGGCTTCAGGACAGGAAGAGAGTTTTCTTCTTCACCAAATAGGTACTTGATCATCACCTCCTTCATAAGATCCATAAAAGAAGAGAAACAAGTAAGATCAGAGAAACACCTGAACAATGGTCAAATCATTAAGTCGAGGAGAGGAACTTACTATGGCTACAGGCCTCCCATCGTCCCTTTGTTAAGTCGCTCCAAGCATGCTTGGAATGTGTTGAATGCGATACCATGCTCTGAACCTAGCCCTTGAGATGGGGAGCCGCTCCCGGCATCCAGGCAATAGATGCACCAAGTAAAAGCAATTTTCGAAACTTTTTTCCTTTTGAGGAACAGTTTTTGAAGTTTTAGCTATGTAATGGATGAAGAAAAGCGGAATATGAAGAGAAATATTTAGTATTTTCAATGGAATGAGTAAAGAAATCTGAGGAAGGTGAACAATACAGAAAGCTGGAATGAGAAAGAGTTGAAGGTAATGTTTGAAAGATGAAGGATGGTACATTTTTACGTTGAAGGTAATAATTCAGTAACAGTGGTGGCCGACAATCAACTGACAAGCATTAAATGCCTAGAGAACTGTACAGACGGGACGTTTTGGTCACTTCTGTTGCATATGTCATGGTGATGACGTCATGACAAAATCGGGTTAAAGATTAAGGCCTTAATTCATTTATTGTTATTATACTCCAAAAAATAAGGAGTGCATATGTATACGATTAAGATCGGACCCATCCAATTTTATTTATTATCCGAGACCGGGGGATTGATCAAAGATCGGCCCCGTATTATATCAAACCAAGACATGATGATAAGGTACTGACTTCTGGATTCGAAGTATCTATCAAGATTGAGACCAGAAATGATTGACACCAAACGGGATAGACATCGAGCAAGACCGAAGATAGAATAATAAAGGAAAGATGAGATATACGTGACTATTCGAGAATCGTGCATACAATCCCGGAGCAGATCAAATCATGTACGGTTATTTAGCTAATTATGGAATTTTCTTCTTAACTAGAATTGTACCATAATTTGAATTTCTCTACTATATAGGAGGGGGGGTTTCTAATCATTTTTAGGCACCTTATATTCACGCATATCAAAGTAATATATCATACTATTATCTCTTGAAATCTATGTTATCCAGCTCATACTTCCAATGGCTAGTTCAGTTGGTTCAAGGGAAATTAGCTCAAGGGCTATAATTGTCCATTACATTGGTTTACTTTGTTTTACTATTAATTCCCAGCAATAACTCTTTCATCAGTTTTGCCAAGTGAAATCACAGATTCTTAAAACCACTTATAAGTTTTATTATTTTTTGATGTTAAAGGTAAACAAAAAGCTAGAATAACTATTAAAGCAAGATCGTTGGTTTTGAAAATATAATTATAATTGACAAGAAAAATCATACTCATTTGATAAGTATATTTATAATTTCATTCATACAACTTAATCGAAATATTTTTAAAATTTCTTTTTAGCAAACAGGATGTAAATATTATAAAGCTTAAGGAACGTTCATTACATAAGAGTTGTAGTTAGTATCACATAGGATACTATAATTATCTAGTCTAGCTAACAAGATACAAGCATCATACGAGAAATATTTTTCAAAAATAGTCTTACCTAATACATCCGAATATAGTATGGATAACACTTCTTCTGGTGGGGCAGCAAAAATTTTCTTCTTCTTCCTTGGATTATCAGATCACATGCATGCAAGTTTGTGAGCTATCCTATTCCCTTGGCGGAACTCGTGTTTGAGAGTTACCTTCTTCTCTTGGTGCATTAACAACCTGCATTTTAATAAATTGTTAGTGAATAGATGGTGCCCTTGTTGTACGCATTGAATCACCTCCTGGAGTCTGTTTCAATCTCTAGTGGAAACAAATCTCACTCATGAGCTATTTTTAATTCTTCCAGTATGACATTTATTTCTGCATGAAGAGAGCCATAAGCATATGCCCTTTGGCATATCCTACGATCCAATCTTCTTTGTCATTTATAAAGACTCCCCCTAGCCTATATTTTTGTTGTCCTTTGGACAAGCCTGCATCTTGCTTAGTTTGTACCAACCAATTGGAGGTTTATGCCATTTAACCTTAATAAGTAGTTTAGGAGCATGGATGATATTGGTAGCCGTTAGGAGATTGAATTCCATAGCTTTGCTAGTTATGTGGTTGAGGTTTATGGAAAAATTTGTATTGTTATGATTGTTATTGTTTCTGTTTATCCATATGTTCTAGTTTGCAAAGGGGAGGAAGAGGTTCCCACTTATCAAGAGATTAATGAAGTTTATGTTAAGGTTTTTTATTGCAAAAGCCAGTGTTCACCATTATTATTATAGGAGTTATCCAACCAAAAGCATTCCAAAGATGGTTTATTGCATGGCATTCCATAAAGATATGGGAGATAGATTCCTCTACTTGGTTTCTACAAACTGGGCAATGGGGATCTATATTGATACCAATTTTTGCTAAGTATTGTCTACAAGGAGTTCAGTAATGGAGGCATTACCATAGGAGAAATGTTATTTAATAGGGCCTGGTAGGCTCCAACTCCATTGGAAGTCTAAATTATTCTCAATATTATTATGCAAAAGAGTGTAACAAGATTTAATTGTGAAGATGACTTTGGTATTAAGAGACCAAGTAGGGGTGTCCCTAACGGGAGCCTTACTACGTATTTTGGTTGCGACAACTTTTTCCTTAATGACAATGGGTAGGTTTAACGATATTTTATAAAGGTGCCAGTCTTTGCCATCAAAAATGTTTGATATAGTAAGCTTAAGATCATTTCTGAAAAGGGGGCCTTCTATTGAGTTTCTAAGGCTACCTAGTTTGGGGATCCAATTGTATTCCGAAATGTTTATTTTGGATTGATAATGCAATAGCCAAGTCATAACCTTGGAGCATACTTCCCACCCTTTTAGCAAGCCTTTCCATATAAAAGATTTTTTTCTTGGCATACCTTTGGTTTGCATAAGAATTAATAATTAGGTTAGCCCAAGGTGTAGTAGTATTGGTAAGACCCGTCCAAACTAAATTTGCCAATGAACACACATTCTTATCTATGAATTTGTGAAGACCCAAACCTCCTTTATCTCTTGGTTGGCATACTATAGACTAATTAATATAGTGGAGTTTACGTTTTTCACTAGTGCTGCCCCATATAAAGTCTTTTATGACCTTAAATAGAGTAGACATAGGTAATAGAGTATATTGCATTTAGTGATTCGGAATGGTATTTAAATAGGAATGAGAGAGGGTAGTCCTTCCAACTATGCTTAGGAATTTTGCTTTTCAAGAGGGAAGCTTTGCTCTCATTTTATCAATTATGAATTGGTAGTCCATAGGGGTAGGGCGTTTGTTTAGGATGGGGAAACCCAAGTATGTCCCAAAGGAGTCAGTTCTATTTATAGCTAGGATGTTGGTAATATCCTATGTAAGAGGCAGATGACAATTATTAGAGAAGATGGGTTTAGATATTTTTGTATTAACGGATTGTCCGGAGAGAGTACAAACGAGATCTAGCCCTTTTTTGTAGTACTACTTGAGTTAAGGTTGGCTTTAGCCTTGAGGGTCAGATCATCTGCAAACAGAAATAGGTGAGGAAAAGAAGGGCCTTTTTTTCCTAAAGTAATAGGGTCCCAATTTCTAATATCCACCTGGTGATTTATGAATCTTGAGAGCATTTCAAGACATAAAATGAAGATATATGGAGAAATAGGGTCTCCTTGTCCGATTCCCCGGGTAGGTTGAAAGTACTTGGTGGTAGAACCATTTACCAATGGAAATTGAGCTTGTAGAGATGCAACTTAACAAGAGTTTCTTAAATTTAGGTGGAAAATTAATGTAATTTAGGGTATGGTGTACAAAAGACCATTCTATTCGATCGAAGGCTTTTTCAAGGTTAATTTTAAGACTCATGTGAGATTAACTGCCTTTTTGCTTATGTATTTTAGAAATAAGCTCTTCAATGATTATGGCATTGTATGAAGCTCTCATATTCTTGATAAAACTGGCTTGGTAAGGGCAAATAAGGTGGTGAAGGTAGAGGTTAAGTCTATTAACAAGGATTTTGGTAATGACTTTATATGAAGTATTGCATAAACCAATTGGCCTAAAGTTGTTTAGGTGACTTGCATTTGGGATTTTTGGGATGAGGCACAGATAGGTCCTATTAAGTTCATTGGGGATAATTTGGGATTTAAAGATGCCATGGCACATTTTTATTAAAGAGTCACCTACTAAGCCACAATATCTTTGGAAAAAGAAGGGGTGTAGACCATCTGGTCTCGATGCCTTAAAACGCTTGAAAGATTAAATAGCTTGCTTGACTTCGATATCTAGAAGGGGTTTATCAAGGTTTTGCAAGTTTATAGCATATTGACTGACATTAGTTAGGGGGCTAATTCTACTAGACTTAACATGAGAAGTTGTGAAAATGTTGGAGAAGTAGTTACAAAGATGGGTTGTTACTAGATTAGGGTCGTTTATCCAATTTCCTTCATTGTCTTTAAAAAAGTTAATTTTATTCCTTCTTTTCCTATTTTTAAACATTATGTGATAAAACTTAGTGTTGGCATCACATTTATTCAACAAATTAATTCTTGACCGTAATTTTCAATAGTCTTCCTCTATTAGTAATAAATTATTAAAATCTTTTTTGAGTCTCAAATGAAGATCTTGTAAAAGTACAATAAGGGTAGTGGATGGAGTTTTCTATTCCTTGAATCCGGGCTAAAAGTTTCCCTTTTTCCCCATGATATCAGCAAAAGTAAGATGTTTCCATTATATGACTTTATCTTTACAGTAGGTACCTTCCTTAATAATGTCATTAGTACTCCAGTTAGTTTGAAGTAGAGAATTGAAGGACGGGTTCTTGCACCAATAAGTTTTCAGTCGAAAATGAGGTTATGATCCGAATGTGTTCTAGGTAGGTGAATAATGGAGCTTTTTGGAAATAAATTAATCCAATTCTCATTCCCAAATACCTTATCCAACATTTCCATTATCAAATCTCTATTTTTGTGTCTAAGATTTGACAAAGTATTTTAGAACCTATGTACCCTAAATCAATTAGATTACAATGGTTAATTTTTTACCAAAGGAACTTAGCTCTACTATCTCTAATACGATTACCGCCAAATTTTACATTTGAACTAAGAATATCATTAAAGTCACCTCCTAAAAGCCAAAGTCCCTTAACTCTATCACTAAGACTTTCAATATTTTCCCACATTTTATTAAGACATAAAATATTAGTGCTAGCATAAACAATACTAAGAAGCCATTTTTGGCGGATAGGGTTTGCCTCAATAGTAGCATGAATTTCTTGATCTCTACCTACAAAGTTTTGCACAGTGACCACTTCGTGATTGTATAGAACAACAATTCCTCCAGCTTTTCCCTCCGCAGGGACTTCCATGAACTCAATAAAACCATAATCATCCAAAATCTCCTAATGGTTACCCATCCTAGTGTCTAACAAAGCTACTAAGCAAGGCCCGCGAGTGTCCACTATGTCCCTAAAGTTTATTCTAAAGATGTTATTATTTCCTCCTCTGATGTTCCAAATAATGATTGGTTGGCCTATTAATGGATAAGTTGAGGTTTTGGTTAGCTGGATTCCCATTTTCCCTTACTTCTCCCATCATAGGATTCCTTCGAAGAGACGGTACAAGAATCATAACTAGATTTCCTACAGTTGGTTCTTAAGGAGGTCGTATGTCTATTGAGCATTTGTAAAATGCTAATGGGAAACTAAGCACATGCCTCTTTTTCTTGGACCTCCGAAAAGAAATATTTTTATCCCGTCTAGCCCTGAAATTTCTAGGACTCGTTCTAAGAGGAAGTTCAGTGGCTCTTCCTCTTCTCACATTGCCTCCTCCACTGGTTCTTGGATATTTTCTGAATATTGTAGTGGGGATGGGGGTGATGGTGGAGTTGGAGGTGCTTGGGGTTGATGTGGTTGCTCCCATGGTAAAAGTATGGGGTTTAGTTGGGAGATGTTCTCCGGCATGAAGAATGGCATATCCAATAGGGCGTTCTGTGGGTATATTGGATTGAAATAGGGAGGGAGGTTCTATTGGTTCCTCATTGCATGGACCAACTATGGGTTCACTAATGGGGCTAGGGGTTGAAGTATATTGTTTAGCCAAGCTTGGTTCAAGTAGTTGTTCATAGCCAACCTCATGCCCTCCGTCACTAGTTGGTCTAGATAGTGAATGGCGTACTCATATGTAGTAATTCATATATATATATATATATATATATATATATATATATATATATATATATATATATATATATATATATATATATATATATATATATATATAATTTTATATATTTTTAAGAAAACTTGATCATTTCTTTAGTTTGAGAAAATAGAAAGAAAAAATATTTCATTGGAACTCGTTGAATTACGAGTACAGGCGATTTAAGGTGAAGTTACTAACATTAATGGACTTGTGAGTTGTGACAGTTCAGCTGGACCATGAATGCTAGGCCTAGTCTCTTCTAGCGGGATAAATTTAAAAATAGTCTGATTTACAAGTTATCATTTAAAAATAGTCAAAGTTTTAAAAGTAATCGAATTTTAACCACTCATCATGTAAAGATAAATTTAAACGAAAATATTGTTCAAAATCCAAAAAATTACTCAAGCATAATATACTGGAGCTCCAGTATATTATACTGGAACTCCAGTCTAATATACTGGAGTTCTAGTATAATATACCAGTCTAGCATAATATACTGAAGTTTGGAGAATTGGTGCTCCAGTCTCCAGTATATTATATTACAGCCAGCAAAGTATACCAGTCCAGCATAATATGTTGGAAGTTCATACACAGGTGCAACGAACTCCAGTATATTATGGTGGAGCGGTCTCTGTTGTAGCAAAATAGTCGCTATTTTTTAATGACTTGGCAAATGCTGGCTATGTTTGAATGACCACTCCGAAAACTGACTAGGCCGTAATATTTTAACTCTTTTAGTTTCAAAGCTTATAAATCCATTGCAAGGCTCTTTCTGTTCCATGTATAATTTTTACCTCTTATAGCAAAGGTCAACACCTTATTTATTTTTCATAAATACCATTTAAAGAAATTATATTCAATAAATACCTTTTCATGTTTATAAAATATCTAATTTTGGTTACCTCATACCCCTAAGCCACTAAATACGCTATTCAGTTATATTTTTTTCTTTCTATCTCTACTTGAATACATGTCATTCTATTCCCTCATTCCCTGAAAATACGATGCTCAATCTCTAAATTTCTCTCATCCATATCACCTGCCATTAATCACAAACGGTGATTTCAAGTTTATGATGTCTCATCACTGTTGGAAAAGGAACGCTGAGAAATATCACGTTTCGTGTCTCTCATCCTCGTTTTCAATTCATAAAAGAGAAGAAAGCATAAACGGTATAGTCGATTTACTGGTCTTCTTTTGGCAAAACGTCATGGTCTACTGCTCAAAGCTTTTGTCACCGAGTTGCTCTAAAATGCTGTTGTCTATGTAGATCCGAATTTCGGCTTAGATTCAGGTTTTTTGTTCGACGGTGGAGTCATCGGAAATTAGAGTTTGTTCTTAAACAAAGATGACGGACATTGGAGCTGAGCAACTTATTTTTGTGTTGATATATTTCAATGTATTTTCAACATATCATGCTGTATTTTTATGTATTTCATTGTATTCATTGTATTCTTTTTCATTGTAATTCAATGTATCTCACTGAAATGCATGTATTTCATTGTACTCTCCGTTTATGTTTATCGTATTTCAATGTATAACGCTATATTATGTGTATTTCATTGTATTCACTGTCTTGTTAACATCATGAATGTATTCATATATTTTTTTTAACTAATATAATCTATGTATTAAGTTGTATTATATAATTTCTCTAACGATTACTATGTGTTTGGGGTATTCGGTTGGAAATCTTTTTTATAACTGGAAATATGAATTTTGTGTGTTATAATTTAGTTTTTGAATTATATTAAGAGTCTATTATGTTAATTGATTCTTTTTGTTTAAAACAATGTAATTCCCTGTTTCATGCTGTGAATACAATCAAATACAGTCGAATATAATAATTTATCCAGCAATATTCTCATGTTTCACGCCATAAATACAGTCAAATACACTCGAATACAACAAGTGATAAGATGGACTTTCCTAATTCATGCCTATTTTTGCTACTGTATTTATGAATACAATAACTTAAATACATCTAAAATATCTTATAACAATAAAAAAAACGTATGTACAATCACCACTAGAAATCCAGGAAAAATGGACCACAAAAAGAGACCAAACTTTGTCCCTTTAGGCCAAATAGAGACCAAAAAGCGACCAAAATGGCCTAGTAGCTACATTAGTAAAATGGCCTAGTAGCTATATTAGTGGTCCCTTTTATTTAGGGGCAAAAGTTGGTCTCTAATTAGAGACTTGGTCTCTAAGTTAAATGGACCAAATATTCCGGATATTGACTATAGGGACCAACTTTGGTCGCTTTATTAATTTAATAATATAAATTTAGCGACCAAGTTGGTCTCTAAATAGAAATATATTTTTTAAAATTAATTATAAATAATAAAAAAGCGACCAACTTTGGTCTCTAATACAAATATTATGTTTTAAAATCTGGTAAATAGAGACCAAGGTTGGTCGCTTTTTTATTTTTTTATTTTATTTTTGAAAATAAGCGACCAAAGTTGGTCTCTAAATGTAAAATATTATTATTTACAAAATTATACATAAATATGATTCAAAATTAGAGACCAACTTTGGTCATACATATGGAATCCGTTTAACAATTATATTATTATTTTAAATATTACGTAAAATATAAATAAATCTAATTTAAATCTAGCGACCAGCTTTGGTCACTAATTAAATTTATGTATAATTAGCGACCAAAGTTGGTCTCTTTTCAAGTTAACAATGGTCAAAATTAAAAATTACTTTTGTATTTACTATCTAAATAATATAAATATAAGACGCTAACACCTTTGTAATAAAATTACTTTTGCTATATTCGATACAATATTGCCTAATACACTTATACTCAGTGCATAGTATAGCGTAAGTGTACATATATATATATATATATATATATATATATATATATATATATATATATATACATATATATATATATATATACTTATACTCAGTGCATAGTAAAACGTAAGTATATGTGTGTGTGTATATATATATATATATATATATATATATATATATATATATATATATATAAGCTATATTCGATACAGTATTATCTAATACAATTATACTCAGTGCATAGTATAGCGTAAGTATATATATATTGTATACATAAGCTATATTCGATACAGCATTACCTAATACACTTATGCTCAGTGAATAGTATTGCGCTTATATATATATATATATATATATATATATATATATATATATATATATATATATATATATATATATATATATATATATATATATATATATATATATATATATATATTCGATACAAGATTACCTAATACATTTATACTCAGTGCATGGTGAAGCGTAAGTATATATATTATATATGTATATATATAAGCTATATTCGATACAATATTACCTAATACACTTATACTCAGTGCATGGTGAAGTGTATGTGTGTGTGTGTGTATATATATATATATATATATATATATATACACACACACATATATATATATATATATATATATATATATATATATGTGTGTGTATATATATATATATATATATATATATGTGTGTGTATATATATATAGATATATATATATATATATATATATATATATATATATATATCTATATACATATATATATATCTATATACATATATATATCTATATACATATATATATATATCTAGATACATATATATATATCTATATACATATATATATATACATATATACATATATATATACATATATATATATATATATATATATATATATATATATATATGTATATATATATATATATATATATATATATATATATATATATATATATGTATATATATATGTATATATATATATATGTATGTATATATATATATATACATATATATTAGAGATCAAAGATGGTCTTTACCTAATAAAGCTGACCTGAAAAGAGACCAACTTTGATCTCTAATTGTACATAAATATTAATTAGAAACCAACTTTGGTCGTTAAATTTAAATTAGATTTATTTATATTTTATATAATATTTAAAATAATAATATAATTACTAACTGGTCCCGTAATAGCGACCAAATTTGGTCACTAAATTTATTTATATTTTTAAATTTTTTATATATAATTATTAAAATTTTATTATTGGATCCCATATTAGCGGCCAAAGTTGGTCTTCATCATCTAACCCTTTAATTAGTGACCAACATTGGTTGCTAATTTTGAATCATATATATTTATATTTTATATATTTTTTTAAATTATTATATAATTATTAAAATTTTATAAGTAGGTCCCACATTGGTGACAAATGCTGGTCTCTAATCTCAATATTTCTTTGATCAATCAAGTCTGACTAGTTCGGTCAACATTCTGACGAAATTATAGATCAACCTTGATCGCTAATGTATTTAAAATTATTATTTTATTATTTTCTCCAATTTAGAGACCAACGTTGGTCTCTTTTTTTGACAGACCAACTTTATTCTCTAAAGTTTGGTCAATTTGAAATTCTAGTACTGAATCCGTAATATAAGAAATAGTATCTATAAATAGCTAATTACCACTAAAAAATTAATACTTTATGAAAATTTCTCCATAATAAAACCATCAATTCACTCAAAAGAGAAAATTCTTATTGAACCGTAAAACTCTCAAGAAGATGTAGCTCACCCTCTGCCTCTGGTGCTATCTATTTCATAGAAGTACATGTTTCCATGTTTCTGAATTATTTTTCTTGTTTCGAAAATGAAAAGCCTCGTTTTTAATAGGAAGGATGATTATTCTCCATGAAAATTAAGGGCGCGACAGAAAAAAGAGTAGCTTGTATAGATCGACATTGGAAAAAAGTTAATAGAATATTTAATTTTAAAGTTAAAGAACTGACAGCCAATTGTCTGATAGATTTCACCTGTACTAGACAATACAAGCGATTCTTCACATGTCTTATTTTCATTACATTTCTTTCTTTTATCTCTTTCCCTTTCTCTCCAATGTTCCATCCTCTCCTTTGTGACTTCGGGATAGTGGTTTTTGACGCCTAACAAGTTCATGGTATGATAACATGAAGTTGATTGAAAAGAAGGCACGTTAGTTTTGTAGACGGTCGAGTAAGTGTAACCCCACGCCACACATTTCATGCTAATCTAATATATTGCACTATGATCATACTATATTGGGAATGTATAGCAGCGCGCCAGCGCTCATCAGACATAGCACTAGATAAAGTTTGAGGTTTTGTAACAGCTGGAGAGGACACAGCAGACATACCAAACTTCTTGTTGAGCGTAAAGATGTTATTTTTGCTACGAGTTTGCATGTGATGACCACCCTGAGAAGATGAAGGTGGCGGCATAGTGGGTGTAGCGGCGGCGGGGGCCGCTGGCGGTGCCGTAAGAGGCGCTGGTGGCTCGGTCGTTGGCGCCGGCAGTGCATCGGGTGAAGGATCGCTAGTGGGAGTGGTGGCAGGTACTGGCGGAGGCAGCGGAAGGACTTCTAGGGTGACCGGAATGGGTACGGTTGGAGACTCGGGGTTAGAAAATTTGGAGAACGGGAAGATATCTTCATGGAAGGTGACATGACGCGAGACGAAGATTTTAGACGTTGAGGGATCAAAGCATAGATATGCTCTTTGAGTAGATGAGTAGCCGAAGAGGACATATGCACGAGATCTGGGTTCCATTTTGTGTGAGGTGTAGGGCGGAAGCCAAGGGAAGCATTGACAGCCGAAGACTCACAGTTTGGCAAGGTTGGGGCGCTTATGGAAGAGAGACTCAAAGGAGGAGAGCATCGAGAGATTTGTCTTGGGAAGACAATTAATGAGATAGACTGTTGTGGTAAAGGCATAAGGCCAGTAAATGACAGGGACAGAGGCATAATGAAGGAGAGTGAGACCAGTATCGACAATATGACGGTGACGACGTTCATCATAGCCATTGTGTTGAGGTGTATGAGGAGGTGAAGTGAGATATGAGATGCCATGGGAAGCAAGAAAAGAGCAGAAAGCTAGGAATTCACCCCCAGTATCAGTATACAGAGTAATGATTTTAGTAGAGAAGAATTTTTCGATAATGGACTTAAAAGTGGGGAAGGTTTGTAAGACATCAGATTTACGGCGTAAAGGGAAAAACCAAACGTACTTAGAAAAATGATCAACAAAAATAATATAATATTTAAATCCTCCATTAGAAATAATTGGAGAGGTCCATACATCAGAAAAATAAGCTCCAGCGGAGCAGTAGAAGATAAACTTGACTCGGAGAAAGGTAACTTATGACACTTATGAAGCTTGCAAGAGACACAAGCTAAATCAGACACACTACTGGACGCTATACTGCTAGAAGACACTGAATGACTTAGGATTTTATCTGACGGATGAGCAAACCGAGAATGCCATAATGACGCAGGGAGCTTTTGTGCCGTGAGGGCGGACGGTAGACGGGAAGCCGCCGGCCAGTAGTAAGCGTCGTTCCTATGTGGGCCGCTGACGAGTGTTGCCCACGTGCGACGATCCTTCTCCTGAAAATCAGTATCAG
Organism: Nicotiana benthamiana; assembly: GCA_034376525.1. Taxonomy (NCBI): domain Eukaryota; kingdom Viridiplantae; phylum Streptophyta; class Magnoliopsida; order Solanales; family Solanaceae; genus Nicotiana; species Nicotiana benthamiana. The sequence continues at coordinate 60,238,403 of CM067323.1, forward strand.
AAAAAATAACATTAATATTATTGTGACGACATAATTGAGCAACAGAGATCAAATTTTTACGAATATGAGGAACACAGAGTGCCCCAGGAAATAAAAGAGATGAATAACTGAAAAGTTGGCCAGTATGTGTAATTTTTAAACCTTCACCGTTACCAATAACCACATCATCGAAACCAGTGTAAGGACTGTGAAGAGACATGTTGGCAAGATCATTGGCTATGTGATCAGTAGCACCAGAGTCCAGGATCCAATCAGATCGAGAGTGATGGGCTGTGTGAGCAGTCGGATAAGATGATGCAGTGTATGTTGGTCGAGGTAGTGGTCTACCGTATGGGGGCTGATTTGCGCCGGAAATAGGATAGGACGGACAGCGGCGCGCGGAGTGGCCAAATTCACTGCAGAGCTGGCACTTCCCATTGTAGCCGCGAGATTGGCCATTGATGGAGTAACCACCGCGGTCGGAGGATAAACCACGGCTGCCACGGCCGCGCCCGCGGCCACCGAAGCGGTTACGGCTGGACTGCTGTCCGGCGACGAAGGGAGCCGACGGAGCCAAATCAGATGCGGCGGAGGTGGCCGGCGCACGGGCAGTAATACCCCAAGGTCCGATGGAAAAACTTAGTGATGGTGACTAGCATGCTCCCAAAATAGAAATACATTTTATTGATGGCGTTGCACAAGCAACTGGCAACAGTTGACAGATTGGTTAGATGGGGCCTACAATTTAATACATCATGCGTCCTATGGGGAAGAGATGTTGAAGAAACACATGATCATTTGTATTTTGAATACGTATATTCCAAAAACTTGTGGAAAGGAATGTTACATTGGATGAAGTACCAAAGAACGATTGGTACATGGGAATCAGAAGTGCAATGGTTGTCGGGCAATGTCAATAGCAGGAATCCCAGAAAAGCCATCCTCGGGGTGGTATTTGCAGCAGTAGTCTACGCCATCTGGACGGAAAGAAACAACAGAAGATTTCTACAACTGTACAGAACCAGCCAAGATCAAGCAAAGGAGATTACAATTCAAGTGCACATTGCTGGAATGAAACACTCCAAATGGAATCCAATTATGCAGACTGTGAATCACTATCCCTTATGTGATTCTTCATAACACTTTCTTTGTCTGTAATAGAAAAATAGTTTAACAACATAGTTGTGAAGTTTACTATTTGATTGTAATTTTTAGATCTGTTCTAGCGTCGAAATGAACAACTGATATAAATTGCTAATGGTTGAAAATTTCTTTTGACCAAAAAAAAAATTAGCCAAGTAACAACAATTGTTCTATATGCATCATGATTATTCAACTTATTTATATAATAGCCTTTCAAAAATATTTCCTTGAAAAATGTCATATATATGGTGCTGTTCTGAAATAAAAACAATTTAGTAAAACATGAACAAGAAATATAGATAGAGAGAAGAAAGAGATTTTCTTCTTCCATTGTGTGTATCTTTCATTGCAATTACATAGCCTTTTAAAGGCATACAAAGTAAGATGATGGACATAAAATAGAAGATTTAATTTTTAAGCTATATTCACAACATGGGCATCCAATGTAGCACCCAATGTAGTATCCAATGTAGTACCCAATGTACAAATTATTCATAACACTCCCCCTTGGATGTCCATGTAAGATAATGTGCCTCATTAAGAACTTATAAAAAAATTGGTATGTACATAGTTATTTATAATATGCATTGCTTGTTGCCTTATTAAAAGCCTTACCAGGATAACTCAGTAGGACAAAACCTTGGTTAAGGAAAAGAGTGCAGCGTGTACTTACTCCCTTTGATAAAAAATCACTTAATGTCTCGAAGACGACGCATTCCAATCTTATATATCAACTTTTAATATATTGAGGGCCTTAGTGAACATATCAGCTAAATTATCACTTAAACGAACTTGTTGTACATCTATTTAACCATTCTTTTGAAGCTCATGATTAAAAAGGAATCGGTGAAATGTGTTTTATTCTATCTCCTTTGATATATCCTCCTTTCAATTGAGTTATGCTTGCAGCATTGTCTTCATACAATATTGTTGGAATATTCTCTTTCGAAGGACGACCACATGTTTGCTGAATGTATTGAGTTATCGATCTCAACCAAATGGTTCTCGACTTGCTTCATGAATGGATATTATCTCAGTATGATTTGAAGAAGTAGAAATCATAGTTTATTTTGTCGAACACCATGATAAGGATATACCTCCACCTATAAATAAATATTCTGTCTGAGATCAAGCCTTGTGTGTGTTAGATAAATACCCCGCATAACCATAACCAACAAGATCGGGATTGCAACCATTGCCATAAAATAAGCCCACATCGGTAGTCCATTTTAGATAACATAATATGTGTTTGATTTCATTCCAATATCTCCTTGTAGGAGTAGAGATATATCTTGCTCAGACATTAACTGAAAAAGTTATGTCACGCCGTATAGTGTTAGCAATATACATTTGTACATCAATTGCACTAAGATATGGTACTTCGGGATCAAGAAATTCTTCATTATTTTTATGAGGTTGGAATGAATCTTTATTTATATCGAGTGATCACACAATCATCAGGGTACTCAATGGATGTACTTTATTCATATAGGCTTTAAAATATTTTTAGTGTATGTTGATTGATGGACAAAAAATTTCATCTTTCATATACTCAATTTGTAGACCAAGATAAAATTTTATCTTTCTAAGATCATTCATTACAAATTCTTTCTTCAAATAGTCTACTGCTTTATGAAGCTCCCCGGGAGTTCTAATGATATTTGAATCATCAACATACACAACGATTATAACAAATTCAAATTCAGATCCGTTTATAAAGACACAAGGACAAATTGAATTATTCGTTACCCTTCTTTCAACAACTATTTTCTCGAGCGATTATATCATATATGCCCTGATTGTGTCAATCCGTATAAGGATTATTGAAGCCTTATTTAATAAATTTCTTGGAAATCATAATATGCTTCAGAATAATTTAAATATTTCAATGATATATATTATAGGCATATCAAGTTTTTATTTTTATGTATTGTAGATTAAAACCTAAAATGACTACATCCACCACAAGAGAACATGTCTATATATAATCAATGCTAGGATATTTTCAATCTTCTTGTAACACAAGTCGTCTTTATGTCTATCTACTTGATCTTTTTCACACAAGAATACCTTAATACCTCCACTGGCTTTACACTTTCATGTGTTGGGACTATCCATCCAACTTCACATTTTTCAGGTGAAATCAATCTTGATTGCGTATTTTACTTTATTTTATTTTGGCCAATAATTTATCTTTCCAAATCTCATGACAAAATTGAGCTCAAGATCCTTGTGAATATTAGTAATATTGAGTGCTACATTATGTTAATAATATCGTCAATGACAATTTTATATCGGTTCAATTGTTACATAATAAAGACATAACTTATTGAGATCTCTTTATCTCATTATTTTCAGGTACCTGAGCCTCTCACATGAGGTCTTACGAAGTGTTTTGTCGTGGTGCTCTTCTAGAGCACTTTCCTCCTTATTATGACCATCTTGAACATTTGCCCCTCTCCCTTTTTCAATGAGTTTTATCTGTGGAACTGATTGGTCTGCTACGCTTCATGCGTGGCATAGACTCTGTTCCCCTTAGACTTTATTCTTTTTGGAGCATTAGCAGCTGAAATATGACATTTAGTTTTAGGTCAGCAATTACGTCTGCAATAATTTATAAATGAATTATCACTTGAACTTCAAGTTCATATTTTCTTATACGAGGATCTATATGTATTCATAATAATTCATTTCACGTATTAGTTTCTCAACTGTCACTTTCTCCCCCTAATGTTGGGATCGCCAACACATTTCCCAAGCTTCCGTGGAAACCCATCTTTGTGCATTATGGTGGCATAATTAAATCATATAGCACATCCATATTTCTATGTAGAAATTATTTGGTTCCTGACCCTGACCCAATTGTGATAGGGAGAAATTTTCATAACTTGGCTAGAGTACAATTGCTGCTGTATATTAAATAATACATCTCATTCAAAATTTTATTTTTGAGAGTTTTGTTCTCATAACCAGTGAAGCTATAATTGGAGGCATACATTTATGCTAAACTAACTTGGATTTAAACAATTAGTATTAAGATAAATTATCATAATTTATATTCTGGAACTGTGCTCTAATAATTTGAGCAAGTAAACTTGCAAAAACCAAACTTCAAGTTGATAACAAATGCATATGTGACCATATAATAGATGAATCTATTAAAATCATATAACAGTAAACAGTCCACATGGCAGGTGACTGGGCCCATATATTTATCACCTTTAATTTATTTGTTCCAGAAATCAAGGGATACAATCCCTACCATAACTGGTATATCATGCGAATAAACAGCACAAGATAATTCTTGAAGAATCTTCTATGCTTCAATATATGTCAATGTAATTCTTAATTATTTTTTTTATTTTTTTGTATCATAATTGAACCGGGATGGTCAACCGGTCATGCCAACAAATATTTATTTTAGTAAATCTCTAGTTTACTTGGGGCATATAATTCCAGCATCATGCTTGTATTTGAGTAGTACAAAAATCGGGTAATCTTTCATATTTATCAGGTATGATTATAGAAATATAAAGATATTCAATATTCCTTTCATTTATAGTCTTAATATGCCAATCAATATACATTTGAAACTCAAAAAGTTTCTTTTGAGACTTTACAATATCAATGTCATGAATAATTTTATTTATCCGGCCAGTAACAAATTATTTTTTTCGGAGCTCTTAAAATTTTTTGTACTACAAGATCTTTTATCATACCATTCATATGGTAAATGTCTTTATTCATGGAGAAACTTATATCATATTAAATTGTCATGGTCAGGAATCACCATAAGCAAAATCATTTCTTACTTTAATTTTGCCTTTAATAACTTTTAGAAGGCATGGCAAAATAACATTTTGTGTATCACATGTATGCGACCAATGACATATTCATGTAATCACCCAATAATATTTATTCTTTTTATTTTACTCAAACCTCTCTTAGAGATGGGTTGTGTAGTATTCATATAATCATGAATTGTATATCTTTATTCATCACTTTTATCACATCTTGCCACATTCAACTTTAGGAATGGATCTTCATTCTCAATACTTATCACAAGTCACATTTTCTTCAAGAAATGGATCATAGTCAGTGACTTGTTTCATACGTACTTGAAATTGTTTTTGCCCTTTGCTATTAATGATATCAACTACAATGAGTTCAAGTAATAACAAACCATGAGGGCAAGACATTAGGATCAAGTCTCGATGTTCTATGATGATAAGAGTTGGGTTTGAGTCCCAATTTATTATGGCCTAACATGTCTTTATATTGGTAAGACATTGGGTATGAGCCTCAATGCACCATATTGATGATATAATGATTAAAGAAAAAATAATATATTTTTCATGAAAAGGCATAAAGATTGTCCCACTTGATTAGCTCCATTCTTGAAGTGAATGTGGTAGCAGTGCATAATTATTAAATGCTTACATCTTGAGTTAAACTCTTAATAATATCATTTAGATATAATTCTCAACAATAGACTTTCATTTACTTAAATCAGCTAAGTAATTAGTGTCAAATATATATATGAAAATACAAAATAATATTGAAAAATTCGCATGTAGTCTTTGATGCAATAAGCCTACTCCAAGATAAAAGTGATATGACCAGAACATTCAGGAAAAATGATGTATCAAATAGAATAATAGTACTACAAATTACTATGTACTTTTGTGAAGTTAAGTATTATGCTCTCTAAAAATACAAAGAGATATAGCAGAACTATTAAGTCAATCAGAGAATCAGAATAAAATAGTGGACAATTCTCTCTCTACTAGCTACTACTACATGTTTTCCATACAGAAGTGATTGAACATGTTAATTTGATAAGAACTATAATTTGGGGTAATACATACTTCTTGTACTAATATTTTATGTTGTCAAATTAAAATAGTTACGAGAAGTATTATTATTATTATTATTATTAATTTTAGATTCAAATGTACTTAGATAAAATTGCAAAGAAACGTTATTTACCTTCACTGTAATCATGCCAAAAAGAAATGCATTTAATGTAAATGGTTACTATTTTTTTTTCAGAAAAAAGAATATAAATCAGGAGATGAGTGACCACTACAATGAAGTGCATTTCTTATTCAAGCATGGCCTACTATTCACTAAAAATACAGCTTAATATGTATCTAAAATTATAACTTCTTATATTATTAGTTGTTGATCATAAGAAGTTTCTGATTAAGGAACTATTCTACAAAAGACTATTTGAAGCGCATTCTTGTAATGCCATATCTTATATGATAGTAGTAACTATTTGGGGATACGTAAATCCATAAATTACAAATTGAATAAATCAAAACTACACTAGTCATACCTTCTTGAAAATATAGTGAAATATAGCATAAAGGTTTGTGTGTTACCGTAAGCTATAAGCTATGCCAACAAATGTAGTGATATCGAATATACCGCTTGAGTACTCATCTCACTGTATCTTTAATTTATGATGATATCGTTTCTTCTATTTCTATATATGAAAATTCTTGAAAAAGGAATAGATCAAAACTTAATTGGTCAGAGACTCGTGCTGATAACGTGTTATTAAATAAAAACAGTTTAGTAAAACATGAACAAGAAATATAGATAGAGAGAAGGAAGAGATTTCTTCTTCCATTGTGTGTATTTTCCGTTGCAATTACATATCCTTTAATAAGCATAAAAAGTATGATGATGGACATAAAATAGAGGATTTAATCTTTAAGCTATCAATATGGGCATCCAATGTAGCATCCAATGTAGTATCCAATTTACAAATTATTCATAACATGTGCAAATATATAGTCCGGTTTTTAAAATATAAAAATGGGCCGGCTTGTAGCCCAGGCAACCTCCAGTTAAGTCCTTGTTAGTTTAATTGAGGGAAAACTACCCTCTATAGCTCCTCAAAATATTAATAGCCCATGTTCTGTACCACTTTCAAAAAATGGCCCATCGACCCAAAAATATTGCATATAGCAGCCGAACGGAATGAGTATAACAACCCAAGTTCCTGTAGCTCAGTGGATAGGGCGCCTATTTCCTAAGCTGAAGGTCGCAGGTTCGACCCCTACCTGGCGCTATAGAGCTACTTGTTTTTGGAATGTATAAATATTTTATACTAAGTTCGATAGTGTATATTGAGCCTATCTCAACTGCGCTTGTGTATCTAAAGTGTATATATTTGTGTACCCCAAATATATTTTGTATCGTGAATGTATAATCTATCTAAACAATGTATCAAAATTGTATATAATGTGTATTTTCTAATATTTTGGAGTGTCTCATGTATTTTTGTATAGTGACAGTTTTTTTTGTATATATTTTTTATAGTTACATCTATTTTGTATAGTTACGTCTATTTTATATATTTTTTCTATAGTGACAGCCTATTTATATATTTTTTGTATAGTGACAGTCTATTTCATATATTTTTTGTATAGTGACAGTCTACTATATATAAATTATATAATCACAGTCTATTTTGTATAATTTTTATATAATGAGAGTCTATTATATATATTGTATAGTGATAATTTATTGTATATGAATCATGTAGAGAATTTATATCAAACTATAGCCTATCGGGTAAACTAAGACAAAAGCAAATTGGTACAATTTTTTTGTTGTTGTTGTTGTCTTTTCTAGATATTTTTGGTTTCCAAGTACTACTCATTTTCTCTCTTTTTTTTTAGAAGAAAATATTTTATTTCAACTATATGGCAAAATTACATCATCTGTTCTTTTGGACTCTAGAACATATCTCATATGTACAATCATTTTGAAAACTCTACAACTGTTGTTGTTAAAACTACTGTCCTATTACATAAATTGCTACAATTGTGGAAGCTCGCATAAAGGATAGCTATTTATGTTCTGTAGCATGGGTGACAATTTAGGAATCTTTCCGCCAGTGAAGTGCACTTGAATAGTAATCTCCTTTGCTCGGTCTTTGGCGTCTCTGGTTGTCTGTTGAAACCTTCTGGTGTTCCTTTCCATCCATATGTTGTATACTACCGCTGCAAACACCACACCTCGAATGGATTTTCTGGGATTTCTGTTGTTTACATTTGCTATCAGTCATTAGATTTCTGTTTCCCACGAGCCTGTCACTCTTTGATATTTCATCCATTGTAACATAGCTTGCCACAATGTTTTGGAGTATACGCATTCAAAGAATAGATGGTCGTGGGTTTCTTCAATATCTCTATCATACAAACTGGAGGATTGATTAGTGTGAATTCCCCATTTAGCTAATCTGTCAACCATCGCCAAGCGTCTATGCAACGCCATCCATATGATGTATTTCTATTTCGGGAGTATGCCAGTCACCATTAATAAATTTTTCCATGTAACCTTGGGATATTGAGGAGTGGTTTGAATATATGCCTTTCTGATGCTAAATTGCCCATTTTTTGTACATGTTTGCATTCATGTACCATCAGTTGCCCACCATTCTCTCGCGCCAAACAATTTCCTAACGAGCCAGCTAGCTTGTTTAGGAATTTCTATGGTATCAATATCTTTTTTCTTTATGTAGCGACAATGTATCCATTTGATCCATAGTTTGTCTTTTTTCGCCATTAAGGCCCAGAGGAGTTTTGATAGAGCCGCTTTATTCTGTCTTTCATAGGATATAATCTTCAGTCCTCCTGCCGCCATTGGTTTACACAATGTTTCCCATGCAATTGGATTCCTATGGCTCGTTTCATGACTACCAGTCAAAAGGTAATTCCTACATATTCCATTTACCAGTTTTATAATTTTTTTTGGAATGAGGAAAACCTGGGCCCAATAGGTTTGCATTTCAAAGAGGACACTTTTGATGAGTTGGATTCTGCAAGCATAAGAGAGGAGTTTTGATGTCCAACTTCTAATTTTGTCAACTATTTTATCCACTAGGGGCATACATTGTGATATTGTGACCTTTTTTGTGGATAAGGAGACTCCTAGATATTTGAACGGCAGTGTGCCCTCTGTGAGGTGAAGTTCAGAGCATATTTTCTCCTTGAAGTTAGTTGATACACATGCTATATATATGGAGCTTTTATCCATATTGGCTTGGAGTCTTGAGGCCTTAGAGAACTGTTCAAATTCATTCATCGGTAGCTTCATGGAAGTTTCATTAGCCCGACAATACAGCAAAAGATCGTCTGCAAAGCATATATGTGTGATTTGTAGTTTGGAGCATTTGGGATGGAAGTTAAAGTCTGGATTTTTGTGTAGCTTTTTTAAGGATCTGGTTAGGTATTCCATGGCTAGCACAAACAAGTAGGGGGACACCTGCCTTAGCCCTTTTCTTGCGTCAAATCTCTTGGTGAGTCCTCCATTTATCAAAAGGGAGTAACTGACGGTGGAGATACATTTTATTATTAATACTAATATTTTATAAGGAATTCCAAATTCAAGTAGTACTGCCTTTAGAAAGTCCCATTCAACAGAGTCATAGGCCTTCTAATGTCAACTTTTATCAGGCATCTAGGGGATATTGTCTTGCGATTATAGCCTTTGATTAGCTCATGAGCCATAATAACATTATCCAGTATGTTTCTTCCCTCTATGAAAGCCGATTGGGAGTTCCCAACTATATAATCGACAACCAGTTTCAGCCTGTTTGTTAGTATCCTAGATATGATTTTATAGAGAGTTGAACAGCAGGCAATGGGTCGATATTCTTTGACATAGCTGGGATTTTGCACTTTTGGAATCAAAGTGATAGTTGTGCAGTTAATCTGTTTCAGCAGTTTTCCAGTGTGGAAAAACTGTTGCACTGCCTGGGTAACATCCCCCCCTACAATAGGCCAAAATTCTTTAAAGAATTCAGCATGATAGCCATCAATACCTGGAGTTTATCTTGTGGGAGCTGCTGCACAATCTGGTGTATTTCATGTTCTGTTACCGGAGACATTAGTTGCTGCTGATGGTGCAGAGTGAGACAGGGTCCATCTCTGGCCACTGTGATGTCGATGCCTGGCAACTGTGTTGCTGCTGTGCCCAGTAGCTCTTGGAAGAATTGGGTGAAGTGCTGTTGTATCTGCTGTGGATCAATGAGTTTCAGCTGGTCATCAGTAAGGATACAGCTCACTTTGTTTCTTGCTTGTCTGGCTTTCATGTAGGCATGGAAATATTTTGTATTGTGATCCCCCAGATGGATCCAATTGGCTCTTGATTTGTGCCTCATTATTTGTTCTTGGATAGCTTCCCATTTTTCAATCATCTGCAGTAACTGTTTTTCTTTATGGATCTCCTGCTGGTTGAAATGGTCTTCATTCAATCTGTTATGTGTAACATTCAGCTGTTCTCTTATTTGTTGCAGTTTCTGCTCTACGGAGTTGTGTTCCTTCTGGATATGTCTGGTAGTTTGTTGTTGCTGTTGCAATTTGTTCCAGATAGAATACATAGTGAAACCTGTATGGTGTTGGCTCTAGATTGTTGAACTGTTTCTCTGTACTCCTCTTGCTACAAAACAGTAGTGAGTAGTCTATAAGGCCTGTTCAGTCTGGTTTTAACAACTTCAGTGTTCAGCATTATGGGTGTGTGATCTGAGCATCCCAGTAGCATAAACTGCTTCCACTCCAGTGTATGTATTGACCCATTCAGGGTTGCCAAAAGCCCAGTCAATGTGGTTGTATATTCTGTTTTCAATGTCTCTTTTGTTGATCCAGGAGTATCTGTTCCCTCTCTTGGTAATCTGTCCTACTCCTATATCATCAATGCAGTTTTGGAAATCAGTCATTTCTGATGGTGTATTCGTTGTCCATTGATTCTGTCTTCCACTCCTAGCACACTGTTGAAATCACCTAATATAAGCCATGGACCATTGTAGTTGACAGTTCTCAGGGTATCCCATAGAGATGCCCTTTGCTGTGTGGAATGCAATCCATAAACAAATGTGATATAGCTAGAGAAATTGGAATTCTTGTCTGTCACCCAGCAGTGGATCAGTTGGTCAGTGGTTTGTACAGGTACAACATGGACATTTGACCATTTCCATATTATCCATATCCTCCCATTTGGTGCAAAATCATAGTTATGTGCCATGTTCCAGTCATCCCCAAGCTTTCTGTATATTGTTTATGATTGTGGTTGTTTTACTTTGGTTTCTAGACAAGCTACAAAATCAACTTTATTAGACCTCAAGAACTTTTTTAACTCTCTCTGTCTATGGAACTTATTCAGTCCTCTAATGTTCCAGGAGACAATTATCATGGATGGTATTGGTTACTTGAGCTTCCCCTTCACCCTTACTAGATGTTTCTATTCCACTGTGTCCCTGCTGTTGGATCTTTTGTTCTGGTTCCTTAAAAAACATTGCAGTAGGCATAGGCTTGGCATTCAATTCAGTATGTTTGATCACCCCTTGAGCAGTAGTCTTAGTAGCTATGTGGATAGTTACTACCTGTTTGCCTCGACTATTCGTTGATAGTTCCACTTCAGGTTGAACTGTTTGCTCCTCATGCTGTTGGTTGACTATAGTCTCCTTCCTTACAGGTTTTGGTTGCCATTGCTTTTTTATGTTGTGCTTGATCCCTTTTCTCTGCTCCTGTGGCTTTTTGGCTATTTTTCCTTCTTTCTGACAGTCTCCTGTTTTGTGCCCAAATGAATTGCAGTCTTGGAAGAATAGAGGTTTCCATTCAAATTCCATTTTTGCATCCAACTTCTCCCATCAGGTATTTCAATATGCACTTCATCAGGTAGGGGTTGGGTTATATCCATTTCCACTAGGATTCTAGCATAAGAAATCTTTTCACAATCAGCTGTAAGCCTATCAGTGCATAAAGGCTTTCCAATTATTAGGTTCTCCTCTGCCCAACATTGGATCGGTAAACCTGGGAAGTTAATCCATATTGGTACAATTCGCATTGACTCATTCCGGATTTGAAAATTTGGATCCCAATTCTTTAAAATCAGAGGCTTACCTTTGAAGGTGTGAGGACCAGTTTGCATTATCAATTTTTTATCCTCCATACAATCGAATTTAAAAATGAAATAATCATCATCATGTAACAGCATTGTCGGTGTTGTTACAGTATTCCAAACTCCATATACATATTTGAGCATTTCTTTAAACGACGGGTTACCTCCTACTACATATCTGATTGCAGCAGTTTTCCATTTTTGGTTATGTATGTCTATCTCCTTGGGGTTTAGTTGTGCAATTTTCATTCCATCCTTCACCATCGGAGGGTAGTATTTGAGTTGCATGCCTTGGTTTGGGGTTCGATTACCTTGGACCACTTCAGAAAATGTTCGCTTCTGCGATTCAACTGAGAAATTGAGCTTCTTCGTTGTTGTTGTTGTTGTTGTCATATCTGGTTCCTTTAATGACCTTTTTGATTCCTCCTTCTCCGATACTGGTTGCATCACCGTCGGTGCGCTACCCATTCCGGGAAACCATTGTAGCAGTGGAATTGGAGTTAATATCTGTGGGATTTCGCTTTCGGAAGTTACGATTCGAGCCATAGATAGTATGGGGGAGTAATTTTTGTAGGGGTTGTTGTGTTTGGTGGCTGTCGGCGGTGAGCAGCTCGCTTTCCGTCGCCGGATTCTCTATTTCTCTCTCTACCGACACTTTCTCTCTCTATTAGCAGAACTTTACTACTCATTTTCTCTTCCGACCGTTTCTACACTCAACATTTTACATTTTCTATGCATTTCATCTTTTTCAATTCTATTTACTCCAACATTACTTTTCTCACCCTTTTATTTTTGAATTTAATATTTTTTACAATTTATCTCTTATCTGCGCTGCAAGGTTCTCGTCGTGAGACTGTGCCAGTGCCTGTGGTAGTGACAGCGGTCGCCGCCACCGCCGAGTGGCTGCAAAACTAAATAACAGCCACTAGTACCATAAAAATAACCAACCCTCAGCTTAGTCTTGCCATTTTCTCTCTCTCAAAAGCTGAAGATCTGCCAACCCGTGAGAAGATTATACTGTCAATGGGTTAGCCCTTGTGCGTGAGCTATTACTGATTTTTATACAGAAACAAACGCAAAGGGTATACTATAATCATTGAAAATATGGATTTATATTATATTCATCCATAGTAATAACCTAACCAGTTTAATTGTTGTAAAAGGTTAATGATTTAGTCCTGTATTTCAGAGTACTGATTGTATAAAATAATATTATACAATCGGTGAGTATCCGTGATACCCTATTACCATCAGTTTTGTATTAAAATAACGTACAGATTGTGACGTTATTAATGAATTAAGAGAAGAGAATGAATTTTTGCAAAAAATATCAGCTAATAGCACTGAGTAGGTACATCTACAACGGGTGGGTCGGGCCGGGCCTTGGCCTTTTTTGACTTGTTCGGGTTCGAGTTCGGGTCCGGGCCGGTTACGTGTTATTTTTTAAAGGGCTTCGCGGGTTCGGGTTAATCCGGGTTAAAATTGAATCATAAGGGTTACGGGTTGAGGGACCGGGGCAGGGTTTAGAATTTTTTTTTGTAATTTTGCTTCACTATTGTAAGTTATATTAATACTTTGTATTAATTAAACGAATACAAGTAAGATGGGAAAAAATTGCACTTATTGCAAGTGCTACTTTTATTTCTTAATTTAAAGTTTCAAATTTACAAAATGAAAGATTTACATTTTTTTCAACAAGTAAAGTAGTAACTTCAAATGTTTTGCATCGCCTTAGTAAGTTCATCATAATCAATATGAACTGATTGACCTTCTTCTGGAGTGTTAAATTCAGATGGGTTTCCATATGTTAATATATCTCCAAGTTCCTCGTCTTCTGGACTATCAACATCTTCCTTTTCTTGATTTCTTCGTTCCGATCTAATTCAAACTCTGAAACATACTAAAACTTTCAAAGCATCGCTTCCCAATGAGTAGTGGGTGTTTTCAAGTTATTGTCTTGCTTGGCTAAATGCACTCTCCGATGCAAAAGTAAAAATTGGCACATTTAGCACGTCCCGAGCTATAGCGAAAAGAATAGGAAATTGCTTCCATTTTCATGCCACCATCTCAACGGTGAAAATTCCTTTGTGCGAGGCTCCTTTTGCTTCTGCAAGTAGAATTGAAGTTCATCAATTTGTATTCCTGCTACTGGTTTGAGTGTTAGAAAATGTAGAAAAAAATATTAAAACTATCAAGACCTTCTTCATCATCCGCACTAGAAGAAGTTCTACATTGCAAAGTGGGATTAATATTGCATATAACACGAGCAACATCATCACATTCATTTGCATGATAATTATATAGTTGTAGTAAATATTCATTTAGCTTGTTCATAGAAACATATAAAGTTGGGGTTTCAGTTTCTCCAATCTCCATGTAAGTATATAAAGCATTCATTAATTAGTGACAATCAAATATTTTAATAGAAGGATTTAAAAGTGCACCAATTAAGTAAATCGGAGGAATTGAAAAAAAATATTTTTTGGATTTTGCTTGCATTTTTTCAACAAGATCCTTATATTTTTCTTTCTTCTTAAATTCAGATAGTAGAAAAGAAATTTCAACTATATGTACTAAAGCCATAGTAACAATAGGGTAATATGCTCCAGAAAACTCAACAGTAGCTGTATAAAATTTATGTAAAAATTTAATAATATCATTAATTACCTACCAAGTATCACTTGTTAACAGACGCTTTGGATCAGTACAATGCGCATTAGCAACTTCAGTTATTGGGAATCTATTTTGTAGCAATATTTTAAATATATATATGTATAATTCCATCTAGTAACAATTTCGTTTGGCATGAAGGATACAGTTATTCTTAAATTCTTTTATTCTAGATTGTCTATTATTTTCTTGAATAACACCAACTGCTCTTCTAACTGAAAATAAATCAAGGCCATTTTTAACAATTAAATCATAAACATGACATGTACACCTAACATGAAAAATATCATCAAGAAGTGGTTTCAAATGCATTTTTAATATTGAAATTGCGGAATTATTGTTAGAAGAATTATCAAAAGACATCACAATACTTTTTTGTTTAGATTATAAAATTCAGCAACTTCAACAATAGTACTATTTATAAACGCGGCATTATGACTCTGATCTTCATCATATTTAAAAGCGATAATACGTTTTTGCATACAAGTACTATCATCTATCCAATGGCATGTAATTGTCAAATAATCATTTCCATTAACAGCATGGCTAATATCAGAAGATAAACAAACTCTACAAGGAAGGTGGCTAAACAAATAACCTAAGTATAGTTGATATTGTCCATGAAGTCTAAAGATATCAGCTCTACAAGTACTTCTAGGGATACCTTTAAATAAAGGATTGTAATCCTTTGAATATACATAATAAAATATGATGAAAGAAGCAAAATAAAAAAGGTCGACAACCCAAAACAATCATTTTTGCTAACTCCACACGATCTCTCATTTTATCATATTTTAGTAGACCTCCAGTAGTAGTTTTAATAGTTGTTTGATTTGCATCCCCATCAGTGCCCCATTCTATGGGATGGTCAATTCTCATATGTCTACTAAGCGTTCCAGCCCCCCCTTACATTTCCTCCGGTCAAATGTTTAAAAGCATCCTTACAAATTTTGCATCTAACTCTATCAGTACCTTCTATTATTTCAAAAAATTCCAAACCTTACTTCTTTTTCTACGAGTAAAAGTTGGAGCCACTGGAAGTCTACCAGGAGTGGTGTCACGACCACCACCCCTTTTAGCACTAGCAACTCCAACTGCAATACTACCAATTCCGGCACTAGTAGGTGTAAGTGATATCTCATCTTCTATTCTTATTTCATTATCTTCTATTCTAAAATCTTCTTGTAATTCATAGCCTATATCTACATTATCATTAGGCGATGATTCAGAAACATGTGTAAATGATAATGGGTTATTACTATTACTACCAGAAGCTGCAGAACTACCTCTTTTTTTTATTTCCACCCCTACCAGTAACTTTTCTAAATGCTATTTTTGCAGCACTAAACATATTGTAAAAATTAAAGTATAAGATAATCTGAAATATGCAACTAAAATATTAAATAAGATAAAGATTTGGAGGGAATGCACCTAATTCGACAATAAATTGAGCACTTGATTACACAATTCGGGTGTTGCCACGAACAAACGTCAAGCAAGTATTTCAATTTTGAAGTTCAAACTTCAAATTTCAAATGACGAATTCCGATAAATTAAATTTAAGAAAAGAGAGCCAAATAAAATTAGAAGATGAATGGATGAATTGAAGACTTCAAGTCTTTAAAATTGGATAATGAGAGAAATAGAGATAGAGAAAATGAGATTTGAGTGAGAAATGAAGAAAAGAGGGGGGGGGGGGGTATTTATAGTTTTAGAGAAGGTTATTTTTATAAAATCAAAAGGGGTTAAAAATATAAAAAAGGAGATTTTGCAATTGATCCGTTGGCTAATGGATTATTGCAATTTCTGGCCTTTGCCAACGATCGATGGGACCCACACATGCAAAAAAAAATTTTAAAAAGTTATAGTCGTTATTTCGGGACGGTTCCGGCCAGGTTAAACTGGTTTGGGTACTGTTCATCTGGACCTGGCTTAACGGGTCTGCTTAACTGGTATTTTTTGATGAACGGAACAAACTCCTTCCCCCAACCAACCCAGCCCACCTGGTGCCTTAAACCGGGCCAGTCTGGGCTGATTTTAATCGGTCTGTACCGATTCAGTTCCGGTCTGATCCGGCATGTTAGACAGTTCTAAATTCTACATATGCGTACATTGGTAAGTGCGTGCCTTTTTCAGAGCACAATAGAAAGTGGAGTATTTGATTATTCACAGCTCCCTATACTGGATCTAAGCTTTACTTTGGTTTGAACGATAATTAGTAAATAGTCTGCTCGGTTAACTTTACCCTAATCTCTATAAGACCACTGACTCCTTGCAACTCCCTCACTAGTAAAAGTTTATTTTTAGCTGCATTCTGCTTATAATTTATGTATCCGAAAAATCCAAATTCTGAATAAATTCGGAGGTGCGAATTTGCTCCTTCCCATACTCTTTCATGCTATACTCTTCAGATTATTGACACTCTTTGATTGCATCGGAGAATCAATAATGGTTCTCTCCTTCATTCTTCGTGGCTGAGTAGTGAAGCTGTGCAGACAAGCTTTGAGAATCTCAAATAGAGAACGGTACGGTAGAAATCGGGGCTATCCAATTTTATTCTTTGATAGAAAAAGAGATATAACGTCAAAAAGCCGGGACGTCGAGTTCGGGATCGAAGTAGCTTTCCAAGATCGAGATTGACATCACTAATTGAGGTCAGAAAGGGGCATACTCTGAAATGACACTGATATAGTTCAGTAATGGAAAGAGCGAGATATTCGTGATGGATCGAAGATCATGGCGTGAATTTCGGAATAGATTGATCTTCGGCAGTTAATAAGTTGTCAATATGATTCCTACTATAATCGGCAGTTAATAAGTTGTCAATATGATTCCTATTATAATTAAAAACGTACCTTGTTTGGAACTCCTCTATTATATAAGAAAGAACCCCATTCATTTGTAAAGAGGAGAATTCACTAATAAGAATATACACATCCACTACTCTTTTTATCTTGCTTACCGTTCATTGCTACTCATCATTGTTGTTTCATTTCTTTACTCTTATTATTATCGCTCCACCTTGAGACCGTGTTATCTCGAGGTCGAGACTCCACTTGCATACTGGTTTGATCTATCCTATCCCAAATTTATCTATTTAATTTCTTATTTATCAGTTGCTTTTGAATTGAATCACATATCCTTGAAATCACAATATAAGTTTAATTGTTACTCGAATTTTAGGATAAACAGTTTGGCGCCAACGGTAGGGATAAGAATAATAGTGATTGTTCGGTGTTGATTCTAATAACACTCATTATTTCACGCTTGTTCTTGTCAAGTATTTTTGCTCTCAGATTAAAACATGTCAAACTCAAAGAATGCACCCACATATGGTGATGATGATTTTGGGGTTCATGGGGAAAACGATAATGTAATTGCTCCAGGAGCGGGGGTGTCACGACTAATCTTAGGGGAGCAACGATTCCGATCTAGTCGATGTCAGTTCGCATATTGCTCTTAGTGTGGACCTAGGCGGACATTAAATGGAGTGTATGCAGGGAAGGCCGATATGGTGGTCATAGTACACATGGCAGAGGAGATGGATAAGTTAGTCTGCAGGTGATATACGAGATGCTACAGGCTAAGCAAGATGCTATGGCTCAGCTACAAAATCAACATAGAATCTCCGAGTGGGGTCGAGCCAGAAATCACTTGTCGTACAGAGCTAGTGCCCAAGAGGTCGAATGGTAATAGATCGAGAACAGATCCTGCAATAATGGAAATGCTTGAGGTGCTCACCAAGAGAATCAAATCGGGGAAGAAGAAAATCGAAGCTAAAGATAAAAAAGTGACATACAACTCTCGAGTCGATCAGATACCGGGGGCACTGCCAATCTTGAAAGGGGTGGATTCGAAGAAGTTTGTAAAAAAGTTGTTTACTCGAAATGCGGCTCCGAATCCTATTCCAAAGAAGTTTTGTATGCCAGACATATCCAAATATAATAGGACTACCAATCCCAACGAGCATGTTACTTCATATACATAAACTATCAAGGATAATGATTTGGAAGTAAGGCTGTATTTTGGGCGGTTCTGGAACCGGAACCGGACCGGAACCGCGGTTCTGGCGGTTCCGGCGGTTCCGGTTCCGCGGTTTCGGGCCTAGCGGTTCCCCGGAACCGTGATGTCGCGGTTCCACCCATTAGAACCGTGGAACCGGAACCGCCAGAACCGGAACCGGAACCGGAACCGGACCGGTTCAGGCGGTTCCATCCGGTTCCAAACGGTTCCGCCAACGGTCCGATATTTAAAAATTTTTTTTTTTAAATTCGGACCGTTGGCGGAACCGTTTGGAACCGGATGGAACCGCCTGAACCGGTTCTGGTTCCGGTTCCGGTTCTATCCGTAGAAGTAGACTCAAAGCGTAGAAGTAGACTTAGAGAATATTATAAAAAATGTGACGAATATGGCCTTAGAGAAAGAAAGGTTCCTAAACCTTGCCCCACTAGGTGGAACTACATGTATGAAAGCTTAGTAGTGGCGTACGAATATAGAAACCCAATAAACGCTACTTATAATTCTAGGGATTATGAGGATGAAGATAATGACATGCTAACTAATCAAGATTGGAATAACGTTAAGATTCTTTTAGATTTTTTAGAACATTTTAGTGTGGCTACAACTGCTTTATCTGGCCAATAGTATCCTACAATTTCAAACTATTTAGTATATATTGCCGCACTTGCTAATTTATTTGCTGATTTTAACGAGGGAGGGGAAATTAATGAAAATGCAATATTTGAAATGAAAAAGAAATTTAAAAAATATTTTTTTCCAATGCCTCCTATTTTTGGTGTGGCTGCTATGTTAAATCCTACTATGAAAGCAGGAGGTCCTAACTTTTGGTATAATAGTATTTATCAATCTTTAGATCTTTCACCAGAAGAAATGGCAACACTATCTGATGCGAAAGCATCAATTATATTGAATGCTCAAACTGTTTATAATGCTTATAAACAGGCGTTAGAGCATGCTAGGCCTACTATTCCAACCCCTACTTCGTCCACATCACAAGCGTCTAAAAGAGTTGCTGGCTTAACAACTCTTAAATCGTGGACGGAGTTCAGGGGTACTCAAGGTGAGAATTTAGATGATATTTCCCATCTAAACGAACTTCAAGTTTATTTGTCGCAGGGGCTAGAGAATGATAATCCAGACGGATCTTTCGACCTTTTGGATTGGTGGAAGATAAGGGAAAAGCATTACCCGTTCTTGCAAGGATGGCTCGGGATGTTCTATCCATTCAAGCGTCAACTTGCATCGGAGAGCGTATTTAGTCAAGCCAGACTACAAATAGGAGATTATAGAGCGTCGATGCGGGACAGCTTGGAAAAATCAGTGCTCTTCCGAGATTGGATCCGCTCTGAAAGAAGGAACTTTGGGCTAGCTGAATCTCAACCCGAAATAGATGAGTGCTATGAAGAAATGCTAGCAGAACTTGCTCAGGAAGCAAATTCATCCGGAAGTAGTGATGAACAAGCTTCATTTCCACCACCGCCAACACAACCACCTCTAAACCTTGAAGGTTTTATGCGATTTGTTAGAAATAATACATAAATTATCATGTAACTTGTACATTGGCATGTCTTCTTTTAGTTTTTTTTCCTTTTAATGGTGGTATTAGTACCATGTTGTGCTCATTCCATTGGGGGAAGGAAGACTAAGAAAGATATGCCATTTTGGTCAATAAATACGCTTTTTATCATATCCTTGAATATATTTGTCTCAATATTTATTTGTCTTTACTTCTATATCAATCCTTGAATATTTATATAACATATAATATATAACATACAACACATAATACTAACGACAACATTCTTTTATCAATATGTACTACTTATATAAAATTTATACTAATTACTAACTACTACACAATATACAAAATATACACTACTTATACACAATATATACTAATTTCCAAACACAATATATACTATACTAGGAACATAATACACCATATAAAAATATATTGTACAATATACCAATCACTACTATACAAGATATTGATTTAAAAAAAAAAAAATTTAAGTCGGAACCGCCGGGAACCGCCTGGAAGCGCCAGACCCGCGGTTCCAGAACCGCCAGAACCGGAACCGGGCGGTTCCGGAACCGTATGGTAGCGGTTTCGGCTCCGGAACCGCCAGAACCGGAACCGCCAGAACCACGGAACCGGAACCGCCAGAACCGGAACCGCCAGACCCAAATAGGCCCAGAACCGGAACCGGATACAGCCTTATTTAGAAGACAATGAGATCGAAGCTGTGCTGTTGAAAAAATTCGGAGAGACCTTTTCGAATGGAGCAATGATTTGGTATCACAACCTGCCACCAAATACCATCGACTCATTTGTCATGTTATTAGATTCTTTCGTAAAGGAACACACAGGGACCATAAATGTCGTAACAAGTAAACCAGACCTTTTCAAGGTAAGACAAAGGGATAACGAAATGCTGAGGGAGTTCATGTCTGGACTTCAAATAGAACGCATGGAGTTTCCACCAATCACGGATGATTGGGCCTTTCAAGATTTCACCCAAGGGTTGAACGAGCAGAGTTGGATTGCAGCACATCAGATGAAACAAAATTTGATCGAGTATCCAGCTGTAACTTGGGCAGATATGCACAATCGCTATCAATTAGAAGCCCGTTCTGGTTCATTACATCTAAACAGGTCAGCACTTAAAACCTAGAGAGACGTTGATAGGGAGCCAAGGTCGAACATAGAACAATATCAACCATATACCACATATCGAAGGAACAATGGTTCAAGATGCAATTTTACCCGGAATGATCAAAGAACTGATCGAGAACAAAATTCTCAAGGACTTATGAGAAAAAGTGGTTTTGATAAGCATACCCATTTCACAGAGAAACCTTGATTACCAGAATATAACTTTATCATCGACGCATCAGGCATTGTATCACCAGTCGGAAGGATCAAAGATACTAGGTGGCCTAGACCCATTCAAACCGATCCTTCCCAAAGAAATCCAAATGTGATGTGCAAGTATCATGGCACGTGGTCACATGACCGAGGATTGCAGAAAATTAAGGAAGGAGGTACTCGTTTATTCAATGAGGGTAGTCTTCGAGAGTTCCTCAGCGATCGAGCCAAGAATCATTTCAGAGAAAGGGATGCCAACAGGAAAAATGAACAGAAGGAACCCCAACATGTCATTCATATGATCGTTGGTGGGGTTGACATTCCGCTGGGACCCATATTCAAACGCACTAAGGTATAGATCATTAGAGAAAAATGAACCCAAGAATATATGTCTGAAGGCTTCTTATCATTGCTACACCCTATGTTTTTGTACGTAAAAGTATGTCATAAGTCAATTGATATAAGCTCAAAAATGAGACATTCTTTGGAAGTATATAAATCGATTCAATGTTGTTACACCTCGTACTTTAGACGTCACAAATTAATTTCTCGGGTTTGGGACCTCGGAATTCGATTTCGGGCATACGTCCAAGTCCTATATTTTTCTACGAACCCTCGGGACTGTCAAATCACGGGCCCGATTTCGTTTACCCAAAATATTGACCGAAGTCAAATTTGTTCATTTTAAAATCAAATATTAGCATTTTTCACAGAATTTCATATTTAAGCTTTCCGGCTATGCGCCCGGACTGCGCACCCTGAGATGACTCTAAATGAGGTTTTCAACCTCGGAAGCACAGAATTGGATTTAAAATTGGTGATGACCCTTTGGATCGTCACACTCTAGCCCTCGAATCACAGTAAAAAAAATCGGAGAGAAGAATCAATGGATAAAAAAATTGTACTCACAATCATTTATTGATAAAATTATTTTTTTAATTTTATAATTGCAGTTTATGTTTTGAACTACGAAAATTTGTTGCAAACGATCGCACTTAATACATACTCTATAAAAATAAAAAGTATAGGATTATCCAATGTAAACTCAAAAAGGATGAAATCCTTCTACAAGGATAAGAAGGGTTTATTGAAGTCTTAAGTAAGTTAAGATGAATATGTATGACAACCCAAAAGGTCATCACTTGTTTTAAAAGTAAATTCTGCATTTCGAGACCTTAAAAGCCTCTTTCTATCTCACCTCAATTTACGTGGGCAGTCTGGGCGTGTAGCCGGAAAACCAATTCGTGAAAATCTGTGAAATAAATTTTGACTATAAAATGAATTAAGTTGACTTTGGTCAAAATTTTAGGTAAACGGGCCCGAAATTATGATTTGACGATTTTGCAGGCTCTATATAAAAATATGGGACTTGGGCTTATGCCCAGAACCAAATTTCGAGGTCCCAAACTCGAGAAATAAAATTTTTAAAGAATATTATTTTCTAAAATTAATTATCAGATTTGGAAATGAATTTTTATTAGGACTTGATGGTATCGGGCCCGTATTTTGATTTCGGTGCTCGGTATAGGTGTTATATGTGATTTAAGATAAGTCTGTGAAATTTTATATGAAACGGACCTGAAACGATGTGAGTCAGATCGTTTTTGAGAAAATTGGAAATTTGAAATTCTTAAGAAAATTTTATGATTTTAATGTGAAATTCATAGTTGTTGATATTATTTTAGTGATTTGAATGCACGAGTGAGTCCGTATGATATTTTTAGGTTGGTATGCATGTTTGGTTTGGAGCCCAGAGGACTCGGGTGAATTGTTATAGGCCACAGGGTGTATTTTGGACTTGAGGAATTGCAGATTTTCAGCTATTGCATTACAGGCCTGCATGCTTCGCATTTGCGAAACCTGGCTTGCAAATGTGATATCGCAAATGCAAGGGGCATGTCGCAAATTCGAAAAGAGCCCATGACAGCCTATCCTAGCAGTTGCAAGGATTCTATCGCAAATGTGATACCTTCCCTTTTAGCCAGAAGTCGCAAATGCGATGCATCCCTTATATTTCCCGTTTCGTAAATGCAATAACCTCCGTTTCGAAAATGTGAACAAAGCTACAGTCAAGGTTCGCAATTGCGAATCTTTTTCGCAATTCCCATACCTCTAACTTGCAATATTTATACCTAGCCGAAAATCAACCATTTTTCACATCTCTTCAAAACATAAACTCCGTAGGGTGATTTTTCAAGAACAACTCTCCTTCCAAATCGGTAAGTAAATTTTAACTCGTTTCCTTCAATCATTAACATTTTTAACATGATTTCAACTCAACATCAATGATTTTCATGGGGAAATTAGGTGTTTTGGGTAGAACCTAGGTTTTCAAAAGTTGGGGATTTGGACCTCGATTTGAGGTCCGATTTAAAAAAAGTGATATATTTGGATTTGTGAGGGAATGGATAATTGGATTTGGTTCGAACCTCGGGTTTTGATCATGTGGGCCCGGGGGCAATTTTTGACTTTTTGGGTAAAACTTTAGAAAACGCATTTTCATGCATTAGAATTGATTCATTTAGCATTATTGATGTAATTAAGTAACTTGTGACTAGATACGAGCGAATTGGTGGTAGAATCAAGGGGTAAAACAATAATTGAGACGTGAATTGTGTTTGTGGCATCGAGGTAAGTACTTGGTCTAACCTTAGCTTGAGGGATTAGGAGTCGAGTCTTATTTTCTATATGGTGTTTGTCGAGTGCGACATACAGGCATGGTGACGAGTATCTAAAATTGGTATCAAGCATTCCCATGAGTCTTATATTGTTATTCTTATGACTTCGTTTTATTTTTCATGCTTTGGTGATGATTTCTATTATTGGAAAAGTTTGTAAAGTAATCGTGGCATTTGAATATAAAGGTGCATTGGCTCTAGTTGTATAATGAAATTTGAAAGTGTAAGAGGTATATTGAACCCTATTAGAGCATTGGCTCAAGTCGTAAAGTGTGTTGTGAAGTAAAGGTGAAAAAGATAAAAGAATGTCCCCCTTGCCGGGGTATTGTAGTTGTTTTGATGTTGTTCTTTACCGGGACTTGTTGCTGAATTATTGTTTCCTTGTCTGGATTCTTATTGCAACTTCATTTATTTCCTTGCCTATTGATTGTGATTATTGTTTGGGTGACGAAGAGAGTTAAAGAACAAATGGTGATGTCGTGTATTGTATTAGTCGGAGAGTGTTAAAACGTGAAGAGTGATGTTGTGTATGATTTGTGAGGAAAGAGTGTAAACACGAAGGGTGATGTCATGCCGCACGATGTACCATTCTGTGCCGATTATAGTTATTATATGGTGAAGACGAGAGTAAAAGAAAGAAGGGTGATGCAGTGAATATTTTCATTACTTGATTGATTGGTGAGAATGAGAGTAAAAGCACGGAGGGTGATGTCGTGCTTTTATTGATTTCAGATTCTTATTGATATTTCAGATATGTTGTTTCTCTTATTTTCCGATGTCTTTATATTCTAAATTGATATCTCCTTCACAGAATATTACCCCTCCCAAACATGAATGTGCTTTTTGTTCTTCTTTTTTGCTGTATATAGTTGAATTGTACAGGTTTATTTGGTAGTCTGGTCCTAGCCTTGTCACTACTTTGCCGAGGTTAGGCTAGGCATTTACCAGGACATGGGCTTGGTTATGCTGATACTACACTTGGAACTATGTGCAGATCTTGGAGCAGCTTTTGGACTGTAGATTGGGTGGCTACCTTCAATACATATAGAGATCCAAGCTAGACCTACAGGCATTCGCAAGCCCTGGCGTCTCCCTTTATCCCTTAATTTCCTATTCATTCCTTAGTTTAGAAACAGTGTATCGATTATTTTTAGACTTTGTATGCAACACTCTTAGATCGTCTGTGGTACTGTGACACCAGTTCTAGGTGGTTAAGGCATAAAAAGTTGTATTAGATACATGTTCAATATTTTACTGCTTTACTTCTACTTATTTTAAATTTTTATTGTTTGCACGTTGTTGCTTTATAATTGTTAAAAAGAATAAAAAGGGTTAAAAGGTAATTTGTTCAATAGTCGGGTTGCCTAGCTTTCATTACTAGGCGCCATCACGACCCCCGAGTGTGGGAAATTCGGGTTGTAACAAGTTGGCTTCAAAGCTCTAGTGTCACGCCCTAATTTTTGAGGGACATGACCGGCGCTCGACCGGGTATCCCCAGTCAAGTGGACCTGGGTGCCTTTCCTCTCACGTGTTACCCCACATTTTTCATTAACTATTAACCAAGTGAAACAGCTAATTATAATTGGAACACCTTCTTACAAAAACATACACGACAAAGATAATCTTTACTGTGGTTTACAATTTACATCACCCAATTTACAAAGTACATATCACATGAGTTCCCGACCCACATTTTCGTTCTACAGAGCCTCTAAAGATGAAAGAGGATAATACAAAACTTGCTGGTAATAAGGCTCCGTCTATACCTTATTGCTAGTACAAAAAAAAACAAGGTCCCAACAGAAAAGAACATAGCGGCATGAGTCACGCAGGGCCCCGAAAGGAAATGGGCTCACTAATTCAGCTGGCTGGAAGTGGTTCCCCGATCGAGGGGTGAATTATGATTTTCTATGAGTTGATACTGGTCCAGTCTAGAGGACTTGAGGCCGAATCTCTGTCTATGGCTTGAGCGCCAAGGTGCTGACTGAGCGAGCTAGTGTTATGAGCTTATATGTTCAGTATTGTCCTTAATTGTGGTAATGGCAGCTGAATAACTTCATGATGAGTACGTTGGTGCCGTGTGATGTGTCTGAATGACTTGGTAGTATCGAAGAAGGGCTGCTAGGTAATAAATGAAAAATTAGGTGTTTGATTCCCATTGCGATAGGATGTGTTGCCTTGAGTTATGGGCGCATGAAGAATCTTTTCGAGTATCCTAGCTGGAAGTGTGCGTGTTGTGGTAGGAGTCTAGATTCAGTAAGATAAATTGATTGCGTGAGGAGTATGACGGTGGATGATGTACCAAAATATTAAAGTGAAGCAAGTAGGTCGGTATCTTCTGCAGATTATTCTGAAATGGTATGATCATTATGAGTATGTTAGAAGATTTTATGTGTAATTAAAAGGTATCTATAAGTTTTGATTCGGACAGGTGCAACACATGTTCTTGTGTCAATTTTTTATAAAATAATGCATGTAGCATTGAGATTTCTGTTATTGATATACATGGTGATGCTACATCGAGTTGTGGACGTGCTGTTAGGATGATTTTGGCAGTTCTCTGACAGGTGTATATGCTCAATTATAAAGTAAACTCTGCCGAAGTTTCTGGAAAATTTGGGACTTAGTAGAAATTTTGTCGCCTAAAGAATGGGCTTGTCCGTTGTGTGAATGAATGCAAGAATTGGAGAAAAGTTAGACTTTATGATTATTCTTATTTCCACAAGCTTATGAAAGAGCATGTTTAATCTCGCCATGATGTTTCGAGGGCAATAGAGTATGGGTGTCTAATATATGTGGCTTCAAGCAAAGTTGGGGAGGTTGCTGTTGTTGAGCTGGTGATACGGTTATGTACTGTGTTAGTTCTGATTTGATGCATGTGAGAGAATCAGTTATGGTTGTAGAGAGTGAGCCGAGGGTGGCAAAAGTGAAGCAAAAATTTTGCCAAAGGTTATATGGTGCATCGTAGATGCAAGAAAAATAAGGGAAAGTCTTGAGTTGTAGATAAGGAGTGCTTAGAGTAAAGGGAAGGAAGTTGTTCGGTTGTATCGGAATGAGCTCTCGTCTTGTAGTGTCAGAGTGCTGATAAGTCCAGTGTGGTTCGATTCACTAAGTCAAGTGATTTGCAGCGTGTATAAGAGTGGATGGCTTTTGAGAATGGCTTTTGGGGTGTTCGAGATTCGATATGTATCACTCAGGTATTTTAAGGTTGAGTATGTGACTAAGGCAGTGTTTTCTTTGGAACGAGTCAAGACTCGTGGTATTTTCATGTTGATTACAGGAATTCTAGGTATCAGAAATTGGTAAGTAATGGCAACTAATTCAGAGTCGCAGGAAGTCCTTCGGGTAAGGTACTTGGAAATGTGGTATTTTTGAGAACGTTGGAGGAAGTATTCAGTGGCCTATGGGTCTTAAACAGTGTGGTCTGGTGTTCGGGTCTCATGTAGTGAGCCTGGGTAGAGACACTGTGGTGCTACAACAAGAGAGTATATCTAGTTGAAGATGAATCAGGTGGGAATCTAATCAAATGAAGTATCTTGTTAGTTGACCGGATTCGGCATGGTAAGGGTATGGTTAGTTCTCGCTGTGTATTCAAGGTAATGGGTTAGCACGTGTATTTTTTGTGGCAATGTTCTTGGGTATTGATGATTCTCTTGGCGTATTGTAATTAAAAAGGATTTAGTCACGACGGTTTAGTTGTGAAGATGGAACTGGGAGAGTTCTTATAGATTAAGACAAGGTTGAAGGGATGCATTTCTAAGGCTGTAAATTGGCATAAGGGTATATTAGTTTTTCTCCTAAATGGTATCAATGAAAGTTCTAGACTAGTTGGGTGCGTCGATGTCTGCAGCGCATAAGAGAGATGAAAGTTCTCATGTAATCTATGGAGGCAATTGTGTATGCGGTATGTTGTAAAGAACTGAAATGGGCGTATGCAAGATTGCGACTCAGTTCTGAAAGGTATGGTGGGTTTTGCTATGTCTTAGGTAATGAGTAGCTTCAGGTAATCAAGAATTGGTACTGTTAATTGGAAGTGATTTGACGATGCTTATGTTTCGGAAAGAGGGTAATTCCGCAAATGATACGTTAGAAGTATTACAGTATTTCCTTATGGGATTGACTGCCGGTATCTAAGTTGTTTGATGGCAAGGGAGTTTTAGAGTATCCCTTGTGGAATAGTTGGGTACTTGAGATGTAATAGGTATCTCGCATTATGGAAATTTGGATCAGGTACAGTGATTCGTGTGCTATGAGTAGTCGGAGACTGGGAGTTCTCTGGTGCAGCCTATGCGGTGATTGAGGATTGTGTGTGATGGGTGATTGAGTTTCAGGCATCGATCTGTGCATGGTTGTCTACCTCGAGCATGGTAGCATGAGGTGATTCATGTGTAACAGAGTTAAGTTAGGATCACGCGTTGTGGCGAGTCCACGTGGAATTAAGATTTCTCGAGGAGGAGTCAGGTACTCTATCCCTATGATGTGAGACGAGGTCTCAGCTTGGTTTTGTAAAGGCATTGATGAGCTTGAGGTATAACTATTCCGGTTGAGTTATTGGCCCTGATTTGGGGAATGTTTAGACTGATTCTTATTGGCGCGTGTATTATACAATTGTGGCTTAGGCCTGTATTGAGGTATCATATCACCATAAGTGGTGTGTTAGGCCCGAGGTGATCATTGGGTTATTAAGGAGCATGAGCAGATTTTATTTCAGCGGGATAGAAGGATAATGTCGAGGTTTGACTCGAAAATCTATTGTGGTAGTAGTCAACTTGGAAGTGACTTCATGAATTGTTGCTCTGAAGAACTGCTGCTATTCGTTGCATGTGTTAGTTATCGTTGGAAATATGCGAAAGTTTTGGAATAAGACTTTAGCTGGATAAGAAGTTTTGTGTGGGTAATTGTTGTAAATATAGACTATTGTTCCGAGTGTTGGAATGTGGTATATATGGTATGAATTCACCTGAAGCTACAGGTGTGGGTTATTACAGCTGGTTCGGATTGATTCTGAGTATAGATGTGAGGTTCTGGTCTTGTATATGATTTCGGGTAATGTAGTGTGGTTCTGCGATGTATGGGCCAGATGGATTGTGGAACTTCAGCTATGTTGTATTTTCGGTACCTGTGTGAGTTAGGGTGACGTGGGATCACCCCGGTCATATGTCGGGCAGTGTCATTTGGTTATTGGGTTGCTTCTAGCAGAGCTCTGGATACGCTCGAGGACGAGCGTTTGTTGTTGGATAGGATGTGACGACCCGACCCGTCGTCTCTTATATTTCAGCCCCGTTACCATCGTTATATGTTTCCCCATGTGTTGACATGCGTGTTTGGTGAGTTTGAAGAGATTTGGGTTGGGATTGGATAGAAATGAGACAAATAGTCTCTTGAAAGGAAAGCATAAGTTGGAAAAAGTCAACCCAATGTTTACTTATGAGTCAGAGGGCTCGGAATGGATTTTCGGTGATTCGACTAGTTTCGGATAGTAATTTATGATTTGGGAATGAAAACGGAAGTGAATTCGGAGGTCCGGTGTGAAAGCCTATTTTGGCGAAGTTGGAATTTTGGAGAAATCCGGTGTGAATGTTAGCCTATTTTGGCGTAGTTGGAATTCTGGAGAAATCCGGTTGATAGGTGAGAATTTGATCTGGGGGTCATAATGGGATTCCAAGAGTTGCATTAGCTTTGTTTGGCGAATTCGAGTATGTGTATAAATTTTCAGGTCATTTGGACCTCGTTTGGTTTGTTTGGACATCAGATATGAGTTTCGAAAGTTTAAGTTTACCTTAGATTCAATAATTTTGGTAATTTTTGATGTTAAAGATAGCATTTTTATAGCCCGAGCGAGTTTGAATAAGGTATTAGGGCATGTTTGTGTTTTTGGTTGAGGTCCCGGGGGCCTCGGGGTGATATCGGATGGTTAAATGAGGAATTTTGGAGTTAAGCATCATAAATGATTGCTGCTTCTGGTATTTTCGCGGAAGCGGCTGGGAGACTGCTTAAGCGGTGTCCGCAAAAGCGGCTTAAATGAAGTCAGAGACCGCAGAAGCAGCCAAAGGGACCGCGTTCGCGGTAGTCGTGGAAGCGGAAGATCCGCAGAAGCGGTCAACTGGATGTGAAAGCGTGGACCGCTGAAGCGGGAAATTACCGCGGAAGCGGAAATCGTCCAGTTTTAATGATAACAGAGGGTTTAATATTTTGAAAAGGAGAAGAAAAATAGAACTTCGGGCTGAGGCGATTGCGAGAGGTTTTGGAGTGACTTTCGTGGGGATTCTTCAGGCATGATCTCTTAGAACTCGAATATGTGATTATGGTGCAAAATCATGGATTAAACACTTAGAAATCAAGGTCTTTAATGTAAAAAATGGTGGTTAGGGCTTGAAACCAAAGTGAACCTTAAAGTGTTAATATGAAGGGTCAAATGGACTCCAATTCTTGTAAATTTAATATGTATGGACTCGTACCATGATGAGGATTCTGAAAATGTGAATTTTGTAATTTTTTGAGAAACGGGCCCGGGGATCGGGTTTTGCTAGTTTCGAGTTTTTTGCTATTTTTTGATTTTTTCGATTGGGTATTGTTCCATTGGCATTTGTGATGTATTCGTTCTGTTTTTGTTTAGATTCGACGCGCGAGGAGGAAAAATTGGGAGGCAAAGGCGTCGCGATCTTCAGATTTCATCGTTCGAGGTGAATAATGCAAGTAAATGCTGTTCTGAGGGTTTGAAACCCCGGACTTTCACATCGTAACTCTATGTTGAGGCGTGACACGCACTCCATGATAAGTGCGGGGTCAGATACTATCATAGATTGTGACTTGGTCCATCTTGAGTGAGATTTATGCTATATTGGCGTATGATACACACATTGTGATGACTATTATTGGGCTTTATGCCTTGTTTGGGGCCCAGTGCCAACCTGTGATATCCTTCGGGAGTTGATATTACTGTTTTAGCATGATTGCATATCATTTACTATCAGCCCATGGTATTAAAACATTGTTTTCAAAACGTAGCCGTATTTCAGATGTTCAAAACTCATATACTATATTATAAATGAATTTCGACTGAGGATCATTGTTTATAACTGCCAAAGGGGCTTGTGATATATTTACTGGACTGATTTTGGGTGGCTCGGACTGCGCGCCGCAGCGGTGATTGGAAACAGTGGTAACATGGACAATGTGTGATATGAGTGGTTAGGTAACATGGACTGACCTGGTTTTGATTGTCTCCACGGGATGGATGGTTATTGATTTTCGCCACTAGATGGCTGGTTTGATTACTCGCCACGAGATGGCTGGTTATTATGCTTGGGCTGTAGGAGCCCCTCTGGAGTTTGTACACACCCCCAGTGAGCGTCGTCTATGATAAATGATATGGGTGGCTCGGGCTGCACGCCGCAGTGGGTACTGGATTGTACCATCATATGCATTGCATCGCATCCCTGCATTTGCATCACATATACATATATATATGTACATACATACATACATATATATATACATATATATATATATATATATATGTTGTTGTTCAGTTGTTCAGTTGCAGATATTGTTATACACTATTTTAGCTTACTTTGTGTAATTATTGGGTTTTCTTGCTTTCGGAGCTTTATTTACTGTTGTTACTCGCTGAGTTGGTAGACTCACCCCTACTCCCTGCACCTTGTGTGCAGATTTAGGTACTCCAGATGATTTGCGCATGCGGTTGCTGATTATTAGTTTGACAGAGTATTGAGGTAGCTGCCAGCGTCCGCATGACGCATGTCTCTGATTCTTCTAGTTATTTCCTAGTTATTTTGACACTTGTATTTCCCTCATTCTGACATGTATTCAGTATTTTTAGAGGATCTAAAACTCGTGACCCCAGTTCTTTGGGAAGTTATGTTGTTCTGTGGGATTTTCGGGATACTTATACAACTATCCGTTTATTTTGGTTTCCTTCACTATTAATGGCTTAAAATAAATGGTTTATGAGCTCTAATCTCGGGTTGAGAGCGCATTTGGTCGGGCTTGCCTAGATGTTTTGTTGGGTGCCATCACGACCAGGTTTGGGGTCGTGACAAGAGGCACAAATTCAGCTGGCAGGAAGTGTTGAGGGGCTATGGTCGGTGGAATGGAGTACATGCTATAGATCCACCTACAATCATAACACGAATGTAGCACTCACGGTAAAAGGGACGTCACTACATTTGAATTGTACTGGTATGCATGAACAATATTTGCCCCAAATATATTCAAACCATACAGAAGTAGGAAACAATAATAGATGCAGCAACCAAACACACATGAGAGGAACAAACAAGTTTACAAACTCTTCTGTTTTACCCTTCCACGTGTCCACTTCAATAGTTTCACAATTTGCTTATATTTTGTTTCAATTGTGATTTCGATCACTTTCCACCCTTATTACCTCGGCCACCCTTATCACCACAACACACACCTTATTACTTCGTATTGATGCGGCAACCCGATCCCACCGTACAGTTATAATTCACAATCAACACAACAACAATAAATAATTTGCAAAGATCAACAACAATACTTCTCAAGAAATAATGACAACAACAATATTACAATGTGTTTCTATGACCATAAATACTATTTCCATCATATTCAATATACGTTTTATGTCACATTGGTTGCCCACAACAAGGCATAGATATTATTACCACTGTTATTCTAGTTGCATTATTCACGATTTCCTTTAGTCAATTATTCCTCAACTCTTACAACATAACACAATCACAATCATACCAATAACAAGAAATTTATAAGTGATCCACGTACATATCACCTACCAAGCGCACGTACACCAAACAAGGCAATTTTACAAGAATCAAAGTTACCCATACATACCTGGAGCTGAATTTCCTCTTTAACTTCTTTTTTCAATTAACCAATCAGTCTAGCAATGTCATTCTAGTTCACAAGTTAACACATAAGCCTTTGAATTGAAGTTCACAATTTACTACCCGAGGTTATCTAGGTTGTCAACCCTTTTTTGTACAATTCTTTACTCCTACCCAATTCCTCTTACTAGATTTTAGGTTTTTAAAGACATGAATCAGAAATCCCACCATTAGTTTTCAAGAATCAATGTACGAGAATCCCCATTTTTACATAAATAGGAAAATCAATGAAAAAGGGTTGGAGATTTTACCTGCAAGGACGAAAGTGAACATAATGCTTGAATTTTCCCCGGGATTTGGTGACTTTGAAAATAAAATTGATGAGGATGAACTCTCTCTCAAGGAACCTTTCTTCCCTCTCACGTATTTTGCTTAGAAATTATGTAAAAATGAGGGGTTGGGGTGTTTTATTAAAAACGAGGTCGGGTTTAAAATATTAGAAAATTGGAAGCCCAAGCAGGATCTGCGGTTGCACTATGCAATCGCAGAGTTGAAATGCGATCCACAGATTTGACCGCAGAAGTATCCAAATCACTAAACATATCATCCTGGGTATGCGACGGGAATGCGGTCCGCATTCATGTTCTGCGGTCGCATAATGCCTCACAGAATTGACCTTCACAAATCCCTGAGGGAATAATGCGAAGACTATGTGCTTCACATATTGATTATGCAATCATATAATGGACCTCACTTCTAACATTAATTTTGACCAACTCTCTGATTAGCCTTGCGGCACAAATGCGGTCCACATACCTGATCTGCGACCACATTCTAGACCGCAAAAATGGCAATTTTTTGAAAATTTTTGAGTCTTGATTTTTAAGTAAAAAATCAGTAATAAGGGTCCGAACCGTGTTGAGCTTGAATTTTTGCTCATTCCCAACACATATACAAAACTCGACATCACGAAGTACTAGACTTTGAGCACATATTTTCACAAGGCCTTACATCTAGGTTATATGGATCTCATTGTTCATAGATAAGCTTAGTAAAGTCTAAGGGATTGGCATAGAGATGCATGTATTTATCCCCAAAGGCTAAAGAGTTAGAAAAAACTTCACATTTATTCCTTCTCGTCGTTCGATTTGGTTTCTCAATGATTGAATTTCTACTAGGTTCTTTCGCAGTTGCGAGAACACGCGCTACCTCATTCACTGACTAGCGGCCTGATCCCCCTAGCAGCAGCTCCCATGAGGGGCAAACGGTGAGGTCGAGGCCGTACTAGAGGCCGAGGTAAGAGCAGAGCTCAGTCTAGAGCAACAACATCAACAAGGGAGCCTCAAGTTAACTTTGATAATGAGGTCCTGGCCCCAGCAGTGTTGGTGGGCCAAGCTCAGGTCCCAAATGGGTTTATTGTTACCCCAGTACTCCAGGATGCTCTGGTCCATCTAGTGGGCCTTCTAGAGGGCGTCACTCGGGCAGTCTTGCTTCCTTTAGCACCAGCCATCTCTCAAGCTGGAAGAGGATCCCAGACTCCTGTTACTCGCACTCCGAAGCTGGTAGCTCCTTGATTTTAGACTCCAGCAGTTCAGCCAATTGGAGCAGTTCAGCCGAGTATGGTA
The DNA here is from genome assembly GCA_034376525.1 of Nicotiana benthamiana. Taxonomy (NCBI): domain Eukaryota; kingdom Viridiplantae; phylum Streptophyta; class Magnoliopsida; order Solanales; family Solanaceae; genus Nicotiana; species Nicotiana benthamiana. The sequence continues at coordinate 60,273,153 of CM067323.1, forward strand.
GCTCAGACCGGCGATGGAGAAGCTATGTCTGCTGATACTTTGTGGAGATTGGATAGGTTCACCAAGCTCTTCACTACTACTTTTAGCGGAACATCATCTGAGGATTCCCTGGATTATCTAGATAGCTGTCATCAGGTTCTAAGGAATATGGGGATAATAAAGAGCAATGGGGTCAATTTTACTACTTCTCGCTTATTCGAATCCGCTAAGACTTGGTGGAGACCAGCCAGATCACTAGTTTTGACGTGGGAAATGTTTGCGTAGCTATTTCTAGAGAAATTTATCCATATCACTCAAATGGAGGCCTATCAGAGGAAGTTAGAGTGTCTACAGCATGATTTTATGATTGCTACCCAGTATCAGACCAGATTTATTGACTTGGCTCGGCATGCTCTTATCATACTTCCCACCGAGAGAGACATGGTGAAAAGGTTCATTAAGGGGCTATTCAGCCGATACGACTCCAGATGGCTAGGGAGACTGGGAGTGAGATTACTTTCCAGGAAATGGCCAATATGGCTTGGAGAATAGAGATGGTCCTATCGCACGGAGGTGGTCATAGTTGGTACAAGAGGCCTCGTCATTCAGGCTTATTTAGTGGTGTATCGTCTGTAGGTAGGGATTCGTATGATAGAGGTCATCCTACTAGGCCTTTTTAGTAAGCACTTTAGGTTTCAATGGTACTTGAGGTGGTCGTGGTCCTCAAATGCAGTATTCTAATCAGCTGTCCTACAATGCACCACTAGCTCCTATCAGTGCACCGCTGCTTCAGAGTTTTCAGGGTGATCATTTAGGTTATCAGGGTCAGTAGTCTCAACAGATGAGGGATTGTTACAGTTGTTGTGATATGGGTCATATTGCTAGGTTTTGCCCTCGAGCACCGAGTAGCTCTCAGCATTAGGGTTCCCGTACCATAGCTTAGGCACCGAGTGTTTCACAACCTACCCAACCAACTATAGGTGGGGGTAGAGGTGCTAGAGGTGGAGGTAGATGTATTAGAGGTGGAGCTCAGGCCGCTATAAGTGGAAGCCAGCCAGCAGCAGGTCGTCATAGAGATGTATTTTAGGGTGGCAGGGCCTAGCCCCGATGTATACTCTACTAGCCAGGCCCGAGGATGAGGATTTGGATACAGTTATTACAGTTACTTGTCTGGTTTGTAGTAGAGATGCTTCATTTTTATTTGATACAAGATCTACATACTCCTGTGTGTCATCGTATTTTGCACCGTATCTCGTCATGCCTAGTGATTCTTTGAGTGTTCATGTTTATGTGTCTAGACCGGATGAGTGATTCTATTGTGGCAGATCGCGTCCATAGTTCTTGTATAGTTGTGATTAGGGGTCTTGAGACTCGTGTAGATTTGCTTCTTCTGGACATGCTTGAATTAAATGTCATATTAGGGATGGACTAGTTATCACCTTATCACGCTATCATGGATCGTCATGGAAAGACTATGACCTTAGCCTTACCAGGTTTACCTCATTTAGAGTGAAGAAAGACTCATCATCATTCTACCTGCGGTGTTATCTCGTATGAAAAGGCTCGACGTACGGTCGAGAAAGGGTATTTGGCCAATGTTCGTGATTCTAGTGCGAAGGTTCCTTCTATTGAATCTGTGACCATTGTTCGTATGTTTCCTGAGGTATTCCCTTTAGACCTGCCGGGTATGCCACCCGATAGGGATATCGACTTTTGCATTGATTTGGTTTCGGGCACCCACCCCTTTGCTATCCTTCCGTATCGTATGGCCCCGCCTGAGTTGAAAGAGTTGAAGGAGTTGTTGCAAGGCTTACTTGACAAGGGTTTCATTAGACCTAGTGTTTCACCTTGGGATGTGCCAGTGTTGTTTGTTAGGAAGAAGGATGGATTGATGAGGATATGTATTTATTAACGAAAGTTGAACAAGGTTACGATCAAGAATAAGTATTTTTTGTCGATGATTAATAACTTATTTGACCAGCTTCAGGATGCTAAGGTATTTAAAGTTTTACTTGAGATTTGGCTACCATCACTTGAACATGAGGGCATCCGATGTCTCCAAGATAGCTTTCTGTACTACAGGCATTATGAGTTCTTGGTGATGTCATTCGGGTTGACAAATGCCCCAGTAGCTTTTATAAATTTGATAAACCGGATGTTCAGGCCTTACTTTGATTTGTTCGTGATAATATTCATTGATTATATTTTGATCTATTCCCGCAGCCGGGATTTGCACGAGCAGCATCTTCGAGTGGTTATTCAGTCTTTGAGGGAGAGTCAGTTGTATGCCAAGTTTTTTAAGTGTGAGTTCCGAGTGAGTTCAGTTGCCTTCCTGGGTCATGTTATATCAACAAAGGGTATCCAGATCGTTCCGAAAAAGATTGAGGCAGTCAAGGACTTTCGTAGGCCACCATCAGCTATAGATATCAGAAGATTCCTAGGATTGGCAAGCTACTATCTTCGGTTCATAGATGGGTTTTCATATATCGCAGCATCGATGACCAGGTTGACCCAAAAGTATGCCTAGTTTATGTAAGGCCCCGTGAAAATGAGTGCTCAGATGTTACCAGCTCATAAAGTCGAGTCTACCAATATGGATTGGATATTTTTTACTGTTTTGAACTTAAAAATTTGAAATCAATATTTTTCCAGAAAATGGTCAAAAAGCGGTCCAGAATGCGGTCGCAGATCAGCTATGCGGACCGCATTCCTACCGTAGAGTGAATAAGAGAGGAACCAATTTTTGATGTTGAAAATACGGTCAAATCTGCGATCGCATAATCAATATGCGGACCGTAGAATGATCGCATATTGTCCTTGAGAAAATTTGAAGGTCAGTTACGCGGTGCATTCTGCGACCGCAGAACTCAAATGCGGACCGCATATTCACCGCATTCCAAACCCAAGAGGTTTGAAGTTTGAGCTATTTCTGCGGTCCATTCTGCGGACTACATGTGTGTTCTGCAATCGCAGAGTTGCGTCATAGATTGATCTCGCCCAGTTATTTTTCTAAAAATCTAAGCCCGACTCCTATTTAGTAAAAACACCCCATCCCTCATTTTTACCTTTTTTCTGAACAATATAAGAGAGAGGAAGAGAGGGTCAGAGAGAGAGAAAGCAAATTCTTCATCAATTGGTCTTTCAAAACCATTGGAGCTTGGAAAATTCTTGGTGCATTGTCTTCTCAATTGATTTCTCAGGTAAAGTCCCTAACCCATTTCCCCCAAATTTTGAAATTTAGCTTGGGAAGGGAACCCCATACACTTGCGTTGAATTTTCTTCATAAAATCTTCATGCATGGATTCAAAACTCAAAAATCTTGTGAAAAGGGAATTGGGTAGTAACTATAAGTTTAAATTTCTAAAACCTAAGTGTTGTTCATGAACTAGATTGACTTCTTGATTGCTTGGAAAATCGGACTAGAGGATTAAAAAGGAAATAATCAACTACAGGTAAGTATGGCTAACTGTGATCCTTGTGAAATCGCTCTATGCTAGTTGTGAAATTGTTGATAGGTGATATTCATATGATAATCATTGTGAAACTTTTGTGTGGTATAATTATGTGGTATCACTATGCGGTGAATTTTGTGGAACTTGTCAATGGAACTATGGGAATGAAAGTAATGTGGAACAATGCAAATGGAATAATATGGAACAACGAAATTGGGAATAATGTACAATAATGGAAATGAAAATATTGTGGAACATTGTGTGTGATTAGTTGTGTATAACTATTGTGATGATCTAAATTGTGTACCAATTTGATGAACATGAGGAAATTGTTGTTGCTAGTTGTGGAATTGCATTACCCTTGTTGTGGATCTATGTTAACAATGTGGCATAGTTGATTTCTTGTATTTGTTAATGTGATGTTTGTTGCTGTGAATTGAAAACTGTCAGGCAAGGTCGGGTTGCGCGCTGAAACACAGTAAAATAAGGTGTGGGTTGGGGTGATAAGGGTGGCCGAGGTAATAAGGGTGGACGGGGCAATAAGGGTGGAAAATTTTTGATCCAATATCACTATTTATATGAATATGAATCATGAAATGATAAATGTGGAAACGTGAAAGGAGACAGCAGGAGAGCTTGTAACCTGTGGGGCACTGATTGCCCCTTTGTATGACTACTTGAATCAATTGTTGTGAGATGTTTGGTTGTTGCTCCATGGTTGTAATTGTACTATTATTGTTTAGTTATATGCTGGTATATGCATTTTGGCTTGAGTTTACTTGGGACAGAGTTTGTTCATACATGCCAATACAATTCAAATTTACCGAAGTCCCTTTTGCCAGGGGCGCTACATTCGTGTTATGATTGTAGGTGGATCCGTGGAAGGCACTCTAGTCCACCGTTCATAGATCCTCATCATTTCTAGCGGCGATATTCGTGATTGGTGAGCCCTTTTCCATCCGGGGCCTTGTGTGGCTTATGCCACCTATGTTGTTGCATTTTGGAGTCTTGTGTCTTTTTTGTAAAGGTATAGTCGGGGCCTTGTTTCCGGCAAGTGTTGTACTATCCCTCTCTTAGAGGCTCCGTAGACAGTGGTATGTGGGTTAGAACTTGTGTAATAAGGTATATGTTTTGGGCGCAGTAAACTTGTATACTACGTTCCCTGTTAATCATAGTGAAAGGTTATATAAGAGAAATCATATGTTCTTTCGATTGCAAATTAAGTATCATTTGGATAATTATAATTGAATAATGTGGGGTAACATGTGTGGAATAGGAAAGGCACCCAGGTCCACTTGATTGGGGATACACGGTTGAGTGCCGATCATGCCCATGCATTTGGGGCGTGACAAACTTGGTATCAGAGCCTAAGGTTTTATAGGAGTCCTAGGATGTCTCGGAGCCGTGCCTAGTAGAACCCTTCTTATCGGTGTGTTGTCGACCACATCTATAAGTTCGGGGCTACACGGGCATTTAGGTAATACTACCCTTTTCTTTGTTATTCCAAGATCGCGATTTGAAGTGATGTTGTGTCTAATTCGTCCTTTATTTCAAAATTTCAGTGATGGGACCCAAGAATAAAGCTAGACTTGGACTTGGGGCCAATGCCACTTCCAGTGCGGCTGTGGGTCATGTGCCGACTGCCGTGGGTGAAACTTATTCCCCAGTCCTGGATTTGCCTGCTCCATTCATTCCTGATCCAAGCAATCATGTTCGAGCAGCGCCTGAGGGTGCTACTATCCCTCCTGCCAATGCTCTTTATCCATATGTTGCTCCAGCTTCCGATCCCGGGGTTTTTGATGGAGATGTTAGGGGAGCTATCCGTATGTTGACCCAGTTAGTGACCGCCCAGGCCCAGAGATCTCATGATGGCCCCGTGTCCTCCATCACACAGGGAAATTCCTCCAGCTCCAGAGTTCATCAGTTTTTGCGATTGAATCCACCAGAGTTCTCAGGCACAGACCCAGAGGCCGATCCACAAGAATTCCTTGATGAGGTTTAGAAGACCCTTCGAGTGATAAAGGATACATAGATAGAAGGATTATAATTGGCTTCATACAGGTTGAAGGGGGCTACGCGTTCGTGGTTCGAGATGTGGGAGGATTCTCGTGAGGAGGGGAGCCCTCCAGCTAGATGGGATAGTTTGTAGATGCCTTCATGGACCACCTTTTGCCTGCCGAGACCATGGCAGCCTGTGCCACCGAGTTTGAGGTTCGTAAGCAGGGTAGCATGAGTGTTTGGGAGTATCACATAGATTTCGTGATGTTGTCCAAGTATGATCCTCAGTTGGTGTCAACTATGGAGGCCAGAGTTCGGCGGTTCGTTCAGGGACTCAACCCTTTAGTAGTAAATGAGGCTGCTACAATGGCTTTGCATTCAGACATGAACTATGGGAAGATCGTGGGTTTTGCTAAGGCCACAGAGGCCAAGATGTTCAAGATTCGGGCAGATAGGGAGAGTAGCAGCAGGGCCCGGTCTATGGGTCACTCAGAGAGGTCAGCTCTAGGGAAAGGGTCGTCAGGACCATCTCAGTTTGATACTCAGTCCTAAGCTAGTGCAGTGTCGTATGGGCACCGTTTCCAGCAGAGTAGCCCTTTTGGGCCAGGTTTAGACAAGAGGAGGCCCCGCCAGTTCAGTCATTCAGGGATGAGAACTCGACAGTAGGGAGGTATATGTCCCAAGCGTGGGAGATTTCATACAGAGGCATGTTTCCTGGATGCTCCAATGTGCTACAGTTGTGGGGTGAGAGGTCACATACAGCGGGACTGCCGTGCGCCCAAACAGGGCACGGGTAGGGGACTTGCTCAGCCCTCCAGTTCATCAGTTGCTACATCATCAGTGCACCCTCCTGCCCCAGTAGGGCGTGGTGCAGCCAGAGGTAGACTCGTGGTAAGGGCGGATCTAACAGGTTTTATGCATTGAGTGGCCGTCAGAGTGCTGCGGCTTCCTAGATGTTGTCATAGGTATCCTATCTGTTCAGACCTTCGACTGCTATTCTCTTATTGATCCAGGGTCTTCTTGTCCTATGTCACTCCATTTGTTGCTTCGAGTTTTGGGATTGAACCCCAACATCTTCCTGAGCCTTTCTCTGTATCGACTCCGGTTGGTGATTCCATTACAGCCGCGCGGGTCTATAGGAATTGTGTTGTTATGGTGGGTGGTCATGTTACCACGACTGACCTTATCGAGCTTGGGATGGTGGATTTTTATGTACTCATGGGGATGGATTGGCTCTATTCGTGCTTTGCTAAACTTGATTGCCAGACTAGAGTTATGAGGCTGAGTTCCCTAATGAGCCGGTTGTTGAATGGAAAGGAAATCGTGTTGTGCCGAAGGGTAGGTTTATTTCCTTCCTCAAGGCTTCTAAGATGATCAGAAAGGGGTGCATTTATCATTTAGTGTGGGTAGCGGACACTACTCCAAAGGTTCTTGCCCCCGAGTCCGTGCCGTTGTGAATGAGTTTCTTGAGGTATTTCTAGATGAGCTTCCAGGAATTCCACCAGATAGGGAGATTGATTTCGGGATTGATGTATTGCCGGATTCCAAGCCAATGTGTATTCTTGCGTACAGAATGTCGCCATCAGAGTTGCGAGAATTAAAAGAGTAGTTGAAGGATCTATTGGAGAAGGGGTTTATTCGGTCAAGTGTGTCTCCATGGGGCGCTCCAGTTCTTTTTGTCAGAAAGAAGGATGGGTCGCTTCGGATGTGTATCGATTATCGGCAGCTTAGTAAAGTCACCATAAGAAATAAGTACCCTTTGCCTAGGATAAATAATCTATTCGATCAATTTCAAGGTGCAAGGTTATTCTCCAAAATTGACTTGCGGTCCGGGTACCACCAGTTGAAGATCAAGGAGCAGGATATTCCTAAGACCGCTTTCAGAACGCGTTACAGTCACTTTGAGTTCTTGGTCATGTCTTTTGGGCTAACCAATGCCCTGGTAGCTTTTATGGATCTTATGAATCGGGTATTCAAGTCATTTTTAGACTCCTTCGTGATTGTTTTCATTGAAGACATTCTCGTATATTCGCGGAGCAGGGAGGATCATGCTAGCCACCTCAGAGCGGTTTTGTAGACTCTACATCAGCACGAATTGTATGCCAAGTTTTCCAAATGTGAATTTTGGTTGGAGTCCGTCGCTTTTCTGGGTCATGTTGTTTTCAGTGAGGAGATTCTGGTGGACCCCCAAAAAATTGCCCCGGTGAAGGATTGGCCAAGGCCCACGACCCCAATGGAGATCCGTAGCTTTTTTGGGGTTAGCAGGGTATTATCGGAGGTTCGTAGAGGGATTCTCCACCCTCGCCTCTCCTTTGACTAAATTAACACAGAAATCAGCTAAATTTCAGTGGTCAGATGCTTGTGAGAAAAGTTTTCAAGAATTGAAGACAAGGTTGACTTTCGCACGAGTATTGGCCTTTCTAGAGGGCACAGAGGGGTTTGTGGTTTATTATGATACCTCAAGGGTTGGTTTAGGGTGTGTTTTGATGAAGCACGTGAATATTATAGCATATGCTTCCAGGAAACTCAAGAATCACGAGAAGAATTATCCGACGCATGATTTGGAGCTTGCAGCAGTTGTGTTCACCTTGAAAATATTGTGTCATTACCTTTATGGGGTTCATGTGGATGTGTTTTCATATCACAAAAGTCTTCAATATTTGTTCAAGCAGAAGGAGCTAAATTTTAGGCAGCAGCGGTGGTTAGAATTGCTTAAGGATTATGATATGGACATCTTGTACCATCCAGGGAAGGCTAACATGGTGGCCGACGCCCTCAGTCGGAAATCCATGTGTAGTTTGGCTCACTTGAGAGCAGATCAGAGGTTCCTAGCTCGGGAGGTACATCAGTTAGCCAGCCTTGGGGTTTGTATCTGGCCCCCGAACGAGGAGGGACTTATGGTGCATAATACAGCAGAATCGTCGCTCCTGGCGGAGTTTAAAGAAAATCAGTTTGTTAATCCAACATTGGCACAATTGAAGGAGGCAGCTCTAAGTAAGAAAATTTCAGCATTTTCGCTCGGCAGCAATGATGGTGTGCTACGGTGCCATGACAGGTTGTGTGTCCCAGATGTGGATAATCTTCGGGAGAGGCTGATGGCGGAGGCTCATCATTCCAGGTATTCAGTGCACCTAGGCTCTACAAAAATGTATCACGATCTTAAGGATATCTATTCGTGGAGTGGTATGAAGAAGAGTGTAGCGAACTTTGTCTCTAAGTGTCTAAATTGCCAGCAAGTGAAGACCGAGCATCAGCGGTCAGGAGGGTTGACTCGGCTTATAGAAATACTGATGTGGAAGTGGGATATGATCAACATGGACTTCGTGACAAGACTACTTCGTACTCAGCACAAGTTCGACTCAATTTGGGTAATTGTGGATAGGCTCACCAAATCAGCTCACTTTTTGACAGTCAAGTCCATGGATACTGCGGAACAATATGCCCAGTTGTATATCAAGGAGATAGTGAGGCTTCATGGTACTCCGCTTTCTATTATTTCGGATCGAGGAGCAAAGTTTACAACTAACTTATGGAGGGAATTTTTGCAGGGTTTGGGTACTCAAGTGAATCTTAGCACAACTTTTCATCCGCAGACCGATGGCCAAGCAGAGCGGACTATTCAGATGCTCAAGGATATGTTGTGGGCATGTGTGTTTGATTTCAAAGGTAATTGGGATGATCACTTGCCCCTTATTGAGTTTGCTTATAATAAAAGCTTCTATGCTAGCATCCAAATGGCTCCATTCGAAGCATTGTACGAAAGAAGGTGTAGGTCCCAGATCGGGTGGTTCGAGGTTGGTGAAGCGGAATTAATAGGTCAAAATCTCGTGCACCGGGCCGTGGAGAAGGTAAGAGTCATTCAGGAGAGAATGAAGACTGCTCAAAGTAGCCATAAATCCTATGCGGATGTGCGTCGAAGAGAATTGAAGTTTCAAGAAGGAGATTGGGTATTCTTGAGGGTGTCCCCTATTAAGGGAGTCATCCACTTTGGGAAGAAGGGAAAACTAAGTCCTAGGTATGTCGGGCCTTATCAAGTCATTCAAAGGATCGGTCAAGTTGCGTATAGGTTGGAATTACCCCCTAAAATGTCCCTAGTGCACCAGTGTTTCACGTATCCATGTTGAGGAAAGTTGTGGGTGATCCGTCTAAGATTGTGCCAGTTGAAGACATCAAGGTTACGAAAGATTTATCATATGAAGAGATCCCGGTTGCTATTCTGGACAGGCAAGTCCGAAAGTTGCGGAACAAGGAGATTGCTTCAGTTAAGGTGTTATGGCAAAACCAACAAGTCGAGGAAGGCACGTGGGAAGCGGAAGATGAGATGAAGATAAAATACCCCCATCTGTTTGAATAAGTTCATAAATGATCGTGCGAATCTTTCCCCTTAGGAGGGTTAGTGTTTTTTCCATTAGGTGTAAGGATCGTCCTTTCTCTTTCCAAGTGCCTTATTGTTGTAGTTTCTCCAAGTAGTGCCAACAAAGTTTATGTGTTGTAACTAATTGAGCAATGTGTAGTCCGTTTTGATAATGAAAGTTTTGTGCTCCAATGGTAAGGTGATGTATGGAAGGAATAACTAATTTTGCATGGTGACTGTGTATCAAAGTGTTCTAATTGTTTAATGATTAGTTTTGCATGGAGGAATTGTATGGAAATGAATAATTGTGGCGTACCCGTGTGATAGGTAAATGGCTTTAATAGTGCAATCGATTAATGCTTAATTTGATTATATGTTGTGTGCCAAATGGTTAAAAGTGTATCAAGAGGTTGAATATGTGCAAGTGTGAGGACTATTCATATTACAACTGTTGTAAAGGTAGCAGGTTTGTATAGTAATTCTAGGGAATGTGTTTTGGGGATTCTATGCAGGTGGTTATGTCCATATTACAAAGGAAACTCTAGAAAAATTTCTCTAAAACAAACTTGAAAGTTAATAAAGTGTAAAAATTTGCATATCATGTTTTAAAATCCATTTGGTTCCCAAGTCCACATTCGAGGACGAATGATCTTAAGCGGGGGAGGATGTAAGGCCCCGTGAAAACGAGTGCTCAGATGTTAGCAGCTGATAGAGTCGAGTCTACCTATGTGGATCATATACTTTTTACTGTTTTGAAATTAAAAATGTGAAATCAAAATTTTTCCAGAAAATGGTCAAAATGCGGTCAAGAATGCAGTCGCAGATCAGCTCTGTGGACCACATTTCTACCGCAGAGTGAATCAGAGAGCAACAAATTTTTGATGTTGAAAAAGAGGTCAAATCTGCGATCTCATAATCAATATGCAGACCGCAGAGTGATCGCATATTGTCCCTGAGAAAATTCGAAGGTTAGTTCTACGGTGCATTCTGCGACCACAAAACTCAAATGCGGACCGCATATTCACCGCATTCCCAACCCGAAAGGTTTGAAGTTTGAGCTATTTCTGTGGTCCACTCTGCGGACCGCATGTCTGTTCTGCGATCATAGAGTTGCTTCGCAAATTGAGCTCGCCCATTTATTTTTCAAAAAATCTAAGCCTGACCCCTCTTTAATAAAAACACCACATCCCTTATTTTTACCCATTTTTTGAACAATATAAGAGAGATGAAGATAGAGTCCTAGAGAGAGAAAGAAAATTCTTCATCAATTGGTCTTTCAAAACAATTGGAGCTTGGAAAATTTTTGGTGCATTGTCTTCTCTATTAATTTCTCAGGTAAAATCCCTAACCCATTCCCCCAAATTTTGAAATTTTGCTTGGGAAGGGAACCCCATACACTTGCTTTCAATTTTCTTCATAAAATCTTCATACATGGCTTCAAAACTCAAAAATCTTGTAAAAATGGAATTGAGTATTAACTATGAGTTTAAATTTCTAAAACCTAAGTGTTGTTCATGAACTAGATTGACTTCTTGATTGCTTGGCAAATCAGACTAGAGGTATAAAAACGTAATAATCAACTCCAGGTATGTATGGCTAACTGTGATCCTTGTGAAATCGCCCTATGCTAGTTGTGAAATTGTTGATAGATGATATTCATATGAAAATCATTGTGAAGCTTTTGTGTGGTATAATTATGTGGTATCACTATGTGGTGAATGTTGTGGAACGTGTAATTGGAACAATGGGAATGAAAGTAATGTGGAAAAATGGAAATGGAACAATGTGGAACAAGGGAAATGGGAATAATGTGAAATATTGGAAATGGAAATATTGTTGAACAACGTGTGTGATTAGTTGTGAATAACTGTTGTGATGATCTAAATTGTGTACCAATTTGATGAACATGAGGACATTGTTGTTGCTAGTTGAGGAATTGCATTACCCTTGTTGTGGATCTATGTTAACATTGTGTCATAGATGATTTCTTGTATTTGTTGATGTACTATTTTGTTGTTGTGAATTGAACACTGTCAGGCAGGGTCGGGTTACGTGCCGCAACACGGTGAAAAAAGGTGTGGGCTGGGGTGGTAAGGGTGGCCGAGGTAATATGGGTGGATGAGGAAATAAGGGTGGAAAAATTGTGATCGGGTATCACTATTGATTTGAATATGAATCATGAAACGATAAATGTGGAAATGTGAAAGGAGAAATCACGAGAGTTTGTAACCTGTGGGGCACTGATTGCCCCTTTGTATGACTACTTGAATCAATTGTTTTGAGATGTTTGGTTGTTGCTCCATGGTTGTAATTGTACTATTATTGTTCAGTTATATGCTGGTATATGCATTTTGGCTTGAGTTTACTTGGGACAGAGTTTGTTCATACATGCCAGTACAATTCAAATGTACCGACGTCCCTTTTGCCGGGGCGCTACATTCGTGTTATGATTGTAGGTGGATCCGTGGCAGGCACTCCAGTCCACCGTTCACAGCTTCTCCTCCTCTCTAGCGGCGATATTCGTGATTGGTGAGCCCTTTTCCTTCCGGGGCCATGCGTGGCTCATGCCACCTATGTTGTTGTATTTTGGAGTCTTGTGTCTTTTTTGTAAAGGTATAGCCGGGGCCTTATCGCCGGCTAGTGTTGTACTATCCTCTCTTAGAGGCTCCGTAGACAGTGATATGAGGGTTAGAACTTGTGTAATAAGGTGTATGTTTTGGGCGCAGTAAACTTGTATACCACGTTAACTATTAATCATAATGTGTGGTTATAAAAGAGAAATCATATATTCTTTTGATTGCAAATTTAGTATCATTTGCTAATTATCATTGAATAATATAGGGTAACGCGTGGGAAATAAGGCACCCAGGTCCACTCGACTGGGGATACCCGGTTGTGTGCTAGTCATGCTCACAGATTTGGGGCGTTAAAGTTCAGATGGTCGGATGAATGTGAGGTGTGATCCCATATGCTCAAGATAGCTCTTGACTACGGCACCGATATTGGTTTTGCCCACATGTTCTGGGCCATATAAAATTTATTATGATGCATCTCGTATTGGGCTTGGTACGGTGTTGATGCAAGATGGCAAAGTCATTTACTATGCTTCGCAATAGTATAAGATTCATGAGAAGAACAATCCAGTTCATGATTTGGAGTTTCCATCCATTATTCACGTGTTGAAGATTTGGAGACATTATCTGTATGCTTTAAGAATCACAAGAGTGTGCATTATTTATTCTAGCAAAAGGAGTTGAATTTGAGGCAAATGAGGTGGTTAGAATTGTTGAAGGACTATGGTATCATCATCTTATGGCATCCTGGAAAGGAAATTGTGGTGGTCGATGCTTTGAGTAGGAAGTCAGCCAATATGGGCCGTCTTGCTTATATTCTGGTCAGTGAGAGACTGCTTGCCTGGCTTTCGCCAATCTATTCGTGAGGTTAGATGTTTTCTCGCCCATTTGTATGTTAGCTTGCACAGTCGCTCGTTCTTCATTATTGGAGCGTATCCGAGATCAGTAGTATGATGATCCTTATTTGTGTGTCGTTAGAGACACGATGCAGCGCAGAGGTGCCAAGCAGGTTACCTTAGGTGATGATGGAGTTTTTAGATTGCAGGGTCGAGTTTGTGTGCCTAATGTGGATGGGATTCAAGAGTTGATATTAGAGGAGGCCCATAGCTCCCGGTGCTCTATTTATCCAGGCGCAGCTAAGATGTATTGGGATTTGCGATAGCATTGTTGGTGGAGAAGAATGAAGAAGGATATCATTGCATATATGGCTCGGTGTTTGAATTGTCAGCAGGTTAAGTACGAGCAACAGAGTTTTGGTGGTTTGTTCTAAAAGATTGATATTACTGAGTGGAAGTGGGAGTGTATCACTATGGGCTTTGTTATTGGACTCCCATGGGCCCAGAGGAAGTTCGATGCAGTGTTGGTTTTAGTAGATAGGCTGACCAAGTCGATGCATTTCATTCCTGTTGCAGTTTTATATTCTTTTGAGAGGTTGGCTGAGATCTATATTCGGGAGATTGTTCGTCTTCATGGTGTGCCCATGTCTATCATTTCGGATTGAGCTATGCAGTTTACCTCAAATTTTTGGAGAGTAGTTCAGCGAGAGTTTGGGCTCACGGGTTGAGTTGAGCACAACGTTTCATCCTCAGATGGACAGACAGTCTGAGTGGACCATTTAGATTTTGGAGGACATGCAATAAGCTTGTGTCATTGACTTTGGACGCTCGTGGGATCAATTTTTGCCTTTAGTTGAGTTTCCTACAACAACAGCTACCAGTCGAGTATCTAGATTGTTTCTTATGAGGCTCAACATGGTAGGTGGTGTCGGTCGGCGGTTGGATGGTTTGAGTGGGGAAAAGCTCGGTTGTTGGGTACAGATCTAGTACAGGATGCCTAGGACAAGGTCAGGATTAATCAGGATAGGCTTCGTACAACTTAGTCCATGCAAAAGATTTATGCTGACCGCAAGGTTTGTTATTTGGCATTCATGGTCGGTGAGCGGGTATTGCTTTGAGTGTCGCCTTTGAAGGGCGTGATGAGATTTGGGAAGAAGGGCAAGCTTAGCCTTAGGTTCATTGGCCCATTTGAGATTCTTGATCGAGTGGGAGAGGTGGCTTATAGACTTGCTTTGCCGCCAAGCTTATCAGCCGTATATCCAGTGTTTGATGTGTCCATGCTTTGGAAGTATCATGGCGATGCATCCTACGTGCTATATCTCAGCACTGTCCAGTTGTACAAGGATTTGTCTTATAAGGAGAAGCTGACAGCTATTCTTAACCGGCAGGTTCGTTAGTTGATATCGAAGAGTTGTCCTTATGTTCATGTTCAGTGGAAAAGTTAGCCTGCTGAGGCATTGACCCGAGAGTCCGTTTCCAATATGCGGAGCCATTATCCCCATCTATTTCCCTACTTGGGTACTTCCTTCTTATGTCCGTTCGAGGATGAACGGTTGTTGGGTCATCACTTGTTGTAAAAGTAAATTTTGCATTCCGAGGCCTTAAAACCTCTATTTGTCTCTCCTCTATTTGTTTGCGCAGTCCGGCGCATAGCCGAAAAGCCAATATGTGAAAATCTTTAAAAAATGTTAAATTTTGACTATAAAATAAATTAAGTTTACTTCAGTCGATATTTTGGGTAAACGGACCCCCGATCGGTAATTTGACGGTCCCGGAGATTCCGTATAAAAATATGGAACTCGGGCATATGTCCGGAATCGAATTTCAACGTCCCAAGCCCGAGAAATGAATTTTTTTTAATTTTTTTTGAAATTAATTACGACATTTAGAAATGAATTGTGATTAGAACGTGATGGTATGTGCCCTTATTTTGGTTTCGGAGCCTGGTACTGGTCTTGTATGTGATTTAAGATAAGTGTGTCAAATTTGGCAAGAAACAGACTTGAAACTACGTTAGTGGGATCGTTTTTGAGAAATTGGAAATTTGAAGTTCTTAAGAAAATTTTATAATTTTAACGCTAAACTCATAGTTTTTGATATTCACTGATTTTAATGAACGAGAGAGTCCGTATGATGTTTTTAGGTTGGTGTGCGTATTTGGTTTGGAGCTCCGAGTACTCGGGTGAATTTTGGATAGGCCACAGGCTATATTTTGGACTTGAGGAATTACAGATTTTCAGATGTTGTGAAGTCTGGCTCGCAAATGCGATATCGCAAATGCGAGGGGGCATGTCGCAAATGCGAAAGGCCAGCCTATCCTTGCAATTGCGAGGATTCAATCGATAATACAATACCTTCCCTTTTAGCCAGTCGTTGCAAATGCGACGCATCCTTCGCATTTCCCATTTCGCAAATGCAGTAACCTCCTTCATAAATGCGAACATAGCAGAGGTCGAGGTTCGCAATTGCGAACCATGTTCACAATTCCCATACCTGCAACCTGCAATTTTTATGCTTAGCTAAAAATCAATCATTTTTCATATCTCTTCAAAACATAAATTCCCTAGGGCGATTTTTCAAGATCAACTCTCCTTCAAAATCAATTGTAAGTCAATTTAACTCGTTTCCTTCAATCATTAACATCTTTTAACATGATTTCAACTCAATATCAATGATTTCATAGGGAAAATTTGGTGTTTTATGTAGAACCTAGGTTTTTCAAAAATGGGGATTTGGACCTCGATTTGAGGTCCGATTTCAAAACAAATTATATATTTGGGTTCGTGGGGGAGTTGGAACTCGGATTTTGGTTTGAACCTCTGGTTTTGACAATATGGGCCCAGGGGCGATTTTTGAAAACACATTTTAATGCATTAGAATCGATTCATTTAGCGTTTATTGATGTAATTAAGTATCTTGCGACTAAATACGAGCAAATTTGTGACAACCCGACCAATCTTCTCATGAGTTACCACTCTGTTTGCTCTATATATGTTTCTTCATGCTTCGTTATCCGTGTTTTATATGATCAAGTTGATTAGTTTGCATTCAGAGTGGATTTGCTAAAGTTTGATATACTTAGTCTCTTTTAAGAAGGTTTATGTTGGAAAAGTCAACCGAATATTGATTTATGTGTTAGAGGGCTCAGATGAGAGTTATGTTGGTTCGGCTAGCTTCTAGAGGTGATTTATGACTCAGGAGTGTGATCGGAACAGGTTTTGGAGGTTCGGAGTAGAATTAGGCTTCAATTGGCGAAGTTGAGATTATAGCGTTTTTCGTTTGGTAGGTGAGATTTTGATCTAGGAGTCGGAATAGAATTTTGAGAGTTGCAGTAATTCGTTATATTATTTGGGATGTGTGTACAAAGTTTCAGGTCATCCGGATGTGGGTTGGTTGGATTTTTGATATAAAGTGTATTTCGGATATTTTAGAAACTTAGGCTTGGATTCGATGAGTTTTGGATAATTTTATGTTGTTTGAGGTTTTTTGATGATTGGAATAAGTTATAATGAGGTTCTAGGGCGTGTTAGTTCTTTTGGTTGAGGTCTCGGGGACCTCCAATGAGTTTCGGGTAGTCAATCTAACCATTTATGAAGTTTAAGAGTTGCAGATTTAGTGTTCGGCAGTTGCAGAGAATTAGGCCTTCTCGATCCCGTGGTATGTCGCAATTGTGTAGAAGGAACTTGGGATGGCCAGAGTTTAGCCTTCATATTCGCGTTAGTCGCCTCGCGTTCGCGAAAGACTGGGATTGTGTGCTTCGCGTTCGCATAAGGTATTTTGCGATTGTGTATAAGGAATGGGGTATACGAGGAATTTTTTCTTTGCGTTTGTATTATAGGGCTCGCGTCACGTAGGTAAGGGAAGTGGAAGCATCGGGTTCACATGGTCTGTGTCGCGTTCGCATAGTGTATTGTGGATGTCTTGGAAATTTGTTCTTCCTGATCGCGAGGCTATGGCCGCGATCGTGATGAAGGAACGGGCAGTGCTGGACAGAATGTTTTAAGTCTTTTCAACTGCTATTGTGGGGCTCATTTCCCCCCATTGTTGATCATTTTGAGATTTATATCAAGGAAATGAAAGAGGGATTCAAGGAGAAACATTTGGAGGTAAGCATTTCGGACCTAAAACCCAATTCTATTTTGAAAACTACCTAGGAATTCATGGAAACTTAAGCCAAAAATGGAAGAACTAGGGCTTTGGATTTTGAATCTTTGATTAAGGATTTGGAGGACCATTTGAGGTCGGATTTGAGAACTTTTGATATATATGAACTCATGGGAGGATAAGGAACTCGTTGATGTAAAAATTTCTGAGTTTCGAGAAGTGGGACCAGGGCTCGGGTTTTACTAATTTTCGGATTTTTGATATTTTTCGATTATTTTTGCTTGCGCTTTGTTCCCTTAGAATATTGCGATGTATTTGTTATGATTTTGGATAGATTCGATCTGCGTGGATGCCGATTATAGGGGCAAATGGCATTGCGAGTTAGAGGTTTTGCCGGTTCGAATTAAGTAATGATTGTAAATGATGTCCTGAGGGTTTGAAACCCCGGATTTCACATGGTAGTGCTATATTGAGGTGAGACACGCACTTGATGGTGAGTGTGGGTTCGTTTACTATTGGGGATTGTGACTTGGTCTGTCCCGATTAATTATTTTACCACGTATTTGACTGAAACTTAATTTTTATCATAATGGTTTGGGTTGATTACCATATTTGGGCTTCGTGCCAACTATTTGAACCCTTCGGAGATTTTTATCACTGTTTTCTCACTGTTTTGACTTATTACTTGAACTCAGTCCTATTGTTTTCCTCTGTTTTGCTCATCCACTTTTACTCAGTTATGAGACTTAAATGATATTTCTAAATGATGTTTTGGGCTGAGAACTACTGGTTTACTAGTGCCGGAGAGACTTGTGATGATTTTGGGACTGAGTGCGGCTGAGGGCTAGATATGGGGATACACTGAGTCATATGAGGCCGAGATCTTGAGATACATTTATACGCCATGGGGTGCCTTGAGTAATGTGAGGCCGAGAGACAAGATTTGATGCCACGAGATGGCTTGATATTGCGCTTGGGCCTTAAGGGGCCCCTCCGGAGTCTATACACCCCCAGTGAGTGCGGGTACCCATTGCGATTTGAGAGTGAGACGAGGGGCTAATATTGTTCTACGGGTGAACCCGATGGGTTAGTACTATGCTATGTTGTTGCCCGATGGGTGGATTTCTACTTGTTATTTACCTGCAAATTTACTTGTTTTACTTGTTGAAAAGGAATTTAGTTGATATTTCACCAATTTACTATTTTAAGTGATTTTACTGCCTTTGTATAGAATGCTTTGTGTTTTCACGCATTTTCTTGCTTTCAGCCATTATTTAAATTTACTACTCACTTGGACGGAGCACTCACATTACTCCCAGCTCCGTGTGTGCAGATTCAGGCATAGCAGACTCCGTTCCTGAGTGTTGATCTTCCCAATCCAGGCGGTGTTTCAGAGACTACGAGGTAGCTGTTGGCATCTGCAGCCCCCGTGCCTCCCTTATTTTATTATTTCTATGTTCTCAAAAAATTGTACCAGATATCGTATTTAGTAGACTTGTATAAAATCACTAGTTTCTCATGACTTGTGACACCCCTAACCCCCGGTTAGGGCTATGTCGGGAGGGTTTCCCCTCTATTGTTATTTATATTTCCGTGAATTATTGCTATTGAATCATGTTTTAAACTATCTTATGGTAACTAACTACTTAAATAAGTGCATTGTGTTGGACTGGCTGGCCTTGTCTTCCCGAGATGCGCCATCATGATCGGGTTTGGGATTAGGATCGTGAAATGTTGGTATCAAAGCCTAGGTTACATAGGTCTCACGAGTCATGAGCGGGTTTAGTAGAATCTCGCGGATCGGTATGAAGACACCTATATTTATCCTCGAGAGGCTCCAGAACCTTTTAGGAAAAACTTTATATTCTTGAAATTCTTGTCGTGCAACCTTGATGATCCGATAACTAAACTTCTGTTAATCTATTCTCTCATATATGGTTAGGACGCGAGCTACCGGACGCACTGGACGACCACCAGTACAACCCACTAAGGCCACCAGAGGCCATGGATGCTGTCGTGGCATAGGCAGAGCAGCAAGGGCAACACCTGTTGATCCACCAACTACCCCAATTCAAGATCAAGCTTCAGCAACACCAGTTCAGGCACCAGCTGTGCCAATCATGATCCCAGGTCTAGAGGAGGCCTTGGCCCAGATCTTGTTAATTTGCACTGCCTGGCTCAGGAAGTTTCAGCCACCATAGCAACAACTACTTCAGAAGATGGGGGAGGTAATCATACCCCCGCTGCTCGCACACCTGAGCAGGTAGTGCAGGGACTACAGACACCGGAGGCACCTCCAACCCATCCCGTTGCTTTAGCTCAGGAGTTCATGGTACCAGTTATGCCGGATGATGAGCAGCGTCGTCCTGAGAGGTTTGGTAGACTCTATCCTCCATCATTCAGTGGTGCTGAGGGCAAGGATGCATAGAGTTTTCTAGACAAGTGTCAGTGGATGCTCCGTACAATAGGGATTCTCGAGTTAAGTTGTGTGGCATTTAATTCCTTTCAATTTTTTGGGGTTTTCTTCACTTGGTGGGAGGCGAATGGGAGGCATAGGCTGGTTGGTGCAACGCCCCTTACTAGGTAGCATTTCTCCTCTCTCTTCTTGGAGAAGTATGTATCAAAGTCTCGCAGAGAGGAGCTGCATAGACAATTTGAGTTGTTGCGTCAGCGGGATATGACCGTGTCACCGTATGAGTCGAGGTTTTCTGAGTTGGCTCATCATGCCTTCTGGATGGTTCCGATTGATCGTGAGAGCATCAAGAGAGTTGTTGACGGCCTTAACTATGACCTTCATATTCTTATTACTATAGAGAGTGTTGGGTGTTACGTTCAAGGAGGTGATTGATATTGCTCGCGAGATTGAGACGGTTCGCCTTTAGGATCGAGAGGAGAGGGAGTCCAAGAGGCCTCAAGGATCGGGTAGTAATAGTGGAGTTCCTTTGAGGGGCCAGTTCCAACATAGTAGAGGTTGTTCTTTCAGGCCTGCTCAGTCAGCCCGTACAGAGTATCGCAGGGCATCTTCAGATCTTGGTAATCATAGGTCTCAGCAGGGTTAGCCTTCATTCAGCGCCCACCCAGCTTAGGGTTCCTCTCATGCCCCGTGAGCTCAGTGTTCTTCTATGCCGAGTGCATCAGCTAGTCAGTTCGGTGCGAGGGGTTCCCTTCAGTCCCTTTCTCCTACGCCTGGGAGTTATTTTGAGTGTGGAGAGTTTGGGCATGTGTGGAGGTGGTGTCCTCATCGTGTTTCTAGTTTGTCCCAGTAGAGGGGTCATCCCTCGACTTCTGCGCCAGTTACTTCACCACACGTCCAGCCAGCAATGGGTGGAGGTCAGGTAGCCAGACGTCTCCCCATAGGGAGAGGTTGATCAGGCGATGGCGAGGCTCATTTCTATACTATTCCAGGCATATCAGATGGCATTTCTTCAGATGTTGTGATACAAGTATTGTTTCAGTCTGCCAAGAAATGGATCTGTATTATTCTCGGTTCTACCTTTTCTTATGTGTCCTCGTATTTTGCTCATTATATTGGTATGCCCCGGGAGTTTCTTGCTTTACCTGTTCATGTGTCTACCCTATTTGGTGATACTGTTATTATATATCGCGTGTACTGGTCATGTGTTGTGACTATTGGGGGTATAGAGACCCGAGTGGATCTATTGCTATTGAGCAGAGTAGGTTTTGATGTAATTTTGGGTATGGATTAGTTATCTCCGTATCGTGCTATTGTAGCATGTCATGCTAAGACAATCACTTTGGCTATGCGGGGTATACCGCGGATCGAGTGACATGGTGTGACTGATTATGTTCCTAGTAGAGTAATATCTTTCTTGAAGGCCCAACGTATGCTCGGGAAGGGTTGCCTTTCATATCAAGCATTTGTGAGGGGTGTTGGAGCTGAGACTCCTAGTATTGATTCTGTTCCGGTGTTGAGGGATCTCCCTGATGTTTTTCCTGAAGACCTGCCAGGCATGACACCGGACAGGGATATTGATTTTGGTATTGACCTAGTGTCGGTCACTCAGCCCATTTCTATTCTATCGTATCGTATGGCACTAGCAGAGTTGAAAGAATTCAAGGAGCAACTTCAGGAACTCCTAGATAAGGGATTTATTCGGCCTAGTGTGTCACCTTGGGGTGTTCCCGTTCTGTTTGTGAAGAAGAAGGATGGCACAATGAGAATGTGAATCGATTATAGGCAATTGAATAAGGTAACAACTAAGAACAATTATGCTTTGCCTCGCATTGATGATTTATTTTACCAACTTCAGGGAGCAAGTGTGTTCTCCAAGATTGATCTTCGATTGGGCTATCACTAGTTGAAGATCAAGGATTCAGATATTCTTAAGAATGCTTTCAGGACAGGATATGATCATTATGAGTTCTTTGTGATGTCCTTCGGGCTAACCAATGCCCCAACAGCGTTCATGCATTTGATGAGCAACGTGTTCCGGCCTTATCTTGATTAATTTATTAGTCTTCATTGATGATATTCTGGTGTACTCGCGTAGTCAGGAAGAGCACACGGAGCATTTGCGAGTTGTAATGCAGATATTGAGGGAGGAGAAGCTTTATGCAAAGCTCTCCAAGTGTGAGGTTTGGCTCGATTCAGTGGCTTTCTTGGGGCATGTGGTGTCCAGCGAGGATATTCCGGTGATCCAAAGAAGATAAAGGTGGTTCAGAGTTTTCCTAGACCCTTCTCAACCGTAGAGATTCATAGCTTTCTTGGGTTGGAAGGATATTATCGCCGATTTGTTCAGGGATTCTCATCTATGGCATCTCCCTTGACCAAGTTAACTCAGAAGGGTGTTTTATTCGTATGGTCCGATGAGTGTAAGGAGGGCTTCTAGAATCTCACGACAGCCTTGACCACATCTCTAGCATTGGTTTTGCCATTAGCTTCAGGTTCATATACCATGTATTGTAATGCTTCTGGAGTTAGGATTAGTTTTGTATTGATGCAAGAGGGTAGAGTTATTGCTTATACTTCTCGTCAGTTGAAGCCCCATGAAAAAAAAACTACCCCGTTCATGATTTGGAGTTGGCTGCCATAGTTCATGCATTGAAGATTTGGAGGCGTTATTTGTATGGCGTATCTTATGAGGTATTCACCGATCAACGCAGTCTTCATCATTTGTTCAAGCAAAAGGATATTAATTTGAGGCAGCAAAGATGGTTTGAGTTGCTTAAGGATTATGATATCATATAATACCATTCGGGAAAGTCCAATATGGAGGCCAATGATTTGAGGCGAAAGGCAGTGAGTATGGGGAGTTTGGCATATATCTCAGTTGGGGAGAGACCCCAGTTGATGTTCAGGTTGTAGCCAATCGGTTCATGAGGTTGGATATTTCGGAGCCTGGCCGGGTGTTGGCATGTGTGGTTTCTCATTTTTCCTTATATGATCGTATCTGAGAGCGCCAGTATGATGATCTGCATTTGCTTTTCCTTAGGGACAGAGTTCAGCATGATGATGCAAGAGATGTGACCATCAGCGATAATAGGGTGTTGAGGATGCATGGTCAGATTTGTGTGCCTAATGTTGATGGGCTTAGAAAGTTGATTCTGGAGGACGCCCACAGCTCGCGGTATTCCATTCATCCGGGTGCCACAAAGATGTATCATCATTTGAGACAACACTATTGGTGGAGAAGATTGAAGAAAGATATTGTGGGATTTGTACCTCGGTGTCTCAATTGTCAGTCTGTGAAATATGAGAATTAGACACCTGATGGCTTGCTACAACGTATGATTATTCCTGAGTGGAAGTGCAACAGGATCACTATGGACTTCGTTGTTGGACTTCCACGTACTTTGAAGAAGTTCAAGTGTGTACTAGATATTTTCAGAGTGGTTGGCAGAGATTTATATCTGGGAGATTGTTCGGTTGCATGGTGTTCTGGTTTCCATCATCTCAGATAGAGGTACTCAGTTTACTTCATAGTTTTGGAGAGCTGTGCAGAGAGAGTTGGGTACTCAGGTGGAGTTGAGCACATCATTTCATCCTTAGACAGACGAGCAGTCCGACCGCACTATACAGATATTGGAGGACATGTTGCATGCTTGTTTTATTGATTTCAGAGGCTCATGGGATGAGTTTCTACCGCTTGCAGAGTTTTCTTACAACAATAGCTACCAATTGATATCCATATGGCTCCATATGTGGCTTTATATGGGAGGCATTGTAGATCTCCAGCTGGTTGGTTCAAGCCTGACGAGGCAAGGCTATTGGGGACAGATTTGGTTCAGGATGCCTTTGAGAAGGTGAAGGTGATTCTGGAGAGGCTTCGTACTGCGCAGTTACGACAGAAGTGTTATGCAAACCGGAAGGTTCAAGATGTGTCCTACTTGGTTGGTGAGAAGGTCTTGCAGAAGGTTTCGCCCATGAAGGGTCTTATGAGATTTGGGAAGAAAGGGAAGTTGAGTCCGTGATTTGTTGGGCCTTTTGAGGTGCTTCGGAGGATTGGGGAGGTGGCTTATGAGCTTGCTTTACCACCTAGCTTGTCAAGTGTGCATACGGTATTTCATGTTTCTGTGCTCCGAAAGTATATTGGGGATTTGACTCATGTTTTGGACTTCACCATGGTTCAGTTGGATGATTATTTGACATATGATGTGGAGCCAGTGGCTATTTTGGATCGCTAGGTTCGGAAGTTAAGGTCAAAGGATATAGCTTCACTGAAAGTGCAGTGAAGAGGTCGCCCCATGGAGGAGGCCACCAAGGAGACCGAACGGGAGATGCAGAGCAGATGTCCTCACCTATTTGAGGCTTCACGTATGTTTTTTGACTTGTTTGAGGATGAACATTTGTTTAAGATGGGGAGGATGTTACGGCCCCGTCAGTTGTCTTATGAGTTACTGCTCCGTTTTCCAAATTTTTGCTTCTTTATGGTTGTTTATCCGTGTTTTATGTGATCAAGTCGATTAGTTTGCTTTCAGAGAGGATTTGGTAAAGTTTGAGACACTTAGTCTCTTTCAAGAAGGTTTAAGTTTAAAACGTCAACCAAATGTTGACTTATGTGCTAGAGGGCTCGGATGTGAGTTCCGAAAGTTCCACTAGATTTGGAAGGTGATTTATTAATTAGGAGTGTTATCGGAACGGGTTTTTGAGGTTCGGATTAGAATTAGGCTTGAATCAGGGAAGTTGAGATTTTGGCGATTTCCGGTTGGTAGGTGAGATTTTGATCCGGGGTTCGGAATAGGATTTCGAGAGTTGTAGTAATTTTGTTATGTCATTTTGTATGTGTGTGCAAAATTTTAGGCCATCCGGATGTGGTTTGGTTGGGTTTTTGATCGAAAGCATATTTCGTAAGTGTTTGGAAACTTAGGCATGGATTCGAAGAGTTTTGGGAAATTTGATGTTGTTTAAGGTCTTTTGATGATTGGAATAATATTGAATGAGGTTCTAGGGTATGTAGGTTTTTCCGGTTGAGGTCCTGGGGTCCTCGGGTGAGTTTCGGGTAGTCAATCAGACCATTTTTGAAGTTTAAAAGTTGTAGATTTAGTGTTCAGCAGTTGCAGAGAATTAGGCCTTCGCGATTGCATGGGATATATCGCGATCGTGTAGATGAAATTTTGGATGGAAGGAGTAAAGCCTTCGTGTTCACATTAGTGGCCTTGCATTCGTGGAAGGCTGGGATCGTGTGCTTCGCGTTCGCATGAGGTATTATGCAATCGCATATAAGGAATAGGGTCAAAGAAGAATTTTTTCTTCGCGTTCGCATTAGAGGGCTAGCGCTCGCGTAAACATGGGAAGTGGAAGTATCGCATTTGAATGGTGTTTGTCACTTTCACGTAGTGTATTGTGGAAGTCATGGAAATTTGTTCTTCACGATCGCGAGGCTATGGCCGTGATCGCGGTGAAAGAATTGGCAGTGCTGGGCAGAATGTTTTAAGTCGTTTCATCCGTAATTTTGTGGCTCAATTCCCCCATTATTGATCATTTTGAGAGCTTTTTGAAAGGAATTAAAGAGTGGTTGAAGGAGAAACGTTTGGAGGTAAGAATTTTGGACCTAAAACTCAATTTTATTGTGAAATTTATCTAGGAATTCATGGAAACTTAAGCTAAAAAAGGAAGAATTATGAGCTTGGAATTTTGAATCTTTGATTGGGGACTTGGAGGACCATTTGAGGTCTCCTATATGTATGAACTCGTGGGAGGATAAGGAACTTGTTGATGTGAAAATATTTTAGTTTTGAGAAGTGGGTGCGGGCTTGAATTTTTGCTAATTTCAGAATTTTTGATATTTTCAATTGTTTTGCCTTTGGGCTTTGTTCCTTTAGCATATTGTGATGTATTTGTTCTGATTATGGATAAATTCGACGCGTGTAGAGGCCGATTCGAGGGGCAAAGGTATCGTGAGCTAGAGGTTTAGCTGTTTCGCGGTGAGTAATGATTGTAAATGATATCCTGAGGGTTTGAAACCCAAGATTTTACATGGTAGTGCTATATTGAGGTAAGACACGGGCTGATGGTGAGTGTGGGGACGTTTACTATTGAGGATTGTGACTTGGTCCGTCCCGATTGATGTCTTTACCGCGTAGTTGACTGAAACTTATTTGTTATCATCATGATTTAGGCTGATTGCCATATTTAGGCTTCGTTCCAACTATTTGAACCATCCGGGGATTTTTATCACTATTTCCTCATTATTTTGACTTATACTTGAACTAAATCCTGTTGTTTTCCACTATTTTATAACTCAACCACTTTTACTTAATTTTGAGACTTAATGATATTTTTAAATGATGTTTTTGACTGAGAACGATTGTTTTACTAATGCTGGAGGGGCTTGTGATGATTTTCGGACTAAGTGATACGGAGAGCCAGATGTGAGGATACACTAAGCGATACGATGTCGAGGGCTTTAGATATATTTATACACCACGAGTTGGCTTGAGTGATATGAGGCTGATAGCCGAGATTTGATGCCACAAGATGACTTGATATTGCGCTTGGGCCGTAAGGGCCCCCCGGAGTCTGCACACCCCCAGTGAGCGCTGGTACCCGTTGTGATTTGAGGGTGAGCTGAGGGGTTGATATTGCTCTAAGAGTGAGCTCGAGGGCTGGTACTGTTTTGAGTTGTTACCCAAGGGTCGAATTTTTGTTTGTTATTTACTTGCCAATTTAATTGTTTTACTTGTTGAAAATGAAATTTACTAGATATTTCACCGATTCGTTGTTATAAGTGATTTTACTGCTTCTGTATAGAATGCTCTGTGTCTTCACTTGTTTTCTTTCTATTAGCCATTATCTATAATTATTATTTACTGGGTCAGAGTACACACATTAATCCCTGCACCGTGTGTGCAGATTCAGGCATAGCCGATTTTGTTCGTGACAACTGATCCTCCCAGTCCAGGCGGTGTTTGAGAGACTATGAGGTAGTTGTTGGCATCCGCAGCCCCTGTGCCTCCCTTATCTTATTATTTCTATGTTCTCAAGCTATTGTACAAGATATTGTATTTGGTAGACTTGTATCAGAATCAGTAGTTGCTCATGACTTGTGACACCCCTGTTAGGGTTGTGTCGGGAAGGTTTCCCACTATTGTTATCTATATTTCCACAAATTATTTCCCCACTATTTTTCATGCTTTGGTGATTTTTTTTGTTGTAAAAGTTTGGAAAGTAACCGTGGCATTTGAATATTGAGGAGCGTTGGCTCAAGTCATATAATGAAATTTGAAAGTGTAAGAGAAAAATTGAACCCTATTAAAGCATTGTCTCAAGTCGTAAAGGGAGTTGTGAAATAAAGGAGAAAAAGGGAAAAGAATGTCTCCCTTCTCAGGATATTCTTGTTGTTTTGATGTTGTTTCTTGCCGGGACTTGTTGTTGAATTATTGTTCCCTTATCAGGATTCTTATTGTAACTTCATTTATTTCCTTTCCCTATTGTTTGTGATTGTTGTTTGCGTGAGGAAGAGACTTAAAGCACGAAGAGTGATGTGTACTGTTTTAGTGAGAGAGTGTTAAAGCACGAATAGTGATGCCGTTTATGATTTATGAGAAAAGAGTATAAAGCGCAAAGGGTAATGTCGTGCCGCACGATGTACCATTCGGTACTGATTATAATGATTATATTGTGAGGAAGAGAGTAAAAGGACGAAGGGTGATGTCGTGCACATTTTGATTACTTGATTGCTTGGTGAGTATGAGAGTAAAAGCACGAAGGATTATGTCATGCTTTTATTGATTTCAGATTCTTGTTGATATTTGAGATATGTTACTTCTTTCATTTTTCGTTGTCTTTTTATTCTAAATTGATATCTCCTCCACAACATGTTACCCCTCCCATACTTGACTGTACTTTAATGTTCTTCTTTTCCGCTATATATAGTTGAATTGCACAGGTTTATCTGGTAGTTTCTTCCTAGCCTCGTCACTACTTCGCCGAGGTTAGGCTAGGCACTTACCAGCACATGTGGTCGGTTGTGCTGATACTTCACTCTGCATTATGTGCAGATCCCAGAGCAGCTTTTGGACTGTATATTCGGTGGCTACCTTCATTCCACTCGAAGATCCATGGTAGACATGCAGCGTACGCAGGCTCTGGCGTCTCCCTCTATCCCTTATATTATTATTTCATATCCTTAGTTCAGAAATAGTATATCATTTATTTTCAAACTTTGTATGTAGCACTCGTAGATCGTCTGTGGTTGCACTGTGACACCATTTTTGGGTGGTTAAAGCTTAAATAGTTGTATTAGATACATGTTCAAATATGTTACTACTTTTCTTCCGCTTATTTTAGATTTCTGTTGTTTGCATGTTGTTGCTTTATAATTGTTAAAAAGTATAAAAAGGATGAAAAGGTAAATTGTTCAATAGTCAGCTTGCCTGGATTACATTAGTATGCGCCATCACGACCCCGAAGGGTAGGAAATCTGGGTCGTGTCAATATGAGACAGGTTAATCATGATTTAAATGAGTTTTAAGTCATGATATGACTATATATGATGTGTGGATATGAATATAAAGTTTGGAAAAATCGGATTTATGTTGCGGAAAAATCGACTAAGGAATTGTCTTGTAATGAAGCATTTTGAGCAATACATTCTATTTGTTATATGAAGTCTTTTTGGGAAATATTATATATAAAAATGAAGATCTTGGAACCTATTTTCAATGGTCTAAACCATATATTCATACGACATTGGGTGGAGAAATATAAATTTATAAAATAAATACGATTGGCTCATCTGTAGTTCGCATGAAGAATAAATTTATTTGTGGGTTCAAAATTGCTCGTTCGCTATAGTTTTGTCAGTCTACCCGTTAATTAAATATGCTCTAATATATATCTCCTAGAAAGTTGTATAATCTGGTTTATTTATTTTACTTTATTTAGTACATTTAAGGTTGTATAACGCATGCTTGCTTTTAATATTGTTTACCTCAAAGTTATCACATACATTGCAAAAGTAAAACAATAAAATTAAAATGAGGGCCAATCATAGCAGATCCTAATAACCAAAAGACCAAATGGGAAATTCAAGAGACGGGTGTTATTAATTAAGGAGAGGGGGTAGAGATCTTTTATTGATAAACGATATGGTCCTTTCTCTTAGTATTTATAGCTGTGAATCTTGCCAGCTAGCGTTGGGTGATCGGGGTCATGTCAAGGGGACACCTGCCAGTAGCGAACAAGCTGCGACCTTATTTATTAAGTTGAGTGATCTTCGAGTGCTTATTATTAACGAATAGTTATGCCATTTGTTAGCCCGAATATGCTTAAGAGCCAATTAATCTTATTAATTATCATGAGTCAAGTTTTTACCCATACAGTTAGTCCCTCTGCTTATTGAGGTCGGGATTCGATTGAACTCGATGAGCAGACTTTATCGAACGTGACTCAAAAACATCAGGAAGAGGGGATCGGATGTCGCTTCGGCCATGTCCTAGGAGGGCCGCATCCATTCATGCTTCGAAGATGGCCACAGTCGTTTGTAATCGAATGACTGTCGTAGCCAGCTTTACTTATTTGAGAATGGCCGTAGTCATTCTGTGCCTTGAAGGCATCCGTAGTCGCTTACGTTCAGGAGATGGCTGTAGCCGTCTGTGCACCTGGAGAATGGTCGTAACCATTTTTACATTTGGGGATTGGCCATACCCGCTTATGCTTGGGGAGATGGCGATATCCATTTGTATTTGGAAGACTGTTGTAGCCATTTTCATCTGGAAAGGGCCGTAGCTGGTTGTACTTAGGAGATGACCGTAGCCGTTTGCGTTTAGGAGACGGCCATAGCCATTTGTACTTGGATAAGGGCCGTAGCCGGTTGTACTCAAGAGATGGCCGTAGCCATTTGCATTTAGGAGAGGACCGTAGCCATTTATACTTAGAGAAGGGCCGTATCTGGTTGTACTTAGGAGATGACCATAGTCATTTGCGTTTAGGAGATGGTCGTAGCCATTTGTACTTGGAGGAGGGTCGTAGCCGGTTGTACTTAGGAGATGGTCGTAGCCGTTTGCATTTAGGAGATGGCTGTCTGATGTTTTCACCTAGGGTCGTGTATTCCCGTAGGCGGCCCTAGGGATATAGGCATGCCTCATGTGCATTGCAATGACGTTTGGTGTATTGAGGCATACTAGACATCTTTCCATCATACCCAGGTCGTTGACCCTACTTCAAAGACGAAGTGTCGATGGATGGTTGAGAAACCCGTTTTGTGATATTTGTCATAATGAAACCTGTTACTTGTGGATTCAAACCGCTTTGCGGTTGGTTGTGCAGTTAATGGTGGCTTTTGGAATTCACAAAAGCGGCCTTTGCAGTATAAATAATGACTTATATTATCTGTTTCTCACTTTTAAGTATTTGTCTAAGTAATACTTATGAAGAAGCAACTCCTCTAACACTTTTTCTTCATCATTTTGTGTTGTTCTTTGTCTTCTTTCACTCAACCTCCATTTTTACCCCTTCTTCGGTGAACCTCGTTCGCTCATTATAAAGTAATCAGCAATGGCAAGCAGTTCTCACACAGAGCTTTCTCCGGTGAATCTTCCGGTAGTCGATGGGTCTTCTGTTGTGGCGAGGGCCATTGAGTCGGCGGATACCGATAGGATCCTGTCGGCAGTCGATATCCTTTCTCTGCCCAGGGATCCGACAACCGACTTCACCGCTAATGAGAGGGAGAACCAGGTTAATGAGGCCCTACTTATAGGTGAGGTGGGCCTCGCCTATTTAAGGGAGCAGTGGGGCATTCCTCGTTCAACCGACATCTCCCTTTCCAGGAGCGAGGAGAGGGTTCATATGGATCGCCCCGGATATTGCATTTTCTATGCTTACCCTTTCAGATTAGGGTTCAAGCTTCCTCTTCCGGTGCTGGTAGTGGATTTTTGCTGTTACTATGAAGTGTGCCCTGGGCAACTCGTCCCTTCCTTTTACAAGCTCTTTGCCATGCTTGCAAGTATGCCGAATTGGCGCGAAGGCAAATAATGTTGCGGCACGTGTTGACTCTGTATGCCCCTTAAAGGGTCCGTTGTACCATGATTCGAATGGTCCCTCGTGGGGTTCGAGGTTTGAATGTTGAGCTAGACGACACAGTCGACTCTCATTCTTTCGAAAACTTTTTCTACGTCAGGATCGAGCATTTGGTGGGAATGTCAAGGGATTCCCAAAGACTTGGAACCACAAAAGTGAGTTTCCTATTCGTTGAGCCCTTCCTTCAGCTCTTTTTTATTTTTGTTTTAATGGGTATTAACTTTTATCTTGTGTTTGTAGCTGAGGGGGTGGCCCCATCCACTATGTCCGGCATTGGCGAATGGGTCGAGGCCGTACTCCCTAAAACAGCGGGGATTCGCACATGGTCATCCTTCTAGGAAAGACACGACCATAGGCCCGCTTCTGATGAGTGTTTGAGTTGTTGCATTGTTCTTGTTTAGTCATGCTAAATTTCTCTCCTCTTAATTCTTTTTCTTTTGTTGATCAGGGGCGGTGCGCTGCGTGAGGGCTCCTCAGCCTGCTTTCCGCAAGCCGGTTGCAACTGTTCAGCTGGCTATGGCGCCAACACCACGCCCAGTTCCGAGTGCGACTTCAGCTGAGTCGTCGATGGCCCACTCCCCAGCATGGTCTAGGACTCGGGTCTAGGTGTCTTCGAGAGTTGTTCTCCCTAGGGCGAAACAATCGTTGGACGAGGAGCAGGAAGAGGGGGAGGAGGAGGAGGAGAGAGCGTTGGTTAGGCAAAGGGTCGCCTTCCTACCTACAGCGGAGGTGGTACATTGGACTCCCCACCATCGAATGCCGAAGGGGAGGAGGCGGTTGTGCCTGCCCTTGGGTAAAAACACAATGGGGGTTGCCCCGATCGGCTTAGGCCGTAATGAAACCGCCGCTTCGGCGGCAACATCATCAGCACCAGCTGCTGAGAGGGAAGTTGGTTCCTCAGCAGCTGCTTTGGTTAGGGAAACAAGTGTCAACCCATTGGCGGGGGGAGAAGCTTCGATCTCTCGGCGATCGAGGAAGGAAGGGATGTTGCGGGAGAGGAGGTAGACTCCGAATCCTACCTGGAGTCCGACGACATCCACAGGCTCCAGGAAGGCTTCACCAACGCGACGGCACATGCAGAGGGGCTGTATCGTTATGCCAAGATTCCTACATACCAAAATTTGTTGCTTGAGGAGGACAATTTGGTGCCGATGTTTGCGCCCTTGTGCTCGGAGAAGGAGAGCAGGTCGCTGAGGGACGTTTCAGACGTCGGATTGATGATCGAGGTGGCCTTGATGGGTTTTAGCATATGTGTGGCGATTTTCTTTCATTTTTTCTCTAGCCTTGGTTTGTTTCCTAACTTCACTGCTGCTTTTGTCTTGCAGACCTTTCTTCTGGAGGTAGAGAGCATGTGCTGGGCCAACGTTTGCTCGGGGCTCTTCTTGAGGGCGCTTGAGAAGTATCGCCACTACCATGATAAGTGTCGTGTTATGCACGAGCGTCTGAGGAACGACCCCCGCAGCCGGGAGTTGGTTGAGGAGTTGGCGAGGCGGGAGCTTTTGGTGCAGCAAGCTCAGAGCAGTGCTCTCAAGGAGAAACTCCATCGCAGGGACGAGGAGGTGGAGGCCGAGAGGAACGCTGCAGCTGAGAAGGAGCACCGGAGTCAGGAGGCTTTGGCGGAGGCCTCTGAGGCCCTGATTAGGCCGGTGGTCAAGCTGGACGAGGAGCTTACTGCATCGAGGCGGCAAGCCAGGGATGCTTCTACGAAGGCTGGGGCGTTGGAGGCGGCGGTCCGCGTTCGCGAGAGGGAACGAGAGCTGGGGAGGTATGTTGCGGAGGTATGTTGCGGCTTTCAGAGTGGCGGGACTAAGAGAACGGATGGCATTTACGAACGGGATGCCCAAGTTGCAGCACATCGGATCGCGGCCTTGGAGGCTGAGAATCAGCGTATGAGGGACCAGGCTGCCTCTAACGGCCCCGCTCGCGACCTTTGGTCTTTTACTGAGGCCCATCTTGACGTGTATAGGAAACTATGGGAGGTTGGTGTTGTGCCTGAGGCTGTTTATGAGGGGGCCCGCCGAAAGGCTCGTGATGCTCGTCTTGAATGTGGCTTCGACCCGGCCACTCTAGGGGCTGATGATGCCACTGAGGCCACTGACGATGGCGCAGGTGGCCTTGAGGGAGGCGCGAGTGGTGCTGAGTAGAAGGAATTTTTATAGAGTTAGTTTTTATTCTGTTTTTTTTTTTTGTTGTTTTTTATTGCCATTTGCCTTTTTTCTTTTTTTGCCGTCCTTGGATATATGTAAATGGAGGTGACCTGTTCTAAATAAGACTGTGAATATATACGGAATTTTATGTTCTTCTTCTTTTTTTATTTCCGAGATATCTTTCTCACTCATTCAAGGGGGGTTTCGCCTTTAGATTTTTATGGGGGGCGTGTTGATCTCCCTACGACTTTAGTCGTGATAACGTTGGTGGCCTTGGCCATGATGACGTTGATGGTCTTTGTCAGTTGGACGAATTCAACTATTGTCGGGCATTTGCTTACCCTAGTCAAAAACTAGATGGGCTGCTAGCATCAATGGCCTTAGCCGTGATTGACCGCTTTTCATTTATCATTTTGCTTTACTTGGCATGAGTAAGTTGTAGCCGTTATTTGGCAAGGGTTGCATGTTGCCTTAGTCCCAGTTCGGGCATGGCCGAATTGTTGGTCGTGGCCTTGTAATTCGACTAGGGCCGAACTTATCATGGTCTGAATCTAAGTTCGAGTTAGGCATGCTTACATGATTGGCGAGGGTGCTTAACTTGTCCCTTCGTTCATAGAGGAATAGGCCTTGCAACATCCAATGATGAGGGCGCTTGGCCTGAGCCTCAGTTTATTCTGTAGTTGAATTTTTGTGCGAGATCGTGTGGTCTGGGTTGTTGTTCAACTGTAGTTGAACCTTTGCAATTTTGTTGTCAAAGGCCCATGGTGTGAGTCCTAGTTCAACTCATAGTTGAACTTTTGGGCGAGGGCGCGTAGCCTGAGATGTTGTTCAACCAAAGTTGAACCTTTGCAATTTTGTTGTCGAAGGCTCACAGCTTGAGTCCCAATGCAACTCGTAGTTGCACTTTTGGGTGAAGGCATGTAGCCTGAGTTGTTGTTCAACTGTAGTTGAACCTTTGCAATTTTGTTGTCGAAGGCTCATAGCCTGAGTCTCAATTCAACTCGTAGATGCACTTTTGGGCGACGTCACGTAGCCTGAGCTGTTGTTAGACCGTAGTTGAAACTTTGCAATTTTGTTGCCGAAGGCTCATAGCATGAGTCCCAATTCAACTCGTAGTTGCACTTTTGGGCGGGGGAACGTAGCCTGAGCTGATGTTCAACCGTAGTTGAACCTCTATAATTTTGTTGTCGAAGGCACATAGCCTGAGTCCCAGTTAAACTCATAGTTGAACTTTTGGGCGAGGGCACGTAGCCTGAGCTGTTATTCAACCGTAGTTGAACCTTTGCAATTTTGTTGTCGAAGGCACATAGCCTGAGTCCCAGTTCAACTCGTAGTTCAACATTTGGGCTAGGGCATGTAGCCTGAGATGTTGTTCAACCGTAGTTGAACCTTAGCAATTTTGTTGTCGAAGGCACATAGCCTGAGTCCCAGTTCAACTCATAGTTAAACTTTTGGGCGAGGGCACGTAGCCTGATTTTTTGTTCAATCGTAGTTGAACCTTTGCAATTTTGTTATCGAAGGCACATAGCCTGAGTCCCGGTTCAACTCATAGTTGAACTTTTGGGCAAGGGCACGTAGCCTGAGCTGTTGTTCAATCGTAGTTGAACATTTGAAATTTTGTTGTCGAAGGCACATAGCTTGAGTCTGAGTTCATCTCATAGTTGAACTTTTGGCTTTTCATTTGACCTGTTTTTATTAGGAGGGGGGAGGGTTAGGTTGAGATCTTGTCTGATTTGTACGTAGTCTTCTTGACTAGTTTGTAGAGGCCATTCTGTTATGGATCTTGGTTCAAGATGCCTTCTTGCCACTTTCTGGCAGGGTCTCGTATCGAGGGGATGAGCATCCCTCGCCCGTGTTCTCCTCGTAGGGAGGGGGTATCTGCTTTCTCTTCTTCTTCTTTCTTTTTCTTGAGAACGGGGGGGGGGGGGTCAGGGCTTTGAACTCTTGCCGGATCTTTCGAGTTTCCTTCACCCGCTGTACTACTTTGGCTTATTCGAGCTGGGTTGCTTTCCCGTTTGGGTGTTTTCTTTCCCTTTTGTTCTAAGGATGAACTACGTGATTGTGCTATGAAATTCCACAGTCGGCGCCAAATTGTCTAGCTCAAAGTAATCACATACTTTGCAAGCGTAAAATAATAAAATTAAGATGATAACCAATCATAGCAGATCGTAATAACCAAAAGACCAAATGAAAAATGCAAGAGAGGAGTGTTATTAATTAAGAAAACGGGGGTAGAGATCTTTTATTGATAATATTGGTTTGGCTTGCCCCTCCATGGAGAGGTTCAGAGCCTTACAATAGTTTTTTTCCTTTTTTCAAGGAGTGGAGGAGAATAAGAAGGAGAAGCCCCCTTTTAAGGTTCTTTTTCTTAGTATTTATAGCTGTGAATCTTGCCAGCTGGCATAGAGCAGTCAGGGTCATGTCAAGGGGACGCCTGCCAGTAGCGAACAAGTTGTGACCTTATTGATTAAGCTGTGTGATCTTCGAGTGCTTATTGTTAACGAACAGTTATGCTATTTGTTAGCCCAAATACGCTTAAGAGCCAATTAATCTTATTAATTATCACGAGTCAAGTCTTGACCCATACAAATTTAATGCAGATGCTATATATTTGTAGAGTATGAGTTGTAGATGATAAACTCGGATGAACATGATCTCTTTCCTTTTGTTTTGTTTTGTACAATCTTTTGTTTGGATCAGTACGTTCTCATCAACAATTGATTTAAGCACCAACATAAACTTTGGTTAATCTATTTATTGATATTGTTTGATTTTTGGTATAGCAAGAAGGAAGATTGACAGATCAATTATAGCGAATTTATACATATCATGTATATATGCTAGAGTTATTAAATTTTTCTCACTAGTTATCTGGCCTGCTAGCCATTTCCGAAACATTGGATTTTTAGTGTTTTCAGCGTAAGGCCGAAAGTAGTGCCAAATATGGAGCGCGAAGAAAGAAAAATTGTCCAAGTAAAAACTCTTGTTCTATATGCATCATGACTCTTCAGCTTCTTTACATAATAACTATTGTTCTCTTCTGATCGGTACCAGCTGCCAATTCTTTTCATGTGATTTTGCTTGCCATACATATTGTTGTAGCATTATAAACATCATTGTTACTCTTGTTATCGTCGGGATAAATCTGACATTTTCCCATGTTCTCTTCTATGCATATAAGATATTTTAAGAAGTGAACATCCTTCTTAATACTGGGAAAAGGATTTATCGAGAGGAAAAGAGGGTAACAACTTTTTCATGGAAGAAATTAAATACATATTTCTTTCAAATATTCCCATGAAAAATGTCATATGGTACAAATGATTCGATTTTTACATATAAAAATGGGAAATAACATGTTATGTCCATTTATAAGTAGTTCATTATAAAAATTGACCAATTCATAAAATATTACTAATATTAGCCAATTAGCTATTTGTAACAAAAAAAGGTCAAATGTTTGCTTTCTTTTCAGTGGATGTTATTTAGAATAGATTGGGTACATCTTCAGGAGCTTGAATCTCAGTTTTAGGATGATTTGGTAAGTTTTGAGGTAGTTTGCATTGAAAATTCGAAGTAAAAACTGAACATTAAAAAAGTGATATGTGTATCACACTGTGTATTATTTGTGTATCATATATGCATCATATTTGTATTAATTGTGTATCACACATATGTATCCATGTTTACGTGTATGTGAGAACATGCGTGATACATGTTTGATACATGTGTCACAGAAGAATTTTTTGAACTTAATTTAATTACGAATTTTGATACCAAATCAGTCTAAATTACCTCCAATCTTTCTCAAATTTTGTATATTGACGTATCTATATGTTTTCAATGAATTTCAAATGTACCCATGAAAAAGTTCCTTTTTTGCTTAGCGTTTTCTAATACTTTTCTTGTATTTCATTACCTTATTATCTACCTCAGCATTTAATACTGCTAATCAAGCTTAAAATTATGGAAGGAGATTTTTCCGTGTGATTCTTTGAGAAAAAAGAACTTTATTTATTTGGTTTTTCAATTTTTATATGTGTTTGGCTAGTTTTAGTAAGTCTATGATCTAGGGGTGTTCATTGGGCGGATTGGGCTGCTTTTTACTCTAACGGTTTGGCTTAACGGTTATCGGCTTTTTAAATGTATTCATCCGTTAGCCACCCGATAAGATATCAGGCGGATTGGTATCGGGTTAGCTCTTATCGGGCGGTTACTGGACGGTCTATCGGTTTAATACCTAAGGGCTCAAATGTATTCTATCCGCACACTACATTCAATTTATAATGCAAGCTCAGTAGCTCACTGTCCAGTTTTTTTTTAAACACAACGTATGCAAATAGTAAAACAATTAATTAGCTCATACATCAATTTAGTACCTCAGCAAACAATAGGATGCAAAACTTATACAAGAGATAAAGGCTTGGAGTGCAATCTCCCTATTCTCTAAATAATACCGATATAAAGAAATTCATCAAGATTTCTCCAATATTAGAAGACAAAATCAATGATTTAAGCAAGCACGATAGAAGCGCAAAGCATGAATAAGCTTGAGATTCCGGTCCATGCAATCCTGCTCACTCCATTTTTATCTTTTGCAGCTGGTGTGACTGGCGTTGTCCCAGAACCAGAAGGCAGAAGCAGAAGAACCTGAACTTTTTGGAGCAGCAGCTTTACAAGCGCTAACATCGCCGGGGATATTACAGGCCTTAGGAAGCGCAAGTGGCATCCAACGACTTATAGTCCCGATAACCTGCAGGGCAATATTCCCAAACAGCAGGTCATATAAACAATATTCCCAAACAGCAGGACGTAGGTCATATAAATAATATTATTCCCAAACAGCAGGTCATACAAATGCTCAACGAAATATTTCAAAAATCAACTCATTGTGACAAACAATTAGCCATCAACAATTAATTATGTCGTACTTCATCAAATACAACAGTTACACAAATATTAAGATCCAGAATTGACACAATTTCGTTACTCAATCAAATGAAAGCCGACAACTAACTGCTAGGCGAAGGAAACATCATGGTATATAGTTAAATATCTAACATTGAGGAAATAAATTAAAAGGAAAGGTAAAGAATATAATTCAAGTGTGCAGAAACCCATGAAAAATGTTGATATTTCTACCCCAATAGACTTATTATAAATTGATTAGCCTAGGTCTTGCCAGTGGCACATGCATAAGTTAATAAAAATACTTGGAATATTTTAAAGGGCATCAGTAAAGGTTCAGACAAACAGTTACAACTTACAACTTTTACAGAAGTTATAAGAAATATCAGAAACATGATCAACGCTCTCAATACGACTATAGGTTCACAGATTTCAACATGGAATTCCTAAGGTGCTTAATAGGATCACATTCATAAGAGTATTAACCTTAAACAAACTATTATGTACAGGTAATGTCAATAAAGAGCTTCTTATAAGATTTAAAGACATGGTTTCAGTTCAGGTGGACAGTAAGAAAAGGATTGAGTACTATTTTAAAATAAAGGCATGGGATTATGAAACCAAAATAGGGAAAAATATAACATCAACTATGTAGATGCTTTAATATTTTTACAAAGGCCAGTAAGTTGTACAAAGTCAGCAATGCCATGAGAAGGTTGTGGGAATTGTATTCAGTTAGAATAGAACACAAACCATTAACATGTAAAGCACAGAAGTGAAGAGTTTCAGAAAAAGAATTGCTGATGAATAATCTTACCAAAAATATTAACACTACACGTCAATTACGGAAGGGTCTTTTTCATTGCTAGCTAAATCTGAAAAAAATTAAAATAATAAGTCGTGAGATAAATAAAAGCATATCAACAATACTTATATTATAACAAATATAGTAAACAATATTATTACCTTGTTCAAGCTGCTCGATTTTATCAAGATCTTCCTCAATACTGATGGGTTGTTTTAATATTTCATTTCGAAGCCAATCTTGAAGACACACTAGAGTTTGCACCAATTTAGGAGTTAATGAACTCCTAAATGGATCAAGAAGACGTCCTCCCATACTAAACGCACATTCGGATGCCACACTTGAAAGCGGAACAGCTAATACATCACGAGCCATCTCCGAAAGAGTAGGAAATCTAGCTGAGTTCAATTTCCACCGAAGAAGAACATCAAATTCTTTAGTGTCATCCTCAGTTTCTTCACCTAAATATTTATCTAACTCTATTTTGGTATCAACACCCCCACTCCCACTTTTATGTTTTTATATATCTTGCATGAGTGATTCTAAAAGTCCTATATTTTCGGTGCTTGCTTGACTGCCAGAAACCCCAGAAGCCGCTGGGTCCAATGAAGAACAATCTGAAGATGAAGCAAGCACAACACCTTTTGATCTGGACTTTACATACTCACTGAATAATGAAGTCATGTACTTCGTCACTTCTGCTTGTATAGTTGCTCCCGGATCTACACCAAACATCTTTACAAGTGCAAGGCCAACTGATTCAATCTTGTAACGTGGATCCAAAATAGATGAGATAAAAATTATCTTGTTCATTTTCCCTGGATCACCCCAATACTTATCAAACTTTTTTTTCATATTTTTTGCCATTTCACTTAAAACTACATCTTCATTTGCTATCAATTGCTTCAAATAGACAGCAACTGCGCAAATTTCAAGAAAATGAATATTCGATGTAACATAACGTGAACTAGATATCTTCAAAGTAAGAAGATAAAAGATTTCAAGAAACTTTGTAATTATTT
Organism: Nicotiana benthamiana; assembly: GCA_034376525.1. Taxonomy (NCBI): domain Eukaryota; kingdom Viridiplantae; phylum Streptophyta; class Magnoliopsida; order Solanales; family Solanaceae; genus Nicotiana; species Nicotiana benthamiana. The sequence continues at coordinate 60,312,811 of CM067323.1, forward strand.
TTACATTCTCCCAATCACTACTCAAAGGTTCACCTATAGGAATTCCATCAATATAAGAATGCTCAAGATAATGTCTCAATCCAATTTCACTAGAAGCATAATGTGAAAATGCACTTTCAAATTCAACAGCCCTGCGCAACATCGAGTAGGTAGAATTCCATCTAGTTGGAACATCTAAGCATAAAGTTTTCTTAGAATTGAGTTGTTCAGCTTCAAAACATTCTTGAAACCTCTTCAACCTCACAGGAGACTGCCTAACATATCTCACTGCATGCCTAACACGTTCAATAGACAATGAATATTCTTTTAAACCATCCTGGACCACAAGATTCATGATGTGAGCCATACATCGCACGTGCAGGTGAGTACCATTCATCAAATTAGTTCCCATTTTTGTTAATTGCTTAGATAATTCTTTTATTGTCACACCATTTGAGCTTGCATTATCAACTGTGACAGTGAAGATCTTATTTATCCCCCACTCACGTAGGCACCTACCAATACCGCTTGCCATATCTTCGCCTTTATGACTAACAATAGGACAAAAATTAATTATTCTCTTACGCATATTCCATTCACTATCAATCCAATGGGCAGTGATACACATGTAATTGATTCTTTGTATAGAAGTCCAGGTATCAGTGGTAATACATACTCTTTGTTTTGTTTCTATAAAAACCCTCTTTAACTTTTGCTTTTCTTCATTAAAAAGATCAAAACAATCCCTAGTTATAGTACTACGGCAAGGGACCCGAAAATAAGGTTGCGCCACTTTCATAAAGTCTCTAAAACCTTCTTTCTCAACAAAGCTAAAAGGAAGCTCATCAACTATTACCATACGACATAATGCCTTCCTACATTCTTCTTGTTCAAATTTCCAAGTAACAACAGCTACGTCACCCTGACTACCCCCCGGGGCAGATTGAAAGACTAAATTTGATTGTTTTTTATCAACAATATCAGGGCGCTTAGGACACTTAAGCATATGAGAAAGAAGTGTCGACGTACCATCTTTGGTCTTAAATACATACTCAGTAAAGCAATAATCACATTTTGCTTTTGCATTCCCTTCAGAAGTAATAAATTCTGTAAAATGATCCCACACAACAGACCTTTTTCTTCTTTTTTTGGATATATTTGATTGAGCTTCACTTGTTGCATTTGAATTAGAAGCCCCACTTTCACCCATCATCACCTTATCACTTTGTATATTTTCAACCATGTATGAATCACTGCAACAATAAAAGAAAAGGAATGCGAATAAAGACATTGGTTATTAAAGACAGGTGGAACACACACTAGGAGCTGAAATGGCTATTGGACATATCGAATGAGAGCTTGGATAATTCCAAAATTAGTATAGATATCAATAAATTAAAGCAAGTAAAGAAAGAAAAGTGTCAAAGTGTTGGAGAGATTTATCTAGCCTTAAGGTTATTGAGGTTTATGTTGCAACAAATATTGTCATTTTTTCGCATTTTTCATAGAAATTAAAGTTATTGCAGAAAAAAAAATTGAGGTTTACCTTATAATCTATTAGCACTAAAGTCCCCAACTCCTTGAAATAACTTACTTGTATCTCAAAAAAGTTAAAATCTACATTTAACCTAAATTATCTCGGTATTTTTTTTATTTTCCATCCGATGTTTAACTTGATATTTATTTGCCTTCACATTTATTTCTTGTAATGATTATCAGGTGAAAAAATTATTTCGAGAAAGTACCTGGACATTTCCGACGACCGACATATCTCATCCTGTCATCCATCTCTAAATCATTTAGACGAGGATAAGAAGAGTACCTGGAGAAGTGGAGAGACAAGATTGCGAGAGAGGGAGACCGACGACTAGTGGAAGTAGACGACGACGAGCGGAGGCGGAAAGGATTGGTGGCTACTGGGTACTGGCTGCTGCTTTAAGTGTTAGGGTTTTAGACTTTCAGTTCTCTGTTCTCAGTCTCACTTTCTTTCTTTCTCTAGAATGAGGAATAGGTAATTAGGAATTAGAATATTAGATAATTAGTTTTGTGGTCGAGTGGAGACAGTACACTGTACAGAACATACGGGGGTGGGGGTGTTTGTTTAATTATTTTTGTAATTTGGTATTTTTATTATACACTGATACTTATTTATTTTTAAGGTTTTTATTTTTTTATATTTAATATATATAATTATATAAATAAAAATAAATTTTATATATATATATTCTTAACGGGTTAACGGATTACCCGTTAAGAAAATTGAATAATCCGCCCCCAATCCGATAAGCCGTTAATAAAAAAAAAATTAATCTGTTCCCCGTCTGTTAAGCCGTTAAGCCATTACCACTAAGCCATTAAGCTTCGGTTTTGGATCGATTTTCGGTTTCGGATCGGTTTTCAACACCCCTACTATGATCTAATGACTAGATGTTGGTAAGTTGAGACTTATTTGGGATATTTATGTAAGTTTTCCTATAAAAATGTGCCCAAGCCCAGGCAACATTCAAGTCCTTGTCTTAGTGGTTGAACCTCACTAGTTGTCTAGAGCCCCGGTTGAAGCCCATTACTAGAATTTGATGCATTGAAAGAAGAGGAATTTTCAAAAATGACTATTGTTTATTGGTTATTAACTCGCTATAGCTACCATTTACTTAGTTACTTATTATAGCTATATTTTCACTAGTTATAGAGTGTATTCTATATATTCAAGAATACAGTAGCAAAACTCGGCGAAAAACAAGAAAGTATAGCTAAACATTGATTGTATTCATATGTATTCGAGAGTTGTATTCGGTAATACAGTAACGGAAATCTGCGGATAGAAATGTCTTCAGTTGCATAAAAATGGTAAGTGAATCAATTAACGCGATAGACTCCTAGTATAACTCAACAAACTCAATTATAACACGCAAAATTTGTATTTTCACTTATAGAAAAGATTCCCAGCCGAAAAATATCACAAAAACAGATCTTCAGAGAATCAATCTATCCTTTCTTTTTTTAGTGGTATCTTTACTAAAGTATTTTTATTAGTGGTATCTTTACTAATATATTTTTTTTACTAAACATCGTGCCAAAGGTATTTCAATTGACGATGACGCCCAAGGAATTAGCGGATGTTAAGGCCAAATTCGACCTTCTAAATCTTGTCAAATTGATCCCGGCATGTGGGGACATGTTATAGGTTCATCGCCTCAAATACTACACTTTATACGATTATCCTATTCTCATTGGTTATTCATTCCCCCTCCTTATGTTCTTGGAGGAATTATGTCTCCATTTTGGCGTCGGCCCTACTCAACTTGCGCCATATGTCTACGAATTTATAAGGATTCACAAATTTGCTGAGATGGTCGGGGTTGAGAAGACATTGCATTATTTGGTTCATCTCTTCGCCCCTAGCTTTTATAGGGGACAATGTGGAATCTTACCAACCATGGAGGGAAATGTTTGGTGGTGAAGACGGAGATAAGGCCAATCGTCAATTTTGGCTCAATCGTTTCTATGTTAGGACTGAGGATGTGGTGGCTAATGCTGATGGCTTTCTAGAGTCTTGGAATTACACACGTAAGTGCTCATTTCCTTTCACTCTTATCTATTTTTTTTATCCGCGTTCTTTTACTTACTTGGATTTAGTTGAAAGATTTTTTCTTTCGTTGTAGCCAACACTCACCCTCCCCTTCTAGTCACACACATCTCTGACTATGTCAAACAAATTGTCCCCCACATCGTCGGGATCTTTGATGGTCTGAGCTTCAACAAGAAGTTCATATCGGCCCTCCCTTCGATGTGCAACATTCTTGATTGGTCTGCGGTCGTCTCATTTTTTTATTATACACCGACTCATTTTTCTAAATTCGATGCTTATTTCTTTCTCAGGTAAGGGGTCTTCTAGATAGAGCCGGGCACCAGTGCCATTCTTTCGGATAAAAGATGATGCCCCTTCGATTTCTGTCCCTGTGGTAATTACTGCCGCTTATGCGCTGACCCTTTATTCGACCACCTTAGTCCACGAACATGCCTCGTAAGAGGAGAGATATGGATTCGGGAGGAGAAAAGCTAGTAGCCGTCGACTTCGAAGAATGTGACTTTGTTTTTCGGAAGACGACCACGATGTATGTTGGAGAGAACCACGAGGTGGGTTCTGAGGTCCTGCACTTCAATAAGATGAATACGAATGCATCACTGCATGCAGTGGGTAGACGATCCAAATCAGGATGCACAATGATGACCTTGCACTTTCGAGGCAAGAGGAGGCCTTCACTTGTAGTGTCACAATAGATGTTCGCTCTGTGGCTTGTGATGGAGAGGAGGCCGTTACTGAGGAAGATGTTGGATCTAACTCCGACATGGACATGGACGAGTTGTGGATGACCGATGAGGGACTCACTAGACTCTAACTTAGATTGGAAGGAGGCTTTAGGACTATTGTGATCCCGATAGATCGTAATCTTCTTCTAGATACTAAGGGCACAATCATTTCCCTCAGCCCTTTTTGTTATATGATTAAGGGTACGACCCTTGAGGGGATAAGCGACAGTACTATGCCAAATAACATTGCTGGTCTTGCTCTTTGGGTAATTTCTACTATTCTTCTATTCTATAATGACCCGGCCAGTCGTTTTAAAAATTTACGCCCTGATCCCCTATTAACTGCTTTCCCCATGTTTGTTTCTACTAGTTTGATTTGCCGAGATGTTTAGTTTTGAGTTTCGAAGTGTTTTGGAGCACTTAGTCCCAAAATATGAGTATAAGCATTAGAATTTGGACCGTAGTCGGAGCAGTGTAAAGAAGGCTTTGGAATGGAATTATGTCAGTTCTGTTAGCTCCATTGGGTGATTACGGGCTTAGGGGCGTGTTCGGATTGTATTTTGGAGGTTCGTAGCTTATTTAGGCTTTAAATGCCAAAAGTTGAAATTTTGAAGTTTCCGGTTCGATAGTGAGATTTTGATATAGTGGTCGGAATAGGATTCTGAAAGTTGGACTAGCTCCATAGTGTTGAATGTGACGTGGTGGCAAAAATTCAGGTCATTCGGATGAGGTTTGACAGACGTTTTGATAGAAAGCGTAAATTGAGAGTTCTTGGAGTTCTTAGGCTTCAATCCGATGTTAAATTGGTGTTTGATATTTTTTTTAGTGTTCCAAAGATTGGAACAAGTTAGAATGATATTTTAATATTGGTTGGCATTTTTGGGTGAGGTCCCCGGGCCTCAGGTGTGTTTCATATGCTCAACGGGTCATTTTTGGACTTAGGAGTGCAGCAGATTTGTTGGTTTTTTTAGTTGTAGGCCTTTGGCCATTCACGAAGGGTTAGTCGCATTCGTGAAGGCTAGAAAGGGGAAGTATCGTGAATGTGAAGAGCGGAGCACATTCGCGAAGAGTAATTTCTCTACGCATTTGCGAGTATTGGGTCACTTTCGCGAAGATCCTGGATCTAAAGCTACGCGTTTGGGAAAGTGGAAGTTGGCCAGTTAAATTTTTTGCATCACGTTCGCGAAGAAGAACGTGTTTGGGTAGAACTTAAAAATCAAAATTGAGGGTTTTGAGTTCTTATCACAAAATTGAATTGGGAGCTCGGTATGAGAAGAATATTGCTCAGTAGGAGAAGATTTTTGGAGAGATTTTCGGAGCGGGGTAATGATTCTTATCTCCTTTTTTCTTATAATCCATTAATCTAAACATTAATTCATCATCTAATTTCGGATTTGGGATGAGAAATTGGGAAAATTTTGGAAGCTATATTTCGAGTTTGATTGGGAATTTGACATTGGATTTGGATAATTGTGGTATGGTTAGACTCGTGAGAGTATGAGGTTTCTAAAAATGTAACTTTTACCCGATTATGAGATGTGGGATTGGAGGGCATTTTGGTCATTTTACCTAATTTAGCGTATACGCATAGAGTTTATTTGTAAAATCAGTTACTTGAAGTTTTATATACATTATGCCAACTGAGTTGAATAGATTTGGGCCATTTGGAGTCGAGTACTCGTGGAAAGAACGTGGTTTCAGGTTGATTTTGAGACGGTTTGAGGTAAGTAGCTTGCCTAACCTTGTGTGGGAGAACTCCCTTTAGGATTTGGTATTATTGATATTTGAAATGCCTTGTAGGTGAGGTGAAGAGTACGTACTTGTGCTAATTATTGAAATTCGATTTTTATTAGGTAACTACCATATATCGTGTTTCCTTTCTTCTTTATACTACTTGTGATTTGAGCATGTTGTTAGTTTGGGGAAGCATGTCTAATTGACTTTATTGCATTAATTGCTCAAACTGCCTTATTTGTATTATGTGCAGTATGCCAGGCTAGAAATACCTGTTTTACCTTGGCATAGAATTTGAGTTGAATTATGTGTTCTTTGTGTCGTTGTTGTGTGTTTACTTTGGGACTACGAGATAGTATCCTGGGAGATTCTCCTATATGTTTAATTTGGAACTACGGATTTTTATACCAGGAGATCCGCCTGCACTTTTACATTGGAACTATGGGACTGCAGCTGGTAGATTCTCCCGGTACTAGGTATTTGCATTTGGGACTATGAGCACGTAATTTTTGCCCTATACGAATTATTCCCAAAAATTCAAATAAAATGATCTATTTCATTATTTTAATATTTTGTGAATTTTTGTATTATTTGTCAATTGTTTGCATTTTATTTGTGCATTTTTAGTGAAAAATACAAAAATACTTGGCATTTGCATTTAGGATTTTCATTTCATATTTTATGATTAATTAGTAGTTAAGGGAAAAATAAAAAAAAATAACAAAAATGATCTTTTTGCATTTTAAGTTTTAATTTTTCTTAATTTGGATTTAGTTATGAATTAAGGTAATTGAAAATTAAATGATAGAATTTTAGAGTTAATTTGGTTGTTGAATTTTAATTTGTCATTTTAACAAATCTAAATAAATAAATAAATAAATAAAGTAAATAAAAATGAGAAAACAAAAGAAAATAAATTAGAAAAAAGATGTCTTAATAAGAAGACCAAAATTGGGCCATCTGTGCTCATTTATACCTAGCCAAACCAATTAAAACCCACCCCCATCCAACCCAGATCCCCAACCCGGTCCGCCTCAGTAGTAAACAAAATGATGCCGTATGGCGTCGATCAATCCAGGTCGTCGAGGTACTGGGATAAAATCGCCGAGAATCTCCCTCCCAATGAATATAACTGCCCGAGAATCAACCCACCACCTTTCAGACCCCCCGAATCGTCTCTAACTCAAACCCTAAATAATCAGCAACCTCTGTAATGCCACCAACGCCGCCTCCGGCGAATACACAACAATCAACGTTGACTACCAAAATAACACCCCTATATAGCATAATGTCCTCATCACAAATCCCATATTATCTTCTTTCGAACTATCAGAAGCCTTCAAATAATCAAATTGGTGTTGTCGTCTCCACTGCCCACGGTGGCGACACCGCCCAAACAGCCCCAAATTTACACCACCATACCTCCTCACTCTTCGCTCCCCAAATCCACCCTTAATATGCTTCGAATCAGTACCAAACCTCTCAAATACCGGATCGAAAATCTGGTCAAACTGTTGTAATGCCCTAAGTCTTCAAAGGGCCCCAAATTCACACATCGAGCCCTCTCAAAACCTCCACATGATGAATTTCAAGTATGAATCCCTCAAACCCATGTAGAATCCCACGAGCCTTAACCCTAGGGTCTGAAGAACCTTATTTCATGTAGTCGTTCAAGCTGGTTTAATTAGTGAGTGTCTCTTCTCATTTATTTTTATTTTTCTTTAGTTTTGGATTTATTAGATGATTCGTGCTTTCACTGATAAACAAAAATTGTTTAAAGTCTGCAGAATATTAATTGATAGTCTAGTTTAATTTCATTCTAATTCTGCCTGTTATTGTTAGCTAAATGCCTAGGTATAATGTGAGGTAGTAATTGCTTAGTTTAATTCTTAGATTAATTTTCATTTTTATTTAATTCTAAGTTGATTTTCGTTCTATTGGAGTATATGTTCAATCGCTAGTTAGTTCAATCAATCAGTTGTTAGTTTAATTGGGTTTGATTCAGTTTGATGTACCTGTTTTCCTTTTGATAACAATGTGGTCATTTGGTGGAAATTTGATTAGGATTCTTTGTTTTTGTAATAATTGATTTTGCATGTTAAGTTAGTAGTTTAGTAGTAATTGAGTAATTAGTATTTGTTCTATGAGTTCAATATTTGATTAAATAGTTATTCGAATTATGTTAGCTAATTTGATTACAGCTAGGTAAATTAAATTTTCAATTAGTCATGGATTGGGTTTAGTTAATGTTAATAATTTCAGGGAATCTTCAGGGGCACTTTGGGCACCTAAAATGGTTAGTTTGTTAAGACATGGATTTTAGAACTCAAGTAAGGGTACTATAGGCATTCCGTAAGTAGGCAAACAAATTTAGAACATATATCTCCTACTCTATACAAAACTCTGTCCAAAAACTATGATTACCTCTATGAAGTAGATATCCTACCCGATGAACAAAAAGTATCCTCCACTGAACTACCCTTTATAAACCCCTACTCAGCTTTTGCCAAAAAATCCTTTGCACCCTAGACCCAAATCCGTTCCTTGGTCCAACTCAGACCAAAAGGATTCAAAGAATATGTTGCTCAGCAACTCTGAAGATAGACTGAGAGCAGTTAATTTGTTTATAGACGTATTCCTTCTAGAAGGGGTCTTAGTGAAAGTTTCAGCTTTTTAAAAGCCGTAACTTGAGAAACAAGTCAATACTTTAGGTTTAAGGTGAAATTTCTAAAAATAAAAAGTGGGGAAAATAAGGAAACACTTCCAGAACATTCTGCCCCCTTCCTTACCTATAAAAGGCAGCCCTAGTACCTTGATTAAGGAGTTTGAACCCCAAAAATTCCCCCAAAACCCTTGGCTGCAGATCTGAATCTCAGATTTGAATTTCCGATTCTAATTAAGTCTAGTATCTCAAAAACAAAACAAAAATAGAAAAATCTTCAAAAAAATCGAAAAATCAAACTATTCCATTGGTTTGTGTTTTAGTTTCAAGTTTAGTTGTTAGTTTGGATTCTCTCATTTCCGTGTTTGGTAGCTGAAAGTCAGAAACTACTTTGAATTGGCTTATCAATTCATATTGGTATTTAATTGGATTAGTGGATGTTTGTTTCTGATTGTTGGTTGTATTCTGGGTTTAGTTTTGAGTTAAATTGGTTTATTCAAGCTGTGTGGGAGATTTATGGTTATCTATTTGGTTTCAAGCTATTCCTGGATTGATGGAATTAGATTGGGGGTTATTGTTGATTTGTGCCCATTACTGCTGCTGTGGATTGACAAAATACCAGTTAACTGTTCGTTGCTGATCTCCCCATCTTTTGTTGTAACTTCATCCTCAGGTACACAGCTTTGACCTTGATGATTGTAAACTGAAGAATGAATCTATGTGACAATCGAAGCATGAAATTTGATTTAGTTTCAATTTCATACTTGTGTATTCGAGCACTCGTTCGTTAATGTTATTCAGACCTTTGATTTTTATTATATGCATTGGACTATAATTGAATGATTTGGACTGTTATTTGAACTTTCAAATTTGTAGTAATAGATCAAACTCTATAATTGTATAGTCATAGAGATTTGAAGAGTTTGAAGTATTTTACAAATTGTATTCAGTGTACTATGAGCTATATTTGTAAACTCCCTATCAGTGTATTTATTAACTTGAGAACTTTTTGAAGGCCAGTTAAAATGAGCATTAATGTGTGAGTTGTAGTTAACTTAGTTAGTTTGTTAGTTTAGACATTCAAAACTGAAGATAACTTGAACTGGAAATTGGCTTAGGAATTTGATGTGCACTTTTGTTGATGACTGAGTATTCAAAATGTTAGGAGTAAATAATTTTGCATGTCATTTGATAAAGTAAGTTCATAATAAATTATAGTTTTGAAGTAATAGCTAGTCAGTGATTAATTCCTGAATTTAAGATGGCATGAGTAGCTTGCAGTAGTGCATGATTTTTAATTCTAACGCTGTCTAAGTTTGATTTGGGAATCGACGTTGTTTAAATACTTCAGACTAATCAACGTTGATTATAATTGAACTTAAATCAGAAAGGCATGATCTTCATAGGCACAAATTATCACTGATCTTGTAGACACAATTAACAAAAATTCATTTGTGAGGAACCAATAAGCTCACCTGAAATGCGTGTACTTTTGTTGATTGTGTATTTGACTCCAAAGATGCTAGCTCAGCCTGAAATTAGATTGGGCCTGCATTTGAATGTATGTAACATTGTGAATAAGCTTGGACGTTGCCTATTAATGTGGTTAAGTTCAGACACTTTTTAAGTTGGAGCTTAAGGTTTTGAGTCCTTCAATTAATTAGGGTCTTTTCTTTAATTTTTTGAGACAAAAAAAATAGAAAATCATAGTCACTTTAGGATTTCCCTTTAAATAAAATGAGATGAGCCTCACCAGATAAAAAGTGCAAAATTGCGGGGTTCAAAAATATATATAAAATAATACTTAGAATTAGGGATGGGCCATTTAGCAAATTTTATGGCCCTCCTCAAAGATAATAAAGCGTTAGTCACTTTAAGCGCATTTTTAATAATTTACTTTCTTAAACTCAGGTGCGCATTTATGTGACCCTAATCCAAATCTCAATGGAGTCGAAATGTATCAACAACCACGTGTGCATTGATATGACGTGGTTCGAGATGCGTTTTCACGACGTTGCAAGTCTCGTTAAAAATAATAATGATAAAAGTGTTTCAAAACTGAAAAGCACATAAGCTAAAACATATTTTGAAATCAGATAAATCCAAATATAACAGTTGAGTGACCGTGCTAGAACCACGGAACCTGGGAATGCCTAACACCTTCTCCCAGGTTAACAGAATTCCTTACTCGGATTTCTGGTTTGCGGTCTGTTAACAGAGTCATATTTTCCTCGGTTCGGGATTCAACCGGTGACTTGGGACACCATTAATCTCCAAGTGGCGACACTGAACTTTAATAATTAAATTCTGTTCCGATTGTCCTTTAAGTGGAAAAACTATTTTACACCCTTGCGGGTGTAGTGAAAAAGGAGGTGTGACAGCTCTGGCGACTCTGCTGGGGATCAAACCCAGAACTTCGGGATTCCGGTAGATCCACGCGCACTATGAGTTGGACTAGGAGATGGTATCCCAGGAGGTACACTAGATAATTATATTTGGGACTACATGATGGTATCCTGGGAGATCCTCGGTTGTTATCTCTGAGTTGAATTATACTCTTTTCTATGATTATTTTGTCTCTATTATAGTTCTTGTTGTTCCTTCTATTCTATGTTATTTATTACTGTTGCACTCATTCTATAAAGTTATACCTTATATTTCATTTATTCTCAGTAGGGCCCTGAAAATCCTCGTCACTACCTGATCAAGGTTAGGCACGACACTTAATGAGTACCATTGTGGTGTACTCATGCCTTTTCTGCACATGTTTTTCATGTGCATATCCAGGTACTTCCACTCAGCCTTATCATACTTGAGCAAGGCTCTTTTGTAGATACTTCGAGGTATATCAGCCAGTCCGCAGACCGAGGAGTCCATTTCTATCCTCGGTACTAGTATAGCCATTCTGTATTATCCTTGTTGATAGACATTTCTGGAGTTAGAGTTTTTTATGTAAACTCTTAGCTTGTGATTCATGGAGTTCTGTATTTTGGGAGTGTTAGGTTGATATTTTTTTACTGTTATATGCCAGGCGACATCATAAACATTGTTTCATTTTATTATCTTAGTTTTTAATTATTTACTTTCCGCAACTATTTCTTTCCACATTTGTTAGGCTTACCTAGTCGTAGAGACTATCACGATAGTTTACAGGGGGCGACTTGGGGTGGTCAGAAATTGGTATTAGGGCTCGAGGCTCATATGAGTCATGTATCTCAAGCCAATTATTTAGAGTCTCGCGGATCGGTACGACAACGTTTGTACTTATCTATGAGAGGCTATGCAACTTTTAGGAAAAATTCCATTTCGTTTGATTTTATTATCATGCTAGATTTTTGATATCACAATTCTAATTTTCTGTCTTCTATTCTCTCATAGATGGTGAGGACACATGCAACCCAAGATGATCAGGAACCCGTGCCCACTACTGTAGCCGTCAGAGGTCGGGGCAGGGTAGAGGTCGAGGACGCGCACGTGGTGCAGCCAGAGCTCCTGCACGAGCTGCTGCCGAGGAGCCAACAGCAGTTTCCAGCCAGATCCCAGGCACCTGATATGCCTACTTCTACTAGTACTCCAACACTTTAGGAGACTCTATCATTGTTCATGAGTTTGTACACCATTTTGGCTTAGGCAGGATTACTTCCCCTTGATGTAGCAAAATCCCAGGTCGGGGGAGGAACACAGACTCTGCCTCCTACACTCCTGAGCAGTGAGTGCATGTAGATCACTCCTAGAGATTATTCTGGAACAACATGCATCCCCAGATCAGCCCGAGGACAAGGCATCACTCTTCGAGGATGAGTAGATGTGGGTTGAGAGGTTCAAGAAGCACAAGCCTCCTGTATTCAGTGGTCTAGCATCAGATGATGCTCTAGGATTTCTAGATGAGTGCTACCGTATTCTCTGTACCATGGGTATATTAGGAATAAGCGGGATTTCCTTCACCGCTTTCCAGCTTCGAGGAGCTACCTATGAGTGGTGGCATATTTATGAGTTAGACAGTCCCGATAAGGAAGCTTCTCTGACTTGGACTCAGTTTTCAGATGTGTTCCTAAGAGAGTATGTTCCTCATAGCCTCAGGGACGTATCATGTCCAAAGTTTGAGCATATACACCAGGGTGCTATGATTGTCTCGCAGTATGCTATTCATTACATCAGCTTGGCTAGACACGAACCAGCTTTGGTTTCTACTATTCGCGGGAGGGTTCACCGATTTAATTGAGGGGTTTATTCCCAACATCAGGTCTATCCTGACTCGTGAGTTCGATCTGAATATTTCTTATCAGTAGGTGGTAAGCATTGCTTGGAGGATCAAGCGTATGCATGCTAGGGATAGAAAGGAGAGAGAGGCCGAGAAGTCTCAAGAGTACCATTTTTCTGGTGCTCGTGCCCCAGCTGTAGGTTATCATGGTAGGTGTTACATAAATTACCCTTTTCATTCAGCTCTCACAGCAGCCATTGGTATCCTAGCTTCTCCTAGGCCTTAGGAACCTTATTATGCACCTCTAGTATCTAGTGTGCCTCCTGCACGGGGTGCTTTTAGTGGTCAGTCCAACAGATCTATCCCGAGCAAGTCATAGGCGCCACGTCCTCCTAGAGAATGTTTTGAAAATGATGGTACATTTCATATGGTGCGAGATTGCCCCAAACTTAGGAGGGGGAGAAACTCTATTAACTTCTTAGCCACAGCGTGCCTCGCGCAGTTCTCAGGCTTTGGTTACAGCTCCAGTTGCTAACCCACCAGCTCAGCCAGCTAGAGGTGGAGGTCGAGGAGGTAGGAGTCGCCCTAGAAGGGGAGGCCAGGCGAGATATTATGCCCTTCCTGGTCGTACCGAGGTTGTTGCCTCTGATTCAATAGTCACAAGTATGGCCTTGGTTTGTCATAGAGATGGATCAGTTCTAATCGATCCAGGCTCCACTTATTGATATGTGTCTTCTTATTTTGCTTCGCAATTGGGTGTATCTCAGGATTCTTTGAGTTCCCTTGTTTATGTTTATACTCCTGTAGGAGATTCTCTTGTTGTGGACCAGAGCCGATTTATTGTTGCTTAGCATGGTAGATTTTAATATTATCTTGGGCATGGACTGATTCTCTCCCCATTATGATATTCTTGATTTTAATTCCAATACCATGATGCTGGCTATGCCAGGTGTACCACGTGTTAAGCGTAGGGGTGCTTTAGATCACACTCCTAGTAGAGTTATTTCTTTTCTTAAGGCTCAGCAAATGGTTGAGAAGGGGTGTGACGCATATCTAGCTTATGTGAGAGATGTCAGTATTGATACCCTTACAGTTGATTTAGTGCCAGTAGTACGGGATTTTTCTGTGTGTTTCTATCTGATCTTCTGGGTGTGCCGCCTGATAGAGATATTGATTTTGGTATTAACCTGTTGCTGGGTAGTCAGCCCATTTCTAGTCCTCCATATCATATGGATCCTTCTGACTTGAATGAGTTAAAGGATCAGTTACAGGAATTGCTTGATAAGGGTTTTATTAGGCCTAGTGTATCACTGTGGGGTGCTCTTGTCTTGTTTGTGAAGAAGAAGGATGGTTCTATGCATATGTGCATTGATTATCGTTAGTTGAACAAAGTTACAATGAACAATCGTTATCCTTTTCATTGTATTGATGATTTGTTTGATCGGCTATAGGGTGCACAAGTGGTTTCTAAGATTTACTTGCGTGCAGGTTACCATCAGTTAAAGATTCGGGAGACTGATATCCTGAAGACTGCGTTCAGGACTCGTTATGGTCATTACAAGTTTCTTTTTATGTCATTTTAGTTTACCAATGCCCTAGCAGCCTTTATGTATTTGATGCACAGTGTGTTCCGACTATATCTTGACTCGTTCGTCATTGTCTTTATTGATGATATTCTGGTGTATTTCGGGAGTCGGGAAGATCATGAGCAGCACTTGAGGACAGTGATCCAGACTTTGAGAGAGAAGAAATTATATGCTAAGTTCTCAAAATGTGAGTTTTGGTTGGATTATGTGGTATTCTTGGTCACTTGGTTTCTAATGAGGGGATAAAAGTTGATCCGAATAAATTGAAAGCAGTGCAGAGTTGTCCCAGACCATCTACAGCTATAGAGATCTGCAAATTTCTTGGCTTGGCGGGTTACTACCGTCGATTTGTTGAGGGGTTTTCATCTATTACAGTGCCTATGACCAGGCTGACCTAGAAGGGTGCTCTGTTCCAGTATACGGAAGAGTGTGAGGCAAGCTTTCAATAGCTCAAGACTGATTTGACAACAACCTAGTTTTAATATTGCGTAGAGGTTCGGGGTCTTATACTGTCTATTGTGATGCCTCGAGAATTGGCCTTAGAGCGGTATTGATGCAAGATGGTAGTGTGACTGCCTATGCATCCAACAAGTTAACAGTACATGAGATGAATTATCTTGTCCATAATCTCGAGTTAGCTGCTATTTTTCACGCGTTGAAGATCTAGCCCCATTATTTGTACGGTGTGCCTTGTGACATTTATACTGATCACGGGAGTTTGCAGGATTTGTTCATGCAAAATGACCTTAATTTGCATCAGCTAATGTGGTTAGAGTTGTTGAAGGACTATGATATCACTTTTTTATCACCCGGTCAAGGCTAATGTGGTGGCCGATGCTTTGAGTCATCGGGCAGAGAGTTTGGAAAGTTTGGCTTATTTACCAACAGCGGAGAGGCCCATGGTGATGGATGTTCAGGACTTAGCCAGCCAGTTTGTGAGATAGGATCTTTTGGAGCCCAGTCGGATTCTAGCTTTCATGGTTTCTCAATCTTCATTATTTGATCGTATCAGGGAGCGTCAGTTTAATGACTCTCATTTGCTTGTCCTCCAGGACAAGTTTCAGCACAGTGATGCCAAAGATGTGACTATTGGTGATGATGGGGTATTGAGGATGCTAGATCGGATTTGTGTAACAAATGTCGATGGGCTTTGGGAGTTGATTATATAGGAGGCCCATAGTTCACAGTATTCCATTCATCTGGGTGCCGCGAAGATGTACCAGAATTTGAGGCAGCACTATTGGTAGAGGCGAATGAAGAAAGATATAGTTGGTTTTGTAGCTGGGTGCCTCAATTGTCAGCAAGTGAAGTAAGAGCACCGGAGACCGTGCAATATACTTCAGCAGATAGAGATTCTAGAGTGGAAGTGGAAGTGGGAGCGGATCACCATAGACTTTGTAGTTGGGCTCCCACGAAATTTGAGGAAGTTCAATGCCATTTGGGTAATTGTGGATCGGCCGACCAAGTCCGCGCATTTTATTCTTGTGTGTACTACCTATTCTTCAGAGCGTCTAGCGGAGATTTATATCTGGGAGATTGTTCCTCTGCATGGTATTCCAGTTTCCATCATTTCAGATAGAGATACTCACATCAAGGTTCTGGAGGGTCGTACAACATGAGGTGGGTATTTGAGTGGAGTTGAGTACAATATTTTACCCTCACATAGATGGGCAGTCGAGCGGACTATTCAGATTATTGAGGATGGCTCTGTGCATGTGTGATTGAGTTTGGAGTGTCTTAGGATCAGTTCTTGCCCAATTGCGGAGTTTTCCTACAACAATAGCTATCAGCCTATCATTCAGATGGCACCGTATAAGGTTTTATATTGTAAGCAGTGTAGATCCCCGGTGGGTTGATTTGAGCCGGATGAGGCTAGATTATTGGGCACAAACTTGGTTTAGGATGCATTAGAGAGAATAAGGTGATTCAAGATAGACTCCATACAGCCAAGTCCAGACAGAAGAGTTACGCGGACCGGAAGGTTCGTGTTTCCATATGGTTGGGGAGCGGGTTCTGCTTCAGGTTTCTCCTATGAAGGGCGTTATGAGATTTGGTAAGAAAGGGAACTTGAGTACGAGTTTTAATGACCCTTTTGAGATATTGAGGTATGTTGCGGAGGTTGCTTATAAGTTTTCCTTACCTCCCAGATTCGCAGGATTCCATCCGGTATTTCATGTCTCAATCCTCCAAAAGTATCATGGTGATCCGTCGCACGTTTTGGATTTTAGTTTAGTCTAGTTGGACAAGTATCTATCTTATGGTGAAGAGACAGTGGCCACGTTGTACAGGCATGTTCTAAAGCTAAGGTCAAAGAACATTGCATCAGTGAAGGTTCAGTGGCGGGGTCAGCCGGTCAAGGAGGCAACCTGGGAGACCGAGAAGGATATGCGCAACCGTTACCCTTATTAGGGAAACGAATTTCTAACTGTAGGAGTACGTAACGACCCGTCCAGTCGTTTAAAGAATTTATGCCCCGATCCTTATTAGGGAATTGGAGATTCGTAGCTTATTTAGGGTTGACATGCCGAAAGTTGAATTTTTGAAGTTTATAATTTGAATGTGAGATTTTAATATTAGTGTCGGAATGGGATTCTGGAAGTTGGGTTAGCTCTAATGTTGAATGTGACGTGCTTGCAAAATTTTAGGTCATTCGGACGAGGTTTGATAGATGTTTTGATCGAAAGAGTAAATTGATTGTTCTTAGGCTTGAATCAAATGTTAAATTGGTGTTTTGATGTTTTTTTGAGCTTTCCAAAGATTGTAACAAGTTTGAATGATATTTTATGATTGGTTGACATGTTTGGTTGAGGTCCCATGTGCCTCAGGTGCTTTTCGGATGCTCAACGTGTCATTTTTGGACTTAGGTATGCAGCAGATTTGCTGGT
Organism: Nicotiana benthamiana; assembly: GCA_034376525.1. Taxonomy (NCBI): domain Eukaryota; kingdom Viridiplantae; phylum Streptophyta; class Magnoliopsida; order Solanales; family Solanaceae; genus Nicotiana; species Nicotiana benthamiana. Next base: position 60,330,169 of record CM067323.1, read on the forward strand.
TTTTCTGTTACAGACTTTTGGCCTTTGCATTCGCGAAGGGTTGATTACCTTCGTGAAGGCTGTCCAGGGGAAGTATAGTGAATGCAAGGAGCAGAGCGCATGCACAAAAAGGAAAGACTGAGCAATTATGGACCCCATGGAATTTCTCTATGCTTTCGCGAGCATTGGGTCGCGTTCGCGAAGGTCCTGGAGCTAAAGCTACGCGTTCGCAGGTGGACCCTCGCGTTCGCGAAAGAGAAAGTTGGCCAGTAGGAGTTTTGTGCATCGCGTTCGTGATTGTAGTCTCCCGTTCGTGAAAAAGAACGTGTCTGGGTAGAACTTAAATTTCAAATCGAGGGTCTTGAGTTCATATCATAAAATTGAATTGGGTGCTTTGTAGGAGGTGAATTTTGGAGAGATTTTTGGAGGGAGTTTGTGGGCAATGATTTGTATCCCTTGTTTGCTTATAATCCTTTAATCTAAAGATGAATTAATCATCTAATTTTGGATTTGGGTTGAGAAATTGGGCGGGGGGGGGGGGGAATTTGAAAAAGTTCATAGACATAAATTTCAAGTTTTGATTAGGAATTAGACATTGGATTTGGATAATTTTTGTATGGATAGACTCGTGAGAGTATGAGGATTCTGAAAATGTAAATTATAACTGATTCTGATATGTGGGACTGGGGGTATTTTTGTAATTTTATCTGATTTCCCGTATCAACATAGAATTTATTTGTAGAATTAGTTACTTGAAGTTATATTTATATTATGCAATTGAATTAAATAGATTCGGTCCATTTGGAGTCGAGTACTCGTGGAAAGAACGTGGTTTTGTGTTAATTTTGTATCGGTTTGAGGTAAGTGGCTTGCCTAACCTTGTGTGGGGTAATTCCACTTAGGATTTGGTATTATTGATATTTGAAATTCCTTGTAGGGTGAGGTGATGAGTACGTACTTGTGCTAATTGTTGAAAATCCGATTTTTATTAAGCAATTATCATCGTGTTTTCTTTCCTATTTATACTACTCGTGATTCAATACAATTGTTAGTTTGGGAAAGCATGTCTAATTTACTTAATTGCTTTTATTGCTCAAACTACCTAATTTGGATTATGTGCATTATGCTAGGCTAGAAATACTAGTTTTACCTTGGCATAGACTTTTAGTTGAATTATGTGTTCTTCGTGTTGTTGCTGTGTGCTTACTTTGGGACTACGGATTTAGATTGCGGGAGATCCCCCTGCACCTTTACATTGAAACTACGGGACTGCACCCACTAGATTCTCCCAGTACTGAGTATTCATATTTGGGACTACGGATCAGAATTCTGGTAGATACCCGCGCATTAGTTGGACAATGGGACGGTATCCCGTAAGGTCCACTAGATAATTCTATTTCGGACTACAGGACAATATCCTGGGAGATCCCTAGTTATTATCTCTGAGTGGAGTTGTACTCCTTTCCATGGTTATTTTATCTCTGTTATAGATATTGTTGTTCCTTCTATTCTGTGTTATTTATTACGGTTACACTTAATGACATTGTCTCATTCTATACTGTTATACCTTATATTTCATTTAATATCAATAGGGCTCTGAATTTCCTCGGCCCTACTCGATCGAGCTTATGCTTGGCACTTACTGAGTACCATTGTGGTGTACTCATGCCCTTTCTTCGCATGTTTTTCATGTTCAGATCTAGGTACTTCCACTCAGTCTTATTGTCACACCTCCTTTTTCCTTCACCCCCGAAAGGTATAAGGGACTTTTTAATTAAAGGACAATCAAAACAGTATTATTATTTATGAATCAAAGCCACCACTTGGGATAATTTGATGGTGTCCCAAATCATCGGTTCAAATCCCGACTCGAGGAAAAGGTTGACTCTGTTTTACAGTCCACAAATACAGAAATCCTGGTAAGGATTCTACTAACATGGAAGAAGGTGTTAGGCGTTCCCAAGTTTTATGGTTCTAGCATGGTCGCTCAACTGTTATTATTATCCTAATTATCTTATTATAAAATACTTTAAAACCTATGTGCATTTTAGCTTTAAATCGCTTTAAATTTTTTTAAGTAAGAGTTTAACGTCGGCTAAAATATATTTTTTGGACTGCGCCACAAGAAATTCACCCGCAATCCGAAACACATTTTATTCAACATTGTATAGACTTGAATGTAGAACACATGAAGTGCACACTCGAATTTATGAAGGTAATTTTAATATTATGCCCCTACAGCAACTATGCGGTTTTTTTCTAAACTTTGTGAGGGACATGGAAAATTTTATGAATGGCGCGCCTCGAGTTCTAAGGATTTAAAAGAAATAATTAAATTAGGACCACGTATTTGATATTTTATTTGGCACGGCGCACCTTAAATCCAATTTTTAAAGGAAATTCAAAATCAAACTCTTAAGGCCATAACTATATTTGCTAAGATGGCACACCTTAACTAATTCTCCAAAATTCCTTATTTTAAAACCATGAGGGTCATAGACTATCTCTACTAATATGGCATACCCTGAAACTAATTTAATTGTAGTACTTCTAGCCCCCTTTTTAACATGTTATCTAAGCAAGAAAACTTTGCGTAAAAGAAACTAAACAGAAAGAAACAGATATGTTATTAACTGGCTCGTACAATTGCAACCATGCGGGATAAGATAGAAGAAGGCAGGCCCAATGCAATGGAGGCCTGCAAATCGACTTCATGTAGTATCTTGACCCAAGGCCCAAAGAAGGGTCTAAATTTAGCAGTAAATCCTGAAGAAGAAAAAAGACTCGAGTTCGAGTCCCCAGGTCATGTAAGGAGAATACCAAATTAGAAATGTGATCCTAGCAAGGCCTTTGATAACTAACTATCCTTTGACAATTGCGCTTCAGTTAATTCTACATGGGCAATTATGTCAAATTTCCAGTACAATTTGAGCCTATTTTCATGCGTAATGTCAAATAAAATCTTATGGGTCTATCTAATAGATACAAGTCCTAACATTAAATGAAAACTAACATGTTTTTGCAACATAAATAAATCAATGCACAGCCTGCCTTTTAAGGTAACTTGGATCATTTTCCCTTTCTTCTAGCACGACTTATATTGGTTACTACTTAAAAAGAATTCAGTCCCTCATTACATGAATGTGGAAAAATTGATCTACAAGGGAATATGCTGTAACAATCAGATACACTGCTTAGCAAGAGGATACATACACAATCACACCATTTAGCATGATCTAACTACATATGCAACCAAATAAGCTATGTACCAATTTTTTTCAGAATACTTTCAAATATTCAATCTCGAACTACAGGATACTTTCTAGAAGACTGATCTCCCATCAGATAATATGCACTACATCTTTCAGGTGATATTGACATAATCCAACAGAATATAATGCATCATGCAAAATCAGCAAATAAAAAATAAATAAAACTAAGCTACTGAACAGAGCAAATTGAAGTTGTGTTTGAACTCCCAATTTTATTTCATACTTCAAACAATCTTCACATGATATAGGATTCAAGAGCAAGTACCTGATTATAGCAAAATAAACCAGAGAAACCAAAGTTGGAGTCAGTAAACAGCAACAGAAAAATCAGCCTCCAAGAATGACTAACAACAGGGAAATCCACTTCTTCCCGCCAAGGAAAAACCCAGATGAACAACATACAATAGCAATCTGACTAGCTAAGAATTTTTTAAAACAAAATTGGACCAGCCTTGTCCAAAAATGCAAGAAATGCATTATTCTCTCGGAATTCCTTAGGCTCAGCCATTTTCCTTCAAAATTTTCATAGTGTTTTTTTCTTCTCTCTCAATGAATGGAAAGAAAACTTATATAGGCATGCCAAGGGCGGCCCTAATACATCTAGCCAATTCCCCATTTACCCTTCCCTTTACAAAAATATCTGACACTTTCAACTCTTATCATATTCTTTAGAACCTTCTATCCTAAAAGAATTTGATTCCCCCCCCCCCCTATGCGCGCACGCGCGCGCGCACACACAAGCACACACACACACGGTGACCTTACACTAACTGGTTATTACAATCTTTGCCCCTCCCCCCTAAGACCCCTCTAAGTTTCTATACTTAGCATTAACCCTCATATGGATCCCTGAAGACTGACAAACAAAACCACTCAAACAAAAGGCTCTTAATCAGGTCAAAACAAACTTTCAAAACTTAGAAACTTTGACAATTTAAAAGTTGGAAAACAAACTTGCCATGAACCAATTATAATGTTAACTACAAAGAATTATTTAAACCAACTAAGATATGCTCAAGCATCTTAACAGAAGAAAAATCCGCAAAACCTATTTCAATTAAACTAATATGATTTTAAAAAACTTTAAAAACCTAATTTAACTGAAATAAATGTCTAAAGTCTCAATAACCAGTGATTTAATAATGCTAAATTTCGAGGATGGAAACAATCAACAGAAGAGTAAGACAAAAAGGAACTATATTACACTAGGTCGAGTTTTGCAGAGCAGAAGTAAACTTAAACATGGAAGAGGAAAAGAAAAGGAATACAAATCTCAGAACCATAAAGGCACAAAGATATACCTGAGAACAGTCTTAAAGGGAAAATCTCACTGAATTGAAGCCAATGGCCGGGATCATCTCGAAGTGACCGAAAATTAAGAATAACTAGTTGTTCTTTGACAAGAACAATTAATTAGCCTTTATTTCTGGCTGATTCAAAGCTTGAAAACCCCTCAAAAACTTATTTTTGGTCAGTGACTTGGGGTCAATAGCAAGGTTTTTATTTTGAATTGAACCATGAAATCGGAACGAAGGAAGGCCAAAGACAATGGATTGAGTTTTGAGTGATTTGGGGAAGTTAGGATTTGGATCTGATTTTTCGATCCAAAATTCGTACCAAACTAGGAGGATTCGAGGGACATGGGTTAGGGATTTGGAAAGAGCAATCCATGGGGTTTTCGGGGTGTACTTTTGGTGGTGTTTGGAGGTGGCGCCGCAACCCTAAAGCGGTGGGAGAGTGGTGGCAACTACTAGGGTTTTTTCTTGCTTCAAGAGGGGGGTGGTTCTGAGAGAGATGATGAGAGAAGGGGGTGGGCTGGATTCAGATTTCTCGACCATCCGATCTAAGAATATCGATGGCCCTAATAAAAACTAACCTAAACGGGGTCATTTGAGTTGAGTGTAGACGGACTGGATTTTGGACTGGGCTAAGCACAGATCTGGGTGGGTATTTTGTTAAATCAATTGGGCTTTGAGAGAGTTGAATTAAACTAGCCCACAATTCTGATTACTTTCTTCATTATTTTCTTTTCCTATTTCAAATCAATTTTTCCAAAAATTCTTTTTCTTCTTTTTTTCCAAAATTAAATTAAATTCAAAAACCTAATTTACCTATCAAAAACACTAATTAAACCTAAATAGTAATTTTTGCTATTAATTAAAAATAAATTAAAAGTAAAACTATCCAAAGTCAAAATTAAAATTAAAAAGTGCAAAATAACCTGTTTTGTATTTTTTTCCATTTTTATAAAAGAACTAATTTTTAATTAATCCTATAATGTAGACATATATCATAAATTCAATCATAACATATCTTTATTTTGTATTTTTCCTTAATTAAACAAAGTTAACATGTGCAAATAAATGCAAACAACTAACGGAAAATGCCACAAAATCTAAAAAATTGCAGGTAATGGAAAAACTGATTTATTTTTAATTTGTGGGAGTAATTTATATAGGAAAAATCATGTGCTCACAGCTGCCCATTTTTGCTTGGAAACACGAATAGTTTTTGTGCAAAGATTAAGTGAGTTGAAACGAGCAATTTTTGCCCGTTTGAATACTTCGTAGGAAGCATTTTTTTGAAAGATATGATTGAACCCTGCTTTCGGGGCTGCCTACATATCCATGGCTATAAAGAAACCAGGTCAGTGTTGTTCGGGAAGTTTTGGTTGCTGGGACTACCATGAAGCTGTGATTTTACTATCGATGTTACTGTTGCTACTGCTTACTGAGCTCCTTATTACACAATGACAAAATAAAAGGAGCTAGGCTAAACTATGATCTATGAATTACAAGAATTCTATTTATATCTTCAAACTTGATCTTGTAGTTCATGTTGCCTTATTCATTTGTGTTCTCCTGGTGAAGTCCCTTTGTCGCTGACTTGAATTTTAATCTGAGATGCTTTCCCTTTTCTCCAGGTGGACGCCTGATTGCTGAACTCGAATTATAATCAAAGATGCTTTCCTTTTCTCCAGGTGGATTCCTGATTACCGACACTTACATTGTTTCCCTTCCTTAATACTGGTGTTGTTCTCTCTTGCTCTCCAGGTGGTCGCCTAATTACCAAAAATGTCTGTATTCACGTGATCTTCAGGTGGGCGCTCGATTGCTGAACTTGAACTGTATTCCCGTGCTCTCCAGTTGGGAGTCTGATTTCAAAGCTTGAACTATATTCCCGTGCTATCTAGGTGGACGCCTGATTGCTGAACTTGAACTATATTCCCGTTCTCTCCAGGTGGGCGCCTGATTGCTAAACATGAACTGTATTCCCGTGCTCTCAAGATGGGCACCTAATTGCCTAAACTTGAACTGTACTCCCGTGCTCTCCAGGTGGGCGCCTGATTGCCAAAACTTTAACTACATTCCGGTTCTCTCCAGGTGGGCGCCTGATTGCTAAACTTGAACTATATTCCCGTGCTCTCCAAGTGGTCGCTTGATTGCTAAACTTTTAACTGTATTCCCGTGCTCTCCATGTGGGCGCCTTATTGCCAAAACTTGAACTGTATTCCCATACCCTCCAAGTGGGCGCCTGATTGCTGAACTTGAATTGAATTATCGTGCTCTCTAGGTGGGTTCCTTATTTAAAAACTTGAACTGTATTCCCATGCTATCCAGGTGAGCGCCTGATTGCTGAACTTGAACTTTATTCCCATGCTCTCCAAGTGGGTGCCTGATTACTGAACTTGAACTGTATTCCCGTGCTCTCCAGGTGGGCTCCTGATTGCTTAACTTGAACCGTAGTCCCGTGCTCTCCAGGTGGGTTCTTGATTTCCAAAACTTGAACTGTATTTCCGTGATCTCCATGTGGGCGCCTGGTTTCTAAACTTTAACTGTATTCCCGTGCTCTCCAGGTGGGCGCCTGATTGCCAAAACTTTAAATGTATTTCCCTGCTCTCAAGGTGGGCGCATGATTGCCAAACTTGAACTGTATTCCCGTGCTCACCAGGTGGGCGCCTGATTGCTCAACTTGAACTTTATTCCCATGCTCACCATGTGGGCGCCTGCTTTTAACAAAAATAGACAAAACAAAAATACATTTTTGCCCTAGTTTGGTAGCTGGGCACATCTGTGAATGTTAAATTGAATCTTATTACCAAATATTACTAACAATTTGAAAGCTAACTCTCGTTATACAGGGGGGTCCTGACAATTCATAGTTAAATGACAATTTGAAATCAAAATTATGTCTTCTGAAGGTATGTCTTATGCTATGTCTTGTTATCCAAGCAAGTTTTAAAACTACATCCTATTATCCCGGATGGTCCTAAAAATCAAAAATGAAGTCTTGTTGGGCCATTTTCAGTTGGAGTTTTGAAGATTGACAAATGAACCTATGGAAGGACCTAGTCCATCTTGTACTATACAATCTTTAATTAACCAGGGCACATGTAAAGCACGTGAGAAAGATATGCACTAAAGATCACGCATCAATATCTTCTGAACATAATCGAAAAGGTTGCATTTGGATAAGGAGAACATTCTCCTTATGTGAAGAGAACTTGATCCTAAGTTAGGATAAGAGTTAGAGTTTGTATTGGCTAAGGATTTAAATGGACTACAGATAAGAAGTGGAGTTGTTATCAAACTCTAACTACTAACTCAATATATTATTGTGTTGGTTCTCTTTTATAGGTAACACACTCGAGTAGAAGTAAAGCATACTTGAGAGCAAATAAAGCAAGTCTGTTTTGCATGCAATATATGCAAGATACAAGTGTGCACGCCTGATGCTACATAAACTAAGAGAGAAGAACCAGTTCCATCTGAGTGTTTATTTCTAGTTCAATTGTAGTATTTTTTCAAATTGTACCTTTTAGATTTATTAAAAACAATTGTATTAGGTACCTTTTTTCATCAAGTTAGAGTTAACTTGATAGTGCCGCAGCAGTTGAGACTATGTGCCACACTTGGATTAGAGTTTAATCCTTAGGTTTACAAAGAGTCTTTGTAAATGCTGTTTTGGTTCATTGATTTTTAGTGGAGTTTGGCAAAATCCTACTGAGTTTTAGGTCGTGGTTTTTTCACCTTTTGATCCAGGAGTTTTCCACGTAAAAATCTCCGTGCACTTTACTTTCAGTTCTTATTATTCTGCAAACTGTTGTAGTGAGAACACTTAGAAGAACCAGGTTCTTCTAACGCGAAAATTAGGTACCACACAAATCACCCCCTCTCTTGTGTGGTATTGACGTTTATTGACATCAATTGGTATCGGAGCGAGGTTATCCTTGAAGAGGTTAGCACCTTAGGAAAAGATCAACATGAGTGCACCACCTGGGATATGGGAAGTACATTATACTGCAAGGCCTCCACTCTTCAACGGGCTCTATTACTCTTGGTGGAAAAACAGAATGAGAGACCACGTCATGGGTGAAGAATATGAGCTTTGGGACATCATCATTGATGGTCCTTTATCCACAACCAAGAAGACTGTTCAAGGATTGGATGTGCCTAAGATTAGAGCGGATTGTACTGCTGAAGACCTAAGGAAGTGGGAGAAAAATGCTAAAGCTAAGAAATGGCTAGTGTATGGACTTTGTCCTGATGAGTACAGTTGGATTCAAGGTTGTACAACTGCCAAGGAGATTTGGGACACTTTAGAAGTGGCTCATGAAGGAACACATCAGGTAAAGAGGTTAAGAGGAACTATATTGCATCCTCAATATGAGAATTTTACTATGAAGGATGGTAAAACTAATGAAGAGATGTATACTTGGTTCACTACACTGACAAATAAACTTGAGTCTCTTGGAAGGGTTATTCTGGAAGACGATAAGGTGGAGAAGATTCTAACTAGAGTTCTGCCAATCTCCAGCAAAAGCAAAATCACTGCTATTCAGAAATCCAAAAATATTGCTACTCTGAAATTGGATGAACTAATTTTAAATTTGACTGCCTATGAATTGAGAAGGCAAACCATGAAGATGGATGCTCCAATGGAAGAAAGTAGTCTGGCTCTCATAATCTCAGAAGTATCAGATCTTGAAGATAATGAAATGGCAATGATAACCAGTGACTTCTAGAAATATCTTATGAGGAGAAAGGTTCTTCAAGAGGATCAACATTCGACAAACCTAGGGCTCCTGAGAAGCAGAAAAATTATGGTTGCTTTAAATATGGAAAGACAGAGCACATGATCAAAAATTTCCCTCAATGGGAGATTGAGTGGAAAAAAGAAAGGTAGAAAGAAGGAACAAGTTCAAACAAGGAGGAACAAAGGAACTACCAAAGCTATGGTTGCTGCATGGGGAGATACATCAGATGAAGACTCAGAAAATGAAGCTGAAGATGAGCAAGCTCTTATGGACATCAGAGAATCAGAAGATGAACAGGAAGTAAGTATTCTATATCTTAAAGAAAAGATTAAATTCCTGTCTAAAGAAAAATTGGTTGAGCTCTTTATGGACTTCATAGATGAGTCTGAAATAATAAACAATGAGAAAGATATTCTGTTTAGGGATTGTGTAATACTAGAAGAAAAATGCAAAAGGCTAGAGTCTAGGGTTGATGAGAGTAATAGTGCAAATACTAAGTTGAAGAACAAGGTTCTTCAACTAGAAAAAAGTGTCCTAGAACTCAAGTCTGAAAATTTAAAACCGAAAATAGGGACAGGAAAGAAAAAGGCTGATCAATCATTTCTCACACTAGAAGAAAATTTAGAAAAAATGAAAGATGAGCTATATAAGAAAAATGTATCAATGAAGGTCCTTAAAGAAGAACTGGGAAAGGTGAAGCATGTACTAGACAGAACATGCAAATGGAACAAGGCTTCTGATGCACTCTCCTGGCTGCAAGAGCATCACAGCAGCAACAAGAGAGGAGTTGGATTTGGAACACAAGCTCCAAAATGGGATCCCAAAAACATGTACCCCACTCTTCCTGAGAATATGATCTGTACACATTGTGGTAAGAATGGCCATTACGAAAATGAATGCAATACAAAAAAAAAGGCCAGTCAAAAGAACAAAGCTTTTGTTCAAAAAAAGACACAAACTACCTGGTTGGGCAAAGAAATATTTAATTCATCCTTTTGCCCATGGAAAGGGACCCAAACTAGTTTGGGTTCCTAAGACTAACCCCTGATTTCATTTTGCAAGTCCAAGTGAAAGGAAGCAACCAAATATAGTACATGGATAGTGGCTGCTCAAAACACATGACTGGTAACAAGGACCAGTTTCATTCACTTGAGAACCTAAAAGGAGGCAGTGTCTCCTTTGGAAATGAGAAGAAGGGTGGTTATTGGGGTTGGAAAGGTAGGAAAGATAGACTCTCATTCCATTGAGAATGTCTATCTTATAGATGGCTTGAAATATAGCTTGATAAGTGTGGCACAACTGTGTCAAAGAGGTAACTTTGTGGCTTTTACTTCCATAAAATGTTTTGTGATTAAACTTACTACTAACAAGATTGTTTTGCAGGGAAGAAGAGTTAACAATATTTACATTATAGATATTTGGACTCTTTCTGAAAATGAACTCACTTGCTTTAGTGTGTTAATTAATGATCCCCTCCTTTGGCACAAAGAACTTGGTCATGCTAGTCCAAATCAATTAAACAAATTAGTCTCCAACGACTTGGTGATAGGTTTATCTAATATCAAGTTCAAGGAAGACAAAGTTTGTGAGGCATGTGCAAGGGGGAAGCAGGTAAGGTCATCTTTCAAACCTAAGAAAATGGTAAGCTTGTCAAAGACATTGGAACTAGTTCATATGGATCTATGTGGTCCAATAAGAGCCATGAGCAGAGGTGGTAAAAGATATGTTATGGTGCTTGTTGATGATTATTCTAGATTTACCTGGGTGTTGTTTCTAACTTCTAAAGATGAAGCATTTGAAATGTTCACAACTTTTGTTAGAAAAATCCAGAAACAATTAGGAAATCAACTTGCATCCATTAGGTCTGATCATGGAACTGAATTTGAAAATGCAAAGTTTTCTTAATTTTGTGATGAAAATGGAATAGATCATAATTTCTCTGCCCGTACTGTTAGGAACTACGCTTTACGCTAGAGGGGGGGTGAATAGCGTATTAATAAAATTTAGCGTTTTCTTGCGGAATTTAAACTTTGCAGGAAGTAAAATAAATGCAGAAAGATAAACTTACACAAGGATGTATACTGGTTGGCCACCAACGTGGTTAGTCCAGTCCCCGAGAGACTCTCTCGAGATTTTTCACTATTTTGTTAAGCTTACGGGTGCTCAACAAACCGTTACACACTTGAGGACACAAGCCTCAAACAGTTGCTCGGAGATCGCAATCTCAAAGACTTCACCCAAGGAAACGCAAGTTCCTTGAAACAAGAGAATCGCAATTCTCTTACAAGTATATCAAATACTTGGACACTCACTTAACTAAAGTACTCCTTATTGAGTAGATATGAGTAAAAGAATATGTTCAAGATCACAACAACTTTAAGCAATAGTATGGCTCTCAAAAGCTTTATGAAATGAGTAGAAAATGAAGAATAATTGAATGAAAGCTTATAGCAATATAATGATCAGTTTGTGTATGTTGTTGTTGTTAAAACACTGAAGTGAAGCTGTATTTATAGTTGAAAAACTTGGCATTACCGTTGCCTAATTGCCAATTAAGAATTGCTGAAATTACTCAGTGATAATCGATTATTAAGACCACATAATCGATTATCTGCCAGTCAGTTTAAAAATCAATCCCAGATTTAACGCTTCACAATCGATTATACATAATCTATAATCGATTACTGGCAATATTCAAAAACAGATAATCGATTACACCAAATCCATAATCGATTACATTGGCAACGTTCTAAAAATCATTTCCGGATTTTAAGCAAAACATCGATTATATAAAATCTATAATCGATTACTTCAGCAACGTTCTAAAAATCATTTTCAGATTTTAAGCAAAACATCGATTATATGAAATCTATAATCGATTACCTTATGGTATTTGAAAATCATTTGACAACGGTCAGCTTCAACAATCGATTGTCCTTTGCAACAATCGATTACTTGTTATTTTCTGAAAATCATGAAACTTACTGTCTCAGTGATAATCGATTATCTAAAGCCATAATCGATTACTTGTTATTTTCTGAAAATCATAGAACTTACTGTCTCAGTGATAATCGATTATCTAAAGACATAATCGATTACTTAATTAAATTTAGAATCACTGGAAGACATTGTCTCAACATAATCGATCACCATTAGTTCATAATCGATTATTTTGAGTATTGAAAAACTTTACCTCAACAACAATCGATTGGCATTTGATCACAATCGATTATCATGCAAATTTGGAAAAACCTGATGTTCACTGTCTTACTCACAATCGATTACCATTAATTCATAATCGATTGTCATGCAGTCTTGGCTCAGAAACAATCGATTATCATAAGTTCATAATCGATTATTTTAGCCCAGATTTTTGAGGCATGTTTAGAAAACATTTTGTCTAATGTCAATATGCATGATTTAAAATCTTTTTGACACAGAATTAAATATGCATGATTTTGGAAAATTGTTTTATGAGAGAGGTCATACTATGAGTCAAGTTATAGGATCGAGATTACAGTTTTAGAACAACTCAATAACAATTAAGAGCTATATCTTGAACTTCAATCTTATTCGCAACCATTGTGCGCTTGTACTTGAATTCCGTCATATATCAATTTTTGCTTCGTTTGTCATTCATCAAAACCTACAAAAGAGTACACGTTTAGTATATTGCATTGAGAACGTGTTTCTAACAATTTCCCCCTTTTTGATAGTGGCAAACATTAAGCGGGATATGCATTTAAGGCAAAAGATATTGACAATTCAAGACAAGTAACAATTATGCAATTCCGTTCTTGTTCCCCCTCAATTTTAGCTTATAAGCAATCAATGAATTAAGAGAGGTGGTGCATACCCGATATCCCGTTTTCTTCCCCCTTTTGCCATTAGCAAAAAAAATAAGGAAAGATGCAAAAAGATGAAATAAACACGGTTTATTTATTGAAAAGAAAATTAGAGGGTAGTCGATTATTGATACGGGATAATCGATTTTTATAGGGATATTGCTGCAGATTCGCGGTTTGCTTGAGAATTGCTTTTAGCTCTAGGGTGATACCTGCAACAAGAAGTTAGACGCCTCCGACGCTCAAGTTAGAAATCATGTAGGAAAGAAAATGCAATGCATGACTTAGATCAAAGTGGAGTCAAGGATCCCGAGTTCACTACGAATTCGGAAGAAAGATTCTTTCTCTAAAGGCTTGGTAAAGATGTCTGCCAATTGGCCTTTGGTTTCAACAAATTCAATTTCGACATCGCCTTTGAGTACATGATCTCTAATAAAGTGATGTCTAATTTCGATGTGTTTTGTTCGCGAATGAAGAACGGGGTTCTTCGTCAAGCATATGGCGCTAGTGTTATCACATCTAAGAGGAATGTGATCAAGACTTAGGCCATAGTCCAAGAGTTGTTGTTTCATCCATAGGATTTGAGCACAGCAACTCCCCGCGGCTACATATTCAGCCTCGGTGGTAGACAACGCAACACTTACTTGTTTCTTACTAAACCAAGAGACAAGAGAGCTACCGAGCAAATGGCAAGTGCCACTTGTGCTCTTGCGGTCCAATTTGCATCCAGCAAAATCGGAATCGGAATATCCAATAAGTTGGCATGAAGAGCCTTTGGGGTACCATAGACCCACATTTGTAGTACCAATGAGATACCTTAATATTCGTTTCACTGCAGTAAGGTGAGACTCCTTCGGACATGACTGATAGCGAGCACATAAACACACGCTAAACATGATGTCCGGACGACTAGCGGTAAGATAAAGAAGAGAGCCAACCATACCTCGATACTTTTTGGTGTCGACTTCCTTACCTTTTTCATCTTTGTCGAGATGATCGGATGTGCTCATGGGAGTAGCCATTTCTTTTGCATTGTTCATCTCAAAGCGTTTTAGTAGTTCTTTGCAATATTTGGCTTGGCATATGAAAGTACCTTCTTTCATTTGTTTCACTTGTAACCCCAAAAAGAATGTTAACTCGCCCATCATAGACATTTCAAATTTGCTAGTCATTAGATCGGAAAATTCCTTGCATAAAACATTGTTAGTAGCACCAAATATAATATCGTCTACATATATTTGAACTAATAAAATATCATTGTTTTTATGCTTCACAAAGAGGGTTGTGTCAACTTTTCCCCTAATGAAATCATTTTCCAAAAGAAATTTACTCAACCTTTCATACCAAGCTCGAGGAGCTTGTTTTAAACCATAAAGAGCCTTTTTGAGTTTGAAAACATGATCGGGATATTTAAAAATCTTCAAAGCCAGGGGGTTGTTTGACATAAACTTCTTCTTCAATAAACCCATTTAGAAAAGCACTTTTCACATCCATTTGATATAGAATAAAATTCATTGAAGAGGCGAAAGCAAGTAATAGACGAATAGCTTCTAATCTAGCTACGGGAGCATAGGTTTCCTCATAATCAATACCTTCTTCTTGACTATAGCCTTTTGCCACAAGCCTAGCTTTGTTTCTAGTGATTATACCATTTTCATCTAGTTTATTGCGAAAAACCCATTTCGTACCAATTATAGAATGACCTTCGGGTCTTGGCACCAAATCCCAAACGTTATTGCGTTCGAATTGGTTAAGCTCCTCTTGCATTGCCAAGGTCCAAAATTCATCCCCAATTGCTTCGGAGATGGTTTTAGGTTCAATTTGAGAAACAAAAGCAGTAAGTTCTAAAGTGTTTTTGAGGGAGTTTCGGGTACTTACCTTTTCTCCAACATCGCCAATAACCTATTCTAGAGGATGATCCTTGATCGTTCTCCACTCGTTAGGCGTATTTATTCCTTTTTCTAATTGTGGCGCTTCTTCCATTGGTTGTTCCCCAATTTCATTTTTTGTTTTCCTTTGAAGGTTCTTCTTGGATTTTATCTTTCAAGCTATCCAAGATACCTGCAAGATCAAAACCGGATTCCTTTCTCGCCAAGTGAGTATTATCTTCGGAAAACACAATATGAGGGGATTCCTCCACAATTTGGGTTCTTTTGTTAAAGACCCTATATGCTTTGCTACGTGAGGAATAACCAATGAAAATACCTTCATCCGATTTAGCATCAAATTTACCCAATTGGTCCTTGCCATTATTATGAATAAAACATTTACAACCAAAAACACGTAAATGAGAAATGTTGGGTTTTCTTCCCTTATAAAGTTCATATGGGGTTTTCATGAGTATCGGCCGAATTGCTACTCTATTTAAAACATAGCAAGCGGTACTCACGGCGTCCGCCCAAAAGTATTTGGGAATCTTAGCTTCGTCGAGCATGGTTCTTGCCATCTCTTCGAGACACCTATTTTTCCTTTCCACCACCCCATTTTGTTGTGGTGTCCGTGGAGCGGAAAAGGTGTGTTCGATTCCGAGTTCGTCACAAAAATCCGCAAAGAGATTGTGATCAAACTCTCCCCCATGATCACTTCTAATCGAAGTGACGGTTGATTCCTTTTCGTTTTGAACACGCTTAAGGAAATACTTGAAATTTTGAAAAGCATCACTTTTATTTGCAAGAAATAGAGTCCAAGTAAATCTAGAAAAGTCATCAACAATTACAAAAACATATTTATTTTTACCAAGGCTTTCAATACGCGAGGGACCAAATAAATCCATGTGAAGTAATTGCAAAGGTCTAGATGTTGAAACAATATTCTTGGATTTAAAAGATGCTTTGGTTTGCTTCCCTTTTTGACAAGAATCGCAAATAGAGTCATTTTCAAACTTTAAACAGGGAAGACCAACTACTAAGTTTTGAGAAAGAAGCTTGTTCAAAAGATGCATGTTCATGTGTGCTACTCTACGATGCCATAGCCAAGAGTTATCCTCTTTGCTTAATAAACAATCAACATATTCGGGTGAGGAGTTTCCAAGATCAACCATATAGATATTATCAATTCTAAAACCACGAAGTATGATCTTGAAATCACTACGTCTAAATACAAGACATTCATCCGAATCAAATAGAGCAAGATTTCCCTTGTCACATAATTGGCTTATGCTCAAGAGATTATGCTTCAAACCTTTCACAAGTAGTATATGTTTAATGGAGGAGTTTTCGTCCTTACCGACCGAACCAATGCCGATGATTTTTCCTTTATTGTTATCACCAAATATGACACTTCCTCCTTCTTTGTGCTCTAGTTGAAGGAATTTGGATTCATCTCCCGTCATGTGTTTGGAGCATCCACTATCAAGGTACCATAGTACACTTGATCCCTTCAAGCACACCTACAAAACAAATTAATGTTCTTTAGGTACCCATGCCATCTTGGGTCCTTGAGGGTTAGGCATGTTATAATGATGCAATTGATTTATATATCTGTGACGAGTAAAGCAAGCGGGAGCAATATGACCAATACGTCTACAATAATGACAAGTCACGTTGGGATTATGCATTTTTCTAGGTACATAGTAACTAGATGAATGAAGGTTGCTTACTCTACTTTGAACACCAATGTTTCTCCTATTATGAGCTCTAGGAGGTTCACAAGTTTGTCTAAAATATGCATCATTTCTAGAATTTCTATTTCTAGGTGGAGGGTCATTTCTTGGTCTTCTAAATTGTTCAAGGTTTGGTCTAAAATATGCATCATTTCTAGGTCTTCTAGCATTTTCACTATTTGGTCTAACATGCAAGTTATTTCTAGGATTTCTACTTCTAGGATAAGCATTTTGGTTATTAGTCCTAGGTTGAGCTCTAGGTTGTTGTGGTTTAGCACCAACCTTTTCTTCATTCTTGAATCCTATTCCATGTTTAGTTGATTTTAGATTAACAAGCACATCATTCAAGTTTTTATGCGAAGAATTAAACTTATCTAATGTGCCTTTAAGTCTAGCTACTTCATTCTTAAGAAGCACACAAGAAGAACAGTTTCTAGTAGAACCTTCAGGTTTATCAGCACTTCTTTTTCCATAAAACTTGTTTTCCTCTTTTAGCTTCTCATTTTCGAAAACCAGTTTTTCTAATTCTTTTTCTTTTAATGAAAGCTGTGTTTGAAAATCTTTTTCTTTTAGAGAGGCGTTTTCTTTAACACTTTTGACAGTTTTTGAAGCTTTGATAAATTCAGCATATAGTTCATCAAAAGCATTTCTCATTTCATCAAGAGTAAAGAAATTTTGAGAGGCGATTTGACTTACCTCGTCTTTGCCATCTTCTTGAGCCATGAGACATAAATTTGCTGCTTCATCGCCTTCTTCTTCGCTTGCTTCATCTCCGGAATCTCCTCCCCAAGAGATGTATGCACGTTGCTTTTTGAAGGGTTTCTTCTCCTTTTTGATGTTAGGGCAATTTGATTTTATGTGCCCGGTTTCTCCGCATTCATAGCATTTTAGTTGATCGCCTTGCTTTTTGTTCTTGCGTTCATACTCCTTGCGCATGAATTTTTGAAACCTTTTGATAACGAGTCCAAACTCGTTGTCACCTTCCTCATCAATTTGTGATTGGCTAGCCTTTAGAGCAATCCTTTGCCTTCTTTGATCATCAACAAACGGGTTAAGTATAGTTGATTCATAGGTTTTGAGATTACCTCTTAATGCATCAATTGTGACATCTGTGATGCCAATGGATTCTTGGATTGCATCGGCCTTTGATCGCCATGCCGGAGTGAGACTTCTGAGGATCTTCCGGACAAGTTCTCTATCCGTAAACGTCTTTTTGAGGGTGTGTAGATCATTTACGATCATTATGAATCGCTCAAACATTTCGTCTACTTTCTCTCCTTCCTTCATGTGGAATAGCTCATAAGAGTGAGTTAAGAAATCAATTTTAGCTTCTCGTACCTGGTCGGTTCCTTCGTATTTCACTTCAAGCTTATCCCACATTTCTTTTGCTGTTTTGCAACATGATATCTTCCTGTAGTCGTTAGCATTAATAGCACAATATAATAAATTTATAGCTTTGGCATTATTTTGAACCTTACGAATATCCTCCGCGGTATATTCCTCTTCGGTCTTTGGAACCCATTCGTCTTCCACCTTCTTGGTTGGAATTTGGTTTCCATTGGTGAATACTTTCCACAAATGAAAGTTATTTGATTGCACAAAGATTTGCATCCTCTCCTTCCAGTATGAGTAGTTTGTGCCGTTGAATAGAGGAGGTCGTGTAGAGCATTGTCCTTCTTCAATTCCTGCAAAAGAGTCAAGAGTAGAAGCCATGGATGGTTCTCTCAAACGGTTAAGTTTTCAGAGAGTTGGGCTCTGATACCAATTGTTAGGAACTACGCTTTACGCTAGAGGGGGGGTGAATAGCGTATTAATAAAATTTAGCGTTTTCTTGCGGAATTTAAACTTTGCAGGAAGTAAAATAAATGCAGAAAGATAAACTTACACAAGGATGTATACTGGTTGGCCACCAACGTGGTTAGTCCAGTCCCCGAGAGACTCTCTCGAGATTTTTCACTATTTTGTTAAGCTTACGGGTGCTCAACAAACCGTTACACACTTGAGGACACAAGCCTCAAACAGTTGCTCGGAGATCGCAATCTCAAAGACTTCACCCAAGGAAACGCAAGTTCCTTGAAACAAGAGAATCGCAATTCTCTTACAAGTATATCAAATACTTGGACACTCACTTAACTAAAGTACTCCTTATTGAGTAGATATGAGTAAAAGAATATGTTCAAGATCACAACAACTTTAAGCAATAGTATGGCTCTCAAAAGCTTTATGAAATGAGTATAAAATGAAGAATAATTGAATGAAAGCTTATAGCAATATAATGATCAGTTTGTGTATGTTGTTGTTGTTAAAACACTGAAGTGAAGCTGTATTTATAGTTGAAAAACTTGGCATTACCGTTGCCTAATTGCCAATTAAGAATTGCTGAAATTACTCAGTGATAATCGATTATTAAGACCACATAATCGATTATCTGCCAGTCAGTTTAAAAATCAATCCCAGATTTAACGCTTCACAATCGATTATACATAATCTATAATCGATTACTGGCAATATTCAAAAACAAATAATCGATTACACCAAATCCATAATCGATTACATTGGCAACGTTCTAAAAATCATTTCCGGATTTTAAGCAAAACATCGATTATATAAAATCTATAATCGATTACTTCAGCAACGTTCTAAAAATCATTTCCAGATTTTAAGCAAAACATCGATTATATGAAATCTATAATCGATTACCTTATGGTATTTGAAAATCATTTGACAACGGTCAGCTTCAACAATCGATTGTCCTTTGCAACAATCGATTACTTGTTATTTTCTGAAAATCATGAAACTTACTGTCTCAGTGATAATCGATTATCTAAAGCCATAATCGATTACTTGTTATTTTCTGAAAATCATAGAACTTACTATCTCAGTGATAATCGATTATCTAAAGACATAATCGATTACTTAATTAAATTTAGAATCACTGGAAGACATTGTCTCAACATAATCGATCATCATTAGTTCATAATCGATTATTTTGAGTATTGAAAAACTTTACCTCAACAACAATCGATTGGCATTTGATCACAATCGATTATCATGCAGATTTGGAAAAACCTGATGTTCACTGTCTTACTCACAATCGATTACTATTAATTCATAATCGATTGTCATGCAGTCTTGGCTCAGAAACAATCGATTATCATAAGTTCATAATCGATTATTTTAGCCCAGATTTTTGAGGCATGTTTAGAAAACATTTTGTCTAATGTCAATATGCATGATTTAAAATCTTTTTGACACAAAATTAAATATGCATGATTTTGGAAAATTGTTTTATGAGAGAGGTCATACTATGAGTCAAGTTATAGGATCGAGATTACAGTTTTAGAACAACTCAATAACAATTAAGAGCTATATCTTGAACTTCAATCTTATTCGCAACCATTGTGCGCTTGTAC
Organism: Nicotiana benthamiana; assembly: GCA_034376525.1. Taxonomy (NCBI): domain Eukaryota; kingdom Viridiplantae; phylum Streptophyta; class Magnoliopsida; order Solanales; family Solanaceae; genus Nicotiana; species Nicotiana benthamiana. The sequence goes on from CM067323.1 coordinate 60,350,316, forward strand.
TTGAATTCCGTCATATATCAATTTTTGCTTCGTTTGTCATTCATCAAAACCTACAAAAGAGTACACGTTTAGTATATTGCATTGAGAACGTGTTTCTAACACCTAGGACTCCTCACCAAAATGGGATAGTTGAAAGGAAGAACAGGATCCTTGCGGATATAGCAAGGACCATGTTACATTCTAGTAAACTACCTCATTTTTTTTGGCAGAGGCTATAAACAATGCTTGCTATATAATTAATAGATGCATGACCAGACCTCTTGTAGAGAAAACTCCCTATGAGTTACTTAAAGGGAGAAAACCAAACATATCTCATCTTAGGGATTTTGGTTGCAAGTGCTATGTGCACAATAATGGCAAAGACTCCCTAGGTAAGTTTGATCCCAGAAGTGATCAGGGAGTATTCTTGGGATATTCTTCACATAAAAAAGCATATAAAGTGTTTAATAAAAGATCTCTATGTGTTGAAGAAAGTGTACATGTTGTGTTTGATGTATCTAACACTCTTTCTAAGATACAGGAACATGAAGAGGAAGTCATTGGACTGGTGAGACAACTGAATGAAGTGACAACACAAGTCAAGGAGGCATCCAAGAAAGGAACAGGTGATGCACACGTCCTTTCACCCTGGGTAACCTTACAGGGGGAATCAATCTGAGAGAAACAGTACAAAATTCTCTGAAGGATCTTGTGCCTGAACATGTTCCTCTACATCATAATAATGAAGGAGAAGCTAGCAGAAACCAGTTGGTGGGGAAATCTTACAGGTACCTGAGTTCTCATCCCATTAAGAACATAATCAATGATCCCACGTCTGGAGTCAATAGTAGATCACAACTGAAGAACTTGTGTGCATTTGATGCCTTTTTGTCCCTGATTGAACCTAAAAATGTGAGTGAAGCTTTACAAGATGTAGATTGGATCAATGATATGCAAGAAGAACTCAATCAATTTGAAAGAAGCCAAGTCTGGCACTTAGTTCCAAGACCTAAGGACAGGTTAGTCATTAGGACAAAATGGGTCTTCAGAAACAATGGATGAAGATGGAACAGTTACAACAAACAAGGCAGGGTCGGTAATTCAAGGTTATAGTCAAGAGCAAGGCGTTGATTATGATGAGACTTTTGCTCCAGTTGCTAGACTTGAAGCAATAAGACTCCTTATAGAATTTTTCGCACATATAGAATTCACCCTTCATCAAATGGATGTGAAAAGTGCCTTCCTAAATGGCTATCTCAAAGAAGAAGTGTTTGTGAAGCAACCTCCTGGGTTCGAAAGCAAAGAATGTCCTGACCATGTATACAAGTTGGATAAAGCTCTTTATGGTCTCAAGCAAGCTCCAAGAGCTTGGTATGAAAGATTGTCAAAATTCCTTCTGGAGCATGGGTACAAAAGAGGTAAAATTGATAGCACCTTATTCCTAAAGGAAAAAGGTAAAGACATTCTAGTTGTACAAATTTATGTTGATTTAGGGATATTACAGTGAGGTTGAGTAAGGAATTTGCAAAACTAATGGGTAGTGAATTTGAAATGAGTATGATGGGAGATTTCGATTTCTTCTTAGGTTTGCAAATCAAACAAAGGTCAAATGGTACCATGATTCATCAGCAGAAGTACGCGAAAGAACCAATCAAGAAATTGAAAATAGATACTCCTATTGCAACTTCCACAAAGTTAGATGTTGATGAACCAGGTTCTTCAGTTGATCAAAATTTGTACAGGGGTATGATCGGTTCACTTTTGTATCTTACTGCCAGCAGACCTGACATTGTTTTCAGTGTAGGACTTTGTGCTCATTTCCAGGTAAATCCAATAGGAGTCACAGTTGACTGCAGTCAAAAGAATATTAAGACACCTCAAAAGGCAGAATTGATATGTGCTTGTGGTATCCCAAAGGTAGCAATTTTGACATAATTGGATATGTTTATGCTGATTATGCTGGTTATATAGTGGATAGGAAGAGTACTTCAGGTATGGCACACTTCCTAGGATCATGTCTTGTATCATGGACTACCAAAAAGCAGAACTCAGCGGCCCTCTCTACTGCTGAAGCTCAGTATGTTGCTGCTGCCTCATGCTATGCTCAGTTGGTTTGGATCAACCAACAATTGGTAGATTTTGGTATTGAAGTTGGATGCATACCTATATTTTGTGGTAACAGTAGTGTAATCAGTATGACAAAGAACCATGTTCATCATAATAGTACTAAGCACATAGATGTTAAACACCACTTCTTAAGGGACAACTATGAAAAGGGGCTAATCTCCATAGAATTTTGTGCCACTGATAAACAAATAGCTGACATATTCACCAAGGCAATAAGTAGAGAAAACTATAAGAGGAACAGGTTGGAATTAGGGGTGATTAACATCACCTAAGAGGTCATGTTCAGAATGCACAATGGTAAAATGAACAAAAATGAAAAAAAAAATTGGTTAGGAGTTTTTAATTCTTGTGAATATTAGACTAATTTCTACTCAGTCTCATACCGTAAATAGTATACACCTGTGACATGTGTTTGTGTGACTCATTCATCTCTTACAAATTCTCTATTCTGACATATGAGGCATAATCAGGAGAAGTTTCATTTGAAGAACCTGGTTCATCAATGCATGCTCATGAGAAAGGTCAGGTATGTTTCTATACTTAGCACAAATAGAAAAATTTAATTTTCAATCATGGGAAAAAGTCCTAAAAACCCAAACGTCTCAAAATTCTATCGGTTTAGGCACATTGAACCAGTTTCATTGAAGTTAGAATTATAACTATAACGGAACTCTATCTCCTAAACCTTTGCAATTCTAATTAATCCTTATAAATAACTAGGGAGACCGGAACGATAAGATCATTAGAACTCTACTGACACCTAAAAAGTTGTCGTTCCTGGAGCTATAATGAACACTCTTTAAAAACGCCTATAATCATTCATGACCATCATCTCAAAACCCTTATCATCCACTCTCTTCTCCAAACCCTCAAAAATTGTCCAAAAAATTTCTCAAGCCTTCTAGCAATTCTTCACCAAAAATGTCGAATCCCTAAGATAATGCTGGAACCCCACCACCAGTGTCACCTAACACCACTTCATCATCCACACCTCCAAGTGAATCCCCAAAGCCCAGATTCCGTCGCACAAAAATGATAGCAAGAAAAGTTGTTGCGACTGGCCCCTTGAGGAAAGCTCTAGACGAAAGATTGAAGGCAAGTCAAAAGAAAGAATCTCCAGCAAAAGAAACTGATTCCAGTTTTGAGTCTGATGATTACATCTCTGCCAGTGAAGGAGATGAACCTGGGGCTTCTGACAATTTCACACATAATGAAACCCCAAAAGAGGTAAATTCAAGTGTTGTTTCTGATGATATAGGGAAAAGGGTAGAAAATAGGTATGTTCTGATAAGGGCTGCTAAAGATGTTGCTATGGGTGATTATGTGAAATTGAAGAAAAATAAGAGAAAGAATGTTCTAGCTATATGTGGGAGTGGGGAAGAAGGTACCTCGGAGTCAGGGGGAAGTGAGTCTGGAGAGGATGCTGAAGGCTTAGTTGGTTTGCGCAAAAAATCTATTGAACCTGGTCTATCTGCAGAAGGAACTCTATTGAGATGATGAAGAAGGTTGGGGCTAGTTATGATCCCAAGAAACGCAAGGCTTCCTCAAAAAGGACCCTTGTTGCGTCCAAACCAACCAAGAAATCCAAACCCTGAACACCCAGGTCTGCTCCTATGGTTAGGAAAACTAGAAGCAAGGTTAGGGATATTGAAGCTGAGTTGCAGAAAGCTTAGAGGAGAGTATGAGAAAAAGAAAAGAAAAGGGGAAGGGAAGATAGGTGAAAGTTCAGAAGTTACAGCGGAAGAGGATGAAGAGGAGATGGAACCAATCCATCAAGAAAGAAATACTATTGTGTAGGTTCCACTTGCAAAACCAAATGAGACTAGGACTTCCTCCAAGAAACCCTCAAAACCAGTTCCTGCTGAATCCTCTCTTTCCAAGAGAACAAGATCATCTTCTAAGGGAAAACAAATGAAAGTAGCCACCGAAAAAGAAGATAAAAGTGAGTCTGAAAAAGAATAGGACCGATATGCAAAATTTGACAAAAGATAGATATTGAAGGAAAGATTGCAGAAAGGCATGGAGGAGCCAGGCATGATAAGGCTTGTCACAACACTAAAGGCACAAGGTTGGAAGGACATGATCCTTTAGATTGATGGAAAACTGGCAAGAAAGGAACTAGTGGAGTTCATGGCCAATGGAAAGGTGAAGAATGGTCAGGTGACCAGTACAGTGAGGGGAGTCAAAGTGAAATTCAATGCTAAAAAATTGGGAAAAATTCTGGGTATTCCTTGTAAGGGGTATAATGATTATACCAGGCATAGGTGGACTTTCTTGGATGAGTTGCCTTCTTAGCTGCAAATAACAAGAAATTTTTGTGACACCACCAACACGGCTGAAGAGGTTCCTGAGGCCAAGGCAGTTCAGAAGAGTGAAATGAGGCTAGAGCACAAAGTGCATTTTGAATTTGTCAATTAGTGCCTTCTGCCCAGACAGAAAAGAAGGCACACAGTTAATATATGGATCTGGTACTCATGCAGTGTATGAATGAAGGGAAGCAGATCAACTGGCTTGTCCTTGAGGTGAAGTTTCTTGAAAGGGTGATAAATGGTTCAAAGGCTCATGTCATTCCCTATGGTTTTATCCTGACAACTCTTGAATGTTTAAATGTTCCTTTGAGAAAGTGGGAAATGGCCTCCAGGAAGGAGCACTTTGGTGTCAAGACTCTTCAAGCCTATGACTATTTACTCAATGCTACCCCTGTTGAACCTGCTTCTTCTGCCAAGCCTCCTTTGAATAGCAAGGTCAGAGCCTTGGTTCAAGAAGTTGGGACAAAGGATGCTGAAATTGCAAGGCAAAATGCCAGAATTGCTGATTTGGAGGGAGAAAGAAATGGGTTGAGAGCTGAACTCGCCAAAGAGAAGGAGAAAAATGAAGGTATGCTCCAGTAAATGTTAAATATACTACAAGCCCAACCCTCACTTCCAAGCCTAAGGTGTCCTGTCCTTAGTGCTGAGTCAAGTAACCCTTCAGTTTCCAGTTTCTAGTCTATGAAGTTCTTATCTTTTCTTATTTTGTTTTTTGCTCATGGTTGGATGTTTAGTTTTTTTTTTGTGGACTGCACTGTAAAAACATCTCTCAAATCAATGAATGTAGCTTCACTTGTTTTTATTGAATTTGTTCTAAATAGGTATTTTTAAGTTGATTTGTGATTAACTTGACCATGTGTTCACTTGCAGTTGCCCCAGTGGCCATGAGTATTAATTAACTTCGAGGATTTACTATATTAATGCAACTTTTCGATGATACCAAAAGAGGGAAGATATTGTGCTTGAAATTCTAGTGATGTTTATGACCTAAATCTGACCTCCTTGATGATAAATTTTCTAAATGTTGATTTTCAGATGAGTTCACAGGTTTCCAGATCACAATAAGCACAGAGTTTGTCATCATCAAAAAGGGGGAAATAGTTGGGCCAAGTTTCAGTTGAAGTTTTGAAGATTGACAAATGAACCTATAGAAGGAACTGGTCCATCTTGTACTATACAGTCTAACTTAACCAGGCACATGTGAAGCACGTGAGGAAGATATGCAGTAAAGATCACGCATCAATATCTTCTGAACGTAATCGAAAAGGTTGCTTTTGGGATAAGGAGGATAGTCTCCTTATGTGAAGAGAACTTGATCCTAAGTTAGGATAAGAGTTAGAGTATCTATTGGCTAAGGATTTAAATGGACTACGGATAAGAAGTGGAGTTGTAATCAAACTCTAACTACTAACTCAATATATTATTGTGTTGGTTCTCTTTTACAGGTAACACACTCGAGCAGAAGTAAAGTATATTTGAGAGCAAATAAAACAACTCTATTTTGAAACAATATATGCAAGAAACAAGTGTGTACGCCTGAAGCAACATGAACTAAGAGAGAAGAACGAGTTCCATCTTAGTGTTTATTTGTAGTTCAATTGTAACAGGTTTTTAAAATTTACCTTTCAGATTTATTATAAGTAATTCTATTAGGTACCTTGTGTCATCAAGTTAGAGTTAACTTGATAGTGTCACAGCAGCTCAGGCTGTGTGCCACACTGGGATTAGAGTTTAATCCTTAGGTTTACAAAGAGTCTTTGTGAATGTTGTTTTGGCTCATTGATTTTTAGTGAAGTTTGGGAAAATCCTACTGAGTAGTAGGTCGTGGGTTTTTAACCTTTTGAGCCAAGTGTTTTCCACGTAAAAGTCTCTGTGCACTTTACTTTCGGTTCTTATTATTCTGCAAACTGCTGTAGTTAGAACACTTAGAAGAACCAGGTTCTCTAACGCAAAAATTAGGTACCACACAAATCACCCCCCCCCCCCCCATGAGTGGTAAGTTTATTGACATCAAGTCTTATCTTAAGAGTGACAATTTTTACAGTTGGATTGTACTACCTTACAACAGAACTTATGCTAAATCTTGTTATCTAGTGAAAAGCTTAAGGCTAAGTCCCATTATTCTGGAGGGTCCAAACACCTCATAATTAAATCCAATCTCAAGAATGAAAACTTTGAAACCAACCTATATTCCTTTAGGGTGCATATATGCTAGGTTTTTCTACTCACTATTGTTTTTAATTTTAAACTAGGTCCCATTTTCCAGGAGGGTCCTGAGAACTTCAAATTGAATCCCATTATCTAGGAGGGTCCTGAAAATTTATGACAAAACATGTCCGGTGATTGCCTTTCCTTGGGAGGGCTTCTCCGAAACAAATGAGATTTTCCGCCCCTGTTTCAAATAAAAAAAAAATCTTGTCAGTTTAAAAATATGGTGTTTGCTTTGTAGCCTTGACTTTGAGGGCGATTGCTCCTTCACTTCCCATGATCACTTTGATTTCCACTCGAAGACCATGCTTGTTTATTGATTAATCATTTTCTTTGTCACCCATATCACGGAAAATACCTCTTCTCCATTTAGACCCAATATCTTCCATCTATTGTATTTCTCATGAACTGACATTTTCCAAACCTTTGTGTCTCACATGAATCTCGAAGAACGACACTTCCTACCCATTCATTTTGTATGATGTTCTTTCTTGACATAAACCACTAGCATTGGCCTTGAGGTCTACTACTCCCTCACTTGTTATTATAACTTTGATTTCTTCTTGGAAGACCTTGCTTGTCACTGGTTAACCACCTTTTGTCAATCTTACCACAGAAAATATCTTTGATACGTTCATCTGTCACCCTCCATCTGTTGCATTGTTCACGGATTGATATGTACCAAACATTTGTATTTCACATGGATCCCAAAGCATGTTGACTGTTACCAACTCAGTGCGCTTGTTTTTCCTTTCTGACATATGAAGCTTTGATGTGCTAGCCAAATCTCGTTTTGTGCATTTGGAAAGCTGGTGGAAAAGTTTGAAGTCTTTTCTCACTTGTTCTTACCAAACAGACTAAGGAAGAGGAAGTAAACAAGACAAAAGGAACAACGTAAAGCACAAAGGAAAGAGATGATTCCTAACAAGAAAACTACAAATTATGAACCTATCAGATGTGGATACCAACTCTAATAGCCATGACATACACATGTGACCTATTCTGTTAAGCAAGTCTGATGGTCAACTCTTGTTATAACCCTTAACCGTGAAACTGGGCTTCAATGCTTTGATTATATATGCCCAATTTCATACAATTCAGGCTTGAAGTGATCTTAAAATGCCTTTACTTATTTCCCTCAAATGTCCCTATCATCATCAAAAGTTATTTCACTGTTTCATGACTAAACTGGCTTTTAAGACCAGGCCTAGAATTTTTCTTGTATGTCATGTCACGAGAACCAGCATTAGACAAAAGACAAAATGAAAGGATAGAAGATAACTACACACAAAATATTGAGAATTGCATTAGACAGAAAGTGAAACAGTTCGAATAACAAAACAAGTAAACAAACTGGGGTGCAACCCTAGAACAAAACTAGGTAACACTAAATGAGCTACTACGAATAACCAGACTAGGAAAAAGTAAAAGTATACAAGGGTTTGATTCACAAAATAATATCTGGATTACAACCCTAAAATAACCCAGACAACAAAAAATAACAACAAAATAAACCACCAAGATTCCTACCTCGCTAGCCAAGAGAGGAGCATCTTTCCAATCAAGGGGCTCAACATCTTAGCCATTGGATTATGTATCAACATTACAAGGGCCTTCACAAATCGTCATCACATTGAGTTTAGCAAATTGCGTTTGAGTTCCCTTTACCTGCTCGTTCTTAGGATTAACCTGTCATAGCGCTGAAAGCTACGTAGCAAAAGGACCTCAAAGAATCTCAGAAGAATTCTAGTATTCCTTTCAAAATAAATCATACCCAACATATGTGTCTCATTATGCACAGGCGATGGACTTGGCTAGGGTTTGATGCATCTGGATTTTGCACGACAACGTCACATGTATCAATAAGCTTAGGAATTGCTTTTTTTAGGTGCCAACATTTTTCTGTAATGTGACCCGGGGAATCAAATAAATATGTGAACCTTTGAGAAAAATCAAACTTCTTTGGTAGAGGATTTGGATTTTTATCTGAATCAGCTTCAAAATGTCCAACTGCCTCAACCTTTGGAACAAACTAGCATATGATTATCCTATAGGGTGAAAGACTTCTCTTTTTTCAGTACTCTTTTCAATTTATATTCTGGCCTCGGTTGGAACCTTTTGAGGGTAGGTGGCTAATATGCTTGAGGGGGTGGGTAAGAGATTTAGGGAAGTGGTGTGGGCTATCGAGGGCCTCGTGGGTGTAGAGCATATGGTGGTGCATTGTGGGCAAGGTACTGGGAAAGTGATGTACGACTTTGGGGTTTCTGTGGAGAGAAGTATCATTAGGGAGGGTCATCTGGTGCACAAGGATATCCATGGGGCTGATGTCGAGGCTGAAAGTGTTGAGCAGGAATGCCCACCGGATCATCTTTTCTATTTCTCTTTCTTCCATCCAAACTTACTGGGATATTCTGATTGTCTTTCATATTATATTTCAATGCCAAACAACTCATGATTTTTCCTGACATGATTTCCTCTTCTACCATATCCCCCATTTTTAACACATTATTGAATGGCTTTCCCAAGGCCGGGATCAAATAACTGAAGTAGGTGGGCCTGTGGGCTTGTAGGAAAAGCTCAACCATTTCTTCTTCACCAATCGGGGTACTGACTCGAGCAGCTCGCTTCCTCCATGTAATCGCAAACTCCTTAAAGCTTCCCCCCAACTTTTTTTGCTTTTTAGATAGGGAGGAGCGGTCTAGGGTAACGCCTGATCTGTAATTAAAGTATCGACAAAATCTTGTTGTTTATGCCATTCCAAAGCTGCCCCAGTCATGCTCTCACTAAAATACGCCATCAACAAATCATATTTCTCACCAACACTTCTCATTTCACTGCAATAATCCCTCATATGGGCTACCGGATCTTCACACCCATCATACAAGTTAAACTTTAGCACTTTAAACCCCACAGGCAGACGAACGTCAAGGAACATACACAACTCTTTGTAAGACATGTTAACCTTGTCTCCCACCCCTTGCATGTTCTTTAAGGACTATTTTATTCTTTTCAACTTCCTGGATATCTTGTCTCGCCCTTCTTTTCCTGTGATTTTTTCATGTTTAGCATGAATCTCTTCCGGATGGCTCTTCTTGTATGAGTCAGGAACCTTGTGGGAAACCTCTATGGGGTAGTATTGGGCATCATGAGCTTTGAGTGGATATTCATTGTTGGGAATAGTGGATATGACAGGAGGGCAATTTTGGGGAGAGGTAATTGGAGGGAAAGGGTGGTTGGGAAAGTTGTGATAAACGTGTAGACCTGGAGAGTATGCGAGATCATCCGGCACTACGACCAGAGTGTGTGTAAGGGTAGCATCTAAGAAGCTAGGTGGTGGCGGGGGTGGGGCCTTCCCAATCATCCAGGCCTGATACATGTCTGTCATGTATTGTCTCAACATCCTTACCTCATCAGCCAAACCAGTGTCCTATTTAACTGCTTCTGGGCATCAGTATGAACCAACCCAATTTATTGTGTCCGCCATTGCCTTTTAACTTTATGTTATGGAGAGGAGTTACTACTTCGGGAACCACAAACCAACCACCTTTCTGCTGTGAAGATATCAAAAGGAACAAAATGGGGCATCCCGTTAGTGTTAGGGCATTTAACAAACAGGAACCGCACATTGGGGTGCAATGCACTAAGCAGTTAGCCATTTCTATTATGCATTTGATTGGTTGCTTGCATCATCCCGGCTTTCCTTACTTCCATTTGCAACTTATCTCTCTCTCTCTCTCTCTCTCTCTCTCTCTCTCTCTTTAATCTTTTTCATTTTTGCCTTTCTTTGCTTGATTTCTCTTTTTTTTTTGTATTCTCTCATTCCTCTCTCTTGTTTTGCCACAATTTCCTTCCTACCATTTCTTATTTTCTCTCTCTTTTCTTTTCTTTTCTTTTTCTTTTCTCTCTTGTTTTTCCTCTTCTTTTCTTTCCTTTTTCTTCTTTTTTCTTTTGGTTATGATAGAATCCTATAGAGATTGCCTATATATCATGACCACGTATGAATTACACCAAGCGTAGTTCTGAGGAGTAAATATAAAAATAAATAGTTAAATATTTTTGAATTTTAAAATTTTTCCATAAAATGTTTCGATTACAACGACTAGTCCTACTGAATTTTAACCATAAAAACCAAAAGACTAGGAAAAGGAAACTTACAGACTCCAACAGTAGGATGAAAACACATACTCAAAAACCAACTAACAGACTCCAATAGAAAGAAAATATGGACTCGAAAACAAACTAACTTACTCCAAACAGAAAGAAAATATAGACTCGAATACAAATCATGAATATATCAATGCCTCAAATGCTCCTGGGGCTCACAGGACATTATTCGGTCTCGCCACGGCCCTATATGCGAGATCCCTTTGCAACCACTCCAAATCACTCATTATATGGCAGACAAACGTCATTATTCCAGCAAAGAAAGTGGTAAGAGTCATGTCCTCGTAGGCTTGGAAATTAACGACAATGTAGTCAGTAATGACTCTGATCCTCTCTTGAATTCTACCCTTTTCCTGAAGAATACATCCGACTTGCTGATTCCGAGCTCACCTGGGTGTCACGATGGTTTTGATTTTGCAACTTTTGTATTTCTTCCTTCATCTGAGCAATCAAATCATAACAATGTTCCCTTACAGCTTTAAAGTCCTTGTCCTGTTTGGCTGCCTCACTCTCAAGGGTAGTTACTTTTCTCTTAAGAATGGTGATTGTCCCTTCATAATTCATTTTCATTTGTTGCGTAAATTGTGCCCGCCCTTCTACATTTTTTGTCGATTGAGCCTGGACTTTCTCTAGATTGGCCTCACACTTTTCTAGGTCGTCTTGACACTCAAGGACTTTCTTTGTCTGACCGCTTGTAAGCCTTTCATCTGATCGGCTTCTTGCCGGGTTTCTAGCAGCAATTCTCATCTTCTGGATTTGTGCTTTGAGGGCCTTGTTTTCCTGAGTTAGCTTTTGCTTTTCACCATCATCTACGAGCAGCTGGATACTATGGCCAATCTTGAGGTCCTTGATTTTTCCTTCTCGCTTACTTATTCTAACAATATAGCTTTCTTCTTTTCCTAACCAGCTCACTGCTCTTGCGAGTCGTTAGTGAACTGTTGAACATGAGCTCTCTTAGCGGGTCTCTCGGGAATCTGAAACCTTTTGTCAAATCAAATAACGTACTTGGGGTCTACCTCACCTCTAGTTAAATCCCGAACCATGGTCTTAGGTTTAAGAAATTTGCATTGATTCCACACCTGGCGAACCCTTCCTTCTGGAAATGTGTCTTTTGGGCCAAATTCTATGACATGTCTACTCAAATCCCCGTCGTGGGAATGGTTTGAAATTTGCCCAGTTGGCGCAACACCCTGTGGGGAGCATATGGTTGGATGCTCTGGATGCCCATAAGGAGAAGATAACACACTTCAGCTGACATGTACACTGCTTCAGTAACAGGAAGCCATCCGAACTCCCACTCAATTTTATCAACAGTCATACACTGCTTAGCAAGAGGATACACACACAATTCGTACCATTTAGCATGATCTAACTACATATGCAACCAAATAAGCTATGCACCAATTTCCTAATAATACTTTTAAATATTCGACCTCTAACTACAGGATACTTGCTAGAATACTGATCTCTTATCTGATAAAACCCAATACAGCTTTCAGAATGATATTGACATTATCCAGCAGAATATAATGCATCAGGCAAACTCATTAAATAAAAAATTAAAACCAAGCTACTGAAGAGAGCAAATTAAAGTTGTGTTTGACCTCCCAATTTCATTTCATACTTCAACCAATCTTCACATGATATAGGATTCATGAGCAAGTACATGATTATAGCAAAACAAACCAGAGAAACCAAAGTTGGAGTCAGAAAACAGCAACAGCAAAAATCTGCCTCCAAGAATCAGTAACAACAAGAAAATGCACTTCTTCTAGCCAAGCAAAAACACATATGAACAACGAACAATATCAATCTGACCAGCTATGAATTTTTTAAAACAAAATTGGACCAGCTTTGGCCAAAGAAATGTAGAAAATGTTATATTCTCTCGGAATTCATTAGGCTCGGTCATTTTCTTTCAATATTTTCAAAGTACTTTTTCTATCCTCTCAATAAATGGAAACAAAAAGTTATATGGACATGCCTAGGGCAGCCCCAAAACAGCTAGCCAATTCCCCATTCACCCTCCCTTCCTTAGTTATTTTTTTTACCCTTTTAACCCTTTTCAAAAATATCTCACACTTTCAGGTCTTATCATATTATTTAGAACCTTCTATCCTAAAGAATTTGATTCCCTCACACCCTAAATCCCTAAAGTAACCTTAGGCCAACTGGTTATTACAATCTCTTCCCCCCTCCCCCCATTGAGACCCGTCTAAGTTTCCATACTTACAGTTAACCTCCCTATGGATCTCTGAAGAATGACAAACAAAACCACTCAAACAAAATGACCTTAATCAGATAAAAAAAAAAACTTTCAAAACTCAGAAACTTTGACAATTTAAAAGTTGAAAAACAAACTTGCCATGAACCAATTATAATGTGAACTTCAGAGAATTATTTAAGCCAACTAAGACATGCTCAAGCATTTTAATAGAAGAAAAATCTGAAAACCTATTTCAATTAAACTAACATGATTTTAAACAACTTTAAACGCCTAATTTAACTGAAACAAATGTCTGAAGTCTCAATAACCAGTGATTTAATCATGCTAAAATCCGAGGATAGAAACAATCAAAAGAAGAGAAAGACAAAAAGGAACTAGACTACACATGGACGGATTTTGCAGAGTAGAAGTAAACTTAAACATGGAAGAGGAAAAAAAAAGAAACATAAATTTTAGAACCATAAGGTACAAAGTGATACCTGAGAACAATCTTGAATGGTAAATCTCACTGAATTGAAGCCAATGGCCGGAACCATCTAGAACTGAGCGAAAATTGAGAATAACTAGTTGTTCTTTGACAAGAACAACTAATTAGCCTTTATTTCTGACTAATTCCAAGCTTGAAAACGCCTCGAAAACATGTTGTGGATCTGTGACTTGGGGTCAATAGCAAGGGTTTTTTTTTGGAATTTAACCATGAAATCAGAACGAAGGAAGGCCAAAGACAATGGAACTTGAGTTTTGAGTGATATGGTGATTAGTTAGGCTTTCGATCTGATTTTTTGGTCCAAATTTGACCAAAACTAGGGGGTTCGAGGGATATGGGTTAGGGATTTGGGAATAGGAATTCATGGGGTTCCGGGGGTGTAATTTTGGTGGTGTTTGGAGGTGGCGCCATCATCCTAAATCGGTGGGAGAGTGGTGGCGGCTACTAGGGTTTTTTCTTGTTTCTTGGAAGGGGGGGTCTGAGAGAGACAATGAGAGAGGGGGTGGGGTGGATTCAGATAGTCTTATAGCCTAGGGGGTCAGTTCTCGACCATCCGATCAAAGAACATCGACGGCTCCGATCAAAACTAACCTAAACGGGGTTGTTTGGGTTGAGTGGAGAGGGATCAAATTTTCGGCTGGGCTAAGCGCAGATCTGGGCAGGTATTTTCTTAAATCAACTGGGCTTTGAGAGAGTTGAATTAAACTAGCCCACAATTCAGATTTATTTCTTCATTCTTTTCTTTTTCCTATTTCAAATAATTTTTTCCAAAAATTCTTTTTCTTCTTTTTTTAATAAAATTAAATTAAAATCTAAATTAAATCCTAAAACCTAATTAACCTATCAAAAATACTAATTAAAAATAAATTAAAAGAAAAACTACCAAAAATCAAAATTAAAATTAAAAAGTGCAAAATAACCTATTTTGCACTTTTTCCATTTTTATAAAATAAATAATTTTCTAATTAATCCTACAATGTAAACTTATATCATAAATGCAAATGCAATATATTTTTTGTATTTTTCCTTATTGAACAAAGTTAACATGTGTAGACAAATGCAAACAACTAACGAAAATGCCACAAAAATTAACAAAATTACTGATAATGAAAAATTATTTTGTTTTTAATTTGTGGAAATAATTCATATAGAGCAAAAATAACATGCTCACACTTATCACACTTGGGCGATGTGCTTTCATAGAGATTTCGAGATATACCTGCCGTGTCCGCAGACCGAAGAATTCCTTTCAATCCTCAGTACTAGTATAGCCCTTCTGTATTTTCCTTGTTGATAGATATTTCTGGAGTTAGAGGTTTTTATGTAAACTCTTAGCTTGTGATTCATGGGTTTAGGATTTTTGGAAGTGTTAGGTTGAGTTTTTGTACTGTTATATACCAAGCGACATCTTAAACACTGTTTCATTTTGTTATCTGAGTTTTTAATTATTTTTTTCGCATTTGTTAGGCTTACCTAGTCGTAGAGACTAGGTGTCGTCACGATAGTTCACGGAGGGCGAACTGGGGGTCATGACATTTATTCCATATGCTTTGATTTCTTTCATAATATCGAATTCCTTTTCTTGGTTTTGTAGATGATTATTCTAGAGATTGAGAGCGCTCGCCCGGAAAAGAGGTGTAAGGATATTTATGTGAAGCTAAAGGACAAGTATACAAGGTGCCTTGAGAAGTACCAGGAGCTCGATCTCAGCTTCGCGAAGGCGGCGATGTGCGGGTCCTGAGGAAGGACTTGAAGAAGAGGGACGAGGAGTTGATCCAGGTTGTGGCAAAATGCAACATCCTTGAAAGAACATTGAGGAGCAAAGAGGTACTTAGTGAGTATGATCCTAGCACTTTCTATGACAAGCATTTGAAAGCTTCCAGATTTCATTTCTTTGTTCCTCGAGCAACTCTAATGGCAGGATAGAAATCCGTATTTTAATTATAATTTACAACATAGTTATTGTATTTTACGTGTGTTTGAGTTTAAATAATAGTGAATTTTACTTATTACATGTTTTATGCCTTGCAAGAAGTGATTACGAGTTAAAAAGATAATCTGGAGCTAAATCAAACAATTTGAAGTTTTGAAATCTATGTCCACGAAATTAAACCGGATTTGCGTTCGGATGTTGAGAACCAAGTCCGGATATCAAAACGTGAAGAAAATAAATTACTCTGGAAATTTAACACAATCGCGCTGCATAGGGCGGCGCGAAAGTGTATTTTGTTGTTATCCGCCATAAATTGCTCTCTGAACTTCTCCACCGGCACGCCGCATGGCACAACTGGGGGTGAGCGGCGCGGGCCGCCTGTACAAATTTCTCAGAGTTTTTTCCTCTTTCAGCTCAGAATGAATAATTTCCTCTGGGCCCACTCCTACATGGTGTAAATACACGAAAAATATATTTTTTAAGGAATTTTAACCTACGAAAGATTTGAGAAGGAACTAAGGCAAGATGACATTAGAATTTATCATGATTTCAACCAACAACCGATGCAATGCGGGAGTTTGTATCGAATCATTAACATTGATGTTTTCTATGTTGTTAAACCTTATTGATATGTCTTTCTTTATTGCTATGGAGTAATTTCGTTAAGGGTGTTGACATATATGGTGTATTGATAACTTGATCAGGGGTTCGATTCTTCACAATTGTTCATATTAATTGATGGAATTTTAATTTGTATCGTAAAATTATTTATTATTTTTCTTAATCGAAAGAGGAGATTGACGCCAAACAGGGATATGTCGATAAATCCAGGCATTACTGAAGCTGAAATAGTTCCAATCAGTGATTCTCCACCAACATTAAATGTCACTTGGGTCAAGAAATTTATAGAGTTTATATGTTACTATGTGCTTTAATTAGTTATAACAAATTATTTATTATTCGACCTTTTTAAGGTATTACAGCAGATTTATTATACACTAAGAGTTACCCACTATTGCATATCAACTTAATTTCATACTAGAAATCAACTGTAATACGTTTTCGTGGACGTTAAACTCTCATTAGCACCGCCATGTTTGACAAGAACGGTCCTTAACGTAATGCATTGAAATTTCAGCAACTCTTGTACAAGGAAACGGAAAAAGAAGAACGCTGTTGCATTGTACCATGAGCGCACAAAGGTACAACTAACACAATAGAAAACTAAGATCTAACATCGACGAAAACATAGCTTGGAAATTAAAAAAGAACAGGTACTACCCCATTGTCTTCCTCCGTCTCATACATTGTCATATCGCCTGAAACCAACATACAGCATTAGGTATTACTAGTGGAGGCAAAGTGGACCAAAAAATAATAATTATCCATTTCAATTGTCCACTAAAAAATTAATTGGATAATGAATTTTTAAAAATAGGTTAAATTATAAATAAAAATTATATTATTCACTTTTAACTTTTTTACTTATAAAAACTCGAACTAGGTGTTCTTCTATGTTGGGAGACTAGGAGCCCGTTTGGTTATATAATTTTTTACAATTTTTTCCAATTTTTTTTTCAATTTTTTTTGTACTTTTTTTTAAAATTGATGTTTGGCCACAATTTTTTCAATTTCTTTCGACAATTTGTAAAAATTCCAAAAAAATATTTTTAAACATTCACTCACAAAAAGTTAAAAAATCTCAAAATTGTATTCAAGTCCAAACATCACTCTAATTTTCAAATATCATTTTCACTTAGAACAAAAATTTCACTTTTCCGAAATTTTATAATTCTTATGTACAAATGCCCACTAGCAATTCTCCCAAACATGATCATATTTGAGAATCCATAAATAATACCCCACTTGTTCCGGTTTATGTGAATCTATTTCTATTGTTCCGGTTTATGTGAATCTATTTCTATTTGGTCTAACTTAAGATTACAATTCTACATTTAATGAGAACACAAATACTATGAGCCCATTTTAAACTTGTTTGGGATCACAAACTCTAAAAGTCTTCGTTTTTTCTTAAATTCCGTGCACAGTAAAACAGGTTCACATAAATTGGAACGAATAAAGTATAAATATCCATGTTATCTACCAGTTAACCTATTTTTTATCCATATTAAATGTGGTAAGGATCTGAATAATTTTTCCGTCTTTGTATTGTCCGTTCTGACTCATTTATATCAAATCTGACCAGCTAGTTTGCTACCCCTGGGTATTATTACTATCACAGATATCCAAATGAAAAACAAAACGATATTTGAGATTGGCATTTACTATAAAAGGGAATATAGATAATGAAAAGAAAAGTAGGTAATTAATTAGGACAGCTTAATCACCTGAGAATTTTAGCATGGTGGATGATAAATCTCGCAATACTCAAAGTAGGCAATGGCAAGTGGTTTATCTGTGGCGACAGCGTGAACCCAACAAGGACAGCTATTTTGAATGGCGATGCGTAGTTTACGGCAGCACTTGTCAATGTCAGCAGTCTCTTCCTTCAAGCATTTTTCTATTTGGGTCTTAGCTTTGGCGCTGCAAGGCTCCCCCCATGAAACGGTGGCGGTGGTGGCCTCTGCTGCGCAAATCTGAATTGAAGCCACTATTACAATGAGCATTAAGAGCCCTCGGCTTAGTCTTGCCATGTCTCTCTCTCTTTCTTTTAAAAGCTGAAGAGCTAATTTACAACCCCGTGCACGAGCTATCACTGATATTTATAGAGCAATATAAAGGGTATTAACATATTAATTTTGAGTTTACCTTAATACACTAAATGTGTGAATACTATCGTATAATTTAGAAATAAATACAGTATTAGCTACCGACCAAAATAAGTTAGATTGATAATCTGAATAATAAAGTAAAACAAAGTGTAAAATATACTACTACTTCATCTGTTCCAGTTTATGTGAACTTATTTTCTTTGTGGTTCGTTCCAAAAAGAATGAGTTATTCCTAAATTTGGTAAGAATTTAACTTAAACTTATATTTTTACTCATAATGAGAAGTTTTTATAACCACGTAAATACTTTTGACCTTTTTTTGATTTGCTTAAAACCACAAATTATAAAAATATAATTTTTTCTTAAATTTCGTACTCAATTAAACGGGTTAAAATAAATTAGAACGGAGGGAGTAATAAAAACGGGGATAAACTTTTAGGGTAAAATATCAGCGAATAGCAACTGAGTAGGTCCATGTACATAGGTAAGTGCATACTTTTTTCGTAGCACTATAAAAATACAAAGTTGATATTTGATTATTCACAGTTCCCTATACTAGATCTAAGCTTTTAAGTTGGTTTGAACCGTAATATCAACTACGTTTGAACGACAATAAAGTAAATTTGTCCGGCTAACGTTACCTTTATTCTATGGTGGAAGACCATTTACTCCTTCTTGCTTACTCCTTGTTGCTTACTATTTAAATATGGCAGAATACAATAAATAGCACTTTAATTTATATACAAATTTATATTACACACTTATTAATTACGGTCAACCTTTTACATATTTGATTTTTTAAAAGTGTATCAAACATACATTTCTTTTTTCTTGACCAATTTTTCAAAATATGTGTGATTTCACGCTTCAATCAGATAGTAACACATGTCATTATTTTTTATTTTTTAAAAAAATACTTAAAATTATACCTATACCCCTTAACCATCTTCTCCATTTAATATTTTTCTCTTCTCCATGGGAGATTGACGTCAGACACCACCAAAAATCTACATTTAATCACCTTCATATTATAAAGATAAATTAGGAACTCAAGTACATTAATCACGAGTTTGTGAGTCTAGATACAAATCAAACACAAGAAATATAATGCAAAACTTAAAACTCCATTAAAATTGGTTATGGCCAAATCCATGGTTGCTCGATTCATGGTATAGATTCAAACTCAAATTTATAAACTTTCTTGATATAGATTTCTTTTAACTTTCTTTATCAATTTCTTCCAAAACTATTTTATATTATTATTATTCTTAAAATGGTGGGACATGTATGATGAGAAAAATGGGTGGGAAAGAAGACGAAAATGGGAAAAGGGGGAATGGTAGCAACAAACTGGTTGTTTGTTTTCTATGGGAGAGGGAGGAAAGTTTTCTATGGTGAGATTTTGGAGAAAAAGAAAAGGAAATAATTTCTCCACTGTTGCAAGAGTTGGTTGTTTATTTAAGCTCTTGAGGAAGAAGATGATGTTTTTAATTAAAAAATAAAATAATAGACATGTGTCAGTTACACACGAGAGTTCACAGTTTTTTTACTATTCACTTGTCTAATTTGTGTGTAAAACACGCTCTTGCCATGTAATCAAAATGATGTGTAACTAACACACTTTTTAAAGATTATGTGTGTAAAAGGTTGTCCCCGTGATCAACAAGTGTGTAACAGGAATTTGGGTAGAAGTTCAGGTGCTATTTTATGTATTCTGCGTTTAAATATTCTGGTTGCATTCTGCTTATAATGTACTCCCTCCATTTCAATTAATATGAACTCATTTGACTAAGCACGGAGTTTAAGAAAAGAGAAAAGACTTTTAAACTTATAATATAAAATAAATCACATATATTTTGTGTGGCTATAAATCATTACCTAAAGGTAACTTATTTTCAAATAGAGAAAGAGGTCATTCTTTTTGACACAAACTAAAATGAAATAAGTTCATATAAATTGAAACGGAGTGAGTACTAAGTAGTTTGTAGCCTAAATATTTTGTTCATTTAGAAAATTTATCACAATCCATCCCTTAGGTGTTTAACTAAAAAACTTAATATTTGGTTAAAGCTAGAAATTAAGAGAAAAATGGGTTATTGATAATCAAGAAATGAGAGATTTTGAGAATAACAATAAAGTAATAAATAAGTATGTATTCAAGTATAATCTCAGTAATATTTCGTGTCCATACATATGTTGAGACCTTCTCTTTTTATAGTTGACTAGTAGTCGTACCCGGGCAATGTGCGGTCGGGATTAAAAAATATTAATTAAATTAAATTATGATCATGTTTGTTTGATCCTATTAGATTGTATTGTTTTTATAAAATTAAATTGTCATCTTACTTGTCAATAAGATATTCCCAATAATGAAATCTCTATTAAATCAAAAGCACCTATATAGTTAGTGAATAAATATTTTTTATTATATTAACCAATATTTAATATTTGCTTTTTTTTGTCATATATGAGAAGATTTATAATTTATTACTATTTAGATATTTTTTATTTTAAATTTTATTCTATTGTTCTTAATAATATTATCTAAATTTTAATGAACAAAATTTTTGTTAAACTAACGGGACTTATACGGGGAGCACATTGTTTAACTTTTTTTGTTATGCATTTTTCTTTATTATATCATCTAATATTTAATATTATTACATTGTTAATAGAAAGTTTTATTAGCATATTTGTTTATTAAATATTTTTCTCTGAAAGTTTTTTTATGTCTTTAATTTAGTTTTATTTATTTTAAAATAATATTACAACTCCAACTTGAAATTAATCCCCAATTTGAATTGTTAATTTATAATTTTTTTAATTTCGTTTTTCTTCTCTTTCTTTCATTTCTTTTATAGCTTTTGTTTGCTTTTTTATTTTAAGGTAATATAATAAATTCAAGGAGAGGGCTTTTTTCCTCTCCTTTAAATAATATATAGATAAGATATTTTTATTTTTTATATATATTTATATTCAAAAATAATAACCAATAACACTTGCAATGCTATGCCTATTAAAAGTGACGAAGGCTTATGTAACCTTAGATTCGGTATGATGTTTGACTTTAGAATTGACTACATAATTAAGTATGATATCAACGGAAATAGTTTTAGTGACCACAGGCTCCACCATAGTTACATAGACCAGTTCATTCAGCACATCAAAAGGCAAGAGTTTCAGAAGGGTAATGAAAAGTAATATTGAATTTGTTATTTAAGTAAAAGATCCAAGGTAATATTGTGCATGTTCAGCATTATCAGTAAAAACAGATTGACATTCTGACAAGCAAAGCTGAGGATGAAGATCACTTGATGCTTAGCCTGTTTATTTCATGTGCACACATAATGTAGCTTTACCTCATTTCCAATTTTCCTGAATAACAGGTTCATAGGCTGATATACCTTTACTGTAGACATTAGTCTTACTGGCAACAAACTACATTCTTCGATTATAAGTGCAAATGAAACATCATTCTACATCAGAGGTACTTAGATACTAAATGGGTGATACAACTATTAGGGGCAGCCTAGCCCGGTGCACAAACCATCCTGCATTCATGCAAGGTCTGGGGAAGCGCTGCACCCAAAAGGTGTGATGTAGACAGCGCACACTAATGCAAGTATTAGTGGTTGCTTCCACGGCTCGAACTCGTGACCAGGTCACATTGAGACAACTTTACCGCTGCTCCAAGGCCCCCTTCAAAGGTGATACAATTATTAGCAGTTTAGTTTTACCTTTAAAAATTAAAACAATACTTTGGATGCCAAATCCATCATCTGATGATTAATACAAGGTAACATTCAACACCAGTTACCATTTCTTGAGTTCTCAAAAAACTAAGAAGCAAAAGTGTGACAGAATTACCTTCATCTCTGAATTTGTGAGTCCTGCACGTAGATACGCTATTCATTTGCACATTTTGAGCAATTACTAAAATGAAAAATGTTAACCAGCTTGTAGTCCTAATGACTGGCATGACCACCAGAAAGGTTTAGACTGTCTGGGCATGCGAACGACAATATAAGAGTTGCAAATTCATATCAATGAGAAGCTAAGAGGTTTTGAAGCTAACCTGACTCCTTTCTAGGAGCTCTTTCAGAAGCCAGTCGACATGTACCTTCTCCTAGGACTCACCAAGCAACCAAATCAAGCAGTTCTACTTCCATATGCTGGACAATATTCTCTGTTTGGTATTTGCAGGATCCATGAGTTGGCTTTAGGACTTGAGCTTTTAGATCTACGCTTCCATGAATACTTGGGAGAAGCCAGAATAACGAATCACAAAACCTATTGTCCACGGGGGCTGTCATTATTTAATTTGGAAAAGTAATTTGATTTGAATTAGTTGCACCAAGAAGGTGCCAATATGTACAGCAAAAAGACTTCTGTCCCCTCAAATGAGCAGGGAGTCCAAAAAGTCCAACAAAAAAAAATTACATCCAAAAGGAACTGCATGTTACACCAAGAACATAACAATTGCAGGATCCTAATTTTTAAAGCATACACTGCTCAAGACTTGTTTTCAAAGCAGCTCTATTCCTTCCTGGCCAGAAGGACCAAAAGATACACAAAGGGGCATTGTTGCAGATGTATTTCAACAGTTTCTGCGTCTTTTGACCCAGCCTCAAATACGCATGGTGTCACTGTCACTTCGGATACTGTATTGGTAGTCTCAAACGCGCTGACCGACCTGATATTCTTGTTCTCCAGCCTATGGATGACACTTACTCATCTCAGTTAGAGTTCCATCATATAGCGTAACTGGATACTGGCCAAGGATGAAATGTTAAATTATTGCCCGAGTAACAATAGGTTACCTGGTTTCTAAAGTGTAGATGGTTACTTCGGTGTTGAGAAGGTAACCACTGTGAGTAACATTGGTCATAACAACATAAGAGGAGAATGACAAAAGATTGAAGGTTAATTTACCGTGAAAATTGCAGCAACAGCGGTAATGACAAATACAAAAACCATTCATGAAACCCTTAATTCCCACTACAAAATAAGAGACAATTTCAAGCATAGCACATCGTGCAACATTCTGATGATGTAATGAGTTCAATAGAACTAATGGATATGCATTACAAGTAACATAGCAGGCACGAGAGTACAACCAAACTGTATACTATCCGGATAACTGAAGCACAAGAATTCGCAACAGCATGATGCTGTTAAATGAAGTTCTATATAAGCTAGTATGAAAGACAAGAGGGGTTGCTCTGATGGTAAGCAACCCCCACTTCCAACCGAGAGGCTGTGAGTTCGAGTCTCCCCAAGAGCAAGGTGAGAAGTTCTTGGAGGGAAGGATGCTGGGAGTCTATTTGGAAACAGTCTCTCTACCCTAGGGTGGGGGTAAGTTCTGCGTATACACAACCCTCCCCAGATCCCACTAAGTGAGATTATACTGGGTTGTTGTTGTTGTTGTTGTTTATATAAGCTAGTATGAACAGATAATAAGCATACCCTATATTGCTTATCGAAACACCATTGTATAATGGCCTAAAGCAACGATCAAACCATTGTGATGGAACGGCTGTGACTGTTAATATTGCAAATTAAAAGAACAAACAACTATGTATACAGGTGGAAACTTTTCAGTTTTATAACTGATGAACAGAGCATACAACCAAGAGATCATGCATAATAGTATGATAATTTGATCCATAATACAATATAATAACAGTGTAATTTAGAACTTACAGAGCAAATGTATGAAGATCCCATGCTTTTTATAGAAAAAGACACAAACTTTCATTTGTTGAATAAGATAAATAAAGATAAAGAACACAAAATTTGAGTACAATAAGTGATAAATTGAACACAACGACTAAAGATCATGCAAAACACCATATTAACTTCATCTTTTATGGAAAAATTGTTATCCGGGATGTACAGTGAAAAGGTATAAAGAACAGTGGAGTAACATGACTTAATACCGTAAAAATATTTTAATTTTAATAATTTTGAGAAAAAAGAAAGAAAATTATTAGTAGTATACAACTTGACCTGCTTAAAGATAAAGGCGCAAACTTCCCAATCAGCAAAGAAGCGACAATAAAACAAAAACCAAACAAAGAAACCAACAATCCAATAATCATCAAAAGTCTAAGCAGCAATCACAAACCACAACAATTTATAGATTAATTTGAGAGAGTTATCCCTAATTGAACTTACAAATAAGAGAGAGGAAGAACTGCAGTATCGGCATCAAAGAACTTCAACTCCGCGGCCCTTTTGGCAGTGCCAAACCTGACACAAGGTGCTCTGGTCATCCCATCACGGAGCAACACGCTAGTGGCGCCGCCAGAAGCATATATAGCCTTGCAACCCCTGTTGGTTCTAGCCACTAAACATCCTTCAATGGTTGCCATTGGCACCGAATACTCTCTCCCGTCGATCAACAACGGCCCAGCTATTCCAACGGGTATCTGCAAGTGTTGTTCCACCATTTTGGCAAATCATACCAGTCAACTATTCATCATAAGAGAAATAAAAGTGTACATGATAATAGATTTAGCAATAGAGAAGCTTCTTCGGGAATAAGTGCTACAAAAAAACATGAGTGCATTTTGGAGGAATTACATGGATCGCATATATGGACGGATTGCTTGGATATAGACATTGCTAAACAAAATCTATCCGATGGACTGTAATATACGCACGACAATCAAGTTTGCTTAAAGATGTAATCTAGGGGCCTCCAACTTCAAACTGCTAACATAGAATAAGGAAATAAATTATTCTGAAAATTCCAGCGAATTGGAACTACTTAATATTTGTAGGATGCAATTCAGCAGCATTACCGAATGAAACAAAGTTCCCTTCACTTATTCAACAGCAAAAACATACTTCCAAAAACATTAAACACGAGAAAGGAAAGGAGACAAATATTTGACAAAAATTCCATTAACAACATTATTTCAAACAATTCCAACAGCTTTTTGAAAATTCAATTCATTTAACTATATTTAAATTTTAACTGTTTTTCAAATTCAAATTTTGACGTTTGATGCAGAGCTCCTCTATCAAACCTAACTTTCACTTATCACTTCTATATTTTCCTCCACAATTACTAAAAAAATACAAAGGTCCAAATTCATTGTCCAGTCAAACACAAAAAGTTTTAAAACGTACTCGTATATATGTCAACTCATACAAAGCATATGCGGCGGATTTGTTTATGGTAACCACCGGCGGAACTCGAAGTGTTCGCATCTTAGTGCCTCAGTTATCTTCCACTTCAACTATCTCTGCCACCAACGAAGCCTCATTTCCACTCTAGAATAAATAAACTCAAATATCAAACTCGCAATTACATACAATTCGCTATTCTACAACAATTGATTGATAAATCAGAAGTTTCTAGAAGAAGATAGAGAGATCGATTACCGATTTACTGGGAACAGCCAAGTCGATGATGATTTTGTTGGTGCAATTTAGGCTGTTTGAATCGGAAGCCTTCTCGCGATTTTTGAAGCTTCGATTTCGAGAGGATTTGTACTGCGAAAGCGTATTGAAGAAGGAATAGAGTGAAGAGTATGAGAATGACGAGCGATTTCATTGTGGGACTTTTGATTTTTGAATGTTAAAATTGTGTAACTGGCAATTTTCAGTGCATTTATAGTGTAGTGGACAAAGTTTTTGGTGAGAGTTAAAAGGTACTGTACATTTTTTAAATTTAATATGCAAGGGGAGAATATCAGTTAGTTTTAAAACTGATCGTGAGGAAGGAGAATGGAGGAAGTGGGAATAGTGGGTGGTTTCTAAGTCTTTCTTTTACGTTTTTGTTCAAATTCAAAGTAGTTTTTTTTCAAATAATTTTATAGCTCCTATTTTTTTGGAGGCTTGTTCTAAAGTACCATGTGTCATATTCTGATGATGACACTTGGCTTAAGGAGGGGCTTTTTTCTTTGGCTTTTAAGTATATATAGATTCCAGGAGAAATTGTAATGTCTTTGTCTTAGTGAGACAATTATGAGTAATAAATGATATTAAAAGAAACGTTACTCAATCATTCCTATTAAATACAAATTCTCTAATGTATTTGGCATTTAATGTTGATTTGGACTCTTTTACGTTAATCATATTCATTTCCTTAACTCTTTTCTAATCTTCGAGCTTTAAATGACTCGAACAGGTACGAGTCTCATTTCATTTTAGTAATTGCTCGTGCCTTTAAGTATCTTCTCTTCGCATCTGTTGTTGCCCTTGCCTTCTAACTGATTACCACGCTTTGACCATTGACCAATTCACGTGTCATGATACGTCATCTTTAATATATAAATTTAGTTTTTCCCAATACGGATACTTCCCCCACTTTCTATTTATTTATCAATCAAATATTTGGAAATTGGATCTTCATTAAAAAGTGAATTTTTGCCATAATCAATGATATGACAGTACTGACGATTCAGTTGTCTTTTCTATTTAATGCTCTGCACACATGTCACCTTCTTATTGGCTCTGTAATTCTGCAGCCTTTTTTTAAGGCTTCTTCAACTCCACTATTCACGAAGTGATAGTTGCCTTTATTATAGGCTTTCTATCATTACATTTCTTAGTCTTTGATGTCTGCTTTTATATACAAGATTAACCTTTTTTCCCTTGTCTTCTTCTCCACAAATGTTTACCAAGTATTTCACTATTTTACTCATATTCACTTCTTCCTCAATTCACATCTCTCTACCATGTCATCTTTGAATCCTAATCCTAGGAGAGTTCCAATTCTTGACAACTTTTCCAATGCCCCTGTAAGACACAGAAGAGGTCGAGGAGGCAGGCTTCGTGTCCTAGGGTTTATTCGTGGTGGTACCTCTGGTTCCATCACTCCTTATTCTAGCTCTGGCACTATTTCTACAGGTTCTTTCACTAAGAAATCCTCTTCTAAAGGCAAAGAATCTTCTGAGCCTATTCAAGAACCATTGGATGAATAAATAGTGTCAACCGACTTATCTTTTGAGCATGATAAAGAATCCCTTCGTGAAAAAGTAGTTAATTTAGAAAGAGCTGACATATATCCTTCTTTAATTACTGAACCCTTGATTTCCATTATTCAAAAAGATTGTCATTGGAGAGATGACCTTCGTATTGTAATCCTTAATCCAAACTAGAGAATATCTTCTTACAGGATTAGATTTTATTTTGTTTATACTTATCCCTTCAATTTGAGATTTATTCTTGCTATGACTCAGTTATAATTGATTGTTGTAGTTTTTTCAAAATTTGTTTGGCTCAAATTGGCCCCCTCGTATGAAGAGTAGTATCTTGTTAAAGGTACGTATCTGTCAAGGCCGGTGTTGATTTTGCCTTTTCCCATCTTATTCATCTTTATCACCCCAAGTTGTTCTGCAATGGTATTTATACTCTAACTGCAAGAAATAAAATGGTTTTGATAAGCCCTGAGGATGATAAAGATCGAGGATGGTACACCCGTTATGTTGCGGTACCTATAGTTGGTTTGGTGGGTAAATCAAATATTCCTTTTCCAGAGAAATGGAACCTTGCACGTAGGTCTTTCTTCCTTACCATATATGTTTTTTTTGAAGAATTTCAACTCCTTTTCTAATTTCATTCTTTTTTGCTTTTTTGTAGCAACCATGGAAGACGTGGAACCCGTTTCTAATTTCTGTGGTTGGGTGGATGTTATCTTGAAAGCCAAGCCTATAGAGGCACGAACTTGGAAATCCATTTCCATCAAACATGGTTTGAAACTGAACACTCACGGTATACATCTCTTATGATTTCTTGTATGTTAAATTCTTTCCCCTCTTTCAACTTTTTATCCTTCATTTTGTCAGGATTTGCTATTCGAGGAATGATAGTTGAAGTAGCAATTTCCCTTTGAGCCTCTTCTGGTGCTCCCCTTTCTTTGGAGAGAATACAAGCTACGCTATCAAAGAGGAAAGTTGTTGAAGAGGATTCTGAGGATGATGAAGATGAAGACCTCTTTGATAGCTAGGACAAGAGCCAGTAGACACATCATTTCTGAGGATGAAGCTGAAGTTTCTCCTTTCGTGCCTCCTCTCTTACCGAACTTGTTAACATTGTTTCCGATGATGAAACCATTCCAAGGGACACTAATGAATTCACTCAGCGTCTCTTCGTTGACGGTTTCGAAAGTGGTGAACTAGTTCCGATTTTAGATGAAGTTCCTCTTTATTCCTCCATTCCCATTCCTTTTATCCCTCCTTTGGTTTCAAGTGCTTCCTTGCCTGTTTTATCTGTTAGTGCTCCTTTACCTATTTCTACTCCCTTACTTGCTCCGACTCCTTCAATTCCTATTATTTTCACCTATTCTACATTTCCTCCCTTTTTAGCTCCCCCTTCCTCTATTCGGCATGCAGAGAAGGGTTCCAGTAGCAGAAGTTTGGCTATGAGGAGTGTAACACTTGAGGTTCCTGCTAATAACAGTCTTTTAAGGAAGTCTGGTGGAGTAGATATCTAGCTCGGGCCTTCAATTGGAGATCTTGAAAAGAAGAAGATGAACAGTCACAGTTGCTTAACTCTAATGAATGACATAGTTCATTCTAAGTTGAAGGTATTCATACTTTACTTACTAATAAGGTTTTTTTAATCTCTAGATTCTTATTTTCATGAGTTGTTATTGTAAGCTAACCTCATTGGCATAGAAAGAATTTCCCTTTTAGAAAAGAAGGCCGTGAGTCTGATAAGACTATTCTCGAGGTTGAGAGGGTAGCTAAGGAAGCCCAACTGGAAGCAACTAATAGGAAAGAACATTTTGAAAATGCTCAAGAACGATAAAAGAATTGCAAAAAAGCAACCGTAACCTGGAGCAGTAGAAGCGGACTCTGACTTCTGAATTAGCGGGAGCCAAGGCTTCCTCTAGTAAAGCCGAGAAGGATAAAGAGCGCCTTAAGTGTTCCTTTTAAGAGCAGCTATGAGAGTCAAGTGAAGAAATCAGAGAACTTAAGGCATTCTAGAACAAGAAAGAAGAGTATGCAGGAGAGTTAGCACAAAACTTGACTCAATCTCAAGCTGATTTAAAAATCTCCTCTGATAAGGTACGTGTGGGAAAGGGAGTATGAACTTCTTGAGGAGAAATTTGATGTAGAAGTGAGTTGGGCTTTTCTAAACTCTCGTTGTGACGCTTTAACTGAGGCTAGTCAAGAAAACTTTGATTTAAAGTCAGAATTGGCCAATGTTTTGGAAACCATTGAGATGACCAACAACCACTTGACTTTCCTTCTTCGGCAAATGAAGCTCCCATGTCTGAAGAACCTTTAAATCAAGAAGCTGTACTTGTGGCAGTTGAAGTTGAAAATGTTGCAATTCCATATTCCGAGGGTGAAACTCCTATGACTCAATCTGTAGAAGCTGGAGCTTTTGTGACTCTTTTTCCCCTTGATGGACCTAACACTTCAGTCCCAGTTGAAACCACTCATGTTGATGTTTCGTCAGAAGTTGCCACCACACCTATGGTGGTTCCTGAAAATGAAGTTGATATCGAAACTTCTAATGTTCTAGTCCCTCGGTGACCAGTTTATGTTCCCAGACTTCATTTTTATTTTTATTTTTTATTGGTGCTTTATCCCTTGGTCAGTTTTAAGGGATTTTTTGGAAAAAGTCCCCAGTTATCATAATGGGGCACTTGTATAAACATTTTGTTGACTAAGTTCCTACTTAGTCTTTTTAATTGTATCAAGAAGTTTTTTAGTACTTCTACATGTTCTTTTCTCGCTTTTTTTTCTATTTAGGACTTATAGAATAATTTAACATTTTTATCCTTTAAAAATGCTTTATGATTCTTCTCATGACTTATAAATATGAGGCTTACAAAAGAGGGCCCTTTTATATATATCGACACTAATGAAGAAGACGTATGAACTTCATAATGGTGTTACAATACAATGAAAGAAATATGAACACACATGTCTTGTTTGGAATAACTTTGACAAGTTTTTATTCACGAACTTTGACAAGCTTTTGAATATTACATGTATTAAAATAGATCTATAATTTTCTCGTAATTACTTTTCTTGTAAAATATTTTTACAAAATAAATATAATTCAAATAAGGTTTTTCTTATAACCCGTTTCAGTACATAGTCATGACTTTATCTTCATGTATGAGGAAGGGTTTGAGAGGTGACTCCATTGTTATCATGAGTTTGAGAGGTGACTCTGTTGTTCTCTAGGGAAAGAACACTATATAAATATCCATTTGTTGTAATGGTAAAGAACACTATAATGAATGTTTAGGTTCCATAACTTCTGCTCGACACTTGTATCTTTGTAGCTTGATGTTTCCAATTTTCATTCGATTTACATATATGTTTTTCTGCACGTATCTGTGTATAATATGTAGCCCCCAAGTTTTTGAGCGATGAAGTATGAAGCCTCGAGCACGTGTTTTTTTCTCTCAATTTGGTCCTTTTCCTGAAATAAAAAAACATACAGGACTCGGAGGTGTGATTAGAGATAAAGACTGTCTAACCCATGTGTATTTCCATCAAAATAATTGTAACCCTGGGCTAGGAATTTTGGAATATTCCATTTTGCCGTGCAGGTCGTGACTCATCATTTGGCACGGGTAAGGATTTTTGCCAAGCATCTAAAATCGTTAGTAAAATTTTAACAATTCAAAGAAAAATTTTAATATAGCGAAACCTGACCGTGGGTACTTTCTCAAAAATAGTATCTCTTTAGGTGGATGGAATTCCAATGTGAGGGTAGAATATTTCCATCCATTGTCTCAAACTCATATGCTCCTTTTCTCGCAATATCACGAACTCTGAAGGGTCCTTCCCATGTTGGACTTAGCTTTGTTGAATTAGTAGCCTTTGTAGATTGGAATACCTTTCTAAGCACGAAGTCCCCAATTTTAAAAAAATCTTAGGCGTGCTTTCTTGTTGTAATACCGTTCAATTACTTGCTCTTATGCTTCCATCCTTATTAATGCAGATTCTCTTCTTCCTTCGAGCAAATCAAGGTTCACCCACATCTCTTCATCA
Source organism: Nicotiana benthamiana (assembly GCA_034376525.1). NCBI lineage: Eukaryota > Viridiplantae > Streptophyta > Magnoliopsida > Solanales > Solanaceae > Nicotiana > Nicotiana benthamiana. The sequence continues at coordinate 60,381,456 of CM067323.1, forward strand.
TTTGATTCTTCCATTGCTTGAGTATATCGTGTGCTCGGTTATCCTATTTCAACTGGGATTAAGGCCTCTGCACCATAAACCATTGAAAATGGTGTCTATCGTTTTGGTCATACGATAAACCCATAATACTCCAGGTAATACCTCAGGCCAATAACCTTTTTAATCCTGTAACATTTTCTTCAAGTTGTTGATAATGACCTTATTTGTGGATTTTTCTTGTCCAATACCTACTAGATGGTGTTGCGTAGATGTTATTCTTTTAATTTTCCAACTTTGAAAATATTCTGTGATTTGAGTTCCAATGAATTATGGACCATTATCACACATGATTTCTTTTGGCACTCCAAAGCCGCATATTATATTCCTCTAAATGAAGTCTTTAACTTCCTTCTCCCCTACCTGCTTAAATTCTCATGCTTCTACCCATTTAGTGAAATAATCAGTAAGTACAAGTAGAAAGTTCACCTGACCTTTTGCTTGTGTTAATGGACCTACGATATCTATTCCCCATTTCATAAAGGGTCGTGGAGCTATGACAGGGTGCAGTAGCTCAGCTGGTCCATGCATATTATTGATGTGCCTTTGATATTTATCACATTTAGACAACAATAACAACTACCCAGTATAGTCTCACAAAGTGGGGTCTGGGGAGGGTAATATGTAGACGGGCCTTACCCCTACCCGAAAGGGCAGACAGGCTGTTTCCAATCGACCCTCGGCTTAGTGAAGGAAAGTAACAACAAAAACAAAAACAAAAGAGCATTAGTAACTTCAGCAGAAATAGCGTAAATAATTATATAAACATAAGAACCATAAATAAAATAACATGCAATAATATCTGACAGTAACTACCATAAATAACTACCATAAGGGGGACACAATCCAATACCCAAATCATCTATGGATATCCCTGCCAAGCCTCACCCAACCCCGGGTGAGGAGTACGAAAAACTCTAGGGGCTCTTATCCTACAACCTTGATACTAGACCTCCAGACTTTCCTATCAAGGATCATGTCCTCTGAAACCCGCATTCTAGCCATGTCATGCCTAATCACCTCTCCCCAATACCTCTTAGGCCTCCCTCTGCCTCGCCGTATGCCGACCAACGCCAGCCGCTCACAACTCCTCATCGGGGCATCAGGACTTCTCCTCCGCACATGCCTGAACCACCTCAGCCTCGCTTCTCGCATCTTCTCATCCACCGGGGCCACCCCCACCTTCTCTCGAATAACTTCATTCTTAATTAAGGCTGTAAATTTGGCGGTTCCGAATCGGAACCGGACCGGAACCGCGGCCCTGCCAGTTCCGGCGGTTCCGGCTCTACCAGTTCCAGGGAACCGTGGCGGTGCAGTTCTACCCGTTGGAACCGCCAAAACCGGAACCGGCTCGCGGTTCTGGACTGGTTCTGGCGGTTCCAAACGGTTCTGCCGGTTCCCAACGGGCATTTTTCAAAAAAAAAAATTAAAAATTATTTCCAAGCGGCTCATTGCAGAAAGTAGCCGTTTGGAAGTTTAAAAAATAACCATTTGGCCCCCAAACTTTATATAATTACACTATTTCTCATTTCTCAACTATAAATACCCCCTTCATTCTTTCATTTTTATTCACCAATTCATCAATATCTCTCAAACTCTCTTTCAATCTTTCTAGTGCAAGTGCTTAATTTATTGTTGCAAATTCGTGAAAAATTGTGTTGTTGAATTGAAGTTTTCAAGTGTTCAATTTCAACGATTTTCAATTTTCAAGAAGTTGTTCGTCAATCCGGTAAACTCGTTTCAACTCTTACGTGCTAATAGTATTTTTTTGTGTTGTTAGTTTGCTTAATTATAATTATTATGGCATTTTCGTTAAAAAATATTCGGTAAAGGAAAAGCTAAAACCGGTGAAAGTAGTGGCTAAAATACTACCCCTCCCCCGGCTCACCGACCTAGAAAAGATAAGCAAGTTCAAAGTAGTAGCCAACCTAGAAATCCTAATGAACCCTTCGGAATCCTTGATATTGATCACCCTTGTTTTCAATTTAGCGATATTGATTTTCTACATGATGTAGCAGTTGGTGATAGAATAGATGATGATATTATGAATGCTTTTTATCCTAATGCACCTATCTTAGAGGGAAATGAGGATGATGATGATGATGAAACCCAAGCTCCAGTAGATTTAGATGATACACCTACTAGTCCTGCTCATAACTTAGATGATGAACCGGCACACCCACACGTACAAACTCCCACTTTTAGTAGACAACCTCCTAAACGAACAGAAACATCATTAGTTTGGCAATTTTTTATTCAACTAAGAGAACAAAATAAGGCTAAGTGTAAATCTTGTGGGAAATTAGGTATACTGGAGATCGTAGCGACACGGGTAGTTTAGTTAAGCATATAAGATTACACCCTAGAGATAAGGCTAGATATTTGCAATTGAAAGCGCAACAAGAGGGGAGGACAAGTGTTGATTCTACAGTTAACCCAAGTACTGGTTTAACTCTAGTTCAACCAGGAATAAACACAGTCACCGGAGGTATATCATATTACGATCCAAATAAGGATCGTGAAGAATTAGCAAAAATTATTACTGTTTGTGTTTGCCTTATTCTTTTGCTTCTAATCCTGCATGGATTCATTATATTAGAAGAGTATTTAATCCTACGTATAAAGGTTGGCCTCGCGCAACAGTTAAGGCCGATATTTATAAATACAAGCATGAATATGAACAATACTTGCGCTATTTATTTACCCATATAACTAATCGTATGTCTATTACAACTGATATTGGTAGAAGTAATAATGATTGTGATTATCTAACCGTAACCAGTCATTGGATAGACGAAGACTGCACAATGCAAAAATGCATAATTGCATATAGGATAATTAATTCACAGCACACGGGTAGGTTTATAGCTAACACTGTTTCAGATGTATGCAGATATTTTTGTTTTAGTGATAAAATAATGTCAATTTTTATGGATAACGCTTCTAGCAACACTAGTGCAATAGGTATGCTAACAAGAACACTTAATCCTGCTTTTACTAATATTTTCCATGTTAGATGTATATGTATTTATCATTTAATTGTTGGTGATGGTATGAGAATATTAAACTTAGAAATTGAAAAGGTTAAAATGACTTTTAATTGGCTATTTTATTCAAACCGTAGAAGTGGACTTAGAGAATATTTTAAAAAGTGTGACGAATATGGCCTTAGAGAAAGAAAGGTTCCTAAACCTTGTCCGACTAGGTGAAATTACATGTACGAAAGTTTAGTAGTAGCGTACGAATATAAAAACCCAATTAACGCTACGTATAATTCTCGGGATTGTGGTGAGGAAGATGATGAAATGCTAACTACACAAGATTGGACTAACGTTAAAATTCTTTTAGATTTTTTAGAACATTTTCATGTGGCTACAAATGTTTTTTCTGGCCAATATTATCCAACTATTTCTAAGTGTTTAGTTTATATTGCCGCACTTGCTAATTTTTTTGTTGATTTTAGCGAGGGAGGTGACATTTATGAACTTGCAATAACTGAAATGAAAAAGAAGTTTAAATAATATTTTTTCCCAATCCCTCCTATATTTGGTGTATCTGCTATGTTAAATCCAACTATGAAATTAGGAGGTCCTCACTTTTGGTATTCTACTATTTATCAATCTTTAGATCTTTCAGAAGTAGAAATTGATACACTAGCTGATGCGAAAGCATCAATTAAAGTTAATGCTCAAACTGTTTATAATGCTTATAAACAGGCGCTAGAGCATGCTGGCCTAATATTCCAACCCCTACTTCGTCTACATCATAATTTCCACCACCGCCAACACAATCACCTCCAAACCTTGAAGTTTTTATGAGATTTGTTAGAAATAATGCATAAATTATGATGTAACTTGTACATTGGCATGTCTTCTTTTAGCTCTTTTTCCTTTTAATAGTGGTATTAGTACCATGTTGTGCTCATTCCATTGGGGGAAGGAAGACTAAGAAAGATATACTATTTTGGTCAATAAATATGCTCTTTATCATATCCTTGAATATCTTTTGTCTCAATATTTCTTTGTCTTTACTTCTATGCCAATCCTTGAATATTTATATAACATACAATATATAACATACAACACAATATACTAATGACAATATTCTTTTATCAATTTATATATACTACTTATATACAGTTTATACTAATTACTAACTACAACACAATATACACTACTTATATACAATATATACTACTTAAATACAATATATACTACTTATATACAAAATATACACTACTTATACACAATATATACTAATTACCAAACACAATATATACTATACTAATAACATAGTACACCATATAAGATATATTCTACAATATACTAATGACTACTACACAAGATATTGATTTTAAAAAAATTAAGAACCGCCGGAACCGGAACCGGAACCGGATAGTACCCGGAACCATCACGGGCCGGTTCCACCTTCAGAACCGCCAGAACCAGAACCGCCAGAACCGGAACCGCAGACCCAAATAGACCCAGAACCGGAACCGGATACAGCCTTATTCTTAATCTTATCTAACTTGGTGAGCCCGCACATCCACCTGAGCATCCTCATCTCCGCAACCTTCATTCTCTGAACATGAGAGTTCTTCACCGGCCAACACTCCGCCCCATACAACATGGCAGGTCTAACCACAGCTCTATAAAATTTCCCCTTGAGATTCTGTGGAACTTTCTTGTCACACAGGACTCCTGATGCAAGCCTCCACTTTGACCACCCCGCTCATATACGATGAGTGACGTCCCCGTCAATCTCTCCGTCCCCCTGAATCACCGACCCAAGATATCTGACATTGTCCCTCTTGGTGATGACCTGAGATCCAATCATCACGTCTCCGCCTACTTCGCTCGATTCTGCGCTAAACTTGCACTACAGGTATTCTGTCTTAGATCTGCTTATCTTGAAATAGACAAAACTATTAATTTCCTCATCACTCTTAGGCCAATAATACCTTGCTCGAATCAATATTTTTACCAGTGACCTTCCTCCCGCGTGATTTTCACAATGTGGTTCATGTATTTCCCTTATTATGTATTCTATTTGGGAAGGTCTGAGACACCTTGCTATTGGTCCACAAAACATCTTTTCATAAAGATTTCCTTGATATAAACAATAGCGAGCAGCCTTTTTACCGAGCGTGTGTGCCTTCCTTTTGTCATCAGGTACGGTTACGTGCTGCAAAAAAACAACAATTTTGTTTCTCCAATCCCATATTAAATTATTAAAATTTACCTCATTCTTATCAGGTTCGAGAACGAAATGAAATAAAAGTACAAATGAAGCATTTGCATCTTTTGCCACGTCTGCTCCAGATGCGAGATTGGATAAAGCATCTGCCTCAACATTTTCGTCTATGTATTTGCATAACCTTCCACGCCTGAAACTGCTTTATTAATTCTCATACTTTTTCTAAGTACATTTACATTCGTGTTTCCTAGATGCGTAAGTCCCCATCATCCGATTAACAACAAGTTGTGAATCACTCTTGATTATAATCTGGGTTATGGCAAGTTCTCGAGCCAATTCCAAACCTGCAATGACATCTTTATACTTTGCTTCATTGTTACTTATTGAATGACACTTTATAACTTGTCTAATAGTTTCACCCATGGGTGGTACGAGAACTATTCATAAACCTGCACCTTTTACGTTAGATGAACCGTCAGAGAATAAAATCCAAGTCCCCGAGTTTGCACCATTAAGAACTCGTAATTCTTTTTCTTCTTATTATTGCATCCCCTAACTGAAATCAGCTACGAAATCAGCTAATAACTAAGATTTTATAGTAGCCCTAGGTTGATAAGTGATTTCGTATTCACTTAATTCTATAGCCCATTTTGCTAATCTTTTTGATAATTCATATTTATGCAAAATATTCGTAATGGTAGTAACTACAACAATGGGATGACATTGAAAGTAAGGTCTTAATTTTCTAGATGCCATGATCAAAGCAAGTGCCAACTTTTCTAGTTGCGGGTACTGTGTTTCTACATCTAACAAAGAATTGCTTATGCAATAGATAGGAGATTGTTTACCTTGATCCTCCGGACTAAAACATCACTAACCGCAACTTCTGATACGTCAAGAAAGATAAGTAACTTCTCTCCTACCTTTGGTTTTGCCAACAACGATGGATTTGACAAATACACTTTCAGATTCCTAAGCGTTTGTTGACAGTATTCGTTCCATTCAAAATGATCCTACTTCTTTAAAGCTGAGATAAATTTTAAGCATTTTTCTGAAGACTTGGAAATGAATCTCCCAGACCTGCAATTCTCCCAGTTAGTCTTTGGACTTCTTTTTTACTCGTAAATACATCAGGATTTCCTCTATTTATTTGATCTGTGGAATTACCTCAATACACGGTTAGAAATAAGAAAACCCAAAACTTACCTGATGCGACCCCAAATGCGCATTTTTCTTGATTGAGTTTCATATTAGACTTCCGTAAAATTTGAAATGTGACAAATAAATGAGAGATGTGATAATGAGAATGCTGGGTTTTGACGAGAATATCGTCTATGTATACCTCCATGGTTTTTCCTAAATGTTCCTGGAACATTTTAGTGACCAGCCTTTGATAGGTTGCTCCAACATTTTTGAGACCAAAGGGCATTACTTTATAACAGTAAGTCCTCCTCTCTGTGATAAAAGAAATTTTCTCTTCATCACTTGGATCCATTTTGATTTGGTTGTAACCTGAATATGCATCTAAAAAACTTAAAAGTTCATGCCCTGCAATTGCATTAATTAACTGGTTTATATGCGGTAAAGGGAAAGAGTCTATTGGACAAACTTGGTTAAGATATGTATAATCTACACAAACTCGACACTTACCATTTTTCTTAGGTACTACAATTGTATTAGCTAACCAATTAGGATACTTTACCTCATGGATAGACCAATTTTTCTTTTGGACCTCATCTTGAATTACCTGGTTTTTGAAAGCTCCATGCTTTCTTTTCTTTTGCTTTACTGGTGTGGATGGTGGGTTTTCATTTAGTTTGTGAGTCATTACATCCAGTGGTATCCCTGTCATATCAGCATGGAACTAAGCAAAACAATCCACGTTAGCTTTCAGAAATTCAATTAACATACCTCGCATGTCAGAGCTTAGATTGGCTCCAACATAAACCTTCTGTTCAGGCCATTGCTCAAATAATATCAGAGCTTCGAGTTCTTCAATTATTGGTTTTATATTTTCATTCTCCTCAGGCTCTTGAATTGTATCAGGTCTCGAGTCTACATCCGTCCGTCCTTGCTCAGTTGAGGTTTGAAATTGATACCTTCAATTATTTCCTATAATTGCTATTTCTCTTTATTTACGGTGCTCGTATCTGTTACATCATTTATACTCCCGGTAGTCTGCTGATCCCCACGAATTTGGAAAATTCCGCACGGTGATGGGAATATATTAACTTGATGTAGAGTTAACGAGACAACATCAATATCATGGATCCAAGGTCTCCCCATGATCATATTGTAAGCCATTTCCATACTACCTGAAATTTTGTTTCTTTAACAACACCTTCAGCAAAAGTTGTTAGTATTACCTCTCCTTTTGTTACTGTACTTGAGTTGTCAAACCCGGACAAGTTATGCGTCTTTGGTATCATTCTATGTTCAGCTTGCATCTCACGTAATACCCTTAGTAGGATAATATTTACTGAACTCCCTGGATCAATTAAAACTCGTTTTACATTAGTGTCATGTACAAGTTGTTGAATCACGTTCTCAAGGCACTAAACTAAACGTGTGTTCATATTTGTAGGTTTTGATAAATGACAAACGACGCGCAATTGACATATGACGAGGTCCAAGCACAAGCGCGCAATTGACGCATAACGAGGTTCAAGCACAAGACGAACAAAGATCAAGTTTAAGCAAAGAAACAAAGTTATACATGAGTCGTTCTTTAATTGTGATCTTGATCCGACAATTGACTCAAGACTTGGCTTCTCTCGTAAAATCATTTTTATCAAATCATGCATATTTAACTTAAAGCAAAATGATTTTCAAACATTTTATTTTAGCCAAAATAATTTTTAAACATGCCTCTCAAATCTCGACAAAGATAATCGATTATGTACTTTATGGTAATCGATTATATTAAGACAATGTACACCAGATTTACAAAGCTGAACAATAATCGATTATGTACCTTATGATAATCGATTATGTTAAGGCAGTGTACATTAGATTTTTCAAAGCTACAAGATAATCGATTATGTACCTTATGATAATCGATTATGTTGAGGCAGTATCCATCAGATTTTTCAAAGCTGTAAGATAATCGATTATGCACCTTATGATAATCGATTATGTTGAGGCAGTGTCTATCAGATTTTTCAAGACTGTAAAATAATCGATTATGTACATTATGATAATCGATTATGTTAAGACAGTGTAGTCCGAAGTTTTCAAAACATCAAAGATAATCGATTATCCTTATAACATAATCGATTATGTAAATGACCGTTGCCAAAGTATTTTTAAACTCTGAAAGATAATCGATTATACACAATCTGACAATCGATTATGCTAAGTAAAAATCTGAATATGATTTTTTGAACGTTGTCAGGTAATCGATTATACGATTTGGATAATCGATTATTCTACTTAAAATCTGGGAATGATTTTTGAACGATTGGAAGATAATCGATTATGCAAATCAGATAATCGATTATCTCAGCACAAAATCAGCAATTCATGATTGGCAATTAAGCAACGGTTTTGGATGTTTTGTACACTATAAATACAACTCAAAATCAGTCTTCTAAGTACAACAACTGATCACATTCTTGCTAAGGCTTACATACTCTCATATCAATCATTTTCTATTCATTTCATAAGTTTTTGAGAGCCAAACTCTTGACGAAAGTTGTTGTGTTCTTGAGCGTATTTATTTTACTCATATCTACTCTTAAAGAGAGTCTTGTCTTGAGTGCTATGTGTTTGTATACACTTGAAGGGAAGTGTTAATCCCTTGTGTTTGTAAGAAGGAACATTTTCATTCCTTGTTGAAGTCTTGAAGTGTGATATCTTCGAGCAAAGGTTGTTGAGGCTTGTGTGACTCAAGTTCTCAGTTTGTAACGGTTTGTTAAGCACCCGTAAGCTTAACGGAGTTAGTGGAATCTCGAGAGAGTCTCTCGGGGACTGGACTAGCCACAAGTTGTGGTGAACCAGGATAAATTTGGTGCGTTCTTTCCTTGTTATTTATTTTCCGCACTTATTTCAATCCTGCAATTTTTAGTTCCGCAAGTTTACATTGTTTTTTATCATAACGCTATTCAACCCCCCTCTAGCGTTAAGCGTATATTCTAACAATTGGTATCAGAGCCCAACTCTATGAAAGACTTAACCTTTTGAGAGAAACAATCCATGGCTTCTACTCGTGACTTTAATGCAGGAATAGGTGAAGGACAATGCTCCACCAGACCACCACTATTCGATGGCACAAACTATACGTACTGGAAGGAGAGGATGAGAATATTCATCCAATCGAATAATTTTCATCTATGGAAGGTTATAAAGAAGGGAGAACAAATTCCAACCAAAAAGGTTGAAAATGAATGGGTTCCAAAATCCGAAGATGAATACGATGCGGATGATATCCGAAAAGTGCAGAACAACGCTAGAGCCATCAACTTATTGTATTGTGCTGTAAATGCTGATGATTACAGAAAAATATCATGTTGCACAACGGCTAAGCAAATGTGGGATAAGCTGGAAATCACGTACGAAGGTACGGACCAGGTAAGAGAAGCTAAAATTGATTCTCTAACCCATGCATATGAACTGTTTCACATGAAGGAAAGCGAGAGGATCGATGACATGTTCGAACGATTTTCAAAAATCGCCAATGACCTACATGCTCTTAAGAAGACCTTCACGGATAAGGAACTTGTCCGAAAAATTCTCCGAAGGCTCACTCCGGAATGGCGATCCAAGGCCGACGCGATTCAAGAGTCTATCGGCATTTCAAATGTCACCATCGACGGACTAAGAGGTAATCTTAAAACCTATGAATCTACTATACTTAACCCTCCTTTTAATGATCAAAGGAAACAAAGAATCACCCTCAAGGCAAGCACGGCTCAACCTCAAAATGATGAGGACTCAAACAACGGAGATAACGAGTTCGGACTCATTATTAAGAGGTTTCAAAAGTTCATGCGAAAAGAGTATGAACGAAAAGGCAAACAACAAGGAGATCAAGTAAAGTGCTATGGATGCGGAGAAATCGGGCACATTAAATCAAATTGCCCAAATGTCAAAAAGGAAAAGAAACCCTTCAAGAAACAATGAGCATACATATCTTGGGGAGGCGACTCCGGACACGAATCAAGCGACGATGAAGAAGACGAAACCGCAAATTTATGTCTCATGGCACACGAAGACAATCAAGAAGAGGTGTGTCAAATTTCTTCTAAAAATTTCTTTTCTCTTGAGGAAATGCAAAATGCTTTTGATGAATTGTATAGTGAATTCATTAGAGCTTCCGAAACTGTTAGAGACGTAAAGAAAAATTCTTCTTTGAAAGAAAAATATTTTGAAAAACAACTCTCTTTGAAAGAAAAGGATTTGGAAAAATTGATTTTGGAAAATGAGAAGTTGAAAGAAGAAAATAAATTTTTCGGCAAGAGAAGCGCCGACAAACCCGAGAGTTCTAGTAAAAATTGTATTTCTTGCATGCATCTAAAAGATGAAGTAGAAAGACTTAAGGGCACCCTAGATAAGTTCAATTCTTCTCATAAAAATTTGAATGATGTTCTTGTCAATTTGAAATCGACCAAACATGGCATAGGTTTCAAAAACGAGCCTAAAGAAAAAGTTGAAGCCATCCCCCAACAACCCAAGGCTCAACCTAGGATAAATAAAATAAACGTTCAACCTAGATATAACAATCCTAGGATCAACATGCATGCTAGACCAAACACTAGAAGAAACGTTGAACAATTTAGAACACCTAGAAATGGCTTTCAACAATCGCAACCTAGACACACTCGACCTAGAAATAATTATTCTAGAAATGCTGCATATCCTAGAACAGACAGTAGGAGAAATGATTTTCAAGAATTGCGCAATAGCCATATTGTCAAAAATAGAGCAAACGATTTTCGTGCCTCCAACTACTACCAACCCAGAAGAATGCATAATCCTAATGTCATTTGTCATTATTGTAGTCGAATAGGACATATTGCTCCTGCTTGTTTTACTAGACACAGACACTTCACCGCATGTCAACCACACCACCACGTTACACCTAACTCACAAGGACCCAAAACAGCTTGGGTACCAAAAACTCATTAATTTGTCTTGTAGGTGTGCTTGAAGGGATCAAGTGTACTTTGGTACTTTGATAGTGGATGCTCCAAACATATGACCGGAGACGCATCAAAATTCCTTCAACTAAAACACAAGGAAGGAGGAAACGTTATTTTTGGAGATAATAACAAAAGGAAAAATTATCGGCATTGGATCGGTCGGTAAGGATGAATCTTCTTCCATTAAGCATATATCGCTAGTTAAAGGTCTAAAACATAATCTCTTGAGCATAAGTCAATTATGTGACAAGGGAAATCTTGTTTTGTTTGATTCGGAAGAATGCTTAGTTTTTCGTCGGAGTGATTTTAAAATTATTCTTCGTGGTATTAGAATTGATAACATCTATATGGTTGATCTCGAAAATTCTTCATCAAAGTATGTGAATTGTCTTATGAGTAAAGAAGATGATATGTGGTTATGGCATCGTAGAGTAGCTCATATCAACATGCATCTTTTAAACAAATTGGTTTCACAAAATTTAGTTATTGGTCTTCCAAATTTGAAATTTGAAATGACACTATTTGTGATTCTTGTCAAAAAGAGAAACAAACAAAAGCATCTTTTAAATCGAAAAATATTGTTTCAACTACTAGACCTTTGCAACTTCTTCACATGGATCTTTTTGGACCATCTCGCATTGAAAGTCTTGGTAGAAATCGCTATGCTTTTGTTACTGTTGATGATTATTCTAGATTCACATGGACACTATTTCTTGCTCACAAAACACTTCATAATTTTAAAAGTTTTCTTAAACGTGTTCAAAATGAAAAGAACACAACCGTCACGTCCATAAGAAGTGATCATGGGGGAGAGTTCGATCACAATCTCTTCGCGGACTTTTTTGACGAACTCGGTATTGAGCACACCTTCTCTGCTCCACGTATACCACAACACAATGGAGTGGTGGAATGGAAAAATAGGTGTCTCGAAGAGATGGCTAGAACCATGCTCGATGAGGCTAAGATTCCCAAACAATTTTGGGTGGATGCCGTGAGTACCGCATGCTATGTTTTGAACAGAGTAGTCATTAGACCAATACTCATGAAAACTCCCTATGAACTCTACAAGGGAAGGAAACCTAACCTATCCCATCTTAGAGTCTTCGGCTGTAAATGCTTTATTCATAACAACGGAAAAGATAACTTGGGAAAATTTGATGCCAAATCGGATGAAGGAATTTTTCTTGGTTATTCATCACGTAGCAAAGCATATAGAGTATTCAATAATTGAACCGAAACTGTTGAGGAATCTCCTCATATTGTGTTTTCCGAAAATAATGCTCGCTTGGCGAGAAAGGATTCTGGTTTTGATCTTGCAGGTATTTTAAACACAATAAGTCCTCAAGACAAAGTACAAGAGGAAAATCCAAAGGAAATTCAAGATGAAATCTTGGAACAATTATCGGAGGAAGCGCCACTACTGGAAAAAGAAACGAAACTGCCCAACGCGTGGAGGACAATCAAAGACCATCCTCTCGACAAGGTAATTGGCGACATTGAACAAAAGGTAAGTACTCGAAACAATCTTAAGAACACCTTAGGACATACTGCTTTTGTTTCTCAAATTGAACCCTCAACCATTTTCGAAGCAATTGGGGATGAGCATTGGACCTTGGCAATGCAAGAGGAGCTTAACCAATTCAAACGAAATGACGTTTGGGAATTGGTGCCAAGACCCGACAATCATACCATAATTGGTACGAAATGGGTTTTTCGAAATAAATTAGATGAAAATGGTGTAATCACTAGAAACAAAGCTAGGCTTGTAGCAAAAGGTTACAATCAAGAAGAAGGAATTGACTATGAAGAAACGTATGCACTCGTAGCAAGGTTAGAAGCTATTCGTTTATTACTTGCTTTTGCCTCTTCTATGAATTTCAATTTATATCAAATGGATGTAAATAGTGCTTTTCTAAGTGGTTTTATCAAGAAGAAGTTTATGTTGAACAACCCCCGGGCTTTGAAGATTTTAAATCTCCCGATCATGTTTTCAAACTTAAGAAAGCCCTTTATGGTCTTAAACAAGCTCCCCGAGCTTGATATGAACGATTGAGCAAATTTCTTTTGGACAATGAGTTCATTAGGGGGAAAGTTGACACCACACTATTTATTAAGCATAAAAACAATAATATTTTATTAGTTCAAATCTACGTGGATGATATTATTTTTGGTGCTACTAACAATGCTTTGTGCAAGGAATTTTCTGATTTAATGACAAGCGAATTTGAGATGTCAATGATGGGTGAGCTAACCTTCTTCTTGGGGTTGCAAGTGAAACAAATGAAAGAAGGAACTTTCATTTGTCAATCTAAATATTGCAAAGAGTTGCTAAAACGATTTGAAATGAGCAACGCCAAAGCAATGGCCACTCCAATGAGCACATCCGACCATCTTGACAAAGATGAGAAAGGTAAGGAAGTCGACACAAAGAAGTATCGAGGTATGATCGGATCCCTTCTTTATCTTACTGTTTGTAGGCCGGACATCATGTTTAGCATATGTTTATGCGCTCGATATCAATCATGTCCGAAGGAGTCGCACCTAACTGCGGTAAAGCGGATAATGAAGTATCTTGTTGGTACTACAAATGTGGGACTATGGTATCCCAAAGGTTCTTCTTGCCAACTTGTTGGCTATTCCGACTCCGATTTTGCAGGTTGCAAATTGGACCGCAAGAGCACTAGTGGCACTTGCCATTTGCTCGGTAGCTCTCTCGTCTCTTGGTTTAGTAAGAAACAGGTAAGTGTTGCGTTATCCACAACCGAGGCTGAATATGTAGCCGCGGGGAGTTGTTGTGCTCAAATCCTTTGGATGAAACAACAACTCTCGGAATATGGACTTAGTATCAATCATATCCCTCTTAGATATGATAATACTAGCGCCATAAGCTTGACGAAGAACCCCGTTCTTCATTCAAGAACAAAACACATTGAAATTAGGCACCACTTCATAAGAGATCACGTTCTCAAAGGTGATGTCGAAATTAAGTTTGTTGAAACCAAACATCAATTGGCCGACATCTTCACTAAGCCTTTTGAGAAAGAGTCCTTTTTCCGAATTCGCAGTGAACTCGGGATTCTTGACTCCACGTTGATCTAAGTCATGCATTGCATTTTTCCTTTCACATAATTACTAACTTGAGCGTCGGAGGCGCCTAATTCTCTTTTACAGGTATCGCCCTAAAGGCAGGGGGAATTATAAAGCACTGGTGCAGAATAATCGATTTCTCTTAAGAATAATCGATTTCTCTTAAGTACATAATCGATTATCAAGTATCACTAATCGATTATGTTGACATTATTTGTTTTATTGTCCCTTTTATGTAAGTGCAATATTGGTTAATCATTAAACTAGTTATTTACTTATTTTTTGCCAATGTCAAAAGGGGGAAGAATAAGGGGCTATGCACTTAATATTTATTAGCATAAATTGAGGAGGAATTCATATATTGAGGGGGAACTAATTGCATATCTATATACTTGTCTTGGATCGTCATCGTCATTATGAATTATCTAATATGCATATCCCGATATTGGTTTGCCATTATCAAAAAGGGGGAAATTGTTGAAACACGTTCTCAAGGCACTAAACTAAACGTGTGTTCATATTTGTAGGTTTTGATAAATGACAAACGACGCGCAATTGACATATGACGAGGTCCAAGCACAAGCTCGCAATTGACACATAACGAGGTTCAAGCACAAGACGAACAAAGATCAAGTTTAAGCAAAGAAACAAAGTTATACATGAGTCGTTCTTTAATTGTGATCTTGATCCGACAATTGACTCAAGACTTGGCTTCTCTCGTAAAATCATTTTTATCAAATCATGCATATTTAACTTAAAGCAAAATGATTTTCAAACATTTTATTTTAGCCAAAATGATTTTTAAACATGCCTCTCAAATCTGGACAAAGATAATCGATTATGTACTTTATGATAATCGATTATGTTAAGACAATATACACCAGATTTACAAAGCTGAACAATAATCGATTATGTTAAGGCAGTGTACATTAGATTTTTCAAAGCTACAATATAATCGATTATGTACCTTATGATAATCGATTATGTTGAGGCAGTGTCCATTAGATTTTTCAAAGCTGTAAGATAATCGATTATGCACCTTATGATAATCGATTATGTTGAGGCAGTGTCTATCAGATTTTTCAAGACTGTAAAATAATTGATTATGTACATTATGATAATCGATTATGTTAAGACAGTGTAGTCCGAAGTTTTCAAAACATCAAAGATAATCGATTATCCTTATAACATAATCGATTATGTAAATGACCGTTGCCAAAGTATTTTTAAAATTTGAAAGATAATCGATTATACACAATCTGATAATCGATTATGCTAAGTAAAAATCTGAATATGATTTTTTGAACGTTGTCAGGTAATCGATTATACGATTTGGATAATCGATTATTCTGCTTAAAATCTGGGAATGATTTTTGAACGATTGGAAGATAATCGATTATGCAAATCAGATAATCGATTATCTCAGCACAAAATCAGCAATTCATGATTAGCAATTAAGCAACGGTTTTGGATGTTTTGTACACTATAAATACAACTCAAAATAAGTCTTCTAAGTACAACAACTGATCACATTCTTGCTAAGGCTTTCATACTCTCATATCAATCATTTTCTATTCATTTCATAAGTTTTTGAGAGCCAAACCTTGACAAAAGTTGTTGTGTTCTTGAGCGTATTTATTTTACTCATATCTACTCTTAAAGAGAGTCTTGTCTTGAGTGCTAAGTGTTTGTATACACTTGAAGGGAAGTGTTAATCCCTTGTGTTTGTAAGAAGGAACGTTTTCATTCCTTCTGTTGAAGTCTTGAAGTGTGGTATCTTCGAGCAAAGGTTGTTGAGGCTTGTGATTCAAGTTCTCAGTTTGTAACGGTTCGTTAAGCACCCGTAAGCTTAACGGAGTTAGTGGAATCTCGAGAGAGTCTCTCGAGGACTGGACTAGCCACAAGTTGTGGTGAACCAGGATAAATTCGGTGCGTTCTTTCCTTGTTATTTATTTTCCGCACTTATTTCAATCCTGCAATTTTTAATTCCGCAAGTTTACATTGTTTTTTATCATAACGCTATTCACCCCCCCTCTAACGTTAAGCGTATATTCTAACACAAGTAAAGATATTACCATTGCGTCCTTGTGGGGGGTCGATATTCCTTCTATATTTGCATCATCGAAAGTGATACTTTAGTCTTCTAAAACTTGTGGTACACGATTCCTGTCTGTAATTGTTACTTTTGAAACCTTGTTTGAAGTCGTATATGTTACACCTTAAATATCTTCTCCCCCACTTATAACATTGACGTTTCTCGTAGGTGTACCACACGATCCCAATTCATAATATTTATAGTGGTCGGCGTGCCACACGATCCCAATTTGTAATATTTATTGTGGTCGGTGCGCCACACTATCCCAATTTGTAATATTTTTAGTGGTCGGTGTGGCACACGATCCCAATTCATAATATATAAGTGGACGGAGTGCCACAGATCCCATTTATATTTCATAATATCTGATTTTGTAAAGAATGCCTCATTGGGGAAATTCAACAACATAAAACTTTAACCCGGTAGGGTACAATAATATCAAAACAATAACATCCTAGCAAGGGAACAATAATATTTCGATAATATCCCGGCAAGGGAGAACCAACTATAACCAAACTTATGAAATTTCTACTTAACACAATTAATACAATTAATCAGTCATAACAAATACTTGCTCAGCTTCAAAGATCCTCAACCAAGTTCTCATAAGCATCATATAAGAATACAACAATTTAGCAATTTAGGACTCGCGGTCATGCTCGACCCCCAACGTATAAATACTCGTCACCATGCCTATACGTCGGACACAACACATAACAAGTAGCAATTATACTCAACTCCTATTTCCTCAAGCTAGGGTAGACCAAACACTTACCTCGCTTGCTACCAATTCAAAATTCCAACAAGCCCTTGTCTTGTAAATTCGTCCGAGCTTCAAATCTAGTCATAATAATTCAATATACTCAATATAAATCGTACGAATTAATTCCATATGAATTTAAACATTTTTTCAAATTAAATCCAAAATTTAGCTAAAAATTGCCCGTGGGACCCACGCCTTAGAATCGGACGAAACTTGTAAAACCCGACAACCTATTCCGATACGAGTTTAAACATACAAAAATTATCGAATTTCGATGTCAAATGGACCTTCAAATCCTAAATTTTCATTTTTTGAAAAGTTTTATAAAATCTTCAATTTTCTGATTTTCTCATCCAAATCCGAAATAAACGATGAATATTGGTATAGATTCATGATATTTAATCACTTATGGATATAGAACACTTACCCAAGTTGAAATCATGAAAAATCTCTTTGATATCGCCCAAATCCGACCTTGAATGACCAAAAATGTTGAAAATCCAACTCATTCGATTTTAACACTGCCAGGGTATTTTTAGGTATTTTACGTGCGGGCAGAAAACTCTTGAACTGCCCCAGTTATGATACAGTACGGTAAAATGGTCATAACTCTCGGTATACACCTCTAAATGATGCAAGGCTTGTTGCGTTGGAAACTATACTCAAAGGGCTTTAATTTGATAGGTTGTGCATCACATAACTCCTTATATAACTAGAGATATGGTCGTCCAAAGTGATGTCTTGTGCGCACATTTACAAATTTTGTATAATATATAATTTTCCAACTTGGCTTAGACTTAGGACCTTTCTTAGACCTCATATTGCTTACCTTATGTTTCGTACACTTGCTACCATATCCGATTAGTATTCATCATAGTAATAGGCCTCTTCCATATATAAAATAATATAATTAGAACACGTCAAAACACGCCGAATTGTCCTGTGGACTTCCAAATCCAAATTCGGACACACGTCTAAGTCCGAAATTTATGAAGCTATTAATATCGTTAACATTCCATTTCGGGATCGTTTACTCAAATGTCAACTCCCCGATCAACTCTTTCTATTTGAGCTTCAAAAAAAGATTTTGATTTTTTTTCCTTTCAATTTAACTTCGAATCTTACGAATACCAAACTTGATCATACATGTAGGTCGTGGTGCATATTATGACACTTCTCAAGGTATTATACCGTTGAACGAAAATGCGAATTCTTAAAACTAAAATTTGGGTCGTTACAATGCTCATGTGGAAAATGGACAATCTACCACATGCCTTCCTCACACGCCATCTAGTGTTTTCAACGTGTTGGTTATGCGAAGAACAACTATATTGATCAACAATATAGTATTTCCAAGTACCTAAGCACATATAGTGGTCAGTTGCAGCCAGTGGGTGCTGAGCATTATTGGCTCCCAGAACCATTTAAAATGGTGTGTAACAAGTCTTATTTGCGTAAAAGACAGGTGCAGAAGAGAACGTGTATACCGAACCAAATGGATATTAGTGATACCGTATATGCAACCAAATGGGGTATATGCTCGCATACAGGACACGACCGTGGAAAATTTCCTTTGGATGGCAACAGTAATCAATCTCGGGGCGAGTGTTATTCTATAGTACCTAACTACCCATGAGTTAATGTTGTAATAATTAGTTGTTATGTATATGTTGCAAGATTTATGAAATAAAAATTTCTTGTTTGTTAATTATGACTTGTACTTTCCTATTTCACCTATTTAAATAATAATTTAATATAATTATCTTATTATATGTGTGTTGTCTTGTCGAACTGAAAAAGCTAACCAGCTGACATAAAGGTGTCCTATCAATATCGTGATATTTAATACGCAAAATATAGCGCCACTAAATATGACGCTTCTATGTTGTCTTATCGAACTGAAAAAGCTGACCAGTTGACATAAAGTTATTTTATCAGAAAATATATCGCCATTAAATATGACGTTGTGTATGTGTTGTCTTGTCTAACTGAAAAAGCTGGTCGGCTGATGTAACGTTATCTTGTCAACATCACGATAATTAATACGAAAAATATAGCGTCATTACATATGACGCTATGTGTGTGTTTTCTCTCATATATATAACGGGCTCATTGTAGTCATTTTGTGTGCTCAAATCAGCCTAAAAGCAAATATTTCATTAAAAGAAAGATTTTTTTTACTAAAAGTAAATATTTCACATATGACTCCACCTCCTCGTCCACCAATGTGCTACTGTGGAAAAACATGCTTCATGGATGGTTGTTGAGAAAGTCGTGATGTTGGACGCCGCTATTGGTGCTGTATGAACAAGTTCTATAAGGTTCCCAGCGAACCTGCGTATGAATTTGATGAATGGATTGATGAACCATGTTATGAGACATGCTACATAGAACATTTGCGGCCTCTTCATAATATGTGGTTAGGCCAACTATGAATACAACACGAAAGCGATAGAATTATTAGTGAAATGACGGAGAAACTGAAGGAGGTGGAAGATAAAAAATGGAGAGCAGAATGGAATTGTGAAGCACACAAGGAACATAAAGAAAAATATAAACGGGAACTTGCGGAGGTGAAGGCGAGAGTGAAAGAGTTAGAAGAAGAAAAATAACAAATGGTAGAACGATTTAAGTGGTTGGAGCGGAGAATAAATGGAAGTGGGGACTAAATATTGGCTTGTACGATGTTTAGTGTATTTTTCATATTTCATGTATTTTTATTATGTTGGCATGTTATGTTTATGTTTGTGTTGTAGTAATGTTTTCCTTGTTCGTTGTACTACGTATTTTATTTTAATTGAAAGGGCTTGTGTTAAGTGCTTGTATTGTTATACGAAACAATAAAACGAATAGAGAATTAAAAAAAGTAATGGATATATTCAATTAAATATTATTGTTAATGTATACAAAAATATTATTTACACCAAATAAAAAAAGGTTGACTCAATGTGTCCCGCCTGTGGTGTGTCTCCATGTAGTCGTCAACCTGGGGTGCATCCCCTCCAGTCTGGGTACGCTATCAGGATCATCATCATCAAGTCATCTCCTTATAGCCGGATGTGGCGCAGGATGGTATGTATTGGCAGTGCTGTCAGGTCCAGTAGAAGGCTACATAATAATATAAATATTAGTTTAGAAAACTACATAACAATTCACAACAATTTATATTATCTTACCTTAATCGTGTCTGGCTCCTGAATGTAGTCATCTCTCACAACATGAATCCTGAAAAAGGAAATTAATAAATTTAAACAAAATAAATAATTTATAGTTAAAATAAATTCAAATTCAATACTAATAAACTCATACCTGCACATGTGATGAGGTGACATAACTCAGTCGGCGCCCACTAAATAAATCTCGGGTTGGTCAATCATCATAAGTGGTAGACGGGCTAGGGAAATATATACCCCAGTCCGCTCCTTGAAACTCCGAGCCCGTTATCAATAATTGACCTGATGGGGTCACCTGTGATGGCACTGGAGTATCAAAAATTCCAAGGCTGTAAGATGGCAAGTCGGTCTCATGCATGCCACCTGCCATATCAGCAGCAACATCATCAGCAGGAGCCTCATCCCCCCCCCCCACCCGCCGAACACCACCTCTTCTCTGCCCACGTTCGCATCTTCTGGAACTAACAGGTCGTTGGGGAGTAGCAGCAGCTCATCGGCCACCACTTAGTGGGAAACCACAACCTCGTTGGTACGTGGTTGGGTCAATATAATCAACCTCGTATGCCAAACATTGATCCGATCGGGCTCGTTGCAGTGTCTGGGCAGCTACATCCATGAATTGATGACTATACTCCTGCATGATCACAGGATCATGGACATAACTTTGCATATGCTACCCCATATGATAGACGGTATGCAATCTAATCGCCTTCACAAAAGTAAAGAATGTAAACTACGTTTTTGGCACGAAATTATAGGTATATAATTAATTATAACAGAGAACATACCAGAGCATCGTGTCTCCCGCCGTACCATGCCATATAACCTTCAACAGGAAAGTACTGCAGAGGTGGGGTCAAGTCTCCTCAATTGTCCCAAATAGCCAACTAAGCGTTAAGCCAGTCAATAAATGTGTCATCCACCCTGGTCCGATCATTCCTCGCATAATATAAAAGATGCCATGCAGGCGGAGTCGGTATAGGATACGGCAGGCCAAACTGACGAAAAACCCGCTTTGAGGGATGATGCTAGACAATATCGAGGCATGTGAGAGGGACAAAAGCCCTCCAAATATGTCGGCTGAACGTGAAATACTCTGGCAGGGTACCTATCACCTCCACGTTGTACAGAGTCTAGATGAACTATCAAATAACAACACAAACCGTTAGTATCCGCAACAGTAAGTTAAACAATAACTGGTACGTTTAGTTAGATATTCACATGTGAGTCCAGCAGCAAATCCTACACATCTCTTATGCGGGGGAGATCATAATGGGCATCATACTCTCGTGAAAGTCTACGACTCATAACCCACCTACAAGCTAGAGGGAGATCCAGAATTTCTACATTAGGCGGTAGTTGTGGTAGAGGTGGCTGAAGCTGCAGAAATTGCTCCCAGACCCAAACCTAACATAGAAAGTTGATGTATAGAGTAATATTAATTATAACTAGGTAGAATTGTAACTAACAGACATATTAATATAATATGTTGTCACCTATAACGTCTCTTTGTGTGCCCATGGAAGCCCGACACATCTGCCTATACAAAAATGAGAGGACAACACCACCCCAGCTATAGGTGGTTGTATCCTCGAACCTAGTAATGTGATGCAAAAAACGGAGGCTAACTAGGTTTCCCGAAGTGTTCGGAGGCTAACCTGGTAATAACTTAATTGTACAAATTACTTACCCATGGGTTCCGGGCTCGATATTTTTGAGGCCCGGTGCATCAAACTACCATTAATAATTATATATTTTCGTATAATTAAAATTCATAGTTTTAATAACTTAATTGTACAAATTACTTTTCTATGGTTTCCGGACTCGATATTTTGAGGCCTGGTGGCACCAAACTATCATTAATAATTATGTTTTTTATATTTAAAATTCATATTTTTTAATAACTTAATTGTATAAATTACTTATGCATGGGTTCCGGGTTCGATATTTTGAGGCCCAGTGGCACCAAAATATCATTAATAATTATGTATTTTTTTATAATTAAAGTTTATATTTTTTAATAACTTAATTGTATAAATTACTTATGTATGGGTTTCGAGCTCGATATTTTTGAGGATCAAAATACCAGTATAACATACTTAAACAAAAGTAATTCTAAGCTAAAATACTACACATTACTACGCTACAAGACTCTAAATTATACTACGCTAAAAGAGTATACGTTTTACTACGCTAAAAAGCTCTAGATTTTACTACGCTAAAAAATATCTAAACTAAACTTAAACACGAAATGGCATAAAAACAGATATATATAAATGAGAATATTAACAGACAAATTTATTTGATATATTTATATTTTTATATACAAAACTAAAATTAAATCCGGATAAATTTAACATGCTAGTTTCGGAAAAAAACACAAACTAAAATAGAATACGTATAAATCAAGAAATATGCATTATTATAAAATTTTCAACTTAAAATAAATCGAAATACCTCAATTTAGAATTTTTGAAAAGCAAGTAGATCAAAATTTTGACTCCGGAAGCATGAATTAACAATAACATGAAGCTCTACTCGAATGTGGGACCTACGTTTTTCAAGTTTTATGTGACGTGGGGACCCAATTTTTTAAAAAAAACAGGCAGAATCAACACAGAAATGGAGGGGACCAAGAAGGAGGAGCAAAATAATAGTGTGGAAGAAGACCGATAAAGAAGACTAATGGGCTTTTTTAATGAGGGGTATAATGCCAAAATTAATGGCGCTATATAGTCTGTCGGGTTTTTTTTAAATATAATGCTAGAAATTTCGGCGCTATACAGTAACAATGCAGTTACTATTAATGTATAGCGCCAGAATTTATGGCGTTATATATAATTTGATAATTGTTTTTACACCTATTTGTGTATTTTGAGTCCAAAAAATCATATTTTGATTCCGAACTCTTAATATGGATACCAACTTAACTGTGAATCATGACGACCTTTGTAGGCAGCCTGCACCACAATATTTTTTAGTTTATAGACCAAATAATTCCTTTTATATACATACTAATATTAAAAGAAAGGGAAAAAGACCAAAATTATACCCCTACTATTGAAAATTAGTCACGTTTATATTCGTTTCTACTTTCGGTCTAAAATTGTCTCTACAGTTAATAAAGTATGCAAAATTTTCCGTAGCGTTAACAAAGTATGCAAAATCGTCCCTAACTCTAACAGATTTCCTACGTGGTAGTAGGACCCCTCATTTAATTTGTCAACTAAGCAAATACCAACCCGAATTGTAGAGACTCATGCTCATTTTTTTGACCCATGCCTATTTTTTTTACCCATGCCCATTTCTTGGACCTTTCCCTTCCCGTTTACCCTCTTCTTGTGAAGAGTTGAAGATCAGAAATATGAATAAACAACCACCACTTCACCAATCCACCACCTTCTTTCACCAATTTGTGACATAAAATAGATTGTATAGAATCATATGTGGGAAAGTTCACTTGTTGAAGAGTAAATATATCTTGTTTTATCAGTGTAATTTTTTGAAAATTAATCTGATGACTGTAATTTTTAGGTGATTCCCTTTGATTTTAAATAGAAGAATATTGTGTTCCTCAATCACACATGGAGATACAGTTGTCAGCGGCTTCTGTCATGACAACCATCACACTGCGCCACCATTCTCTTCTTCTCGCCGTGAAGTTTCTGATGAGAAAACCGACTGCCAAAGATTTTTAAATAACGGAATTATCTGGAATTATCCGACACGAGATACAAATAGAAACAATATACGGATATATGGAAAATTGAAAAATAAATAATGGGGAGAACAAGAAATTTACAGCGGAAGCTTTTGGTGGATTATGCAGGAATTTATTTACAGAGAAAAAATGAGGATAATGACTTTTGGGCAGGTTATTATAAAGTAGGGAGGGTTATTAAAAGGGTGGGCGAGTAAAAAAAGCCTAATTGGCACATTATTTTGAGAGACCCGGTTGTCACATAGGAAGTCATTTTGATTTAGGTACAAATTTATCTACTTTAGTGACGACATGGACAATTTTACATATTTTGTTAATGTTAGAGATAATTTTAGCCGTAAAGTAAAATGAAATATTAACGTAGCTAATTTCTATTGTATTTTTTTTGGCAATCCACTAGGCGAAGCCTAGGGCTAGTTTTTTATTAATAGAAAAAAGTAAATTACAACAATTAGGATAAATCCTAATAAGGGAGACAATATCGCCGGAGTTGTTACCCATATAACACAACCGATCTAACCTTACCGTATTCATCCTATTGAGGCCTAAAACACCAAGAACTACTAATGTGATGATAATTCACCGAGAACTACTAATGTGATGTGAACTATTTTTTCAATATGGCTTTAAAAATCACGCTTGTTCCTCGAACGATTAGGCTTTGTAACAGATGGTTGCAAGAGTTGTTTCTGCTTTGCGATTCTCATTGGGGGTCTCCGAATGTTAGCATCTTCACAAATCCTGTTATCTCCACTTGTATCTCTTTGACGATACTTCTTATTTGTTTTTCTATGCATTGGTGACAAATCTCCATTTCTTGACGCTTCTGCTCTACAATGCGATAGGATATCTTCTTCCTCCCATTCTTAATATATATGTCTTCCTATCTCCTCTTTGAAAAAATTTTGATTCTGCAGATTGGTTGTTGAATTAGTAAAAACAATCTGTTGTTGTCCCTTCCCCATTGATGTGGTTGTCTTAATTGGCATAATCTGATTCTGGATAGCTATATTTGTTGTGCTTTGATTGGCAGCTGAAGTTTCACCTGGTTTTATAGTATTTCTTTGCAAAAATACTGGAGCATTATGGTTCAAATTGGTTTTTCTGAGTGCTACTATTTGCATATTACCAGTATACTTGCTTGTCGCGAACTTCCTTTGAGTTACGAACGAACCCTCACTGTCCTCTCCAGCAGTGTCTTCCTCAAAATCTTGATCATCGTCTAAGGATGAAAAAGCAGCAAATCCTTCTCCCTAGCTCTCCTCATCGTCATAATCTCGTTGGTCTTTCCACAACTTTGATTTAATGACCATGTCCCTCATGCTAACAACTAGTTGTTTGTTATTTCCAATGGAATTTTATGGTGGCGAAAATTGAACATTTGCCATTTGCCCATTCTGCATTGTATTCTTGTCGGTTGTATTCTGCAGACATGTAGCATATGTTGTTGAATTTTTGTGTTGTTAGCTTCTATTGCACCAGATGGATTAGATTCTGATACTCCATTTGAAACAGCTACATGAATGAGTAACTGTCTGTCCTCTCCTCCTAACTGATGTTTATTGCAGCATTGATCTTGATGTTTGGATTCATCTATTCTGGTATGATCAGAAGTAACCAAAACTGTTTTTGTATTCCACTGTAATGTCTCATCTTCCTGATCATTCACTTGCCCAGACTGATTACTAGAGACTTCAGTAGATTGCATTTCCCCATATTTATGTACATCTTTGGAAGGCTTAGCAGGACCTTTTTCCTCCCTCAATATCACCTCCATCGACTTAACTGAAAATGCTGCCTGATTTGTATCCTGGCTCTCAGTTGAAACTCCTTGATCAGCAAGACTATGAGTTGGAAGAGTATAATCCAACTTTGGCACTACAGCAACTGCAGTGACTGCTTCATTAAGCAATAAACTATTCGGAGCATTTTGATACTTGGCATGTGTTAACTTCTCTTGTGATTCATCAGATTCTACAACTATTTCATTCTGCATCAAATACTGTTGTTCAATAGCTACTCTCTGCACTGAGGAATTTGTCCAGACTTGATCTGTCCTTTTGGTGTTTTCATCTGGTGGTATGCAAGATGCAGCTGAATGTGTCAAATTTGATGCAACCATAGCTGACTGTTTTTTAGGCAAAGCATTTTGAAGAGACTGCTGTGGAAAATTATTATAGGCTTTGCTTTGATGTGCAGCATGAGAGTTTGGAATCTGCTGCTCGATGGTTTTGTCCTTATTAGACTGTCCAGCGAGATCAATGACTTGTCCAGTGCATGCACTTGATGTGGTAAAAGCTGTAGAGGTTTGAATTGTCCCAACACTCTCCACATAAGATGCAGGTACATCCATAGCCAAATTAGGAGGTCGGTTGTCCAAATTCATTACCTCGTCAATAGGCTTCTTTGGAGATGCTACCTGTGAAACATCTGATACACTACTGATCACAGCAGTCTGCAAATTTGACACCACTTGTTCACTGGAAACATTCAATTTGGATGCAACAGTAGAAACATTTTTACACATCTGTGCAATATCTTCATTCAGTGTTGAGCTAGCTTCTGCAGCTAGAACCATTTGACCAGAAACAATTACATCAACAGTCACAAGCATCCCTGCCATATTTGACATCACTTGTTCACTGGGAACATTCAGTTTGGATGCAACTGTAGAAGTGCTTTTACACAGCTGTGCAATATTATCATTCAGTATTGAACTAGCTTCAGCAGATGGAACCATTTGACCAGAAACAAGTACATCAGCAGTCCCATTAGGAGGAATCCATGGCATGTTTGACACCAACTGTTTACTGGAAACATTCACATTGGATTTAACAGTATTAGAAGTTTGAGTAGACTTAAAATCATCATTCTGTTTCATAACATCTTTTACAATACCATATTGTACAGCTGAATCAAAATGACCAAAATTCTCATTCAATACTGTATTCTTTTGTGAAGTCACTGCTTCAGCAAAATGAGAAGTGTGTTGTGCGACTTTTGTTAATTCAACTCCTGAATTATCATCTTTTTCTTGTAAATCCTTAGCTCGTTGTCCATCTAGTTTACCATTTAGATAGTCCCTTGCATCCTATTGTAATTTTGTCAACTTCATTCCTATCATTACGAATCAGATCACTAACCAGATTATCCTCTATCACCACATCTGCTCTGACTTTTTCTTTTCTGATTCTGCAGGCCTTTACATCGTGCCCTTGATATTTGCAGTAAGCACAGTACTTTGGCAGATTGTCGAAAACAATTTGTTGATGGAACTCGACAGATTTACCTGAAGCAGAATCTAAAATCTGCAGCATGACCTTTTTTGGATATTTATTCAAAAGGTCCACTATAACCTTAACTCTTGCCGCGCTAGGTCTCGTTCTCTCCTGCGTCGCCTTGTCAACAGCAAGAGGTTTTCCCACAGCTGAGGCTATAGACATTAATGATCTCTTAGCAAAGAAATTTGGAGGCAGGCCTGGCAGTGATATCCACACGACTGCCATCAATGTCTCTTCCCTCGGATTGAAACCAAAAGACCATGGAAATGTTCTGAAGAAGTATTCTTCGCCTTTGGATTTAATATATCCAGTCGACTTTGAAAGGAAGCGAACATAATCATCGTACAGATCAAATCTGATTAACAGATGCCGAAATTCCAACTGCCCAACATTACATTGACCTTGAACATCAAATTGCAACGAGAACATCTTTCGCACTTCCGCTAAATCAGGTCTTCCATAAAAGAACTATAAAACAACTGCCTGATGTAATTCTTCTTCCTTAGTGAAGTTGTTAACCTCTTCCATTGTGAATTGAATTATAGGTTCATCATGATCGTATATAACTGGAGACAGCTCTATTTTAGTTGGAGCCGGCTGTTTTGCTTGTAAAGCTGAAGCACATGATTGCTTGAACTTTTCATTTGAATCAGAAGCCTCTCCCACAGCCAAAGGCTGGGGAGAGGTCCGCGCAGACATGGTTGCAAAGATCACTACACGATGACACAATTCATTGTTCTAAACAGCCGAGAACAATAATTTGTAATCAAATTAAGATCTTGGAGAATTGGATAAGGATTTGGAAATGAAACCAGTTGGAGATCATTTTGACAGCACGATGATTACAATCGGATACTAGTAGCTCTGAAAATTTCAAAATGCTACAGTAAATTGGAAACTAGATTGAAAATTTAGATAAATTGACTATAGATTTGAGTGTAAAATCTACTGGGGATATAATTTTGGCCCTTTACCTAAAAGAAAAATAATCGCAGGATTCATTCAGCCCGACAAATGATCAAAACTTTTTGACATGGTCAAAATGGTGACGACTTCTTTGTATTCAACGTCCCCCACCAGTGAACCAACCCTTGAGTAACAAACGACGGATTTAAATTATATAGATTTGGTAATACAAATAATTTGGAAAAATGAGTCATCGTAAAAATTATAATTATTATATATGTATTTTGTACCCAATAAACTGCGTACTCAAAAAGATGATAAAGAAAGCGTAAAAGGCACATGTTTTCAGGTTTCACTTCGATTTCAAAGAAAAATGCAATAACATTGAGAAGTTACTGAATTTTGTTAATTTCTTTCGGCAAAACCACACTTTAAAATTGACATTCATTAAAGAGTTTACAATTGACCTTTAACTCTAACTCGCACTAAACGAAGTAAATTATTTTAACTCAAATACTGGTACCAAAATATGGAATATTTTAGAGTTCTAGTGCAATAAAAAATTAGATTTAGTATTCGCATATTTTGTGCTCAAATTCAAGTTCAACAGGAAATGTATTATAGTGTTCATATTCGTAGTTTGAATTTAATAAGAAAAGGAATAAAATATTATATGGCTAAAAGTATTAGGATTGTATTAAAGTAATCATTTAGGATTTTCCTAACGTGTAGTATTATATCATAAAACTAATCGGATTATAAAACTAATATCTAAAATTTCGGTTAATTTTTTTATTATGAGTTATTATCTCAAGATTATAAGGTTATTTTTATAAATAAATATTATATTCGTACTTTTATAATAATATAGATATAAATAGATAAATGGATAAATAAATAGATAAATTGATAAATAGATAATTGAAGATGTAATGTGTTAGCATTCTTGGACTCCGTTACAATAAATATTCTTTTTTCTCTTTTTGACAATGGAAAAAAGTTTTGATCTTTTGTCGGGCGGAATGAATCCTGCAACTTTCTTTTAATATTACTTTTTTGTTTTATATTGTTTGAATTTTTTTTTAATTATTTTAAAATAAATAATATATTTTTAAATTTAAAAATAATTCAACTTTAAATTCTTCATTTACTTTTTTGTAATTAATGAGAAATTTTTTATAGCCACACAAATGGTATAATCTCACAAACTTTTTACCCCTTAATCTTTTATGACCATAAATTTAAAATTTATTCTTTTTCCTTAAATTTCGTATCGAGTAAAATTAACTCAAACAATATAAAACAGGGGTAGTATTATGTTTATCAAAGGAATTATTGGATCTATAAATTAATAAATATTGTGGTGTATGCTGCCTACAAGGGTAGTCATGATTCATAGTTAAGTTGGTATTCTTATTAATGGATATAGCGCTATTTTAATGGTGCTATACATATATAGCACCTGAAAAAGTAGCGCTATACTTTTGTAATTTTTTTTTACTCACATATATTTACTTAATTCCGGACTCCCCAAAAGGTCCACCCTAAATTGTATTTACCCGGATTCAACGTACTCCATAGCAAGCTGAGTAGGTACATTGGGCAGTGCGTCATCTTCGTAGTACGTACTGCACAAGTTGATATATGATTCATTATTCACAGTTTCCTATATTAGATCCGAGCTTTCAATATTAACACTTCCCTATACTACATCCAAGCTTTCAATACTAAAACTTCCCTATACTACATCCAAGCTTTCAATATTCACACTTCCCTATACTACTCCGTAGAGAATTATGTTAAATTAGAGGATACTCCCTTCGACTGATATTTATTTACAATGAAATTTTTACTGTACTTTATTTTATTTGTGTCTTAATTTTTATTTTTCTTCGTTAATGAATATTTTGTCAATTTATGAGTCATCTCCATTAATTTATAATCAACCACATTCTTTCATTAACGCATATGTTTGACTCAAAAAAGCAAATAAATCAAAAATGAAGGGGTAAATTGTAGTCATCCTAATTAATACTGGATCAAAAAATTGGATAACAACAATAACATATTAAACAAATATAATATCAAAAATCTTATTTAAAATTGAGAATTGTTCTTCCCTCTGGAGAGGGTAGAGAGATTACAATAGTTTTCCTTTGTTTTAAGATACAAGGATGTAGCTCTAAAAACCTTAATCCCGGAAAAAGCCCCCCCCCCCCCCCCCCTCTTTCTTCTTTCCCGTATATATATAGTCGAAATAGCCTTCTTACCCCTGACATGACTTTGGCGGGTCTAGGACAGCGGGAGCGTCCTGGTCGTGAAGAGGCGTTGCTATTGTTGTTGTGTCGAATGCGTTAAATAGGGAATTAGATTAACTCCATTGACTTTTTCTATCTAATGACAAAAATGCGATCGTGGCCGCCCTGTGCGAAGTGGTCATATTTCGACCAATACAGCTAGTCCCTCCATTCGTGAGGGTCGTGTCTCGTCGGGCCTGGCGGACGGAACACTTGTGCGATGTAGCCGAGTGGAATCTGACCCCTGACTGTTCTTTGGTCGCGCTCTACGAACTGCTTGAAATAACAGCTGGTCTAAGTTCGAGCGAGGTCGAACTTTTCTGTTTCTATCGATGGCGAAGGCCCTTGGCCTTAAAGGTGTTATTTTGAACTTATCGATCTAATAGCCTGTCTGAGTTCAAGCGAGGTCAAACTTTTCTGTTTCTGTCAATGGTGAAGGCCCTTGATCTTAAACAGCCTGTCTGAGTTCGAGCAGGTCGAGCTTTCCTGTTTCTATCGATGGCGAAGGCCATTGGCATTAAAGGTGTTATTTTGAACTTATCGAATAACAGCTTGTCTGAGGTCGAGCGAGGCCGAACTTTTCTGTTTCTTTCGATAGTGAAGGCCCTTGGCCTTAAAGGTGTTATTTCGAACTTATCAAAATAATGTCTTGGCGTACTTTGATAGCTTGGGAATGTTTTCCCGGTACTCACATATCATCGTGGTGGTTTCAGAATCGGTTACATCGGTTGGTAATGAAATGTTGCTTCGTGCATGGCATCATTATGACACACGTTTTGGAGGAACTAAAACATTTCGCGTCCCGTCAAGTTCAAATAGCGACTCTTGGGTTTCGAGCTCAAAGGATTTGTGTCTCTTATAAATAGGGAAACCTTGTCATTTTCCCCTCACACTTTAGCGTTCATTTCAAGGGAATTCCCCAGATATCTCGAGTTCTTGCTTACTTTCTTGCTTATTGCAATCCCTAATCTTCTCACTTCTTTTGGAAAGTTTTCCCTTTTTGGCTAAAAATGGCTGGTGATTCTTCCCGTGACAATCTTGTTGTTGCCACTCCGATGACTGAGAAACCTGTTCAGGCTATCAGAGAAGTGGATATGGTGGGGGATGAGGAGATTCTCTTGGTGAATGAGATCCTACCTCGCATATGGAGGGACGCGAGTGACTTCCGTATCGGTCGTGGAATGAAGCAGGAGGAGATTTGCCCCATTAAAAGAGAGAGAAGGGGATCGTGGCATCGAGGGAACGATAGGGATCGAGATACAACCGGCAGGGGGGAACGAGTGGGTTTAATTCGACCGTCCAATATTTTGTATGTTCTATTCTTATCCCTTCATTGTAGGGTACACGCTCCTGCTTCCTATGCTTGTGGTGGATTTCTGCCGCTACTATGAGGTGTGCCCTACTCAGCTTTCTCCTTATTTATATACGTTGTTCCTCATGCTACTCAAATACGCAGAGCTGGCCGATCGTGAGGTCACTATAGGTCATTCGCTTAATCTTTTTGCTCCCCAATTGATTCGAGGCTCGATGATTCATGCACGTCCTCGGGGATCGAAGGGTCTGGTGGTGAAGATGGATGATAGAACCAATTGCCACTTCTACGAAAATTTCTTCTACGTGCTGACCGCGCATATTGTGGCGGACCCAACAGGGTTCCCCAGGAGATGTAATTTTGTTCGTAAGTCTGCGTCTTTGATTAATGGAATGTTCGGTTTTTCATTTTTCTCCTCTTTTTTTTTGCATTACGAATACAATATTGCCTTGTTATTCTGCAGCCAAAAAGTTTCCCATGCCGCCTCTTGAATGGATTCGTGAATGATTGGAGGCCATTCTTTCCCAAACAGTGGGGGTTCACACCTGGTCGACTTTTCTTGAGAGGTTTGAATGTAGGCCCCTTACAGGTGAGATGGCGTCCTTATTTACTTTCTCTTTCTTTATTCATTTTTCGTCTCGCCTCTTCTGCCTCGTTTGTCCCTATGAGAGAGGGTGCGGAGAGCTAGGCCCCTCAATTAGCCTTTCGCCAGCCGACTGCATCCTTTCGACTTGTTGTGGTACCTGTTATTCGTTCTTCGTCGAGGGCAGCTTCGGCTGAATCTGCGGCCTTGGTTATTCCAACTAGGGTTGCCTCTCATGACGAGGTACCATCCAGTGTCATCCGTCCTACGAATGAATCACCATTAACTGGGGAGGAGGAAGGGCTGTTGAAGAGACGGAGGGTAGAGTTCGAGTTGGCACCTCCGACAGTGATTAACCTAGACGGATCTCCCCCAACGGTTTCAGGAGAAGGTGTAGCTGTTGCTTCTTACATAGAGGTAAGAACTAGTTGTGGAAGCTGTTGCCAGTGGTCAGTGGCTTGAAACTCCGATCACCGCAACGCCTTAGCCAAAATTTCCTGCTGTTACTGATGATCAGCACCCTGCCAGAGCAGAGAACCAAACCTCCAATGTCGCTATAGTGACTTTAGATGTGCCCTCCTCGTTAGCATCTCGTCGTATTCCTCCTTCCGCATCAGAAAGTGGGAAAGGTTTGGTGATTGATGAGTATGAGTTCGATTCAGTCCTGGATCCTGAAGACGTCAGAATGTTCGAGGAGAGCCTTACTCATTCGATGGTTCATGACGGGGGATCGTTCGAGTTCTCCGAATCCTACCGATGTGAATATTTCGGCGCAGGGGGATATCTTGATGCCGAAATTTAGCAGGTATGCTCGAAAGCTGAGAACAATCCCTGCGGACTATCCCTGATGCCGAGCTGAGCGATGAGGTGGTCGTTATGGGCTTGAGGTTATGATATTTTTGGCTCTTGTTTAGACTTTCTCTTTGTTTGAAAGCACTAGTTTAATAGCCTTTCTGCTCTTCAGACGTGTATGGTGGAGGTGGAAAGCATCCGTAGGGCCAACATTTGATCGAGGATTTTCT
The DNA here is from genome assembly GCA_034376525.1 of Nicotiana benthamiana. Taxonomy (NCBI): domain Eukaryota; kingdom Viridiplantae; phylum Streptophyta; class Magnoliopsida; order Solanales; family Solanaceae; genus Nicotiana; species Nicotiana benthamiana. The sequence continues at coordinate 60,415,068 of CM067323.1, forward strand.
TGCAGATGCTGGAGAAGTACCATAGCTATCACGACAGGTATCACGAATTTCACGAAAGGCTGAGGATAGACCCCCAAAATAGAGATCTGGGCGAGGAGTTGGAGAAGATGGATCAAGAGCTGCTGCATATGATCCGCAGTAAAAGTGAGCTAGAAGAGAAACTCCGCCTCAAGGAAGAGAAGCTCGAATTTGGCAAGTGTGTCGCCACAGAGTGTGAATATTTGCAGGGCAAGCTGAGGTCCATATACTTAGATATGGACCAGAACTTGGTCCGGGTTGAGGCGATGAGCATGGAATGGAGATGGAAGTTGACCACCTAAAGAGTAAGGTCGCTAGCCTAGAGCATATTGAGAGGGCATGGTCTGAGGCATTGGTGAAGGTGACGGCTCTAGAAGAAACCATTCACGTACTCCAATCTTAACAAGAATCGGAGAGGGCGACATCAACCCTCATGGAGGCGAGGCTCGAGGAGCGGATTGGCACGATTGATTAAGACGCTTCGATTTTGGCATATTGAGTCGCAGCCCTGGAGGTGGAGGATGAGCGACTGAAGGATCAAGCTGAATCATCTCACGCCGTCGTTCCCCACCAGGTTCATGAGCTCGGGGTCTACGCTGAAGCTTAGCATGAAATTTATTAGAGTTTGTTGGAGGCGGGCACCATGACTGAGGCTGCGTATGAGGAAGTGCGAGCGAAAGCTCGTGAGGCTTGCATCAACTGTGGGTATGACGCGGCGACACCTGAGGCCAACGGGGACACAGATGCTGATGATGATGACCCTCGTGGGGATGGTGATGATGACGGTGGTAGTGACGCCGAATGAAAAATATTTGTACTTTGTTTTTTATTTTCATTTCGTTGCCAGGATGGTATCCGGTACTTTTTTATAATTTGTCGGCCTAGGCATGTTGTAAGCATTGATTGGCTGCATTAATGATTTTTCAATAATAAATTACTTTGTCATTTGCCTTGTACCTCAATTTTCATTATCAATTATTTGTGGCCCTGGCGCGAGACGGGAGCTCGTTTGACGAGTCCAGGTATTTTCTTCTCCTCTGATGGCAAAGGCTCTCGGCTCTGAAGGGGGTTATAATGAATTCATCAAAAAGGCGGCCTATCGTGATTCGAGCGATGTACAATCTTTCTTTTAGTTTGGTGCAAAAGGCCCTTGGTCTTAAGGGTGTTAGTTCGAACTTATCGAAATAACGACCCGTCGTGATTCGAGCGAGGTTGAATCCTACTGTCACTTTGATGGCGAAGGCCATTGGCCTTAAGGGTGTTAATTTGAACTTATCAAGATTACAACCCGTCGTGATTCTAGCAAGTTCGGATCCCGCTTTTACCCCTTGGACTTAAAGGTGTTATTTCAAACTTATCGAAACAACAACCCGTCTTGATTCGAGCAAGGTCGAATATTTTACTTTTACTTTGATGGTGAAGTCCATTGGCCTTAAAGGTGTTGTTTTGAACTTATCGAAATAACAACCCGTCATGATTCGAGCGAGGTCAGATCCCGCTTTAACTTTGATGGCAAAGTCTCTTGGACTTAAGGTTGTTATTTCGAACTTATCGAAATAACAACCCGTCGTGATTTGGGCTAGGTTGGATCCCGCTTTTACTTTGATGGCGAGGGTCCTTGGCCTTAAAGGTGTTATTTCGAACTTATCGAAATAACAACCCGTCCTGATTCGAGCGAGGTTGGATCCTGCTTTTACTTTGATGGCGAAGGCCATTGGCCTTAAGGACGTTATTTTGAACTTATCGAAATAATAACCCGCCGTGATTCGAGTGAGATCATATCCCACTTTAACTTTGATGGCAAAGCCAATTGGCCTTAAAGGTGTTATTTCGAATTTATCGAAATAACAACCCGTTATGATTTGAGCGAGGTTGGATCCCGCTATTACTTTGATGGCGAAGGCCCTTGGCCATAAGGGTGTTATTTCGAACTTATCGAAATAACGACCCGTCATGATTCGAGCGACGTCATATCCCGCTTTTACTTTGATGGCAAAGGCCATTGGCCTTAAGGATATTATTTCGAACTTATCAAAATTACAACCCATCGTGATTTGAGCGAGGTCGGATCCCGCTTTAATGTGTTGGCGAGGGTCCATCGTGGAAGTCCCAGTTTGGTCAGCATTGCTCGCATCAGATGGTCCAATACTGTGGACACAAGGTGTCGATATTTTGCACAGGTTCGTGTTGCATGCGCGTTGTAGTTTCCCGTTCGACTTCGGCCGTTTTTCTTGAAGATGTTGCCGGTCGGGAGGGTATCGGCTATGCCAAAATGATTTTTGGTTCCTCAATCCAGATACCCCAGGTCCATTCGCCCTCATGGATTTCGTTTACCCGGTATGACGAAGTATGAGGGATAAAGATGAGTTGTTCCTTGCTTCTACCCGACGATTTGAGAGAAAGGGAAAAACTGGATTGCAGCACCTTTCGCCTTGTTTGGGATATTCGAAGCCGATAGAGCAGGGAATTCAGGATCTCGCGAATCTGTTTGTTTTCTTTTCCCTCAACGCGCTGTCTCACACCTGGTGTGAGTTGGGTCCTCTTCTCATGTTTCTTAGTTTTGATCCGGGAAAACTAGGAATTTTCACTAGGAAATCCCCAGAGACGGCGTCTAATTGTTTGATTCAAAATATTTTAGGTTCTTTTTAAGCAAATGAATCAAAGATGAGGGGGTAAATCGTAGTCAATCCTAATCAACGCCGGATCAAAAGATTGGATAACAACAATAACATATTGGATGAATATAATATCAAAGATCTTATTTAAAATTGAGAATTTTTCTTCCTTCTCCATAGAGAGGGAAGAGAGATTACAATTGTTTCCCTCTCTTTTGAGATACAAGGATGTAGCTCTAAAAAACAATCTCGGAGAAAGCCCCCTTCCATTTCTTTCTTCTATATATATATATATATATATATATATATATATATATATATATATATATATATATATATATATATATATATATATATATATATATATATATATATATATATATATATATATATATATCTGTACACGCCTGACTTATCCCTTATTCAGGATTGGTTATTTTCTCATACCGAAACGAACTTTGTTTCTCTAATTCCAACCGGAGCGATGTTGGGAACTTGCACTCCTGATAACAAACAAAAGCTGGATTCTATCTCTTCCTTCTGTGAAGCTTATCTCTTTGTTGGTTGATTGGCTTGTGGTGCTGCTCTAACCACGCTGTGGAGTTCGGTCCGAACCGAGGAATCCCTTAGATATGATGCAAAACGGCTCTTGTTCTATCCTTGATCAGAGATTTCTCTATGAAAAATATGAATCGGAGTTTGAAGAAGGGGAGGGAGAAGGAGCCCTTGACCCGCAGGAGGATTTATTCAATCACATAGTTTGGGCTCCTAGAATATGGCGCCCTTGGGGCTTTCTATTTGATTGTATCGAAAGGCCCAATGAATTGGGATTTCCCTATTGGTCCAGGTCATTTCGGGGCAAGCGGATCATTTATGATGAAGAGGATGAGCTTCAAGAGAATGATTCGGAGTTCTTGCAGAGTGGAACCATGCAGTACCAGACACGAGATAGATCTTCCAAAGAACAAGGCCTTTTTCGAATAAGCCAATTCATTTGGGACCCTGCAGATCCACTCTTTTTCCTATTCAAAGATCAGCCTTCTTCCCGCAAGAACCCTAACCCTTCATTCTATTCCATACAGCCTTGGTAGGACATCTATTTCTCAATTCTATAAATCGGTAAGCTCCATTTTTTTATGGGACCTGAAGGCTAGGCTAAACCTCCCTCAAAGGGACGAAGTGACTCGACTGAAAGGAGAGGGATGAAGTGAGCGGAACTCTTTTCCAAAGAACTGGCGATATTCCCAATTCTCTTTCCCGTGCCATGACTTTTGCAAGCTTGGGGCAGTGGGAACGTCCTGGTCGTGGAGGTGTTGCTCTCGTTGTTGTGTCGATGTCTTAAAGGGGGAATTAGATTAAATCCGTCGACTTTTTCTATCTAACAACAAAAATGCGATCGTGACCGCCCTGTGCGGAATGGTCAGATTTTCACCAATACAGTATATACATATATAAGCAGAATTTTTGTTTAAGAATAGATTTTATAATGCGATGGTGGAAGTTGTTTGGATTCAGGTGTTTATTGATTGTATTTGTGTAAAACATCATAAAGTATTTAAGTAAACAAGGTTGATTTATTGGTATTTGAAAAAAGTTATTCATAATTGAGGTGTTTGTAATTTTTAAGAATAATTATTACTAAGGGTAAAAAAAATAATCACTTTTATCTTGAATTTCTAAAATGAGAAATAATGTGAAACAAATATTTTTAGTAACCGTATGAGACGAAGGAGTATGTTTTAAGACCATTGGCTCCTTGTTCCTCTACCTGCATGCATTTTGCTTATAATGCATTAAGTAGTTTGTAACTTAACAGTTTTACCCTTTACAATCTAAGATTTACCGTAATGTAATTATTTTTTATCAAAAGAATCTTTGTTGGCGGAAGAATTCTATTAATTGTTTTTCTGTAATCGCTTTCGCAATGAATAATCAGGACCATACGGTGAAGTTAATTAAAAAGAAAATATATTATTAACCTCAAAACTTAAATTTGATTAAGAAACAAATTTTCTACATACGTTTTGAAGCTAGTTGTACAAAATAATTCTTAGTGGAATGGTGTCAATTTAGGATCTCCCAGAATATCGCACCATATAAAGTAAGACGGAGCAAGAGTACTATCAATTATTAGTGAGAACTATTCCCTCCGTTTTAATTTAAATGGGATTATTTGATTAAGTATGAAATTTAAGAAAAAGAAAAGAATATTTAAAACTTGTAGTTTTAAAAATTTAAGGGGTAAAGACTTTGTGGGATCATAATATTTGTGTGGTTATAAAAGATTATACATTATAAGTAAAATGTGTAAAATAAAGGAAGAAATGTGTTTTTCTTGTTTGGAATGGACTAATATCGAAAGTGAGTCATCTAAATTTATACTGAAAGAGTACTTAGCAGGGAAAGAGAAAATATAAGAACTAAAAAAAAAATTCATTTCATGCATGATAATATTGAAGTGAACAATTTCACGCGAGACTGTCGCATTCGATTAAATCATACAAAGTAGAACCACAGATTTTTTCTAAGATTACTTCCATCCCCGTCTCAGAATTCTACATCACCTGATAAAACCATAAAAAAAAAACACATGCATTAGTCAACACGCGCGCAAGGAAAATTGCAAAAAATTTTACTGTTAATTTAACTAGCAAAAACTTCCATCCTGCTGAAAATGTTATGGTTTGTCTCTCTGCAATTGAAATTATCAAATTATATAATTTTTTCAAATGAGTTAGGCATTGAAAGGGTAAAATAATTGAATTAGGAATATATATATATGTACATATATATATATATATATATATATATATATATATATATATATATATATATATATATATATATATATATATATATATATATATATATATATGAAAAGAATTAATAAAGAAGAAAGAGGAGCAAGTACTTGAGCTTTATTGCATGGATTGGTGACATCACAGTAACTCTCAAGTGTGATAAGAGCTTGATTGTCTAAATCCTTGGCGTAATTGTAGCAGTCGCAGTTACGGCCAAGCATAATACTGAATGTTGGGCAACATTGGTCTATAGAAGCTGTGTTCAACATGCAATTCTTTATCTTTTCTTTATCCTTTGCGCAACAAGTTGCCACACCTTGGTTTGTACTACTCCTGTTGTCTATGGCCTTGTTAGTTTTGACCACCTCTTGCTGGTTTATTTCCTCCTGCTTAGATGATTTTGTGAGGTTAAAACAATATTTTATATACTTAATTCGTCGTTGACTAGTAAAGAATATCATAGAAAGACTTAATAAGTGACCTGATTAAAGAATATCATATCATTGTATGTATACAACAACCTATTTTATAGAGTGATTAATAGAGAAGACAAAGAAGGGCAGAACACTAACTTGCTGATGTTGACAAGGATTCTTGAAGCCACAGTATTGTTGAAGAGCAGTAAAAGCTTCTTTATTGACATGCTCGGCCAAATGCCAGCAGATGCAATTTCGTGTAGGGTTAGTAGTGAAGGGGAATAAAGTGCAGCATTCAGTTATGCAGCTGCTCGTTGCGTACTTGGCGCAATTGAACAACTTCAAGCAACCATATTTATCCTCTGCTACAGATAGTGTCCACGGCGATGTTTGCTGCTTTACATGTCCATAGCAAGTTTTTAGTGCCGAGGAAATTAAAGATGTTTGATGGGAGTTCGTACTCCAACAAATTCAAACACGACATTACGATTACCTCAATGTATCCCGCAACCAATACTAATAGCCTATTTGGCCAACTTCTAAAATCAACTTATTTGACTAATTAATTTGAAAAGTATTTCTGAGCTATTAAATATATTTTTCTCAAAAATATTTTTCAAAAAAGTAATTTTAGGAAGAATTTAATTTTTTAAGCTTCTCCAAATTGTTTGACTTCTCTTCAAAAGTATTTTTTTTTCAAAAACTTGCCAATCATTCAACTTTAAACGAAAAATGGTTGTAGGATTGAAAAAGCTTGGCCAAACAAACTATAAATTAATACCGTATGATGAAAATACCATTGCAAATAGGAGTAAGCATTTCCGTCAACAAATTTACATCGGACCAGAACTATTGAAAACTTTATATTCCAATCATAATTTTCTTTTAACAATTAATAAAGGCATGTTTTCCAACGACTGAAATATTGAAAAGATAAATCGCTCTTTGCTCTATGGTGAGGGGGAAATGTAGTGAGTGCGCTGACTCAAGAGAAGAAAAATAATCAATCTTCTTCAGTAGTAAGGGAACAAACAACTTGGCGGTGAAGCTCATAACAGGAAACAATGAAATTTTACAACAAAATTAGGAGTAACTAATTAATTATATCATGAGTTTACCTCTTCTGCCGTCGCCGGCCGATGACTGCAAAGTACGATTGCGGCCACCGTAAAGGTAAGCATCATCAACCCTCTCCTCATTTTCATCTTTCCTCTCTCTAAGCTTGTGTTAAAATGACAAGCTAGCTAGTAGTACACCCACAATTATATAAACTTTTATGTGATACTTTTTATATAATTTACATATTATACAATTTCTATAAGCATACGCAGAAATCGTGTTGAGGGAAAACAAATCTTATTAATTGAAAAATTCAATGACAGGAAATGGCGCGTTTCCCTATTACAGATCTGGATATATCTATTATCAAGTTCGTAAGCCAAGGAATTGCAGATAAAAGATTCTTTGGCTGAGAAATTTTGTTTTATGCCTACTTGCTTTTCTTTTTTACAGGAGTACTAGCTTTGTCCTAATAAAAAAGCAGAGAAAATTATAAATGACTGTTCATGTACGACTAAAGATATTTATAGTGTTGGTATACGTGGTGAGGAGGAGGAAATTTGATAGTCCGGAATCAAAATGTAATTTTTTTGAACTCAATAGTAACCAAAGTATATATATGTTATTTTGAAAGACACTATACTTTAATTGTTATTTGGCCAGTTAAGTATAGCGTCTTTTAAACCGACGTTATTTATATATATATATATGTAATGTTTTTTACTAAAACTCTATACATATTAAGTGGGCAAACAAATATTTTTTTTGTGCTTAACTGAAATAACAATAATTCAACTGGGTATAACGTTTTAAGCTAAGACGTTATATCTCAAATAATTGAACCCCCAGACTGATTTTTGCCTTATTTAAAGAGGCGGAGGATTTATAAAAATCCATTCATAAACATTTTCAAGTCTTCTGAAATTTTTCTTTGTTAAGTTGTTTTGTATTTTGTGATAATGTCTGAAGAGCGAAGAATTAGGGTTTTATTATATTGGGGGAGTGAGGTTGTGGTGGCGAATAACTCATTAAGCTATAGTTTATCTCTATAGTCTTATGTTAAATTACCACTTACAATGGAGTACGATAAATAGGTACCGTAGATATGTAAAAAAAATTGAGTGTGAGCAAACGTACGGTGAATCTTAAAATAATCGGAAGATATCCATATTCTGTGACTCCGCAAAGGGTTGCTTACTGAATTTAACATCGAAGATGATGAAACTCTGAGAGATTTTTTTTGGGACTCCGGATGAATATCGGGAATTTATTGTGATAAAACTGTTGGAAATCTACTTCAAGGCTGAAGATGTTTGCAATAATGAGGTTGTGCAAAGTAGGAAAATCCATTAATCATCAGGTGGTTATTTTGGAGTAGTTTTAACCGAACAAGTTCCAACTGAAAGATTTTGTCTGGACCTAAACTTATCTCCTTGGACGAATGATGAGCGAGAAAATAATTTCTCCCCTAGTATACATAATTCACAAACTGAGTGGTAAACTTTAAGTTTCCTTTGTGTTACGATGTGTATTTTTGTATATTGTATTTGTATTAACACTCATATATTCTACATGGGTTACCGCCATATATGAAATTTACAAGTTATGAATCTACGGTCAGTTGAAATATGCCTAGTTTTGGTGCATTGGATCATGGTGGTCCATCCGGGAGTTAGTATCAACAAGATAATGTGCATCATGGGGTATCAACACATTATGATTTGTAAATTAATAGATAAAGTTATATGTATTGTTTGGACCAATTTCAGTAACTCATTATTTCTTTGGTTGTTCAGTAAAAACGAGCAACTTCATGGTCATATCCTCACTCAATTGACTAAAGACGACGTATTTACTCTAGATTCGGCAGACGCGCAGAGTCATGAAGAGAATAGCGATTATGACAACAATGCCGATGAGTCTGGAGATGACATACCCTTCCCTGACGAGGGTGATGATTAGGAGGAAGAGAATGCCGAACCTGAATTGATGAGGGAGAATGCTCCACCTCCTGTTAGACCAAGAGTGTACGAGTCCCGCGTGCCGTTTCATTCAAGGCATATTCCCTACCTTGATCATTTTCCAAGTACGCCGGATGTGGATGCCCTCATAAGGGATATTGAAAAAATTCAGACAGTGATGTGGGATGAATCTAGACCAATAGTGCTGTCAAGGGGCATGCTTTTTCCTGATACGACGCGCCTAATCAAGACAGTGAAAATATACAGCATAAAAAGTGCCGTGAGATGATGGTATGGGAGTCATCTTCGGATGTATACAAGGCTATTTTTCGTAGATGGTTTACGAGTTGTAATTGGATTCTGCATGCGAGGACGAAGAAAATAAATATATGGGTTGTGGGTAAATGCGTTGGCACTCACAATTGTGAATTGAACACATTCAGTGGGAATCACTTTAACTTAGGTGTTGAATTGATTTCGCTTGTATTGTTTCCATAAATTGAAGCCTCAATAAGGTACAAGATCAAAGAGTGTATTACATCTATTATCTAGGAATTTGGGCGTACCATTACCAAAAGAAACACATTTTTCGAGCGCAAATGTATGTTTGAAATTGTTTATGGTGACTGGGATAAGTCATTTGCATCTATACCCATGTACATGGCCGTGTTGCAACAATTTAACTCCGGGACTGTAGTTGAATGAAAGCTTGAGCGGAGTGCGGGAATACAAGAATATATATTCAGATACGTGTTCTGAGCATTCAAACCAGCAAGTGATGGTTTTGTGCATTGCCGGCCGGTAATATCCATATATGACATTCATGTCTATGGAAAGTATGATATTAAGTTGTTGATCGCCGTTGCAGTAGATGATAATGGACAAATATTTCCCAAACATTTTGCTATTTGTACCAGTGAAAGCCAAGAGATGGAAACGATATTTTTGAACCACTTGAAGGAGCACATCGTCAAACAACGTTCAGTTATTTGTCTAATATCTGATCGTTATGGTGGTATTTTAAGTTATGTACAAAATCTGCTTGAATGACGGGAACCATATGCATACCCTCGTTACTTTGTGAGGTACCTAAAGGCCAATTTCCAGAAGGCACATCCCAACAAGGACTTACATAATTTAATGTGGATGTTTGTAACTGATCACCAAGAGTGCAAATTCAAGAGGCACATGAAATCGATCAGGCGGGAAGACGAAAGAGCCTATTGTTTGTTGATGCGACATGAGCTTGACAAGTGTACATTGCATGCAGATGGTGGCAGATAATGGGGAACCCTAACTACAAATGTGTTCTTTCAATGGATTATTGAAGTCCGCATGTGGATTGCCTATTACTGCCATGGTGCGGATGTCATTCAAACATATGGCGGGGAGGTTTGTTGAAAGGCATAGAGGTGCATCGTAGTTGATGGAGAGGGGGTACTGAATTTATGCCAATACCAATGAAAAGTTTTGATAAATACAGGACGCGAGCACATTGGCATTCATTTTTACAGTATTGTAACAAGCGAAATATTTTTGAAGTTCGCACCGCTATTCATCAAAATCGAATAACTAATACACACACCGTAAATGAAGGCAGCAAGTTGTGTTCTTGTGGGAAATGGTCCATCTACCACATACCGTGCTCGCATGCCATGAAGTGCTTTCAACATACAGGTTTCGTGGAAACCCAGTACATAGCTAAGGAAAATAATATTGTTGTACACTTAAAGACATATAGTGGGCAGTTGCATCTAGTGGGTGCTGAGCATTATTAACCACCAGAACCATTTAAAATGGTGCGTAACAAGGAGTATTTTCGTAATCTACAAGTGCAAAAAAGAACTCGTATATAGAACCAAATGGAAGTTGATGATACCGTATATACGTGCAAAAACATGACACAACCGTCGTAAATGTCCTTCAGCTAATTTGGGTGGCGGTGGTAATCCATCTCCTGGTGGAAGTTCATCTAATGTGCCTAACTATTAAGGATACACGTAGTGTTTTATTTTCGTAATGTGGTTGTAATAAGTGTATGTACTTGTTTATCTTGCAGAATGTATGAAATAAAATTATGCTTCCATTGTTGTTAAATCTTTTTGATATTTAACATTAATACTTCAGTACAACAACCTAAAATAAACCCATTTTAAAAAAATAACCCTTCAAAAGAATCTTTTTGATATTTAACATTAATACACGTAATGAAATTTTTTTAATTATTCAAAAGGTCTTTGAAATATATATGAATTGGTTAAGTTTAAGAAGCTTTTTTATACCTGAAATAATTATTATGACGCAAAACATAGCAGTTACATACCACGTTACGTGTATTGTCTTGTCGACATGATAAAATTGTCGTTCTAAAAAGGCTTGATAGCTTATATGAATCCACCAAACTATAGAGCACTTGATTCTCTATGAGTTTCTCCTGAGAATACTTATAAAGCATTAAGTAAAAGAGACACGAAATCTTTATGTGGAAAATCCCACTCAAGGGGATAAAAACCACGACCTACACTTGTAGGCTTTCAACTTCACTAACTTGTAATCTCACTAATACAAGTCATTTTGTAATGACTCTATCACAAAAACTTCAAATTATCTAACTTGTGATACTCTTACCACAAGCCACTTTGTCACTCTCTAGTTACAAAGACTTTAACTTATGACTAACTCTAGTCACAATACAAACATTGGGTTTGTGATTTTTTGGGTTTCCTAAAACACAGCTTCTAAGAAAGAACAATAGGAGTTACAATGAAGAACAAATAACAAGATTATAACTCAACTATGTATACACGTAGACTCATTGTGAATCTGATCCTTTTGTGGAGTTGTCTTCGTGTTCTTGACACACTTGTGACTTCAATGCTGGATGAACACTTTATTGCTTGAGAGAATATCACTAAGTGCTCAAGTGAATATCTTGTGCCTTGCACCAGGTTGTTATACTGCAAAATACATCACAATGGTGATGTCAATTCTTGATACACGCTTCTTCCCAATGAGAAGTGATTGACGCACTATCTGATGCACTATCGCGTGTGCAATATGCAAACAATCACTTTCTACATATAGTCACTTTCTGCATTTGCGTTCCAGCTGTTGTTGACTTGTACTTCTGTCAAAGAACACCAATGGTTCAGGTCCCTGTTGTGTTCCTCTTTCTAGTAGTTCATTTGCTGGAGATCAGACTAGAGTTTGTTCATTTGAGATGTGTACCAAGTGAGTCAGGTTCTCTATCTGGTTCTTAAAAATAAGCTTGTTAGATCATCAAAACATAAGAAGCATAAGGCAAGGACATTTTAAAACCCATCAATTCCTCTCTTTTTGATAATGACAAACTTAGACATTGATAGTACTTGTTTAGAGCAAAAATAACAAGATGAGGTATCAGAAACTTCACAAGTTCCCCCTGGCTTTTTTCTTTTGATTCCCCCTTAATCAGATCCCATGTTTTTACATAAAATTTTCACAAGTTTCTTCTAACCTTTTGCTTTTGATCCCCTGTTGTCAATACTACGTCTACTCACTAATATCATAATGCGTTCACTACTATCTATCTTCTCCCTTTTGGCATCATTAAAAATACACAAGCAGGAAAATATTATAAAAAAGTCTAACACAGCCAACTTATACCACATATGTGCACACAACATGACATAAAAGATAAGCCAAAGAAAACAATATAGTACAGGCAAAAAGAGGAGCTATTTCATTGATATTAACAATGGAATGAGCAAAACAGGAGCAGTAATGGTGAAATTCAGCATGCCATCAGCAAAAAAGGCAAACAAAATTCGAAACAGTAACCACAAAACATCATAACAGAAGACAATGGTCACTAGGGGGTATCTAAGAGGCACTAGAAAAGGAAGACTAGGAAAAAGAAGCAACAAGGGTTTTGAGAACCAGGTCCAGTCGGGCATTTGCAGACAGCTATTCTACAAGCAGTTTTGTGCGAAGCTTATCATTTTCCTTCGTTAGGTGGGAAACTTCTTCGTTGATTGTACCAGGTCCTTTAACTGCTTGGCTGACCTGAGTTTCTAGTATGGCATTCTAAGCCCTCAACCTTCCGATCTCTTCAAAAGCTGCATTTTGAGCATTGATCAGGTGAGAAATGGTCGAGATGCTTCCACCAACCCTTTCTAGACACTCACATTCTTCCAGAATGGTTTTAGAGAAGGTTTACTTGTGTGTGCCAGCTCTGGGATTACCCAAGGGGACCTTGTAAAGTTTAAACACTTGAGTGAGGAGAAATCCATATAGTAGCCCATGATTCCCACTTTTAAAGTTTGCCACCTTTTGCATATGATCTATCATGATTGCTGGCAGATTGACTGGGATAAACTCATCAAGATCCTCCATTAAGACCAGATCAGATTTTGTAGCAATAGTCCACCTCTCAAAACGAGGTAAGAGCACCTTATTGACTAATTCAAAGAGAAGCTAATACTCAGGAAGTAATACCTTCTTATGCACTTGTTCCCCCTGCTAAGTAGCTTGCTCTTTCATGATAGCTCTCCTAAAGTTGGCACCACAGACACCTTTGAATGAGGACATTCCATCACATAGAATTTGGAGAACCTTCTCCAATGTTGAAGCGTCAAGTACAATGTCCACTCCCTTTACTAGAACACATATGTGATCTCCCTCAATAGTGAAGAGAGATGCGTAGAAATTTTGTACTGCATCTTCGTAAACCAAAGGCATGCTCCCCTGAAACAAGTGCTCCCATTTCTGAAATCCCACTATCTCCAGAATTTGCCTCATACCAGCCATCTTTGAAATTGCTGGACCAAACATACAACCCCACAAGACTTTCTGAGTTCTTAATCTCTCCTGCCAAAGACCGTTGTCATTGGGAATGGTCTTTAGAGAACAAAGTTACCCTACAGTTTCCCATTTTTGTTTTCTAGATCCTTCAACATACTTTCCTTTCCAACTTACTAGCCTCACATTATCATATTCAGACATAGCTTGCTCAACTAGACTCTTCTTAGACTTACTGTTGCCCTTCACGGATGCTCCGCTTTGTTTCTCAAGAGCTTCATCCACAGACTTTTGGGCTTTTATAGATTGTTTTACTAAGGAATCGGGTTCCATTAGAGCATCTTTATCAACCTCACATACTAGAATGCTCTTTTCAGTAACAACTTTCCTTTGATTCATCAACCTCTTCTTCTTTGTCTTGACACTCGTCCTACTTTTCTGCAATGTAGACTCGAACCCGTCTTTCTGCTACAACCTGATAGGGGATGACTTGGGATGGGATTCTAAGGATTTAGGATAATCAAGATGTTTGGGAGTGGATTTATTTGGAAGAGAATCAGTTCCTCCAGCAGGTTTTTCTGGGACATTTTCATGGATTAGAGACTCGAAGAGTACCATGGTTATTTCATCGCCTAGGAATGGAGTTTCTTCCCCCCGATACTCAGATAAGAAATAGGTTTTTTCATTCAACAAACTTTCAACAGGGATAGCCATGATATTGTGTGTTGCTTCCTTTTTGTGACTCTATGAGTGCCACTAACTCCAAAAGGGATGAGTTCCGATACTGATCGGGATCATCCTCAGAGGCCTTTGACACCTGACAGGTGACTCTTTTTAAGTGTTCTTTGGTGGGATCAGAGGAATGAGGTGACATGGGGTTCTCAATACATTGAAAGGAGACAGAGTTTTACAGAAAAGGAAAAATAATAAGAAATAAGAAGGAACCAGGTGTGGGTGCAGTAATATTGGAAAGGGTGGAAGAATGAATTTCTAGAGATGACTTTAAGGATGATAGGGAAGTGGGAGTGGTGTTGACGGCGAAAGAAGGAAATGATCATTTGATTGCCATTATAGGAGGATTTGATAGGGAAGTTGAGTGAAAAAGAGATGGGGAGAGGATCACATAGATACAAAGGAGATGAAGGTTCATGACTTGTTGTGAGGGTGAAAAAGAGTTTTATGGGAAGAAGGGATAATGATGAGAAGAGAGAGAAAAGGGTTTTAAACAGTCCTAAAAATAATGATAGTAGGTGGGATAATGTTCGTGCAGAGGGGATGAAGGGATTTGAAAGACAATACATGACATGTAAATTTTGAAAATTCGGATGATGTGACAATTGAATTAAAAATTTTTACCCCCTCCCCCTTTTCTTTGAGAAAACATGCAAAACAACATATTACTACTGACCTGTGGTACATGAACCTGATGCTCGAATAGATTTTGAAAATGATTTTAGAAGCTCTTCTTTCGCAGTTCATAATTGTACCTTTGGCTTCTATGATCGTCATGCGTGTTTACCTACAACGTTATCGATGTGAGTTTGGCTTGGCTAGAAAACATTTTAGCTAATTTTACCTGAAGGTGATTTTCATAGCCAGCTAATAAAGAATCAGGTTGTCTATTAGACTTTACTTAACTCAACTTCACCTTATTTCTTCCAAAATATTCCCTACGCAAAACTTTGGTGAAGATATTTGGAATTTGATCTTCTATGCTGCAAAAATTTATACAGATCAACCATTTATCCACATTGTCCCTCAGAAAATAATGCCTCGTGTCACTGTGCTTGGTCGTTTTGTTTTGAACTAGATTCTTGAACAAGTTGAGTGCACCGGTGTTGTCTCATAGAATAAGCATGCCATTAGTTAATAAAATCCTCCAGTTGCTGCTTACTTCATAGGAATTAAGCACAACAGGATGTTGCCGCTACGTATTCTGCTTCAGCTGTTGAAAGAGCCACCGAGTTTTGCTTCCTTATGCCCCAAGAGATGAGACATGATGAACCATTTCAGAAGTGCTTTATCTATCTAAAAGATAACCTGCATAGTTAGAATCAACATACCTAATGAGATTAAAACTCATCTGAAGGGTAATACATGATCAGGTCATGTGTTCCCTTAAGGATCTCAAACTTCTTTCGGCATCCTTCAAGTAAGATCCCTTGGGATTTGATTTAGGGTTCTTTCTGGAGTAGAAGTACAGAAGGGGCTAGGGAATTTTTTGGATTTTGATTCTTGTCTAGATCCAGAATGAAATGGAGTGACTATATTATCAAGTAGATGGGAGCATTTGTGTTACCAAGTAGGGACTGACGTTTTATTAGTGGAGAAACTAGGTAAATTAAGTAGATTTCGATGCACTCCTTGTTCTGCTACTTGTGAAATACCTTACACTGCATCTCCAACAGTTTCTTCAGCTTCAATGGTAGTAAATGAAGTACCATATTCCTCGTGCGAAGTGGAAGAGGATGTTGCATTGTCTTCACATGTCTCCTTAATCTAACTCATCATATCAAACTTCCTAATTAAAGTATTAGATATTTCTCAAGGACCAAAATTAGTTCATCGTCTTGATCATCATTGTTCCTTCCTTTGTTAGATGAGGGTGTATCATTGAGTATCACATGAACACTTTCTTCCACACAATGTGCCCTTTTGTTGTAGACTTTGTGGGCTTTGTTTTGAGGGAAGTATCTCATAAGGGTTGCTTCTTACATTAAACTTCCCGAGCTGGTACTTCCCATTGTTGACAAAATGGTGCTTGCATCCAAAGGTTCTCAGATGAGTTATCTTTGGTTTTCTTCCATTGAGCAACTCAACGGAGGGACCTGATTATACACCTATTCACCAAGTAGCAAGCCTCGTTTATTGCTTCTGCCTAGAAATTTTTGGCGATTCCCTTGTCAATGAGCGTTATCCATTCCACGTCTTCCAAAGTTTTGATCTTCCTTTCAGCAACATTATTTAGCTGTGGAGTCCTTGGTGCTGAGAAGTTGTGAGTGATCCCATCTCCATTACAAGACTGATTAAATCTTGGCATTGACATATTCTATCCCGTGGTCAGATCTTATATGTGCTTCCTTCAGTTCCATCTCCACTTGGATCTTCTTGACTAGTGTCGCAAATACTTCAAAAGTCCCTTTCTTTACTATAACAAGCAGTTTCCAGGTGGATCTTGACTTTTGGCAGCCCACGAACCAGATTCTTCTAAATCAGTTCATTTAAAATTGAGAGCCTTGAGTGTTCCAATCCTTTATGCCTAGGTTTTGTATCATTGTCAACAGCCTTTAAGCAGCTCATATCATAAGTTTGTAGGGATTTAAGGTTAGTGAAGTACATGTTCTTGTTCTTTTGGTGACTAAGGCCACTTCACCAGTTACCAGATTGGTAACTGTGCGCATTTTTTATAAGAACTCTACTTTGCTCCCTTTATCACAGATTTGAGACACACTCAAGAGACTGTGCTTCAGGCAACTCACATGGCACACATTCTCAATTAAGTGTGACATAGACTTTCATATTTTAAACAATGAGAATGTAACCCCCCCCCCCCTTTTTGTTATTTTATTTTTTTATATATATACACATGACACATTCATTTTTTCTACTGGGCTTTTAGTGAGAGACAATCCATGGTGTTTCTAGTCATGTGTTTTTTAGCATCCACTGTTCATGAACCATTACAGTCCACTTCTTCTCACTGTTCCCTGCACATATAAATCATGGGGTTAGATTTAGGTAGTCTGGGTCCCTTGTTGTGAGAAAAGGGATGTTTTAGTCCATGCATGCAATATTCGTTTCTTGCGAGCGGTACCTGGTCCCTCTTTAGTAGTCACTTTTTCAGTAAACGCTTTATTTCTTGAACAAATTAAACCCTAGCCTGGTAATTTTCATTCAAGTTCCTATTGTTCCCTCAGTGGGTATACAACTAGTTACTAGGAACAGTGACGTACTTGCTGTGAGGGTTGTAGGGAGTTTTCTCCTTTTGGAACCCGATTCCCTACCTGTTTCCACTATTGTTGAAGTACATGGAAGTGACAGTATCTGAGGACCAGGTCCACTTCAGAGATTCTCAAGATCAATTCTTACTTCCAATTGAGCTTGAAGTTGCCTATTTTTCTCAAGTTCACCACATATGCTAGTTTTCACATCCTTTAATTCCTTCTTAAGCTTGATGTATGTCTCACTAGCTACTTTTATCCCTTTCCAAAGACTCACATTCCTATGTTCTGAATTGAGTCCCTCAATGGTTTCCTCTAGGTCAACGATTATCACCAAAAAGTCATCCCTCTCTTGCTCAATAGCTGCAATTTTCTCTTCTAGAGTATGTTTCTCATTGCTAAAATCTTCTATGGTTTACTTCAAATCAACAACCACTACCGTCAGGTCATCTCTCTTATTTTCTGCACTATTTATTTTTTTTATTCATAACTTCCTTTTCCGTTTCAAGATTAGCTATGGTCTCATTTAGGTCCACTACAGAGACCACCAGATCACCTTTAGATTATTCAGCTTCTCCTAGTTCTATGGTCAGGATCTCCTTATCATTATCAAGGCTATAATATGCATCAATTAGAACATTTTCTAGTGACCTTAACTTCTTAGAAGAGTAGGATTTCAGATTTCTCAGAACATCTCGAAAATTTACCTCATCATTTTCATCCTCTACATCATTGTCAGACTAAGCCATCAGCGCGAACAGTGAGTCATATTTCGTTGCTTCAGTTTCCACTGCCATCATGGAGCTGTTTTCTGCATCTGGTTTCCTTTCTGATTCACTAGAAGAGTCTCCCAAGTAGCAAGAGCCTGCTTCACAATATTGTTGGCTACACTTTTTTGACTGAATCGTTTGTCTGGAACCAGGTTCCTTTTTGCTTCTTCGTCAAGGTTTTGCTTGTATTGCTCCTGTTTTAAAAGTGGACAATCTTTGATGAAATGCACTGGCTTTCCGCACCTATAAGAGAGATCATTCTTCCTTGACTTACTTGAAATGCCCCTTTTTGGTATACCATCACTCCTTCGAACCATCTTTTTAAACCTTTTAGTAAGATAGGCCATATCACAATTTTCTTCACTTGAGTCACTGTTTTTAGCCTTGAATACCAGGTTCTTTTCCTTCTTTGGATCTCTCTTTCCATTTGCTTTATTTCTTTTCATCTCGTATATTTTCAGATTACCAATGAGCTCATCCATGGATAGGTTTATAGATCTTTATCTTCAGTGATGGCATTTACATTACTTTCCCAAGAGCCAGGTAGAACATTGAGAACTTTCCTTACAAGCTTGTTTCTGGGAAAAACATCTCCAAGTGAATGAAGCCCATTTATGATGGATGCAAATCTAGTGTGCATATCCTGTATAGACTCATCATCCTTCATCCTGAAGAGCTCATACTCAGTGGTGAGCATGTCAATCTTGGACTGTTTAACCTGATTAATTCCTTCGTGTACGGTTTGCAATGCTTCCCATATTTCTTTGGTAGAATCACAAGCTGAGACTCTGTTGTACTCATCAGGTCCTATACCACAAACCAAGATTTTCTTGGTGCGATAGTTCTTTTCTACGGATTTTCTGTCAAAATAACTGTAATCCTTTTTGTCTTTCTGCACCATTGGTCCAGTTTCTCTAAGCTTCTTCATAGGAACATGTGAACCATCACAGATGATGTCTCATAGTTCTGAATCTTCAGCCATTATAAAATCATGCATATATGTCTTTCACCAGCTGTAGTACTGACCATTGAATCTAGGAGGTCTGTAGGTTGATTGTCCTTCCTCAAAGTTGGGTGTAGCAGCTATTGAGATCCTTTTTAGGTGTTAACCTTTAGAAAGAATCCGCTCTAATACCAATTGATAGCTTATACGAGTCCACCAAATTATAGAGCACCTGATCCTCAATGAGTTTCTGCTGAGAATACTTATGAAGAATTAAGTAAAAGAGACACGAGTTTTTTACGGGGAAAAATCCCACTCAAGGAGAAAAAAATCACGACCTATACTTGTAGTATTCCAACTTCACTAACTTGTAATCTCACTATTACAAGCCACGTTGTAAGACTCTATTAGAAAGACTTCAACTTATCTAACTTGTGATACTCTTACCACAAGCCACTTTGTCACTCTTTAGTTATAAAGACTTTAACTTATGACTAACTCTAGTCACAACACAAACTTAGGGGGTTTGTGATTTTTTGGGTTTCCTAAAACATAGCTTCTAAGAAAGCAAGATAGGAGTTACAGTGAAGAACAAATAACAAGATTACGACTCAACTACGACTACACATAGACTCATAATGAAACTATCCTTTAGTGCAGTTACCTTCTTGTTCTCAACACACATGTGACTTCAATGTTGGATGAACACTTTACTGCTTGAGAGGATAACACTAAATGCTCAAGTGAATATCTTGTGCCTTGCACCAGGTTGTTATACTACAAAAGACATCATAATGGTGATGTCAATTCTTGATATATGCTTTTTCCCAATGAGAAGTTACTGGCGCACTATCTACTGCACTATCGTCTGTACAATATACAGATGTCACTTTATGCGTACAGTCACTTTTTGCATTTGCGTTCTAGCTGTTGTTGACTTGTACTTTTGTCGGAGAACACCAAGGGATCAAGTCCCTGTTGTGTTCCTCTTTGTAGTAGTTCATTTGCTGGAGATCAGACTGGACTTTGTTCATTTGAGATGTTTACCAAGTGATTCAGGTTCTCTATCTAGTTTTTAATAATAAGTTTGTTAGATCATCGAAAAATAAGAAGCATAATGTAAAGACATTGAAAACCCATCAAAGTTGTCTTTTGAAAATGATGTATTGTATCGTAAAGAATCGTTAGCACGCGAAGCATTGCGTGGTTACATCCACGTTATATGTATTCTCTTTTCGACAAGATAAATTTGATGTTTTGAAAAAGCTATCTTCTGGAAAAGTTGTATTGTACCGTAAAGAATAGTTAGCATGTGAAGCATAGCATGGTTAGATACCACATTAGTATTGTCTTGTCGACCTGATAAGTTTGTTGTTTTGAAAAAGCTATCTTCTGGAAAAGTTGTATTATACCATAAAGAATCGTTAGCACGTGAAGCATAGTGTGGTTACATACCATGTTATATGTATTGTCTTGTCGACCCAATAATACTATCATTCTGAAAAAGCTGTATTATACCGTAAAGAATCGTTAGCACGCGAAGCATAGTGCGGTTACATACTATGTTATGTGTTATTTTCTTGCCTATAAATAACTAGTGCATTTTAGTTATTTTCTGCGCTTAAACAAAACAAATAGCAAAACTTTGCATAAATTTTTCATTTTTCTTGCATTAACTAATGTTCGGACGCAATGACGCACCAAGGTGCTAATATGGGAAATGTGCGATTATGAAGGCATCTTGGTCCGATTGTAATTTTGGCACATTTAACGGATGTGTCTATATAGGTTGGGAGGCAATGCCGGAGATCATTGTATATTTGAGGAATGGTATGATAAACTTATTAACCAGGAATACTACAAGTCAATTTTGCAGTATGTTTGGTATATGAATGCTGAATACCAACGCAAGATCTCTGAAATGCAACAGCAAATTGTGGCACTGCAGGAGAAACTAAAAGAGGCGGACGAAGAAAAAAATAAAATAAAAAAGAAATTTAAGTAGTTGGAGCAGAGAATAATGGGCGGTAGTAACTAAACAAACACATGTATGTGATGAGTATTGTATTTTATCTTTATGTTTTTCGTGTCATGTATTTTCATTAGTTGTGTCGAATTTAAATTATGTTAAATTGCTATGTTTGTTTTTTCCAATTTTACTATTAAAATAACAATGAAATATTGAAATAAAAACGTAATGCACATATAATGCTAAACCACACATAAAGTTGTTATTGTTTACTAATTGTTATATGTACATAAAATGAAAAAAAGTAATGTGTCCCACAACCTTTATGCTTTAAAGTAGCCGCCAGCCTGAGGCGCATCCCATCCCGCTAGTCTACACTATTAAGATTATCCTCATCACGAAGCCTCTTTCTCGGAGGATGAGTTACAACATGATCGTTAATAAGGTTGGCAGGCTTGGTATAAGGGTCCGTCGGTGTAGCAGTGACCTATAGAATAATGGCATATTTTAGTATATGAAATATATAATAGTAATTTAGGGGTTAACTGCATAAAAATAATTAAAATATCTTACCATGGTCGTAGCGGGCTCCTGAATATACTCTTCCATCTTAGACATATGAGTGTCGCACCTAGTGGCCTCCGCGATGGGCAAAAAAATATGCTTTGGATATTTATGACAAATCAATGAGATAAACACAAAATATAAGTAATAGTAAAACAAACTAACCAAATCATATGGAAGATCCTCAGCATCCCTCGGTGGTGATCCATAACTAAGTCGGTATCCACTATCCACATCTCGTACCAGACGAGGATAAGAAATCATCGATGCCTTTGGAGGGTCAGCAAATAATGCATCCCAATAATATGAGGTAAAGTCCATGCCCGCGATCGACAATGGAGCAGACAAGGTCACATGTGAAGTCCCTGGAGCAAGCCCCAAACTAAATAACAGGATATCACTAGGAACAATGTGGTCACACGGCTGATAAATTCCAACATCCTCAATAGGTGCCTCAATGCCCCCTTGCTGGCGAACACCTTCTCGCCGACCCCATGACCCTGTGGGACACCCCTACCTCACGGGATACCCCTGCCTCATGGGATACCCCTACATCGTGGCATTCCCTAACCTCGTAGTACACCCTTACCATGTCGACCACGTTCCGACTGCATTGCTGGCCCACCATGGTGCTGCTCTAGCGCCATATAATCAGCCTCGTGTCCTAACGCTCATCATCACGGGCTTGCTGCAATGTCCAGGTAGCCAAATCTGTAACCTACCAGCCATAGTCGTGCAAAACAGTTGCTCCCTCACTGGTATGCTGCTGCATCTACAGTCCCAACTTGTGGAACATATATAGTCCAATAACTTACACAACATGTAAATTATTAATTGAGAAATGGTAATATTAACGTTATAACTAAGTATAACAAATAACATACCAGAGCCTCATGCCTCCCGGCATATGGAACGAATCGGCTGTCAGCGCGATGAATGGGATTCCCGACATAAGTAGGGTAATGCTGCAGTACCAGCCCATATACGCATGCTCAACATCCATAAGATCGGGTGGAGGGGTGATAGAATTAGGTCACGCCGCTAGTACCAGGTCTCAATCTTCTCATTTAGATATGCCTCATATGCCTGGTCAACTCTTGAACGATCATCTCGCTGGTAATGTGTCCCAACCCAAGCGGGCGGTAGAGGTACAAGCTGTGATCGACCAAACTGGCGAAGGACTCGCTCAGTGGCATGATTCTCAACAATATCGAGACGCATCAGTGGGATGGAAGAGATCCAGATAAGTCGTTCGGTCGAGCAATAATTGGGCAAACCAACAATTAGCTCATCGCTTATGGCCTCCAAATAAACTATAACGTAAAAACAGGAACCGTGAGTACATGCAACGCATATAAATCCAGGCCAAGTAAACTAAGCATACAATTACTTGTGCGTCCTCCAACAAATCCAACAAATCTCTGCAATAGGGGAGATTATGTCGAGCCTCGTACTCGCGTCCGATCCCCTCTTATCAACCCACCTCCTAGCCAAAGCAAGAAACGGCGGAGGTGGTGCATCCTGAGCTATGGGTGGTAGACGTGGTTGAAATTGCAGGAACTGCTCCCAGGCCCAAACCTAATATGCAATTTGGACGTAAAATTTAAGGTATATTTTTAAGATGTATGTTATAATGAAGAGAGTATTTGACTATGTTTTCACCTGCATCAATGACATAAATCCTGCAATGTCTCGCTGGGTGCCCATGCATGCCCGACACATCTGCAGGTACAAGTAACCAAGAATAGCAACACCCCATCTATACTGATGTAAATCATCCAGCCGCTCAAGATGATGAAGAAATCTCAAACTGACTAGGTTTCCCGAAGTGTTCGGGAATAATACGCCTTCAAACATAAGCAACAACAATGACCTCGTGTACCAGTTAATATGAACATCCGCTGTATCATGAGTAATGTTATAATGCATGGCCTCCAAATTTAAGACGACTAGCCACAACCAATATGGCCTCCAAATGCAAGACTACTAGCCCCAACCAATACACCCTCATCATTTGACCGAAAATCGATGAGCCGCTGCAACGTCTCCAGGTACTGATCTCTTGTATAATCTCTCATGCCTTGCGCCAAAGCAACAGGAAGTCCATCAACCGGTAGCCTATATAGAACCTCCACATCATGCAACGTGATAGTGGCCTCTCCAATGGACAAATGGAATGTGTGCATCTCTGGTCACTACTGCTCTGTTAAAGTTGTGATCAATGGCCAATCAAGCTGCGACCGGCCGATCTCAATGATCCTATAAAACCCGTATACTACAGGTGTCTGATTACACAGGGATGGAGCTGGAGGTCCTTAAGAAAGTCCCACATATCGTCTATTCTCCTAAAACGTAAAGTTTGGGCCAATAACTGCCTCTTCCATATGTAGGAAGACCTATGCTCGGCCTATAGCAATAGAAACTTTAGGGAGGCAGGTCCCAGATGCAAAGGTGGAACCTTTATGATGACTATAGTAAATTGAACTAAATTAATTACATTATTTTTTTCCCACTACTTACATATATTGCAAAACCTTGAATATTAAATTTTGTTCGATATTTTTACTATATTGTTTATCAGGTTGATACATTTTCAATATTATAATTTTATATTTTATATGTTACTTTAATATGTTAGTTTTATTATTTTATATGTTTGTTAGTTATTCACCTATTTTTTACTATACATGATTTAATTATTAAATATTTATATGTTGGTTCCGGATACAATATTTAAAGCCCGGTAGCACCAATGTATCCTGGATTCTTATGTTAATGATGAGAAGATTATTGTAAATTTTCACTCAACGGGTTTGTTATTTTATATGCTAGTTTATTATTGTATATGTTAGTTTTATTATTTTATATGTTTATTTTTTCCTTGCTAACTTATTCTTTACTATACTAAATGAAATAAATAATTTTCACAACTATACAAGATTTAATAATTAAATATTTATATTTTGGTTTCGGACACAATATTTGAGGCCCAGTAGCACCAATATATCCTCAATTCTTATGTTCTTATTGTTAGAATATACGCTTAACGCTAGGGGGAGGGGGCGAATAGCGTTATAATAAAAAACAGCGTAAACTTGCGGAATTTAAAAATTGCAGGAATGAAATAAGTGCGATAAGTAAATAATAAGGAACGAACGCATCGATGTTATCCTGGTTCACCATAATCCGTGGCTAGTCCAGTCCCCGAGAGACTCTCTCGAGATTCCCACTAACTTTGTTAAGCTTACGGGTGCTAAACAAACCGTTACAAACTGAGAACTTGAGTCACACAAGCCTCAACAACCTTTGCTCGAAGATACAACACTTCAAGACTTCAACCAAAGGAATCACAACGTTCCTTCTTACAATACAAGGGATTAACACTTCCCTTCAAGTGTATAAAAACACTTTGCACTCAAAACAAGACTCTCCATAAGAGTAGATATGAGTAAAATAAATACGCTCAAGAACGCAACAACTTTCGTCAAGAATTTGGCTCTCAAAAACTTATGTAATGAATAGAAAATGATGAATAAGAGAGTATGCAAGCTTTAGCAATAATATGATCAGTTGTTGTTTTTAGAAGACTGATTTGAAGATGTATTTATAGTGTCAAAAGCATGCATAACCGTTGCCTAATTGTCAATTAAGAATTGCTGATTTTGTGCTACGACAATCGATTGTCAAGTTGGCACAATCGATTGTTTTACAATCGTTCCAAAAATCATTCCCAGATTTTACGCAGCATAATCGATTATCTAAGACGTATAATCGATTACTGGCAACGTTCAAAAAATCATTTCCAGATTTTACGTAAAACAATCGATTATCAGAAATATACAATCGATACTTGGCAACGGTCAAAAAATCTTTTCCAGATTTTATTTCAAACAATCGATTATTAAAATCCTATAATCGATTATCTGACGGAGTTTGAAAATATTTTGGCAACGGTCATTTACATAATCGATTAGGTTATATGGACAATCGATTAGTTTTCAGTCTTGAAAAATCTAATAGACACTGCCTCAACACAATCGATTGTCATAAGGTTCACAATCGATTATTTTGTATCTTTGAAAAATCTGATAGACACTCCCTCAACACAATCGATTGTCATAAGGTTCACAATCGATTATTTTGTAGCTTTGAAAAATCTGATGGACACTGTCTCAACACAATCGATTGTCATAAGGTACACAATCGATTGTCATGCAGATTTCAAAAATCTGATGGACACTGCCTCAACACAATCGATTGTCATAAGGTACACAATCGATTGTCTTGCAGCTGCCTTCACATAATCGATTATCATAAGTACATAATCGATTATCTTTGTCCAGATTTTAGAGGCATGTTTAAAAATCATTTTGCTAAAATAAATATGCATGATTTAAAATCATTTTGCTCTAAATTAAATATGCATGATTTGATAAAAATGTTTTTACGAGAGAAGCCAAGTCTTGAGTTAAATTGTCGAATCAAGATCACAATTAAAGAACGACTCATGTATAACTTTGTTAAATCTTGATCTTTGTTTGTCTTGTGCTTGAACTTCGTTACGTGACATTTGCGCGCTTGTGCTTGGACCTCGTCATATGTCAATTGCGCATCGTTTGTCATTTATCAAAACCTACAAATATGAACACACGTTTAGTTTAGTGCCTTGAGAACGTGTTTCAACACTTATGTTTGTTGACTATAATTGGAGATAATTTGTGCTTGAACTATTAACTTTTTGATGTATTTTTAGGAATAAGAGATACTTAAATGATTAATTTCTATGACTACATGGATACTACGCTAAAGAGCACTACATTTTATTATGCTAAAAGGTCACTACATTACAAATACGGGTACTATATTAAACCACAAGATACTACTACAGGGAACTAAAGTAACAATGTATTTAGTTTACTAGTCTTTTAGCAAATAAATAATCTAAGTTAGATAAAAATAAATTAATTTAATCCCAAAAGAATCACAAAATTACATAGACCACATTAAAAAGTAACTAATTGACATTTGTTCAACAACTAATAACAATTTCTCTATTTTACGAATTTTTTTAGCACACTAATACTATAGTCCGGATAAAAAATAAAAAATCAGTTAAATCGTAAAACAATCACAAAATAACATAAGGCACATAAAAAACAACTAATATGTATTTTTTATAAAAGTTTTTTTGAAAAAACTAAGTGGAATACCTCGATTTAAGATTTCTAGAAAGATGAAGATTTTATGATTTGGAGCCGAAATAAGCAACAATGCCCGACCTTAGCTAGCACGTGGGACCGAGAATCGATTTTGCAGGACGGGTGGACTCCACTCAAGCTTTTGTTTTGATTAAAAATGGAGGGGGGAAGGGGAGGACCGTTTTGATTTTTTAATTTGGGAGGGGGGTGTTCGATTTCTATTCTGTTTTAGGGAAGATGAAGACACTCTCTCTCTCTCTCTCTCTCTCTCTATATATATATATATATATATATATATATACATATATATATATATATATAGAGTATTTTATTAAAACGCTACATATATAACGTCTTAACAAAAGACATTATAGTTTCCCCATTTTTTAAATTCAAATATAATATTTTTTAAAAGACGCTATACTTAACTGGCCAAACGGCCGTTTAAGTATAGCATCTTTCAAAAAAATGCTATATATTTTGGTAACTATATATTTTCCACATATTTTATTTTTTGAGTCCAAAAGAATCACATTTTGGTTCCAGATTCGGAAACTAGAAAAAGAAATAAGGAAATTGATGAATTATACTTATGTAATTTTGTGATAAATTATGAACTTTTGTATTCCCATTAAAAAAAGACACAGTGTTTACATTTGAACTATCTTGTTGCTGAAGGGATACTCATAATTCAATCAAATGAAAGAGAGAATAATTGTTTATCACAAAAAAAAAGGAAAAGAGAAAAAAGAAATCCAACAAAAAGGAATGAATGTAAAAGAATGAGAATCTTGCATAATTTATGACTGGTTGTGCAGGAGACTTGTTCATGCTCTAATGGAAGTAATTAAGAGGGAAGATACTGAAACTAAAAGTGATGCTAATGTTATTAATCACTAATACCACACTAGAGGAGAGGGGTTGATTTATGTGGTACCCAATTTTCAATCTAGAAGAACTTGGCTCTTCTAGGTGTTCTTATTAGCTACCGTTTGCGGAATTAAATAAACAAAAATAAAGAACACAGAGTTTTTACGTGGAAAACACCTGGCTCAAAAGGTGAAAAAACTACGATGTACTACTCAGTAGGATTTTTCCAAACTTTCACTAAAATCAATGAGCCAAAATATCATTTACAAAAACTCTTTGTAAACCTAAGGATTAAACTCTAATTCCAGTGTGGCACACAGCCTCAACTGCCGCGACACTATCAAGTTAACTATAACTTGAATACTCACAACACCTAATACAATTACTTCTATGAAAGCTGAAAGGTACAATATGAAAACCTACTACAATTGAACTAGACTTAGAATAAACACAATGATAGAACTGGTTCGTCTATCTTAGTTCATGTAGCTTCAGGCATGCACACTTATATCTCAAATATATTGCTTGCAAATCAAACTCGCTCCTTTTGCTCTAAAATATGCTTAACTTCTGTGTATGTGCATTACCTGTAAAAGAGAACAACTTTGTTATTCAATAGATTAGCAATTAGAGTTTGATCGAGACTCCAATGCTTATCCTTAGTCGATTTGAGTCCTTAAGCAATACAAACTCCAACCCTTATCTTAGCTTAGGATTGTGTTCTCTTATTATAAGGAGGCTTTTCTACTTAGAACTCAATGCAATCTTTTCGATTCAGTTCAGAAGATATTGCTGCATGATCTTCAATACATATCTTCCTCACGTGCCTCCAATGTGCAATGGTTATGTCAAACGGTGTCTCTCAAGATGGACTAGGTCCTTCCCTGAGTTCACTTGTCAATCTTCAAAACTTCAATTGAACTTGGGCCAACAAATTCCCCCTTTTTGATGATGACAAGCTCTATGCTTTTAGTAATCAGAGAACCTGTGGAACTCAGTTGAAACATCAACACTTACAGAATTTTTAACTTATCACCAACGGCCACATTTAAATTAGGTCATAAATATCACTTGTTCAGATAATGAATTTAATCACAATATCTTCTCCCTTTTGGCATCATCGAAAAGTTGCATAAATAATATGAATCCCAGAAAGTTAATTAGTACTCATGGCCACTGGGACAACTGCAAGTGAACACATGCTTTAGTTAATTAAAAATCAACTCATCAAAATTAACTATTAAGAACATAATTAACAAAAAGCAATGAAGCTGCATTCATTGATTAGTGGTATTTCTACATTGCAATCCACAAAAAAGTAAAAAAAAATTATCAACCATGAGCAAAATCAAAAGGAAACAAATAGATAAGATCCCTAATCTGGGTCATTGGGGGGGGGGGGGGGGGGCTAGACTGGTTCACACTAGGACATGACATATAAGGCTTAGAAGAGGTGGAGGGTTGGGTTTGTAGCAGATTGAGCATTTGTTGGAGCATTCCTTCATTTTTCTCATTCTCCTTCGCAAGTTCATTTCTAACCCATTCCTTTCTCCCTCCAATTCAGCAATTCTAGCCTGAAGCCTTGCTATCTCAGCATCCCTTGTCCCAATCTCCATAACCAAGGCCCTGACCTTGCTATTCACAAGAGTCTTTACATATGAACCAAATTCAACTGGGCGTGTACTGAGTAGATAATCACAAGCTTGAAGAGTGTTGATGCCAAAGTGCTCTTTGCTGGAAGCCATTTCCCATTGTTTTCAAGGGAACATTCAGTCTTTCAAACATAGTTGTCAAGAAAAATTCATAGGGAATAGCATGGGCCTTTGAGCCATTGAGCACCCTTTCAAGAAGCTTCACAATGAAGGTAGGCTAGTTGTTCTGATTCCTTCATTCAGGCATTGCATAAGAACCAGATCCATGTAATTTATTGTATGCCTTCTTTTCGGTCTAGGTAGAAGGAATTTGTTGACAAACTCGAAGAGCAATTTGTGCTCTGATCTCATTTCACTTTTCTGAACTGCCCTGGCCTCAGGCACCTCCTCATCTGATTTTGTGTCGTAGAAATTCCTAGTGATCTGAAGATCAGTAGTCAGTCCATCTAGACAAGCCACCTATGCCTTGTAAAGTCTTCATATCCCTCACTAGGCATGTCCAGAATCTTGCCCAGCTTGGCAGCATTGAACTTCACGTTTACTCCTGTCACTGTGCTAGTCACCAACCAATTTTTCTCTGTCCCATTTGCTATGAACTCAACAAGTTCTTTCCTGGCCAATTTACCATCCTTCTGAAAGACCATGTCCTTCCACCCCTGTGCTTCTAGTGCAGTCACAAGTCTCATCATGCCTGGCTCCTCCAGCTCTTTGATTAGTCTTCCTTTAAAAGATTTTCCTCATGCCAAACATGGAATACCTATCATGTTGTTGTTCAGACTAATCTTCTTCTTCACTCCACTTATCATCTCTTCTTCAGTTATCTTCAATTGTTTTCCTTTTGCAGCTGACCTAGTTCTCTTGGAAAGAGAAGGTTCAGCAGATACTGACTTGGAGGGCTTCTTGGCAGAAGTCCTGGTTCCTTTTTATTTGGTAGTGGGAACATCCATAGTAGTACCCCTTTCTTGATGGACCAGTTCCATCTCTTCTTCCTCCTCTTCAACCACTGCCTCAGAACTTTCACCTATTTTTGTTTTCCCTTTCTCTTTCCTCTTTTTCTTACTCTCTTCTAAAGCTTTCTTCAACTGTGTTCCACTCTCCCTAATCCTACTTCTAGTTGCTCTAACCCTAGAAGCAGACTTGGGTGATGAAGGTTTTCTTTTCTTGGTTGGTTCGGACGCACTAGGGGTCTTTTGTGAGGAAGCCTTGCATTTCTTTGGGTCATAACCGGACTCCACCTTCTTTAGTTAATTAGCCAATCTCTCCTTCCCAGATGAACATGGTTCATCTTATTATTTTCTCAGATTAACCAAACCCTCAGCGGCTTACTCCTGATCCACTTCCCCCTAACTTCGATACTCCCTCTTCCCCACTCCCATATATAACTAAAACCTCATTCTTCTTTTTCTTCCCATTTTCCCAAAATCAGCCCCACCTACATCTCTAGCAGCCCCTATCAGAACAAATCTATTTTCCTCCCTCTGAACTACATAAAAAACAAAGCATGAGATTACCTCTCCTTGGTTTTCTTAAGCTTTGGCATTTTCAGAAGACCCAGGTTCATCTCCTTCACTAGCGGAGATGTACTCATCAGATTCAGAGCTAGAGTTGGTCTCCTTTGCTGAGACTTCTTTCTTTTGACTGGACTGTAAATTTTCATTCAAAGTTTTCCTCATGGAACCAGTAGCTACATTTTTTCTTGCTTGCATTTTCTAGCGATGGAATCTTGGTTTTAGAGTTTAAACAGGTGGTATGGAAGATGAGGTGGTTTGGGTGAAACAGTTGGTGGACTTCCATGATTGTCTAGGGGATTTGTCATGGTGTAGAATTTCTGGAAACTTTAAGAGAATTTTGGAGAATATTTGGAGACGAGAGTGGATGATCATGGGGTTTTGTGAAGAATTGACTGTTATGAGTGATTTGGGGGCTTTTAAATAGTGTTGATGATTACTCAGAAATGACAAATTTTTTACAGGTCTTGTAAAAGTCTAATCAATTTAGAGTCAGGTCTCCTTAGTGATTAATTAGGATCGCTAATATTTAGGAGAGGGTTACGTTATATTTAGACTTATAGCTTCAATGAAACTGGTTCAATTTGCCAAAGGATAGAATTGTTAGGACGTTTGGTATATCCAGGACTCTTGCTCAAGAATGATAATTAAAATTTTCTAATTGTGCAAAGTATAGAAACATATCTGAACTTTCTCATGAGCATAAACTGATGAACCAGGTTCTTCAAGTGAAACTTCTCTTGATTGTGCCTCAAATGTCAAAATAGAAAATTTATAAGAGATTAGTGAATCGTATAAACACATGTCACAAGAGTATACTATTTACAATATGAGACAAAGTAGGAATTAGTCTAATATTCACATGAATTAAGTACTCCTAACCAATTTTTTTTCATTTTTTTCATTTTTTTTCATTGTGCATTTCTGAACTGGACCTTTTAGGTGATCTTAATCATCCCTATGAACTACATAAAAAACAAAGCATGAGATTACCTCTCCTTGGTTTTCTTAAGCTTTGGCATTTTCAGAAGACCCAGGTTCATCTCCTTCACTAGCGGAGATGTACTCATCAGATTCAGAGCTAGAGTTGGTCTCCTTTGCTGAGACTTCTTTCTTTTGACTGGACTGTAAATTTTCATTCAAAGTTTTCCTCATGGAACCAGTAGCTACATTTTTTCTTGCTTGCATTTTCTAGCGATGGAATCTTGGTTTTAGAGTTTAAACAGGTGGTATGGAAGATGAGGTGGTTTGGGTGAAACAGTTGGTGGACTTCCATGATTGTCTAGGGGATTTGTCATGGTGTAGAATTTCTGGAAACTTTAAGAGAATTTTGGAGAATATTTGGAGACGAGAGTGGATGATCATGGGGTTTTGTGAAGAATTGACTGTTATGAGTGATTTGGGGGCTTTTAAATAGTGTTGATGATTACTCAGAAATGACAAATTTTTTACAGGTCTTGTAAAAGTCTAATCAATTTAGAGTCAGGTCTCCTTAGTGATTAATTAGGATCGCTAATATTTAGGAGAGGGTTACGTTATATTTAGACTTATAGCTTCAATGAAACTGGTTCAATTTGCCAAAGGATAGAATTGTTAGGACGTTTGGTATATCCAGGACTCTTGCTCAAGAATGATAATTAAAATTTTCTAATTGTGCAAAGTATAGAAACATATCTGAACTTTCTCATGAGCATAAACTGATGAACCAGGTTCTTCAAGTGAAACTTCTCTTGATTGTGCCTCAAATGTCAAAATAGAAAATTTATAAGAGATTAGTGAATCGTATAAACACATGTCACAAGAGTATACTATTTACAATATGAGACAAAGTAGGAATTAGTCTAATATTCACATGAATTAAGTACTCCTAACCAATTTTTTTTCATTTTTTTCATTTTTTTTCATTGTGCATTTCTGAACTGGACCTTTTAGGTGATCTTAATCATCCCTAATTCCAACCTGTTCCTTTCAAAAAAATTTCTACTCAGTGCCTTAGTGAAGATGTCAGCTATTTGTTTATCAGTAGCACTAAATGCTATGGAGATTAGCTCTTTCTCATAGTTGTCTCTTAAAAAATTGTGTCTAACATCTATGTGCTTAGTCCTTTTATGATGAACGAGGTTCTTTGTCATACTAATTGCACTAGTATTATCACAAAATATTAGTATGCACCCAACTTCAATTCCAAGTCTACGAGTTGTTGCTTAATCCACAGTAATTGAGCACAACATGAAGCAGCAACAACATATTCAGCTTCAGTAGTAGAGAGAGCCACTGAATTATACTTTTTGGTACCCCATAATACAAGACATGACCCTAGGAAGTGTGCCATACCTGAACTGCTCTTACTATCCACTAGGAAACCAGCATAGTCAGCATCAGCATATCCAATTAAGTCAAAATTACTACCTTTGGGATACCACAGACACATATAAGTTGTTCCTTTCAAGTATCTCAATATTCTTTTGACAACTGTCAATGTGACTCCTTTGTATTTTCCTGAAGACGAGCACAAAGTACTACACTGAAAACAATGTTAGGCATGCTGGCAGTAAGATACAAAAGTGAACCAATCATACCCCTATACAACTTTTGATCAACTGATGAACCAGGTTCATCGACATCTAGTTTTGTGGCAGTTGCTATAGGTGTATCTATTTCTTTGGATTCTTCCATTTTAAACTTCTTGATTAGTTCTTTTGTGTGTTTCTGCTAATGGATCATAGTTCCATCTGGACTTTGTTTGATCTGTAGCCCCAAGAAAAAAATGAGTTCATCCATCATGCTCATTTCAAACTCACTTCCCATTAGTATAGCAAATTCCTTAATTAACGTATATGTAATGGCCCCAAATATTATGTCATCAACATATATTTGTACAACAAGAAGATCTTTACCTTTTTCCCTTAGGAACATGGTGCTGTCAATTTTACCTCTTTTGTTCCCATGCTCCAGAAGGAATTTTGACAATCTTTCATACCAAGTTCTTAGGGCCTGCTTGAGAACATAGAGGGCTTTATCTAGCTTGTATACATGATCAGGGCATTCTTTGCTTTTGAATCCTGGAGGTTGTTTCACAAGCACTTCTTCTTTGAGATGGCCATTTAGGACGACACTTTTGACATCCATTTGATGAAGAATGAATTTCATATATGCTGCAAAGGCTATGAGGAGTCTAATTGCTTCATGTCTGGCAACTGGAGCAAAGGTCTCATCATAGTCAATGCCTTCCTCTTGACTATAGCCTTGAACCGCCAACCTTGCTTTATTTATTGTAACTGTTCAATCTTCATCTAGTTTGTTCCTAAAGGCCCATTTTGTCTCAATGACTGATCTATCATTGGGTCATGGAATTAAATGCCAGGCTTCTTTCAAAATGATTGAGATCATCTTGCACAGCATTGACCCAATCTGCATCCTGTAGAGCTTCACTCACATTTTTAGGTTCAATGAGGGACAGAAAGGCATCAAATGCACACAGGTTCTTCAGTTGAGATCTGGTTATGACTCCAGATGTTGGATCATTGATGATGTTCTCAATGGGATGAGAACTCAGGTACTTGTAAGATTTCCCCACCAGATGGTTCCTACTAGATGTTTCTTCATTGTTATACTGCAGAGGAACAGGTTCATGTACAGGTTCCTTTATAGAATTTTGTTCAATTTCTCTCAGATTGGTTCCTTCCTTTTATGCCACCTTGACTTGTGTTGTGGCTTTAGTCAACTGTCTCACCAGTCCGATGGCTTCATCTTCATGTTCCTGTCTCTCAGAGAGAATGTTAGATTCATCAAATACAACATGTACACTTTCTTCTACACATAATGTTCTTTTAGTAAACACTTTATATGCTTTGATATGTGAAGAATATCCCAAGAATACTCCTTCATCACTTCTGGGATCAAAATTACCTATGGAATCTTTACCATTATTGTGCCATAGCACTTGCAACCAAAAGCCCTAAGATGAGATATGTTTGGTTTTCTCCCTTTAAGTAACTCATAGGGAGTTTTCTTTACAAGAGGTCTAGTCATGCATCTATTTATTATATGACAAGCAGTGTTTATAGCCTCTACCCAGAAGCTATGAGGTAGTTTACTATAAAGAAGCATGGTCCTTGCCATATCCTTAAGCGTTCTGTTCTTCCTTTCAACTACCCCATTTTGCTGAGGGGTCCTAGGGGTAGAGAAATTATGATCTATTCCATTGTTATCACAAAATTCAGCAAACTTTGCATTTTCAAATTTAGTTCCATGATCAGATCTAATGGATGCAAGTTGATTTTCTACTTGTTTCTGGGTTTTTCTAACAAAAGCAGTGAACATTTCAAATGCTTCATCTTTAGAGGTTAGAAACAACACCCAGGTAAATCTAGAATAATCATCAACAAGCACCATTACATATATTTTACCACCTCTGCTCATGGCTCTCACTGGACCATAGAGATCCATATGAACCAGTTCCAACGTCTTGGACGTACTTACCATTTTCTTGGGTTTGAAGGATGACCTTACCTGCTTCCCCCTTGCGCATGCCTCACAAACTTTGTCTTCCTTTAAATTGATATTAGGTAACTCTATCACCAAGTCCTTGGAGACTAATTTGTTCAATTGATTTAGACTGGCATGGCCAAGTCTTTTGTACCAAAGGAGGGGATCATTAATCAACACACTTAAGCAAGTGAGTTCATTTTCAAAAAGAGTTGCAAATCTAAAATATAAATATTGTTAATTCTCCTTCCCTGCAAAAAAATCTTGTTAGTAGTTAGGCAAATCACAAAACATTTCGTTGAAGTGAAAGCCACAAGATTAACTCTGTCACTCAGTAGGGACACAGTTATCAGGCTATATTTCAAGCCATCTATCAAATAGACATTCTCAATGAAATGAGAGTCTGTCTTTCCTACCTTTCCAACTCCAATGATCTCACCTTTATTTCCATTTACCTCATTTTAGGTTCTTAAGTGAAAGGAACCGGTCCTTCTTACCAGTCATATGCTTTGAGCAGCCACTATCCATGTGCCATATTTGGCTACTCCCCTTCACTTGGACCTGCAAAATGAAATCATGGGTTAGTCTTAGGAACCCAAACTAGTTTGGGTCCCTCTCTATGGGCAAAAGGATGAATTAAGTTTTTCTTTGACCAACCAGGTAGTTTGTATTTTTCTTGAACAAAAGCTTTGTTCTTTTGACTGGCCTTTTCTTTTGCATTGCATTCATTTTTGTAATGACCAGTCTTACCACAGTGTGTGTAGATCTTATTCCCAGGAAGTGTGAGGTACCCTTTTTTGCGATCCCATTTTGGAGCTTTTGTCCCAAATCCAAGTCCTCTCTTATTTCTACTGTGATGTTCTTGCAACCAAGAGAGTGCATCAGAAGCCTTGTTCCATTTGCATGTTCTGTCTAGTTCATGCTTTACCTTTCCTAAATCATACTTTAAAGCCTTTATCAATTCATCTTTCGTGTACAGTTCATCTTTTGTTTTTCCTAGATTCTCTTCTAGTGTGAGAGATGATTTATCAACCACTTTCTTTCTTGTTCCTAATTTTAGTTTTAGATTTTCGGATCTGAGTTCCAGGACGCTATTTTCAATTTAACGAACCTGGTTCTTCAACTCAGTATTTGTGTTGTCACTCTCATCATCCCTAGACTCTAACCTTTTACATTTTTCTTCTAGGATAACACATTCCCTAGACAGAATATCCTTCTCACTGTTTATTATTTCAGACTCATCTATGAAGTCCAACAACAGCTCAGCCAACTTTTCTTTAGACAACAGTTTAATCTTTTCTTTAAGATGTAGAATACTTACCTCATGTTCATCTTCTGATTTTCCGATGGCCATAAGATCTTGCTCATCTTTAGCTTCATTTTCCGAGTCCTCATCTAATGTTTCTCCTCATGAAGCAACCATAGCTTTGCTTGATCATTTGTTCCTTCTTGGTTAAACCCGTTCTTCTTCATGTTCCTTCTGTCTGTCCTTTCTTTCTTCCACTCAATCTCCCATTATGGGTAGTTTTTGATCATGTGATATGTTTTTCTACACTTAAAGTAACCATCATTTGTATGCTTCTCTAGAGCCCTAGGTTTTGTTGAATGTTGTTCCACTTGAAGGACCCTTTTCTTTTATAAGATACTTCTTGAAATCCTTGGTTATCATCCATTTCATCGTCTTCAAGATCTAATCCTTCTGAGATTCTGAGAGCCACACTTCTTTCTTTCTTTGGAGCATCCATCTTTATTTTATTCCTTCTAAATTCATAGGCAGTAAGATTTCCAATCAGTTCATCCAATTTTAAAGTAGCAATGTTTTTGGATTCCTGAATAGTTGTGATTTTGCTTTCATAGGAGATTGGCAGAACTCTAGTTAGAATCTTCTCCACCTTGTCTTCTTCCAGGATAATTCTCTCAAGAGACTCAAGTTTATTTTTCAGTGTAGTGAACCTAGTATACATCTCTTGGATAGTCTCTCCGTCTTCATAGTAAAATTCTCATATTGAGAATACATCAGTGTTCCTTTTGACCTCTTTACTTGAGGTGTTCCTTCATGAGCCACTTGTAAAGTGTTCTAAATCTCCTTAGCAGTAGTGCAGCCTTGAATCCTGTTGTACTCATTAGGACCAAGTCCACATTCTAGCCATTTCTTGGCTTTCGCATTTTTCTCCCACTTCTTTAGGTCTTCAGCAGTACAATCTGCTCTAGTCTTTGGAACATCCAATCTTTTAGCAGTCTTCTTGGTTGTGGCTAAAGGACTAGCAGTGATGATATCCCAAAGTCATAGTCTTCACCCACGATATGATCCCTCGTTCTGTTTTTTCACCAGGAGTAGTGAAGGCAATTGAAAAAAGGAGGACTGGCAGTGGATTGCCTTTCCCAATTCCCAGGTGGTACACTCATATTCATATTTTCCTAAGGTGTTAAACTCTTGAGAGATAACCCGCTCTCATACCAATTAATGTTATTAATCGTCAATACCGAACATGAGGGGGAGGAGGGTGATTTGTGTGGTACCCAATTTTTAATCTAGAAGAAAATGGTTCTTCTAGGTGTTCTTACTAGCTACTGTTTGTGGAATTAAATAAAAAAAATAAATAACATAGAGATTTTTACATGGAAAATACCTGGCTCAAAAGGTGAAAAAACCACGACCTACTACTCAGTAAGATTTTCCCAAACTTCCACTAAAATCAATGAGCCAAAACAACATTTACAAAAAACTCTTTGTAAACCTAAGGATTAAACTCTAATCCCAGTGTGGCACACAGCCTCAACTGTTGCAACACTATCAACTTAACTATAACTATACTCATATTATCTAATACAATTGCTTCTATGAAAGCTGAAAGGTACAATATGAAAACCTACTACAATTGAACTAAACTTAGAATAAACACAATGATAGTACTGGTTCTTCTATCTTAGTTTATGTAGCTTCAGGCGTGCACACTTGTATCTCACATATATTGCTTGCAAATCAGACTTGCTCTTTTTGCTCTCAAATATGCTTAACTTTTGCGTATGTGCATTATCTATAAAAGAGAACAACTTGGTTATTTAATAGATTAGCAGTTAAAGTTTGATCGAGACTCCAATGCTTATCCTTAGTCAATTTGAGTCCTTAACCAATACAAACTCCAACCTTTATCTTAGCTTAGGATTATTTTCTCTTATCATAAGGAGACTGTCCTCCTTAGAAGTCCATGCAATCTTTTCGATTCAATTCAGAAGATATTTGCTGCGTGATTTTCAAAACATATCTTTCTCACGCGCCTCCTATGTGCAGTGGTTATGACAAACTGTGTCTCTCAAGATGGACCAGGTTGTTCCCTGAGTTCATTTGTCAATATTTAAAAACTTAAACTGAACTTGGGCCAACACATGTAAATAGAAATAATGCACAGTTGTGTTAAATTTATTCATTAGTTATGAAAGCTAGAAGGCCCTTCCTGTTAGAACTTCTAGATCATCAGCTTGTTTCGAAATAATAAGTTCATAGCGCATGCTTGTCGGGTTTTAAAGATTTTGCCTAACTTTCCCTCCTTCAAAGGCCATCGCGAGAAGCCTGCTCAAGCTTCCTTCTCGCGATGAGATCTCGATTGACCAAACACTACTATCCCAACTTTTGTCGCTTGAAGCCTCTCGCATTGAGCTTACTGCGTGAGGCATGGTATATGCCTGGCAATGGTGGGGCGGGCCGGGGGAAGGTTTGATAACCCACAAAAATTTTAACCCACCCCATTCTGCACCGCATAATAAATTTTAGTAGTTTCGACCCCCTACCTTATCCCGCATCAACCCCACACCCGATATCATTTTTTCCCTTTTTTGCTTTATTATTTATATATTTGTAACTTTAAATTTAAATAAAAAATATTACTTGTTATGAAATAATATAAAAGACAAGAACAATAATGCAAGAACAAGAGCAATAGAGAGAAGAGTAGAGAGAGTTCTTCTTATTGATACTTAGAGAATGTTAGGAGTGATTTACAATTGTAGAAGACCCCTTTATTTATAGGGAGTGGAATGATCTACCTACCAATAATAGGACTCTAGAATCTCTCTAATTAAAGACATTCACCTTAAATAGAAGTCTATTTATAACACTCCCCCTTGAATGTCTATTCAATGATGTGCCTCGTTAAAACCTTAAAACCAAAACCCAATGGGAAAAATTAAAGAAAGGAAAAAGAGTAAACATGTTTGAATATGCGCCTATTAGTTGCCTCATTAAAAACCTCACAAGGAAAACCCGGTGGGACAAAACCTTGTAAGGGAAAAAGAGTGTAACGCGCATTAAACTCCCCCTGATAAGAACATCAATTTATGTCCTTAAGTCTTCGCATCCCGATCTTGTGAACTAGCTTCTTGAAGGTTGACTTTGGTAGAGATTTTGTGAACAAATCAGCCATATTGTTGCTTGAACGAATCTGTTGAACATCGATATCACCATTCTTTTGAAGATCATGTGTGAAGAATAACTTTGGTGAAATATGCTTCGTTCTAT
Organism: Nicotiana benthamiana; assembly: GCA_034376525.1. Taxonomy (NCBI): domain Eukaryota; kingdom Viridiplantae; phylum Streptophyta; class Magnoliopsida; order Solanales; family Solanaceae; genus Nicotiana; species Nicotiana benthamiana. Next base: position 60,455,136 of record CM067323.1, read on the forward strand.
CTCCTTTTATGAATCCTCCCTTCAATTGAGCTATACATGCTGCATTGTCTTCATACAAAGTTGTGGGTAGTTTATCACACTTCAAACCACATTTGTCTTGGATATGATGTATTATAGACCTCAACCACACACACTCTCGACTTGCTTCATGAATAGCAATTATCTCGGCATGATTAGATGAAGTAGCCACAATTGATTGCTTAGTCGATCGCCAAGATATGGCGTTTTCTCCACAGGTAAACACATAACCCGTTTGAGATCCAGCCTTGTGTGGGTCGGACAAATATCCAGCATCAGCATAACCAACAAGATCCGGGCTGCAATTCTTGCCATAAAATAAGCCCATATCGGTAGTTCCCTTTAGGTACCGCAATGTGTTTGATCCCATTCCAATGTCTCATTGTAGGAGCCGAGCTAAATCTTGCTAAGACATTAACTGAAAAGGATATGTCAGGTCTTGTAGTATTTGCAAGATACATTAGTGCGCCAATTGCGCTAAGATATGGTACTTCAGGACCAAGTAGCTCTTCATTCCTTTCTTGTGGTCGGAATGGATCTTTGTTCACATCAAGTGATCGAACAACCATCGGTGTACTTAAAGGATGTGCTTCATCCATGTAAAACCGTTTCAGTACCTTTTCTGTATAGATAGATTGATGAACAAAAATTCCGTTTGCCAAATATTCAATTTGCAAACCAAGACATAGTTTAGTCTTTCCGAGATCTTTCATCTCGAATTCATCCTTTAGATAATCAATTGCCTTTTGGAGTTCTATAGGGGTTCCAATAAGGTTTATGTCATCAACATATACGGCAAGTACAACAAATTCCGATGTTGTTTTCTTTATAAAAACACACGGGCAAATGGCGTCATTTATATAGCCTTCTTTTAACAAGTACTCACTAAGACGATTATACCACATTCGTCCTGATTGCTTTAGACCATACAAGGACCTTTGCAATTTAATTGAGAACATTTCCCGAGATTTTGAATTATGCGCGTTTGGCATCTTGAGTCCATCGGGAATTTTCATGTATATCTCATTATCAAGTGAGCCATAAAGATAGGCAGTAACCACATCCATTAAGTGCATGTCAAGCTTTTCATGGACAGCAAAACTTATGAGATAACGAAAGGTTATCGCATCCATTACAGGCGAATATGTCTCTTCATAATCGACACCAAACCTTTGAGAAAAACCTTGTGCAACAAGGCGTGCCTTATATCTTTGTACCTCGTTTTTCTCATTTCTTTTGCGTACAAAGACCCATTTATAGCCGACAGGCTTAACACCATTAGGTGTTTCAACTATAGGGCCAAAAACTTCACGTTTTGCCAGCGAATTCAATTCTGATTGAATTGCTTCTTGCCACTTTGGCCAATCCTGTCTTTTTCGACATTCTTCAACAGATTGAGGTTCGAGATCCTCACATTCTTGCATAATGCTAGATGCTACATTATAAGCAAAGGCATTATCCACCACAATATCCACTCGATTAATATTTGCCTCAATATTAATTGGATTTAGGGATAGTTCCGTATTTTCTAGAGTCTCGGGCTCAGTGGATTCTTCATGAATCTCAGAATTTGTCAAATCATGAATTTCCTCATGAGATTCTTTCGTAGTGTCATCTCGATCGTTCTTTTTCCTTTTTCTAGGATTTCGATCTTTGGAACCTAATGGTCTGCCACGCTTCAAGCGTGCATTCGACTCATTGGTTATGACACTAGATGATTGTCCAACAGGGACATCAATACGGATTGGAACATTTTCCGCGGGAATGTGGGATTTCGTTATCCTCTTCAAGTCCATAAATGCGTCAGGCATTTGATTTGCTATTCTTTGCAAATGGATAATCTTTTGTACCTCTCTTTCACAAATAGAGGTATGTGGATCAAGATGAGATAATGATGCATTTTTCCACAAAATTTCCCGTTTGGTTTCACCAACTTCTCCCCCTAATTTTGGGAAAAGTGTCTCATCAAATCGACAGTCTGCAAATCATGCAGTAAACAAGTCGCCTGTCAATGTTTCGAGGTAGCGAATGATGGAGGGCGATTCAAACCCAACATATATTCCTAACCTTCTTTGCGGACCCATTTTGGTGCGGGATGGCGGTGCTATAAGCACATATACTGCGCATCCAAAAATTCTTAAATGGGATATATTGGGTTCATGACCCAAAACCAATTGCAACGGGGAATACTTGTGGTAATTCGTCGGTCTGAGACGAATTAGCATTGCTGCATGTAAGATGGCGTGACCCCATACCGAAGTGGGCAGCCTCGTTCTCATAAGTAATGGCCTTGCAATCAACTGCAGGCGTTTAATTAACGATTCTGCAAAACCGTTTTGAGTGTGAACATGAGCTACAGAATGTTCAACTTTTATCCCGATTGATAAGCAATAATCATTAAATGCTTAGGATGTAAACTCAGTAGCATTATCCAGTCTAATGGACTTGATTGGATTGTCTGGAAATTGTGCTCGTAGTCGAATTATTTGTGCCATTAATTTCGCAAACGCAAGGTTGCGTGATGACAACAGGCACACATGAGACCATCTACAGGATGCGTCTATCAAGACCATGAAATACCTAAACGACCCACTAGGTGGGTGAATAGGTCCACAAATGTCCCCTTGTATACGTTCTAGAAACGTGGGTGACTCAGTCCCAACCTTTGTTGGTGATGGCCTGATAATCAACTTGCCTTGATAACACGAAGTGCAAGGATATTCATTATTCGAAAGAATTTTGAAATTCTTTAACGGATGCCCATATGAGATTTCTATAATCCGTCTCATCATGACCGATCCTGGGTGTCCCAATCGATCATGCCAAAGTACAAAGGTATTGGAATCAGTAACCCTTTGGTTTACTGTTGAATGTGCCTCAATTGCACTAATTCTTGTCCAATACAGGCAACAAGATAAAGACGGGAATTTCTCAATAACCCTCTTTTGGCCGGAGACATTCTCTGTGATGACGAGATATTCAAGATTATCTTCATCCATTGTCTCAATATGATAGCCATTCCGGCGTACATCTTTAAAACTCAACAAGTTTCTCTTAGACTTGGAGGAGAACATTGCATTCTCTATGATTAACGTCGTGCCTTTGGGCAGAGTTACAATTGCTCTTCCGGAGCCTTCAATCAATTTACTACTTCCAGAGATTATAGTAACGTTTGCCTTACACATATTTAGTTGAGAGAAATATTTCCTTTCTTTGAGTATTGTATGTGTAGTACATGAATCAACTAGGCAAATATTTTTACAGTTGGACTTTGATCCAAGTTCGCTTTGTGAGATATCCATATTTGCTATCCCATAGTTTGACATACAAAAGAGATACACGAACATAAGAATAAACAAGTTCAATTCGTTTGTGTCACATAATATTTTCAAAATCTGCTGCTAACAGTTGACTAACAAAATCAGATATGTTATCCATAATTGATTACTTTGCAGTTTGAAAATTTCAGTTTAAACATTTTCTTCAAACAATCGATTGTTAAACACAAACAATCGATTGTTGAACATTGACAATCGATTGTTAAACACACACAATCGATTATTTGCTATTTTGAAAAACTTCAGATCACACTGTCTTAAGACAATCGATTGTTATGCATAGACAATCGATTGTTGGCTATTTTGAAAAATTCCAGAGCACACTGTTTTAAGACAATCGATTGTTATGCATAGACAATCGATTGTTGGCTATTTTGAAAAATTCCAGATTACACTGTCTTAACGACAATCGATTGTTAGACAAAGACAATCGATTGTGGATGATTTTTGAAAAATTCCAGATTACACTGTCTTAACGACAATCGATTGTTAGACAAAGACAATCAATTGTGGATGATTTTTGAAAAATTTCAGATTACACTGTCTTAAGACAATCGATTGTTAGACAAAAACAATCGATTGTGGATGATTTTTGAAAAATTCCAGATTACACTGTCTTAACGACAATCGATTGTTAGACAAAGACAATCGATTGTTGATCAATTGTTTTTCAGCTTTAATGCGAAAATAGTAGATAATCGACTAGTTTTTCAGGCTAGTCGATTACCCCTACTGGAAAATAAAAATATTATTGATATTTGAGCATATTGAAGATATTCTAAAGAACTACTGCTAACATTGCATCATGAACTAACTAATACGAGCTAATACTAATGACTATTAGTTTATTCACTAACTAATACAAATAAGTAGAACAAAATCAAATAACTCCATCTTCTTTCATCACGGACCCATCGCCGATTAGGTGGTCTATTTTCCCCTCGGGTTGCTCAAAGAAGTCTGCCACATCCAGGTGGGTGATGTCCTCATTGTCGTCATAGACAAAATTTGTTTCAGGGCCTTTTCTCTTTCGAGATGCTTGATAAAGGTCAACCAAGTGTCTTGGTATACGGCAAGTCTTTGACCAGTGCCCTTTCCCACCGCAACGATAACATATAGTTTCTGAACCATTTGCCTTACGATCTTCATGACCCCGTTTCTGCTTTCGGCGGTTATCTCTCCTTGGGGGTTGACGGACTTCATTGGAATTTCTTCCTTGTTTACGTCCCTGGCTATGACCCCGTTTACGACCATGACCATGGCCCTTTTCATGTTTGGCATAATGAGAGTGCACCTTATCTGCTTCAGGCAGTGGTGTAGACCCAGTGGGTCGATTTTCGTGATTTCTCATGAGCAGGTCATTATTTCGCTCAGCCACTAGTAGAAGAGAAATCAGTTCAGAGTACTTTGTAAAGCCTTTCTCTCTGTACTGTTGTTGCAGTACTATATTGGAGGCATGAAACGTTGTAAACGTTTTCTCAAGCATATCATAATCGGAGATATTATCCCCGCATAGCTTCAATTTAGAAGTAATTCTAAACATTGCAGAATTATATTCAGAAACGGACTTAAAGTCCTGGAGCCTCAGATGAGCCCAATCATATCGTGCTTGTGGCAGAGTGACCAACTTCAGGTTGTCATATCTCTCCTTTAAGCCGTTCCACAAGATGAGTGGATCCTTGACGGTGAGATATTCAATCTTCAAACCTTCATCAAGGTGATGGCGCAAGAAAATCAAGGCCTTCGCACATTCTTGGGTGGATGTTTTTTCTCTATCTTTGATGGTGTCTCCGAGACCCATAGCATCTAAGTGGATTTCAGCATCCAACACCCATGTCATATAGTTCTTGCCCGAAATTTCAAGGGCAACGAACTTTCTTTTCGTAATGTCAGACATAATCGAAAATTAAATTAGGAAGAGGGAAATACCTTAGATTTTTCGAGAATGGTTCTTGATACGGTAGAGTCTCGTGCTGATAACGTGTTATGAAATAATATAAAAGACAAGAACAATAATGCAAGAACAAGAGCAATAGAGAGAAGAGTAGAGAGAGTTCTTCTCATTGATACTTAGAGAATGTTAGGAGTGATTTACAATGGTAGAAGACCCCTTTATTTATAGGGAGTGGAATGATCTACCTACCAATAATAGGACTCTAGAATCTCTCTAATTAAAGACATTCACCTTAAATAGAAGTCTATTTATAACATTACTTTATTTTTTGGTTGATATGTATCAAACTTTAGATGGCAAATTTGACAATACTGCTCATTTGTTTTCCAAGCTATCTAAACTCCATTATGTAAAGTTCTGGGAGTTGGCCGAATTCTTTGTCGATTGGGAAAGTAGCGTATTAGGGTTGAGAATAGAAGACCACGTGCCTATATAAGAATGGCACGTGTAGTGCAAATCAACGGCCAAAATCAAGTCTAGCTTAGTACAAATTAAATGCTCAGATTCACTCTAGCTAATGTGGGATCAGTCGTTCAGTTAGTGGGCTTAGTCATTATAATAGAATTTGGCTAGGAAAGAGAATTCAGTTTTTGACCGGTAATTTCTCGCTCTTACTTCGTTATTCTCTCATTCTCTCCTTTCACTCTTCTTCTCCCTTATTCTTCATTTCTACTCAGTTAACGTAATTCAGTTCCATCTCCATTACAAGTGATGATCGAGCTGATTGGAGTTCATACCAATTGTTTCCTTTCCTAATCATGTAACAGTTGATTAATTAGTGAATTATAATTCCATTTGAGTGATCAATAAAACTTCCATTTTTGTATCAAATGTCTTCTCCTAGAATAGGGGAAATAATTCCAAGCCATAGCTACAATTCTCTATTGGAGTTTTCATATTTTGAAGGCATCGATGGAGGAGGGAAGATACATGCTCATGGTTGAGAAGGTGTGAAAGATACTTTCACTAGAACCACTTAGTTGATCAAGGCCAGAAGATGGAAGAAGTTCTTCATCTTCAAGGTAGGGCTGAGGCATGGTACTTCTCCTATCAACTAAGTAAAGAGCATAGTAGTTGGCAAGAATTTTGTGAGGAACTGTGCAAGAGATTTCAAGATGCTGAAAATAGTAAGTTCAACCTTACTGGTGAATTTAAAAAGATTGGGCAGAAAGGTACTATCAATGAGTACCTAGAGAAGTTTGAAGAGTTAAAGGCCTGGGTTGATATTAGAAGTCCTACCATACCGGAGGATTTTTTCTTGGAATTCTTTGTGGAAGGATTGAAAGAACAAATAATGCATACTGTCAAAATGCTCAATCCTTACACACAGAGCCAAGTGCTTGAAAAGGCCAAGCACCAAGAGAAAATGATAGAGACTTGAAACAGAAAAAAGGAAAATAAATGTGGGAAGGGGTTTCATCCTAGCTAACGCCACACAGATTAACCCACAAGGTTCTACCCCATCTTTAAGGAGTGCATAGAGTGCTAGTCAAGGTAATAAGTTGTTTGAGTCAAGAAGAGCTCAAGGTCCTTTCTATAAGTGTGGCGAGAGGTACTATCCAAGAAACCAATGCAAGAACAAATAATTGAATGCTATGGCTGGTCCACAGGACACACTGATGAGGATCCTAACACCGACACAAAAGAAGAGTGGGAAGGGGAAATGGAGATACCCGAAGAATAAAAATGGTAGCTGGAGGTTTTATATCGATTATAGAGCCCTCAACAACATAATTATTAAGGATAAATTTTTAAATTTCTTTAGTAGATAACTTGATGAATGAGTTACGTGGCTATTGTAAATACTCTAAGATTGATTTAAAGGCTGGTTACTACCAGATTAGAATATGAGAAGACATCTATAAAACTGCCTTTAGGACTCATTTGGAACATTATGAGTTCAAAATTATGCCCTTTGACTTAACAAACATACCAACAACCTTTCAAGCCCTTAAGAATAATGTATTTAAGGCATGTTTGAGGAAGATTGTGTTGGTGTTCTTTGATGACATTCTTATCTATAGTGCATCTTTGGAAGATCATGTCACAGACATTCAGGTGGTGCTGAATATACGAAGGAAGGAGAAACTCTTTGCCAAACTTTCTCAGTGCTCATTAGGGAAGTATATTGCAAAATACTTGGGACATATCATTACTGGAGAAGGAGTAGCCACAGACCCCTCAAAGATTGAAGCAATGGCCAACTCCCCAACTCCCATAACAATGAAAGCACTTAGGTGATTTCTGGGGTTGATGAGATACTACAGAAAATTTATGAGGTCCTATGGGGTAATCAACAAACTCCTCACAAATTTACTCAAGAAGAAAATATTCCATAGGAACACAGAAGCTGCTACAACCTTCTAATTACTAAAGACAGCCATGACAATGCCCCAGTACCGGCTTTCATTGATTTCACTTAACCTTTCATAGTTGAGACTGATGCATGCTCCAGTGGCATGGGAGCTGTATTAATACAAGAAGAAAGACCTACAACCTTATGCAGTAAAGCAGTAGCACCAAGACATATGAGCTTGTCAACATATGAGAAGGAGTACATGGCTATTTTGTTAGCTGTGAAAAAAATGAAGACACTACTTACTAGAGGGACATTTTATAATCAAGACATACCACAAAGTCTAAACTACTTGTTGGAGAAGAGAGTTACCATAGCTTTGCAGCAGAAAGGGTTAAGCTAAATTGATGGGGTTGGATTATAATGTACAATACAAGAAGGACACAAAAATTAGGGTGACAGATGCCTTATCAAAAGTACAAGAAATTGAACCTAGTCTAAATGCAATATCAACTACTGAATTAACCTGGATGTCAGAAATTGAGCTCAACTATGTGCATGATCCTACTGCTCTTCAACTGATCACCACGCTGATCATCACTCCTAACAACAACCCTAAGTATTCTCTTACACAAAGAATTTGAGGTATGAGCAAAAGATCTATGTGGGCAGAAGTTCTGATCTAAGAACTAAAATATTTGATCTGCTACATCATTCCCCTCTTGGAGGACACTCGGGAAAGAAGGGCACTCTCAAAAGGATAAAGATGATATTCTATTGGATTAGCATGAAACATGATGTTTTCAAGTGGGTATCTCAATGTGACACTTGTTAGAGGGCCAAAACTACCAACTCACACCCTGCTGGCCTCCTACAACCACTACCCATTCCCGACCTTCCTTGGCAAGATATAGCCATGGACTTTATAGAATGTCTGCCTTCATCCAGCCACAAGAATGTCATCTTAGTTATTGTAGACAGATTAACTAAGTATAGTCATTTCCTATCACTAAAGCACCCTTTCAATACTCAAGATGTTGCTGATTTGTTTATAAAGGAAATCTACAAGATTCATGGCATACCTAAATCAATTTTCACTAACAATGACTCAGTATTCACTAACTAGTTCTGGAAAAAACTATTCAAATCTACAGGTACTAAGCTCAAAATGTCAACAGTCTACCATCTACAAAACGATGTGCAAAGTGAAAGATTGAATAAGTGCCTGGAGTCCTACCTCAAGGCTATGGTGTTTACCAACCCCAAATAATGGGTCAAGTGGTTACCACTCGCAGAGTGGTGGTATAACACCAACAACTATTGTTCCTTAAACACTATACCCTTTCAAATCTTTTATAGGTTTTACCCACCCCAGGTCCCTCTAGGGTCTCTTCCCCACTCGACCCAAACTCAAGCAGGTCCATGCATTGCATAAAGATAACAAGTGCTACAGATACTTAAGGAGAATCGCACACAGGCTCAGTCCAGGATGAATTTCTATGCAGATCGAATAGACCTGACCGAGCTCTAGAAGTGGGTGACTATGTCTTCCTCAAACTCCAACCTTTACAAAAGTCCTCCTTAGTAATCAGAAAAAATATAAAGCTAAGTGCAAATTTATACGGGCCTTACAAGATTCTACAGAAGATAGGAGACCTGGGTTACTGGCTTGAACTGCCTACAGGCTCGCAAATCCATCATATCTTTCACATTTCTCAGCTGAAGCGTCGTGTAGGTCTACATATCACTCCTCAGCTCCAGAGTCTGATTTGTGACTCGGATGGTCGAGTCTTGGTGCAACTCATCACCATTTTAATGAGGAAGATGGTAAAGGTTAATAATGCCATTGGAGGTCAAGGTTTTGGTTCAACAGGAAAATCTAGGCCAAGAAGAAGCTACTTGGGAAGACTAGGGGCATGTGATGCGTCAAATTTCAGAGTTCCTCGCACAGCTGACCTTGGGGACAATGTATTTTTCATAGGAGGGGTATTGTAATGTCATAGGAGTTGGTCGAATTCTTTGTCGGAGAAGAAATGAATTAGGAAAGTAGTGTATTGGGGCTTCAAATTGAAGGCAACATGACTAGAGAAGAAGGGCATATTAAGTGCAAATCAACGACCAAGATCAAGTCTAGCTTAATACAAATTAAAGGTTCAGATTCACTCCGGCTAATTAGGTAGTGGGCTCAGTTGTTCAGTTGGTGGGCTTAGTCATTATAACATAATTTGGTTGGGAAAGAGAATTCAACTTTTGATCGGTAATTTCTCTCTTCCTCTGTTATTCTCTTATTCTCTACTTTCACTCTCCTTCTTCCTTCTTCATTTCTAATCGTTTGACCTAATTCAGTTCCATCTCCATTCCAGGTGATGATCGAGATGAGTGAAGTTCTTTCCAATTGTTTTCTTTTCTAATCTTGTAACAATTGATTAGTGAATTGTAATTCCATTTGAGTGATCAATAAAACTTTCATTTTCATATCAATTGATTCTATAAATTGGTAGAATATTACACATTATACCATTATATAGAACTATTTTATCATACATATATAAAAGGAGTGATCAATATATAATATGATGTAAAGAAGGGAGAAAAATAACTTGCATATGTGGACAAACAGTACATTGCTTGAAGCCACAATATTGTTTAATATGTACAACAACAAATATATTTTGCGATTATTATTTTTTTGAGCGGCTACAATGTATAATTTTCCTTACAAGAATTTGGCCAATCATAATCCTGTTTTGAAATAAATTAAGTTGGGCTTGGGCCGAAAATAATCATATGTTAACCTCATCATTGTCGGGGCATTTGCAGTCGTACCCGTTTTTTATGCCACATTTTAACCTGTAGTCGCTTTGTCTTTTTGTTTGCATCCGTACCCACTTTTTCATATAACTTCAGCCCACGGGGTTGAAGTGTTTCTTTTGTACTGGAAAACTTCAGCTGAAGTTTTACTTAATCTCTAGAGCTTAAGTTTACTTAAGTCGTTTCCAGCTTAAGTTGTCTAATTATAAAATAAACACTTAGGCCATTTCCAAATTAAGTTGTCAAGTTATAAAATAAACACTAAGTCTGTTTCCAGCTTAAGTTGTCCAGTTATAAAATAAACACTTAGGCCGTTTCCAGCTTAAGCTGTCCAGTTATAAAATAAACACCTCAGCCGTTTCCAGTTTAAGTTTTCCAGTACAAAAGAAACACCTCAACCCCGTGGGCTGAAGTTATGTGAAAAAATGGATACGAATGCAAAGAAAAGACAAAGCAGCTACAGGTTAAAAGGAGGGCCCAAATAGGGTTCCCCGTGCAATTTTTACATCATTGCTCAAGTGCCAAACAGAAAAACACATTTTCGCTGATAGAGAAACAACTATGTTCAACATCATATTTAGAGCTAGAACAAATTAAACATTTTTTAAGATTACTTCCATCCCCTTATCAGAATTCTACATCACCTGAAACCAACAAAAGCACACATGCATTAGTCAATACGCAAGGAAATTTGCAAAATGATATAGAGGCATATATGATGGAGGACTCACTCAAATATGAAAAGAATTAATTAAGAAGAAAGAGAAGTAATTACTTGAGCACTCTTGCATGGATTGGTGACATCACAGTAACTCTCAAGTGTGATAAGAGCTTGATTGTCTAAATCCTTGGCGTAATTGTAGCAGTCGCAATTACGGCCAAGCATAATACTGAATGTTGGGCAACATTGGTCTATGGAAGCTGTGTTCAACATGCAATTCTTTATCTTTTCTTTATCCTTTGCACAACAAGTAGGCTGTTCTTGCAGTTGTTGGTTGCAACTACTCTTGTTGTCCATGGCCTTGCTAGTTTCAGCCACCTCTTCCAGATGCTTCATTTCCTGCATCAATAACTAGGGATGAATTATTAATTTGTTTTCAATTTTAGGGGGAAAAGTTGAGGAAAAAAATCTAAAAGAGACAATTTCCTGAGCATTTTTATCAGTATTTCTGTTTTCGTTATCAGTGTAATTTAACCTGCGGCAGTAGATTGGTTCCACATTTTACTAAATTATCAATTAAAGCTCATCATAAAAAGATTTACGTGAAATTATAATTACCTTATATATGACATGATTATATAAATATCGCTCTATAGAAATTAAACCCATTTTATCATAAAAGAGTGATCAACAATATGATATAAAGAATAGGTACAACCAAAGAAGGCGGAAACTAACTTGCTTATGTGTACAAGGATTCTTGAAGCCACAATATTTTTGAAGAGCAGTAAAAGCTTCTTTATTCGCATGCTCGGCCAAACGCCAGCAAATGCAATTTCGTATAGGCATAGTACTGAAGGGGAATAACGCGCAGCATTCGGTTATGCAACTGGTAGTTGGGTAGCTCGCGCAATTGTAGATTTTCAAGCAATTATCAGTTGCGCTGGGTAAAGACATTGTCCATGGCGATATGGTGCTATTGGCGCCCTTGTTCACATCTGCTAATTCCACTTGCTGCTTTACATGTCCATAGCAGTTTTTAGCATCACCGAGAAAAAAAACTTATCCACATTCAAACATATACATTAAATTAATAAATGCATGACATGTATTCTATACTATATAGATATTTTTCTTGCACTTGACAACAGTACAATAACATACATTCTCACCTCTCAGGCAGAAGTAGGTGAAAACGTGGAGACAGGAATTCAAATTCCAGCAAATATTCACACAACTTTGAACTCAAAAGCTATAGGAAGAAAACGAATTAATTGTAATGGAGGCTGATATGCAGAGAGGATGATGGGGAATTGATAATGGCTATAGGCTGCCAATTGCTTTAGCTAAGAAACCAAATTATGAGCTATACACCAGATGCCAATAACAAGATTTTGGGCTTTTTTGTGCCATTCATGGAGCATGCATCCAAAGTTTCAAATACGGAGTAATAAGAAAAGGAACATTCGCACAAACATACACATGACATGTATTTGTACATACAATTTTTCTTTTCACTTGATAATGGTTAATAAATATACATTCTCACCTCTCAGGCAGAAGTCATGAGTGACAACAAAAGAACAACATACGCAGTAAAATCCTACTAGTGGGTTTGGGAAGGGTAGATGTACGCCGACCTTACCCCAACTCCGCAACAGTGTTTGGAAAAGTGCGCGCTTCGTCGCTTAAAGCGCGATGCGATAGGGTATCGCTTTTCTGTGTCTAAGGTGACTCGACCAGGGGAAGCGTACGCTTCAGAGAAAAAATCGACAAAGCGATGAGGCGATGAGGCGACTGTAGCGATCGCTTTTGTTAAATAAATCGCTACTGGGCATTTTGTTTTTAAAAAAAAAACTTGGGTCTGAGATTTAAAAAAATAATTGGTCTCAAAAATACCTAAATTAGTCCCAAACAGAGCTGGACCAGCCTCTCTTCTTCTTCTTCAGTGGCCGAAAATTAGGGTTCCATCTTCTTCAGTGAACGACCAACCTATTTTTTCTTCTCCTTTCTTCTTGTTTTTTTCTTTTTTCTTCTTCTTCTTCTTCCATCTTTTTCTTCAGTCGACAGTTCACCAACCCAGTCGATCTTCTTCTTCTTCTTCATTTTTTTCTTCTTCTTTCTCTCTCTGTCGACGAGACGACCAGTCGACTTTTTCATTTTTTTCAACTTTTCGTTTGTGTAGTGTAGCATATATATAATTATATATTTAAGTATTGTATCTTAATTAAAATTATTGTATCTTAATTCAGCATCTAATATTTTATTTCAGCATGTAAATTATAAAAATTAATATTATATTTTCAACATATATATATATATATATATATATATATATATATATATATATATTGTATTTCATTTATTATTTTATTTCATTTATTATTTTATTTCAACATATAAATTTATTATTATATTCTCAGCATATATATATATATATATTTAATTATTGTATTATTATTATTATTATATTTTCAGCATATATATATTTAATTATTATATGTATTTCATTTATTATTTTATTTCAGCATATAAAGTAATTATATATATGTATTATTTTAGTTTATATGATTTTTTATATATATAGTGTTTATAAAATACAATAGAGCATTGAAGTGTAATTTATGTAATTTCAGTTTATTTTCAGTTAATTATTATAATTTATATAATTTCAGTTTATTTTCAGTTAATTATTACTATAATTTATACAATTTCAGTGTATTTTTAGTTTATTAATTATTTTTCCTCTTATATCTTAATAGGGATAATTAAATGTCTCAAAGTTCTAAGGAGAAAGACCCCGCTTGGCGATATGGCCAAAGAGTTGATTGACTTCTAGTAATTTAGTAGCTTTAATTTTGCTTGTCTTATGGTTTATGGATGGTTTGTGGATGATTTGGCGGTACCTAGTACCTACTTTTAAGTATTTAAATTGATGTTTTTGATTATTTATAATTTTACATTATGTTTTTTAAGAATTGCGCTTCACTTCAAAAAAGTGTGCGCTTCTTTGCGCTTTAAAACGAGGCGAGCCCTTGTCGCTTTTTTTCGCTTTGCTCTCTCTAAAACACTGCTCCGCAAAGGGTAGAAAAATTATTTTCGGGAGACCCTCGGCAGAAGTCATGAGCGAAAAAAGTAGAAATCATAGTTCAAATTCCAGTCAATATCAAAAATGCTAGGTGCCTAATTCTTGATTGAAAATATTACACGATAACTACATTGGTGGGAAGGAGTGCCGGAGCTAAGATTCACTAAGGGAGGTTAAAATATAAATAAGTAAACCCTTAAAGAAGTCAAGGGATATATATATATATATATATATATATATATATATATATATATATATATATATATATATATATATATAACGACAACAACTACCCAGTATAGTCCCACAAAGTGGGATCTGGAGAGGGTAATAGATAGACGGGGCTTACCCCTACCCGAAAGGACAGAGAGGCTGTTTCCAATCGACCCTCGACACAATAATTTTCTGATGAAGGGTATAAGATACCTAGTCAATTAGTCGAGGTGCCCACAAGTTGGCTGCCTGACCACCACCATTCTAAGGCTGAGAGTCTCAGCTCAATCTATCACTTAAGTGTACTAAGTTAATTTGATTTGTTATAAACAATGGATGCAAATAAGTATTTTCCGCAAACTGATTTATGTTTGACTAGAACTTTAGAACTCTTCATTCTAATTACAACTTTGTTTTAGCAATTAATAGAGGCTGATTTATCAAGTACTGCAATTAGTTTCTACTTTTTTCTCTATAGAAAATAAATTTAATCCGTATCTTTGGCAAGGGGGGGAAATGTAGTGAGTTGCTATCTCATATTTTTTGCTTCTATCGATATTGTTTAGTTTTAAGGCAGGGAACAATTAGGGGTTGAAGCTTACAACATGGACCGGAACTTCAAATCACACTGAAAAGAAGAAAAAAACTTTACACAGTAACAAAATTAGGAGTAACTAATTATATCATGAGTTTACCTCTTCAGCGGTTGCCGGCCGGTGACTGCAAAGTACGATTGCGACCACCGTAAAGGTGAGCATCACCAACCCTCTGGTCATTTTCGCCGTCGCCATATTTTCTCTCTCTAAGCTTGTGTTTAAATGACTAGCTATCTAGCTAGTAATCCCCCACTATTATATACACTTTTTAAGTGATAGTTTAATTTTTAACAACTTCGACATATTGTATACTCGGTATATAATTTCTACAAGCATCTGTAGAAATCCTGTTTAGGAAATAAAAATTGATTAATTCAAAAATTTATTGACAGGCCATGGCGCGGTTTCCTATTTCAGATCTCTGGATATATAAGAGAATCCTTAGTAGGGAGATTTTATTTTATGTCTAATTGCTTGTTTTAGAAAAGCATTTTCCTAAAGGATTAAAGAAAGCACGGAAAACTATGACAGTACTGTTCATATACTATATACATAGGAGTACTTGTTATGTTGATAATTTCTACTATATGTGCTAGTTAAGAGGAAATAATCAGAAATAAAGAAATTGATGAAATTATACTAACGTAGTATTGTGATAATTTAAGAACTTTAATTCTGTAATTTATGATTACCCATTGTTCGCTAATTAAGAAAAAGAGAAGTGACATTGTGGTTATTTTTATTTATATGGATGATCTATTAATGATGAGTGGAGTAGCCGTGAGATGGCAAACGAAAGCAAGCAAAACATTACAAGACAATTTCATGATTAAAAATCTTGGTGAGATGGAATACTTTAGGAATTGGAAGTAGTTATCACATAAAGGCATAATGTTATATTAAAGGAAAAATATCTTAGAATTGATCTCTAAAATTGACATAGAAGCGGAAAATCAACATACGCAACCATTAAAGCTGAATCAGAAGCTCATTTCAGTTGACCTTGATTAATTAATGGAGGGTGATGAAGATTGAATTATTAGATGATTCGGGGATTTTTTCGAAAAAATTAGAAAAGTACATGAAAAGTACTTCCCAATTAAATAATATGAGAATAAAAGTGTCATTATTCAAAAATTAGTTAAATGGTTAAGTAGTTTGGAGTTAGTTAAGCTTGTACTCTATGTATGTATCCAGATAACTTCACAATAACCAATCAATGAGAATTCTTTTCTCCTCTCTCTTATTTTATCTTCTTCTTCCTCAAATTACATCATGGTATCAGAGCATTAAGCTCAAGAAATTGAAGCTTTCGATCAATAATTTTCTTTCGCAACTCTATTTCTTCTCAATTCTGAAATTCTGTTCTCATTCTATTTCTTCTGCAATTAGTATTCTGCATTTGCAATTCATTTGCATTCTGCAATTCATAATCTGTGAATTGAAACTCACGATATTCTTGAAGAAATAAACAAAAGAAAATGGGGTCAATCGATAAACAAGTGAATCGTAATACTCAAAATCAAAGCCAAACTGCAACAGAAAATCAGGTGCCTCGGATCGACTACTATCACTCATTATTTCTTTCTCTTGCTGATATTAAGAGAACCAAAATCATATCTTTTCAGCTAAGTGGTATCGAGAACTATTCTATTTGGAATCACTCTATGTGTGTTCCTCTGTTAGGATGAAACTAGTTAGGCATAGTAGATGGCACATGCAGCAAAGAGAAATTTTCAGATTCAATGGGAAATAACTAGGAAAGAGTGAGTGCCATTGTGTTATCTTGGCTGATGAACTCAGTAGCTAAAGGTCTTCTTGGAGGCATCATGTATGCTTCGATTGCCCAAACTGTATGGAAAGATTTATTAAAAATCTTTAATAACATAGATGACTCAAGAACATTTAATTTGCATAAAGAAATAGCCACTCTAACTCAGGATTTTGCAGCATTTTCTGTGTATTTTTCAAAACTTAAAGATCTTTGGGAAGAATTTGAGGCCTTAGTTCCATCACCTAGTTGTGACTATCCTAAGTCGAGGGATTTTGTTAACTAATTACAACAATTAAGGTTGTATCAACTTTTAATAGGACTTAATGAGTCCTATTCAAGCAAGAAGTCAAATCCTGATGAAGCCACCTCTACTAATTATTAATCAAGGATATGCTTTGATAGTGAGTGATGAAAGTCAACGATCCATATCAGTAAAATCTCGAATTCTAGGAGTTAATCCAGTTGGAAACTTTGGTATTGCTATGCATACCAGAAATAGTAGGGGAGGGCATAATCATAGGCTCAAGAGGAACATCAATGTTCATGTCCAATTTTGTAAATACTGCAAAATGAGGGTCACACCAAAGAAAACTGTTATAAACTAGTTGGATATCCTTAGGATTTTAGGCGAAAGAAGAAAGGATATAATGCAACTCACAATGGCAATGTTTTAGCTGAAAACAATAGTAACTCAAATTCTGCTACACCTATGGTCAAAATAAAAATGTTGTGGACAAGTCTGTTAATGAAAATTAGTATGAACAACTAGGAAACTATAGTCAGGGAATGGAAGCTCTTACAAGTCAACTGGGAAATGATGCCTTTACAAAGGAACAATATGATGAGATTATTCAACTATCTAACAAATGAGGGACTTCAGCAACTACTCTAATATAGACTCAGCTGCAAATGCAACAGGTACTGAAACATTCTTGGTTTCAAATAGTTCACAATAATGGATTATAGATACTGGTACAATAAATCACATAGTATCTGATTCTAACCTTTTAAACAAATTTACAATAGTACGAATCACTAATCCTAAGAAAGTCCTTCTGCCAAATGGTGATGTATCTATAGTTACTCAAGCAGGATCAAGCTCAATTTCTGCTAAGAGTACTATAACTTATGTATTCCATGTGTCTCGGTTTAAATATAATCTATTTTCAGTCTCTAAAATGACAAAAGAATTACAATGTGCAGCAACATTATTTCCTGATTTTTATATTTTTCAGGATAGCTTCACAGGGAAGCTGCGGGAGATTGGTAGACAAGAAATAGTATTGTACATCTTGTTAGCTCAACTTCCAAGGAACAATAATAGAGTTGTATGTGCTACTAAGGAACCAACAATAAAGTGAAGTTAACAAAATCAATGTGGAGTTATGGTATCAAAACTTTGGGCGTGTATCTGTGCTAGTACTTAAGAAAATACTTCATGTTAGCCTATAGAATATGAAGGACAAAGTAGATAAATGTGTAATCTGTCTTTGTGCTAAGCAAACTAGACTTCAATTTTCATATGGTAGTATCAAAAGTATATATTTGTTGTTTTGATATGATTCATGTAGATCTATCGGGTTATACATAGTAGCTACTTTTGATGGCAATAAGTACTTTCTAACTATAGTGGATGATTACAATAGAATGAATTGAATTTTACCGCTTAAACAAAAAGTCAGATGTTTACCTGTATTTACAATATTTCTTCAGCTTTGTCAAGACTCAGTTTAATAAAACTATCAAGGTTATCAAAATTGATAATGGCACATAGCTTGTGAATTCTAATTGTCGATACTTATTCAAAAATATGGAATGACACTCAAAGAAATTGTGCTTATACCCCTCAACAGAATGGGGTAGCTGAAAGAAAATAGAGACACATTTTAGAAGTAACAAGAGCTATAAGACTGCACACACGCATTCCTATCAGATTGTTGGGTCACTACATTTTTGTTGCAGTATATTTAATTAACAAACTACCTAGTTAAGTGACTGAATATCTCCTTATGAAAGGTTACATAACAAAAAACTTTCACTGAAATATGTAAGAGTGTTAAGGTGTTTGCACTTTACAAAAATTATACAAGAACAAGACAAGTTGATTCCTAGTTCAAAGAAGTTTGTAAATATGGGGTATTCAGAAGTGCACAAAGGCTATATATATGATCTAGAAAATAGATCATCTTTTGTCAATAGAGATGTCATATTCAAGAAGAGATCTTTCCATTCAGAAGAGCACTTCCTTCTTGACACCTCTATTTGTAGATACTACACCATCTATAGGGCCCTATATAGATGATACTAACATTATATTTGAATCTAGTGCAGGTCAATAGTCTAACAATCACACTAAAGTAGATAACACAGAAGCACTAACAATAACTCAAACACCAGCAGTTGATAACACAAAACAACACTATTATATTCAGCAAAACAATATTATCGTTGATCATCAGACGCCTACTGAAGGAGAAATACAAGCGCAACAGTTTACTCAAGATGTGTCAATTACAACATTGGCTAGAATTCAATCCTATCCACAACAACTTCCAGTCAGAAAATCTAATTGAGATAAACAACCGCCAGCATATTGAAATATTTTGTGTCATTGAATATTCACCAAGAGGTGCCTTATGCTCTGAATAAATACATAGGGTATGGTTACCTATCTCGAGAATATCAAGCCTTTATTGTAGCGTTTTTTTCTACTACTGGACCTGCTAAATATGCTGAGGCTAGTAAAGATCTTGGGTGGATAGCAGGAATGAAAGAAGAAATAAAGGCTTTAGAAAGCAATAACACCTGGAAATTAGTTGCATTACCTGAATGAAAGAAACTTACAGGCTACAAATGGATATACAAAATAAAATATCAAAATTCAGAGAAGATACAAAGGTTTAAGGCTAGAGTTGTAGCCAAATGTTATAGCCAAAATGAAAGCATTGATTATCAAAAAATAGTTTTATTTATGGTGAAAATGGTAATTAGAACAATATTGGTATTGGAAGCTGCTAAGCAATGACATGTACATCAAATGGATGTATATATTTGCTTTCTACAAGGTTATTTACTTGATGAAATATATATATGGATCTACAACAAGTATTTAGAAGTCAGGGGGAGAATATGGCATGCAGACTTACCAAATCCTTGTATGAATTAAAGCAAGCTGCAAGACAATGCAATGTGAAACTATCCGAAGCTCTTGTAAAGTTACAATTCAAGCAAAGTCAATTTCATCATTCCTTTTATAAAAAAGGACAACTGAAGGTATGATATTAGTTTTAGTATATATTAATGACATGTTACTTACTGGTGACAATTTAAAATTAATTCAAGACACCAAGAATTCTCTACAACATATTTTCAAAATGAAAAATCTTGGAGAGTTAAGGAATTGATGATCTTTTAACTTTTTGGGGTTAGAGTTTGCTAGATCATGTCAAGATTTTGTTACTTATTAGAGAAAATGTGATGACCCAATATTTCATTCATATTTTTTACCCTCAATTTTGTATTTCAAAACCTCGAATAACGCTTTTTGGCTTCCTCGATTTGTACCCGCAGTTTGTATTTTTTTAGAAGGTTTTTATGTGAAAAAAATTAACAGAAATGTGAAATTATTGAGTTGACTTTAGTCAACATTTTGAGAAAACGGATATAAAGTCATTATTTTAATGGTCCCGGTGAGTCTGTATCATGATTTGAGACTTGAGAATATGTACGAAATCGAATTCGGAAGTCCCTAGCCTTGAATTATCGTCATTGTTAAAACTAGAAGTTTAATGGTTTAAAGAAATTCCAAGTTTGACCGTAGTTTGACTTTGTTGCTATCGGGTTCGGATTCTGGCTCTGGAACTTGATATAAGTTCATTATAGTATTTATGACTTATTTGCAAAATTTACTGCAAAACTGAGTTGATTTGAAGTGATTCGGACGTTCGGTAAAAATGTTGCATGTCCTTAAGTTTTATTGAAAATTTCATTTGTTTTGATGTATGATTAGTAGTTCTAGGTGTTATTTTGGTGTTTTCATCACGTGAGCGAGTTCGTATGTTATTTTTGGACTTATTTGCATATTTGGTTTGAAGTCTCGAGGGAACCAGTGAGCTTCGTATAGGCTTCAGAGTGGTTTTTGACTTAGAATCATAGCTGGTGCAAGTTTTCATCTGGTACTAAAATGTAGATCTCACCTTTGCAAGGTCTGGCTCGCAAATGCGATCCTCACTTTTGCGAAGTGCACTTCACATTGGCGAGCATGGAATGGTTGGGCAGGACTCACAATTGCAAGAAAAAGTTTGCATTTGCGGATTAAATAGTGATCACATTTGCGATCGAAGAGTCAGAAATTGCGACTCGACAGTTTTAGAGCAAGCTTCGCATTGGGCAAAGTGAAAGTTCACAATTGCGGAGGTTGGATGTTCACGATTGCAACGACAACAGGCTCTGTGACTTCTTCACATTTACTAAGGGTTGATCGCAATTGTGAACTAAGTGTGACAATTGCGATAACTGTAGGTGGGTAAAAGAGGAGGAAACGATATTTTAGCTCATTCCTTCAAATTTTCAACCTTAAACAGCTTACAGGCGATTTTCCCAAGAGCTTTTCTTCCTAAATTTATTTGCAAGTAACTTTAATCTGTTTCTGCTCAATTACCCATTACATTTCATACAACATCAAATCAAGGATTTCCATGGTAAAAATTAGGAATTTGGGTAGAATTAGGGATTTTTTTAAAAAAAATTGGGATTTAGACCTGGAATTGAGGCCGGATTTTGTATTGAATTGCATAACCGGTCTCGGGGGTGAATAGGTGATTGAGTTTAGGTTCGAACCTCGAGTTTTGACCCGAGGTTTGGGTCTTTCTATATTCATTGGTAAGTGACTTTAATCTATTTCTATCAATTAACCATTACATTTCATTAGATTTCAACATCAATCTAAGATTTCCATTGTATAAATTAGGGATTTGGGTAGAATTAGGAATTTTTGTAAAACTTGGATTTAGACCTCGAATTGAGGTTAGATTTTGAAGTGAATTGCATAACCAGCCTCGGGGCTGAATAGATGGTCGGATTTTGGTCCGAACCTTAGGTTTTGACCAAGTGAGCCCCGGGTTGACTTTTGATGACTGTTTCAATAATGATCTAAATTGAACATTTTTCATGTGTATGTAGTTTCTAAAGCTTATTTTGAATCGATTGGTTAATAATTTGCTAGATTTGGTTGGTTTGGAGATTTGTTCGAAAGGCAAGGTCGTGGTTAAATTTTGAGTTTATTGCGGAGTGAGGTAAGTATTGAGTCTAACCTTAATTTAAGGGAATTAGGAACCCTTGAGCTATGTGATATGTGAATTTCATGAGTAGCAGCTTATATGCGAGGTTTCGCGTGTCTATACGCCATCAATTACTTTTTCTATGTCTACCCGTGTTCTATTAATTATAGCATTTCATGTCTTGATTGTTACTTGCCTTAATTGCTTTCTATACCTTAAATTGCTATTTGTCATTTATTATTTATGCATTATAAATGTTAATTTATTTCATGTTCCCATGCTTAGTTGATATT
The DNA here is from genome assembly GCA_034376525.1 of Nicotiana benthamiana. Classification (NCBI taxonomy): domain Eukaryota; kingdom Viridiplantae; phylum Streptophyta; class Magnoliopsida; order Solanales; family Solanaceae; genus Nicotiana; species Nicotiana benthamiana. The sequence goes on from CM067323.1 coordinate 60,477,457, forward strand.
TGCCTTAATTGTCTTCCTTGTACCCTTTAATTGTCATATATTTGAATTGCCTTGTAGCTCAATATTAATGGTAGCCTTTCATTATTTTGTACGAGATTGCTTTTTGATTTGTATCTCTGATATTCATTAATCATAGAGATTCTTGTGATTCGAGTTGTTAAGTTGATTGCACTTATTGATTTATTTATGTTGGTACGGTGAGATCGAGTTGCACGCCGCAATATGGTAAAATAAGTGAGGATATATATTAACACGGTTAGATTGGATTTCACACCGGAACATGTAAAATAAGGGTGGCTTGATATCGTGAAATAAGAGTGAATTATGATATTGACTCTGATTATATGGTGGGATCGGGTCAAGCTACAACATATATTTACTTATTATTATTGATATTCATATGTTGGAATAAGGGCGGATAGTATTGTATGTTGGGATCGGGTTTCCTGGCGTAACACTTTATGTGTTTTCTATTTCTTATTGTATTGTGTTGGCTTCGGTACTTGTGTATGAGACTCTAAGGATTTGTATATTTGGAATTTGCTGGTTTTCATTGAGGATTGAGTTATTTTCATTTTGTTTTCGTATTTTCCTTTCTTATCATTATTTTATACTACGAACATGTCATTTTAAGTGACCCACTTTAGCCTCGTCACTATTTCGTCGAGTTTAGGTTCGGCACCTAAAAAGTACATGAGGTCAGTTGTACTCATACTACACTCTACACTTCTTGTGCGGATTTTGGAGTCGGTCTCAGCGGCGGTTAGTAGATTGCTCGGGTTGTGTACTAGTACAAAACCTTGAGGTACAGTTATTTGGCATTCGCAGCCTTGAAGTCCCCTTCTATTTTATCTTAGCTGTGTATTTTCTTCCAGACAGCTTTGCTTTCATTCAGACCTTTATTGGGGTTGTATTTAGATATTTCAGTTGTTATGGCTTTTTGCACTTTACTTAAGATTTATTTAAGTTATTTCGGTTTCTTTATTATTATTTAATATGAACTGTTAATAATGGATAAACTATCCTAAAGTTGGCTTACCTAGGAAGTGAAATGTTTGGTGTCATCATGGTCCCGAGGGTGGAATTTCGGGGGTGTGACAAGGTGGTCCCAGAGCACAAGGCTACGTAGGTCTCATGAGTCACAAACAAGCTTAGTAGAGTCTGGATGATCTGTACGAGACGTCTGTATTTATCTTTCAAAGACTATGGAGTTTAGGAAAAATGCTACTTCTTTCTCACTCTATCGTGCGATTCTATTCTATCGTTGTTGATTGAGCCCTTCTATTTTTGTTCTCTCGTAGATGGCAAGAGCACGCACTATATCTATCACCGAATAGGAGATGGAGCCCCCCGTGGCAACTACGACAAGGGGCAGAGGTCGCAGTCGGGCCATAGGCCGAGGCAGAGGTAGAGTTCAGCCTAGATCTTATGCAGCAACACCAATAGTGAAGCCTCACATAGATTTTGATGACGAGGTGAAAACTCAGACTGTACCTATTGGACCGGCTCAAGTCCTGCATGGGTTTATATCCACTCCAGTACTTCAGGACACTCTAGTCTGTTTGATGGGCCTTATGGAGAGTGTGGCCAGGACCAGTACCTTTCCAATAGCACAAACCGTCTTTCGAGCTGGAGGAGGATCATAGACTCCCGCTACTCATACCCTAGAGCAAGTGGATCCCAGTTTTAGACTCCAGCAGCACCGCCATTTAGGGTAATTCAGACGGTTAACGCAACACAGGTTGGTGATAGGCTCGCTTTGTCTTCTGAAGCTATGTTGAGGTTGGATAAGTTTGCTAAGATCATCCTATTCATTTTAGTAGTGAATCTTCTGAGGACCCACAGGATTTTTGGATCGTTGCCACAAAGTGTTGCACAACATAGGTATAGTAGAGACCAATAAGGTCGATTTTGCAGCATGTTAGATGACTGATTCCTCCCGGAGATGGTGGACAGATTATATGTTGAATAGACCAGTTGGATCCCTGTACTTACATGGGATCAATTCTCACAACTATATCTATATAAGCTCATCCATATCACCCTGAGAGAGGAGTACCGCATGCAGTTTGATCAACTTCAGCAGGGTGGTATGGCTGTCACCCAGTACGAGACTCGATTTGAGGACTTAGCTCGCCATGCCACTATCTTACTTCTTTATGAGAAGGAGTGAGTGAGGAGATTTAGTGATGAGATCACTTACACTATCAGGCTTCAGATGGCCAAGTAGACAGGGAGTGATATTTCCTTCCAGACGACCATTGATAGTGCCAAATGTATCGAGTTGGTTCATGTTGAAAAGAGGGGGCCGATATGAGATAAGAGTCCCTGTCATTTTGATAGTTTTAGTGGTGCCTCATATGGAGGCATCACTGATTTTGGTTGAGGTCATCCTACCAGGCCATTTCATTCAGCGCTTCAGGTGTCTCATAGTGTTAGCGAGTCCTTGTCCTTATGTGCTTTATTCTGGGCAACTAGCCTATAGTGCACCATTAGATCCTATCAGTGTGCCTCCGATTTAGAGCTATCGTGGTTATCCTACCCGCTCGGGTCAACTTCAGTTTCAGCCGCCACAAGAACAAGATGGGTATTTTGAGTCTGGTGGTATTGGGCGTATCAGGAGGTCGTGTTCGAGATTATTGGGTGGCATGCCACAATAGAGTTCTCGTGCATGGTTCCAGCACCAGTGTCTCCACCGCCCTCTCGGCCGTCCAGGGGTAAGGTTCATGCAACCATAGGTGGGTGGTCATGCCATTAGAGGTGGAGGCTAGCCAGTTAGAAGTCATCCCCAAGATGTAGTTTAGAGTTGTAGGGCCCAGCTCTGATGCTATGCTTTCCCATATAGGCTTGAGGTTGAGTCATCTTATGCCGTTATAACATGAATTATTACTGGTTTCCATAGAGATGCCTTAGTTCTATTTTATTCGGGATCTATTTATTCCTGCATTTCATCCTATTTTGCTTCATATCTGGTTGTGCCTCGTGATTCTCTGAGTGCTCTTGCATTTGTGTCCATGCATACGGGAGATTCTATAATTGTTGATTGTGTTTATCACTCGTGTGTGGTCGCTATTAGGAGTCTTGATATTAGTGTAAATTTTCTACTTCTTGATATGTAGATTTTGATGTTATCTTGGTATGGATTGGCTGTCATCTTATCATGCTATATTGGACTGTCATGCCAAGACGGTGACCTTACCAGTGTTAGAGTTGCATCAATCAGAGTGGAGGGGGACTCATATCCATTCTACAAGTAGGTTTATCTCATATGTGAAGGCTCGATGCATGGTCGAGAATGGGAATCTTGATAATTTGGCCTATGTATGTGATTCTAGTGGGGAGATTCCTTCCATAGATTTAGTGCTAGTTGTTCATGAGTTTCCAGAGGTGTTTCTTGCAGACCTACTGGGGATTTCACCCGATAGGGATATTAGTTTTTATATTGATTTGGCTTCAAGCACTCAGCCCATTTATATTCCTCCATATCATATGGCCCCGTTGGAATTGAAAGAGCTGTTTCAAGATTTGCTTGATAAGGGCTTTACTAGACCTAGTGTCTCACCCTAGAGTGTACTCATGTTGTTAGTGAAGAAGAAGGATGGGTCAATGAGGATGTGTATAGACTATCGGTAGTTGAAAATAGACACTATCAAGTACAAGTATCCGTTGCTGAGGATTGATGACTTATTTGATCAGCTTCAGGGTGCCAAAGTAATTTTGAAGATTGATTTGATGTTTAGCTACCATCAATTTATGAATAGGGAATCTGATGTCCCTAAGATGATTTTGGACTCGATTTGGGCATTATTAGTTCCTAGTGATGTTATTTTGGCTGACAAATGCCCCAGCAACATTTACTGATTTGATGAACAGGGTGTTCAAGCTCTACTTAGATTTTTTTGTGATTTTATTTATTGATGATATCTTGATTTACTCCCGCAGTCAAGAGGAGCATGAGCAACATCTTCGGATTGTACTTCAGATTCTAAGAGATAGCCAGTAATATGCCAAGTTTTCAAAGTGTGAGTTTTGGTTTGACTCAGTTGCGTTTTTGGGACAAGTTTTATTGGTAGAATGCATAAAGGTGGATCCTAAGAAGATTGAGGCAGTTCAGAATTGGCCTATATTTACTTCAGCTGTAGAGATCAAGAGTTCATAGGTTTGGCGGGTAATTATCGGTGGTTTGTGAAGGGATTTATCTATAGCAACCTTATTGACAAGATTGACCTAGAAGGGTGCCCCATACAGATGGTCAGACGAGTGTGAGTTGAGCTTTTAAAAGCTCAAGACTACTTTAATTAAGGTGCCAATGTTGGTGTTGCTCACCGGTACATGACCTAACAAAGTGTATTGTGATATATCATATTGGGCTCGGTGCAGTATTAATTCAAGATGGCATGGTGATTGCATACGTGTCACGGCAGTTGAAGGTTCATCACAAGAACTATCATGTTCATGACTTAGAGTTAGCAGCCATTGTTTAAGCATTAAAGATTTGGAGGCACCATCTTTATAGCATGTTGTGTGAGGTATTCATGAATCATTAGAGTCTACATTACCTGCTCAAGCAAAAGGATCTCAAATCGAGGTAAAGAAGGAGGTTGGAGCAGTTGAAAGACTATGATATCACCATTTTGTATCATTATTGGAAGGGCAACGTGGTGGCCAATGCCTTGAGTAGAAAGGTAGTGAGTATGAGTAGCCTTGCGTATATCCCAGTTGGTGAGAGACCTCTTGTAAGAGATGTTCAGGCTTTGGATAATCAGTTTGCTAGGTTAGATGATTAAGGGCCCAATCATGTTTTAGCTTGCACAGTCGCTCGGTCGTCCTTATATGAGTGCATCAGAGAGTGTTAATATGATGATCCCCATTTGCTTTTCCTTAGGGATATAGTGCGGAACAGTAGTGCCAAGCATGTTATTGTTTGTGATGATGGCGGTTTTGAGGATGCAAGGTCGTATTTGTGTACCAAATACATATGGGCTTTGTGAGTTGATCTTCGAGGAGGCCCACAGTTCTCAGTATTCTATTCACCCGGGTGCCGCCAAGATGTATCAGGGCTTGCGGGAGCATTATTGATGGAGGAGGATGAAGAAGGATATAGTTGCATATACAGCTTGGTGTCTAAATTGTCAGCAAGTAAAGTACCAACATCAGATATCTAGGGGTTTACTTCAGAAGTTAGAGATTCCTAAGTGGAAGTGAGACCGTATCACTATGGATTTTTTCAGAGATTCAGAGTAGATATCCACACCTTTCACTAGTTTAGATACTTTACTCGAGGATGAATATTTGTTTTAGAGGTGGAGAATGTGATGACTAGATAGGTTATTTATAGTTTTAACCCTCAATTTTGTGTTCAAAATCTCAATTGTCTACATTTATCCTTCCTCGATTTGCCTGCACATTCCGTATCTTTTCCCAGAAGGTTTTTAAGTACAAAAATTGATAGAAATGTCAAATCGTGCTTTAAAACTCATTTGAGTTGACTTTGGTCAATTTTTTGAGCAAACATACCCGGATCACTATTTTGACAAATTTGGTGGGTTCGTATCATGATTTGGGACTTAGGCTTATGCCGAAAATCGAATTTAAAAGTCCGTAGCCTTGAATTATTGCCATTTGTAGAAAATTAGAAGTTTAATGGTTTAAAGAAATTCTGAGTTCGATTGTAGTTTGACTATGTCGCTACTAGGACCAGATTATAGTTTCAAAACTCTTTATAAGTTCATTTCAGTATTTATCACTATTCTACAAAATTTGGTGCAAAATAGAGTTAATTTGATGTGATTCAAACGTCCAGTTGAAAAGTTGCATGTTTTTAAGTTCCATCAAAAACTTCATTCATTTAGGTATCTGATTCGTAGTTCTGGGTATTATATTGGTGTTTTGATCGCGCAAACGAGTTTTTATAATGTTTTTGGACTTGTATGCATATTTGGTTTGGTGCCACGGGGGCTCGGATGAATTACCGATAGGCATCTGAGTGGTTTTTGACTTAGAATCATAGTTGGTGCATGTTTTCATGCGATGATGAACTGTAGATCTCGCATTTCTAGGTCTGGCTCGCAATTCGAGCCGCACTTTTGCGAAGGACACTTCACATTTACGAGAATGGGATGGGTGGGCAAGACTCACAATTTCGAGGAAAAGTTTGAATTTGCGGACTAAATAGGGATCGCATATGTGATCGAAGACTCGTCAGTCGTAGAGAAGGCTTCACATTTTCAAAGTGAGAGTGCGCAATTGCGGAAGCTGGTGTTTGCAATGGCGAACAAATTTTCGTATTTGTGATGACAACAGGCACAGTGAATTCTTCACATTTGCAAAGGGTTGATCGCAATTGAGAACTATGTGTCGCAATTGCGATAACTACATCTAGGTAAAAGAGGGGAAATTCCTTCAAATTCTCAACCCTAAACACCTTTCATACGATATTCCCAAGATAACACCTTACAGGCGATATTCCCAAGAGATTTTATTTTTAAATTCATTGGTAAGTGAGTTTAATCTATTTTTTCTATTACCTATTATATTTCATAAGATTTAAAAATCAAATCCAGGATTTCCCTAGTAGAAATTAGGAATTTGGGTACAATTAGAGATTTTTATAAAATTGGGATTTAAACCTCGAATTGAGGTCCGATTTCAAATTAAAATGCGTAACCGGGCTCTAGGGGCTAATGGGTGATTGAGTTTTGATCCGAACATCGGGTTTTGACCAAGTGAACCTGAGGTTGACTTCTGTAGACTTTTTCAATAATGATCTAAATGGAACCTCTTTCATTCATGAAAGGTTTCTAAAGTTTAGTTTGAATCGTTTAGTTAGTAATTTGCTAGAATTGGTTGGTTTGGAGGCTCGTTCAAAAGACAAGGCTGTGGTTGAATTTTGAGTTGATTGCGGAGTGAGGTAAGTGTTGGATCTAACCTTTATTTGAGGGAATTAAGAACCCTTGAGCTATGTGCTAGGTTAATTTCATGAGTACTAGCATATATGTGAGGTGGAAAATTTCTATACTGTTGATACCCAGTTTTCTCCTGTATTTTTTTATATGCAAAATACTTTTTTTATTACCATGGTTTCCGTATCGCTTTGCGAACCCGACTAGCTGTACCCATCGAAACACACTATTTCAATGCGTGCACCACGGTTAGTTCCACGGGGCCTTGGAGACGCGGCCGGTTTGTAATGCCTCCAGTGGCCTTGCGGGAGCTCGAACTAGCGACCTGAAGGACTTTGTCCTTAAGCCTTTACCAGTTGAGCTACCCCTCAGGGTTATGCAAAGTACTTTCAAAATAATATATATATATATATATATATATATATATATATATATATATATATATGCATAGATAAGTATGTCCCAATATTTTATTATTTTTCTTAATTTGTAAAGGATTTTTAACCAATTTATTCCCCTATTTTATTCATAAAACCCAATAATAATTTCCAAAGTTACTAATCTTGGTGATTTATTTATTGGATTCTCATATTCATACTAAAATATAATCAAGATAAATTTTCATATTGTTACAAATTTATTTTATTTTTAAATTTAAATTGTATATAATTATAATATTAGCCTTTTTAGATTTAATTGTGTTTATATTTACGAAAAACTAAGTTCGGTATTTTTAAATTGATAATTATGTATTACAAATCATTTTAGTACCTTTAATTTATTTTTAGAAAGTAATTAACTATTTTTATAAAATAAATAAGGGAAAAGTAGCTATTTAAAATCTAACCCCAATTGCATTTCAATTATAGCCTGAATTGGACCCCCAATTTAAACCCAATTACCCAGCCCAATTTCCATACGAACCAACCCAAGCCCTAAATCCTCCTACCGACTCAAGACCCACTAAATCCTGGCTATTGATCTAAAAGATCAACAGCCCTCATCACTCTTTTCCTTTTTTAAATCTAATGACTCCTAACGCTAGTCTCATTTCAAAACTGTGCCGCCTCTGAACCCCATTTCTCTCTCAATCCTCTCTCAAATCCTCTCAAACTCTAGTCGCCGCCATCAAAATACAACCCTAATATCTCTCAGATCTATGGCTTCCAGGGTTATCAGAGACTTGTATCCACCTCCCATTGCTTCTACGTGTTCAATTCTGTTGTCTCATGACATGATCATGAATGGTTTTGTCCTGTCTTTGCTTGATGGCTATTCTCCAGTCGTCTCTGACCTTTCTCCGTCCATTCATGGCTATTCGAGTCAGACTTTTGACTCTACTACTCAGATCGATGGTTTTCAAAGCCTTTCTCATCATTTGGGGTTCTCTTGAAACCTAAAGCTATAAGGTTCTTTCGATTTCTTTTAGATCTGCTACAGGTCTATGTTTGTTTTGAACTTCTAAATGTTTTTTCTCGAAGTCTCTTTTAAGGTTCTGCTTCCAAAACTCTTTATCTTTTAGGGTTTTCTTGTTAAGTTATTTTGAAGCTTTCTTTGATTTTTGACATGTTCTGCTATATTTGTTCCCCTCCCTGAGTTTGCATGATAAAAATCCTAGTGACTTCTGAGTTTTCCTGGTCCATTTGTATTTATTTGTTTGATTTACCTATTTATTATCTCTAGGCTCGATTGATGTTGAAAACCCTAGTTTTGGGTTTTTTTCGAGTTCCTGGGGCTACTTATTTTGTTTGATTTGCTTGTTCTTGATTTCTAGACTCGATTGATTTCAAAAACGCTAATTTCTTTGGGATCTATTTGAGTCTCTGAAAATGCTTGTGCAATCCATCTGTTTGAAGTTACTCGACTTGGTTTGAAATCCTTTTGTTTCAGCCTCTGTTTCTTTATGTGATTTTGATTTTTTTGCTATCATTGAAACTCGACTATACCTTTTAAGAAGGGCTTTTTACTTGACCATTTGCATGCTTCTAATACTCTCTCTTTTCTCTATTACTAAGTCAATAAAATTGATCTATGTGACTACCATGTTTCAATAATTTGTTGTCTACTGACTTTGTGATTGTTATTACATGTTGCTTTTCTTTGCCCTAGTTTGGCCTCGCATGCCTAATGTTTATGCGCTCTACTTATATGATGAATTCCCCTCTTGAATGATCTTCAATTTTAGACTGATTTCAAACCATTCCTTGTTGAATTCTGATTGCACTCGTATGTTAAGTAATTGATTCTTTTCCTTGTTTCGCCTTACTGAACCCCTTCCCAAAATTAGTACATTCTTGTACATAGACTTAATTGCTTACTCTATTATTTTACTGCTTCTTTTATGGCAACTGTCACTTTGCCTATAAATTGATTTCTTTCCTTATTTTTGAGTCAATCACTGCCCGTTAAGAAAGTGATCCATTAATTAAAGGCAATCATGTGTGTAATTGATTCTGAATAGTGATTGTTTCAATGTTTGTGACTTGGGTGTGGGCACTTCCCAAGGCCATTTGAGACCCTTACGGAACTTTGACACGCTCAAGTTTGATAAAGGCTATGAAGCAATGGCATCTTAAGGTTGTTTATTCAATAGTTCAGGGAGGAACTAAGAATCAGACCTCCTCTAGTCGTATTTTTATTTATTTTGATGTATTTCATTCCCGATTTGTAATAATTTGTAATAAACTTTTGGTGCTAGCTAGTGAAAAGGGTTGGGTAATTATGCATGTCACGGGTAGAAAATATGCCTATAGAACTACTTTAAATCCTGTATATTCAAGCTACATTTAGAAAATATGCATGTAGGACTACTTTAAATCCTGCATATTCAAGATGCATTTAGAAACCATGCCTATAGGACTACTTTTAATTATGCATCTTCAAACTGCATTTAGAAATCATGCCTATAGGATATTTTAATTCTGTATCTTCAAACGACGTTTAGAAAGCATGCCTATAGGACTGTTTTACATCCCACGTGTTCAGTTTTGCACCTTAGACATCATGCCTATAGTGGTTTATTTACTCTGCACGTTTAACTTCACACCTAGATAACCTACCTATAGGACTTTGTTCTAAATTCTGCACGCTTGTTAACACTCAGAGATCATGCTCTAGGATTTAAACGGCTATAAATTAGTACCATATTCAAAATCAGTATGCTAGATACCATGTTCATAGCAGTCCAAACTAGAAATAATGGATCCTATTGTCTGCAACTAGTCTAATGTAAAACCAGTATGTTTTGAACCAGTGCTTAAGTAACTGGTTAACACGATTTAGCAGGCATGCCTGTAAGGTTTCAAATCATTCACTTTAAGCTATGACTACATTCATGATCAATAATAAATACCATACTTCTAAGGTCTCACCTGAACACTTAGGCACGCCTTAGGCAATATAAATAAAACAGAACTCGCTTATGTTATTTTGTTTAAGTTCTACACCCAACAAGTAGGTCTGATTCGTGTTTCCTAACTAAGTCCCTGTAATAAGCCAGGCTGCCGCAACAACCACAATCTCCTCTTCCCTCAAGTATTTTTAGAATCAGACCTTACTTGTTTGTTTAAGTCATGCTATTTGATTGTTCTGTTTGAGAAGGTATACGTGAGCCTTATGTGTTTATGCGTTTACCCTTTAAATATGCAGTCTTTTATATGTTTTGTTTGTAGCCTTAGATTTTACCTTTGAAACTTCAAGTCAGTCTAATATCCCTCTCTTTTAGGATTAGTTGTCCTAAGTGCATCCGGGACTAATAGGAATGGGACGGGTAATAGCATGCAATAGTGGTTGAGACCAATTTGCACTTTAGTACCTTAAACGGAGTGGGAAAGGGTAGTTATGGATATGATGACCAGTGCACTAACAGCACGTATAACACCTCTCATGAGGAGTGATTATCGGGTATTGCATTGATGTGATCCATATTTTTAATAAACCTAGTACCCCATTCCCTTATTTCCCACTTTTTAAGCATTGTAACTCCTTATTTAAAATTAGCTCTTTTAATTGATCTTTAAAACTTTGTTTACTTTAAAACCATTGTGTATTGAAATCCCCTCTTATTTAAGCCTTATCTGCTTATATGTTAATTGCACCCCAAATTCACAATAACTGTCTGGTCGGATAACACACTAGTGGATCCTGATGGGTGCTTAATACCTTCCCTTTAGGATAATTTCAAGCCCTTACCATATCTCTGTTTATTCAAATGAGTTATAATTTAACTCCGTTGGTTTCCTAATGCACCTCGAATCATTAGGTGGCGACTCTTCAAAAATGCAAAACCCAGTTCCCAAAAGGAACGAGTTATCCTATATCAAATGTCATAAACCCGATTTTGCGAGAAAAAGGGGGTGCGATATACACGCCGTCAATTATTTATTTCATGTCTACCCATATTTTATTAATTATAGAGTTCCATGTCTTGATTATTACTTACCCTAATTACTTCCTATGTCTTAACTTGCTACTTGTCATTTATTGTTCTTGCAGTATAAAAGGTAATTTCTTTCATGCTCCCATGCTTAATTGATACTTACCTTAATTGTATTCCATATATCCTTTAATTTTCGTATATTTGATTTTCCTTGTTGCTCAATATTAGTGGTAGCCTTTCATGATTTGGTACAAGATTGATTCTTTATTTGTAGCTCTGATATTCGTTAATCGTAGAGTTTCCTGTTATTCGTGTGGTTAAAGTGATTGCACTTATTGATTTATTTATATTGGTACGGTGAGATCGAGTTGAATACCACAGCAGGTGAAATAAGTTTGGATTGATTAGGTAAATAAGGGAAGATTTATACTGATACCGTAGGATCGGGACTGCGCGCCGCAATAGGTGAAATAAGGATGGATTGATATGGTGAAATAAGGGTGAATTATTATATTAACTTTAATTATATGGTGGGATCGGGTTCCGTGCAGCAACATATATTTACTTATTATTATTGATATTTTTATTGTGGAATATGGGAGGATAGTATTGTGCGATGGGATCGTGTTGCGCACTACAACGATATATATGTTTTTTTATTCCTTATTGTATTGTGTTGGCTTCGGTACTTTCGTATGAGACTCTAAGGATTGGTTTATCTGGCATTTACTAGTTTTATTTGAGGATTGAGTTATTTTCATGAGTTAACTGCCTTGTTTCATTTCTGTATTTTCATTTCATGTCCTTCTTTTATGCGCAAACAAGTCATTGTAAGTGACGTGCCTTATCCTCGTCACTACTTCATCGAGGTTAGGCTCGGCACTTACAGAGTACATGGGGTCGATTTTACTCATATTATTCTCTATACTTCTTTTGCAGATTTTGGAGTCAGTCCCAATGTCGATCAATAGATTTCTAAGTTGACTTCTAGCGCGGAGTCTTGAGGTAAAGCTGCTCGGCATTTGCAACCCTGATGTAATGACCTGGCCAGTCGTTTTGAGAGTTGTAGCCATGTGCCTCTATTTTCTGCTCCTTTTGTTCTCTACAACTGTTATATGACTGGGTGTTTTGGTTCGGGTCCGGAGTGATTTCATAGTGAATTGAAACATTTAGTCTCGTAATTTAAAGCTTAAATTGAAATAGTTGACTGGATGTCGACTTATGCGCAAACAACCTAGGATTTGAATTTGGATGGTTCTGTTAGGTTCGTTGGGTAATTTTGGACTTAGGGGTATGTCTGGATTATTATTTGGAGGTCCATAGTAGAGTTAGGCTGGAAATGGAAAAAGTTAGAACATTGGAAAGTTTGCCCGGGAGTGTACTTTTTGATATTAGGGTCAGATTGGATTTCCAAAAGTTGGAGTAGGTTCGTGGTGTCATTTATGACTTTTATGCAAAATTTGAGGCCAATAGGACGCAATTGGATTGGTTTTAGTGTTGTTTGTAGAATTTGGAAATATTAAAGTTCATTGGGCATGAATCCGTGTGCAATTTGTGTTTTGATGTTGTTAGAGATGATTCGAGGATTCGACTAAGTTCGTATGATGTTTTAAGAAGTGTTGGTACGTTTACTTGTGGTCTCGGGCCTCGGGCTGATTTAAGCTGGCAAACGCATCAAAGCTGGATGTTGAAGGACTGCTGAAGTTTGGACTCCATTGATGTGATCGCACCTACGAGGGGTGCAATGCCACAGGCGCGGCAAGTGGAGCGTAGAAGCAAAAGTGATGAGTCAACAGGCTTTGCAGGTGCGATGATTTTCCCGCACATGTAGTCGCGCAGATGCGATGATTTTCCTGCACCTGCGATCTCGCAAATGCTAACCAGTGGTCATAGGAGCGAAGGCATTTGGGGTTTAGTGGTTTCCCCATAAGTGGATTCTCCTCGCAAAAGTGAGTCCACAGGAGCGGGATTTGGTTGCGGCTCTGGAAGACTTGAGCAGAACATATAAATACGAGGTTCCCTAATTTTCACCATTTCTAACACTTTAAGCTCAAATTTTGGAGGTTTTTTAGAGGGTTGTTGAAGAGATTCTTGAGGTTATCTCCTTGTGTTTTTTCAATAATTATATTTTTTCACCGATTTTCCACCTAGTTAGTGTGTTTTGCAATGAAATTTGGGGGATTGAGGCTAGGGATTTGGAGTTAATTTTGGGGATTTGAATGACCATTTGGTTTCGGATATTGATAAAATTGGTATAATTAGACTCGTGAATAGGCTTTCGGATTTTGTGACTTTTGTCGGATTTCGAGACGTGAGCTCGGGGACTGGGTTTGAGCCGATTTTGGATTCTGCTTATTATTTTATATTTTTCTTGTGGAATTGATTTCTTTAGCCCATATTGATTGCATTGTACTATTTATGGCTAGATTCGAAATATTTAGAGATCGATTTACGCGGATTGAGGTAAGTAACAGTTCTAAGCTTGTCCTGAGGGTATGAAATCCCGGATTTTGTTTTATGTAATTGTTTTGGAGGTGACGCACATGCTAGGTAACGAGCGAGTAGGCGTGCACCGTTGGAATTGTGACTTAGTCCATTTCGTGAAACTGAAAAAGTTGAATAAACTTGTTGTTAGTTGTATGCTCTTCATGTCTTATTTATACTCTGTCTCAATTTTTACTCGCATATCTTATCCCAGTATCTATTATTCTTATTGATCCATCATATTTTTGCTGTTTGGGCTAATTTTCTTGATTTCTAAGAGCCCGAGAGATTGGAGAAGTTGATGACTACGTGAGGCTGAGCGCCTGATTGTAAGAATATTTATGGGATCGGGCTGCACGCCGCAACATGTTTCATTGATTTATGTCATGATTGGCTTGATATAGCGCTTGGGCTAAAGGAGATCCTCTGAAATCTGTATACTGTGAGTATCGAGTGCTGTGTGACCGTGAAGAATGAGTGATAGTGAGACTGGAATGAATGAGATGACTTAGTTATTGTTCCCCTGAGAGGTTGTATATGATTTCATTGTCGTTGCACATAGTTGCCATATATCACTATTTTGAAACCTTCTGAAAGATAGTTTTATCCGGTTTTACTTTAACTTGGCATGAACAAACTGATTTGACTAAATTTGCTGGATTTGGGAAGCATGTCTATTTTCCTTTTTGAGACTACTAAAATTGAATTATAACTGTGCAGCTCATCACTATCTTTTAATTCCTTATTTATTATTATTACTTACTGAGTGAGTTGTACACACGCTACACCCTGCACTTCGTGTGCAGATCCAGGAGTTTCTGGACGCGGAGGGTGTTGATATTTCACATAGCTGGATGTTGAAGATATCGAGGTAGCTGCCTAGTATTCGCAGTCCTTGCTTCTCCTTCCATATCTTTTTCTACCATTGTATTTAGATCCAAACTTGGATAGACACTTTACTTCTAGACTAATGATGTATAGATGCTCATGGGCTCAGTGATATCCCAATATTGGATCTATTTTTCCGCACTTGTGTTATAGGTTTTACCCTTGTTTATGAAAACTTTGCTCATTTAAAATTTCATGATTCATTTTTGTTAAATATTAGAAGTATTTTGGAAATGTCAGCTTGCCTAATACTATCGATCGATGTCATCACAACAGGTTAGGATTTGGGAAGTCCCCTTCTACTTTATCTTAGATGTGTATTTTCTTCAGGATGTTTTTACTTTCAATTATACCTTTATCTATATTATTCTAGTAACTCGTGCATTTGACGACCCGACCCGTCGTTTCATGAGTTACTACCTTGTTATTCCATTTTCTACTTTCTTATGTTTCATTACCGGTATGAGGTGCGTTAGAATTGATTGGGAGTAATTTTTATACGAAATGAGATAATTAATCTCTTTAAGGAAGAATTAGTTTGGAAAAGTCAACCGAATGTTGACTTGTGAGTTAGAGGACTCGGAATATATTTCTGATGATTCGGTTAGTTTTGGGGGATGATTTAAGGCTTAGGAGAGCAACCGGAAGTAATTTTTAAGGTTCGGTGTAGAAGTTAGCCTATTTTGGCGAAGTTAGGATTTGGCGAAATCCGATTGGTTGGCGAGATTTTTGATTTGACGGATGGAATGAAATTCCAAGAATTGTTGTAGCTTCATTATGTGATTTGAGATGTGAGCACAAAATTTCATGGCATTCGGAGGTGATTTTTCCGGGGTTTTTTTTTATATCATAACACGTATTTTGAAAGTTTTGGAAGAAATTAGGTGTGAATTTGATGTAACTTGATGGTTTTGATGTTGTTGAGGTGTTTTAATGATTGGAATAAGTTTCAATAATGTTTTATGATATGTTGGAGTGTTTTATTGAGGTCCCGGGGGCCTCGTGGTTATTTCGGATGGCTAACGGGAACTTCCGAAGTTAGAAAAATTCATTATATACGGAATTGTAAATGAGTGTACACAAGACCTTAGTTTGGACGATCATATCTCCCGCTATATAAGGATTGTTTGAGCTACAACTTATCAAATAAAAGCCCTTTGAGTCTAGTTTCCAACACAATAATCCTTGTGTCATTTGGAGGTGTACATAGAACGTTATGACCATTGTACTTGGTATGTGTCACTAGCGCGCCCAGATGTGCGCCCGCGCTAAACTGTGCGCGTCCAAGACAGTACTGGGCAAACTAGCGCACCCAAATGCGCGCCCAGGTGCGCGGCCACGCTAGTAACGGCCCTATAAATGCCCCAAAACCGGTCTAGAGTGTTCCCAAGTTATTTTTGGAGCAAGGGCTTGTTCTCTCAAGGGGATTTCATCACACTCTTCATTTTTATGATCCAAGGTAAGATTTTTGGAGTAATTTGAGTTGATTACTACTCCTAAACCCTTTTATTAACATGGATTGATCTTGAAAATCCTTAGATTTCATTCTAATCTCTAATTGATTCAAGAACACTCCAAATTGGATTCTCAAGATTCTTACTACAAGAGGTATATCTATCATCTCTAACTACTCTATGGTGATTATTTATGTATGATATATACATTAGAACTCATGGGATGATGATGGAAAACCATAATTGCCTAACCTAGGTTGTGTTGGTTGTAGAGATTGTGAAAAAGGTTTAAATAAGGAGGTTGATCGTTGGGTATGAATGAATAGTCATAAATATTTTGTTGGAAGTTATAAATTGGTTAGGAATGATGGTGGAGTCAATTTTTTGGTTAATTGGTGATAGTTCGATGAACCAACACTATAGTTAGGAGGTGTAAATATCTTTGCCTGCAAGGTGTTTGATAATATGCCTAAATGGCATAAGTTATGGAGTTTATTACCAATATTGGTCATATTGAATGTTGTATTGTAGATTAAAGTTACCTAACTGTATTGGATTATTGTAGTAGCACTAAGGGACGAATTTTAGATATATATGGGTTACAACCCCGTCTTTTAGAAATCGAACTTTATCGACGTTTGTGTGATTATTGGGCAGATTTGACACGCGAGGAGGTCGATACAAGAGGAAAAGGCATTGCAGACTAGTCCATGACCAGCTAGAGGTGAGTAGTTTGTATGGATGATGGCCTGAGGGTTTGAAACCCCGGCTTATCACATCGTGACGCTATGTTAGGGTGTGACTCTCACCCCATGGCAGATGCGAGGTTGTATATGATTGGGGATTGTGACTTGGTACATCTTGAGAGCTGAATATAAATTATTAGCGTCTGATACGCACATTGTGTTATTAATATTGGGCTTAATGCCATGTTTGGGGCCTTATGCCGATCTGTAGTACCTGTCTAGGGTGAATATCTGTGTGATAACATGATTTGCATAATCATTGATCTCAGTGCTGTGTTATTCACTGTTAATAAATTCTAAGTCACCGTATTTCTGAAATTGACTAATTAAACTGTATTCACCTTAATAAATGGGGAATTGGCAAAGAATCAGATTGAACATGTTATGTGACTTGCATGCATACTGTGGACTGAGCATGGATCTGGCTACACGCCATAGCGATTATATACATTGGGTCGGGCTGCACGCCGCAGCAGTTATATATTGATATTATGCTTGGGCTGAAGGAGCCCCTCCGGAGTCTGTACACACCCCTAGTGAGCGTCGTCGATGTTAAACGGACTGGGCTGCATGTTCCGCCGCGTATTCATGTGCATTGCATCGCATATTTATCTGATACTTGACTGTTGTATTTTATATTGATTTGTTGTTAGCTCGTGGCTAAGGAATAGGACTGTTAGATTAAGCTTTGCTTTGTGGCGTTTCATGGATTTATTACTTTCAGTCATTTTCTATACTTATTATTCACTGAGTCGGTAGTACTCACCCCTACTCCCTGCACCTTGTGTGTAGATTCAGGTACACCGGAGGCTTAGCTGATTCTCATAGTCCCCAGAGATATTTCGAGAGTCATTGAGGTAGTTGCATGACGTTCGCAGGACCTGGCTGCTCTTCATTATTCTCTCAGTTCAATATTATTATATACTTTTCCTAGATTTTTATATTGATATTCATATACTATTTAATAGTCCACTTTGTTTAGAGGCTCTAGACTTGTGACCCCCATATCATATGAGAGTGTTTTTTTTTAATTTCGTATTCTACATATCATATTATTAATATTTTTGGATTATTATTTTGTTACTTTTTCTCAGCTTGTGACTTAAATAATTTCGTTGGAAGCGATTGTTGGTCATGCTTACCAAGCTTTAGGGCTGGGTGTCATCACGACTGGGTTTAGGTCGTGACAAGTTGGTATCAGAGCCTAGGTTACTAGGCCTCACGAGTCATGAGCCAGTTTAGTAGATTCTTGTTTATGCGTGTGTCGTGCACCACTCTTATAAGCAAGAGGCTACAGAACCTTTAAGAAACACTCCACTTTCGTGAAATCTTGTCGTGCGTCCTTGATTCAACTTGAAATAGTAACTCTTGAAATTCCTTCCACGTGTTCGCATGCACGCATGAGCGCTCAGTATTATATGTACTTCAATGGCTTGCGATTCCCCGATTAAGGGGCGAGATTTAATCTTCGTGAGGTTGATGTTGGGACAGTCTGGAGGACTTGAGGCCGGACTTGCCTAGGGCTGAGCATTGAGGTGTTGATCATATGAGCAACTATTTTGAACGTATATGTTCGGCATTGTCACTATTAGCCGGAATGGCAGTCTGGTGACCGTGTGATGAGAATGCTAGTAATGCAAAATGCAATTATATGACCTGGTGGTGACGAAGGAGTCTGCTAGCTAATGGATAAACCATCAAGTGATTTGTTTCCTATGGTGGTTCGATGAGTAGCTCGAGTTGTGGGCGCATGGAGAATCTTTTTAAGTCTCCTAGTGGGAGTGAAGTAAATTGCATGATATGATATGAGTTTAGACTCAGGAAGACTAAGTAACTGTGTAATGTGTATGACAGTGGAAGGTATACGGAAACGTTATATGCGGCAAAGCAGGTGGGTTATCTCCTGCGGAGTATACTGAAGTAATGCGGTTCCTATGTATATTGTGAGAAGACTTCAGGTATCATTAAAAGGTATTTCCTATATGTTATGATTCGAACAGGTGCAGCACATGTTCTTGTGTCAATTTTGATAATATAATACGTGTAGCATTGGGATTTCTGTTATTGATATATTGTGACGTCTTGTCAAGTTGTGGACGCGTTGTTAGGATGGTTTTGGTGGTTCTATAGCAGGTAGATAGGCTCAATTACAAAGGAAACTCTGCTGAAATTTTTGAAAAATTTGGGACTTAGTAAAAATTTTGTCGCCTAAAAAGTGGGCTTAACTGTTGTGTGAGTGAATGCAAAAATTGCAGAAGAGTTAAATTCACAATGATTCGTGTTTCCACGAGCTTATGATGGAGGGAGTTTAACCTCACCATGAAATTACGATAGCAATAGAGTATAAGTGCATTTTGATCTATGGCTTTGAGTCAAGTTGGGGAGTTTGCAATTAAATAGGGCGATTGCACGACTTTATGCTATATTGATTCGAGTTTGATGCATGCTGGTGAATCAGTCCTAGTTATGGAAATTGGGTCGAGAATGGAACGAATGAAGGAAAATTTTTTATGAGATGTCATGAGCTCAGATGAGCAGGAGATGATTTTCAATGTTTACGGTTAGTTGAAATTGTCTTCAGCGTCACCTAAGATCGGTGTTTTGTAAAAAGGGTTTTGCGTCCTGGTTAAGATTCTTGATCGCTCTTCAACGTTAGTGCGACCTGTGATTTGGAGGTATGCTCTAGATATTGTTGTGGTAAGTTGTGGGAGTGTGTCCCACGGGAAGATTATATAATTGTGGCATGTGATCACTTGATTGAGAAAAGATGTAAACCAAGTATGAAGTTGTGATGGTGTAGTTAAATTAAAGATTCATGCCTGGAGGGCACTTGGTATATTGGGTTGTGAACTGGGGATGATTAATCCGATTGTGATGGTTGTTCTTGTGTGTTATGATAAAAATAGAAGTCATTATGAACCTTTGAAAGGTTATCAGACTAGTTCAATGTGATCAGAATCGGCTTGAAGTCGATGGATAGAATTAATGTGAATAGTGGCCTTATATCAGGCAAGATGTGTGCATTTTTGTAACACGGTTCTTATTGAGGAGTAGTTAGGTTGATGTTTCTTTCTTAGATATTACGCGTAATGATGCATTGCGCTGTGTGAGTTGTGAACAACTTGAGAAATTGCTATGTGTTGAGAATCTTCGTAGGAATGACGTTATATGAGCATCTTGGCTCTTGGAATTCAGATTGTACATCGCACCTCAGTTGTGCTTGAGTTTTGTAGCTTATAACGCTATATGTCCCTCAGGGATATTATTATGCACTTATAATGCGTGCGACCGATACTCAGTATTATGTTGTAATGAGAAAATTTTGGCTCGACGTGCATCTCCTTATGTGAGATCTATATGTGGATGGGGTGGAACGCCGCCATGGGTATGTTATCTGGATCGGGTTGCACGCCGCAACAGTGTGATACTTAGTATAATTTTCTATATGCTATTTTTGTATGCATTGTTTCCTATTTTCTAAGAAAATTCGGTATTAATGCATGGGATTGCTAATTCCTTTCAGAGATCATTTTCTCTTTGTATCGCATTCAAATTGGTAGCCCATTGGCATATTAGGGCATCATATGCGGCTTTTGATTTTGTCTGAGGTGGCTTATTGCCTGAGCAGTTCGTAATGGGTGAGACGAGATCATTGAATTCGAGATCAGCGCAATCTGAGTATATGAAGTAAATTAAATGGGCTAAGACCATTGATTGGTTCAGAATGAGGCGATAGTTCTTGCCGGAAGTATAGACCTAATGAATTGTTGATTCGGCGGTGTTATGAGTTTATGCAGATCTTATATGTCGTGTCGGTATTGTAAGAATTTGAGAAAGACATATGTATGTCATGCAGAGAATGGGATGTGTATAATTTTTCTTCTAGATGGGATCAATGGAAGTCCTTGACTAAGCTGAGTACGTAAACATTCATGGTTCGGAAGAGAGGTGAAGTCCTCATGTTACCTTAGGATGGTATGGTATATGTGTTATGTTGTGAAAGATTGAGATTTGCGTATGTAAGGTTATTGTTTAGTTTTGAATGGAAACTCATAACATTCTTAGGCGGTACGGGAAGTTGTAGGCTATTGGAGGATACATATTCAAAAAAAAAGGCCAATGCTATTATGTTGATGGCGCTCAATAATATTGAGGGTCAGGTATGATGGTGTGTGTGCTATATGGAGTTGGAGACTGGGAGTTCTCATGTACAGGCTATATTGTGGTTGTGGATCGTATGCGTCAGTACTGTTTAGCGGCTATCGGGATTTGGAGGCTCGAGTGGATCTTTACTTGTTGTTATGTTATATTTTGTATGTGATGCCAGAATTTAGACTAGTTGTCTCAGCGTCGGGGAGTTTTGAACTATTGTGCCCTGGGATATGCCGGAAATGCCACGGGTTGAGTGGCGAGGAAAGTTGGATTATGTTCTATTAGGTTTGAATAGTATATGTTATTTGTTTTATCGTGGGTGTAATGAGTTACTCTGTCTCCGGCCATCAATTGAGTGTGGTTGTCGATTTCAAGTACAGTGACTCGAGGTGTTTCGTGTGAAGTAGTATTTGGACAAAATCGCGCGTTGCAGCAAAGCTATGTGGAATCATGACCTTGCGGGTCAAATTTGTGTGTCCTATATCTATGGCATGAGACGGGGTCTCAGCCTTGTGTTGTGACAGTACTAGTGAATTTGAGGTACAACTCCCTCAGTCGAGACATTTCTACGATTTGAGTAAGTTCTAACCGTTTCTTATGCAAGATGTGACTTAGTCATGTATTAATGGGTAATATCACCATAGTGGTGTGTTGGATCCCAAGTGATCGTTGGGTCATTAATGAATCAATCAGATTTGATTTCAGCATGTTAGATGGGTAAATATCGAGATTCGATTAAAAAAAAATTTGTTATGACAACTGCTAGAGGAGAAATGGCATCATGAATGGTTGATCTAAGCAATGGCTATGATTTATTGCTTGACCAATTATCGTTGGCAGTATATGAAAGTGTTGGAATAAGAATTTAGCTAGTAAGGGATTTACTATATGTATTTAGTTATTGTGGGCAATTGCAGTGAATAGAAGTTATTATTTCGAGTGCTTTAATTATGCAGTATATTACATGATTTCACCCGAGGTTGCAGGTATGGGTATTACAGCAGGTTCGAGACTATTCAAGTATAGGTGTGAGATTTTGATCATATTGATGGTTTCAGAAGTAAAAAGGTAGTTGTAAATTCGATTTAAATGTGTTAGCGGACCTATATGAGATATGGTGACGTGGAATCACTCCCGGATTTATACATGGTAAGGTTATCCAGCAATTGATAGGATTTTGGAACAACTCTGGGCACCTTCGAGGACGAACGTTGTTTAAGTTGGGGAGAATGTGACGACCCGACCCGTCATCTCTGAGTTACTACCTTGTTATTCCATTTTCTACTTTCTTATGTTTCATTACCGGTATGAGGTGCGTTAGAATTGATTTGGAGTAATAACAAGAAATGAGATAATTAGTCTCTTTAAGGAAGAATTAGTTTGGAAAAGTCAACCAAATGTTGACTTGTGAGTTAGAGGACTCGGAATATATTTCTGATGATTCGGTTAGTTTTGGGGGATGACTTAAGGCTTAGCAGAGCAGCCGGAAGTAATTTTTGAGGTTCGGTGTAGAAGTTAGCCTATTTTGGCGAAGTTAGGATTTGGCGAAATCCGGTTGGTTGGAGAGATTTTTGATATGAGGGTTGGAATGAAATTCCAAGAATTGCTGTAGCTTCATTATGTGATTTGAGATGTGCGCGCAAAATTTTATGGCATTCGGATGTGATTTTTTCGGGTTTTTTATCATAATTTTTGGAAGTTTTGGAAGAAATTAGGTGTGAATTTGATGTAACTTGATGGTTTTGATGTTGTTGAAGTGTTTTAATGATTGGCATAAGTTTCAATAATGTTTTAATATATGTTGGAGTGTTTTATTGAGGTCCCCGGGGCGTCGGGTGATTTCAGATGGCTAACGGGAACTTTTGAAGTTCGAAAATTTCATAATAGACGGAATTGTAAATGAGTGTGCACAAGACCTTACTTTGGACGATCATACCGCCCGATATATAAGGAGTTGTGTGATCTACAACCTATCAAATTAAACCACTTTGAGTCTAGTTTCCAACGCAACAAACCTATGTCATTTGGAGGTGTACACAGAAAGTTATGACCATTTTATTGGGCATGTGTCACTAGCGCGCCCAGATTCGCGCCCGCGCCAAAATGTGCGCGTCCAAGACAGTACTGGGCAATCTAGCGCGCCCAGGTGCGCGGCCGCGCTAGTAACTTGCCTGATAATACCTCAAGACCGCTCTAGAATGTTCCCAAGTTATTTTTGGAGCAAGGGCTTGCTCTGTCAAGGGGATTTCGTCACACTCTTCATTTCTATGATCCAAGGTAAGATTTTTGGAGTACTTTGAGTTGATTACTACTCCTAAACAATTTTATTAATATGGATTGATCTTGAAAATCCTTAGATTTCATTCTAATCCCTAATTGATTCAAGAACACTCCAAATTGGATTCTCAAGATTCTTACTACAAGAGGTTTATCTATCATCTCTAACTACTCTATGGTGATTATTTATGTATGATATATACATTAGAACTCACGGGATGATGATGGAAAACCATAATTGCCTAACCTGGGTTGTGTTGGTTGTAGAGATTGTGAAAATGGTTTAAATAAGGAGTTTGATCGCTGGGTATGAATAAATGGTCACATGTATTTTGTTGGAAGTTATAAATTGGTTAGGAATGATGGTGGAGTGAATTTGTTGGTTAATTGGTGATAATTGGATGAACCAACACTATAGTTAGGAGGTGTAATATCTATGCCTACAAGGTGGTTGATAATATTCCTTAATGACATAAGTTATGGAGTATTACCAATATTGGTTCTATCGAAAGTTGTATTGTAGATTGAAGTTACCTAACTGTATTGGATCATTGTAGTAGCACTAAGGGACGAATTTTCAGATATATATATATATATATATATATATATATATATATATATATATATATATATATATGGGTTACAACCCCGTCTTTTAGAAATCGAACTTTATCAATGTTTGTGTGACTTTTGGGCAGATTTGACACGCGAGGAGGTCGAGACAAGAGGAAAAGGCATTGCGAATAGTCCATGACTGGTTAGAGGTGAGTAGTTTGTATAGATGATAGCCTGAGGGTTTGAAACCCCGACTTATTGCATCGTGACGCTATGTTAGGGCGTGACTCGCATCCTATGGCAGGTGCGAGGTTGTATATGATTGGGGATTGTGACTTGGTCCATCCTGAGGGCTGAATATAAATTATTGGCGTCTGATACGCACATTGTGTTGTTGATAATTGGGCTTAATGCCATGTTTGGGGCCTTGTGTCGATCTGTAGTACCCGTCTAGGGTAAATATCTGTGTGATAACATGATATGCATAATCATTGATCTCAGTGCTGTGTTATTCACTGTTAATAAATGCTAAGTCACCGTATTTCTTAAATTGACTAATTAAACTGTATTCACCTTAATAAATGGGGAAATGGAAAAGAATCATATTTAACCTGTTATGTGACTTACATGCATACTGTGGACTGAGCATAGATCGGGCTACGTGCCGTAGCTATCATATACATTGGGTCGGCTTGCACGCCACAACGGTTATATATTGATATTGCGCTTGGGCTGAAGGAGCCCCTCCGGAGTCTGTACACACCCCCAATGAGCATCGTCGGCGTTAAACGGATCGGGCTGCACGTTCCGCAGCATATTCATGTGCATTGCATTGCATCTTTATCTGATACTTGACTGTTGTGTTTGATATTGATTTGTTGTTAGCTCGTGGCTAAGGAGTAGGACTGTTAGATTTAGCTTTGCTTTGTGGCATTTCGTGGATTTCTTACTTTCAGTCATTTTCGATACTTATTATTCACTGAGTCGGTAGTACTCGCCCCTACTCCCTATTCCTTGTGTGCAGATTCAGGTACACAGGAGGCTTAGCTGATTCTCGTAGTCTCTAGAGATATTTCCAGAGTCGTTGAGGTAGCTGCATGACGTTCGCAGGACCTGGCTTCTTTTCATTATTCTCTCTGTTCATTATTATTATTATATACTTTTCCCAAAATTTTATATTGATATTCAGATACTATTTGTAATACTCAGTTTGTTTAGAGGCTCTAGAATTGTGACCCCCGGATCATATGGGAGTGCTTTTTTTTTTAATTTCGTATTCTACATATATCATATTATTAATATTTTTGGATTATTATTTTGTTAATTTTTCTTAGCTTGAGACTTAAATATTTCGTTGGAAGTGATTGTTGGTCAGGCTTACCTAGCTTTAGGGTTGGGTGCCATCACGACCGGGTTTGGGTCGTGACAGTGCACTTGTGATAGCAGATTCAAGGTTGTATTTAGATATTTTAGTTGTTATGTCTTTCTGCAATTTACTTTAGATTTATTTCAGTTATTTCGGTTTTTTTATTAGTATTTAATCTGAAATATTAAAACTGAATAAACTATTCTAATGTTGGTTTGCCTAGCAAGTAAAATATTAGACGTCATCACGATCTCGAGGGTGGAATTTCCGGGTCTTGATAGAAAATATGCATTAAAACGTATAGCAGAAGTGGGATTAACAACATCTAAACCAACAACTACACCAATTGATATAAATGTGAAACTAATAACTAAACAATATGATGAACATATTTGGAAGGATGACAAATTAGAAGCAGATCCTACAGTTAATCAGGCTGCCTATCAAGATTAATAGGGAAACTTCTATACTTGACTGTAACAAGACCAGACATATCATTTGGACTTCAGACTCTAAGCCAATTCCTTAAGCAACCAAGAAATTTTTAACATGTAAGTAGCCTTAAAATTATACAGTATGCTTAAAATAGCATAGGACAAGGTATTCTACTATATATCTAGTCATCAATGTACTCTCACTACATATTGTGATGCAGCCCAGTTACTGGATTTCTAATCAAGGTGGGCAACTCCATAGTGTTCTGGAAATATAAGAAACAAACTATTATTTCTAGAAGCTCAGCAGTAGCAGAATATAGGAGCTTAGCTGCAATTATGGCAAAATTAACATAGTTATTAGGAATACAAAAAGAGATTGATGCTGAAGTCAACTTGCAAGTTGACATATTTACTGACAACAAAGCAATTATTCAAATAGCTGGCAATCATGATACCACAAGAAACTAAGCATATACACAACTAAATTCCAGCAAAAAGCGACCAAAAAATAAAGACAGCATTTGGTCTATGGGAAAAAACCACCAACTTTGGTTGCTAAACTAGCAAAAATAATAAACTAAATTCTGGAAACAAAATAGTGACCAAACTTGGTCGCCAACGTGGGACCTGCTTATAAAATTTTAATAATTATATTATTATTTTGAAAAAACTATATATATATATATATATATATATATATATATATATATAATATACATATATACATATATATATTAGAAACCAAAGTAGGTTGCTAAATAAAGGAAAGAAAGGTAGCGACCAATTTTGGTCGCTTAACTGGGTCCCAGTTATTCAATTTTAATAATTATATTATAAATTAAATTAATATATGAAATATAATTTAATATAATTTAAAGTTAGCGACCAACTTTAGTCACTAATATAAATTCATGCTTAAATAGCGACCACAATTGATCACTATTGTGGTCAACAATGGTCAAAATTAAAAATCAATTTTGTGTTTACTAGGTATATAGTTTAATGTAAGTCGTTAATACTTTTGTAACATAAGGAATTATATGCACTACGAAGCGGGCGTGTGTGTTTATATATACAATATATGTACTTACGCTATACAATGCACTAAGTATAAGTGTATGAGGTATTATTGTATCGAAAACAGCTTATATATATACAATATATGTACTTACGTTATACTATGCAGTAAGTATAGGTGTATGAGGTAATACCGTATCGAATAATGCTTTTATATATATATATATACACAATATATGTACTTACGCTATACTATGCACTAAGTATAAGTGTGTGAGGTATTACTGTATCGAATACAAGTTTTATATATAATATATTTACTTACGCTATACTATGCACTATGTATAAGTGAATGAGGTATTACCGTATCGAATACATCTTATATATATATATATATGTACTTACACTATACTATGCACTAAGTATAGATGTATGAGGTAATATCGTATCAAATACAGCTTATATATATACATTATATGTACTTACGCTATATTATGCACTAAGTATAGGTGTATCAGGTAATACCGTATCGAATAAAACTTATATATACATATATATATATATATGTACTTACGCTATACTATGCACAAAGTATAAGTGTGTGAGGTATTACCATACTGAATACAACTTATATATATACAATATATGTACCTACGCTATACTATGCACCAATTATAAGTGTATGAAGATATTGTCGTATCGAATACAGGATATATATATATACAATATAAGTACATACGCTATACTATGCACTAAGTATAGGTGTATGAGGTAATACCGTATCGAATACAGCTTATATATATACAATATATGTACTTACGTTATACTATGCACTAAGTATAAGTGTGTGAGGTAATACCGTATCGAATACAACTTATATATATACAATATATGTACCTACGCTATACTATGCACCAAGTATAAGTGAATGAGGTATTGCCGTATCGAATACAGCTTATATAAATACAATATATGTACTTACGCTATACTATGCACTAAGTATAGGTGTATGAGGTAATACCGTATCGAATACAACTTATATGTATACAATATATGTGCTTGCGCTATACTATGCCCTAAGTATACGTGTGTGAGGTATTACCGTATCGAATACAACTTATATATATACGATATATGTACTTACACTATACTATGCACTAAGTATAAGTGTATGAGGTATTATTGTATCAAATACAGCTTATATATATACAATATGTGTACTTACGCTATACTATGCACTAAGTATAGGATTGTGAGGTATTGTCGTATCGAATACAGCTTATATTTATACAATATATGTACTTACGCTTTACTATGTACTAAGTATATGTGTGTGAGGTATTACCATATCGAATACAGCTTATATATACAATATGTGTGCTTACGCTATACTATGCACTAAGTATAAGTGTGTGAGGTATTACCGTGTCGAATACAGCTTATATATATACAATATATGTACTTATGCAATACTATGCACTAAGTATAAGCGTGTGAGGTATTACCGTATCGAATACAACTTTTATATATATATATATATATATATATATATATATATATATATATATATATATATATATATATATATAATATTTACTTACGCTATATTATGCACTAAGTATAAGTGTATGAGGTAATACCGTAACGAATACAGCTTATGTATATATAATGTATGTACTTACGCTATACTATGCACTAAGTATAAGTGTGTGAGGTAATACTGTATCGAATACAGCTTACATAAATATACATATACATACATACATATATATATATATATACATACATATATATATATATACATATATATATATACATATATATATATATATATACATACATATATATATATATATATATATGTATGTATATATATATATATATATGTATGTATGTATGTATATATATTGTTGGAAATCATGTACATCTATGATATGTGCGCTTTGGTTGTATGAGCATGATTTTCAGGAATAGGTTTTGATGAATGACAAACAATGAAGTCAAGTGTCAAACAACGATATAATATGACAATCAATCAAATGGCGAGAAGCACACTGATGACGGAATTGCATGAACGAGCCAAAGAGTTCAAGACCGAAGACCCAAGACGTAGGTCGTTTGGTAGAACCAATGTAAGGACAACGTTTAAGTTATCTTATCCTTTGGCTCAACATTAGGTCATCATAAACATGCATAAAATATTTTATTAAATCATATTTTTCATAAACATGCATCTTTGTGTTAAAACAAAATGATGTTGAAGGTTTTAAACATGTCTTTTAAATCTGGGCCTCAACAATCGATTATTTGAATCCTACAATCGATTGTATTAAGACAGTGTGATCTGAAGTTTTTCAAAATAGCAAACAATCGATTGTCTACTTTTAACAATCGATTATTTTGAGACAGTGTGCAACCGAAGGTTTTAAACATCTAAACAATCGATTGTTTTTGTCATACAATCGATTATATTCATAAACAATCGATTGTCATTTTCATACAATCGATTATATTTTGACCGTTCCCACAGAATCAATTATATTTTGACCGTTCCCACAGAATCCTAAATTGATTTTTGAACGTTGAATAACAATCGATTATTTAGTCCATACAATCGACTGTTTAGCCTAAAATCAGGAATCTGTCTTTTGAACGTTGGTCAAACAATCGATTATCTACTCCAAACAATCAATTGTTTGAGCACAGAATCAGGGATTTTGTTTGTAAATTAAGCAACGGTCAGCACCACTTTTACACCTATAAAATGAGGTCTTTTGAGCTGATTTTAAACACACAACTCCTCCATACATTGTTATACATATTGATCATTTTCAAGCATCATTTTAGAGCTTTTGTTGAGCCATTTGATAGACAACTTTGTGTTGTTCATAGAGCTTATTGTGTATCTCTTTATCCACTCTATTGAGAGAGTATTTGTTGTAAAAGAGAATTGTTTGAGAAGAACATATCTTCTCATTTGTTGGGTTTGCTAAGTACCCAAAGTCTTAGTGGTTGAAGTCTTGGGGTGAGGTATCCTCAAGCAAGTGAAGTCCTAAGGTGTGGTATCCTTGAGCAACTGTAACGGCTTGTTAAGCACCCGTAAGCTTGACGAAGATAGTGGAAATCTCGAGAGAGTCTCTCGGGGACTGGACTAGCCACGGGTTATGGTGAACCATGATACATCGGTGCGTTCGTTCTTTATTATTTACTTATCGCACTTATTTCATTCCTGCAATTTTTAAATTTCGCAAGTTTACGCTATTTTTTATTATAACGCTATTCACCCCCCCCCCCTCTAGCGTTAAGCGTATATACTAACAATTGGTATCAGAGCCTAACTCTCTGTAAGACTTAACAGTTTGAGAGAATCCTTCCATGGCTTCTACTAGTAGTGCTTTTGCAGGAATAGGTGAAGGTCACTTTACCTTTTTGCCGCCAATATTTGATGGAAGAAATTACACATATTGGAAAGATCGGATGAGAACCTTCATCAAATCAAACAACTTTTATCTATGGCAAATCATCAAGTATGGTGAGCAAATGACGACTAAAGTTGGGGAAGCCATGGTAAGTGAATACAATACCAAGGCAATTAATATGTTGTATAGCGCTTGGAATCAAGAGGACTATCGGAAAATTTTCCACTGCAAAACTGCTAAAGATATGTGGGACAAGCTTGAGGACACTTATGAAAGTACGCCTCAGAAAGTGGACATCTCATGTGATGAACCAACTGCCCGGTGTCTTATGGCAAACAAAGAAGAAGAGGTAAGTACTTCTAACTCTCACTCGTTTGAAGAAATACAAAATGCCAATGATGAATTGTATGGTGAATTTGTTAATGCTTCCAAAACTATCATAGAATTGAAGAAAACATTTTCTTTGCAGAAAATACTTTCTTTGCAAGAAACAGATTTTCAGAAAACACTTTCTTTACAAGAAAAAGAGTTTGAAAAATTCTCTTCTTTGAAAGAAATAGATTTTGAAAAATTGACTAATGAAAATGATGTTCTTAAAAATAAAATTGAAGTTTTAGAAAAAGAAAATAAATTTTTGAAAAATGACATTGTTGATTTTAAAAATAAAATCAAGGAATTGAATGAACCCTCTTCTATTGATAAATGTTCCAATTGTTCTTCTTGTAGTTCTTTAATACTAGAGAACACAGAACTTAGGAAAGCACTAGAAACACGTAGTGTTGATAGTCCTAAAATTGAAGATATTAAAAAGGATGAAAGTAATGAGGTCGGACCATTTAGAAAGAATTCTAGGAACCCCACTAATGAGTCTAAGATTAATTATTTTAGACCACCTAGAAATAACTCTAGGATTTTTATAAATGAGTCTAGAATGAATAATTTTAGACCACCTAGACATGACTCTAGGAAATTCAACGCTTCTAGGGGGGAACAACTTTAGATCACCTAGAACGCATTTGGCTCAACCTAGACATATGCACAATCCTAATGTTATATGTCACTATTGTAATCGGGTAGGACACATTGCACCCGTTTGTTTTGCTAAACATAGAGATTTATGTGTTGATTATGACTATTGTTATCCTAACCCCCAAGGACCCAAAAGAAGTTGGGTACCAAAAACCTATTTTTAGGTTCTTTTTGCAGGTGTGCTTGAAGACTACAATATTGTAGTGGATGCACCAAGCACGAAACCTTAATGCATTAAGGGGGAACGTCGGTTAGTTATCGCATTTTGAATAAAAACGCAATGAGTTGATATGTGCAAATAATCTATATCAGTTTTGGTTGATACATGCTTTAACAAGTTTTATTTTTGAATAATAATTAGTATCAATTGGTTTTATAATAAATGATTGATTCATATTTTGATGAATATTTTTAGTTTAAATAACAATTGGCATAGTTGAGAAAAATGATTGTTATTATTAGTATGCCATTTACTAACTTTTTATATGATCTTGTCTATAACGATTGGTATCGTCAATGGTTTAAATAACTTTTGGTATACTCTTTTTGCTAATGCCAAAAGGGGGAAGAATATGGGCGATATGCATGCTTCAATTAAGGGGGAATTATATTGAATTGAATTGGTTGCATAAATTGTATGTTGAGATAGCATCTATTTAGGGGGAATTCAATATGCATATCTTCCGTTGTTTGTCATTATCAAAAAGGGGGAAATTGTTGGAAATCATGTATATCTATGATATGTGCGCTTTGGTTGTATGAGCATGATTTTCAGGTATAGGTTTTGATGAATGACAAACAATGAAGTCAAGTGTCAAACAACGATATAATATGACAATCAATCAAATGGCGAGAAGCACACTGATGATGGAATTGCATGAACGAGCCAAAGAGTTCAAGACCGAAGACCCAAGACGTAGGTCGTTTGGTAGAACCAATGTAAGGACAACGTTTAAGTTATCTTATCTTTGGCTCAACATTAGGTCATCATAAACATGCATAAAATATTTAATTAAATTATATTTTTCATAAACATGCATCTTTGTGTTAAAACAAAATGATGTTGAAGGTTTTAAACATGTCTTTTAAATATGGGCCTCAACAATCGATTATTTGAATCCGACAATCGATTGTATTAAGACAGTGTGATCTGAAGTTTTTCAAAATAGCAAACAATCGATTGTCTACTTTTAACAATCGATTATTTTGAGACAGTGTGCAACTGAAGGTTTTAAACATCTAAACAATCGATTGTTTTTGTCATACAATCGATTATATTCATAAACAATCGATTGTCATTTTCATACAATCGATTATATTTTGACCGTTCCCACAGAATCAATTATATTTTGACCGTTCCCACAGAATCCTAAATTGATTTTTGAACGTTGAATAACAATCGATTATTTAGTCCATACAATCGACAGTTTAGCCTAAAATCAGGAATCTGTCTTTTGAACGTTGGTCAAACAATCGATTATCTACTCCAAACAATCGATTGTTTGAGCACAGAATCAGGGATTTTATTTGTAAATTAAGCAACGGTTAGCACCACTTTTTCACCTATAAAAAGAGGTCTTTTGAGCTGATTTTAAACACACAACTCCTCCATACATTGTTATACATATTGATCATTTTCAAGCATCATTTTAGAGCTTTTGTTGAGCCATTTGATAGACAACTTTGTGTTGTTCATAGAGCTTATTGTGTATCTCTTTATCCACTCTATTGAGAGAGTATTTGTTGTAAAAGAGAGTTGTTTGAGAAGAAAATATCTTCTCATTTGTCGGGTTTGCTAAGTACCCAAAGTCTTAGTGGTTGAAGTCTTAGGGTGAGGTATCCTCAAGCAAGTGAAGTCTTAAGGTGTGGTACCCTTGAGCAACTGTAACGGTTTGTTAAGCACCCGTAAGCTTGACGAAGATAGTGGAAATCTCGAGAGAGTCTCTCGGGGACTGGACTAGCCACGGGTTGTGGTGAACCAGGATACATCGGTGCGTTCGTTCTTTATTATTTACTTATCGCACTTATTTCATTCCTGCAATTTTTAAATTCCGCAAGTTTACGCTGTTTTTTATTATAACGCTATTCACCCCCCCTCTAGCGTTAAGCGTATATACTAACATATATATATATATATATATATATATATATACAATATATGTACTTACGCTATTCTATGTACTAAGTATAAGTGTGTGAGGTATTACCGTATCGAATACAGCTTATATATATACAATATATGTACTTACGCTATACTATGCACTAAGTATAGGTGTGTGAGGTATTGCCGTATCGAAGACAACTTATATTTATACAATATATGTACTTACGCTATACTATGCACTAAGTATATGTGTGTGAGGTATAACCATATCGAATACCGCTTATATATATATATACAATATATGTACTTACGCTATACTATGCACTAAGTATAAGTGTGTGAGGTACTACCGTATCTAAATCAGCTTATAGATATACAATATATGTACTTACGCTATACTAAGCTCTAAGTATAAGTGTGTGAGGTATTAAGAGGTACTACCGTATCTAATACAGCTTATAGATATACAATATATGTACTTACGCTATACTAAGCTCTAAGTATAAGTGTGTGAGGTACTACCGTATCGAATACAACTTATATATATATATATATATATATACAATATATGTCATTACGCTATACTATGCACTAAGTATAAGTGTATGAGGTATTACCGTATCGCATACAACTTATATATATACAATATATGTACTTACGCTATACTATGCAATAAGTATAGATGTATGAGGTTTTACCGTATCGAATACAGCTTATATATATATATATATATATATATATATATATATATATATATATATATATATAATATGTACTTACCTATATTATGCACTAAGTATTAGTGTATGAGGTATTACCGTATCGAATACAGCTTATATATATACAATATATGTACTTACGCTATATTATGCACTAAGTAGTAGTGTATGAGGTATTACCATATCGAATACAGCTTATATATGTAATTACGCTATACTATGCACTAATTATAAGTGTATAAGATAATACCATATCGAATACATCTTATATATATATATATATATATATATATATATATATTTGAAATAGCAACCAATGTTGGTCACTATTTTGGTCAGAAGATCAGAAAACAACGACCAAGGTTGGTCGCTATTTCTAAAAATTCAAAACTATTTTACCCACCAAAATAGCGACCAACTTTGGTTGTTATTTTAATTGCAGAACTGTCAAAACCGGGATCCCTTCCCATTCTTTCTAATACTTTTCCAATATCCATCTTTTCTCTCTCACACTCAAACCCCACCCCCTTCTAACTCCCACCACCAGGCCCCACCCACGCCACCAATGACCACCGCTCAACTGCCACCGTTGCCTCTGTCGTTTCCTCTGCCGCTGTCGCCTCTGCCGTCACATCCTAAAAATTTAAGGTTAGAATTAAAAACCTAGGGGTTCAATTAGTGTTTTAATTGATTATTGTTTTAACCTAGAATTAGTGTTTCAATTATTATTTAACATCATATTTTATATAAACCTAGGGTATAGATGTATTTATCATTATTTATTTTTTATAGAAATATAGGGTTTAGGGTATGGGTTGAATATTTAGGCTAGGCTTTCTTGAGTATTTCTCCTTCAATATTTTAGTAAGCAATAGATACTAATTTAATGTCAAAGACTTGTAGGTAGATATATATTAGGGTTTTAATTGAACTTTTAGTTTAATCTTGATTAGTTTCTAGGTAGATAAAAATAATATAGACACATGATAGTATATTTGGATATTTAAACCTTTAGGATATGACTTGAACTTTTGTGGATATGAATTGAACCTTTTAGGTATGAGTTGATGCTTTTAGGATATAAATTAAACTTTTTAGTTTAAGTTAAAACTCATAGGATATGAATATAACTATTAGGATATAAATTGAACCTTGAATCATTGTATTGTCTTGACGCTTTAGTTATAAATAGAAATTTTAGGATATGACTTGAAGCTTTTAGGTTAAGACTTGAACTTTTAGGAAAAGACTTGAGCCTTTTAGGTATGAGTTAGAGCTTTAGGATATAAATTGAACTTTCTAGTTTAAGTTTAAACTCGTAGGATATGAATATAACTTTTAGGATATAAATTGAACCTTGAATCTTTGTATTGTCTTGAAGCTTTAGTTATAAATAGAAATTTTAGGATATGACTTGAAGCTTTTAGGATATGACTTGAGCCTTTTAGTTATGAGTTGAAGCTTTAGGATATAAATTGGAACTTTTTAGTTTAAGTTTAAACTTGTAGGATATGAATGTAACTTTTAGGATATAAATTGAACCTTGAATCTTTGTATTGTCTTGAAGCTTTTGTTATAAATAGAAATTTTAGGATATGACTTGAAGCTTTTAGGATATGACCTGAACGTTTAGCATATGACTTGAGTCTTTTAGGTATGACTTGAAGCTTTAGGATATAAATTGAATTTTTTAGTTTAAGTTTAAACTCCTAGGATATGAATATAACTTTTAGGACATAAATTGAACCTTGAGCCCTTTAGGTATGAGTTGAAACTTTAGAATATAAATTGAAGCATTTAACAATGAGTTGAACCTTTAGGATATGCATTGAAATTTTGGTTTATGTTTTGGAATTTTAGATTGCGGGAGGTAAACGGTCAGAAGAGGTTGATGACGTTATTAGACATGCAATGGAACTTTCACCAAGAATAACTAAGATAAAGTAGTAATTGTTGTTCTAATTAGCGACATTGATGATGAGAATGCAATGGCATGTGTTGCACTAAGTGATGGTGTAGGTAGGAATTTAGTATTCCCTAAGTAGATAAAAGAAGAGATAAAAAGTAATTATCTACTTCATTTTCCATGAGAAAAACAAGTTTAATTGAGAGTGACGAGGTTGATAAAGATGGAATGTGTTCCATCGATCATGACGATTCCCGTAAAAAGGGGATTATAAGACTGTATGATGACAAAGATTTTAGGAAGCTTTGTACTTGACTTTCTTCCAAGGTTAATAAATACAAGCTGAATGTGATATTGCTGATAGTTCGTCGGATTCAGACGATGATTTCACGGACAGAAGTATGGAAATTTCGATAAAAAGAATTAGAGGTTGAATATTTTTACCTCTAATTCTTTGTATCAATATTTCTATACTTCTATCCGTCTAATCGTCATCTGAATCCGACGAACTATCACCAATATCACATTAAGCTTGTAATTATTAACCTTGGAAGAAAGTAGAGTACAAATCTTCCTAAAATCTTTGTCATCATAGAGTTTTATGATCCACGTTTTATGGGAACTGGCACGACTGACGGAAAATAGTCCATCTTTATCAACCTTGTCGCTATCAATTAAACTTTTTTCCCCTCTAGGAAAATGAAGAAGAGAATTTCTCTATAACCTCTTTTATCTTCTTAGGAAATGTTAAATCTTACCTTCACCATCACTTTTTTGAAACATATGTCGTTGGCTTCTCACTTTCGTTGTAGCTAATGAGATAAACAATTGATCAAAGACACACCCTATCAGGTACTGTATCCAAGTGATTCTCCGTATCCAAGCTCATCCCGAGTAAGAGTACCATGAAGAGGTTTATGACGTTATTAGACATGCAATGAAACTTCCACCAAGAATAACTAAGATAAAGTACCTGGCAGAATGTGCCTTTTATTGTTATTTTCATTAGCGACTATGATGATGAGAAGGCAATGGCACGTGTTTCAAATAGTTATGGTGTAGGTAGGAATTTATTATTTCCTAAGTAGATAAAAGA
The DNA here is from genome assembly GCA_034376525.1 of Nicotiana benthamiana. NCBI lineage: Eukaryota > Viridiplantae > Streptophyta > Magnoliopsida > Solanales > Solanaceae > Nicotiana > Nicotiana benthamiana. The sequence goes on from CM067323.1 coordinate 60,514,386, forward strand.
AGAGCTTATAGAGTATCTATGTACTTCATTTTCCATCAGGAAAAGAAGTTTGATTGAGAGTGACAAGGTTGATGAAGACAGAATGTGTTCCATCGGTCCTGGCAATTCCCATAAAGCGGCGATCATAAGACTCTATGATGACAGAGATTATAGGAAGTTTTGTTCCAAATTTTCTTTCAAGTCTGATCCAATAAGTTTAATGTGATAATTGTGATATTTTCTTCGTATTCAGACACTGATTTAACAAAAGTATGGAAATGCTCTTAAAAAAGATTTAAGAGCATTTCTATACTTTTGTCGGTCAAATCAGTCTCTGAATCATTATAAATATCACAATTATCACATTAAACTTGGTGGATCATACTTGAAAGAAAATTTAGAACAAAACTTCCTATAATCTTTGTCATCATAAAGTCTTATGATCCCCGCTTTGTGGGAACTGACACGACCGACGTGAAATATTCCGTCTTCATCAACGTTGTCACTATCAATCAAACTTCTTTTCCTCTTGGAAAGTGAAGTAGAGAATTTCTCTATAACCTCTTTTATCTACTTAGGAAATATTAAATCCTACCTATACCATCACTATTTTGAAACACATGTCGTTGGCTTCTCATTATCATTGTAGCTATAGAGATAAACGATTGATCAAAGACACACCCTGTCAGGTACTGTATCAAAGTTATTCTCTGTATCCAAGTTCATCCCGAGTAATAGTACCGCGAAGAGGTTGATTACGTTATTAGACATGCAATGGAACTTCCACCAAGAATAACTAAGATACAGTACCTGGTGGAATGTGCCTTTAATTGTTCTTCTCGTTATAGCGACAATGATAATGAGAAGGCAATGACATGTGTTCAAATAGTGATGATGTAGGTAGGAATTTAGTATTTCCTAATTAGATAAAAGAAGAGATTATAGAGTAATTCTATACTTCATTTTCCATCAGGAAAAGAAGTTTGATTGAGAGTGACAAGGTTGATGAAGACGGAATATTTTCCGTAGGTCGTGTCAGTTCTTATAAAGCGGGGATCATAAGACTCTATAATGCCAAGAGATTATAGGAAGTTTTGTTCTAAATTTTCTTTCAACTCTAATCCACCAAGTTTAATATGATAATTGTGATATTTATTCGGATTCAGAGACTGATTTGACCGACAAAAGTATAGAAATGTTCTTAAGTTAAGAGCATTTCTATACTTTTGTCGGTCAAATCAGTCTCTGAATCCGAATAAATATCACAATTATCACATTAAACTTGATGGGTCAGACTTGAAAGAAAATTTAGAACAAAACTTCCTATAATCTTTGTCATCATAAAGTCTTATGATCCCTGCTTTATAAGAACTGACACGACCTACGAGAAATATTTCGTCTTCATCAACGTTGTCACTATCAATCAAACTTCTTTTCCCCTTGGAAAGTGAAGTAGAGAATTTCAATATAACCTCTTTTATCTACTTAGGAAATGTTAAATCCTACCTACACCATCACTTTTTTTGAAACACATGTCGTTGCCTTCTTATTATCATTGTAGCTAATGAGATAAACAATTGTTCAAAGACACACTCCGTCATGTACCCTATCCAAGTTATTCTCTGTATCAAAGTTCATCCCGAGCACGAGGAAAATCATCAAAGCCACCAGAAAACTTTATGCTGCCAATGAAGCAAGATGAGCTATTCAATGAAACTCGTATTATAAAGAAGAAGAAAGAGACGGGTTCAGAAAGGAGGGTCGAGCCTCGACTTCATACATGTAAGTTTTTTACTTTTCATTAAATATTTTGATTTATTTTTATATAGAATTTGAAATACTAATTCAATATAATTTTTCATATATGTTCAATTCGCTTCACAGCTAATGTGGGGGAATTCATATGCAGTCAACCACCTAATGAACCGAGCGAGGCAATCCAACTTTCAGACGAGGATACCGAAAGAACACTCCTTCAGTATTTTATATACTATTGTGTTAGTTCTAATATGTTAGAACTAATTTACATTGTGTTAGTTATATTGTGTTAGAACTAATTTACATACCAATTTAGTATTATATTAATTCTCTTTAGTTAGAATGGGCTTATAATAAGCGTTAAATTAATTTTGTTAGCTTAATGTATTAGTTCTATTAAAGTTTATTTTTTGTTGCTTAATTGCTTTTTATTGTTGTTGTTGTTGTTGGCATAAAATGCCGATTTAGGAAATTGGTATGGCTGGCAGGTGGTGTAGCTGCAGAAACAGGCCGTTTCTGGCAAAATAATACACAGAAAAGCGACCAAAGTTAGTCTCTATTTGGTCGCTATTCAAGTAAAAAAATTATTTTTCTGGAGAAAAGCGACCAACATTATTCGTTATTTTCCCAGATTTCTAAAAAAGCGACCAAATTTGGTCGCTATATCATTAAAAAATTTTTTTGCTAATATAGAGACCAAATATGGTCGGTACTATTTAAAAATTAAATTAAATTCACGTATTTAGGGACCAAATTTGGTAGCTAAATTAATAAAATAAATAAATAATTGATAAAATAGCGACCAATAGTGGTCTCTAGTTTCAATATTTTAAAATATAATTTTTGGATTAGAGACCACAGTTGGTCGCTTTTTAACGATTAATATTAAATAAATAAAAAATATTTTTTATTTAGGGACCAACTTTGGTCGCAAAATTATATTATTAAATTAATATAGCAGCCAAAGTTGGTCTCTATTGTCAACATCCGGAAAAATGGGTCCATTTAGATTAGAGACCAAAGTTGGTCGCTAAGCTTTGGTCCCTAAATAAAATGGACCATAAATATAGATACCAGACTACTTTGGTCGCTTTTTAGCCAAAAACAACCAAAGTTAATCGCTTTTTGTGATCGTTTTTTCCCGAATTTCTAGTAGTGATAGAAATAGATTGTCACTTTTGTAAGAGAAAAAATCTAACAAGGACTGGTTAGCACAAAATAAGTTTCACAAATGATCAACTAGAGAACTTGCTAACAAAAGGATTAAGTAAAGTTCATCATATATACTTGAGTTCCAAGTAAGGTGTGTTTGTCATTTTTACACCACCTAATTTGAGGGAAAGTGTTGGAATAATATGAGGACAAAAGTGTCATTGTCTACAAGTTAGTTAAGTGGTTAAGTAAGTAGCAAGGAGTTAGTTAAACTTGTACTCTATATATGCATCCGAATACCTTAACAATGATCAATCAATGAGAATTCTTCCCTCCTATCTCTCATTTCTATCTTCGTCCTCCTCAAATTACATCATGGTATCAAAGCATTTAGCTCAGAAGATTTCGAGGCTATAATTTCCTTTTGCAACTTTATTTCTTCTTAATTTTGAAATTTTGTTCTCATTCTGTTTTCTTCTACAATTGGTATTCTGTGTTTGCAATTCATTCATACACCATTTAATGCTATATAAAATAGTGGTGGTAAAATGGATTAAAAAATTATTATTAATTCATATTATCCATTAAAAATAAGTTAGATAAAGCTTTTTAAATATATGTCAAATATAGATACGAACCATATTATCCACTTAAAAAATATATAACCACCCAATGGATAATTAAAAATGTATTTAACTTTTACACTTGTAAAGACTCAATTTGGCGATTTCTCAAGTTTGAGAGACTAGTAATTCTCTAAAAAATGATCATATTCAAGAAGCCACGGATTAAATAGATATCCTTGTTATCCCCCGGTTAACCCATTTTCTATCCGTGTTAAAAATGAACCGTCAGATGATTTATCCATTTTTAAATTATCCATTAAAATGCGACCCCACCTTCCCGTTTCCCAGTCCTATATCCTAGTAATGACACAGTTTAGTAACAAAAGTATGCATGAGCACAAATTATTAATAGGACTTTTTGAATATCAGCAAAGAAGAGCTGGAGAAGATTATATTTTAAATATGCCATGACATTCTAAGTGGCTATAAAACTTAAGGATGCCATTAAAGGAAATTCATCTCATGCATGAGATTGAAGTGAACAACCACGGGAGACTGTTATACTACATCCAATTAAAAGTTCACAGAAAGTAGATGAAGTACACATTATTTTACATTACGTCCATCACCATATCAGAATCCTACATCACCTGAAACCATAAGAAAACACATACATCAGTCAATAAGCAAGGAGACTTGCAAATATAATTTCTACATTTTAATTAGCAAAAGTTCAATGCAAAAAAGAAATTTTGAGGCAATGATGCGGTTCCTTATACCACTAGAACTATTGAAAGAGGATATGAGAGTTTCCTCAAGGAAAAATAAACGTATTTTGGTCGAAAAAAGGAAGTAAACACTTCAAGGAAATAGAGGAATAGTGAATTACTTGAGCTTTCTTGTTGCATGGATTGGGGACATCACATAAACTCTCAATTACGATGAGAAGTGGATTGTCTAAATCCTGCCTGAAGCCACAATATTCTTTCAGAGCAGTAAAAGCTCGTCATCAAACAAAAGATCAAAAACCTCACACCCAAATTCCATCGTCATCAGTATCACACCGTAGCCTTAGTTGCAATCTAATCCAAGATTTGTATAATACACCATAAAATATGTTTCCGTACTGCATCTCGTAGCTAGGAATTTCTCTTTCTGTTGGTCTTTCGCTTAACTGCTGTTTGATGTCAGAATTTAGGGTTTCCATTGGAACAAGTTGGTGAATGCATGTTGTTTCATCTTTAATTTTATTGTTTTATTAGTAGCTTTTTGGCGACAGAGACCGCCACAAATAGCAAACAAATGCGCCTGAAAATATATTTGGTGGGGACTACAAATATCGCCACAGAAAGTGATCACTGCAAGTAACCACTTCAACAGGCGACATAAAGCACCACTTTTAGTGGCGATATTTGTAGTCGTCCCCAAGTACATTATTCTTTTAAATTAATATTTTTCTCATAGAAAATATTAGCTAATTCAAACTATAACTATTTTTTTCCATATAAATTTTTTGTAAAAATTTTCTGCCGAGGCTTGGACCAATGTGAATGTGCATATGCCCTTGTTGCATTACTGTTTGCATTATTATTATTATTATTGTTATCGTATATTGTTAGCTTTTGTAGCAAAGAAGGTAAATGATATTCTCGAGGGAATTTCTCCCCTAACTAATATAATAACAGTACTTTAATGGGCATATCTCGTAAGTACCATAGTGCGCACAAGTTGTAAGTTAAGAAGAGAAAAGAAAAAATTAAATGAGTTGTTAGAGAACGGGAATCAAGATCTTTATCATGATAGTGCAAAATTAAGCAAATTTTTCATTCATTATTCGTTTGCATCATTAGGATGCATGGTACTCTTGTTATTTTTCGTTTCTTCAGTATTGGAATGTCTCTGTTTCTGTAAATTCAGCTACCCAAGTATTGGAATATCTCTGTTTCCTTTTGAGGAGGGGAAATTTCGTTTTGTTATTTTTTCTTTTAAACAAGATTCACAAGTTGGTAGTGCCTCCACTTTCAATGAACTTAAAGGTCCATCTTTGACCAATCTGAAAATTATATTTAGATTTATATGACCCAAATGCAAGTGTCATAAATATGTTTCACGGAAAAACGTTTTCTCTTACTTGGTAAATCAACATTATTCAGTTCTTTAGGTGGTAACGGTTTAGGAATAGAGTCAACAACAAAAAGACCATTAATCAAGGTAGCCGAAGAGAGATAACGCTTATTGTGGGTAATAACACATTTATCAACGTCATGACAATTAAAGTCATAACCATCTCTCATAGCGCTAGAAACGAAATTAAATTCCTTCTAACGGAAGGTACATATAATGTGTCTTTTAAAGCTAAAAACCTACCACTACCAAACGAAATACTAATATTTTCTAATGCTAAAGCTGGGGCTGCTGAACCGTCTGCTTGATAAATATTGATTTCTCCTCTACTTAGTCGGCGCGTTACCTGAAACCCTGCAAATAAGTGCAATATGATTAGTGGATCCCGAATCTACACACCATGACATGGTATAAACAACCGCTAAAAATGTTTCAATGACAAGTAGATGTAAATCACCTGGTTTATTTTTCAGCTTGGCCGATAAGTTGGACACTGCTTCTTATGATGTCCGGGCTGCTTGCAGTGATAACGCTTGCCCTTAGCCTTTTTCACACCAGCAGTCGCGCCACCAACAGAGGATTTTTTAGCCTTTTTCTTTTTATGCCCGCCTCCCGGCTTAGAAGAAGAACCTGCCTCAAAATTCAATGCCAGGGGAGGAGCTTGGGACTTAATAATAATCTCTGCCGACTGCAGCTCATTTAGCAATGTCGCAAGGGACAAATCCATTTTGTTCATGTTATAATTCAGGCGAAACTGATGAAAGCTGTTAGGAAAAGTCTGCAGTATCATTTCAACCTGCGTATACTTATCAATGTTAGCTCCAAGGACCTCCAGTTCATTCAGAAGACTCATCATCTTCAGAACATGGTCCCTTACCGATGAACCTTCAACCATTTTGGTATTCAGAAGGGCTTTCATGGCAGTCTGCTTAGCCGCACGATTCTGATCTTCGAACATTTCTTTGAGATTTTCTAGAATGTCATAAGCAGACTCCATCGACTGATGCTGATGTTGCAGAACATTCGACATGGATTCCAAAATGTAACACCGCGCCATCACATCAGCCTTAATCCATTTCTGGTAAGCCTTTTGTTCATCATCTGTGGCATCATCTCAAAGTTTTTTAGGACACACCTCATCGAGCACAAATTTGTACTCTTCAGCAATTAGAACAATATCCAAATTTCGTTTCCAATCAACATAATTTGGACCCTCAAGTTTGTTTGGGGTAAAAATAGCAATAAGAGGATTGAAAGCAGTCATTATCAATCTGGGAGACATTAAATATTTAAATAGATCAAATCATTTTGTATTATGAACATTAAAAGTTAGAACACATTATATATATACAATCTATGCACCTTGAACAACAAATTTCGATGGGAAAGACGCTATTCTTGCAATATACATATATAATGACAGATTTTCATCCATAAACTTAAACAGGTCATACTCAGATGGAGAGTAAACCATTAATTTAAGCCAAGTGAATATCAACATTCAACATATATTAGTTCCATTGAACCAATATGCATACTCATATGGAGAGTAAATTCAAATAATCAACGACTAGTATAACATTGTGATTATTCATAATATTTTTATCCGATATGGAAGAAGACCTACGTCAACATATAAAAATATTATTAATAAGCTCCTATTCTCAGTCACCAAGCTATCTAGCACAATTCTTTACTTCTATCCAATTTCTCTTCACTAGATTCTAGGTTTGAGTGACATGCATGAGGGTTTTCAATTGTTAGATCAAAATCAAAGAATAGGACACCCTTCCCTTTGCTTAACTAAAAAAAATGGGGAATTGGGTTAGGTATTTTACCTATAAAAGTATAGATGAAGAAAATAACTTAAAATTTTCCCGGCCAGGATAGTTTTGGAGGATCAATTTGATGAAAAATACTTTCTCTCTCAAGAACTCTCTCTTACCTCTCTCTTGTTTGTTTAGAGAATGTGTAAAAAATGAGGGGTTGGGGTGTTTTATTAGAAAAGGGTCGAGTTTAAAAATTTTAAAAAATTGATGTTTTTGACGGATCCACGGTCAATTATGTGATCGTATAGTTGACATGCGGTCCGCAGATTGGACCGCATAATGGTCCCAAATTGTAGGCCTCTCTGTTTGGGTATGCGGTGAGAATGTCGTCCGCATACCCATTTTGCGGTCACAGATAGCACCGCAGAATTGACCTCCCACAAATCCTAGAGAAATTTATGCCACAATTATGCGGTCCGCTTATTGGTTATGCGATCGCTTAATGGATCGCATTTTCAACATCTAATTTGGCTACTCTCTGATTCACTCTGAGGTCGATATGCGGTAGGCACACCTGATCTGCGAATGCATTTCTGACCGTAGAAATGACATTTTTTCAAAAAAATTTGACTCTATATTTTAAGTAGAAAATCAGTAGAAAAGGGGTCCAACACATAGGAGGACCTGACTCTATGAGTTGCTAGGACTTTGAGCACTCATTTTCACGGGGTCTTACATCCTCCCCCGCTTAAGATCATTCGTCCTCGAATGAGAACTTCGTAATTCAAATGGTTTGAAAACATGATATGCAAGTTCCTAAGTTTTCACTAACTCTTTATAATTTAGAAAATTTTTGACAGAGTTCCCTTTGTTATACGGACATATCCACCTGTCAGTGAGTACCAAGACACATTTTCAAGCACCATTACACAATTCTTGCTATCCCTATAACAGTTATACAATGTATGACCTTCATATTTATACATATTCAACCTCTCGACACACTTTTAACCATTTTGGTAAACCATTTAGCAATTAAATTAAGCATTAATCGTTTGTACTATCAAAACCATTTACCTATCACAAGAGTATGATACAGTTAATCATTTCAATACAATTCCTCTATGCAAAATTAATCATTATTTCCTTACATCACCCTACCATGGGCTAATTATCTACCACAAAAACATACAAAATTTTGGGCACAACTTGAAGAATTATAATGGTGAAGTATTTAGGAACTTATACACAAAATGGGACACAATGTTAGTTTGCTTAGGGACAAGGATTCACATGACTACTCCTAGACCTGCTCAAACAAATGGGGGTTATTTTACTTTCATCTCATCTTCCACGTGGCCTCCTAGGCTTGTTGGTTTCGCCACAACACCTTAACTGAAGTGATCTCCTTATTTCGTAACCTACGGACCTGTCTATCAAGAATAGCAACCGAATTCTCTTCATATGATAGCTCTTCAGTAACCTTGATGTCTTCAACTGGCACGATGGTGGAAGGATCCCCAACCACTTTCCTTAACATGGACACATGGAACACCTGGTGCACTAATGACATATTAGGGGGCAACTCCAACCTATAAGCAACTTTTTTGATCCTTTGAATAATCTGATAAGGCCCGACATATCTAGGACTTAACTTTCCTTTCTTCCCAAACCGCATGACTCCCTTCATGGGAGACACCTGCAAGAATACCCAATCACCCTCTTGAAGATTCAATACTCTTCGACGCACGTCCGTATAGTATTTCTGGCGACTCTGAGTGATCTTCATCCTTTCTTGAATAACTTTAACTTTTTCCATGGCCTGGTGCACGAGATCCAGCCTTATCAATTCTGCCTCGCCTACTTCGAACCATCCTATCGAGGACCTACATCTCCTCCTATACAATGCCTCAAACGGGGCTTTCTGGATGCTAGCATGGAAGTTGTTATTGTAAGAAAATTCTATAAGGGGAAATGATCATCCCAATTACCCTTGAAATCCAAGACACAAGCCCGCAACATATGTTCAAGCGTCTGATTTTCCTCTCTGCTTGACCATCAGTCTGTAGATGAAAAACCGTGCTGACGTTCACCTGAGTACCCAATCCTTGCTGAAATTTCTTCCAAAAGTTAGCTGTAAACTGAGCCACTCGATCCAAAATAATAGAAAGTGGAGTACCATGAAGTCTCACTATTTTCTTGATTTACAATCAAGCATATTGTTCTGCAGTATCGGTAGACTTGACTGGCAAGAAGTGAGCTGATTTGGTGAGTCGATCCACTATCACCCAAATTGAGTCGAACTTATGCTGAGTGCGAGGTAGTCCTGTCACAAAATCCATGTTGATCATCTCCCATTTCCACATTGGTATCTCTATAAGCTGGGTTAGCCCACCAGGCCGCTGGTGCTCGGCTGTTACCTGCTGACAGTTCGAGCATTTAGATACGAAGTGTGCCACATCCCTCTTCATACCGCTCCACCAATAAATTTCCTTGAGATCGTGATACATTTTTGTAGAACCTAGGTGCACCGAATACCTAGAATGATGAGCCTCCGCCATTACCCTTTACCGAAGGTTATCTACATCTAGAACACATAGCCTACCTTAACATCGCAACACACAATCATTGCCGCCGAGTGAGAATTCCAAAATCTTGCTACTGCGAATCGCGTCCTTTATTTGTGCCAATGCTGGATCAATGAACTGCTTTTCTTTGACTTCAGCTACAAGCGACGACTTTGCTACGTTGTGCACCATAATCTCCTCCTCATTTGGGATCGAGATACCAACCCAAAGGCTGGCCAATTGATAAACCTCTCGAGCTAGGAACCTCTGATCCGCTCCCAAGTGAGGAAAACTACCCATGGATTTCTGACTGAGGGCGTCGGCCACCACGTTCGCCTTTCCTGGATGGTACAAGATGTTCAGATCATAATCTTTGAGTAATTCTAACCACCGTCGCTACCTCAAGTTTAACTCCTTCTGCTTGAACAAATATTGGAGACTCTTGTAGTCCGAGAACACATCCACATGGACCCCATAAAGGTAATGCTGCCATATTTTTAAGGCAAACATAACTTCTGCAAGCTCCAAATCATGCGTCGGGTAATTCGTCTCATGATTCTCGAGTTGCCTGGAAGCATACGCTAAAACCTTCCCATGATGCATGAGCACACACCCTAAACTAACCTTGGAGGCATTGCAATACACCACAAATCCTTCCATGCCTTTCGGCAAGGCCAACACTGGTGCTGAGATCAATCTTGACTTCAATTCCTGAAAATTTTTCTCACAAACATCAGACCATTGGAACTTGACTGATTTCTGCGTCAATTTAGTTAATGGGGAGGCGAGGGTAGAGAACCCTTCCAAAAACCTCTGATAATAACCTGCTAACCTCAAAATGCTATGAATCTCCGTCGGGGTCGTATGTCTAGGCCAATTCTTCACTGCTGCAATCTTTTGGGGGTTCACTTGAATCCCCTTATCGGAAACAACATGCCCCAGAAAAGCGACAGACTCCAACCAAAATTCACATTTTGAGAATTTAGCGTACAACTAGAGCTGATGAAGAGTTTGCAAAACTGCCCTGAGATGATCGGCATGACCCTCCCTGCTTCGCGAATGAACGAGGATGTCGTCAATAAAAACAACCACGAATGAGTCTAGAAATGGCTTGAAGACTCGATTCATAAGATCCATGAAAGTTTTCGGGGTGTTGGTTAGCCCAAAAGACATGACCAAGAATTCAAAATGACCATAGCGGGTTATGAAGGCGGTTTTAGGAATATCCTGCTCTGATCTTCAATTAGTGATGCACTGATCTCAAATCAATTTTGGAGAAGAACTTCGTACCTTGCAATTGGTCGAAAAAATCATCTATCAGGGACAAAGGGTATTTATTCTTGATGGTGACCTTGTTAAGCTGTCGATAGTCGATACACATCCGAAGTGACCCATCCTTCTTCTTAACAAAAAGAACTGGAGTACCCCATGGCGAAACAATCGGTCGAATGAACCCCTTCTCTAATAAATCCTTCAACTGCTCCTTTAACTCTCGTAATTCTGCTGGCGCCATCCTGTATGGTGGGATAGATATTGGCTGGGTATCTGGCAACACATCAATCCCGAAGTCAATCTCCGTATCTAGCGGAATCCTTGGAAGCTCATCTGGAAATACCTCCGGAAATTCATTTAAAGCTGGCACGGATCCGAGGGCAGGCACATCTGAAGTGGTGTCCGCCACCTGGACCAAATGATAGATACACCCCTTCTTGATCATCTTTGAAGCCTTAGGGTATGAAATAAACCTACCTTTCGGCATTCCCTCTCCACTCAATCACCGGCTCGCTGGGAAACTCGAGTCTCATGACTCTCATCGACAGTCAAGTTTAGAAAAGCACTAATAAGGCCAGTATATTCCCATAATCACATCAAAATCCACCATCCCAAGCTCAATAAGATCAGTCGTAGTAATACGACCACATATCGAGACAACACAATTATTATAAACTCGCGCGGCTGTAATAGAATCCCCAACCGGAGTCGATACAGAGAACGACTCAAGAAGTTGTTCCGGCTCAATCCCAAAACTCGAAGCAATGAATGGGGTGACATAAGACAAAGAAGACCCAGGGTCAATAAGAGCATAACAATCAATGGCCTGAACAGACAAGATTCATGTAACCACATCTGGAGAAGACTCAGCATTCTGGAGACTACTCAAAGCATAGAACCGGCTCGGTCCACCTCTACCAAGAACCCCACCCCTATCTGAACCACGCCCTACTGGAGCTGGAGGACGCACAGATAATGTAGCAACTGAAGAGCTGGATGGCGGGGCGAATCCCCTACCCATGCCCGTCTAGGTGCGCAACAGTTCCACTGAACATGACCTCTCACCCTCGCAATTATAACACACCGGGATGTCCAAATAGCAAGTCTCCGTGTGGAACCTCCCATACTTGGGACATGTATCTACCCTCAACTGCTGGGGCCTCACCCTCGAATGACTGGACTGGTGGAACCTCCTGTTGTCAGATCCTGGTCTCGAAGAACTACCCTGCCGATAGTTGTGCACAGATGGTGGGGCGCTTGCTGAAAACTGAACATATGACAAGGATGGCCCTGATGGCCCTCTCCCCGGAGCTGACCTCTCTGAGTGACCCATTGACCGGGACCTACTGCTACTGTCCCTATCTTCCCGTATCTTCAACTTTCTAGCCTCTGTGGCCTGAGCGAACTCACAATCTTTCCATAGTTCATATTTGAGTGCAAGGCCGCTCTAGCAGACTCATTTACCACCAATGGACTAAGACCCTGAACAAATCACCGAACTCGAGCACTCATGGTCGACACCAACTGAGGAGCATACTTGGACAATCTTACAAACTCCATATGGTACTCTTAAAAATCTCATGTTGCCTTGCTTAAGAACCTCGAACTCTGTGGCACGGGCTGCCATTGTCTCGGCAGGCAAGAAATGATCCATAAAAGCATCCACAAATTCCTCCCATCTAGCCGGAGGGCTCCCCTCCTCTCAGGAATCCTCCCACATCTTGAACCACGAGCGTGTCGCTCCCTTCAACCTATAGGAAGCCAACTCAACCCCCTCTGATTCTGTGGATTTCCTCACATGAAGGTTCTTGTACATCTCATCAAGAAAATCATGCAGATCGGCCTCCGGGTTTGTGCCTGAAAACTTTGGAGGGGCCAATCGCAGAAACTGGTGGATTCTGGAGCTGGCAGTATCTCCCTGTACGCTGGAGGACATAGGAGCATCGTGGGATCTCTGAGTCTGAGCAGCCACTAACTGGAACAACATAGGATAGCTCCCCTAAGGTCCCCATCAGAATCCTCGCGACTGAAATTTGAAGCAATGCCAGGATTAGGAATATCGGCAGGAGGGATGGTGACGCCCTCTCCCGTTGCTGGGACATGAGTGTTTGGATCTAGAAGGGACCGGCCAGGCAGATTCAAAGCTGGGGAGTCACTCTTGCCCACGACGTCAGGTACGTGTCCCACGATCATACTTGGGATGACGCTGGCCTTAAGGCCGAGTCTAATCTTCTTCTTAGGTGCCATCTGTGAAAATTTCAGAACAGGGCACGAGAGACACAAGTACTTTCACTTTTCACTTCACCGCACGAAATGGAATAACAAAGAAAGGAGTAGTTTTCTAAATGCCCGTGTAGCCCCTACTTATATATGTGGTCGACAACACACCGATAAGAAGAGCTCTACTAGGAACGGCTCCAAGACACCCTAGGACTCTTTTTTTTAAAACCTTAGGCTCTGATACCAAGTTTGTCACGTCCCAAATTCGAGGTACATGACCGGCACTCAATCGGGTATCCCCAATCGAATGGACCTGGGTGCCTTTCCTGACCCACGAGTTACCCCACATTTTCCACCCTTATTACCTTGGCCACCCTTATCACACCAACCCGCACCTTATTACACCGTGTTTCTGCACGCAACCCAACCCGTCGTACAGTTTCAATTCATAAAAAGGACAACCAAACAACAATTCACAACGATAAACAAACAAGGACACCTCAAGACATCAAAACAACAGTGTTACAAGTGTTTCCATAGCTATTAGAACCAATTCCATTACTTTCAACAGTTCGTGCTCAATTCAAGTTACCACAGTTGCCCACAACATTTCAGGTACATTGTTATCACAATTAATCTCGTTTCACCATTTACGGATTCCTTCAATCACTTGTTATTCAACTATTACCACAAGGTGCATTCACAACCAAACCAGTCACAAGAAGCTTACAGATAATAGATATAGATATCAGCTACCAAACAATTCACATACCAAGCAAGGCGATTTCACAAGAATCAAGGTTCGCCATACGTACCTGGAGTCGAATTCTCTTGCTAAGCTCCTATTCTCAAACACCAAGCTATCTAGCACAGTTCTCTACTTCTATTCAATTTCCCTTTACTAGATTCTAGGTTTGAGTGACATGCGTAAGGGTTTTCAATTGTTAGATCAAAATCAAAGCATAGGACTCCCTTCCCTTAGTTAACTCAGAAAAAATGGGGAAGAGGGTTAGGGATTTTACCTGTAAAAATGGAGATGAAGACAATAACTTAAAATTTTCCCTTCCCGGATAGTTTTGGAGGATCAATTTGATGAACAATCCTTTCTCTCTCAAGAACTCTCCCTTCCCTCTCTCTTATTTTGTTCAGAGAATGTGTAAAAAATGAGGGGTTGGGGTATTTTATTAGAAAAGGGTCGGTTTTAAAAATTTTAGAAAATTGATGTTCGTGTCGGATCTGCAGTCAATGATGCGATCGCATAGTTGACATGTGGTCCGTAGATTGGATCGCATAATGGTCCCAAATTGCAGGACTCTCTGTTTGGGTATGTGGTGAGAATGCGGTCCGTATACCCGTTCTGCGGTCGGAGATTGCACCACAGAATTGACCTCCATAAATCCTCGAGAAATTTATACTATGCGGTCTGCATATTGTTATGCGACTGCATAATGGACTGCATTTTCAACATCCAATTTGGCTACTCTCTGATTCACTCTACGGTCAATATGCGGTCTGCATACCTGATCTGCGACTGCATTCCTGACCGTAGAAATGATATTTTTCCGGAATAATTTGACTCTAGATTTTAAGTATAAAATTAGTAGAAAAGGGTTCCTACACATATGGGGGCCTAACTCTATGAGTTGCTAGGACTTTGAGCACTCATTTTCACGGGGTCTTACAACTAAGCATTTCGAAATAGTGTTTAAAACTCGGGACTTAAATCATATAGCATGCTAAGAATCATAGAGGCAGTGATAATAATCCCCAATGAATTCAAATAGTCAGCGCACGACCCAAATATATTACAACAATCCAAGTAGGATGTTTACTAATCTGTCTCTAGTCCAAAGCACAGCTTGGACACCACTCGGGGCAGACTAAGCCAAAATTCCCAATCATAAACGACCTCACACACGTCATGGAGTGTGTGTCTCGCCTCAATATAGCGTTACAGTGTGATATATTTAGAAACACACTATTACGTTGATAAAAGATTTTGAACTAAGTTCGGATATAATAAATTGCAACTTATGATAAGAATAGAAGTAAATAAAAATATAAGAAGCTATGATATTAACATTATACATTGAGAATATGAATAAGGCTTAAAACAATTTGATAGTAGTAATTTATAGAAATCAAATCAAAAAAGGAAAAGGAAATAGAAATAGAAATTCCTCACAAAATTCACATTTTCCAAAATCTTTCCCCTTCCCGCCAACGGCCAAAGCCCGGAGATTCTTCTTCTTTTTTATTTGACGACAACAACCCTGCTTGTTCCCGAAACTCATCCCATCACCCGAAGCTAAAACCGTAAATATCCCAAAACGAGTAACCGCAAGTAGCAGTCGTTAGTAACGAAATTAGCGAAGACTCTTTTCTGTATAACAAACTATAAGCACAGCTCACAATCTTCATTTTCTCGATCAGTTTTCCTTTTTCCGCTCTCTGCAAAAAAAAAAATGAAATTCACTGAGATGAAACTCCGCGCCATGAATGCTGTGAAAGCGTACTTCAAAAGGGATTGGAAAAAAAGAGATATGATGAATTCTGAGGAAATTCCCCTGTTCGCATACAAATCGTTGAAGAAGGTACAAATTCCCCTTCTTTTTTTGTCACGGAACTTAAGAATTAGTGTTTCGATAAAAACGTTGATTATGAAAAATGCTGTTATTCAATAAGTTATAATCGAGAGATTATGAGATCAAGTTTTTCTTTATTGTTAATCTTGTTATTGAAAGCTGACCAGAAGATATGCTAAATCCCAGTTCTTAAATTTTGATGGTTGATGAATTTCGTTCTCAGAAGATTCTAAAGTATTACCTAGATAGTCAGTTTGTTTTTTGCAATTCTAAGGCTAGTAGTTTGTATACTTGTTCTTACAGTTCAGTAGGAAATAAGGCAACATTCTGCTTACTTTTCTTAATCTTCAGGAATTTCGATTTTCAGAAGATTTTAAAGTATTGCCATACATACAAATGATTCTGAGATACATGCAACTTTTCATTAGCATTTCGAATCAGTTGCTATTGAATCCTCGCCCCCTATACAGCCTTGAAAGTTGTATATTGCACACTTTACTTGATTTATATGAGAGTACTTGATTGATGTAAAACTAAGATAATCATGTTTTATATATATACTATGATAGCGGAAGAAAATATCAATATCATAGTCTAAAAATTGAATTAGTTTAATGTATTTAAATTCTTGAAAAGCTTGAAGATAGTATAGAAATAGAATGGTGTCAAGTATTTCCTAACATCCCCAAAATAAAAGAGTATCACATCAGTTGGGACGGAGGGATTAATTTGTTTCATGCAATTTCAGAATTCAGCTTCATATGTTTGATCATTTCTTTCTTTGTAAACTTAGTTAGCTGGAAAATATGTATTTTTGCCTCTACCGAGTTAAATTCGTGTGATTGATAAGCTTTTGATGTTAATATAGGTGTATCTTACCCTATTCTGTGTCCTGTTGAGCTCTACTGTTGGATCCTTCTTGCATTTGATCTGGGAAGCAGGGGGCTTCTTCACTGTCCTAATTTTAGCTGCAAGTGTGCTAAGCCTTTACTTTACACCAGCAACGAAAGTGGTACGTGATCGATGACTTGTAGATTGTCTTTGAAATTGTTGAATTATTCTTATTATCCTAAATCTTCTACCTCTGCAGAAGAAGAGGTTCTTATACTTGATGATTTCTGCCTATTCGTTAGGAGCTTCTGTTGGACTTGTTACCGAAAATCACTTTGGAATTGATCAAGGGTAAGACTCAAAAGATATTAAAACACTGTTCGGATTTCTGTTGTTGAATGTACTTTTTAATGCTATCATTTCATATTACCAGGAACCTGATTTTTTTTTTGTTGTTTACAGAGAAAGGCTTCTGTTAATTACTTGTGGTTCCATTATCCTTAGTAACTATAATCATGTTATATATATATATATATATATATATATATATATATATATATATATCCTAAAGGGAAAAAGATGGTATGTTTATTAGGTGCCGAAGAAACTAATGTTTTCCATTTTATTTGAATCTCCTAAATGTTGACTACTGTCTCTCTGAAAATCCTGAAATATGGAGTTGTGTGATTTCCCTACCTAAATGTGCTGTTCTCTTTAACAAGACGAGGGCATTGGATTGGATGAATTAACATAAAACATAGTCATTCTCCGAGCGCTCTATATTGTTCTTACGCGCAATAAGATAAAAGTGGCTACTGTAATGGCTATCCTACATGATTAGTTAGGCTTTCACAGTTCAGAATTCGCATGAATGAGCAAAACTGAGCAATATGACCAGCATTGGCTGTTAGAATGTTGGTTTTTTTATTAGGTTATCAGCTATTGATTTATACTTCTAAATTGATGTGTTGTAATTGAGATTCCCATACCCTGGAATTACTCTCTCTTTCATGGCACTAGCGGACTAGATTAGAGTTAGCACAATGTATCTCATAACTATGTGCTTCTTTGGAAACCTGAAGCAGCTTTCAAGTTCTTGCATTTTCGGCGAGGCCAAATGTTATAGCACTTAGAGTTCCAGATTTTGCACTATGTTTAATGAGAGAAAATAAGCAATATGACCAGATTGTGTAGGCCACTGCATGTGGATATTTTACCCCTGGAGTCTATTCCAATATGGCAAAGGCATTTGTATTGTTTGTTAGTTTCCTACATTATATTGGATCTTGAAGAATTCAATAGAAGTTATAGTATGTGTCTAAGGTTTACCTTTGTTGTTATGTATTCCCTAATAAATAATGTTTCTAATCTGTGTGAAATATCTAACTTCAGAAAGCATTCATGCTTGTTCTGCAGCTTTGTTTTCAGCTTCTTGGGAGGTACAACAATAGGCTTTGGAACTTTTTGGTTTGGAGCTATGTTAACAAGACAAAGAATCGATCTCTACATCGGTTGCCTGCTTCATTCTTACGCCTTTATGTACCTATGGTTTGTCACTGCTTCTGACTTCTTTGGCGGCCACACAACCCGTTGGATGATAAAGGTAACCAGTCGAAGATTTCTCTCAGTTCCCATGCATGTTCCTTAGTTGTATATGAACAAGGACGCATTTAGAGCGAGTTATGCACTGACAATACATTCATATTGAACCTACTGACTCTAGTTCTATGAATGAATAATATGACTGACTTGAACTGCTTTTAATAGGTACTCGCTGTGCTTGTATTGTACATGGGGTACTTTGTGATATATAGCCAAGAGATACTGTACAATGCTCGCTATGGAGATGTTAACTTTGTCAACTGCACATTTACCGTCTTATTCCATTTACCAGCTATAGTGGTCCATGCTGCTAGAGTATATCTGGTTGCAGAAATTGAGCACTACAGACAGAATTAAAGCTTTGACGATACAGTAAAGCTACCATTTCGCCTTTGGGAAATAACTATAGAATAAATAGGGAGTAGAATGCACAGCTTAAAAGATGTGAAATTACAAATGATGTACAAATATTCCTCTAACTCTGACTACTACATTTTACTGATTGAATGAGGAATTTATAGTTCTTGGCAAATACTGAGTGTTGATTACCCCATCGGTCATAGATATACTTTGTGATTAAGAAAATTTTGAATAGACAAGACTATTTGGATTTTAAGATGATTAGTCCATTACCTACTTACCTCAAAATGAGCAAATTAAACTGTTACAATTTCGATTTTGGGGGTCTCATTTGAACAATACGTAAGAGCTATCAATTTTCACGGATGGTAACCCTATTTTTACTTTATCGCACCATGTCATAAATTTTTTTTTAACGAAAAACTCACTTAACTTTACCTAAGTATTACGAAAGTTAGTACCTTAAAAGTCACTCAACTTTGCCTAAACATCATATAAAATGTAAGGGTGTATCCGGTTCCGGTTCCGGTTCTGGGTCTACTTGGGTCTGCGGCTCCGGTTCTGGCGGTTCCGATTCTGGCGGTTCTGGCGGTTCCGGTTCTGGCGGTTCTAGAGGTTCCGGTTCCATCCGGTTCCGGGTACCATCCGATTCCGGTTCTGGCGGTTCCGGTTCCGGCGGTTCTGGCGGTTCTGAAATTTTATTTTATTTTATTTTTTAAAATCAATATCTTGTATAGTAGTCATTAGTATATTGTAGAATATATTTTATATGGTGTACTATGTTATTAGTATAGTATATATTGTGTTTGGTAATTAGTATATATTGTGTATAAAGTGTATATTTTATAAGTAGTATATATTGTATTTAAGTAGTATATATTGTATATAAGTAGTATATATTGTGTTGTAGTTAGTAATTAGTATAAATTGTATATAAGTAGTATATATTGATAAAAGAATGTTGTCATTAGTATATTGTGTTGTATGTTATATATTGTATGTTATATAAATATTCAAGGATTGATATAGAAGTAAAGACAAAGAAATATTGAGACAAAAGATATTCAAGGATATGATAAAGAGCATATTTATTGACCAAAATGGCATATCTTTCTTAGTCTTCCTTCCCCCAATGGAATGAGCACATGGTACTAATACCACCATTAAAAGGAAAAATAACTAAAAGAAGACATGCCATTGTACAAGTTACATCATAATTTATGCATTATTTCTAATAAATCTCATAAAACCTTCAAGGTTTGGAGGTGGTTGTGTTGGCGGTGGTGGAAATGAAGCTTGTTCATCACCACTTCCGGGTGAAGTTGCTTCCTGAGCAAGTTCTGCTATCATTTCTTCATAGCACTCATCTATTTCTGGTTGTGATTCAGCTAGGCCAAAGTTCCTTCTTTCTGCGCGGATCCATACAGGATTAGAAGCAAAAGAATAAGGCAAACACATAACAGTAATCATTTTCGCTAATTCTTCACGATCCTTAGATCGTAATATAATATACCTCCGGTGACTGTGTTTAATCCTGGTTGAACTAGATTTGAACCAATACTTGGGTTAACTGTAGAATCAGCACTTGTCCCCCCTCTTGTTGCGCTTTCAATTGCAAATATCTAGCCTTATCGCTAGGGTGTAATCTTATATGCTTAACTAAACTACCCGTGCCGCTACGATCTCCAGTATACATATGAACAAGTAATTTCCCACAAGATTTACACTTAGCCTTATCTTGTTCTCTTAGTTGAATAAAAAATTGCCAAACTAATGATGTTTCTGTACGTTTAGGAGGCTGTCTACTAAAAGTGGGAGTTTGTACGGGTGGGTGTGCCGGTTCATCACCTAAGTTATGAGCAGGACTAGTAGGTATATCATCTAAATCTACTGGAGCTTGGGTTTCATCATCATCATCATCATCATCCTCATTTCCCTCTAAGATAGGTGCATTAGGATAAAGAGCATTCATAATATCATCGTCTATACTATCACCAACTGCTACATCATGTAGAAAATCAATATCGCTAAATTGAAAACAAGGATGATCACTATCAAGGATTCCGAAGGGTTAATTAGGATTTCTAGGTTGGCTACTACTTTGAACTTGCTTATCTTTTCTAGGTCGGGGAGCCGGAGGAGGGGTAGTATTTTGGCCACTACTTTCACCGGTTTTAGCTTTTCCTTTACCGAACATTTTTTTCAACGAAAATGCCATAATAATTATAATTAAGCAAACTAACAACACAAAAAAATACTATTAACACGTAAGAGTTGAAACGAGTTTACCGGATTGACGAACAACTTCTTGAAAATTGAAAATCGTTGAAATTGAACACTTGAAACTTCAATTCAACAACTTCACAATGTTTCACGAATTTGCAACAATAAATTAAGCACTTGCACTAGAAAGATTGAAAGAGAGCTTGAGAGAGATTGAGAGATATTGATGAATTGGTGAATAAAAATGAAAGAATGAGGGGGTATTTATAGTTGAGAAATGGGAAATAGTGTAATTATATAAAGTTTGGGGTTAAATTAAAATTTGGGGGCCAAATGGCTATTTTTTAAACTTCCAAACGGCTACTTTTTTCAAAGAGCCGTTTGGAAATAAATTTTTTTAAAAAAAAAAAAAATTTTTGAAAAATTATCGTTACAGAACCGCCGGAACCGTTTGGAACCGCCAGAACCGGTCCGGTTCCGATTCTGGCGGTTCCGGTTTTGGCGGTTCCAACGGGTAGAACCGCCCCGCCACGGTTCCCGGGAACCGCTAGAACCGGAACCGCCGGAACCGGGCCGCCGGAACCAAGGGCGGATCTACATATAAAAATTGGGTGCTCGAGCACCCATTAACCTCGACCTCCAACACGTATGATTATACAAAAAACTTAAGAAAACGGATATAACAAAATAGCAAGCACCCAGATAACAAAAGGCTTGGTGGGTGCTTTGGTTATGATGGATGTTGAAGGGCCCTAAATGAGTATATGGTCGAGAGATCGAATCTCACTCACGCCCCTATATAGACTTTTTCCTCCATTTATCAAGCAGTAACTTTCTTTTGCTCCAATTAAAAAAGTTAAGCACCCACGAACTCAAAATCCTGGATCCGCCATTGGCCGGAACCGGCAGAACCGGCAGGGCCGCGATTCCGGTCTGATTTCGGTTCGGAACCGCCAATTTTACAGCCTTAATAAAATGTCTCATTTTTTGTGACTTTTGATGATACATGAGCAAAGTTGAATTGACTTTTTGATTAAAAAATAATATAAGAAATTATAGATTGAGAGTAGAATGACGTTTGAAATAATATGACAATTTAGCAGGTGCAAGTACTTAAAACTTTTCAATCACTAAAAAAGAATTCCCAGCAAATTTGAATAGTATGTCCAAACCTCTCCTTCCCGCTAAACCTCTCTTCTTTTACTTTGCTTCTTTGACGAAAACACCCTTTGGTATTCCCAACTCGCCGAGCAACTGAAAGCTAAAACGGTAAATACATACTTAAAAGAATAACGGCGAGGGCAGCCGCTGGTAACGAACTTATTAGTAACTAACTAACTACAAAAACAGCTCTCATTTCTTGATCAGTTCTGTTTCTCTGCAAAAAAAGAAAAAAATGAAGTTCTCTGAGATGGAACTCCATTCCATAAATGCTGTGAAAGCGTACTTCAAAAGGGACTGGGAAAGAAAAGACCTAACGAATCAAGGGGAAATTCCGCTATTTGCTTACAAATGCTTGAAGAAGGTACATTCATTCTGAAACTTTTCTTTTTCTTTCTTTCTGCTGCTTCCAAGTTTTTGTGTGTTTTTATCTGCTCTGTTTGTATCTACTCCGTAACTCTTTGGATAAAAATGTTGAATTACAAAAAGATGCTGTAATTACTGAAATTTTATTAATAGCTGAATAAGATGATGTGAATTTCCCAAATCTTATATCTTCATGACTGATGAATTTTGGTTCTCAGAAGAATTTTCGACTTGTTCAGTGTTTCTGCGATGGCTATATTGTTTTAGCGTTTGCGTTTTGTTGCTATAATATATCTCACTTTTCTTTTGCACCTACTCCCTGTTCAGTCTTGGAATTTGTTTTTGAGTTAAATTACACGCTCTACCCTAATTTCTATGAGAACATTTAACTGACGCGTATTTAAGATATTCATTTAACTTACATATTATGACAATGGAAGAAAATATCAAAGTAAACGTTGGAATAGTTTGATAGAAAAGAAAACATCACCGTCCAATATTTTTTTAAGATGAATGAGTATCGTATTAATTGGGACAAGGGATTAATTTCTTTCATATATGTATGATCTTTGCTATCTTTAGTTATCTGGAAAACATGCATTTTCGCCTCTAAATCAAAATACAGATTCAATCCGTTTTGAATAGACAAACAAATGGCGGACAAATGGTTTGCAGCCTCCGTTTTATTCTTCTTTCCCCTGCGATTGATAAGATTTTGATGATAAAACATAGTCAGTCATATATTCTTTCAGTCAGCTACTGTATTATTTACAAATTTGAACAATAATGGCTATTGTACATAAGCAGTTGAGCAATATGACTAGCTTTGAATGTTAGTATCTTGGTTTGTTATTAGTCTATAAACTAGAGGACTGGACTGGATGGATTGATATAATCAAAATCAATATGTTTAACATTTGCACCAACTACCAATTTTCTTTGCCCATTTTATTTGCTACGTGATTTTGTCTCTGCCGCTGCTTCAGTATTTGAAGAATGTTTCTAATCCATGTGAGGAATATTTTGTTTTGCAGCTTTATTTTCAGCTTTTTGACAGCAACAACAATAGGTTTTGGCCCTTTTTGGTGGAGAGCCATGAACACAAGGCAAAGGAGGCTGTATAATCGTTGCCTGCTTATCTCTGATATCCTAATTTTCATCTGGCTTCAAATTTCTTCTGCCATCTTTGGCGGCCACACTGCTCGTTGGAAGCTTCTGGTAAGCCTATCGTCGTCTACAAATGAACACATTATACGGACATGTTTAGCGATTCAATTGAACTCCTTACTGTTGGCTCAAATTATGTATACATATTATGTTCTGATTGATATGAATTGCTTGTGAATAGGTATGGGTTGTGCTTGGATGGTACATGGGGTACAATCTGGTGTATAGCAAAGAGGTGGTATATGATGCTCGTTTTGGAGATATTTACCAGCTATAATTGTCCATTTCACCCGGCTAAGCAGATGAGGAGAAAAATATTTTTCCCCAAGTGTATACCAAAACCATAAATAGATCTCCAATCTATCTTAAATTAGTTGAGGTCAATTACATGAATCTTTTTTATCAATTTTTTAAAGTTTTCAATGGGTTCATCGTAGATATTTTATTTGTAAATTGATCGTCAACTTATCACAACTTTATTTCTTTATCATGATTTGATAATAACTACGCTTTGTGAAACTCGCCTGGGTGGAATTATAGCCGTGCGAAGGTTCTTGTCACAATCCGGAATTTTCACCATCGGAAATCGTGATGGCGTCTACTGTCGGAGGCAAGCCGAACGTTTAACAACACATCACTGATTATATTCAAACAATAAAAATACGGAAACATTAAAATAAAGCGGAAGACTTTAAAAATACTTGATAACTGGAAACTGAAATACATAACTCCAACTTATACTTCTACCCAAAAATTAGTGTCACTACTCACAGACTACTATAGAAAACTAGAACAAGGGTCTGAAGAAATACATATAACTGTTTGTCCCGAGTACATGGGACAACAGGATAAAGTAAGGGTAGAGAAGACGTCGGGCCTGCGGACGCCTGCAAGCTACCTCGGTGTCTCCCGGATCAGAATGCTAACACTTGCACCGCTGCTGCTACTGCTGATCGAGTCCTGCATCTGCGCAAAAAAGCGCAGAGTGTAGAATCAGCACAACCGACCCCATGTGCTGGTAAGTGCCTGGCCTAACCCCGGCGAATTAGTGACGAGGCTAGACAAGACTACCACATAAACCTGTGCATTTCAACATATATAGGCAATAGAAGAGGATACATAAATTTAAACAATTAAGAGGGAGGGGAGCATGCTATGGGGGAGGTAACAGTCCATAAATAAAACACCAAATAGGGGGGGGGGGGGAGCACAACTAGAATATCAACAAGAATAGGAAAAACAACAGTTGCATGGCATCATCCATCGCGTTTTATCACTCTTCCTCACCCAATCAATGATATAAGGTACACGGAATGATCCTTCGTGCATTAATATTTGCATCATGCCACGGAATGTTCCTTCATTATGTAGTAATCATATCAATGGCACAGAATTTTCCTTCGTGCTGTAGTAACATATCATGGCACGGAATGTTCCTTCGTGCATTAGTAATCATCACAATCGTGCACGGCATCACCCATCGTGCTTTATCACTCATCCTCACCCAAACAACAATCACAAACAGGGGGGCGAGGGAATAGACAATAGTAATAGAAAATCCCAGCAAGGGAAAAAATAACAAGAACTTCCATATTCCGGCAAGGGAGATAATCGCATCTCTTTCTCTTTCTTTCATTTCTTACTCTATAATTACTTTATCAATTCGAGCCAACGCCCCCACAAAGTTTTCAATTCATAAGTCTCTCTCATGCTCTTCATTTCATATGGAAATCATCAATTAAACAAGGAAGAATCACATCAAAATATGTATAAGCACAAATAAGGACTCACAGTCATGCTAGGCACAAATATATAGATACTCGTCACCATGCATACACACCGTACTCGACAAATAGCAATTAGCAAGCAATACTTTAATCCTATTCCCTCAAGTCAAAGTTATATCAAACATTTACCTCGATCCAAAAATAGCAATCAACTCTCTAAAATCGCGTTTCCTCTAGAATGCAACTCCGAAACAACGATATCTAGCCATGATTAGTTAAATATTATCAATAATGGCTTAAAACACAATTTCATAGCCTAGAAATGAATTTCCTATCATTCTTCCAAAAATATCAAAATCCGTCCACAGACCCTCATGGCCCAAACTCGAGGCTCAGACAAAAACCCAATCACCCATAACCCCACGAGTTTAAATATGTAATTTGTTTTAAGATTCGACCTCAAATTGAGGTTGAATAGCCCAAAATCCCAAAAGCCCTAGTTCTACCCAAATTCCCCATTATCTACCTTGAATTCATGTTTTAGGGCTAGAAAATTAGTGATTAAATAAAGAAATAATGAAGGAATGAAGTTAAGAATACTTACCCAAAGAGTTATGGAGGAGGAGAAGCTTGAAAATCGCCTATAGTGTGATTAAGGAAGGAGCTCGTGTGAAGAAATGGGAAAATCCCGTGTTCTGCCACTGTTTTAAACTTTAGAAATCACTAAAGGAAATAAACCTATGCGATCGCGACCTAAGTGATGCGTTCGCGATGAAGACTGGTCGGGGGCATCGCGTTCGCGGACTGAACCATGCGAACGCGAAGAAGAAAATCTGGGGTCAGTGGAAATGGCCTACGCGATCGCGAGGTATGGTTTGCGATCGCGATGAAGGATATTCTAATGCTATGCGAACGCGGGAAAAGGTCCGCGATCGCGAAGAAGGCCGAGCCCAAAGGTACGTGAACGTGTGCCAGTTGCTGCGATCGAGAAGAAGAAATTCCTAGTGCAAAAATTGCAGAAAATCTGCTGAGTTTTCTAAATGCAAAACCACTCTGAACTACCTCTGAATCACTCTCGAGCCCTCGGGACTCCTAACCAAACACCCACACTAACTTAACAACATCTTACGAAGCTGCTCGAGAGATCAAAACGCTAAAATAACATCAAATTCAAAGAATTAAACCTCAAATTTCTCATTTTTTATTTCAAAGTTCATCAACCTCTAACATTAGATATTTATGTCTGAAATACATCAAACGACGTCTGATTTCGACCAAATTTCACGGTAAGCGCTTAAACTACATATATGACATGTACCGGATGTTGAAACCAAAATACGAGCCCGATACCATTACTTTTTGATCAAATTTCATTTTCATTTTCCTTAAACAATTTTAGAAAATAATTTCACGAAAAAATTCTTCTCTCGGGCCAGGGACCTCGGATTTCGATTCTGGGAATACGCTCGAGTCCCACATTTTCCTATGGATCCTCCGGGACCATCACATCATGGGTCCAGGTCTGTTTACCTAAAATGTTGACCAAAGTCATCTATATCAATATTATTATTAAAATTCATTGTTTTTAACACAAAATTCATATATTTCCACATAAAAAATTTTCGACTTCGCGTCCGGACTGTGTACACAAATCAAAGAAGCCAAACAAGAGGTTTTCAAAGCCTTGAAAGCATGGAACAAGGAAGAATGTCACAATTCTAATACCGCTAACAGAAAAATGATAGAAGGAAAATTATAAATTTTTTCGATTACTCATATTTCTAATCAACTTGGATGGTAACATTTGGTTCAGGGACAGGGGATCTTGAGGTTGGAGGCTGAGCTATGCTATGCTTTAAGTCTCGAAATTCAATAAAACTTGAAGATGAAGAGAGAATAGCATAGCATTTTTGCTTCCATAGTTTAAATTCCATGTCTGGTGAGAACTAGCATAAAATGAATCCACTGTGTAACAGAAAAATTATGAAGGAATATATAATGCAATCTAATTCGATTAACAGAACTTGATTAAGGAATATATAATGGCGTTTCAGATAAGATACTCCAAAAATGTGTTGCATTTTGTTTAAGAACAAGGAGATCACGACCATTTATAAGGAATCATCTAATATCAGTGCAATCAAATTGTTAAATTTTAAGATGAAAAGTCTTAAGATGAGGGTGAATGGGTAATGGAGGAAAACTAAAAAATTTGAGTAATATTTTAAGTTTTCCTCTCTTGAAACAGTATCCCATATAGGAAGAAGAAAAGGATTTTGGTGGGTATGCATACAATTGCTCTTCATGTAGCTTTTAAAGAGTTAAGAATAAGGCAAGTCTCGCGCCGTCGTTATCGTCGCTCGGCTCGGATTCGGATTTGGTGAAATGATCGATTGATTAATTTTTTCGACCAAATTTATTTGTTAATAGTAAATATTAACGTAATATTATCCGTGTTTGTAATGGACGTTTTCCAATTCGTAGATTCTTCGGCCCAGTGGCCAAGCTAGAAAATATTTCAAGGGTGTTCAAACTTGAACAAGAAAAAAAATTTCTCAACAAGGTGCACTAAAAAATTTAAATCAAACAACGTGATATCGAACTAAATTACAAAAATACAGGTAATAGTACAAACAATTGGATAAATCTAGACTAATATAAAGAAGCGTCGAAAAGAGATTCTACTTATTACAATTGTACTCGACGAGGCTTCATCTCTTGAAATGTTTTTATAATAGACTCATTAGAAACAGTACTAAATACTTCTCATTTTACATTAGGCACTATGCAACTGCCTAAAAAGTCATCATCCATTCGATTCCGCATGTCGTTTTTTATAAACTTCATTGCTGAGAAAGTTCTTACAACGGTTGCAGTGGCAACAGACAAAAGCAACGAAAGTTTCACTAAGAGGAATACAAGAGGATAAACTGAATACTTCTTTGTCTTAACTAATCTTTTTGAAAGTTCAGAAAGCTCATTTAGATCGGAGAACCTTTCATCAAAATCACGAACATCAATAATATAACTCACAAGTTGATTCTCAAGAGCACTCATTCTAAATTCATCAAAGTCATCAGGATACAATTCAGCCATCTTCATTATTTTCTAATATCAAAATTTGAAAATGAGTCAATTGAATTAAAGCAAATCAGTCATCGCTTCATCAAAACAATCATTAAGTTCTTGAAGTTACCAATCAAGAAATTTACAAAACACATCAACACGATAATAATGAAAGACAGTATGATCAGCAAATTTTTGTCGTGATCTTCCATAGTTAACATACAGATCATCAAAATTAGGCACCAAAATATCATGCTTGATACAAAATATAGATACTTTATCAACAAATAAATTTCATTCATCATCCCTCCTTAAAGTTTGCAATCTCTTCTTTGCTACCTTAACTAGTAGCATGACATTTGCAATATCTTACTCTTTTTTTGTAAGGATACATTCAACTCATTTGTGATTCGCAAAATATCTGTCATTAAATGCAACAAGAAAGGAACCTTGTATGTTTGACAAGCTTCGAGATACACCGACATCTTAGCTCTATCATCAACGTGCTTGCATCTTCAACAAGAGTATCAAGAACATCAACAATAGAGTCAAACATACACGAATAAAGTGTCCAAATAGCTTGAAGTGAGATCCCCAACGAGTATCACTAGCTCTAACAAGACCAAGTTCTTGATTCAAGCCTCTACCTATTTTTAGTTCACTCATATCTAATGCCTCTTAGAGTTTTTAGTTTTGAGAATCTCGAAATTCATCCACACGTTTAAAAGAAGCTCCCAACACATTCAAAATATTTGAAACCAATTATACAAGTTCACCTAATTGAACACCCTTCTTAGAAATCGCAACAAGAGTCAATTGAAGATGGTGTGCAAAACAATGAATAGAATGATCCGATCTACTTTTTTGTTTAATAAACTTATTAAGGCCTTTACTATCACATTGCGTATTGCTTGCCTCATCATAACATTGTCTACGTATAGAAGATAAACTTAAAGAATGATGAACAAGTACATCAACAATTGCTTTGTTTATAGATAAAGCATTAGTATCTCGAACATGAACAATGCCAATAAACTTCTCCATCACACTTTATCTTTTATCGATATACTGTAAAACAATAACCATTTTCTCTTTGTGTGACACGCCTAAAGACTCACCAACTAACAAAGCAAAGTAGTCATCATTTAGATTCTCCATTATAGCCTTTATAGTTTCTATCTTACATGCGGTCACAATTTCTTTTTGAATATTTGAAGAAGTCATCTTATTGTTTTTTGGAGCACATTTCAACACAAAGGGTTTAATTTTATAACATTTATCAGCATACCAAGAAAGAATTTCAATAAAATTACCCTTGTTCAATGATGTTTCACTTTCGTCATGACCGCGAAATACAAATCCTTGATTCAAGAGAATCCTACCACATCAACTGAAGCATTTAAGCGAGCGCAATACTCATGCTTAGTTTGATCATAATGTTTCTCAAATGTAGCAGCAATAGATTGTTTTTGCCGCATTAGATCATTACAATTTCTATTTGCTTTATTGTGAATGCTATTTGGCAAACCAACATGCTTCTTAAAATATTCATTTCTGTTCCAATTCCTAAACCCTTTACTCGAAAAAACACCATCACCACCTTGATGAATACTTTTGCCCTTAAATAAATAACAAGGTAAGCAATTGCAGCATCAGTACTTATACTATACTCCAACCAATTAAATTCATCAAACTATATAGGATTAAAACAACGATTAAATCTAGAAAAGTCAGATTGAGGGAAGTCATGATACCGAGGTTGACAAGGACCACCTTGAATGTGGCCCTTCTTATTTCATCGGGATGGTTTGGATGATACTCCAATATTTGAGTTCTTTAAGTTGGATCAGACTGTGGAGCAATTGTATCAATTACTTCTCTGTTAGATTGATCTTGAGAAGCCGAAGTTATTTTTGGTACTTTGCTGTAAAATTTCAACAAGTTCATTGCAACTTCAATTCCTGAATGTATAAATTAGCTAAAATATATTACTCCTCAAAAATTAAATAAACAAAATGAATATCAATAGTTTGTGTTTGAACTTACAACAAGCAATATACATAAATGCTAACTAATTACTCACAGTGTACTGTCACAAAATGCCAAAAATATTTATCATATAAAAATTCTGATAAATTTAACACAACTGAAACTTTGAAGCAAAAAAGGAAAAGAAAGACAAGAGATTCGAAGTTTGAACTAGTTCAATGGCGGAATGGAGTATTCGGAGTCGGATAGTCAGCGACTCGGAGTAACACCGGTGAAGATGAAGAGTAGCAATAACATTCAAACACAAAAGTTCGTTGGTAGAGAAATCGAAGAAGATGGAGATTTTAGTCTACCTAGGTTTCAGCGAAGATGGAGATGGAGATTTTGGCAGAGAAATCTAAGAATATGGAAATCGGCGAAGATGGAGAGCAGCAAGAACTTTGATGGATCGATTTTGACTTTTAGGAATTAGATTTATTTATTTCTAATTTTTATTTTATGCGGATTTGTTTATTCCTGATTTTCATATTATAAAGCAAGTCAAACAAAGAAAACGACATCGTTTAGTCTGCTTATCTAGTTGTCTTTTTAAAGAATTGAACTGTAACAAAAATATGTGGAGCGAGGAGTTCGAACTTGCGCCTCTAAGCCATTTTGACCACCCTTTACCACTAGTATATGCCCCTTCATTGTTACAAGGGTGTTCAATATGTATTACATATATATAAATTCTAATATTTTACCTATATACCCGTTATTATTTTTCGATGAAGGGTGGTCAGTTGACCACCTTTTATACACTATACCTTCGCCCCTGCTTCGGCCAAGTGCATGCCCCATTGTTCATTGGGAGTCTAGTGCTCCATGAGAAAGTGCTCTTTCTACCATGTTAAGTGCTTCCTCCGTAATAGCCTAGTGATTTCTCCACCATGAGTGATGGCTAGTCATTCTATTATCAAGCTAACTGCACTATAAATATCGGCAGTAGCTGTTAAAGCAAAGACAACACTGATAAAAAATGTTGATATCCTCTTCAATAAGAATTCAACATCGGCTATAAATTGCATTTCTTCCTCTCAGAATTTCCATTCGACTTATGAGTTCTCCTTCTTTATTCTGCATTATTTTTTAAACTACAACAAAGCAACAATAACTGTAATTTACTACCGAATATTGTGTTCGCTAAAATATTGGGGTTTAAAGTACTGCTACACTAGTATGAAATTCGTTCTATTCATGGAGGAAATAATCCATAACCTTGGATACTAGGAGGGGATTAAATTCCTTAAGGAAATATTGTAAATTCAGTGGGCTCGAATTAACTACTGTCTCGTTTATATTTACGTTTATACGCTAACTTTCTTTCTTCAGAATTATTATTTATAAATACATCAAGTAGATAACGCATCAACAAGCTTAAGGAATTTAATATTTTTTTTATTTCTGTATTTGTATTATATTTACGGCTCTGGAGAACTTATAGTTTTGAAGACTAAAACCTTTGTAGTTTTGTCCACTCCCGTTTTGGAGATTAAAGCCTTAGTGGCATTTTGTTGGAGATTAAAATCTATGTGATTTTTACTCCGGTTTCAAAGCCTTCGTGGCGATTTGTTGGAGATTAAATCTACGTGATTTATTTTACTCCAAATTTAGACGTTTTTTTGGGGTTTGGACTTCTTGTAAAGCACGATTTCAAGTGTGTCTTTGTATCCAAAAAGGTAGTGCTAAGTAAAAACTAAATATTTGTAGGAAAATGTTACCATACTGAGGGCCTTTTCAAGCTGAATGTAATAGTTGTTGACAATAATAATAGAACTTCAGCTTGTTCTTACTTACTTGAGTCAAATAATTTATGGCATGTACGTTTTGGTTATGTAAATTATAAAACCTTGCGGAAAATAATTAACTTGAAAATATTGCCTAAGTAAGAATGTGAAAAAACAACATGTCAAATATGTGTGGAATTATATGTCGGTTGAAAGGAATTCAAATCCTTTAGATTTAATTCACATAGATATTTATGATATGAAGTTAATACCATCTCGCGGTGGAAAGAAGTATTTAATAACTTTTATTGATGACAGTACTCGATATTGCTATGTTTACTTACTTAATAGTAAAGATGAAGGAATAGACGTATTCAGAAAATATAAAATGAAGCTGAAACACAACTTAACGAGAAAGTCAAAATGATAAGAAGTGATAAGGATGGTGAATATGAATCTCCTTTTGAAGAAATATGTCTAGAATATAAAATTATTCATCAAATAAAAGCCCCTTATACTCCCCAATCCAATGGGATTGCGGAAAGAAAGAATCGTTCAATAAAGGAGATGATGAACGCATTGTTTATAAGTTCTGATTTTCCACCAAACTTGTAGGGGGAGTCGTTTTTACAGATAACCGGATACTGAATCGAGTACTCCATAGCAAAATACAATACATTCCATATGAAAAATGGAAAGAAAGGAACCCAACTTGAATTATTTGAATGTGTGGGGGTGTTTGGCAAAAGTGCAAATTCCTAAATCCAAAAGGGTAAAAATTTGACCGAAAACAATTTATTGTGTTTTCATAGCATATGAGACCAATAGTGAAGCATATCAATTTCTGGTTTATAAATTACAAAATCCCGATATTTATAATAACACGGTTATAGAATCAAATAATGCTGAATTCATTGAAAATATATATCCATAAAAAGGCTTGCGAGTCAATTGGTGAAGGATCCAAATGACCTCGGGAAGAAACAAAAGAAAGTACATTTAATCAGGAGAATCCAAGATGTAGTAAATGTCAAAGAACGTCTACTTCGTTTGGACCAGATTTTGTGACTTTCTTATTGGATAATGAACCTCGAACATTAAAAAAAGTTATGTCTTCTTTGGAATCATTTTTCTAGAAAGAGGCAGTGAATAGTGAAATAGAATCTATATTGAACAACCATACATGGAAATTGGTTGATCTTCCTCCTAAAAATAAACATTTGGGTTGTAAATGGATATTTAAAAGAAAAATGAAAGATGATGGCACTTTTGATAAATTTAAGCCAAGACTTGTTGTTAAAAAAAGGATATAGAAAACGAGAAGGTCTTGACTCCTTTGATACATATTCTCCAGTGACGAGAATTATGTCCATATGAATGCTATTAGCTTTAGCTGCAGTTTATGGTCTTGAAATTCATCCAATGGACGCAAAGACAGCCTTCTTAAATAGAGATTTAGAGGAAGAAATCTACATGGAACAACCTGAGGGGTTTGTGGTTCCAGGTAAAGAAAAGAAGGCATGTAGACTTGTTAAGTCCCTCTACGAACTAAAAGAAGCACCCAAACAATGGCATGCAAAATTTGACCAAACAACATTGTCAAATCATTTTAAGATAAATGAATATGATAAATGTGTGTACATTAAAAATATTCCAAATAACATAGTCATTGTTTGCCTATATATGGATGATATACTAATAATAAGTAACGATATTGCCAACAGAAATGCGACTAAGCATATGCTAACTAGCAAGTTTGATATGAAATACTTGGGAGTTGCGGATTCAATTCTGGGGATTCATCGAAGAGAATGGGACTATGGCCAAGAACAAGTCATTGTGGAGGTAACTCTACCTAGAAGACCGGAGATCCCAAGATCTAGGTTCAAGCATATGAAACAAAGTAATTAATGACGGTTCAACATTGTCAATAAGAATTTTGGTCCATTCTCGTGATGAGACAATGTTCAGTACCAAGGATAAAGCCATAAGATTTTTTAATGATTTCTAAATTTTATACGGGCTATATCAAATAGTGTATCTATGGAATAACACATTTAGGAATCACCTATGTAAGTGTGAAGTATTAATCGCTTCAAGGAGAATTCTGCAAGGCCAATTCTCTACGCACTTATGAAACTAGGCGGTGTTCATGGCTGAAACGAACGCAACAATGAGAATCAAATACGGTTAATGGTTGATTATGTGAATTATGGTTGTCTAGGTATACACTAAAGATCGGCGCAAAGATATCAAATCTACCAATTGACCAAGTATATATGATATAAGTTCACTACGGAAAGTTCAAAGGAAAACCTACTTATCTAATGTAATTAATCCTTGCTTGTGAATCACACAAGTTTTTCATGCATACTCCCGTGATATAGACATTCTCTATTCATGTGGGGGGTTGTTGAATTTTAAGATGAAAAGTCTTAAAAAGAGGGTGAACGGGAAATGGAGGGAAAATGAAATTTTTGAATAAGATTTTAAGTTTCCCTCTCTAGAAACATTGTCCCATATTGAAAGAGAAAAAGGATTTTGGTGGGTATATATACAATTCCTCTTCTTACAGCTCTTAAAGAGTTAAGAAAAAAGCAAGTCTCACGTTGCCGCCGTCATCGCTCGCTCGCTCGACCCTGCTTCAAATTCAGATTTGGATTTGGATTTAAGTTTGGTCAAATGATTGATTGATTAATTTTTTCGACCAAATATATTTACTAATAGTGAATATTAACATAATATTATCCGTGTTTGTAACAGATGTTTTCCAATCCGTAGATTCTTTGGCGAAGTGCATGCCCCATTGTCCAATGGCAGCCTAGTGCTCCATGAACAAGAGCTCATTCCACCATGTTAAGTGCTTCATCCATAATATCCTAGTGATTGCTCTACCATGAGTGATGGCTGGTCATTCTCTTAACAAGCTAACTGCACTAAAAATATGAGCAGTAGCTATTAGAGAAAAGACAACAGTGGAATAAAAACCGTTTATATCCTCTTCACTAAGAACTCAATATCAACTATAAATTGCATTTCTTCCTCTCAGAATTTCCATTCAACTTCTGAGTTCTCCTCCTTTATTTTGCATTATTTTTTAAACCACAACAAAGCAACAGAGTGTTGTTTGCTACCGAACTTTGTGTTCGTTGAAACACTGGAGTTTGAAGTACCACTACAACAGTGCGTAATTCGTTCTATACTGTGAGGAAATAATCCATAACTTTGGGTACAATGAGGGATTATATTCCCTAAGGAAACACTGTGAATTCAGTGGACTAGAATTAATTACTGTCTCGTTTATATTTACGTTTATACTAGATAACACATCAACAGTTGGCACCGGTAGAAAAACTCGAAAATTTTTCCGAGATTGATTTCAAGCGCTGGCAGCAAAAGATGTTCTTCTACTTGACTATGTTATGTCTACAGAAGTTCATCAAGGAAGATGTTTCTAATCTTCCGATGAAACTCCAGAGAATGAACGCTTTCTCGTGATTGAGGCGTGGAAGCATTCTGACTTTTTGTGTAAGAATTATATTCTTGGCGGTCTGGATATTTTGTATAAAGTCTATAGTAATGTGGAGACTTCAAAAGAACTGTGGATTGCGCTTGAAAGAAAATACAAAACTGAAGATGTCGGGATAAAAAAATTTGTTGCCGCAAAATTTTTGGACTACAAAATAGTAGATAGGAAGTTTGTTATTGCGCAAGTCCAAGAATTGCAAGTGATTATTCATGATCAACTTGCTGAAGGTATATATAAAATAAATACTGATGTTGAAAGTAGAACTGTTAGTATTTTTGCTAATGAAATTTTCATTGAAGGTCTTGTCATCAATGAAGCATTCCAAGTTGCAACAATTATTGAGAAGTTGCCTCCTTAGTGGAAGGATTTCAAGAACTACTTGAAATACAAATAAAAGGAGATGTCCCTTGAAGATCTCATTGTTCGATTGAGAATCGAAGAGGACAATAAAGAAGCTGAAAAGAAGGGTCGTGGAAACTCAATGATAATGAGAGAAAATATTCTTGAGGATAATTCTCAAATTAGGAAGCAGGTTTCTGGGCCAAGAAATAACCCGACAAAGAAGTGGTTCAATGGAAATTTCTATAACTGTGGAAAAGCTGGATACAGATCTGTAGAGTTTCGTGCTCCAAAGAAAGACAAGAAGAAGGGTCAAGCAAACATTGTTGAAAAGCGTGTAGATATTGATGACTTGTGTGCTATGTTTTCTGAATGCAACCTGGTAGAAAATCCTAAGGAGTGGTGGATTAATTCTGGAGCCACTCGCCATATTTGTGCTATGAGGGAAGCTTTTTTTACATATGCTTCTACTGGACCCGAAGAGACACTTTCTATGGTAAATGTTTCTACAGCAAAAATTGAAGGATATGGAAAGATATTTCTCCAGATGACTTCTGGCAAGGTCATGACTCTGAACAATGTCCTTCATGTTCCCAAAATTAGGAAGAACTTATTCTCTACTGGACTTCTTGTAAAGCATGTTTCAAGTGCATCTTTGTATCCGAAAAGGTAGTGCTAAGTAAAAACAAAATGTTTGTAGGAAAAGGTTATATTACTGATGGCCTTTTCAAGCTGAATGTAATAGTTGTTGACAATAATAATAAAACTTCAGCTTCTTCATACTTACTTGAGTCAAATGATTTCTGGCATGTACGTTTGGGTCATGTTAATTATAAAACCTTACGGAAAATGATTAACTTGGAAATATTTCCTAAGTTTGAATGTGAAAAAACAAAATGTCAAATATGTTGGAATCTAAGTATGTTAAACATACTTATAAGTCAGTTGAAAGAAATTCAAATCCTTTAGACTTAATTCACAGAGATATTTGTGACATGAAGTCAATACCATCTCGTGGTGGAAAGAAGTATTTCATAACTTTTATTGACAACAATACTCAATATTGCTATTTTATTTACTTAATAGTAAAGATGAAGCAATAGATGAATTCAGGCTATATAAAAATGAAGTAGAAATACAACTCAATAAGAAAGTCAAAATGATAAGAAGTGATCGGGGTAGTGAATATGAATCTCCTTTTGAAGAAATATTTCTAGAATATGAAATTATTCATCAAATAATAGCCCCTTACACTCCGCAATCTAATGGGATTGCGAAAAAAAATAATCGTTCATTAAAGGAGATGATGAACGCATTGTTGATAAGTTTTGGTTTGCCACCAAACTTGTGGGGGGAAGCCGTGCTTACAGCAAACCGGATACTGAATCGAGTACCCCATAGCAAAACACAATCCATTCTATATGAAAAATGGAAAGGAAGGAAGCCCAACTTGAATTATTTGAAAGTGTGGGGGTGTTTGGATAAAGTGCAAGTTCCTAAATCCAAAAGGGTAAAAATAGGACCAAAAATAGTTGATTGTGTTTTTATAGGATATGCGACCAATAGTAAAGCATATCGATTTCTGGTTTATAAATTAGAAAATCTCGACATTCATAATAATACGGTTATAGAATCAGATAATGATAAGTTCTTTGAAAATATATATATCTGTATAAAAAGGAACGTGAGTCGATTGGTGAAGGATCTAAACGGCCTCGGGAAGAAACAAAACAAAGTACATTTAATCAGGAGAATCGAAGATGTAGTAAACGTTTCTACTTCGTTGGACCAAATTTTGTGACTTTCTTATTGGAAAATGAGCCTTGAACATTTAAAAAAGCTATGTCTTCTTCGGAATCATGGTTCTGGAAAGAGGCAGTCAATAGTTAAATAAAATCCATATTAAACAATCATACATGGGAGTTGATTGATCCTCCTGAAAACAAACCTTTGGGTTGTAAATGAATTTTTAAAAGAAAAATGAAAGATGATGGCACTATTGATAAATTTAAGGCAAGACTTGCTGTTAAAGGATATAGACAACGAGAAAGTCTTAACTACTTTGATAAATATTCTCTAGTGACGAGAACTACGTCCATACAAATGCTAGTAGCTTTAGGTGCAGTTTATGGTCTTGAAATTCATCAAATGGACGTAAAGTCAACCTTCTTAAATGGAGATTTAGAGGAAGAAATCCACATGGAACAGCCTGAAGGGTTTGTGGTTCCAAGTAAAGAAAAGAAGGTATGTAGAATTGTTAAATCCCTCTACAGAATAAAACAAGCACACAAACAATGGCATGCAAAATTTGACCAAACAATATTGTCAAATGGTTTTAAGATAAATGAATATGATAAATGTGTGTACATTAAAAATGTTCCAAATCCCATAGTTATTGTTTGCCTATATGTGGATGATATGCTAATAATAAGTAATGACATTGCAACATAAATGCGACTAAGCATATGCTAACTAGAAAGTTTGATATGAAGGACTTGGGAGTTACGGATTTAATTCAGGGGATTAATATCCATAAGACTCCTCAAGGTCTGGCATTGTCACAATCTCATTATATTAAGATAGTACTTGAAAAATTAAAGCACTTAGGGTTTAAAATTGCAAAGACTCCAATTGACTTGAACCTTGCATTAGCAATGAACAAAGGCCAAAGCATATTACAATTGTACTATGCTCGTGTGTTGGGATGCTTAATGTACATCAAGAATTGTAAACGACCAGATATAGCTTGTGCTATAAGTAAAATGAATCGATACACGAGCAATCCAGGTAATCTTATTGGATGGCAATGAAACGTGTTTTCGAATATTTAGAACATAGCCCAAAACTTTAATTTTCACTACAGTAAATATCTTGGGTGATTGAAGGATAATGTGATGCAAATTGGATCACCGGTTCAACTGATTCAAAGTCCACAAGTGGATATGTATTCAATATTTGTGGAGGAGCGGTATCTTGGAAGTCATCCAAACAAACTTGTATTGCCCGCTCTACAATGGAGGCTGAGTTTATAGCTTTAGATAAAGCCGGTGAAGAAGATGAATGGCTGTGGAATTTCTTAGAAGACATTCATTTTTGGCCCAAATCGTTGGCACCAATATGCATACATTGCAATAGCCAAGCGGCAATTGGAAGGGCTGTGAGCGTTATGTATAACAGTAAATCTCGTCATATACGATGAAGACATAAAACCGTTAGGCAACTACTATCTAGAGGAATTATAACGATTGACTATGTAAAGTCAAGTGATTATATACCGGATCCACTTAAAAAAGGCCTAACTAGAGAGGTAGTTGAAAAATCATCGAAGGGAATGGGACAATGGCAGAGAACAAGTCATTGTGGCGGTAACTCTACCTAGAAGACTGGAGATCCCAAGATCTAGGTTCAAGGAGATCAAACAAAGTCATTAATGACGGTTCAACTTTGTCAACAGCAATTTTGGTCCATTCTCGTGATGAGACAATGTTCAGTACCAAGGATAAAGCAATAAGACTTTTTAATAATTTCTAAATTTGATACGGGGTATATCAAATAGTATATCTACGGGATAACACGTTTAGGAATCACATATGTAAGTGTGAAGTGTTAGCCGTTTCAAGGAGAATTCTGCAAGGCCATTTCTCTATGAACTTATGAAACCAGGTGGTGCTCATGGTTGAAACGAACACAACAATGAAAACCAAAAATGGATAGTTGTCTAGGTATACACTAAATATCGACGGTTCAAAGATATCAAATCT
Organism: Nicotiana benthamiana; assembly: GCA_034376525.1. NCBI lineage: Eukaryota > Viridiplantae > Streptophyta > Magnoliopsida > Solanales > Solanaceae > Nicotiana > Nicotiana benthamiana. Next base: position 60,554,265 of record CM067323.1, read on the forward strand.
ACTGATTTACCGAGTATATCTAACATACGTTCACTATAGAAAGTTCAAAGGGAATCCTACTTATCCAGATGCAATTAATCCTTTCTTGTGAATCACACAAGTTTTTCATGAATACTTTTGTGATATAGCCATTCTCCATTCATGTGGGAGAATGTTGAATTTTAAGATGAAAAGTCTTAAAAAGAGGGTGAATGGGAATGAGGGAAAATGAAAATTTTGAGTAAGATTTTGAGTTTCCCTTTCTTGAAATATTATCCCATATTGGAAGAGGAAAAGGATTTTTATGGGTATATATATAATTTCTCTTCTTGTAGCTCTTAAAGAGTTAAGAAGAAAGCAAGCCTCACGCCATCGTCGTCGTCGCTCGCTCGGCTCGGCTTCATATTCGAATCTGGATTTGAATTTGATCAAATGATCGATCGATTGATTAATTTTTTTGATCACATTTATTTATTGATAGTGAATATTAACGTAATATTTTCTGTGTTTGTAATGGATATTTTCCAATCCATAGATTCTTCGGCCAAGTGCATGCCCCATTGTCCATTGGAAGCCTAGTGATCCATGAGAAAGTGCTCATTCCACCATGTTAAGTGCTTCCTCCATAATAGCCTAGTGATTGATCCACCATGAGTGATGGCTGCTCATTCTCTTAACAAGCTAACTGCACTATAAATATGGGCAGTAGTTGTTAGAGCAAAGACAACACTGGGAAAAAAAACGTTGAGATCCTCTTCAGTAAGAACTCAACATCGGCTATAAATTGCATTTCTTCCTCTCAGAATTTCCATTCGACTTCTGAGTTCTTCTTCTTTATTCTGCATTATTTTTTAAGCTACAACAAAGCAATAGTAAGTGTGATTTGCTACCGAACTTTGTGTTCGCTGAAACACTAGGGTTTGAAGTACTGCTACACCAGTGTGGAATTCGTTCTATCCTTGGAGGAAATAATCCATAACCTTGGTTACTATGAGGGGATTAAATTCCTTAAGGAAACACTGTGAATTCACTAGGTTCGAATTAATTACCGTCTCATTTATATTTACGTTTATATGCTAACTTTCTTTTTCCTGGAATTATTATTTACAAATACAGCAAGTAGATAATGTATCAACACAAATTATTGTCACTTGGTACGCCCTTTTACTTCTTAAAGCAATTCTAATGGGTTTTTAATATCTTTGCCTTATGTTTTGATGATCTAACAAACTTACTGTCAAGAACCAGATAGGGAACCTGACATACTTGGAACACATTGCTAATGAAGGATTCCGGCAAGAACTCCAGCTAATGTGAATTGTTGCAAGTGTAGAATTAGAAAAACAAGAGAGGGATCTTATCCTTTGTGTTACCCTGACAACAGTACGAAGGTCAAATGTGCACAGCTGGAAAGTGATTGTCACTGAAACAGTGCACACAGTGCGGCAGTTTTGGACCAACCAAGTGCTTTGATCATTCAAGTGATATCATCAAGAGCATTTTAAAAAGAGTATTACAATAAAATATCACTTGAATACGTGGAATTCACTTCAAACATTCAAGCCTTCTGAGACAGTGAACTTAATTCTCAAGAGCCTCAAGAACAAAGTTAAACGTTACTACGGACTAGTTCCTAAATCTAGTATTTTCTTGTCTTTAGCTGAGTTGTAACTTTGTTATTGTTCTTATTGTAATTCCTAAATTGCTTAGCTAGAAGCGTTACTTAGGAACCCCTTTGTAAAATTATAAACCCTTTGTGCTGTGACTAGAGTTAGTTATGAGTTGAAGTCTTTGTAATAGGTATATTTCAAAGTGGCTTATAATAGGTGTATTACGAGTTAGTGAGGGATTAAGAGTTTAATTCCTAGATTGCTTAGGTTTTAATCTAAAAGTTGCTCATAGTGAAGCCGAAATTCTACCAGTGTAGGCTGTGATTTTTTATCCCCTTGATCAGGAATTTTTCCACGTAAAACTCCTTGTCTTATCTACTTACTGTTTTATTAGTATTCTTATTGGAAACTCATAAAGAACCTGATATTCTATAGTTTGATGGACTCATATAAATTATCGACTTTATCATTGGATGAAGCTAGAGGAAGAACTCATACGCTAACAAAAGAAAAGAAAATAACTCGAATAAAGAACAAATTTAATTTAATTGAATACATAATAGAAAATAGCTATAGTATACTGAGCTAAATGTTACTGTTATTTTTCATACTTCCTTACTTTGGAAACCTAATGAAGGGTAAGAGAATATTACCTGGTTATCAAATAGAAGAGAAACGCATCGGCTAATTGAAATTAAAAAAAAAAATTAGTCTTTACATGTGATAATAGTATCTTTGTTCCAACTCGATATTTCTTGTGTAGCTGCCTTGTTTAGAGAATAAAGAAATCTACACGAACAGTACCTGTGAGAGCAAAAGTAGTTTCATATGATTCTCACGTAGGATTCATAAAGGCATCATGGTTTAGCAATTAGCTGCCACGTGCACGTTTCAAGGTTAATAAGTGGTTAACAAGTGTTCTCATGCATGGCAATGCCTTGTATTGGATGAGCAGGGACAATATTTACAAGAATCATGCACTTTATTATACCTTAAAAATATAAAGAACTTTTAGGTCACTAATATATTTTAATTCCATAGGAGCAAGTAATCACCTTATCTTTTACTTCCTCCGATACAGAATAAGTGATCAATTTATTTTTTTATTTTAATTTAAAAGAAGTGTTTATTTATATAATCAAAAAAAAATTTAATTTATTTTTTTTAAAATTATCTTTATATATGTATCCCTAAAAAGTCTTTTAATCCTCACAATAAATTATGTTGCAATATTTAATTAAGGGTAGTTTAGTCTCATTAATTATTTTTATCTAGAATTTAATATTTTCTTAATAGGTGTGCTCAAAACACTCATTGTGGACTGCGGGGATTAGATTATTTATTACATTTTATGATTATTATGATTGCCAGACCAGCTTATTTGTTTGGATTTTACAGCGCAGATTTATAGCCCAAATCAAGAGGCACGTGAACCTATGATCTCTCTGCAAATTATGTACATTTTATATATGTATTTTTTAAAATTAATATAATATTATATATTAACATTCATGCTATAAAAAGCATGAATGTTATACTTAGATAAAATATTAAGTAATTTATCCAAAGGACAAGGACCTTCCTACTTATATTTTTTTATTTTCTTTTAATGATGCATCCATATTCAAGAAATTTTAGATCCGCCTTTAGAATTTTACTTGTTCGTACAGTCTTGCTTAGAAGCCCAAGTAGTAGAGCAGCCCCATACAAAATATATACATTGGCCCAACATCTGGACATACTGACAAAAAATTAGATTTTGTTATGGACTCTCACCTTGGTCAAAAGTTGAGGTGACATGTGTAGTCTTACAGACAGTAATATAGAGTTAGTTATTTCTCCTGAGAATAGTTAATTGAACAATTGTTGTTCCCCTTAAGTTTTCTCTTCACTTTCTTGCCAAACAGTAAGTTGATTTGTGAACATATTCCATAGCATAATAAGTTGCCTAATTTTCTGAGACTCAAAAATTGACCAATGCCACAAAGGTACTTACTGGTTACAGCTCGGAAAGTATTCTCTCTCTTATCTATCTTTATAATGGAAAAAGGTATAAGTTCCATAGCATTGATCTTATCATGACTTAGAAAGTTAGTTTGGTACCTAAATCTTAACTTTGCCATGAAGCTTTATATTTCAATCAGTAAAAGGTCAAAGGTGTTTGGCCTCTTGGCATGGATGCTAATTCTATCCCCCATTTCCTTTTCATGAGTGTGTGTTACCTAAAAAGCTGAATGCCTTTCCTTTTGATGCATGCTAACACATTCTTTTGGGGACCTCTTCTTTTACCAAAAAATCCTGTCCATGATGCACACAAATGCCATATATATATATATATATATATATATATATATATATATATATATATATATATATATATATATATATATATATATATATATATATATATATATATATATATATATATATATATATATATATATATATATATATATATATATATATATATATATATATATATATATATATATATACACATTTTTTGTTTCAAATTCTTAAGAAAAATTACAAGTATTATCATATGTTTTTCTCATTCCAAACATACATATTGTTAGATTAAAAAAAGTAATTGAAAACGAAATTGAAGAAGGCTTGAGGCACGAGAAAGACTTTCTCTAAAGAAAATATTGCTTGTATTCAAATTGAGAAATATAAATAATCTTCTTCAGGATACAACAAGCGAAGAATATACTTGCAGATTTTTCTATATCCACTTTGTTAGAAGTATTTGTATTTATAGAGCAACCATCTGCCCTTTTTCAAAAAAATATGTTCTTTCACAAACAGGCACGTGTTTATTTAAATATATTTAAAATTTAAAATTCAAATAAAACAGATTTTAATTATAAAAATAAATAAAAATATAATTCTTTTATATATATGTATCAGTATTTGCACAAATATAAGAATACGTGTTCCAAACTATACACACAACAGGAAAGAATTTAAATGGCTCCAAAAGTGGCCTTTCACCACCGATGTGGGACAAACCTCACATGCTTTCCAACATTTTATAGCAAACTATTTTTCATATATACACATGCATATAGTTTTTCAAGTTTGAGATATTTAATTAATACTGTATACTATATCGAGTTTATTTCACTGAAGGTCATCTAACTTTTTATTTGATTCACAAAAGTCACTTATTTATTTTTCATCACTTGAAAATCATTCAATTTTACCTTTATAACTTAAAAATCATTCGGGTTCAAAACTTACAAAATATCCAATAAATATGACATGGCATTAAATTTAATTAAGAATTCTAACAGTAATGCCACATAAGCTTAAATGGAACATATCTGAGTTAGACTAAGGGTGTCTAGCAGACCTATCGAGTCGGGCCGATTCAAAAAAAGTTTGACCCTACGAGTTCCTGGCCGGGCCGGTTCCGGGTTGTGCCTTAATGGGTTTAACGGGTTCGAGTTCATACGGGTAAAAATTGAACCGTACGAGTTACAGGTTGAGGGGGCCGGGCCGGGTTTAGTATAAATATTGCAAATTATATTAATACAAAGTACTAACATAAAGAATACAAGGAAGATGGAAAAAAATTACACTTATTGCAAGTACTACTATTATTTCTTAATTTAAAGTTTCAAACTTACAAAATGAAAGGTTTACATTTTTTTCAACAAGTAAAGTAGTAAATTCAAATATTTTGCATTGCCTTAGTAAGTTCATCATAATCAATATGAACTGATTGACCTTTTTCTAGAGTGTTAAATTAGGATGGGTTTCCATGTATTAATATATCTCCAAGTTCCTCGTCTTCTGGGCTATCAACATCTCCATTTCCTTGATTTCTTCGTTCCGATCTAATTCAATATCTGAAACATACTAAAACTTCTAAAGCATTGATTTCTCAATGAGTGGCTGGTGTCTCCAAGCTGTTGTCTTGCTTGGCTAAATACACTCTCCGATGCAACAGTAGAAATTGACACTTTCAGCACGTCCCGAGCCACAGCAAAAAGAACATGACATTGCTTTCCATTCTCATGCCACCATCCCAACGGTGAAAATTCCTTTGTGTGAGGCTCTTTTTGCTTCTACAAGTAGAATTGAAGTTCATCAATGTTCCTGCTACTGGTTTGAGTATTAGAAAATGTAAAAAAGAAATATTAAAACTATTAAGGCTTTCTTCATCATCCATAGTAGCAGAAGTGCTACATTGCATAGTAGGATTAACATTGCCTATAATACAAGCAATATCATCGCATTCATTTGCATAATAATTATATATTTGTTATAAATATTCATTTAGCTTGTTCATAGAGACATATAAAGTTGGGGTTTTAGTTTCTCCAATCTCCATATAAGTATATAAAGCATTCATTAATTGGTGACAATCAGACATCTTAATAGAAGGATTTAAAACTGCACCAATTAAGTAAATCGGAGGAATTGGATAGAAATATTTTTTGAATTTTTCTTGTATTTTTTCAACATCTTTATATTTTTCTTTCTTCTTAAATTCATATAATAGAAAAAATTTCAGCTATATGTACTAAAGTCATAGTAACAGTGGGGTAATATGCTCCAAAAAACTCAATAGTAGCTGTATAAAATTTATATAAAAATTTAACAACATCATTAATGACCTCCCAAGTATCATTTATTAACATAAACCTTGGATCAGTACAATTCGCATTAGCAACTTCAGTTATTGGAAATCTATATTTGTAGCAATATCTTTTATATATATATATATATATATATATATATATATAATTCCATATAGTAATAATTTCGTTTGGCATGAATCTAGGTTTAAGGTTATATCGGATACAATTATTCTAAAATTTCTTCATTCTAGATTGTCTATTATCTCTTTAAATAACACCAACTGCTCTTCTATCATGAGTAATCTCAGCTAAAAATAAATCAAGGCCACTTTTAACAATTAAAATATAAACATGACATGCACACCTAACATGAAAAATATCATCAAGAGGTGATTTCAAATGCGTTTTTAATATTGAAACTGCGGCATTATTGTTAGAAGCATTATCAAAAATCATACACAATATTTTTTTTATTTAGATTATAAAATTCAGCAAGTTCAACTATAGTACTACTTATAAACGCAGCAGTATGACTCTGATCTTCATCACATTTAAAAGCGATGATACGTTTTTGCATACAAGTAGTATCATCTATCCAATGGCATGTAATTGTCGAATAATCATTTTTCATTAACAGCATGGTTAATATCAGAAGTTAGACAAACTCTACAAGAAATGTGGCTAAACAAATAACTTATGTATGTTTGATATTGCCAAATGAAGTCTAAATATCAGCCCCATAAGTACTTCTCGGGATACCTTTAAATAAAACATTGTAAATTCATTGAATATACATAATAAGATATGATGAAGAAGCAAAAGAAAATGGTAGACAACCCAAAGTAATCATTTTTGCTAACTCCTTATGATCCTTCATTTTATCATATTTCACTAGACCTCCAGTTGTAGGGTTAATAGTTGTTTGATTGTCATCACCATCAAGGCCACATTCTATGGGATGGTCAACTCTCATATGTCTACTAAGCATCTCAGTCCCCCCTAAATTTCCTCCAGTCAAATGTTTAAAAGTATCCTTAAAAATTTTGCATCTAACTCTATCAGTACCTTCTATTATTTCAAAAAAATTCCAAACCTTACTTCTTTGTCTACTATTAGTAGTCGGAGCCACGTGTGGTCTATACTAGTGCCACGACCACCACCTCTTGTACCAACTCTAACACTACCAGCTCCAATACTAGTAGGTATAGCTGGTATCTCATCTTTCATTCATATTTCATTATGTTCTATTCCAAAATGTTCTTGTAATTGTTCATAATCTATATTATCATTAGGCGATATTTCGAAAAGATGTGTAAATTAGGTATTACTATTACTACCAGATGCTGAGGGACAATCTCTTTTATTATTTTCTCTACCAGTAACTTTTTTACATACTCTTTTAGCAGCATTCAACATATCGTAAAAATTAAAGTATAAACTAAAATTAAATATGCAATTAAAATAGTAAATAAAAGAAAGGGTTGTAGAGAGTGCACCGAATTCGATAATAAAAGTAGCACTTGATTAAGCAAATCCGTTGTTACCACGAACAAACGCCAACTCGTCAAGCAAGTATTTCACTTTTGAGCTTCAATTGTTCAAAGTTGAAACTTCAAATTTCAAATTCCGAATGACAAAACACGATAATTTAAATTCAAGAAAAGTGAGCCATATAAAATTAGAAGATGAAATGATTAATTGAAATATTGCAAATTGGAGAATAACAGAAATTGAGATTGAGATATAAATTCTGAGTAAAGAAATGAAGAGGAGGGGGGGGGGGTATTTATAGTTTTTAAAAAGTGTGAATTTTATAAATTCAAAAAAGGGTTAAAAACATAAAATTTAAAAAAAAAAGCTATTTCTTAAATAGATCCGTTGCCCAACGGATCAGTTCTGAAAACTGACCAAACCAATGGATTATGGGCCTACTTTGGAAAATTCAAAAAAAATAAAAAAAATTGACCGTTGAACCTGACCGGTTTCGGTCCGAGTTAACCGGTCTTGTTACTGTTAACACGTTCCGGGTTAGCCGAGTCCGGTTAACCAGAAAAATTAACTAAACATACCAAACCCCTTCTACCCCCTACCCAGCCCATCCGGCCCCTTATGAACCGGGCCGGTCTGGTAACAGGTAGGCCCGGCCCGTTAGACACCTTTAAGTTAGACCTATTTCTTCCTCAGCCCGATTTGACCTATAACCAAAATGGGTTATTAATATTTTGACTTGATTTTATGGTTAATTTGTAGAAAAAGAAGTCTAAGAAATTTAGGAAAAATTAGGTCTTTTGAATTTATTTTAGATTTTGGTTGCACATTTACGGTCAATGACCCAATATATTGTCTTTTTCTTTTGTCCAAACTATAGTTATATGTTTTCCTACGATTGCAGTATGTATTGACAACTTTCACTATATAATTTCACTGTGAATATTTCTTACTAAGCAGTATTTTTGTTTGTTAATATTGCTTAATAAGTAACATTTAGATTTTAATAAAATAGTAATTTGTGAAAATAAGTTCTTATTAGCTTGTTGTTCTTACCTGTTAGTGGTATATTTATATATTATGTGGGGTTGATATGGCATTATTTTAACTTTATGAAAAATTATAAAATGAATGAAGGATGCGAAAATTGGTTCTGTGCTAGTTCTGTTCATATTTTTAATGAAACTAGTTTTAGAGTACGCGCTTTGCGTGTGTACCCATATAAAAAAATATAAAATTTAAAAAAATATATAACTAAATAATATATATGTGACATGCAATTATCGTGTCATTTCAAATGTATAATCTAGAATTTAGTAGTCTTTGAGATTATAATGTTGTAAAATTTATATTTATTATAGTATTATTTAAATGTGCATTTATATTTTTGCACCTAAATTTTATATATAGAAGGAGTGTTTTATTTAAAGGCTTAAGGAAATATTATTTTATACCTAAATAATCAAATTGATATAATTTTCCATAAAATGATAATAACAAAAATAAGACAATATTAATTTGAAATCTGGCACCATTTTTGCATTCCATCGAGCTTGCCTTTTAACAATTTTCACTCAAAATGCAAAAATTTATGATTTCCTGTACCGTAGTATTATTCATTTAGAAATAAATTTATATATGTTGAGAGTTGTATTACCTAAAAAATAATTTCACTATTAAATGAATGAAAAGTAAAGAATCTTCGATCTAATTATATGACCAACAACACTCTTCCTTGAACAATTATCAAGGTAACTTTATAGTTTGAAATTTTGATGTTCGTGTTCTTTGCTTGATCCCTAGTGTGTTTCATGAAGAAATTTGATTTTAAATCTATTTAACATATTTATTAAACCATGAGTTGTGGGAATAGATGAGCAAACGTTCATTGGAACAACTTGTTCTTAAGATGATGGAGGACTCCTATTCACTACTCAAGATGGTATCAATTTGTGTTCTTAAATATTAGTGATAGAGAATCGAAAAAGAAATTAGAAGAACCGAAGTTTTCAAGAAGGAACTCTATTGTGAAGGATTCTAGTTAATAAAGGTTATAATATTAAGATTTCCTACATAAAATTTATATAAATAAAATTTGTATAACGAAAGAATTAGATTCCTAAATTTTAGGAGTTTTATTTAATTAATATAATCCTAAATATTAGGAAAATAATTAAATTATATTTTTGTCCAATGTGAAATCTATTTTAAGAGGGTAAAAAAGGCGAACGACATTTCGCTAAAGGCCTCCGTGCTTTTAATATAGTATAGATTATAGATGGTGGCATTAAGGTCATAACAAATAAAGTAAGATATTTTTAACACAAAATAATTGTTCTCGTCTTTTCCTTCTAATTGTCAAAATATTAAAACCGTTTGGGTCAAATCGCATTGTGGATGAAATGGGTCTAAATTGGGTATAGTCCACCTAAGCTTATATTGTGGCAAAATAATTAAATTATTTAATTAAATTTAGTGTCATATCATATTTTTATAAAATATTTTATAGGTTTTGAACTAGAATGACTTTTAAGTTACAAAGGTAAAATTGTGTGACTTTCAAGTGATGAAAAATAGATAAGTGACTTTTGCGAAGTAAATGATAAGTTAGATGACCATTAATGAAATTAACCCATACTACGTCCGGTCGATATTATTTGTCTTTTAACTTTTTTGCACATCCTTTTGAGAAAGAGATTTAATAGTGTTAATCATAAGGATTTGACTAAATTATCGTTTATCTCTCCTAGATATCTCATTTAATTACATTCCACCAATTGAAATCATGGATAAATCTGTAAAAACGTAACACATACTTCGGATTTTTCTAAAATGTTGAATATTTTTTAAATAAATCAATTTTCAAAATAAATAATATTTGGAACCTGAATGAGTAGCTTAAAAGAAGATAAGTGTTATGAAATAATATAAAGATAAGAACAATAATACAAGAACAAGAGCAATAGAGAGAATAGAGAGAGAGGAGTATTCTCATTGATACTTAGAGATTGTTAGGGATGGTTTACAATGGTAGAAGACCCCTTTATTTATAGGGAGGGGGATGATTTAGCTACCAAGAATAGAACTCTAGAATCTCTCTAATTATAGACATTCACCTAAAATAGGAGATTTCATAACACTCCCCCTTGAATGTCTATTCAACAATGTGCCTCGTTAAAACCTTAAAACCAAAACCCAATGGGAAAAATTAAAGAAAGGAAAAAGAGTACACATGTTTGAATATGCGCCTATTGGTTGCCTCGTTAAAAACCTCGCAAGGAAAACCCATTTGGGACAAAATCTTGTAAGGGAAAAAGAGTGCAACGCGCATTAACTCCCCCTAATAAGAACATCAATTTATATCCTTGAGCATTTGCATTCCAATCTTGTGCATCATCTTCAAAACGATCTTTGGTAGACGTTTGACAAATCAACCATATTGACTTGAATAAATATTCCGCACCTTGAAATCATCATTCTTGATAGATATGAACATCTTCATATAATGTCGTGGAATAACTTTTCAATATCTCCATAGATGCATTCTCAATGCCATCATGCTTATAGTTATAGCAAGATACATATGTACACAAATTGTACTAAGGATGTGGTACTTCAGGACCAAGAATTGCATATGCTTCAAGCAACTTAAATCTTTCAAGTTAAGTCATATAAGCCATATAATAGACTTTAGATGCATATCAAGTTTTCCATGTCATGCTAGACAAATAAGATATCGAAAACTGATTATACATACCTTTGACTTTATACTTTCAAGCATTTGAACCATAGGTTCAAAACTACATGTCTTTCATATGGAATCAATTCTTCTTGAATTGTATCTCTTCCATTTAGTTACTTTCTTTGGGTCAGCAAATGCGTATAGCATGCTTTGCAATATGTTGCAATTGAATTATCCCTTTTATGAACTTCAGGTTCATATCATGATATTCGGGGATATACATATACAAATGATAATTCATCCCATGTAACCTTTTCTCAAGTGTTTATCATGTCTCCCCCTCATGTTAGAAAAGCTAACTTGTTTCCTCAACTTTGGGAAATCATCTTTGTGCATTATCATGTCAATATACACGGCACATTAATAATAAGATGAAATTATTTGGTTCCTGACCCAGAACCACTTGTGAGGGGAGAATATAATATACTCTCGTATACAACGTATATCAAACTGATATATATAACTTTGTTCTCATAAGAAACAGTTTAGCTATTAAGTGGAAGCACTCAATAATTATCTTACTAAACCAACTTTGATATAAACCAACTTATCAAGATGAACTATCTTGAATAGAAAATCTGGAAATTATGCTCGAAGTTAGATTACTGAGCAATTTACCTCGCAAGCACCGGCCAGGCTGCGGGTTAATAACAATTGCGCATGTAACAATATCATAGATGCATCATATGTGGTATACATGGCAGGTGAATGGGCCCATATTCACCTTTGATATTTCCAGAATTTATGGGCTTCAACCCGAACTCTTTAGTTGGTCAGTTCATTAATGAGAACAAGTGATACAAGAGAATTCGTAAAGAACTTTCTAGTTCTTTGATATTCACCTATGTGAATTTGCACATCATACTTAAAATGAGATGGCTAACACGAATGCCAACTGAATAAATTATCAATATTGGTAAACTTCAAATTTACACCATGACATGTGCACTTATCAATAAACTTCAGGTTTATTATGACATGGGTTTTATACCAATAGATATCCACTTTATTGTGGCATTTTTTTCGTTTGTGTAGTACAAACTGGAGAACAAAGCGGGTAGCTTTTCATATGCAAATTAACCCGCTACAAGTTGTAGTAATAGGAGATATCAAAGCCTTCCTTTATTTATAGTTTCAATATAATCAATCGCTTTCGCGTGTACTTTGGAAACTGAATAAGTTTCTTTGAGACTTACTACAGCACAATACTCAATTGTGTTTCTCCAACATAGTAATAATTGGCTCTTCTAGAGCTCTCAATTAATTTTGTACTACCACAGATTCATCAACATCCATGTGGTGAATATCTTTCTTAAAGAGAAAGTTATACCATTATGGTCATGTCAAACTTATATGCAAGATATGTTTCTTGCATTATCGTTGTCCTTTAATAGTCATATTTCCAAAATACTTTGGCGTACAATAGGTACGTGACCAACGATCATTCATGCCATATATCATCTCAAACCTCCTTCTAGGGGTGAGTGTGGTATCATCTCAAACCTCCTTCTAGGGGTGAGTGTGGTGCATTTAATACCAATTTCATGTTCATATTCTTCCAATAATGAATATGTATTCGTGAATCAAATATTGTCACATTCACTTCGAGGATATGTGATTTTGTTATCCTTTTCAAATCTATAAATGCGTCAGGCATTTGATTTGCTATTCTTTGCAAATGGATAATCTTTTGTGCCTCTTTCTCACAAATAGAGGTATGTGGATCAAGATGAGATAATGATGCATTTTTCCACAAAATTTCCTGTTTGGTTTCACCAACTTCTCCCCCTAATTTTGGGAAAAGTGTCTCATCAAATTGACAGTCTGCAAATCGTGCAAATCTCCTATCAATGTTTCGAGGTAGCGAATAATGGAGGGCGATTCAACCTCAACATATATTCCTAACCTTCTTTGCAGACCAATTTTGGTGCGGGATGGCGGTGCTAAAGGCACATATACTGCACATCCAAAAATTCTTAAATGGGATATATTGGGTCCATGACCCAAAACCAATTGCAACAGGGAATATTTGTGTCAATTCGTCAGTCAGAGACGAACTAGCATTGCTGTATGTAAAATGGCGTGTCCCCAAACCGAAGTGGGTAGCCGACAAACTAAAATGCTGCATGCAAAATGGCATGAACCCAAACCAAAGTGGGCAGCCGACGAACTAGCATTGCTGCATGCAAAATGGCGTGAACCCAAACCGAAATGGGCAGCCTCGTTTTCATGAAAAATTCAAGATTATTCTCATCTATTGTCTCAATATGATATCCATTTTGAATGATATCTTTAAAACTCAACAAGTTCTTCTTAGACTTGGAGGAGAATATTGCATTCTCTAAGATAAACGTCATGCCTTTGGGCAGAGTTACAGTTGCTCTTCCGGAGCCTTCAATCAATTTAATTCCCATGGTTTGATATACAAAAGAAATACACGAACATAAGAATAAACAAGTTCAATTCGTTTGTGTCACATAATATTTTCAAAATCTGCTGATGTCAGTTGACTAAAATAAATCAGATAGTCGATTATATGTTTTCCATAATCGATTACGATGCAGTTTGAAAATTTTAGTTTAAGCATTTTCATAAAATAATCGATTGTTAAACACACACAATCGATTGTTGAGTATTGACAATCGATTGTTAAACATAGACAATCGATTGCTGACAATTTTTGAAAAATTTCCAGATCACACTGTTTTAAGACAATCGATTGTTAAACATAGACAATCGATTGTTGGCTGTTTTGAAAAATTCCAAAGCACACTGTTTTAACACAATCGATTGTTTAGCATTGACAATCGATTATTGATTAATTTTGAAAAATTCCGGATCACACTGTCTAACGACAATCGATTGTTAGACATAGACAATCGATTGTGGATGATTTTTGAAAAATTCCAGATTACTGTCTAACGACAATCGATTGTTAGACATACACAATCGATTGTGGATGATTTTTGAAAAATTCCAGATTACACTGTCTAACGACAATCGATTGTTAGACATAGACAATCGATTGTGGATGATTTTTGAAAAATCCAGATTACACTGTCTAACGACAATCGATTGTTAAACATTGACAATCGATTGTTGACTGTTTTTTATGCGAAATATGAGATAACCGACTAGTTTTTCAGGTTAGTCGATTACCTCTACTGGAAAGTAAAAATATTATTGATATTTGAGCATATTGATACATTCTAAAGAACTAATACTAACATTATGTCATGAACTAACTAATACGAGCTAATACTGATGGCTATTAGTTTATTCATTCACTAATACAAACAAGTAAAATAAAATCAAATAGCTCCATCTTCTTTCATCACGGATCCATCACCGATTAGGTGGTCTATCTACCCCTCGGGTTGCTCAAAGAAGTCTGCCACATCCAAGTGGGTGATGTCAAAGTTGTCGTCAGAGACAAAATTAGTTTCAGGGCGTTTACTCTTTCGAGATGCTTGATAAAGGTCAACCAAATGTCATGGTATACGGCAAGCCTTTGACCAGCGCCCGTTTCCACCGCAACGATAATATATAGTTTATAAACTATTTGCTTTTGGTTTCTTATCGTATCGTGCTTGTGGCAGAGTGACCAACTTCAGGTTGTCATATCTCTTCTTTAAGCCATTCCACAAGATAGGTGGATCTTTGACGGTGAGATATTCAATCTTCAAACCTTCATCAAGGTGATGGCGCAAGAAAATCAAGGCCTTAGCATAGTTTTGGGTGGATGCATTATTTCTGTCTTTAATGGCGTCTCCAAGACCCATAGCATCTAAGTGGATTTCAGCATCCAACACCCATGTCATATAGTTCTTGCCCGAAATTTCAAGGGCAACGAACTTTCTTTTCATAATGTCAGACATAAAACAAATTTACATCAAGAGCGTGTTCATACTTACGGGCTCTATTACAATTATCACATTCACTTCAGGGAATGGATCATAATCATGTGCTTTACACAATCTCATGTCAAATATTACTTTCATAAAGTGAAAGATTATTTTGAGAATCCTTATTGTTCTCATCACCACTATAATGACGATTATAATTTCGTCTATTGCCACGTTCACATCCATTGATACCTTCACGGTAATAATTTTTGTCTTCTTTCAGACTTATCACATACTGCTATCACATTCTCTAAAGGGAATGGAGCAAATTCAATTGGACGTGTTTTTAATTATTTGACCACAATCATACATCAATAGATTTACCTACAATTGCCTGATTAACGCCCTGATAGCGTAAATAATTTTACAGTGATGTTGCATAAAGCAGAAAATCATTCGCTAAATATTTTGCCACTAACACTATAGAGTACAGACCTTATATCACGACCTTAACAAAAAAATCTACAAACACTAAACCAAACAGCATAAAATTTCAGTTAGAAGATTAAAGTGGAAACCTAAGCAAACAGCAAATCAAGTACTAGGATAGCAATCGTCAATGCAAAACCTACGTGATCAGACAATTCAAAATCGAAACCCTTCCTTCTTAGAAGAATATGAACAGTGGAAGCAAATAGCCAGGATCACTTGCATGTAATATAGACAACACATAATCATAGATTTTAATCGAACATAAAATCGATACTTATCTCTTGAAGCGTAACCGCAATCGCGAAAAACCTCCAAGCAAGAAGAATCCGTTGACAATGAAACTGGAGCAGCGATGAGGACTGGTGCGACGACGGGAGAGAGGGGGGTTGTTGGCAGAAGACAACACATGGGTGGTGGGTGTCTTCTTCAGCAGTGTTGCGGCTGTTTGTTCCCTAGGGTTTTGTACTTGTTTCCGTGAAGAGGGTGACCTACTGTAGCGGCTGCTCTTCTATTTAGTTTCTAGGGTTTTTCACGGTAGAGTCTCGTGCTGATAACGTGTTATGAAATAATATAAAGATAAGAACAATAATACAAGAACAAGAGCAATAGAGAGAATAGAGAGAGAGGAGTATTCTCATTGATACTTAGAGATTGTTAGGGATGGTTTACAATGGTAGAAGACCCCTTTATTTATAGGGAGGGGGATGATTTAGCTACCAAGAATAGAACTCTAGAATCTCTCTAATTATAGACATTCACCTTAAATAGGAGATTTCATAACAATAAGTGTATTTTTTGAATAATGCATGTAATTACTTAGTAAAGGACTAGAGATTTCTTGGTTCCTTCATCCATTGAATTGGGTGTTTCGCTGATCTTTTTTGTTGTTTGGATTTACCAATTACCACGTGTTGTTGTCTAAGCCAGTAGTTTTTAACCATTGTATCAAATTCTATTCTATTTTTCCCATACACAATGCTAGTGCTTTGTGTTGGATCCTCAACTCCATAATTGAAAAAAGCTTAGGTTCAAATAATCTCCTTTGACCTCCCAAAAAGCAAAGAACCACGCCAATCAAGAAGCTTGAGGCACCATCACCACTATGGCCACCTCGATGGGGCAGCTCTTCTAGTAAAACTTAAAAAGATACATAAAAAAATATATAGCTAGCTTTTTCCTATTTCACCTTAATGAGTGAGGTCACAAAATTAGAAAATATACAGGCTTTTTTTTTTTTGAGCGGGTGGCTATTTAAAATAATTTCTTTTGTTTTTCTTTTCCTCTTAATAAAATATCGTGTAAATTTTTTTCTAAATTTATGACATGAAAGTTCGATGAAAATTGTAAGATCAATCGATGAGAGAGAATAACGAATTGTGTACCTTATTAATGCAGCGGAAACCGTTGAACTCACCATCAAAAGAATTGCCCCAAATCATATTTTGAATCTCGAGGAAACAGAATTTTTGTTCACAAAGTAAATGCCTAAAGTTCATTGTGTTCTTCCTTTCTTTAATTTTTTGCACATTTGAATCTCTATACTGAAGAGAAGTATACAGAGAAGAGGAGATAGGGAGAACTACCGATGAAAACTACTCCTCCACGTTCTCACGTTTCTCAAAAGAAAACATGCGTAGATTTTGGGAATAAAAACCTACGTGTAACCTTCTTTGTTTTATCCCTTTTTTTTATCTTTTTTTAAAACGAGTCGGGTTAGTCCACATGGGCGACCCATGACCCAAACGTTATATCCAACATCTCCCACTTCGCACAGGTGGACTAGATCCAAACTAGTAACTACCGTAAAAGCAACACACATAATTCATTCCGGTAAATAGTTCGTGCGACCTGCGAGCATTAACAGATATAATATTCTTAATCCCTTTAAGGTTGTTTAACAGCTCTATGTGATATATGATCATATGCGGAAGGGATTTACTACTAACATGAGGATCTTGTTACTCGCAATACCCCGGACATCACCTGCTACTCCAGTAGCTTGTTATTTAATCGCTCATCCTCGAACGCGGTGAGCTCGAGTTCAAGTTTAACTTTATATTCATAATTACATTTAATACCGTCATGGTAAGTGTAATAAACGACCTATGAATCCAAGTTAAATTGCAAAAAAAAATTATTTATTTGTCTTTCCTTTCTACTCGAATCTTTCCATTCCAAATCAATTGCTTTCCTAGACAAGCACTGCATTGTCGAATCACTCATGGCTATTAGTAACATGCTAAAGTAGCAACACTGATTGGCACTTCAAGAAACGGTAAAAGGTCAAATGGTATTCCAATAAAAGTTAATGTAACTTCTTTGGGATCTCACACGATGAAGAAGCAAGGATTCATTCTTCCATTATCCCATTGATCGATAGCACACGTGGTATGAAACACATGTTACGGTGTTCTCACCTTATATTGGCGTGTGTGTCTTATTATTTTAAATCATTCAACACCGTAAAGATCTTGGTCTAGACACCTCCAAATGTCTAACCTGAGTTTCTCACTTCAATCTTCAAACCATCTTCTTAGAGAAACTTGCATCTGGCTTAGAAAACAAGTCATAATCGGATATTAAAATTTATAATTCTGATTAGTTATCAATGTCGACCTTTACAAGTAAATATAACTTCACATTATCCAAGGTTCTATAAGGTGTTATCTCTTCACGATTCTTAACGTAAGAAGCGATTGATCGTGTGTGAGAGCCAATCTCGCAATTTGTTCGGCACACTTTATCAATAAAATATTCATCACATGCATATGAAATATAAGCACAAATTAAAGAGTCAAATTGAGCATATTATAATACTAAAGTCATTCTACAATACATAAATATATTCATATCCTTCGCAAACCTAGAGCCATAACATGTTACTCAAACATGTCTCTAGATATCGCCTTTATAAAAGGATCAGCTATCATGCTTCGCGTAGAAATGTACAGTAAATGTACCTCTCCACTTGCTACCATGTCTCTTACAAAGTTATACTTGATGTCAATATGTTAAGTCTTGATGTGATACTTTGGATCTTTATGCAATAGATGATTGACTATCACAATATAGAGGCATGGCACCCTGAGAGTTCTTTGCAATATCCAAATGCTCAAAGAACCTCTTCAACCAAACAGCTCCTTGTACTGCAGATGTACAAGGTACGAACTCAGCTTCCATTGTTGAAAAGGTTGAAAAGGTTGTACAGGTTTGTTTCTTAATTTTTCACGATATAGCACTACCATTAAATAAGAAGGCCTAACCGTATGTTGATTTTCTATCATTCCGATCACCAGCCCAATCAGCATCTGTATATCCTCTCAAGTATAAATCATTTCCACTATAACATAGTGAATAATTTGTAGTTCCCTTCAGGTATCTGAAAATTCTCTTCACAACTTTCCAATGATCTCTTCCGGGATTTGATTGATACCTGCTAACAAGACCTATGACATAACAAATATCTGGGTGAGTACACATCATAGCGCACATCAAGTTCCCGACAACACTTGAATATGGAACTCGAGACATGTCTTCCTTTTTATTTTCAATCCTGGGACACATTTCAAGGCTTAAAGTTTCACCTTTCGCTATAGGAGTATCCATGGATTTGCAACAATTCATGTAAAAACGCTCCAAAATTTTCTTTATATAAGTTTCTTGAGATAGACTCAATAAATTTTTGGGACAGTCTATTTGGATCTTAACTCCAAGGATATAGTTTGTCTCGCCTATATCTTTCATGTCAAATGACTTTGAAAGCCATGACTTGATAGTTTTCAAGTACTCCAAATTAAATATGGCCAATAAAGTATCATCCACATAAAGAGAAAGAATTACAAACATCTCATTGGGCTTCTTCACTTAAATGCAATGGTCTTTATCGATTATGGCGAAATCATATGAGATCACTTCCTCATGGAATCTCAAATAACATTGCCTTGAAGATTGCTTCAAGCCATAAATAGATCTTTTCAATTTACAGACCTTCTTTTCTTGGCCTTTAAGGATGAAGACTACACGTTGTTCCATGTAGATTTCTTCGTTTAGTTCTCCATTGAGAAAAGTTTTCTTCACATCCATTTGATGTAATTCCAAATCCAAGCATGCAACAATAGTCAAAAGTAAGCAAATTGAGGTAAACTTCCTGGTGAAAATGTCTCCTCATAATCGATTCCAGCTTCTTGAGTAAAGCCTTTTGCCACCAATCGTACCTTGTATCATTCTATTGACCATCCGTTTTGCATTTAACTTTGAGCACCCATTTGTTCCCAATGACTCTACGCCTAGGCGGAAGATCAACTAAATCCCAGACTTTGTTGATTTTCATGGACTTTAATTCTTCTTTCATTGCTTTTATCCACTCATTTTTTTCTAGGGCTCGATAAAGCCTCAGTTACAGACTTTGGCTCATCCATTTCTATGGGATATACCAAGAAAATATAATCTTCAATTTCATAAGTATATTTAGGTATATATTTCCTGGCACTCTTTCATTGTTGAAATTCAGGTTCGTTAGAGGATTTTGGGATTGAGAGTTCCCGTTCCCACTCCCACTCCCACTCAGATAAAAAATAAGATCTTGATCAATTTGATTATCAACTATGCTAGAAGACACTTGCTGACTATCTGAGTTCAACATTTTTTCATGAAGAGGCCCTCCATTCTTTACCTCGCCCTTCTTTGGAAAATTATTTTCCAAAAAAGTGACATCTCGTGATTCAATTTCAGTAACACTTTCATCCTCTAATTCACCGATGAACACATACCCTTTGGAGTGTTCTGAATATCTTATAATGATACATTTCTTGCCTTTTGAAATTAATTTATCAAACTTGCTAAAAGAATCTATTACATATGCAGCATAACGCCAAAGTCGTAAATCTTTTAAGTTTGGTTTATGACCATTCCATAGCTCATAAGGAGTTGAAGAAATTGATTTAGAAGGAACTTTGTTCAATATATAAGTTGCAATCAATAATGCATCTTCCAAAAGGAGATAAGTAAATTTGCCTGCGGCATCATGGACCTTATCATGTCCAGTAGTATTCTATTCCTCCTTTCTGTTATACCATTTTGTTGAGCTGTGTATGGAATAGTTAATTGTCTGGTGATTCCCTTTTCATTGAACAATCCTTTAAATTCTCTTGAAAGATATTCACGCCCTCTATTGGTTCCTAAGGACTTAATCCTTTTGTCTAATTGATACTCAACTTCATTCATATATTTCTTAAAGCATTCAAGTGCTTTGGATTTATGAGAGATCAGATGGACATAACCAAATTGTGTGAAATCATCGATGAACGTAATGAAATATAAAGCACCAGACCTAGCCCTCAATTTATTGGACCACAAATATCAAAATGGATTAATTGCAATGGAAAATCAACTCTCTTAGCCTTTCCAAATGGTTTGTATGCAATCTTTCCACAAGACAATTTTCACAAGTTGGCATTTTAATTTTAGAGAAAGGACCTAGATGTTCTTCCTTAGCCAATATATTCATTCGATCTTGTCCTAGGTGACCTAATCTTGCATGCCATGTAATAACATCAACATCATTGTTACTAGAATAACATGCCATAACACAACGGTTAACATAATAATTATAGGTAGAAAGATTATAATCTAACACAATAAAACCATCATAACAATGTCCATAACCATAAAATATATTGTCTTGAGTAATTTTAAGACCACTACGACTAAAGTTCAAATTGAAATCTTAATATAGAAGAACAGACACAAATACTAAGTTTCATCAAATCTTTAGAACATATAGGACATCATGCAAAATCAAAGATCGTCCATCATGCAACATCAAAGATCGTCCATCATGCATGTCCATTCTGTAAGTGCCTATTCCTTTAACTTTAAGCTTTGATTGTTTCCCACATATACATGCTTTGATCGAGATGGAACTCGACGAAACTCTATAAACGCTTCTCTATCGTGGCTCACATGGTCGGTGGCCCCTGAGTCTACAATCCATACAGGATAAGATTCAAATAGTAAAACAATGCTAGAAAACACTAAGAGATGCGCTTTGAAATGCTACCATTTTCGGCTCAGTGCACTCACAAGCAAAATGCCTTGGGACTTGGCAATTGTAACACTTCATCTTCCTCTCGTCTTTCTTCTTGTAGAACCATTTTCCTTTCTTGAAATTTGGCTTGCTTCTTTTCTTGGGGGGTCCTTATCCCGTCTTCTTACCCTTTTCGTTATTTTTTCAGTTTCTTTTGCGCTTGAAGTTTGATCTCTTTGTACCACTTGATTCTGCACAAACGCCTTAGTACAGCTTTAGCGGCACCCAGCCGCTCGTCTTCAAGCTCTACATAACATGCAACATAAGCAAAAGTTTTGATGATATCATTGTGGGTCAAGTTTAACCTTCAAATGTTCCCAATTATTTGGAAGGGACCGAATCACTACCTGAACCTGCTGCTCATTAGAGAGTACGTGACCAGCACTTTTGAGTTGAGCAATCATATTTGACATCACCCTTAGATGTTTCTTAACACCGTGATCATGATATTATTTATACGTGTCAAACTTGATTGTCAACTGTCAGAGGCGAGTCACAGTCATAACCCCATATGCCTACCTTAAATGTTCCCACATGGCTTGAGCAATAGGATATTGCTCACATTCGTGGATGAGATCATCAACAGCTGAACTTACAATAATTTCACGTGCAGTGAAATCTTTCTTTTTCCAAACATTGTAAGTTTTCAGATCCCTCATGTGTTGGGCAGTGTTACCCTCATCTGGGTGACTCATAACATGTTTAACACTTTCAAGAGCATCTTTCTCTTCGAGTACATACCACATCTTACGACTCCATATATCATAATTTTCACCATTCAGTTTGTCACCCTTGTTCAAGTCAGTAATGATACTTTTTGATGTCATGTCTGTTATTAGAGATAATATTACAAGTTTAACTCATTAATATATACTTCAGTTAATTTATACATATGATTACACACTCAAAAAATTAATTATAATATTAATTCTATATTTAGTATAGAATCGAACGGTCACTCCGTTTCCATTCATCATTTATATCTAAATATTTTTAATTAATATTAAGATAACTTCTTAGTATGTACATATTTTAAGTCACAATCCATTACAAAAGGATATAATAACAATGTATTTAACTAGTAGGACAAAAAATATAATATAAATTTCATTAAAATTAAAATACGTAATAACAATTTGCATGTTTGCTAGGACATCCATATACGAACCGAACACTAGCTCTTGCTCATATACTCTAAAAGGTGCACTAGGCCAAACATCATAATAAATCTCAGTTAAAATTTTACCCCCAAGGCTCTCGAAGAGAGTCTGCTAAAATAGCTAATGCTTCTCAATCAGTAATTTCTATGTAATTAGCCAATTCAGCTCTTTTTATATTAAAGAGGTATACAAGTTTAGGAACGGAAACATCAGGGCCAGTCTTAAATTTCTTGAACTCCCTAAATTTTTTTCTCTTTCCCTTTGTTCAGCCCTTCGATCGCTTAACTGGTTTTGTCTTGCCCTTGAGACATACCTGATGACTTCAGACTCCGAGTCTGAATCATTATAGAAATAAGTCATGCGACGATCTACCTTTCTACGTTGTCCCCTTCCTTGACTTCGAGAACTCCCACTTGGACAATTCAAAACTGTCCTTGTTCATCCATATCTGAAATATGACCATGGAAACAATAAGAATGGCTACAACCACTCAATTTGACAACATATATCACAATTACTTGTAGAAGGATATCAATCAAGGGATTATGACTAAACTAATTTTAATTTACTGAAACCGACAATGTTTCTTTTATCATATCATTACTGACGGCATAAGCAAGTGCAAAATAAAAGTAAGGAGTATGACAATACTTTAACAAAATTTCTGAGAATCAAAACTAGTACTATTTAACCTCTTCAGTCACAGTTGGTAACACCACCAAAGCACACGTCTATTTTTTAAAAATTGGGCGTTTCAGAGAATAAACAGTAATCGGAATATCATAAACAAATAACACCGCAAAACAAATCTCACAATTAGGACAGGACGTGCCATCGTTTTCTCAAACAAATTAATCACCTATCACTGTAACACTTGTTCAATGTAAATTTATTCATCCAATCTTTTCGATTACAATCTACAAATCAAATAAATCCTATGCTCTGATACCAATATAAGATCAAACCGATGGGAGAGAACAATGAATTGTGTACCTTATTGATGCAGCGAAAGCCGTTGACCTCACCACCAAAAGAATTGTCCCAAATCGTATTTTGAATCTCCCTAGAAACAGAGTTTTTGTTCACAAACTAAATGCCTAAAGTTCACTGTGTTCTTCCTTTCTTTAATATTTTGCACTTTTGAATCTTTGCATTGAAGAGAAGTACATAGAGAGGAGGAGATGGAGAGAGCTACCAGTGAAAGCTACCCATTCATGTTCTCACGTCTCTCAAAAGAAAATGTGTGGTAGTTTTTGAGAGTAAAAACCTACGTGTAAGCTCCTTAAGTTTTATCCCTTTTTTATCTCTTTTTATAACGGATCGGATCAGTCCACGTGGACGACCCACGACCCAAACCTTATATCCAACAAAAATAACCCTCTCTATTAAATCAAATATAAGTGATAATCTTTCTTGGTTTAGGGAAGGATGATCTCCATATAATTTTCAATAAAAGTATAATATTAAAATATTATTTTCTCTCTCTAAATTTTGATGAGCATATAATTTAATAAATGTATTCAAGAAGATAACATATATGTCATGCCCCAACCCCGACGAGCGTGACCAGCGCTCAACCGAGATAACTCGATCAAGCAAGCTTGCAAGATGATTTCTACTTGGCCTTACCTATGAATAGAGTGAAAATATATTTCATTAATTAAACAATGAGAGTATTTCATGAACAACGCCAATTTTATTACCATTAGTTACTATATTTATAATTACCAAAAATATATTAAACATTCATAGTTTCAAGTGGAACATGTAATACCAGTACAATATTTTTAGTTTGACTTTCCAAAACTAAGATACAACCCATACCATGTCCATGGAACTCTAATAGATACAAAAGAGTAATGTGTTGTTGCTAGCAACAAGGCCCCAGCTATACCTCAAAATACTGCACATAAGAAACAAAAGATACAAGATCCCGAAATGAAGTGGGGTCTCACCAAGCCAGTTGAGGAGAGGGTATACCGCTTCCTTGATCGATGCCGCCTGCTGTGGAACCATCTACATCCATTAAATAGGCAACGCCCCCAGCAAAAGGGACGCTAGTACATGGAATAGTACTAATATTTAAAATTAAATACCCTCTCAAATAATCAAGTAATAGTACAATGAAAATCAATATAAGATCAATGAGAGCCTCAAACCATATAAAAATGTCAAGTTAGGAGAAAGACGATTTTTCAGGTACATATAAATATTTTTAGGTCGGGAGATCTTTAATACCGATTACACCACTGTATTTTTTGCATGAAGTTTGATCACGGTCCGATCAGCTAAACCGTCTCACCCAAAGATATCCAATCACAATATCATCATGTGTGCGGCATGGAGTTCGATCTGAGCCTGATCGGCTAAGTCGTCTCACCACAATGCCGTGTGGGTCGACATCACTTTCCGCTAGCAAACATCTTATCCCAATTAAGGGGAATAATCTTAACATATCAATCTCACCATTTAAGGAGAATAATCTCATCACATCAATACAAAAATTTTATCCATCAACCACTCCTATACCGAGAGGTTGTGAGTTCGAATCTCCCCAAGAGCAAGGTGGGAAGTTCTTGGAGGGAAGGATGTCGGGGATCTATTTGGAAACAACCTCTCTACCCCAGAGTAGAGGTAAGGTCTGCGTACATACTACCCTCCCCAGACCCCACTATGTGGGATTATACTGGGATGTTGTTGTTGTTGTTGTTGTAACCACTCCTATACCGGCACATGTAATTTCGGGGTTAGGTTATTTCAACCTACTTCCTTGGTAACTAAACAATACTACCAAAACATTTATCATACAAAGGATTTACAATTCATAATCTTTCACTCGTCTTTTTATTTTTTTGGCACTAGTTACCACAAGTGTAATTTCGTTCTTAACACGATTGTCGCATTTCATATTTCATATTTCATACACACTCCTTTCACTTTCAGGCATCATCGTAGATTATCAACAATAAGTGCATTTATAATTAATACTTTAAGTATATTTATGACCAATAAGAGCCTTAAGCATATTGAGTTTTTCTTCCACAACTACACATAATAACATGCAATTGAAATATGATTTTAAATTAGAATACCTTGATACATTGGTCATACTAGGTTATATTCTCGGAGGAAATCATGATATGATAGGAATATTTGGGACACATTTTAATTACTTACATCTTTCACCACAACACTCATTAATTAGAATAATCAAATTTATTAGGAAGGACTCGGAATATGAGAAATAAGAACTTGAGCCAATCATAATTGCAACGTACGAGGATATCATGGAAATCGATTTTACAAGAGGTGTATAGCCAACATACCTAACTTGAGCTTTTCTTATTCTATTACAACATTCAAATACTCCTAGCAATTTCAATATATAGGAAGATGATAAAATCGAATTGAAACTAGAAAGATTCTCATGATATAAGTCTCTTGGGAATTTACCTATCATGCAATCGAACATAACGCTTCTACAATGATAATTCCTTCACCCCTTAACCAATTTCAACAAAAATCAACCCAAAATAGTCTGTTAACCCCATATATTGCCTCTTATTGACACATGCATACCCAATCTCCAACTCCACAACTTGCTTTAACTCATAACAATTGCATTGAGGTTTTACATAAGGTCTTACCCGGATAGTTAATGGCCTAGTGAATTATTCCCTTGAACCTTCAAGATTGGGCAAGAGGTGATAAGCAAAGGGGTTGGGCTTCCTCCTCTCCCTCTAAGATACTCCCTCTCTCTAAAATAGTCGTTTAAACCAGCCTAAATTATGCCCAAAGTCCTTTTATAAAAATAGGGTAAGAAAAAAAAATTCAAACTTAAGCCTACGAAATCAGGCCTGTGATTGAAGACTGGACCGCAAATGAATAAGCGATCTGCAAAGGAGACCGCATGAATGATTCCAAAACTGGGCACTAGTCAGGTTTGTAGCTGTTATGCGGCCCGCAGAACGGTAATGCGGTCCCATAACACGCCATGAAATATCCCTCCGGAATTCTTTGTGATGGATTTGCATTGAATTATGCGGCCCGCAAAATAATTATGCGATCTCATAATTGGCCGCAAAACGACCTCCAAAAATTAGCCATTTTTCTGCTCCACTCTGCACCGGATCTGCGGTTCGCGGAGTAGTTATGCGGTCGCATAATGGACCACAGAAACCTCATGTTCTGCAACAATTTTTCCTCCAACTCCCTAATGCATTGCACAATCTAAAAGTTCCGCGAAGAATTTCTAAAATTCTCAAACACAATAGCCACCTTGACATCATGAAACCCCGATTCTAAGGACATGTTTGACCATAGATTTTACAACAACAACAACAACCCAGTATAATCCCACATAGTGGGGTCTGGGGAGGGTAGTATGTACGCAGACCTTACCTCTACCCTGGGGTAGAGAGGCTGTTTCCAAATAGACCCCCGGCATCCTTCCCTCCAATAACTTCCCACCTTGCTCTTGGGGAGACTCGAACTCACAACCTCTCGGTGTGGGGGTTGCTTACCATAAGAGCAACCCCTCTCGGTTGACCATAGATTTTGCCAAAATAAATTTGGGTTTTATTTGGCAAATACATGTTTGGCCATAGATTTAGCCTATATTTTGGCAAAATCTCAAATCCGGGCCAAAATATTTACAAACACTAATAATATACATATTTTTCTAAAATAAATTTGAAAAATATATTTTGAAAACGTATGTTCAAATATATTTTCATCTTCAAATTAAATTTTACTAAAATTAAATTTTTTAAAATAAGTTGAAATTTTATGAGCAAATGCTGGTAAAGTAAAATTTTGCGCGACCTTACGATATACTTCTTGAAGTGAGTCAAGCTTAATTGATGGGAACACTACCGTCATATATAATTGAAGAAACTAAAAATGGAAAGGGTAAACTAAAAAATTAAAGATACACGTTACTTGTATTGTAAGATGCGCACTCCACCCCCCACCCCTCGCGGGCACCAGACAAACACGATAACTGATCGTAGATACCTATGAACAAGAAGATGAGTCATCAGGTGGTATTTTTCTTTCCTAAGAAAAAAGAAATTGAAAATAAAGAAATGCTCCCTACATATTGTTATTAGTAAGAAGTACTACATGGAAAGCACATCTAAATTTGACCTAGTCTTGTTTGGATCTCAAGACTTATGCCCACCTATATGTCAATTACCAAGGACAAACAAAACTTTGTGCCGATCATAAAATAACATATACGTAGTAGATCAAAAGAATCCCAAGGATTCTTTCATTTAATATGCCCGAACATTTTTATTTTATTTTACTTCTTCGAATATTCTAACCATGGGATGAATAATAAATATTATTCATCCATATAACGACTAAACAAACAATTGTTTTATATGGATAGCCTTTTCAGTTTAATTTCTTCTAGCTAAAAAAATACTTTCTAATGTAGGGCTGTTGATCTAACAATGCAAGTTGATTTAAATTTAGGTCGAGGTCGATGTAACAGCCACACCACAAAAACTGTAGATTATGAAAATTTTAGATTTTAAAAAGAAGAATAAACAATATAGTTGTCATATTTTGCATCAGCCATAGCCCAGAGAAAAGAATACTTAAAGAATTCTTCTTATAATAATTTATAGAATACGTCTTGGAAAGACAAAAAACAAGAGGGATTGCTCTGATGGTAAGCAACCCCCACTTCCAATCGAGAGGTTGTGAGTTCGAGTCTCCCCAAGAGCAAAGTGAGAAGTTTTTGGAGGGAAGGATGCTGGGTTTCTATTTGGAAACAGCCTCTCTACTCAATGGTAGGGCTAAGATCTGCGTACATACTACCCATTAAATGGAATTATGCTGAGTTATTGTTGTTGTCGTCATCTTGGAAAGACATCTCCTAATTAAAACGGCGATATTCGAATCTTATGGTTCTGGAGTTTATTACAAATTTGGCCACTAGCCCTTATTTTTCAGTATATATGTGTAGTGTCTAAAACAAAGAGTTGGTAGCATGTAGTCCCTTCTTTGGTTTTAAGGGCAGAATGTTACTACTCATTATCTGCCAGTTGGCCTTTTTGTAATTGTTTCTTGACATTTTCAGTTGGCCTGAATGATCATAAATGTGGACGATGATTAGTTACTTCAAGGAAAATAAAAATACTATTTATCTTGTTCATATAGATTTTTCACATCCTTTAAAAAAAATAACCTTAATTACAAGATTATTTATTCAAACTATCATTTACTTTTCTCGTAAACGTCTCATTTAATTAGTACTCCACTAATTAAAGTTGTTGGGTGAATTTGGAAAAAATTAATAACTTCTTGTGTTTGAAATATCAATATTTTGGAAGAAACTCAGTAAATGATAAATAATTATGGACCGGGATTATACCAATCTATTTCCCTTCTCTGCCTACTCTGAGCCTCCGACATCTCCAAAGTCCCAAACAATTAAAAAGGAAACAGTACTTCCCCTTAACATGTTAGTAAATATATATAAAACTACCAAGAAAAATGTAATTAACCTTAAAGACAAAATTTTAAAAATATAAGTCTCATTTTATATATAAAAGACACTTCTCAATTATCTCTCATCTTAAGTTTTTAATCTTTTTTTTTTTTTTGGGGGGGGGGGGGGGGGGGGGGTCATCATAATAATGGTTGAATCTCACAGAGTTTCGATGGGAGCATGAATTGATTCACGTAAATATGAAGTGCAACAGTAAAAGGAATGTGTCAATTGAAAGACTTCTCAAATGTCCATCTAATTTTCTTTGCACTGCTCTATCCATTTTTCCTGCATTTGCACATTAGCTTTTTTCACAAGTTGGAGCCCACGTGTATCCTACAAAAGTAAAGGATAAAAGCCAGTAAGGTGCACGAAGCACTATGTTTTCATACAGAATTTAAGGAAGAGTCGTACTATGAAGTAGGCAGCTTACTCTAATACAAGCATTATGATTGATTTCACAATTTAAATTTGTGTAATTTGTAGGTTACGCATCGACAACTTTATTGTTTCTTCACGTCTCCCTTCACGTGCATCCTACAATATAGTACTCTCTCCGGTCTAAAATAAATGATTTTTTGGAATTTTCTTATGGTCCAAAATAAGTAATTTTTTCAGATTTCAAAAATAAATTAATTATTTTTTTCCTACATTGTCATTGAAGTAAATAGTGTTGGAATATGTGTTAGGAGTGTTTATGTGAGATACTAAAGGTTAACATGGTCAATTTCATTGCTAATTAATGCTAAAAGGTAAATTTCTTAATTCGTGTAAAAACATCCAAAAAATCACTTAGTTTGGACCGGAGAAAGTAAAAAAATTTAACAGTATGATATGATTTCATGCTACTCCTACCTAAAAAACGGGCCCTAATATTAAGTGATTACTTTTCTTTTATCCAACACAATGATGTTGAAAGTTGAAGCTTAGATAGTCTTCAATTCATGGCTTTGTAACTTTCACCAAATCTGTCATTTGTCAATGACATAAATATTGTAAGCCAGATCTCCATTCACAAGCGTCCAAGCTAGAGCAGCTACATCTGTTAGACCAAATGGAATTAATATGACACATTTCTATTTTATTTAGAAATTATGTAGCATCAATAAGGCCATAGATTAACATTTCTATTTAATTTGGCCGAACGTGAATATTCCATATGTAAACACATATGGAATTTGGATATTTTTATTGTTGCGCCATTGCTCCCTTTGGAACATAAATCCTTGAATTATAAATTTATATATCTTAGCTTTTTTTTTTATTGTTCTTTTGCTTGGACAATTTGCTGTTAGGCACTTCAAAAAGGAAGGGGGAGAAAAGATGAATGCGAAAATATTGATGAGGAATGGTATGAGAGGAAAAGAAAGGAAAAAGGACTACAAGAACCTAAATTGGACCACAACATGTCTGGCACATGAAAAATCATGAGAGCTCCAAACCAAAAGTTATTTGCAATATGTTATTATGTTGTACATTTTGAACAATTATATTGATTCATCGTCTTTTCTTCGTTTGTTGTTTTTCAATTGATCCTTGAACCAGAATATAAACTCTCGATCCAAGCTATTTGCCAAGGACCACATAGTTCATTAGAAAGCTAATTGTAACATGCACCTAATTTGAACTTTCTCACTCACTGCTTAATCTTGAGTCTTGTGATAGCATAAAAGCATTGTGATCAAAATACGGCCGGATACTTCTTGACAATTAAATAGTTCAAGAAGTTGGAGATCAAATACATCCTCAAAATGTCTGCATCATCTGATATTCGATAAATACACTACTTCAGCCTTCGACATACGGAGATAATCAGGAAAGAAAAATCAAGGGAAAAATAAAATTATACTCACAATTAATTAGTAAAAATATTTTTCTCTTATTTTGTAATTGCACTTTATTTTTCATATCTTGAAGATTTATTGCAGATACACACTAACAATGAATAAAATTTTAATATCATCAGGTGAAGTTGACCTATAATAATAGAAAACAACATGCTATACATGTCCAATTAAATTTCATTTACAGTAAAAAATTATTTATGATCAGTGTAATTTTTTTTAAAATAATGCAAGAGTATAGTTTCCTCCAAAGCAAAGCAATCTCACTAACATACTTTGAAGAACCCATGCTTGTAGGACACATATAGCATTGATTTGATTTGGATGTTTTGATCATTCATCAGAAAATATATGTGTAACCCGCAAGTACAAATGATAGATATAGAGAATTGTAGGGTCAAAAGTACTTTAAATGAAGTATTTCCCATCAAAATTAGGATCTCTCTACCAACAACCCATGTGATCAATATTTTTTTCTCCAGTCCCTCATTTTTTTTTTAACTTTTTTTTTTCCTCCCAAATTAGGAGGATCTATAGTGTTTTTACACTTCTCCTCCATGGTGACTCGAACCCAAGACCTAACGATCGTAGGTGAAGGTGCTTTTACCAACTGAACAAGCCTCACTTGTCCAAGTCCCTCGTGTCTCATACTCATGCAGTTAAATTGATTAGTCTTCAGCACTGGTCCTATGCTAGATTCTCTAACAGGTACCTTTAAATTATTGACCTCATGTGTTTAATTAATAACAATACTTAGTCTCAAATAAAGGCAACTAATAAACTATACTAACACTAATGACTCAAACAAATAGTCAATCCATACGGATAGTGGCGGACCCACGGTTCATTAAGGAAGGTCAAAATATAAAAGAAGTAAATTTACGAAAAAAGAGGGCTCATTTTTTTAAAATATCGGTTCATAGGTATTTAAAAAATAATATTTAGTATTTTTAATACAAAACTAAAGTTTTTAATATAAATGAAAGAAATTTTTTAGATATATAAATAAAATAATAATTTGACTTACTCAAAAATTCATAACTTTTAGTTTTTTATTTTTTACTCCTTCATTAAAAAATTTGTTCTCGTTTCCTTAATTTGTCCAAGTCAATCTTTTTTTTCCATTTTCTTCATATTTCATAAAAACCTACATATTTTTTGTGTTTCTCTTTGATATTCTTACTTAGTTCTTTCTCCAAAATTTTATTATTCACCTTCTTTCTCCAATGTTTTACTAGTTCAAGTGTTCATCAATACTATTAAGCTTCCAATAGTTCTATACTTCTATTTTTTTATAAAATCTTATCTAAGATCAATAATGTCACGACCCATATTTTATTATCTTTTTTTATAAAGTCTTTTCTTTTTTTTCCATTTTCTTCATATTTCATAAAAACCTATATATTTTTTGTGTTTCTCTTTGATATTCTTACTCAGTTCTTTCTCCAAAATTTTATTATTCACCTTCTTTCTCCAATGTTTTACTAGTTCAAGTGTTCATCAATACTTTTAAGCTTCCAATAGTTCTATACTTCTATTTTTTTTATAAAATCTTATCTAAGATCAATAATGTCACGACCCATATTTCATAATAGGTCATGATGGTGCCCGACACCATTGTCACGCCAGCCGACGTGGAAATATAATTAAGTTCTCATTTTACTTTTACCAAAATAAGTATAACAGATTCTCCAATTAAGGTTAAGGCCAGAAGCGATCAATAATGTATCAAAATATTTATACAACCCAAAAATAAATGTCTGCTAATATGTGCGCCAGAACCTGGTGTCACAAGCTACGAGCGACTAGTAGAATATACATAAAAATATTACACTATCCTACTGTCTGAATCAGGATAGACAGAAACAAAAGTACAAAGAAAGACTTCTTCGGCTGTGGATCGGCATGAAAGAGAAGCAGCTCACCATAGAAGTCTCAAGTGTGCTCACTGATGCGCACCAGAATGATGTCCAGATCCACCTGCCTCAAATCCTGTACATTTAAGTACAGAAGTGTGGCATGAGTACTTAAACAACATGTACCCAGTAAGTATCCCGTCTAATCTCGAAGAAGTAGAGATGAGAAGTCGACTCGATACTTACTAAGGTCAAATAATATATAGGTATAATGTTTTCTAATCATGGAAGTTACAAGTATCAATAGTTTATGGCAAGTGGCATAAGTCATGTACTTCACTACATCGAATTTACAATTTTCATTTTTGGGACCATAGCAAAACAAGGCAAGTATAAGTTTCCACAAAATTAAACATATTCATATAGTGCTGAGGCGACGGCCCGAACCAATAGAAAGAAACCGTGCATTTGCCGAGGGTCGGCGCGCCTATAGATGCATCTATTCATACCGAGGCGATCGGTCCGATCCACAAATATCAATCAAATGTCAAGAATATGCATAAAGGCACATTTAGAGTCAATTATACCATACAATGTTCAACAAGTATGCAAGTTACTTTTATCTTCTTTCAAGTCTCTAACACATCCTAAGTGATCTCATTAGACAAATAATATGGAGATTTAACACATCCTAAGTGATCTCATTAGACAAATAATATGGAGATTCCCATAAATAAAGCATGATGTGGGTCCTAAACTACCCGGACAATCGATCATAGTAGTAGCTACGCACGGACTCTCATCACTGGCTGCACACGTAGCCCCCGCATTTAGCACTAGTTACTCATTCATTAATCTTATGGGGACAATTCCCTCTTACAAGGTTAGAAAGGAGACTCACCTTGCTCCGAATCGCACTTCCAATATCAAGAACAAGCCCAAACCCACAATTCGTAGCCGAACGAGCACAAACTAGTTAACTGAAGTAAGAACTAGCCAATTAAGGCATATAAGGTTGAATTCTAACAATTTAAGTAATTTCTCAACCTTTTCCACAAGTTTTCTAAATTTTGATCACAGGCCCACGTGCCTGGATTCCGAGATTTTTCGAAGGAAATTGTTCTCTACAACCTAAGGATCAATAATATATCATTTCTAGTTCATTTCATAGCAAATTACATGATTAAATCTTAGTTTTATTAAAACCCTAGGTCTAGCTCTAATCCTTGATTTTTACATAGTTTTTAGTGTTTAATCTACCTAATGTACACGTATTTGAACTAAGGGTGAATGGGGATTACTTACCTTGCAATGTTATGTTGAAACCCTCTCTTTGGAAGCCCTAAATTCGCCTAAGTGTGGAGTAGTGTGTGCAATAAATGACCTTGAGCTCGAATTAAAAGAGCTCACTGCCCAGCGATTTCCGCTTCTGCGGTCCTGCTTCTGCGGGAAAGGTGGCCGCATCTGCGGCTTTGGGCATAAGGGGTTGGACCGCTTCTACGGTCTGGGATTGCATAAGCGGAACCGCTTCTGCGATCTTTGGACCGCTTCTGCGGTCTCCCCTGGCCTGGCCCCTTTTTGCTTCTACAGTATAATGACTGCATCTGCGGTTCCGCTTCTACGGTCCAAGAACCACAAATGTGATTATGACAGAAGCAGAAACCTTCGGCCCTTTCTTCAACTTTCAACTTCACTCGAGCCTCGATCGTTTGATGCTCAGGGCTCCCGTGCCCCGCCCGAACATACCGACAAGTCTGAAATCATGAGGCGGACCTACTCGAACCCTCGGATCATTTAAAACAACGTTAAATCTAGGAATTACGTCCTAAAACCAAATGAATCAATCTATTGAACCCCAAGTTCTTAATTTCCTTTTAACCGGTCAAAATGCCCTTAAACTACTCAGATTGACATCGAATTTTACGGGTAAGTCTTAACTGATCTCGGTCAAAGTCTCGGTCACCTAACGCTAAGAAACTCCTGATCTCGGTCACTGACGTGGGACGTGGACAACTCTGAACTGCCTCAATCTTCTTGGGATCCACTTTAATACCCTCTCCTGACACTACATGCCCCAAGAATGCCACCGACTCTAGACAAAACTCACACTTGGAGAACTTAGCATATAGCTTCTGCTCTCGTAAGGTCTGAAGCACTACTCTCAAATGTTGCTCGTGCTCCCCCAGGCTACGTGAGTGTATCAAGATGACGTCAATGAAGACGATAACAAAGGAATCAGAATAAGGACTGAACACCATGTTCATCAAATCCATAAATACCGCTGGGGAATTAGTCAAGCCAAATTACATCACCAGGAACTCATAGTGGCCATATCTAGTCATGAATGCAGTCTTCGGAACATCCAAATCCCGAATCTTCTGCAGATGATACCCTGACCTCAAGTCAATATTAGCTAACACCCTAGCACCCTGCAGCTGGTCAAACAAATCATTAATACGGGGCAATAGATACTTGTTCTTGATGGTAACTTTTTTCAACTAGCGGTAATCAATGCATATCAGCATAGTCCCACCCTTCTTCTTCACAAATAGTACTGGTGCACCCCAAGGCGATATGTTGGGCCTAACAAACCCCTTTCCTAGCAACTCCTCAAACTGCTCCTTCAACTCCTTTAGCTCCTTAGGAGCCATACGGTACGGTGGGATAGATATAGGCTAAGTTCCTGGAGCCAAATCAATACAAAACTCAATGTCACGATCAGGAGGCATGCCAGGAAGATCAGAAGGAAAAACATCGGCGAACTCTCTGACTACTGGCAATGAATCAATCGTCAGAGACTCTGCAGTGGTGTCTCGAACATAAGCCAAATAAGCCAAACACCCTTTCTCAACCATGCGCTGAGCCTTTAGAAAAGAAATAACCCTGCTAGGAGTATCAACTGTGGAACCCTTCCATTCCAACCTCGGAAATCCTGGCTTCGCTAATGAAATAGTCTTGGCATGGCAATCTAGGACAGCGTAATATGGATATAACCAATCCATGCTTGGGATGACCTCAAAATCGATTATACCATGCAACAGAAGGTATATCCGATCCACAACCACAGAATAACCTAGAGGAGTGGACACATGAACAGGAACACCCAAAGGCTCAGGAGAAATGACCAGAAATCGAGCAAATAGAGATAATAGATATGAATAAGTAGACCCTGGATCAAATAATATTGAAACATCCCTACCGCTGACGGAAATAATACATGTGATGACGGCATCTGAGGCTAAAGCATCTAGCATGGCTGGAAGAGAATAGAACCTAGCTGGAGCGCCGGATGGCTGGCCTCCACCTGTCTGAGCAATAGAGGGCTGACCTCTACCCGCCTAACCTCTACTTCTAGGATGGCCCCTACCAGTCTGTCCTCTACCTCTAGGTGCTGGGCCGCTGGTGTTGGAATCATGGGCTGCTGCCCCTGCTACACTGCCTTGCCCCTAACCTGGGGAAGTATCTCCTTATGTGACCGGGGTCTCGGCACTCAAAATAATGCGGTGCGGCAACCTGCTGTCCAGATGGTTGTCCCTGATAACTTGTAGATCCCATGAGGGGAGCCTGGGTAGTCGGTGGACGATATGAACTCTCCGTCACAGCATTGAAGTAGAAACCAGAAGAAGCCTGGGGACCTGAATACCCACTGGAGGAACCCTGAATAGCTGATGGGTGGTAGGAACTCTCTGGCTTGGCACTGAAATAGGGGCGTGATAAAGCACCCGGGGCGGGAGGTGGTGGGGATGAAGATGGAGGCCTACTGGTTGATCCCTACCATACTGACCTCTACCCCTAGCTGGGGTACCTCTGAACTCTCTAAAGAATCTGGCTCTCTTATCCTGCTGTATCTGCTCTCTAACCCTCTAGAAATATCCGTCAATCCAATGAGCAATCTCGACCATAAGATGATACTCTGTACCCATCTCCACCTCTCGGGCTATACTCGATCGAATATTGGGCTGCAACCCGGCAAAAAACCTCTGCACTCTCTCTGTATCTGTAGGGAGTATCATAAGTGCATGGCGGGACAACTTAGAAAACCTCACATCATAGTTGGTCACAGACATCTGACCCTGCTCAAAGTGCTCATACTGATACCACAGCTCTTCCCTCTCAGAGGGCAAAATATACATGTCCAAGAACAACTGTACGAACTGACTCCAGGTGATGGGAGGAGAACTGGTGGGCCTACCGAGAACATAGGACTGCCACCATAGACGGGCCCTGCCCTCAATCTGAAAATTAGTGAAGTCGACCCCATGTGACTCTAATATCCTCATGGCATGCAGTCCGTCCCAGCACCTTTCGATGAAGTCCTGAGCATCCTCATGATGCTCATCCCTGAAGACTGGAGGGTGAAGTCTAGTCCATCTGTATAGTAACTTCTGTGGATCTCCATCTACAACTGACCTGGGCTGGGGTGCCACTGCAGCAACTGGCTGAACCTCATCTGTGGTAGTGCACCCAAAGTCTGATATACTGCAGTTGCATGACCTAGAGCCTGAGCAGTAGTGGTATGCGCTCCCCCTCCTACCTATGAAGCAGTTGGGTCTGCTGGAAATAAACCAGCCTGAGTCATAGTGTCCATGAATTGTAGCATGCGGCCCATGACCTCCTGAAATCTCGGTGCTGTCATGAAATCCACCGTAGTAGGCATAGCTGCGGGCAACACGCTCTGCTCCTCAATTATGGGATCCCTTGCAGGATCTACTGGTGGTGCAACTGGAAGGCCTCTGGGACGCCCTCGCCTCCTACCATGGGCCGGTGCCCTTCCCTAGCCTCTACCCCGGCCTCTAGCAAAGGGAGGAGCAGCTCTTCCCGGGTTCGGAACATCGGCGGTATGAGTCCTTACCATATGTGAGAGAATAGAAGAGGGAAATTTAGTACACAGACCACTACATGATGGAAATGAATAAAGAGTAGTCTTTCCTAATACTCTATAGCTCCTCAAAGATAAATACAGATGTCTCCATACCGATCTACAAGACTCTATCAGGTTTACCCATAACTTGTGAGACTTATGTGAACCTAGTGCTCTTATACCATGTTGTCACGATCCATTTTCCATAATAGGTCATGATGGCGCCCGATACCATTGTCATGCCAGCCAACACGGAGATATAATTAAGTTTTCATCTTACTTTTACCAAAAATAAGTATAATAGATTCTCAAATTAAGGTTAAGGCCAGAAGCAATTAATAATGTATCAAAATAATTATACAATACAAACATAAATCTCTGCTAATGTGTGTGCCAGAACCTAGTATCACAAGCTAAGGGCGACTAGTAGAATATACAAAAAAGAATATTACACTTTCCTACTATCTGAATCAGGATAGATAGAAACAAAATCACAAAGAAAGACTTCTTCGGTTGCGGATCAGCATGAAAGAGAAGTAGCACACCGTAGAAGTCCCAAGTGTGCTCACTGATGCGCACCAGAATGATGTCCAGATCCACCTGTCACAAATCCTGTACATTTAAGTACATAAGCGTAGCATGAGTACCTAAACAACATGTACGACATGATACTTACTAAGGTCAATTGATATATAGGTATAATGTTTTCTAATCATGGAAGTTACAAGTATCAACAGTTTATGGCAAGTAGCATAAGTCATGCACTTCAATACATCAAATTTACAATTTTTATTTTTTGGGACTATAGCAAAACAAGGCAAGTATAAGTTTCCACAGAATTAAACATGCGCACATAGTGCCGAGGTGACGGCCTAATTAAAAGAGCTCACTGCCCAGCGATTTCTGCTTCTGAGGGTTGCGGTCCCGCTTCTGCAGGAAAGGTGGCCGCATCTGCGGCTTTGGGCATAAGGTACTGGACCACTTCTGCGGTCTAGGGATCGCATAAGTGGAACCGCTTCTACGATCTTTGGGCCGCTTCTGCGGTCTCCCCTGGCCTGGCCCCTTTTTTCTTCTATGGAATAATGACTGCACCTGCGGTCCAAGAACCACGGATGTGGTTATGACAGAAGCAGCAACCTTCAGCCCTTTCTTCAACTTTCAACTTTACTCGAGCCTCGATCGTTTGACGCTCGGGGCTCCCGTACCCCGCCTGAACATACCCACAAGTCCTAAAACGAAATGAATCAATCTATTGAACGCCAAGTTCTTAATTTCGTTCTAACGGGTCAAAACGTCCTTAAACTACTCGGATTGACACCAAATTTTACGGGTAAGTCTTAATTGATATTTCGGACCACCAAGTTTCAGAACCAAAATCCGAGCCCGATACCTAGGAAATCAATGAATACTTAGTTTATTTAGTTCTTTAAAGCTTCAATTTAATAATTTCACATAATAATTCATTACTCGGGCTAGGGACCTCGGAATTCCATTCCGGACATACACCTAGGTCCCATATTTTTCCACGGACCTTCGGAGACCGTCAAATTACAAATCCGAGACCGTTTCCCAAGAAAAATGACCGAAATCAAACTTGACCTTTTAAGAAAATCTTAAAGAAGCAATTGGTCATATTCTTACTCAAAAGTCTACCAACCTTCGAACCAACCGCCCCCACAAGTTTAGCTAAAGCTAGTGCGGGAAGTTTTTATTTAAGGGAACAGGGTTCTAAAGAGTAAAACGATCGGTTGGATCGTTACAAATAATATCTCAAAAAAGCTTAAATAAATTGGCTATATTATCAATCGAGCAAGAATTATAAGAGTAAATCGTTTATTAAAAAAATTATTAAGTTTATATCTCAAAAAAATAGAAAATAAACTTCAAATAAAAATATATTTTATAACTTTCTTTTTAAAATTTGTCCTCGTATTAAACTTTAGCTTTAGGCCCTATATGCGCTTGAGCCGCCCCCTCGCTGTGTAGCACAAAATCCATTGTAAATTTGTAGTGACATAACATCTGTTTGAAACACATAATATACGAGTATGTTATTCTTTACCAACCTTTATATAACTTTTTTTGGCTTTTGCTACTTACAACTCCAAGGAAAGCTCTTTTTGAGAGAAGGAAATAGTTTTAAAAGGCTTTTGAGAAGAATAAAACAAAACAATTTATAGCTTATAGCCTGCTGCCAAGCTTCTTCAAGGCAATAAATATATATATTAAAAGAAAAAAATATATTTTTGGATAGAAAAAAAAAATAGTTTTTGAAAAGCAAAAAAGAATAATTTCTCTCCAAAATACATTTTTGAAAAGTACTTTTCAGAAGAAAAAAAAATTTAGAAGTACTTTTTAAAAGTTTGATCAAATACTAATTACTGAAAAATGCTTTTTAAATTAGTTGGTCAATCACAAATTATTTCCTTCCAATCTTTTTGAAAAGCATTTTTTTATAAAAAAAACTCTCAAAATAAACTGATTTTTAAAGATTTGGTCAAACAAACTATTAATCAGGTTAGGCTTATTTTACTTGTAGGGGCAAAGCTATAGTATTTGTTAGTTTCATGTGAATTCAATATCTTTCGTCTATATCTTATAAATATATTAAAAAATTTATTAAATGTTTAACTATAACTATAATAGCTAGAACAGATTCATTTAAAGTCGATATATAACCATAAACTTCAAATTTTGGAACTCCTCTATTTACTTGTCCCTCCAAAGCTTCCTTAAAGCTCATATTTTACTGAATTAGTATTAGTACCCGCGCGGATGCGCGGATACTAATCATGTTAAATATTTAAGTTATTTGGATTGTATGTAAATAATCTTAAAATTTATACTTTCTCAGTAAATATAGATAGTCATTGGACATTAATTACATGAAAAAAATTAACCATTTCTTCTATTTTTCTTTTTTGATAACATTCTTGCCGGTGTCATTGGATCCTAAAAATAATTAAGAAGCAAAATAATAACTCATATTTATGGCAAAACAATCAAATCTTGATCAATGAATTACTTTTTGGATAATACTTAACTCTTTTACTACTACTTGAATTCTTATTTGGTGTGTTGATATCTCTTAAAAATATATTTTTCTTAAAATTTTAGTTTTTAAAATATTATTTTTCAATAATAATTATTTTGTAATAATGTAATTGAAAATATTGTTCTTAATTCAAAACTCATTTTAGTTTGCTATCTAAAACTATAAAAAATTCTTTAACTAGTGAATTATTTCTTGCTCCATTTTAATGCATAAACCATGTTAAATATCTGAGTTATTTGAATTATGTGTAAAGAACCTTAACATTTAAACATTCTAAATAATAATAGATAATCTCCATATATTAATTAAGAAACACTACATGAAAAAATACTAACATTTTCTCAATTCTCGTAGTGATAGTTTTATTTTTGTACTATTCTCATAGGTATCACTAGAACCTAAAAATAGCCACATAGTGAAATAATAATTCTTACTTATGGTAAATCAAAAAGGTTGATACAATATAAATAATTCTTTGATTACAACGTGACTGTTATACTACGACTTGAACTCTTGTTTGATATGATTTTATATTTCAAAAAATATTTCTATTTTGACGTTTCAATTTCTAAAATTTTATATACATTATAATAATTATTATCTTTATAATGATGCAAGTGAAGATATTATTCTTAATTTAAAATTCACTTAAATCGATTATCTAAAACTTTAAATGATTCTTTGGCCGGATTTATTTCAGTATGACTCCACTTTAAGTTTGACGATATCTCTGCCCCATAATTTCAATTTTTAATACCCTATATATACAAAAAATTTATTCTTTGAATCACTAAATGTTAATGTTTTGCTCAAAGTTATTATACACTTTACAAGCATAAAACAATCAAAATAAATCAAGGGCCAATCATAGCAGATCGTAATAAAACAAGGGACCAAGTGAAGGAAATGAAAAGCAAGTGTTTGGAATTAAGGAGAAATGTGCAAAGAGTTTTTATTGATAATATTGATTTGGTCTGCCTCTCCATGGAGAGGTTCAGAGACGTACAATGGTGTTTCCCTTTTCTTAAGAACAACAATGAAGAATAAGAAGTAGCCCCCATTTCTAGGGTTCCTTCTCTTAGTATTTATAACTGTAAACTTTATGAGTTGGGGATAAGTGGCCATGACCACGTTAAGGTTCCGTCCTTATAATGGCGGATGGGCTA
Organism: Nicotiana benthamiana; assembly: GCA_034376525.1. Taxonomy (NCBI): domain Eukaryota; kingdom Viridiplantae; phylum Streptophyta; class Magnoliopsida; order Solanales; family Solanaceae; genus Nicotiana; species Nicotiana benthamiana. Next base: position 60,596,539 of record CM067323.1, read on the forward strand.
TAGCCTTGTTGGTTGGGCCGGATGACTATCTGGTATTCATTATTAATAAGTGGTCATACCATTTATTAATCAAGAATTAGCATAAGATGGAATCAATTTCATTAATTATCGGTCGGATTCTGACCCATCAGTTAGTCCCTCCGCTTGTTGAGGTCGTGCCTTAGTCGAGCTCGATGAGGAGACTTCATCGAATGCAGTATAAGAAGTTTGGAAAGGGAGGTCAAATGTTGTTTAGATCGAGGCTAAAGTGGTCGTAGTCGTTTATACGTGGGAGATTATACCGTAGAAACCGATGGCTTTAACCATTTCGTGTTAACGACCTTAGCCATATGGGTAACTTCGACTGTCGTCGAATCACTTACTTGCCATAGTCGAACTGGGTCAACTATTGGCGGCGATGGCCTTAGCCATGATGAAGTCTGTTGCGGTTAGACATGTAGTTAATGATGGCTATTGTAATTCGTGAGATCCACTTTTGTTACCTTTAAATAAGGGTTTGAGGTATTTATTTCTCACTTTTTTTGTTTTTTGTATGGGTAAGATTTCTGAAGAAGCTCTCTCCCTTATTATTTCATTTTCGTCTTTGTTCTTCATTTGTTACAATCCTCACTTTTTCAGTCGAATCTTTCTCTTTTCTTGTTTTCTAATAAACAATGGCAAGCAGTTCTTCCAAAAATTTCTACGACGAATCTTCCGGTTAGCCTTCCGGTGGCTGAAGGGCCATCTCCGGTGGTAAGAGGCACAGAACCGGTGGATACTGAAGGGGTTCCATTGGTTGACGAGATTTTATCTCTGATCGGGGGCCCGGTGACTGACTTCACCCCCGAAGGTGGAGGATCCAGTGGACGAAGCTCCGCTAATTGGGGGAAGTTCGAATAGCTCAACTTCGAGAATATTGGGGCATCCACGGCTATGCTGATATCATTCTTGCTAGAAGCGAGGAAAGGGTCCACACCGACCGTAGAGGATATTGCGTCTTCTATGCCTATCCCTTAAAGTTGGGACTTAGGCTCCCGCTTCCGATTTTAGTAGTAGATTTCTGCCGATACTATGGGGTATGTCCGGGTCAGCTTACTCATTCTCTCTATAAGTTGCTTGCCATTTTATCAAGTAAGCGGGGTTGGCCGGCAGGGAGATCACGCTGCAACATGTACTTAGCCTTTACGCACCCCAAAGAGTCCGCGACATGATGATTCGGGCAATCCCTCGTGGGTCGAGGGGACTAGCCGCAGAATTGGACGATATGGTCGACCTTCACCCTTTCGAGCACTTATTCTATATCAGAACTAATTATTTAGTGGCATCCCTGCCTGGGTTTCCAAAGGCTTGGAATCATGAACGCAAGTTTTTTAATCGCAGAATTCCTTTTTCCCCTCATTACATCTTGTGCTCGTAAACGTTAACTTGTGTCAATTTTGTAGCCGACAGGTCACCGCCAGCTCCACTTCCTGGGATACGTGAGTAGGTTGAGGTCGTTCTTTCGCATACAACGGGAATACGCATGTATACGTATTTATGGGAGAGGCATGGCTGTGGGCCTGCAACTGGTGGGGATTTGACTTCTCCTTCTATTTCCTTCTTATTTCCAACTCTGTTTACTGACTTTGTTTTTTGTTTTTTATTTTTTTTATCAGGGAGGGAACGTTGCTCAGGGCTCCTCAGCTAGCCTTCCGTCTGCTGGGTGCGACTGCTCGTCTTGCAGCACCAGTACTGCGCCCAATACTAAAGGCGGCGTTGGTTAAATCTTTAGTAGCACCTTCCCCGATACGGACCGTACTTCAGACTGAATGGTCGTTGGGGGTGGTGCATCCTAGGGCAGGGTCGCCCTCAAAGGAGGAGGAAGAGGAAGAGTAATGCACGTTGGTCAGGCTGAGGGTTGCATTTACACCGGCTCCTCCCGTGGTGATAAATTTGGACTCTCCCTTATCGGATGCGGAGAGGAGTGTGGTTGCGCCATCCGCCCCTGAGGGTGGACAAATAGTGGGGTTGTCTCGGTTGGCTCAGACCATAATGGTACTTTCATTTCGGTGTCCCAATTGATTGTTCCAGTTCCTGAGATATGAGGTAGTTCCTCATTGGCTATTTTTTTTGGAGAAATTGAGCGCTCCTTCGACGGCTGTGGAAGATGGCTTTTCATAGCCGGCGGCAGAAGGAGGAAGGGGCGTTGCAGGAGGTGTATATGAGTCCGATTCTGACTTGGACCTAGAGGACGTCCATGTGTTCAATGAAGGCTTCACAAACTCGACGTTGCGTGCGGAGGGGCGACTTCGCTACATCGAGATTCCCACGGAGCAGAACTTGTTACTTCAAGGGAACAGCTTGGTGACGCTTTTCGAGGTGTTATGCTTGGAGGTGGAAAACACATCATTGAGGGAAGATACAGACGTTAGATTGATGAACTAGGTGGTTGTGATGGGCTTGAGGGTACGTATGATGACCTTCTTCTGCTTTCTTATCGCCTTAGTTTATTTTTACTTTAATCGTTATCTTTACTTTGCAGTCTTATCTGTTGGAGGTGGAGGACATCCTCGAGCCAACGTCTGCGCGGGGATCTTTTTGCGGTCATTGGACCTTCTCTACCGAGATCGCTGATGCTAGATGCACGAGCGCCTGAGGAAAAACTCCCGTAACCGGGCTTTGATCCAGGAGGTGGCGAGGCGAGAGATTCAGATGCAGTAGATAATTGACAGGATACTTGCCCTCGAGGAACATCTTCGTCAGAAAGATGAGGAGATCGAGGCTGAAAGGCGAGCTGCAGCTGAGAGGGAGCGCCAGAGTCATGCTATGGCGGCGGAGGCCTCTGAGACTTTGAACGGGAAGGTGGTTGCATTGTAGAATGAGGTCGCCGCTTTGAGGCTACAAGCAAGGGATGACTGATCAAGGGCTGGGGCGTTAGAGGTGGCGATCCGCGTTCATGGAGGGAGCGGGTCATGGAGAGAGCTATCGCCGCCTTTAGAGAGGCGGGGCTAGAGTACAACATTGGTGTCTATGAGCGGGACGCCCAAGACATGGCGGATCGGATCATAGCCTTGGAAGGATATAATCAGCGCCTAAGAGACCAGGCTGCCTCTTCCAACCAGGCTCGTGAGCTTTGGACGTTCGGTGAGGCCCAACGTGATGTATATAAGAACTTGTGGGAGGCCGGCGTTGTGCCAAAAATTGCTTTTGAGGTAGCCCGTCAGAGGGCTCGTGAAACCCGTATTGATTGTGCTTTTTATCCAGCAATGACGGGGGCTGATGATAGTGCTGATGGTGGTGTGGGTGACGCGGATGAACAGATTTGATGTATTCTTTTTTATTTTGTTTGCCATTTAGCATTTAGATATCTTTAGATTTTTGTTTTTCCTTTTCTTTGTACTAATCGTCCATGTCCGAGTGTAAGTAGGCGTTGCCCCCACATGACTTTGTAAATATATATAAGCTTACTTTTTCCATTGCTGTTCTTGTGCTTATTTTATGTCTTCCCTTCTTTTGCTTTAGATTTTTCTATTGTATTTGCTCAAGGGGTTATTTGTCTTAGAGTACGACTCTGGTAGGCGTGTTGATTTTTGGTTGTTAATGGTCTTGCTTCTTCGACTTGGTGTGGGCGATTTATAGCCATTATTTGGCGATAGCGGAACTTAGCCTTAGTCCCAGCTCGGGCGCGATCGAACTACCGACCATGATGGTAAAAAATGTGGCCTTGTAGTTTGACCGAGGCCAAACTTTACGTGGCCCAAATCGTAGTTCGAGTTAGGAGTACTTACTTGAATGGAGAGGGTGCTTGACTTGTGCCCCTATTTGCTGTAGGCCAGGTTTTGCCGAGTTCGATGAGGAGGGAATTTGGCCCGAGTTTTTAGATTTGAGGGCGCAGGCGTCTAGCCTCATGGCTCAAGCGAGGTCGAACTTGTTGGATTTGTTGGTGAAGGTGTGTGGCCTGAGTCCTAGTTCAACTTGTAGTTGAACTTTTTATTTTTAATGGTGAAGGCAAATAGCCTGAGTCCTAGTTCAACTTGTACCTCAACGTGTAATTTTTTATGGCGAAGGCGCGTGGACTGAGTTCCGGTTCAACCGTAGTTGAACTTGTAATTTTTGATGGCGAAGGCATATAGCCTGGGTCCCAGTTCAACTTGTAGTTTCTGATGGTGAAGGCACATAGCCTGAGTCCCAGTTGTAATTTTTCTTGGCGAAGGAGTCTAGACTGAGTCCCAGTTCAACTTGTAGGTGAACTCGTAAGTTTTGATGGCGAAGGCACATGGCCTGAGTTCTGGTTCAACCGTAGTTGATCTCGTAATTTTTGATGGCGAAGGCACATGGCCTGAGTTTCGGTTCAACCGTAGTTGAACTTGTAATTTTTGGTAGCGGAGGCACATAGCCTGAGTCCCAGTTCAACTTGTAGTTTTTTATGGCGAAGGCACATAGCCTGAGTCCCAGTTCAACTTGTAGTTGAACTTGTAATTTTTGTTGGCGAAGGCACATAGCTTGAGCTCTAGTTCAACATTAGTTGAACTTGTAATTATTGTAGGCGAAGGCGCCTAGCTCGAGTCCCAATTCAACTTGTAGTTAAACTCGTAATTTTTTATGGCGAAGGGAAATAGCCTGAGTCCTAGTTCAACTTGTATTTTTTTGTTGGTGAAGAGGTCTAGCCTGAGTCCCATTTCAACTTGTAGTTGAACTCATAATTTTTTAGGGCGAAGGCACGTGGCCTGAGTTCTAGTTCAATCGTAGTTGAACTCGTAATTTTTTTGGCGAATGAACACAACCTTAGTCCCTGTTCAACCGTAGTTGAACTTTTAATATTTTATGGTGAAAGCACATAGCTTGAGTCCCAGTTCAACTTGTGGTTGAACTTGTAGTTTTTTCTGGCGAAAGCATATTGCCTGAGTCCCAGTTCAACTTGTAATTTTTGTTGGCGAAGGCACGTAGCCTGTGTTTTGGTCCAACCGTAGTTGAACTTATAATTATTGTAGGCGAAGGCGTCTAGCCTGAGTCCCAGTTCAACTTGTTGTTGTACTCGTAATTTTTGATGGCGAAGGCACATAGTCTAAGTCCCAGTTCAACTTGTAGTTGAATTTGTAATTTTTTTGGCGAAGGCGTCTAGCCTGAGTCCCAGTTCAACTTGTAGTTAAACTCGTAATTTTTTATGGCGAAGGCACGTGGCCTGAGTTCTGGTTCAACCGCAGTTGAACTAGTAATTTTTAATGGCGAAGGCACATGGCCTGAGTTCCGATTCAACCGTATTTGAGCTCGTAATTTTTTATGGCGAAGGCACGGGGTTTGAGTTCCAATTCAACCGTATTTGAACTTTTAATTTTTTATGGCGAAGACGCATAGCCTAAGTCCCATTTCAACTTGTAGTTGAACTTGTAGTTTTTTATGGCGAAGAACACATAGCATGAGTCCCAGTTCAACTTGTAGTTGAACTTGTAGTTTTTAATGGCGAAGGCACATGGCCTGAGTTCCGGTTCAACCGTAGTTGAGCTTGTAATTTTTTATGGCGAAGGCGCATAGTCTGAGTCCCAGTTCAACTTTTAGTTACTCGTAACTTTTTATGGTGAAGGCGCATGGCCTGAGTTCTGGCTCAACCGTAGTTGAACTTTTGGTTGACCTTACTTCTTCTGCACTACCCATTTTCATGGGTGAGGGGTGTTAGAGATCGGTTTTGATTCGAAATTTTGCATAGTTTATGCGTTGTCTTCTCGATTAGGGTGTGTCGGTTCTCAATTTGAGATATTTTTGCGCTATTTTCCGGCAAGATCCTGTATTAGGGATACGGGGGTACCTTATATGTGTTCTCCCTAGGGGGGCTTACATCTTCTTCCTCTTCTTGCACTTATTCGAGAATTGAGGGGTTCATGTTCTTGTCAAAGCCTTTAGGTTCCCCTTATCTGATATGTTGTTTTGGTTCGTTTGAGTTGGATTGCCTTCCCTTTCCAGCGTTTCTTTCCTTTTGATCCAGGGATGAACTACACGATTCTGCTATGAAATTTTCACAGACGGCGCCAAATTATTTTGCTCAAAGTTATCATACACTGTACAAGCATAAAACAATCAAAATAAATCAAGAGCTAATCATATCAGATCGTAATAAATCAAGGGACCAAGTGAAAGAAATGAAAAGCAAGTATTTTAAGGAGAAACGTGTAAAGAGTTTTTATTTATAATATTGATTTGATCTACCTCTCCAAGGAGAGGTTCAGAGCCTTACAATAGTGTTCGCCTTTTCTTGGAACAGTGATGAAGAAGAAGTAGCCCCCTTTCTAGGGTTTCTTCTCTTAGTATTTATAGCTGTAAACTTTATGAGCTGGCGATAAGTGGCCGTGACTACGTTGAGGTTCCGTCCTTATGATGGCGGATGTGCCGTAGCCTTGTTGATCGGGCCGGGTGACTATCGGATATTCATGATTAATAAGTGGTCACACCATTTATTAATCAAGAATTAGCTTAAGATGAACTTAATTTCATTAATTATCGTGCGGGACCCATACAATTAAATTAGTTGATTATTATTATAAAATATTACATATATTGTCTTAAAATTGTCAAGTAGTTTATTTGTCGACACCATATTTGGCTTAACCTCAATGCAAACTACTCAAATTGCATTTTAATTCAAATTCGAATATCATATCAGTTTGTTAGTAATAGTAATTTTTTAAAAACGACACATAATTTAAATTTAAAAAAAAAATCTAAGACATTCTTATCTTATAATCTATGTATTTGAGTTGAAAAAAAAATTGAAATCGATGAGATTACCTTTATTTTTTTATACTCAACAAAGATGAAACATAAGAAGAAATTTGGTGTCATCATTTATTTCTCGTTTTTAGAGCTTTCTAACATTTTTCCGATATTTATTTCTTTTATCTTATTTTTTATGTCATTATTTCCTTTGTTATAAAAAAATTAATTTATTTCACTATAAAAGGGTGAATTTTAATAAAAATTATCTATGTATGAACTTTAATTATATTTTTAGCCTTTGATGGAAATTATTTCATACTTTTCTTTTGGTTTTATCTAATCAACCTAAATAGGTGCCCACCTGACCACTTAAATTAAAAAATTGAATGATATATATATATATATATATATATATATATATATATATATATATATATATATATATATATATATATATATATCTTTAGAATATGAAAATGAGAGGTTATCCTTCTGCATTAGAGCAAAATATAAAATCACCTTTTATGTAATAAATTCCCAAAAACGTCTCTACTTGACCAACAAGTGAAAATACACTAGTTATAATTAGACGTACAACGTATTAGTCTACCAAACATTTTCATCAAGTTTTAGTATTTAAAATTTGAGTTGATCTATGTAAAAAAAATCTTCAAAAGATACAATTTCCTATATACTCGTAATTAATTCACGAATTCTATCCAGCATTGACAAAAACTAGTAAATCAGCAGTCAATTTCTTATTTTTATTGTAATTAACTGGTTTTAATATCTCAATTTATAATTCTGAAATACCCCCCCCCCCCCAATTACTCAAACCCGTAACCGCTTTTTCTCAATAATCGCCGTCCCCCCCTCAACACCTACGCCCCCCCTCCCCCCCACTCGGGGTCCTCTCTAACGGACGGGAATGCTACCCAACTCAACAAAACTGCTCAACAGCTTATATCACATTCACACCTCCCCCCTCCCAATCCCGAAACCACCCACCCTCTCTCTCCCCGCACCCCTACTTCGCTCTTCTCTTCTTCTCCATTAACAAATCTCTTCGGGGAGAGTAAGTTGCAGAGTAAACAAATCTAGGGAGAGAATATCGCTCTTCCTGTTTTCTCTCTATATGTATAGATATATAGATATCATCTTACCTATATATACACATATTCACCTTCAGATATAGCTATATTTTTGCACCTATTAATACACAAAAAAGATATACACACACTCCCTTGCTGCAGAGGCGTGATAACAGATCTCGAGATTCGAACGGAGGAATTGCGCATTTTCTATTTGAGAAACTGTAAAAGAAATTCAACTTCGTTATTGCAATTTTTTGGCTTATTTCATATCGGTTCAGTTCTGTTACTTTGAACTGTCCATTGACGGAGGTCTGTAGCTATTGGAGGACTTGAAGGTTATGCAGATATTGTAGAGAAGAGTTTTTTAGTTTTAGTATTATGGAGGATAGAGGAGGATCGTTCGTGGCGGTGAGGAGGATATCTCAAGGACTTGAAAGAGGCAATACTTGCCATTCAACTTCTGGTATATTCCTTTACCTAACACTACAAACATTCGCTCATATCTCTCTCTCCCTCTCCCTCCCACCCCCCCCCCCCCCCCCCTCTCTCTCTCTCTCTCTCTGTTTTGTGGCCTCAAAATTTGTGTATTTCTGTATTACCGGTTGGTCTCTATCTATGTCAGGAGTAAATTTATACTATGAGGTTTTGGATCTGTGAATTGAAAAGTTAGTTGTATTCATGCCTACTTGGATTGATATTTGTGGTGAGTTTGCATCCGCTGCTTCCTCTTTCTTCCCCTGAATTTTGGCGTGACGTGCCCCTCTTTTGGATAATCAACAGATTCATGAATTTGTTATGAACAGGCTGGTTTCATAGAGTTAATAACTTAATTTGTGATTTACCAGTACTTAAGTCTACTGTAGATAAAGCTGCACTGGAGCATATTTTGAACACGTCTGCATAGGAAAACTCTTTCCGTTTTAGTAACAGAATTTGGTTGTCTAGGAGAAAAATATGTAGTATAATTCATCATCACGTGCTGAACTTCAGCTGTATTCAATGTTTTAGAACCATTCGGGCATTTAGACAAGCTATATACCAAATTCTAGCTAGACCTTTGAAGCTAATTGCTATTCATCTGGATGTAGCTCATTTTTAGAGTTTTGGTAACATAAACTGATGTAATATTGGCTTTTTCAGCTTTTGAACCATTCATTCCATTTTATTGATTCTGAATGTAGGTTTATCAAATTGTACTACTAAATGTTTTTATAAACAATAGAAAATATTATTTGCCCAGTATATTTACAGCCTTGCCGGAGGCAGTCTGCTAATATACTCTTGATTGTATCCACGTAGCATGATGAGTTGTTTTCCTTAGTGCTTCATTAAAAGTCTTATGATTTTTTATCAAATTAGATACTAGAAAGGAAACTTATGTTATCGTCGAAGGACTAAGTCAAGCAGGAAGTGTCCTTTGTTACTACAGCCCATGATGTTTAGGTTGTATCATAGGAACACATTTTTACAAAGCAAAAAAATCAGAAGAACACATTTTATGTTTATTTCCATTTTCATGCCATGTGCTACAATTTATCATATTTGCATGATGATGCAATTCAGCTAATCCTCATTGCTTAATTGTGTCATCGTTGAGCATTGACAGTATACTGAGAATGACAGAAAATTTCTTGTCAGATGTGAACATGTCTTTACATAGAAGTGCTTCTCTATCTGGTATCTGTATCATCCTTGCTCCAGTTCCACTCATAATAGAAGCATGTCATCATTCTAAAATCTGGAATTCCCATTTTCTTTATACAATCATTTTATTTTGTTACAGCGGAGGTTGTGGCGGGATCAGCAGCGTGGCTTGGCAGAGGCCTTTCATGTGTTTGTGCTCAAAGGAGGGAGAGTGATGCTCGTCCATCGTTTGATTTAACTCCAGCCCAGGTAATATGTTTGTGGAGCTTATATGAAGTTTAAATATCCTGCTTGCTGAATGCTAAGATTGTCATAAAACACAATGTAGTGGTATGCATTTCAGATCTGCTCGTCCCTTTCCTGTTGAATTTTTGTATTTCTTGGAATGCCTCTCCGAAGTCTTGTTGCGTGAGTTCTTAGTTTGTATTTTTCAATTTCGTTCTTACTTTTGTTGTTGAGTTGGACAAATGTGCTCATTTTGTGCATCCGGATATGTTGTGCCTTTTATTTCGAACTGTGTCATATGTGCTGATTTTGTGCATCCGGATTTGTTGTGCTTTTTGTTTCTAACTGTGCTCATTTTGTGCTTCCAGATATGTTGTGCTTTTTATTTCTAACTGTGCCATGTCTTAGGCACAAGTGTTTGTTAAAATATTCTGGCTTTCCATTTTAATGAGATGGGCCACAACTCTCCAGTGGGTGTCTGGCTGTCCACGTCAAATTTTCTTGTTTTTTTTTTTCTAATGTCATGCAAAAGAATAGCTTAGCCATGGTAGGAAATTTGGAATGTCTTTGAAATATTGGATGCTAGTGATGTTTTATCTCACTTTGTTAATGTCAGGAGGAATGTCTGCTAAGGCTACAAAGCCGTATGGATGTTGCATATGATAGTTGTATCCCTGAACACCAGGTACCTTCTGTGTAAGACATTTAAGTGTTTTGCAATAAGGTTATGAGGTGATATGTTTAAGACTTTGACATTTCATTCTGGTTGTTTCTCACACTCATTTCTCTTTGTTCTTTTTTTACCTAAAGGAAGCTTTAAAAGATTTATGGAAAGTTGCCTTCCCTGAGGAAGAACTTCGCAGTTTAATATCTGAACAGTGGAAAGAAATGGGCTGGCAAGGAAAAGATCCTTCTACTGACTTTAGGTACATCAGCAACTCGCTCCACCCAACAAAAAAAAAAAGATCTTCTCAAGCTTATTTCAGCATCTTTCAGATTAATTTCCCGTTTCTGCCTATTGCAATCTTGGGTCGTTTTTAAGCTGTTTGATTGATTCTGTAGGGGTGGTGGATTTATATCGCTGGAGAATTTGTTATACTTTGCAAGGAACTTCCCGGTATGTCCTCTTTAGTCACCTTTTGTGGGAGAAGCCAAAATTTCTAAGCAAACGTGTACTTACTTGTAAGAGTGAGAACATTACTTGGAAAAGTTAATGTTTAGTGTCGAGAATTACTGTGATTTTGTGGCTATTTGTATACCTGACAGGTATAGGTTATTTTTCTAGGCAGGTCTTATGAATTTACATCCTGAGATTGTAGCTATTCAGATCGTTGTGTTACACCTGAGTTAGTTCACTACTTCTGCTGCACGTTTTCTTTCCTTTTGCACAGAAAACACATGGTTTTTAATTGCTTGCTCAACAACCCTGAAAATCATGATAGTTGTTGCAGGGATGGGTTCCCTGATGTGTGGATGATCTCTGTATTCTTTTCTTATGTTATACATGCAGGAACCTAGTGGTCTCTTGGTGATAGCAGCATATTAAAATTTGTTGAAATAGCTGGAAGAAGTATTTTGTCATTAATTATTTAGTGTTAATGGCTGAAATGTACAGTAATGGGATAAATTAGTTGGAATGCTTTATAAGTTGGTTGACCAAGAAGATAAAAATGGCTTTACTGTCATGCGTCTCTTTGTTTTTTGTAAAAGTGGATAACTTTTTGATAGCCAGTCAATGAATTGCTAATCTTCATGCGCTCATTTACGTTATTGAACATTTCAGATCCTTATAGGGTAACAATATTAACAAAATTGTAAGAAGTCTATGTGAAACGATAGTCTAGTGGTAAGGACCTTTCTCCTCCAGCCATTGGAGATTCGAGTCACCTGTGGAGGAGGTGGAAAAAGATCATGGTTGGGTTCCTGGGTTTTTGTGTATTTTTTAGGCCTTCAAAGTTAGCACAATGTTATCCTTGGACTTCAAATCTAAATTGGTAAATTATTTGTGATGTTGGATTGCATAAGTGTTTATAAATTACTTTGTTCTATGGTAAACCTTGGTGATAAACACTTAATGGTTGATAAGCATGCTTGAATAAGTCTATATGACAAGCTTAAATATATCTATCAGATACTTCTCAGAAAAGACTGAACCAAAACAGTGAGCTCACAGTTTAAGACGTTCAACGAATTTCTGAAAATAATTCTGCTAAATTGCAAATTTTACTCTCTTTGAACAACTGACTATATGAATGTGAGGCCTTCAAATTTGTGAATTAAATTAGAAATGTTGTGTCCCTATAATTCTGGCATTCATGAAACAACAAAACTGGTTAGAGCCGCTCTGTAACTTGACATAATCTACTTCATTATATGTGAAATATCTGAGTGTGTCTATTATTAGCACTAGCACGTGGCTTTGTGCTACACAATGTTGGTGAAAGATTCACGAGGGCGTAATGTTTCTTATGATCTTTTAAATCTAGCATTCATGAATAAAAGTACAACAGTTTTGTCTACTGCACCAACAATTATTAAAAGAAAAAGCGCATTATCTTCTTGATATTATGTGAAATAATCGGAATCTATCTACTGCAAACGACGGGTTCTTCAAAAGTAAGATGGCTAGTTAAAATGCTTATGTGAAACTCAAGCATTATAAAGTTCTAGATTCATCTATTTATTCTCTTTTCCTAATTTTATTTGCAGAAATCTTTCCAGGATCTTCTCCGAAAGCAGGAAGGTGATAGAGCAATTTGGGAATATCCATTCGCTGTTGCTGGCGTCAACATCACATTTATGCTTATCCAGATGCTCGATTTGGAAGCTTGTAAGTGTACCATCTACACTCTTTTATATGCTGAAAATTACTGAAGTCTTAACCAAAATTCCAGTATATATGCTTCTGAATGGATCCATCTAACGAAAAAAAGGGAAAAAGGAAAAGAAAGAAAGAAGAAAAATGAGATTTGACTGTTGTTACAACCAGCTGAGGGTCGATTGGAAACAACCTCTCCATCCTTTCGGGTGGGGGTAAGGCCTGCGTACATATTACCCTCCCCAGACCCCACCCCGTAGGACTATACTGGGTAGTTGTTGTTGTTGTTGTTGTTACAACCAGTTTCATGTTTGTCAAAAGAGCAGTGTTCTAGGACTTGTGAACTCTCTGATGCACAAGTATATATACAAACCAAATATACGTAATTTTCCCTGGAAGACTTGTTTCCAAATCACTTTGTGTTAATTGTGCTTCAACTCTGCAGTAAAACCCAGAAATCTGGTGGGAGCTACTTTCTTGAAGTTTCTTACAGGTAAATCTTTTACAAGCTCTGTCTCTTCTTTCAGTTTTGCTTAACCACTGTTAATTTCCTTTTTATTGTGTTTAGATGCGCCTTTCTTGTTCCTTTGCTGATCTTCTGTGTTAAAAAATGAAAGTCGGTGAATTTCGATTTAGTCCTTTAGAAATGTGAACTTTAACTTGCACCTTTGCTCCTCTAAGCAAGATGTTTCCTTTTTGCAGAAAATGAGTCGGCTTTTGATCTTCTATATTGCATCACGTTTAAATTGATGGACCATCAGTGGCTTGCCATGCACGCTTCATATATGGACTTCAATGTATGTACTTTTGGCTTCCTGTTATTTAGTTATATTTGGAATGTTCAAACTGTGCTCATCTCTGATCCAGTTCCTTTACGTTTGAAGGAGTTTTCCTGCCTCTTTCTCTTAAATGCTTTTCTTAGTTGTTTCACTTTGGCTAGTATATCTTGATATCAAAGAAATGTGTATTCCTTGGCAACAGAGCATAGCTACAGTTCTGCGTACTGTTGCTTTGGTGCGAAGCTTTTAAGAATGTTTCTGCGTTCCATGTTTGTTAGCTCTTGCTGTCACTAGTATTATCTTATCTAGTTTACTTGTACTATTACTTGTATTCCGTATCTAGTTACTTGTTTACTCCTCATACTACACTACTTGTGAAGAGGCCTGCATTCATGATTTTATATTATTTTATATGTTCTTGCAGACGGTCATGAAGTCTACTCGTCGTCAATTGGAAGAGGAGCTTCTGCACGAAGACATAACACGGCTGGAAGATTTGCCCTCATACAGCCTTCTTAGTCGATAGTGTTTGTAGTCGTGACATTTAAGAAAATGAAAATGGCTTTTGTATGCAAGTTTTGTGGCATCTATTGGTTTTGTTCTTATATTAGTAGCTTTCGGTGGGTGGGTGGTTCTTTGTAGAAGTCTGCGGAGAGGAAATATGGGGATTATACAGTGTCTGAACTTGGTAATGTAAAAACAAGTACAATGTACCCTTGTTTCTTGAATTTGGAATGGGGCAATACTGCTGAGTAGTCTCAATACTGGTGGTAGGAAATCGAAGAATTGTCCTTCGACTACCTCTTTGGTATAAGTAAATCGAAAGTGGTACCCTTCTATCGGCTATTATGTAGAGACTTTAGAGCACGACGTGCCTGTATAAACTAATTGATTGGCAGATATTCGCATTATCTTAACTTTAACGTGCGGCCTACTGAGTAGTCTCAATACTGGTGGTAGGAAATCGAAGAATTGTCCTTCGACTACCTTTTTGGTTTAAGTAAATCGAAAGTGGTACCCTTCTATCAGCTATTATAATAGAGACTTTAGAGCATGGTGTGCCTGTGTAAACTAACTGATTGGCAGATATTCGCATTATATTAACTTTAACGTGCGGCCTACTGAGTAGTCTCCTTCGACTATCCTTTTGGTTTAAGTAAATCGAAAGTGGTACCCTTCTATCAGCTATTATTAGTAGACTTTAGAGCACGATGTGCCTGTGTAAACTAACTTATCGGAAGATATTTGCATTACCTTAATTGTAACGTGCGGCCTACTGTAGTCTCAATACTGGTGGTAGGAAATGGAAGAGTTGTCTTTCTACTACCTTTTTGGTTTAAGTAAATTGAAAGTGGTACCCTTCTATCGGCTATTACGATAGAGACTTTAGAGCACGACGTGCCTGTGTAAACTAACTGATCGGCAGATATTCGCATTATCTTAGCTTTAACGTGCGGCCTACTGTAGTCTCAATACTGGTGGTAGGAAATCGAAGAATTATCCTTCGACTACCTTTCGGTTTAAGTAAATCGAAAGTGGTACCCTTCTATCGGCTATTATGATAGAGACTTTAGAGTACGACGTGCTTGTGTAAACTAATCCTTTTTTTTCTTCAGTTTCTAGTAAAAAAAAGTTTTAGAAGAATTGCTTTCGAAAATTATTGTTTGGGTATGAATAATGGGTCTTTTTAATTACGAAATATTTAGAATGGACCAACATGACAATAACATGTGTCCCTCCGTTAACTCAAATGGCATTTGTGAGCCAAAAATACTAATGGGAGGACATGTTTGGCCAAATAGGTGGATGGAGGGCATTATTAATCCAAAACGTATAGTTTAGGGGCATATATGGCCCTTCTCCGTTTTAACTTTAACGTGCGGCCTATGTTCATCTTATCTCGAATCCCGTTCACTCTAATTTATATTACCGAAATCATATGATTAATTGAACGGTACAAGTTGTTGCCCACCACTGATGTAGTAGTATATGAGAAGTCCAAGGAAAAAGGAGATTCGGTCCCTTACCCAAAATAGAGTTTGAACCAGTGCATTGGACTTGCACACGGATGTGTCTGCACCTTTTGAAGTCTTGGGTGATTTAAAGTGTCAATATCTATTGATTGATCTGGAATTCTGGAATCCCCTGCAATACGTCTATTATGCACCAGATTAGCCACCTTCATTTTATCGACAGGATTCAATTTGCAGAATTTGTAAAGTATCAGCCCCCTGCCGCTACACGCCCCCTCCCCGACTGATGGGCATTCAACAGCCCATCAGCCCAAGAAGTAACTATCAAACCGACAGCCCTAGCTCTCACCATGCTCCAAGTGCAGTGCAAGAATCCAACTGCAACAATACATTCCGAGCCCTCAAATTTGTCTTTTTTTTTTTTTGGTGACAAGTGATGTATCATATCAGTAAAAACAGCATAAAGATGATAGTGCTGGTTGGTGTGTGTAACCCAATTACAACCTATGTATATTACTAATAAAGCCTATCACGGCGCCTATGATGTTAACCTTGATTCTAGCCATGTTACACCAAAAAAGGAGCAAAATGAAATATTTCCACTGACGGGCTTAGCTGCGATCTCCTCCGGTATGTGATGATGCTTTATGTTTGACCAGCCCTAATTTGTGCAACCCTTGAAGAGGAGTGCACCCTCCCAGAAGCATCATTTCATGCCTATTAAGTACAGATAAAATAACACAGCTAAAAAGAAACACCGAATAGGCTTAAACTTGGAACTTGTTTCAACCCAAATCCCGGCGGACACCATACTTCAAAACTACGCTGGGCAAATCTGATTGTAGCAACAATATGATAGAAACCAAATTCGCATCCACACGCACATCTAATGCACCTAAGTTATACAACTAGAGCAAACTGCGCGCACAACAAAAAATGGTCTGTGCATTCATAGCCACAGTACAGTATGGGAACATTGTTTATCCTTCGGCTGATTTTTTTGAAAGATGTGAAGCTAACAAAAGATAAAGCTCAATTACTTGAAACTGGACCACATGAAGCACACAAAAGGACTAAATATCACGAAAGTAATACTGATCACATTAAATATTCTTGAAATAGGGAATAACAGAAAACCTCAAACAACAAACTTCTAAACTCAAATCACATCCAAAATTCATAAGTTACACCCAAACAGGCAGGCCATTAATAGAGTTCTAAAGTAAACAAAACATTTCTACTCATAGATCCAAGAGTGAAGGCTGCTCTGCCACTCTGCAACTCCTTCGGGGAACCAAAGAGCAATTTCCTTCCTTGCACTCTCGACTGCATCACTTCCATGAATAACGTTCCTACAACCAAACAGGTTCTCTCAGGTCAAGCACCATGGTTAAGGTCAGAGGTAAATATACCAATTAGGCCAACACAATAAGCATTAACACCATTAAAATGATTCAAGCAGGCTGATCACCAACATAACAAAGTATTAGAGCTTGAAGTGATTTAGTTAAATACAGAACTTTTAAGAAACAGATGTTAATAAAAAAATTTAAGCAGGCTGCTAAAGCAGATAGTATTAGTCCAACCTAATGGCAAAGAATAATGCATGTTCAGATGGGGTACTCGGTGTTTTACCTGCCAATGTCAATAGCATAATCACCACGGATTGTACCAGGAGCAGACTCCAACGGGTTTGTTGCTCCAATGATCTTCCTGCCAGTGGTAACTACACCCTTACCTTCCCAGACCATTGCAACAACGGGGCCAGAGATAATATAATCAACAAGACCACTAAAGAAAGGCTTAGCAGACAAGTCTGCGTAATGCTTTTCAGCGAAGGCACGATCCACAGTGATGAGCTTCAAGCCTATGACCAAACAAAGTAATATTAATGAGACAAATTAATCGAAATAGTCAAAATAAAAACCGAAAATAAAATAATGACTGATTAGAAAATCATTTTTTACCATAGAGCAACCATTTTGCAAGTCACCCCATACATATTAAACATACAATGGACAAGAATTACTCACCAATTTACAGACAAATTACACAGAAGAAGGAGAAATAAAGGAAACAAAGTAAACCATTAGTTTACTTAAAATCATTTCAATTCACAACTGGAGCTACAATCCTTTTATTTAACAATTAGGTAAAAGAATCAAAAACCAACATCATCACTGAGTGGGTCCTGACTAATAATAGGTCTGTGTTTTGTTACTAATGATGGGGCGGACTATAAGGAAATCGCTTTTTAACTTTTAAATACTAATAAGCAGCATAAGACTAATCAATCATACTTCTCATAATTGAGTAGCAAAGATTACCTTTCAAAGAGAATCCTTTCTTCTCAAATCTTCCGATAATCTCACCAACCTGAACCATACCATAAAACCAATGCATAGCTAAGGTAAACAAACAGAAGAAAATTGACAAATTCTAACACGTAATGAACAAAAACATCAAATCAAACAAAAAAATCGAATCAATCAAAGCTCTAGCTTATAGATCTAAATGGAAAACGTGTATAGATAGAAAGAAAAATCATTTAGGAGGACGAACCAGGCCACGTTGGACACCATCAGGCTTGATCATGATGAAAGTCTGCTCCATTTTCGCTTCTTTGATGTTCTGAAAAATGGTCCTACGGATTTAGAATAGCAGTCGCAGCACTCGGCGAAGACTGGGAGATGGGGTATTTATATGGTGGTGGATTTGTGACTCTCTCGACAGCAAACCCTAATTGTTCTTTGGAATATTCTGTTTTTGAATAACCGCTTAAAAGACAAAATCCATGAAATTTTATTTAATTTGATCAAGTGCATGGCTGTCCAACGGGATGGGCCGAGACGAAACGGGACGGGACAAATAAGATGAAACGGTCATCCCGTTCCGTTCCCCTAACAAATGGGACGGGACGGGACGAAACGGGTTCGTGGGCCTTGAGTGTATTTTTTTTAAATGTCTAATTTATTGAAAATGACTAAGTTTTGAAATTTGCAACGACTAGTTTTTTTACTTATTTAACAAACTTAAATGTTAAAATGAAAATTACAAAACTAAGTAAAGAATTATAAAATATTAAAACAAAAGACTTGCAATGAAATATTCTAGTAAATATAAATTTATAAAGAGTTATAATTTATTTAAGACAGTTTATAAAAATAATTCAACGCTTAGAGCCTTTTATTTTATTAATAGAACTTTCAAATCTCAAATACAAATATAATTCTTTTGAAGAGCACCTAGTCTACGGAGCCAGCTTCTAGGAAGGGTTCTGTTTGAACTAGGCCTCTTAATAGCCAATTACAAGTTATCATACTAATATTTGTAAGCTCCTATATTGCTTCTTTGTAAATTTTCAATAATGTCTCTCGGACATTCTAATGGAATTGGCAATGTTGATTGATGTTCCATGAGCTCCATGCCGTCATCGCTCCCCGTGGTTAGTATCTCATTGTATTCTTCTTCTTCCCTAGTGGTTAATTTTTCGAAACCAAGATTTCTTCTTTCTGAATTAATCCAATCTCTGAATAATACGAAAATCTCTAGAATGTCCTCCGCTAATGAATGTCTATGATCTCTAATTTGAAATCTTGCCGCTGAAAGCACTCTTCGATGCTATTGATGATGCTTGAATAGCCAGGAAATCTCGGGCCATAATTAAAAGTATTGGAAATGCCTTGCCACGCTCCCTTCACCATGACAAAAGTTGTTCCTTGCCTTCTTCGTCTTTAATATTTTCTAATCCTTGATTAAGATAAGAATCAAGATCACCATCAATAGAGGAATCCAAACCTGTTATATCATCCATATCTTCCCATAAAATATATGCTCTAGATTTAGAAGTAGAAGGAACAGTTTCAATACTAATTGTATCCATAGATATATATTTATCAAACATAAATCTAGCATAAGAATATAGGCTAGCTTGGCAGTTGAGAGATGGTTCTTCATTTTCTTGAATTTCTAAATTATTATAAATTTTACTAACAAGTCCCTTTACACCTCTTAGTTTTAAAGATGGGTTAAATAGAGTAGAAATTAAATAAACTTCGGAAATAGCGAAAAATATTTTTAAATTTTAAAAATATTTCTTTAATGGCCGGTGCATAAGTTGTATTTGTTTTATACTTAGAAAATATAATAGAAGTTTCACAAATATGCCATAATATTTCTAACAGTAGGATAATATATATCAGAAAATTATTTTGTAGCATAATAAAAATTTTCTAAAAATCTAGTAAGCTCTCTGATCGCTTCCCAATCAGAATCAACAATTTGATCAACACGGCAAGCATTATGCGTATTAAATACCTTTTAGATAGGTACCCGATAATCAAAAGCAACTTTAAGCATTTCATAAGTAGAATTCCACATAGTACAAATATCTTTTGGAACTTTTCTAAATGGAAGGCCAGAACTAGCACATTGTTGAGGAAATACACGAATTTTACTTTGTTTATGAGCACGAAAAATATAGTTACAAGCATGTTGTATTTTAGTACAAGCATCAGAAAATAAATTAAGACCATCTTTTACAACCAAGTTAAAAATATGGTATATACATCAAACATGAAAATTTGTTGGATTAATTGGACAAAGTCTAGTCTTTAAGCTATTTGCCGCGGTTGTGTTAGTAGAAGCATTATTTAAGTGTCTGGTTAAACCCCCCGTCCCACTAGTGTGTACAAATTGTTGCTTACATTTTTCCACATATAGCACGATTATTGACGTTATCATGTTTAATAAATTTTCATACAAGTGATTCTTTGGGACTCAACCTTAGGCTTACCCCTTACAGGGGTACAGGGGGTAAAGCTCCAGACTGAGATTGACTCTGAGTTGGAGCTTGTGTTGTGGGACTAGTGGGTGTCTCATCTAATTCTTCTTCCTCATTTTCTTCATCCTAAAAAAAATATCATTGCAAAATTGTCTTTGTAACGTTTCATGATCTAATTGTTCTTATGGAAAAAATAAAGAAGAATGTGAGGTATTTATAGTAGAAAATAGTAATTTAATAAACTTAAGGGTTATATTAAAATTTGGGGGGGGGGGGTAGGGGTGTTTCGGGGGGAGGTTAGGGGGTGTTTTGGCCATCGGCAACGACTAGTTTTAAAATTATGGCCGTTGCCAAAACGGCAAGTTCTTTTTTAAAAAAAATGGCGGGATGCGGGACGGGACGGGATGGGACAAATGGGACGAAATGGCCATCCCGTCCCGTTAGACTTGAAGCGGGACGGGGACGGAACGCGGGACAGGACGGTCTGTCCCGTTGGACAGCCATAATCAAGTGTAAGAAAATTTAATTTAATTTAACATAATGGAAAAGGATTATGCAGGTTGTAATTTGTTTGACCCAAAATTTAGATTTATTTTTAAACAATAGGATTTTCTAATGAAATAAGGTTAATCTTAACCAATATGAATATCCGAAATATTGTTTAACTAGTATGCGGTAAATATCATATAGTATGTAGGAATATCAGTGAATATGTAACAATAAATAATATTTAATAGCCCAAATACAAAGTGAATAGCATTTAATAGTAATAAACCGTATATAATGGTATTATTATTAATAAATGCAAGAGAGACTACCGAAAATGGATGAAATCATATGGTATTTCCTCTGACAATGATAAATGATTGATTAGCCTTTGAATATTCGCATTCTCCTTGGAAGAAAAGTTAGATCAGAATCTCAAGAAAAGATGCATTATATATATAATAAGGCAAGAATCTTTAGAGAATGTCAAAGTATTGTTCTTTTACAAATGGGTGTCCAATCCCCATATTAACTATGTCTTTTTCTATTATAATAAGACATGTGCCACAAACCCTTAATAGTACAAAATTTAGGAATATTCTCTTTAAAGTTAGATCCCTAAAACTAGTCATTACTGCTCCGTTATGGAAGGTACTCATCCTAGACATCGATCTTTGTTGACTCCTTGACCTAGCTCTTATCTTTCGTAAGAATATTTTGACTTTGAATATGTCTTTTGTTGAAATCATAGTGATGACATGTGGCAACCTTAGAGGCTCTCTTAGTGTTGACGTGGCTTAAATGTAACTAGTATAATTTTTTGCACATAGAGTTAGTCCCTTCATTCGTTTAGGTCGCCTTCGTGGGCGAGTTCAATAAGCAGTAATATCGCTCAGGACCGTCTTCGTGGTTGAGCTCACTGAAAAAATAAAATCAGTTGTGGTCGTTCTGACGAGCAGGCAATGTGGCTCTTTGTAGGCCGCATATTTTAAATCCCTTAAATTTCTCGAGTGATTTTTTGGAATCATTTTGGTCAAAGAGGGGGTGACGTCATGCATCATGATGATGCTAGTTCCCTACACATTGCATCAATTTACGTGTAACCTTTGATTGGATTTGTCACTTCGATTCTGGTGCTAATTGTGATGAGCCGTTTTGAGCTTGGTACCCATTATGACAAATCGTTTCAGAATTGATGCCTCCATCTTTATAAATAGGGATGGCCAAACCTGAGTTGAACCTTCCATTCTTTCAAACTCTAAACTTCCTCTCTGAACTTCCCTTTTCTGCTATGTTGCTCCATACCCTATTTCAAATTTTCTTCCCAGTATTTTTCTTTACTTTCCATTGCCGAATTTTCCATTTGACGTTGCTGGAGGGAGTCATGCCATTCCAATGGCAGATGTGTTCCCTGCTTACGGGGAGAGTATAATTGCCATTGTAGAGGATGAAATGTCTCTATCAGTGGAATCGATCATCCCTCACAACCCTAATGCCGAGTTCGATTTCCAACGACCGCTGTACATGGCGCCTGGAAATTTCTATCGATAATGGCGCCTAATACAATTAGCTGAATTTAAAGCCAAGTTCGACCTCCCAACCATATCGAACTAATCTATATTGAGGAAGATGAAGAAAACATTCACTTGTAAGATATATGGACTTATATCTACATACATATGAACAATATATGGATAAATTATATGTTATGTGCTATCTTTTGGTTTAGCCTAATTTTGTGGTCTTATGGACATTATGTTAAGGGGGCCAATGTATTGTCATATAAAGTGTAGGACTAATGTGTAGATACCCAAAAGGGTAACCTTAGTTAATGATGGGCTAACTAAGGTTACACATATGTAACCATGGTTACATGCTTGTGACTCTTGAGTTATGTAACTCTTGTGACTCTTGGGTTATGTAACTCTTTTGTTATAAAGTGGGGGTTATGGTTCCCACATTATTGCAAGACATAATCTCTTCTTCCTCCCATTGGATCAAGAGAAACTCCATTGTTGTCTTGCAAATTCTTGTGGAAAACCATTCCCATATTTGGTCTTGTGTGATATCCTTGTGGAAAGCCATACACCAACTTTGGGTATTGTGATATTATTGTTATTGTGAAATCCATACTTCAAGAAGGATCAAGAAGATAATCTTGAAGGAAGGACTAAGGAACTTGCTAAGGCACACTTCAAACAATCATCAAAGGAGGTTCAAGGATTTCCACATATGGATTCAAGTAAGCTTCCGCTCATGTAGTTGTTGTTCCAAAATTGTTCAATATGAAGGTTATTGTATTTTAGTCGGAAT
The DNA here is from genome assembly GCA_034376525.1 of Nicotiana benthamiana. Classification (NCBI taxonomy): domain Eukaryota; kingdom Viridiplantae; phylum Streptophyta; class Magnoliopsida; order Solanales; family Solanaceae; genus Nicotiana; species Nicotiana benthamiana. The sequence continues at coordinate 60,619,320 of CM067323.1, forward strand.
CATTATTCTAACAATTGGTATCAGAGCCACCTTCATATTTGGATAATTTGGATGTTCATAAGATTCATGTTATATAAAGTTCTTGTTCAAGTTAAGTTAGAATTTTGATTATAAAATTCTAGTGCCATGAAATAGCATGATTTAATGAATGTTATGTTTTTGATGAACTTTGATGTTTTAATATCATGTTATCATTACTTGAATTGAAACATTGAATTTTGCATGATTTTGGTTGATGAGAAACATGTTTTCTTGTTTAAGTTTCTTGTTGAAGACCATATTAAGTTGTTGAAACGTTTTTTAACCTTCAGTGACGACAAAAGTCGCCACTAATACATTTAGCGGCGACTTCTATTGTTTTAGTGGCAGCAACAGTCGCCACAAAAGGTTCTGCCAATAAAGACAGAAACTTTTTTAACCTTCAGTGACGGCAACAGTCGCCACAAAAGAACAAAAGTTTCTGCCAATAAAGACAGAAACTTTTTTAACCTTCAGTGATAGCAACAGTCGCCACAAAAGGTTCTGCCAAAACAAAAACAACGTTTTGTTTTGATTGTTTAATAAGGACATAATGTAAGAAATATTTTTTTTAATTAATAAAACGTTTTAAGTATTTTAAGTTTCAGATTTTAATTGAATATTTATAATATGTCAATTAATATTAAGTTTTTAAAATTATTAATGTATTATACATTAATATTTAAGTTTTGAATATTAATTGTTTTTTGGTCCATCAATTTTCAGATTTTGGAATTGTCCAACTAAGTCTAACAATTAATATTGAGTTGTTGCATGTCAAAACATGTAACATACTAAGTTAAGATTCATAATATGGCTTAAGGAACTAAAGTTTTTAGCATCTAATATTTTAAATTAGTCAATTGAAGCATTATGTTGCCAAAGTAACCTCTATTGTGTAGATTGATTGATCTTGAAATATAAGATGACTGTGGATGTTAGTCTTCCATGCGTTTAACACCGGCCCAAGGAAGGTTGTTATTTGGCAGGAATTCGAACATGCTTGTGGTGATAAATATGAGACAGTTATTTGGTTTTCCATGTGAATATTAAGTCGGCCCAAAGGAAGGCTTGATATTTGACAGGAGTTTATTGTCTATATATGATCACCACACCAAGAGTACCACTTACAAGTTGATTTTCTGTCCAAAGACTAAAATCAATGTTGTGCTAGGTATCTTGTAATGGGATTTGCCTATTTTGAATCTATAAAGTAAATTTAAAGTTCAAGTAATTGTAAGCATGTGTTAAGTCATCCTTTTGTTCTATTTTCAGTTAATTCTTCTGCTGCCTCGATATCTGCCAACATCAATAGCATCCCTGTGCTTAACGGCACAAACTTTTAGGAATGGAAAGAGAACATAATGATCGTTCTCGGTTGCATGGATCTTGACCTTGCTCTTCGGATTGAGCAACCTGCTTCTCTTGAGGATACATCCTCTCCTGATGAAAGGAGGGAGATGGAGAAGTGGGAACGCTCGAATCGCATGAGTCTAATGATCATGAAGCGTGCAATTCCAGAATCATTCAGGGGCACTATGAATGATGAAGCTAATGCCAAAGTTTTCCTTGAAAACCTTGAAAAGCGTTTTATGCAAAACGAAAAGGCGGAAACAAGTAGACTATTGAGTAAACTTGTTTCCATGAGGTATAAGGGCAAGGGAAACATTAGGGAGTACATTTTGGAAATGTCTCATCTTGCTTCGAAACTTAAGTCACTCAAGCTAGTATTACCTGAGGAATTGCTTGTGTACTTTGTTTTGATATCTCTTCCTGCACACTTTAATCAGTTTAAGGTCAGTTATAACTGCCTGAAGGAGAAATGGACTCTAAATGAACTCATTTCACATTGTGTGCAAGAAGAGGAAAGGATAAAGCAGGATAAGACTGAAAGTGCTCATTTGGCATCCTCTTCTAAGGAAACTAAGAAGAGGAAAGGTAAGGAAGCTGCGGTTGCAAGGCCCAAGATTAAGCAACATGAGGAACCTAAGGTTGAAATTACTGAATTAGGTTGCTTTTTCTGTAAGGGGACTAATCATGTGAAGAAAGATTATACCAAGTACCATAACTGGCGTGCGAAAAAAGGTACATTTATTTCTCTTGTTTGTTCTGAAGTTAATTTAATTTCGGTACCTAAGGATACTTGGTGGGTAGATTCTGCTGCTACTACTCACATAAGTATATCTATGCAGGGTTGCCTGAACTGCCGAAAACCAAATGATGGTGAAAGATACATCTATGTGGGTGACGGCAAGAAGGTGCCAGTTGAGGCTATTGGCAAATTTAGGCTGTTGTTTAAGACCGGTTTTCATTTAGATTTGGATGAGACTTTTGTTGTACCGTCTTTTAGACGGAATTTAATTTCTGTTCCCAAATTGGACATATTCGGTTATACATGTTCTTTTGGTGATGATAAAGTTAGTCTCTTTCAGAATTCAAATCTTATTGGTATTGGTCTTTTATCAACATTTGATAGCCTATATTTGGTTGATACAATAACCTCAAATAATGAAATCTTGCATACAAGTTTAAGTGGTACCAAAAGAAAATTAACTAATGAGAATTCTATATCACTCTGGCATAAACGTTTGGGGTCATATATCCATTCAAAGAATTCAGAAACTCGTGTCAGATGGAATTCTTGATTCTCTTGATTCCTCAAATTCGGATATTTGTGTTGAGTGTATCAAGGGAAAACAAACAAACATGACGGTATTAGGTGCTAAGAGAGCTTTGGACGTCTTAGAATTGATACATACGGATATTTGTGGGCCATTTCCTACTCCTTGTAGGAATGGTCAACAATACTTTATCACATTCAAGACGATTACTCTCGTTATGGGTACCTATATCTTATTCATGAAAAGTCCCAATCCATAGACGTGTTCAAATCATTTAAGGCTGAAGTTGAAAATCAACTAAGCAAAAGAATTAAATCCATTAGATCTGACCGTGGTGGTGAATACTATGGTCGATATGATGGTTCAGGTGAACAATGTCCAGGGTCATTTGCTAAATTCCTAGATGAGTGTGGGATCGTCCCTCAGTATACTATGCCAGGCAGTCCTACGATGAATGGTGTAGCTGAGAGACGAAATCGGACCCTTAAGGATATGGTAAGAAGTATGCTTTGTCGTACTACTTTGCCAGACTCACTCTGGGGTGAAGCATTAAAAACCGCAGCTTATATTCGTAATAGAGTTCCAACTAAAGCTATAATCAAAATCCCATATGAACTTTGGACTGGGCATAAACCCAGTATTAGGCATTTACACATTTGGGGTTGTCCAGCTGAGGCAAGGCCATATAGGCCGAATGAAAGGAAACTGGATGCTAAGACGGTTAGTAGCTATTTTGTTGGATACTCTGAAAGATCCAGGGGTTTTAAGTTTTATGATCCCATTTCTGAAAAACTCAGAGCAACAACAGCAAACTCAGTGGAATCCCACTCGTGGAGTCTAAGAAGGATAGCGTGTATGCAGACCTTACCCCTACTCTTGGGGTAAAGAGGCTGTTTACGATAGAACTATTTTTGAGACGGGTAATGCTAGGTTCTTTGAGGATATTGAGTTTGGGGGGTGGGGAGATAAAGTTGTTAGAGATTTTGTCTTTGAGGAAGAACATGTGTCTTTCCCTCAAGTTGTTGATCTTGGTCAGGGAGTTCTCATTCCTGACACGGCTCATACAACTCCAGTTCAAGACAATCTCGAAAATCTCCCCAATCAGGATCCTGTAATTACTAATGAAAATCAAACTCAAAAACCTCAAGAAACTGAAGTGCCATTAAGGAGAACCACTAGAGAGAGGAGAAATGCAATTCCGGATGATTATGTTGTATTTCTCCAAGAACAAGAAAGTGATATTGGACTTGAGGAAGATGATCCAATTAACTTCCGTCAAGTCATTAAGGGTTCTAACTCTCAAAAGTGGATTGATGCCATGAATGATGAGATGAAGTCTATGAGCGATAATGACATTTGGGAGCTTGTTACATTGCCCGAAGGTATTAAACCTATTGGTTGTAAATGGATTTTTAAAACCAAAAGGGATTCAGAGGGCAATGTTATTAAGTACAAAGCTCGTCTTGTCGCAAAAGGCTACACTCAGAAGGAAGGCATTGATTATAAAGAGACTTTCTCTCCAGTTTCATCGAAAGACTCTTTCAGGACTATAATGGCATTAGTAGCACATTTTGATCTTGAGCTTCATCAGATGGATGTTAAGACAACGTTTCTCAATGGTGACATTGAGGAAACAATTTATATGGTGCAACCTGAAAACTTTGTTTCGGATGAATCAGAGAAAAAGGTTTGCAAATTAAAGAAATCCATCTATGGGCTCAAGCAAGCTTCTCGTCAATAGTATTATAAGTTTCATGCAGTCATTACATCTTTTGGTTTTGAACCGAATATTGCTGATGACTGTATATACCATAAGTTCAGAGGGAGTAAGTATATTTTTCTGGTTTTATATGTCGATGACATACTGCTTGCCTGTAATGATATAGCATTATTGCATGAAACTAAGAAATTTCTTTCAAAGAAATTTGAAATGAAAGATCTTGGTGAAGCTTCTTTTGTATTAGGAATACAGATACAACGAGATCGCTCCAAAGGTGTTCTCGGTCTGTCACAAAAGGGTTATATCGATAAGGTTCTTAAAAGATTTGGCATGCAAGATTGTAAACCAGGCAACACCCCTGTTGCTAAGGGAGACAAGTTTAGTCTCAAACAGTGCCCAAATAATAATTATGAAATTTCGGAAATGCGGAAGACGCCTTATGCTTCGGCTGTAGGTAGTCTGATGTATGCTCAGGTATGTACACGACCTGATATAGCATACATTGTTGGGATGTTAGGCAGATATCTAAGCAATCCGGGAATGGACCATTGGAAGGCAGCCAAACGGGTCATGAGGTACTTACAGAGAACAAAGGATTACATGCTTACATACCGGAAATCGGACCAGCTTGAGATCATTGGGTATACCGATTCCGATTTTGCTGGATGTCAGGATAGTTTGAAGTCCACTTCAGGCTATATTTACATGCTTGCGGGCGGTGCTATCTCTTGGAGAAGCATCAAGCAAACTCTTACAGCCACTTCCACCATGGAAGCGGAGTTTATGGCATGTTATGAAGCATCCAATGAGGCATTATGGCTGCGGAATTTTGTTGGTGGACTGCGAATTGTAGGCTATTATGCGATAACATATCGGCAGTCCTTTATGCTAATAACAACAGTAGTTTGACGAAAGCAAAACATATGGACGTCAAATTTCGGGTTGTTAAAGAAAGAGTACAAAATGGACAATTGTGCATTGAGTACATTAGTACAAACTCCATGCTTGCGGATCCGCTCACTAAGGGATTGACACCAAAAGTATTTCATGAGCATATTGCTTGTATGGGTGTCAAATCAGATAAGGATTATGTATTTTAGTGGGAGTTTGTATTGTACATTTATGTATTGTCCATTATATTCAGAAATTCAGTAATTCAGTTATATCTGCGCAGATATTCAGTTTTAAAGTTTTTTTGTACTCTTACAGTTTATGATTGATCTCAATAAAGAGAACCAGTTGGAAATAGACATTCTATTGACCACACTTTATGTTATTTCCATGCTACATACCTACACTTGATCCATGTCGTTGGTTATATTGATATACGTGATCTATGTTGGTTCTAGTTACGAATGAGTAACGAAGAGCACTTAGTTCCTATGTTGGTATGATTGATGGACCGGATTGTTCATGACAATTTTATTGCGATAGCAATTTTGAGCTCCTAAGGTTATTTGTAACATATAATGCTAAGGTTTGTACATATGTATGTGTATCTCGTCCAAGTGAGAGATTGTAAGATATATGGACTTATATCTACATACATATGAACAATATAATGGATAAATTATATGTTATATGCTATCTTTTGGTTTGGCCTAATTTTGTGGTCTTATGGACATTATGTTAAGGGGGCCAATGTATTGTCATATAAAGTGTAGGACTAATGTGTAGATACCCAAAAGGGTAACCTTAGTTAATGATGGGCTAACTAAGGTTACATATATGTAACCATGGTTACATGCTTGTGACTCTTGAGTTATGTAACTCTTGTGACTCTTGGGTTATGTAACTCTTTTGTTATAAAGTGGGGGTTATGGTTCCCACATTATTGCAAGACATAATCTCTTCTTCCTCCCATTGAATCAAGAGAAACTCCATTGTTGTCTTGCAAATTCTTGTGGAAAACCATTCCCATATTTGGTCTTGTGTGATATCCTTGTGGAAAGCCATACACCAACTTTGGGTATTGTGATATTATTGTTGTTGTGAAATCCATACTTCAAGAAGGATCAAGAAGACAATCTTGAAGGAAGGACTAAGGAACTTGCTAAGGCACACTTCAAACAATCATCAAAGGAGGTTCAAGGATTTCCACATATGGATTCAAGTAAGCTTCCGCTCATGTAGTTGTTGTTCCAAAATTGTTCAATATGAAGGTTATTGTATTTTAGTCGGAATCATTATTCTAACATCACTGTCTCGGGTACGGTGCGCCATATGCCTACCCGTTCACTATTGGCTATTCATGTCATATTCTCTCGTTGGTGGAGGAGTTTTGCCACCGCTATGGAGTTTGCCCCGCTTAGCTTGCCCTTTACGTTTACAAGGTCATCAATATGCTGACCAAATTTGTTGAGCTCACTGGAGTCGAGGTGACAGTGTGGCATTTTGTGCACCTGTTCGCTCCTAGCGTAATGACCCGACGGAACGTTTTGCTTTCTAGAATTCTGTTCCTCTAAATAAGACCTCCCAAAATTCCAGTATATATGCTTCTGAATGGATCCATCTAACGAAAAAAAGGGAAAAAGGAAAAGAAAGAAAGAAGAAAAATGAGATTTGACTGTTGTTACAACCAGATGAGGGTCGATTGGAAACAACCTCTCCATCCTTTCGGGTGGGGGTAAGGCCTGCGTACATATTACCCTCCCCAGACCCCACCCCGTAGGACTATACTGGGTAGTTGTTGTTGTTGTTGTTACAACCAGTTTCATGTTTGTCAAAAGAGCAGTGTTCTAGGACTTGTGAACTCTCTGATGCACAAGTATATATACAAACCAAATATACGTAATTTTCCCTGGAAGACTTGTTTCCAAATCACTTTGTTAATTGTGCTTCAACTCTGCAGTAAAACCCAGAAATCTGGTGGGAGCTACTTTCTTGAAGTTTCTTGCAGGTAAATCTTTTACAAGCTCTGTCTCTTCTTTCAGTTTTGCTTAACCACTGTTAATTTCCTTTTTATTGTGTTTAGATGCGCCTTTCTTGTTCCTTTGCTGATCTTCTGTGTTAAAAAATGAAAGTCGGTGAATTTCGATTTAGTCCTTTAGAAATGTGAACTTTAACTTGCACCTTTGCTCCTCTAAGCAAGATGTTTCCTTTTTGCAGAAAATGAGTCGGCTTTTGATCTTCTATATTGCATCACGTTTAAATTGATGGACCATCAGTGGCTTGCCATGCACGCATCATATATGGACTTCAATGTATGTACTTTTGGCTTCCTGTTATTTAGTTATATTTGGAATGTTCAAACTGTGCTCATCTCTGATCCAGTTCCTTTACGTTTGAAGGAGTTTTCCTGCCTCTTTCTCTTAAATGCTTTTCTTAGTTGTTTCACTTTGGCTAGTATATCTTGATATCAAAGAAATGTGTATTCCTTGGCAACAGAGCATAGCTACAGTTCTGCGTACTGTTGCTTTGGTGCGAAGCTTTTAAGAATGTTTCTGCGTTCCATGTTTGTTAGCTCTTGCTGTCACTAGTATTATCTTATCTAGTTTACTTGTACTATTACTTGTATTCCGTATCTAGTTACTTGTTTACTCCTCATACTACACTACTTGTGAAGAGGCCTGCATTCATGATTTTATATTATTTTATATGTTCTTGCAGACGGTCATGAAGTCTACTCGTCGTCAATTGGAAGAGGAGCTTCTGCACGAAGACATAACACGGCTGGAAGATTTGCCCTCATACAGCCTTCTTAGTCGATAGTGTTTGTAGTCGTGACATTTAAGAAAATGAAAATGGCTTTTGTATGCAAGTTTTGTGGCATCTATTGGTTTTGTTCTTATATTAGTAGCTTTCGGTGGGTGGGTGGTTCTTTGTAGAAGTCTGCGGAGAGGAAATATGGGGATTATACAGTGTCTGAACTTGGTAATGTAAAAACAAGTACAATGTACCCTTGTTTCTTGAATTTGGAATGGGGCAATACTGCTGAGTAGTCTCAATACTGGTGGTAGGAAATCGAAGAATTGTCCTTCGACTACCTCTTTGGTATAAGTAAATCGAAAGTGGTACCCTTCTGTCGGCTATTATGTAGAGACTTTAGAGCACGACGTGCCTGTATAAACTAATTGATTGGCAGATATTCGCATTATTTTAACTTTAACGTGCGGCCTATTGAGTAGTCTCAATACTGGTGGTAGGAAATCGAAGAATTGTCCTTCGAATACCCTTTTGGTTTAAGTAAATCGAAAGTGGTACCCTTCTATCAGCTATTATTATAGAGACTTTAGAGCACGGCGTGCCTGTGTAAACTAACTGATTGGCAGATATTCGCATTATCTTAACTTTAACGTGCGGCCTACTGAGTAGTCTCCTTCGACTATCTTTTTGGTTTAAGTAAATCGAAAGTGGTACCCTTCTATCAGCTATTATTATAGAGACTTTAGAGCACGACGTGCCTGTGTAAAACTAACTGATTGGCAGATATTCGCATTATCTTAACTTTAACGTGCGGCCTACTGAGTAGTCTCCTTCGACTACATTTTTCGTTTAAGTAAATCGAAAGTGGTACCCTTCTATCAGCTATTATAATAGAGACTTTAGAGCACGACATGCCTGTGAAAAACTAACTGATTGGCAGATATTCGCATTATCTTAACTTTAACGTGCGGCCTACTGAGTAGTCTCCTTCGACTACATTTTTGGTTTAAGTAAATCGAAAGTGGTACCCTTCTATCAGCTATTATTATAGAATATAGACTTTAGAGCACGACGTGCCTGTGTAAACTAACTGATCGCCAGATATTCACATTATCTTAATTTTAACGTGCGGCCTACTGTAGTCTCAATATTGGTGGTAGGAAATCGAAGAATTGTCTTTCTACTACATTTTTGGTTTAAGTAAATCGAAAGCGGTACCCTTCTATCGGCTATTACGATAGAGACTTTAGAGCATGACGTGCCTGTGTAAACTAACTGATCGGCAGATATTCGCATTATCTTAACTTTAACGTGCGGCCTACTGTAGTCTCAATACTGGTGGTAGGAAATCGAAGAATTGTCCTTCGACTACCTTTTGGTTTAAGTAAATCGAAAGTGGTACCCTTTTATCGGCTATTATGATAGAGACTTTAGAGTACGACGTGCCTGTGTAAACTAATCCTTTTTTTTCTTCAGTTTCTAGTAAAAAAAAGTTTTAGAAGAATTGCTTTCGAAAATTATTGTTTGGGTATGAATAACGGGTCTTTTTAATTAATTACGAAATATTTAGAATGGACCAACATGACAATAATATGTGTCTCTCCGTTAACTCAAATGGCATTTGTGAGCCAAAAACACTAATGGGGAGACATATTCGCCCAAATAGGTGGATTGAGGGCATTATTGATCCAATACGTATAGTTCACGGACATATCTGACCCTTCTCCGTTTTAACTTTAACGTGCGGCCTATGTTCATCTTATCTCGAATCCCGTTTACTCTAAGTGTCAATATCTATTGATTGATCTGGAATTCTGGAATCCCCTGCAATACGTCTATTATGCACCAGATTAGCCACCTGCCGCTACACCCCCTTCCCCGGCTGATGGGCATTCAACAGCCCATGAGCCCAAGAAGTAACTATCAAACCGACAGCCCTAGCTCTCACCATGCTCCAAGTGCAGTGCAAGAATCCAACTGCAACAATACATACCGAGCCCTCAAATTTGTCTCTTTTTTTTGGTGACAAGTGATGTATCATATCAGTAAAAACAGCATAAAGATGATGGTGCTGGTTGGTGTGTATAACCCAATTACAACCTATGTATATTACTAATAAAGTCTATCACGGCGCCTATGATGTTAACCTTGATTCTTGCCATGTTACACCAAAAAAGAAGCGCCTATGATGTTAACCTTGATTTTAGCCATGTTACACCAAAAAAGGAGCAAAATGAAATATATCCACTGAAGGGCTTAGCTACGATCTCCTCCGGTATGTGATGATGCTTTGTGTTTGACCAGCCCTAATTTGTGCAACCCTTGAAGAGGAGTGCAGTCAGTGCACCCTCCCAGAAGCACCATTTCATGCCTATTAAGTACAGAATAAAATAACACAGCTAAAAAGAAACACCGAATAGGCTAAACTTGGAACTTGTTTCAACCCAAATCCCAGCGGACACCATGCTTCAAAACTACGCTGGGCAAATCTGATTGTAGCAACAATATGATAGAAACCAAATTCGCATCCACACGCACATCTAATGCACCAAAGTTCTACAACTAGAACAAACTGCACGCACAACAAAAAATGGTTTGTGCATTCATAGCGACAGTACAGTATGGGAACATTGTTTAACCTTCGGCTGATTTTTTTGAAAGATGTGAAGCTAACAAATGATAAAGCTCAATTACTTGAAACTGGACCACATGAAGCACAAAAAGGACTATAAATATCACGAAAGTAATACTGATCACATTAAATATTCTTGAAATAGGGAATAACAGAAAACCTCAAACAATAAACTTCTAGACTCAAATCACATCCAAAATTCATAAGTTACACCCAAACAGGCAGGCCATTAATAGAGTTCTAAAGTAAACAAAACATTTCTACTCATAGATCCAAGAGTGAAGGCTGCTCTGCCACTCTGCAACTCCTTCGGGGAACCAAAGAGCAATTTCCTTCCTTGCACTCTCGACTGCATCACTTCCATGAATAACGTTCCTACAACCAAACAGGTTCTCTCAGGTCAAGCACCATGGTTAAGGTCAGAGGTAAATATACCAATTAGCCCAACACAATAAGCATTAACACCATTAAAATGATTCAAGCAGGCTGATCACCAACATAACAAAGTATTAGAACTTGAAGTGATTTAGTTAAATACAGAACTTTTAAGAAACAGACGTTAATAACAAAATTTAAGCAGGCAGCTAAAGCAGATAGTATTAGTCCAACCTAATGGCAAAGAATAATGCATGTTCAGATGGGGTACTCGGTGTTTTACCTGCCAATGTCAATAGCATAATCACCACGGATTGTACCAGGAGCAGACTCCAATGGGTTTGTTGCTCCAATGATCTTCCTGCCAGTGGTAACTACACACTTACCTTCCCAGACCATTGCAACAACGGGGCCAGAGATAATATAATCAACAAGACCACTAAAGAAAGGCTTAGCAGACAAGTCTGCGTAATGCTTTTCAGCAAAGGCACGATCCACAGTGATGAGCTTCAAGCCTATGCCCAAACAAAGTAATATTAATGACACAAATTAATCGAAATAGTCAAAATAAAAACCGAAAATAAATTAATGACTGATTAGAAAATCATTTTTTACCATAGAGCAACCATTTTGCAAATCACCCCATACATATTATACATACAATGGACAAGAATTACTCACCAATTTACAGACAAAATACACGGAAGAAGGAGAAATAAAGGAAACAAAGTAAACCATTAGTTTACTTAAAATCATTTCAATTCACAACTGGAGCTACAATCCTTTTATTTAACAATTAGGTAAAAGAATCAAAAACCAACATCATCACTGAGTGGGTCCTGACTAATAATAGGTCTGTGTTTTGTTACTAATGATGGGGCGGACTATAAGGAAATCGCTTTTTAACTTTTAAATACTAATAAGCAGCATAAGACTAATCAATCATACTTCTCATAATTGAGTAGCAAAGATTACCTTTCAAAGAGAATCCTTTCTTCTCAAATCTTCCGATAATCTCACCAACCTGAACCATACCATAAAACCAATGCATAGCTAAGGTAAACAAACAGAAGAAAATTGACAAATTCTAACACGTAATGAACAAAAACATCAAATCAAACAAAAAAATCGAATCAATCAAAGCTCTAGCTTATAGATCTAAATGGAAAACGTGTATAGATAGAAAGAAAAATCATTTAGGAGGACGAACCAGGCCACGTTGGACACCATCAGGCTTGATCATGATGAAAGTCTGCTCCATTTTCGCTTCTTTGATGTTCTGAAAAATGGTCCTACGGATTTAGAATAGCAGTCGCAGCACTCGGCGAAGACTGGGAGATGGGGTATTTATATGGTGGTGGATTTGTGACTCTCTCGACAGCAAACCCTAATTGTTCTTTGGAATATTCTGTTTTTGAATAACCGCTTAAAAAACAAAATCCATGAAATTTTATTTAATTTGATCAAGTGCATGGCTGTCCAACCGGATGGGCCGAGATGAAACGGGACGGGACAAATAAGATAAAACGGTTATCTCGTCCCGTTCCCCTAACAAACGGGATGGGACGGGACGAAACGGGTTCGTGGGCCTTGAGTGTATTTTTTTAAAATGTAAATTTTTGAAAATGACTAAGTTTTAAATTTGCAACGACTAGTTTTTTTACTTATTTAACAAACTTAAATGTTAAAGTGAAAATTACAAAACTAAGTAAAGAATTATAAAATATTAAAAACAAAAGACTTGTAATGTAAATATTCTAGTAAATATAAATTTATAAATAGTTATAATTTATTTAAAACAGTTTATAAAAATAATTCAATGCTTAGAGCCTTTTATTTTATTAATAGAACTTTCAAATCTCGGATACAAATATAATTCTTTTGAAGAGCACCTAATCTACGCAGCCAGCTTCTAGGAAGGGTTCTGTTTGAACTAGGCCTCTTATTAGCCAATTACAAATTATCATACTAATATTTGTAAGCTCTTATATTGCTTCTTTGTAAATTTTCAATAATATCTCTCGGACATTCTAATGGAATTAGCAATGTTGATTGATGTTCCATGAGCTCCATGCTGTCATCGCTCCCCGTGGCTAGTATCTCATTGTATTCTTATTCTTCCCTGGTGGTTAATTTTTCAAAACCAAGATTTCTTATTTCTGAATTAATCCAATCTCCGAATAATACGGAAATCTCTAGGCTGTCCTCCGCTAATGAATATCTATCTCCAATTCGAAATATTGCCGCTGAAAGCACTCGCCGATGCTACTGATGATGCTTGAATAGCCAGGAAATCTCGGGCCATAATTAAAAGTGTTGGAAATGCCTTGCCACGCTCCCTTCACCATGACAAAAGTTGTTCCTTGCCTTCTTCGTCTTTAATATTTTCTAATCCTTGATTAAGATAGGAATCAAGATCATCATCAATAGAGGAATCCAAACCTGTTATACCATCCATATCTTCCCATAAAATATCTGCTCTAGATTTAGAAGTAGAAGGAGCAGTTTCAGTACTAATTGTATCCATAAATTTATATTTATCAAACATAAATCTAGCATAAGAATATATGCTAGCTTGGCAGTTGAGAGATGCTTCTTCATTTTCTTGAATTCCTAAATTATCATAAATTTTATGAACAAGTCTCTTTGCACCTCTTAGTTTTAAAGATGAGTTAAGTAGAGTAGGAATTAAATAAAATTCGGGAATGGATTGTCACAAATTTGTTGTCAAGACATCCCTATCTCCTTGCCAACAATCCCCAATAGATTCTTTCATCAAATTTACAGCCAATCTCGCTAAATCTTAAATCTTGTGTTCGTTCTACTGTAGCATTCCCATTTCTTTCACAGCTTTCGATTCCAACAGCATGTTTGTGATGGATACTGGTTGACGATCATCACAAACATGGAAGCTGCATCCTCTCCCCAGTTTTGTACTGTGGGAGAGGAAAATCGAAATTGTTCGGAAATTCAAAAACATACTTATGCATCGCAATGTTTTGGAAAGCTTTCTGTCGCAACAAATTCCACTTTGGAACTATGTCCAGTAACTGTCGATAATGGAATACCTACTGTTGAATTCACATTAGAAGAAGTGAATTCATTCACCAAGGAAGAAGGTCTTCAACAAGCCGTAGTGATTAAATTCTCGTATGGCAAACCAGAGATGCAGGAGCTGAGACACATTTTACCGAAGCAACTCGATGTCAAAGGTAATTGCAATATAGGACAGCTAGAATATCGGCATATTCCGGTAAGATTTGATCTATTTGAAGATTTTGCTAATATCGTCTCAAGAACAACTGGCTATGTTAAGTCAAAAGGTGAGGAGTACTTCTTTAGGACTTTCCCATGGACAATAGATTTTAATCCGCGTGAAGAAACATCGAAAGCTGTCGTTTGGATCTCTTTTCCAGATCTGCCAGCAAATTTCTTCGCAAAGAAATCCTTAATATCTCTCGCTGCTGCAATAGGAAGCCTTTAGCAGTAGATAAAGCTACTAAAGATCGAACGAGACCTAGTACAGCTCGAGTAAAAGTTTTGATCAATTTGTTAGGCAAACGTCCAAAGGAAGTAAAGATCAAAATAGTTGATGCCAAATCTGGAAAAAATGTTGAATACGACCAGCGGATAGTTTTCGATAACCTTCCTAAATACTGCACGTATTGCAATCATCAAGGTCACGATGTAATCTCGTGTCGCTGGAACACAGACGAAGAGAATAAACAATCAGTTTACGATCGTCACTCTGAAGGCAGGGACAGATTGAAAGAGTTAAGAGGCGATGCCAGAGAGTATTTAAATGCTAATCTTGGGGCAAGAAGTAAAGGGGTTGTTCCTAATATAAATGTTGATGCAGGACAGAATAATGTCTCTGATCCAATTGTTACAACTGTAGAATGTAAGTCACTGCTGATTGCTGGTAATGCACAGATGTGTGTACTCAACCATCGTCCTCCCAATCCAGTCTGTATGTTCACAGTGAACAGATGTTGTCAACATTGGCTGGGACTCTTGATACAAATCCAGTAATTCCAACTGCACTACCTCACCCAATGCTGAATGCAGTTTTAACACAGCAGTGTAACCTTTCAATTGTGGATGAGCAGCAGGTGGATCATGATGGAAAGCTTTTCAGCAGCAATGTGCAGCAGTTAGGAATTAACAAAACAGTGGCCATTCCAAATGCTACATCTGTAGAAGCTATTCCTAAGTCATCACAGAGTCGTTTGATGGCAGTATGTGAACAACATTCAGAACAAAAGGTGTCAAAACAGAAACAGAATGCTGCAGATAATGTAACATCAGGTGACAATTCAGGCCGAGATTTTATTCAGCACTGTATGCAAGGCACACATAAGGAACAGCAGCAATTGGTGCAAAATGCTAACATTCATAAGAGTTCATTACCTAGACAAAGAAATGATACATGCTTGGAAGACCTGTTTCATTGAATGCTAATAGAGAACTGACTGTTATGTCAGCTGAACCATTGGAGATTTCAGAATCAACTGGGAAGGATGGGGGTGAAGCAGATCAACCTTTAGTGGCTAGAAAAACTGGAAGTGCTAGTTTTCCAGATGCATCACTTGCAGCTGCACCAGTTGAGAATCTGGAGGATGCATTGAAGATGGATAAAAGACCCTCTAACCATTGTAGTGAAGTAAAAGATCCTACAATGTATGTGAATGCTGCAGAGGCAATGCAGCTTACAAAAGATCAGATTCTTTCTATTTCACACTTTGAGCAATTGGCTGAACTGGATAGACAACATCACAGAGGCATTGTACATCAGAAAGGAATCCAAAAATTTGTTCCTCAATCAACTGATACACATACAGAAGACTGTCAAGAGCAAAAGAATTTTCCTGCTCATAGATGCAAAATACAAGCTATTACTCCATCGAAAATACCTTGCGATGCTGATTCAGATAAGAAGGTATCAAACTTGCATCTTAGTGAAACATATATTGCACCAGAAAATGCCAATGCTAAAAGAAATGCAGAGGAACTGATCGAGCAGCAGCAGATACTGCAAAATGCTAACAACAACAATACTAAACTGTCTGGTCAAGCAAATCTGAATAAACCATCTGCATTGGTTTATCAAGATGTCTCTCGGCAAACTGTTCTTCAAGCCAGAGACATCAACTTGACAGAGCCAGCAGCTACAGTTGTCTCATACTCAGATGACGACCAAGATTATGATGACGACAGTGAAGGAGAGGACATTGACGTCCAGCTTAAGCCAAAGAGTCAAAGAAAATCAGTGACATTCAAGTGTTCTGCAAATTCAAAACCAACAGCAAACTCAATAAGAAACTTGATCCGTAACGATCCAATTTCTTCTCCAATGATCTCTACAAGTTCAGTCGAGATCCCAGTTGCTAATAGAATTGCAACGCCACTGCCAACGGTTGCAAAGAATCAGATTAGGAGACCTCCAATGAGAAATGCAAAACGAAAAGAGGTCGCGCAATCATCTGTCTCAAAGTTCAATCAACTGAGTAATTTAATATAAAGGTTGAAGCCTTATTTCAACCTTTTTATTTCCCATCACATTAGCTTTATTTATGTAATATTATCATAATAGGTTGAATACGGAAATGTTAGACCGGTTGTTATATGGGTAACAACTCCGGCGATATTGACTCCCTTATTGGTAATTCACCTATTTATGGTAATTTTGTGTTTGTTTTGTTTTGCTTTGTTAGTCTTTTTATTCTATTAATAAAATCTAACCCTAGGCTTTGCCTAGTGGATTGCCAAAAAAAAAAAATAAGTTGGCTTTGTTTTATACTTCGAAAATACAACAGAAGTTTCACAAATATGCCATAATATTTGGCTAACAGTAGGATAATATATATCAGAAAATTATTTTGTAGCATAATAAAATTTTTCTAAAAAATCTAGTAAGCTCTCTGATCGCTTCTCAATCAGAATCATCAATTTGATCAACAGGGCAAGCATTATGCATATTAAATACCTCCTGGATAGGTACGCGATAACCAAAAGCAACTTTAAGCATTTCATAAGTAGAATTCCACCTAGTACAAACATCTTTTGGAACTTTTCTAAATGGAAGGCCAGAACTAGCACATTGTTGAGGAAATTCACGATTTTTACTTTTTTTATGAGCACGAAAAATATAGTTACAAGTATGTTGTATTTTACTACAAGCATCAGAAAATAAATTAAGACCATCTTTTACAACCAAGTTAAAAATATGGTATGCACATCTAACATGAAAATTTGTTGGATTAATTGGACAAAGTCTAGTTTTTAAGCTATTTGCCGCGGTTGTGTTAGCAGAAGCATTATTTAAGTGTCTGGTTAAACCCCCCCTCCCCCCCCCCCCCCCCCGCGTCCCACTAGTGTGTGCAAATTGTTGCTTACATTTTTCACATATAACACGATTATTGACTTTATCATGTTTAAAAAATTTCCATACAAGTGATTCTTTGGGACATTCAACCTTAGGCTTATCCCTTACAGGGGTACAGGGGGTAAAGCTCTAGACTGAAATTGACTATGAGTTGGAGCTTGTGTTGTGGGACTAGTGGGTGTCTCATCTAATTCTTCTTACTCATTTTCTTCATCCTCATTTTCTTCATCCTAAAAAAAAATATCATTGCCAAATTGTCTTTGTAAAGTTTCATGATCTAATTGTTCTTATGGAAAAAAATGAAGAAGAATGAGAGGTATTTATAGTAAAAAATAGTAATTTAATAAACTTAGGGGTTATATTAAAAATTTGGGGGAGGGGGGGGGGGGGGATAGGGGTGTTTTGGGGGGAGGTAGGGGTGTTTTGGCCATTGGCAACGACTAGTTTTTAAATTATGGCCGTTGCCAAAACGGCTAGTTTTTTTTTAAAAAAAATGGCGGGATGCGGGACGAGACGGGACGGGATGAAGCGGGAAGAAACGGGATGGACAAATGAGACGAAATGGCCGTTCCGTCCCGTCCCGTCCCGCTTCATCCCGTCCCGTTAGACTTGAAGCGGGAGGGGACGGGAGGGGGACGGAACGCGGGACGGGACGGTCCGTCCTGTTGGACAGCCATAATCAAATGTAAGAAATTTAATTTAATTTAACATAATGGAAAAGGATTATGTAGGTTGTAATTTGTTTGACCCAAAATATAGATTTATTTTTAAACAATTGGATTTTCTAATGAAATAAGGTTAATCTTAACCAATATGAATATCCAAAATATTGTTTAACTAGTATGCGGTAAAATATCATATAGTATATAGGAATATTTGTGATTATGTAACAATAAATAATATTTAATAGCCCAAATACAAAGTGAATAGCATTAAGTAGTAATAAATTGTATATAATGGTATTATTATTGAAAATGGATGAAATCATGTGGTATTTCCTCTGATAATGATTAATGATTGATTAGCCTTCGAATATTCGCATTCTCCTTGAAGAAAAGTTAGATCAGAATCTCAAGAAAAGATGCATTATATATATATATATATATAAAGCAAGAATCTTTAGAGAATGTCAAAGTATTGTTCTTTTACAAATGGGTGTCCAATCCCCATGTTAACTACGTCTCTTTCTATTATAATAGGACATGTGCCACAAACCTTTAATAGTACAAATTTTAGGAATATTCTCTTTAAAGTTAGATCCCTAAAACTAGTCGTTACTGCTCCGTTAAGGAGGGTACTTATCCACGACATCGATCTTTGTTGACTCCTTGACCTAGCTCTTATCTTTCGTCAGAATATTTTGACTTTGAATCCGTCTTTTGTTGATATCATACTGATGACATGTGGCAGCCTTCGAGGCTCTCTTAGTGTTGACGTGGCTTAAATGTAACTAGTACAATTTTTTGCACATACAGTTAGTCCCTCCATTCGTTTAGGTCGCCTTCGTGGGCGAGTTCAATGTGCAGATAATATCACCCAGGACCGTCATCGTGGTTGAGCTCACTGAAAAAATAAAATCGGTTGTGGTCGTTCTGACGAGCAGGCGACGTGGCTCTTTGTAGGCCGCGTATTTCAAATCCCTTAAATTTCTCTATTTTTTGGAATCATTTTGGTCCAAGAGAGGGGGTCACGTCATGCGTCATGATGATGTTAGTTCCCTACACATTGCATCAATTTACGTGTAACATTTGATTGGATTTGTCGCTTTGATTCTGATGCCAATTGTGATGAGCCGTTTTGAGCTTGGTACCCATTATGACAAATCGTTTCGGAATTGATGCCTCAATCTCTATAAATAGGGATGGCCAAACCTGAATTATTTTTGTATTTTCGCTTGTATTTTTGTATTTTGAATGTTATTTTTTGTGGTAGATCCCTTTTTTTTTGAATTTTTATAATTTAAATATAACCAAATTAAGTACACTAAATGGAAAATAGTGTAAAAGCAGCTACAGATGAATACAATGAATTGAATACAACCGAATATCACTATTTTTGTGATTTTTATTGTTTGAATACAGTATAATCGAATACAATATGAAATAGTTAAGAACGAATAGCCGAATTGAATACAATACAAATTAGTTAATAATAAATATAGCGAATTGAATATAATATATACAATTGAATTGAATAGAGTGGTATACATCCTGATCTTAATTTGTTGTCGTTTAAATACAACTGAATTTTAATACAGTGTAAAGTATATAAGAACGAATACATCCGAATTGAATATAATATATACAACCGAATTAAATATAACGACAAACATCCCACGATAAGAAATTAATAGCTAAAAAATATAATTAGCTGAATTATAGCTATGCGCATCAATAAGCCTCCAAATAATAGTCATGTATGAAAGTTCCCCGATATTGAAAGAAATACTTTCAACATATCATGTGAAGTTTTTATCAAATGAGAAGGTTTACAATATTACACATTTTCAACAACAAAGATAATTACTACGCTTTAGTTCAAAACAAAACGTATATCTTTTATAAAAGGTGAAAATCACTTTTAGCCCGCTGCCTTGATTTATATCTATTAGTCGCAAAAGTATATAACATATATATATATATATATATATATATATATATATATATATATATATATATATATATATATATATATATATATATATATATATATATATATATATATATATATATTGAGAGCTACTATACAATATCATTTTCTTTTTAATAAACAGTAAAGGGAAAAGTAAATATCCAAGTCCTACCCCGATCATTCCCTTTCATTGCTTGCTCTAGAGTCCAGCCCAGCCCAAAGCAATTGATATTCCCTTCATCAAGGGGCACGATTAAATTCTCACTACTCCTTTGTATTAGAAAAGGAGAAAGTTGGAAAAGCCCAACATGAGATCCAATGCAATAGGTTGGGCCCAATTTTTAAGGGCTCTTTAACAAAGAGGCAACTAAACTTTCTAAGGTGGATCTAGTGGGCCTAAAGAACAACTAAGGGCAGACTACAAAATTGATCAGTTTAAAATATGTATATTATTTGTATATAATACATGCACATACAAAAAAAAATTACTTTTATCGAGTATTATTTTCGGGAGCGACTAAAAATTTTACGTTTCCCAACTAATAATAAGTGAACGTTTCAAGAAAAGCTTGGTTGACTCAAAGACGCAATACAAGATTTGGGAAAATAATCTTATCACCACATTGGATTTGTCATGACGAGGAACCTCTTAGATTGAATTTATAGATTTGAGAGTGGATTATATAATTTAATAGTTTGGAAATAATAGACTACGAATTTCAAAGAAAAGTAAAGCCCCAAGTTTAGAAAAATCATTTTGTAGAAGTTTTACAAGTCTATTACATCCTGAGACCCTACGGGTGAAATCAGAATGAGTATATTGTTGTATAAATCTATTACATTAAAAATAAAGTAAAGGTCAGAGAAAAATGACAAATAGCTGAGAGTTATTGAACAATCACAACAAACTATGATTGTAGTTTGAGTTACAACTCAATGGCAATCAGAGGTATCCTATGATTAAGAATCATTGAGAAGTTGTATATATTGTGGTTCTTCTCCTCATGAGAGTCAAAGGGAAAGAAAGAAAAGCAAGGAGGAGTAAACGTTATTTTTTGCTTCTTTCATTATTAGTTGATTTCCTTTTGTCTCTTTTTGTCTTTTTATTTTTTTGAGCTGATGCTCTTTTAGAAACAACCCTTTTTCCCCGTCAAAGTAAAGATAAGGTTTATGTACACACTATCCTCCAGATCCTACTAGTGAAATTTTATTGGGTTGTCATTGTTATTGTTGTTGTTGTTTCATTACTTGTTACCTAAGCTAGTAGGAGGTGCAAGTATTAGATGGAAGAGTCGAGGTGAATGCCGAGGCACATGGAGCCTATTTTGATGTTCAAGTGAATCAAGTATTTTTTGAATCAGCAATTTAGAATTGAGAGTGTTAAGTCGCACCAGCCAACAAAGAAACAATGCATTCAGAGTGTCAAATTATCTCAAATGGAAAGAAACAAGAAAAACGGAAATAAAGTGAAGACCCCACCAAAAATATATTTGATTTCTAACACCCACACCACACACACACAGAGTTATGATTAATAATAGAAGACTTTTAAGACCACTGATTGAAATGGCCATTATGGTTGCATGGAATTCAGCATATGATGCCTGCCCCTTTGATGGTTTTCTTTTGAGATGTCTAATATTGCTTCAACTTGTAATACTGCTATTCTTTTTTTCTTTTTGAAGGAGACCATCCATTGCTTGTTTGAATATTTTGTGAGAAATCATGAGATTGTCGGATCCGTAGGTAAAACTTCCTTTTTCAAATGCCATTTAAAAAGAGGAATTTTTTATGCCCTATAGAAAATTTTAATACCCTATTTATTTTAAATAAATACCATTTTAAAATTTCATATCTTATAGATACCTTTTATACTTATAGCCAAATATTTAATTATAATTACATCCTATATTTTAGGCACCATTTAAAGGAGTGAGAAACCCTAAGTTTCTTCTGTTTTTTTTTTAAAAAATTCTCAGCCACTAACTCTATTTCCTTTTCAACATAAACGCCTCTGCTGCCTTCAGTAGAAGAAGAAAGAACTTTGTTTCTTCTTCTCATTTGCCATAGCCATTGAAGCACTAAGCTCCGATCCCCCCTTTTGTTAGTTTATTTGTTTTAAGAGAAGAGAGAAGCCACAGCCTCTCTAATCTTCTTCTTAGTGAATACCAGCGGCGACAGCGGTATTCAGGTGGCAACTGGCTGAAATAAAATTTACGAAGTTTATTCAGTTGTATTTTCTTGTATTCAAGTGATTTATTCAAATGAATTAAGTTGTATTTTGTTTATTCAATTGTATACTCCACTCAACTGTATTATTCATATATATTTCTTTTTGTTCATGTATAATCTTTATTATGTATCTTTCAAATATAGATTAATGAGGGGTCGTTTTAGTTCGTTGAGTTAAATTGGGAGAATATCATGTGATTTGAGTTCCTTCTATTTTTAACCAGTTTAACCTTCCAGATTTTGTGCAAATACGTTACTGTATTTAACGTTAATGCCGCTTGAATACAGCTAAATACATGTCAAACTTAATTGGAATTCCACTTTTACGCCTATTTTTTGGTTGTATTAATGAATACAACAACTTAAATACATGAAATACATTGTATAAAAACATAAAAGGTATCTATAACATGTAATATAGCAAACGGTATCTATAAATGACTAATTAGACGTAAAATATGGTGCTTTATGAAAAATTCTCTTTAAAATATACTTTTCTCTAAGTTGTTTGGTTTCTTCTATTCGGATTTAACTTATATATAGTTATATACAATGCACAAATATTTTTATATTATTAGTGTGTTACCTATATTTTATATTAAAAGCACGAAGGCCTTTAGCGAGATGTCGTTCGCTTTTTTTACCCTTTAAAATTAGATTTCACTTTAGACAAAATAATCATTTAAATTATTTCCTTATATTTAGGAATATTTCTTTATTTATTTTCGTAATATGTAGGAATACTCATTTAGTTATTTCCTTATTTGAGCTACGTAGAAAATATGATATTTAGGACTTTATGCATAATTCTTTTCCTTTTTAACGATGCAAGATAGTTATAATTCCTTCTATATTGAATTTTCATAATGTTAGGACTTTAAGTCTTTCTTATTTGCTTCTTTATATTTTTATTTAAATAAAATACAGCTTTTTTATGAGTTATTCGCATGGTTTAGTTGCAAATTTATTGTTTATATTATTTATGCATTCTTGAGTAAAACAGAAGAGTTTTCCCTAATATGTATTTAGTATTTTAAATCAATTAAATTTTTTGCATTAATTCTTTATTATTTGAAATAAAAATTCTAATACCTCGTATAATTTTTTTCATTATTTGTATTATGTAGACAATAATTTTGCAAAAAAGAAGAAAACCAAAAATAGCAAAGTACACAAAAAATAAGTAAAAACTAAATCATGTTACTTAAGTCAATAATTATACGTCGATGCTCCTTTGATATTCAAAAATATTTGAGGTCTCAAATTATATGTCTTTTCCTTTGTTAATATATATTTTGTTTATACATTTTAAAAATATTATTATATTAATGATAAAAATTTAAATTTGTTGCAGTATTACACTATTACTCAACCAAAAATACAAAAGTGAAGTTGCATATTTTGAAAGAAGAAAAACACTTTTTGGAACTTTGACTCGTGAAGGAAAAGTTTAGGAACAATTTAGTAGTAAGATATATTTTTTTTTTTGGATAAAGGCCAAAAAATTTAAATTTGGAGACATCATCTATTCTTTAAAGTATAGTTGAGAGATAGGTGACATATTCAAATACAAATCAAAATTAGAGTCCTTTTATGAATGCCTAAAGTAGTTCTTTGTTGATCCAGTTAAACATGATAAACATTAATTATTTTCAACAACTTATACTTTTTAGTTTTTATTTTATAACTCAATTATATTATTTATTAATATTTAGCTAATGTTTTAAATTTTATACTCATTAATATAGATACATGCACAAAGTGCGTATCCTAAAGCTAATTATATTATACAGCTGGACATTTATCATATTGTATCCTAAGTTTTCAATCATGATTTTATTATGTAAATATATTTTACCCTACCAGCACATCGAACTTAAATTCTATTTATAATTACTCTGTGTTTCTTGTTTGGAGGATCTTAAAATAGAAGCTACTCTATCAAGTCATGGGATTAGATGAAAATGGTGGGCATGTTTCCATTTGTGATTCTCATTGTTCATGCAACAATTCCCACCCTAACCCCTTTTGTGACGACCCAAAGGGTCATCACTAATTTTATTAGTCATTTCGAGCTTTTGAGGCCTTGAAAATCTCATTATTAGTTGCCTCGTTGTACGTACATAATCCGCACGCGAAGTCAAAAAATTTCTACGTTGATATATATGAATTATGTGAAAAATTTGAAGAATTTTGATATTAATATTGATAAAGTTGACTTTGGTCAACGTTTTTGGTAAACGGGCCCGGACCATGATTTGACAGTCTCGGAAGGTCCGCAGAAAAATATAGGACTTGGGCGTATGCCTGGAATCGAGTTCCGAGGTCCCAGGCCCGAGAAAAGAATTTTTCTGTGAAATTGTTTTCTGAAAATGTTTAAGGAAAATGAAAAGAAATTTGATCAAAAAGTGATGGTATCGGGCTCGTATTTTGGTTCCGATGCTTGGTACAGGTCATATATGTTGGTTTAGCGCTTCCTGTAAAGTTTGGTTGAAAACGGACGTTGTTTAACGTGTTTCGGCCTTAAATTGAAAATTTTGGAAGTTATGAAATTTTGAAAGAATTTCTTGGATTAAAGCTCAAATCATTGAATTTGATGTTATTTTGGCGATTTTCTTGCTCGAGAAAGTTTGTATGATATTTTTGAGTCAGTGTGCATATTTGGTTTGGAGCCTAGAGGGCTCGAGAATGTTTCGGAGATGCCTCAGAGTGATTTGAACTTAGGAAAATTTCAAAAAAAAAAATAAATTGCAAAAACAGTACCCATGCACAGTATCCATGAACAGTCGCATGAACAGTACCCCGTGAACAGTACCTGTGACAAGTAACACGGGTGAACAGTACCCCGAAAATTTATGGGCAGAATATACTTGAAATTATTAAATATTTTGCCATTTTTGAGAGTTTTTTAAAGGAAATCATTGGGGTAAGTGTTCTTAACTTAATTTTGGTTATATTACTCGAATCTATTGCAAGTTTTGGCATTAAATATGTGAATTTAGTGGGAAAAGCTTAGAAAACCTCTCGAATAGATTTGACGATTTGAGGGTCGAAATGTTATCGAAATTTAGCATTTTTGGTATAGTTGAACTCGTGAGTGAATGGGTTATCGGAAATGGTTCGAACCTCGTGTTTAGACCACGTGGGCTCGTGGTCAATTTTCAATATTCCGGGCAGAATGTTGTAGAAAATATATTTAACTATTTTGATTAGTTTGTGAAGTATTATTGATGATATTAAATTAATTATATATAGATACGATTGAATTGGAGCCAAAATCGAAAGGAATGGGCATTGCTAAGGATAAAGTTGGCCGTAATCCTTCGAGGTAAGTGTTTGATCTATCCTAGCTTGAGGGAATATGAGTTGAGTATATTTGCTATTTGTTATGTATACAGCCCGATATATAGGCGTGGTGACGAATATCTATACGTTTGGGGTCGAGCATGACCGTGAGTCTTAAATTGATAATCTCACATTCTTATTTGATTCTATGAAAGAATTAATTGTGTGAACCTTGTAATATAATTGTTATGACTCCGTTGTAGTTTATTGCGCTTCATGTGTTATTATTATTATTGTTCCCTTGCTGGGATGTTTGTTTTGATATTATTATTTCCTTGCCGGGATGTTTGTTTAATATTATTGTTTCCTTGCCGGGAAAGTTAATGCAGTAATTGTGGTTCTTGAACATCGAGGTGCAATGGCTCAAGTTATATTATAAAATTGTGAATGCAGGTGTGTTGATTGAACCCTTGGAGCATTGGCTCAAATTGTAATACGAATTGTAAACGTTTATGAGGTAATTCCTTACCTTGGAGCATTGGCTCAAGTGTTAGAGTGGGTTATGAAATGAAAGTGAAAGAAAGAGAAAGATGCATCAATTGTTATATTGCCGAGAAATCTATATTATTAATGATGTTCTCTTGTCGGGATCTAAATTGGTTATTTATTTCTTCCTTACCGGGATATTCTTGTCTATTCCCTCGCCCCATTGTTTGTGATTGTTGCTTGGGGAGGAAGAGTGATCATGCACGACGGGTTTTTCCGTGCTATGTTTTGAATAATTAAGCACGGCGGGTCTTTCCGTGCAATGTTCTGAATAATTAAGCACGATGGATCTTTCCGTGCCTTGATATGAGAGTATGTGAGTAAAAGCACGATGGATGATGGCGTTAACCATTGATCTACTTTATACTAGTGATTGGGTGAGGAAGAGTGATAAAGTACGATGGGTGATACCGTGCACTTTAATTGATTATTTGGTGAGAATGAGAGTAAAAGCACGATGTTTCGTGTCGTGCATATATTGATTTACCCGTTCTCCTCAATTGAGGTTCCTTTATTTTACATTCTGCCATTATATTTTGTTGCTACACCATAGCATGTTCTCCCTTCCCAAATATTTAATGTTGCATCCTGCCATTTCTGATGTATATATGTATTTTGAACTGTACAGGTTTATGTGAGTGTCTGGTCCTAGCCTTGTCACTACTTCGCCGGGATAAGCCAGACACTTACCAGCACATGGGGTCGGTTGTGTTGATTCTACACTCTGCGCTCTTTATGCGCAGATACAGGTTTTGGACAGCAGCAGTAGTAGTAGTGCGGGTGTTAGCTTTTGATCACTGAGACACCGAGGTAGCCTTGCAGGCGTCCGCAGGACCCAGCGCCTCCTCTATCTTTACTTTCAATCTGTTATCTCATATATTCGAGACAAATATTATTTTATTCTTTAAGACGGTTATGTGTATGATTCTTAGAAGTTCGTGAGTATTGTGACTAGTTCTTGGGTAGCACTTTATGTTGGGATTTCTGCGTCGCATCTAGTAGAATGTATTAAGTCTTCTGCTAAATAATTTATTTCAGTAGTCATATTATTGTTGCTAATGGTTTTATAATAAGAGTTGCTAAAATGGAAATATAAGAAAGAGTTGGCTGGCCTAGATCCGATTAGTAGGCGCCATCACGACTCCCGATGGTGGAAAATTCGGATCGTGACACCTTTCCCTTTGAAACGGTGGTGTTGTTGGCGGAAAGTTAGTCTATATGTCACGGATTCGAACTGTAAAAATGATCATTAATATTTATATTATGATATGTGTGCGGCCCTACTACGAATCTTACATAAATACGAGGTGTTTTGGATATCGAGCTACCCCTTTACTTGACAGACAGCTTGGGTGGTCAAGAGATAAAAATTTGAATTTGGCTTGGTATCCTGTCGGATTCCCGCTCCTTGTTAAGAATATAAATATAAAATAAAAACATAGAAGAAAAAAGGGCTAATACATTTTGCCTAAAAAAAATTATCATTTTTTGTTTTAAGTTCTTTCTTTTTATGTATTCTTCTTCTTCTTCCATGCGATGTCGTGTGATGCAACTAATCTAATTTTTGTATAATATAAGAAAAATGATATTGTACAGCCACTCTTAAAATAATAGCAAAAAATATATATTTTTTGTATATATATACCTTCTATATAGTATGCACAAAATAAATTATACTTTTTTGATTACCGAATGTAAATAGTTTCTCGCAAAAAAAAAAACCTATAATATATAGGCCAAAAAACTTAGAACTGTACTGCATATGTTGTTGGAATATTTGCCAAGCAAAGATGAAGAGGAAGACGGGAAAACAGATTGTGAACATTAAAGGAATAAAGTACTTTGACCAAGTCATATAATAGCAGATATGAGAAGACCAAAAGTGGAGCTAGCTATATAACTCTCTCTACATATATGTATACACACACTTCACTTCTTCTATATCTTTGATTTTTTTTTTTCCAAGTTCTGCACAACGAAACTATATCCTCCAAATTCATTAGTCATCGTCAGAATCTTATAGAATCCTTATTGCACAATTTCTTCGGTTATCTATGCTTTAATCATTGACTTGTACTTGTGAAATTCCATTTCAACCATCAAACTATATTTGGATTTTGGACCGTAGGGCTTTTGAAGGGGACCGCTAATCCTCTTATTATTCATAGGCGCATGATATTCTAGTAAGTACAAGTCAAATGTAGCTCGAGTTCAAATTTTGTCAATTTGTGGATTTGAAACATCGAATTTCACTCTTGACTAGAGACTCCATTGATGAGCGCTTTGCATAAGTTGAGGAGAAAGAAGATTTGATTTCAAATATGGGAGAATGAAAACTACATATTTTTTATATCCAAAAAAAAATATATATATACGTGGGCATTACTCCGCTAACTAACTCTAACCACTTTGGGCATTACACTAGTAAGAGCTTAAGTAAGGACATATGCTAACTGAGCACAAGTACCAATATGATGGAGAAAAATCAACTTTTCTTGGAGCTTATCTCGCATAAAATGACAATCAACCTCGATATGCTTGGTTTGTTCATGGAAAATAGGATTACGAGCTATGTGTAAAGCAGATTGACTGTCACAAAACACTGAGACAGGCTTTGGATAGGAATAGTGAGTTCATCAAACAGTCTGCATAGCCAAGTTAGTTCACAACCAACTTTTCTCAAGGATGTATATTCTGTTTCTACTGAAGATAGGGACACTATTTCTTGTTTCTTAGACTTCCAACATATTGGAGTATTGTCCAGTAGAACTATGTATGTAGTGACTAACCTTCTAGAATCTGGACAAGCAATCCAATCTAAGTCACAATAACCCTTCAGGCTGCAATCAGAATCATTAGATAGAAAAATTTCTAGAGTTGGATCACTCTTCAGGTACCTAAGTAAGTGGAAAGTTTCTTTCAAATGTGGCTCTTCGTGGTCTTGCATGAACTGGCTAAGTTTTTGTACATTGAAGGCTATATCCGGTCTAGTATTAGTGAGAAAATTTAATTTTCCAACCAATTTTCTGTAGTAGCTAGGATCTGGCAACGTTGCCCCTTCTTTGGCTCTTAGCTTTTCATTTGGATCAATAGATAGACTGCTGTAAGAAAGACAATCATATTCTTTGAGTAAGTCCAGTGTAAATTTCCTTTGAGATATTATCACTCCATCATTTGTATAAAGAACCTCCAAACCAAGGAAATAATGCAGCTTTCCCGGGTCTTTTATCTTAAATTGATCATGTATGAAGCATTTGCCTTGAGTAATTTCTAAAAGATCTGTCCTAGTGATGATAACATTATCTACATATCCTGCTATATCGATGATAGAATGTTCTGTTTTCTTGTAGAAAAGTGAGTAGTCATTGAGAGAATATACACAACCCTTTGAGAAAAGGGCCTCAATCAACTTAGAGTACCGCTACCTGCTCGCCTATTTGAGGCCATATAAGGATTTGTTCAACTTACACACTAAATCTGGAGTTGATTTCTAGTCCTTGTGGCATTTACATATAGACTTCCTCATGCAAGTCTCCATGAAGGAATGAATTGTTCATGCCCAACTGAAAAATTTGCCACCGCTTCTTTACTGCAGTAGCTATAAGAGCTCTCACTATTGTTATTTTCACCACATGACTGAAGGTTTCTGTGTAACTATGCCAGGCTGCTGGGTATACCCTTTTACTAGCAGCCTAGCTTTGAACCTCTCTACTATTCCATCAGCTTTGTGTTTGATCTTGTATACTCCACCTGTATCCAATTGCCTGCTTCTCACTTGATAGGGGCATCGTATCCCATGTATGATTTGCATGTAGGGGATCAAACTCCTATGTCATTGCTGCTTGCCAAGCAGGATTAAAAGCTGCTTCCTCATATAAAGATGATTCAGAATCATTGCATACATACAACTGACTATCATGGATTAAAGAATCAGTGGAAATATAGATATTTAAGGAGAATAAGGCCTTAAGGGAAGTTGGAGTGGTTGATGGGTTAGTGGGCAGAGAAATAGTAGATGGCTTCAATTGAGGGATTGAATAGATGTAGTCTTGCATATGTGTACGTAATTTGTGTTCTCTATCAGACCTTCTAGGCTCTAAGACAGGAGAATCACTTTGTGAATGTGATAAAATATATTTTGGGGGAGGATTTCAGGAGAATAAGAGTGTGATTATGGAAAAAAAGTGTAGAGTGGTCAGATGAAGAGTGATCAGATAAAGAGTGATCAGATGAAGAATGATCATGTGCTACTCCAGGGTTGTATGGACTTGGTGAATTGCCTGTTGTGGGTTAAGATGTAATATTGTGTAGATCAGAAATGAAAGGTGGTAGAGTTGGAAAAAAAGAACAAGTAATAGATGACACGATAAAGAGAAGCACATTCTTATGGAAAATTACATCTCTAGATTTGTGAATCCTCCTGGTTTGCAAGTTTAGTATTTTGTATCCTTTGGTTTCAAAGAGATATCCAACAAAGACGTGAGGCACAATTCTGGATCAAATTTTTCCCTGTGTATTTTTGATATAGTGGGGAAACACAGACACCCAAACTTCTCAAATAGAAATAATTTGGTTTCTTTTTGTATAGGAGTTCAAAAAAGCATTTATATTGAGCTATGTAATAGGTAGTCTGTTAATAAGGCAGGTAGTTTTTAGGATACACTCACTCCATTAATTTATGGGTAACTTTGATTGAAATAAGAATGTCCTGGCTGTCTAAAAAGGTACCTATATTTTCTTTCAATCACATTATTTTGTTGTGGTGTGTAAGGACACGTTCTCTGATGAAAAATGCCTTGGGCCTGAAAGAAAGAGTTTGCTTCTATATTAGTAAACTCTAAACCATTATCTGATCTTATTATATTAATGGTCAAGTGAAATTGGATTTTGACAAAAGAGATGAAGGCTTTAAGAATTTGCAGGGCATTGCTTTTGCTAGACAAAAGATGAGTCCATGTGGACCTGCAACATATACTATGGTTAAGAAGTACTTGTAATTGTCATGTATGGGGAGATGATAGGGTCCCCATAGATCAACATATAAAAGATAAAAGATTTGTTTGGTGCTGCTGGTTTTGCTAGCAAAGGTAGTCTAGTCTGTCTGGACATAGGGCATAGAAATATAGAAAATGTTGCTTATTAGAAAAGGCAGTAGGGATAGTGGTGATATTCTCATCTGTGCAATAGGAACGTGGCCTAATATATTGTGCCACAACATATTAACATCACTCTTATGAGATAAGGAAGAATCACGGTCAGGTGTTTTATTGCAAATGAAATTATTTATATTCGAAAGAGAATGACTTTGTAAAGTACGTTGATTACAGTGACTGGATGAAAGTCTTTGAAAACTATGTACATCACAAGCATAACATGAAATATGAAAAAAAAATAGATGCAGAACTAGTACTAACATTCTTCAAACAGAGGGAGCATAAGAGATACAACACATCCCTAATCTTACTAATCTCCGGAGGCTCTTCATTGAAGGAGTCTGCATTAGACAACATGTGTCAGTAAAGGCTATCAAAGATTTAAGGCGTGCATTCAAAAAGGATATGAAAATGAGATTAAAATTGAAAGAGGGAACAAACATGACTTTATGTAGAGTAATTTGTGGAGCAAGGTACACACTACCAACCTCTGTTAGCTTGATTTTATAGCTATTTGGAAGAGTGACTAGCAAGGGATAGGTTAAAATCCTAATATAAACTAATGAAGTCTTATGATTTGAAGTTACTGAGTCTAAAATCCATGTGTCAGTCTAAGTTCTGAAACATCTACAAGATAACTTGCCAAAATCGATAGAGGATGTACAAGTTATTATACTTGCAAAGTTCATAGTTCCTGTAGCATGGTTTATTGATCCAGCTCCATGGTTTGTGTTATGTGAACTTTCTCCTCCACTGCTGGTGTTAAAGTGCTGAAGAATATTGATCAATTGGCTATATTGTTCCTTGGATAGGTTCAGATTCCGATTCTCATCCTTGAGTTCAAACTCCTCGGTCTTGGCGGACATCTCATTAGACAAATTGGAGTGTGAATTGGCCACAACTCTTTTGTTCTTCATATACTTGAGGTTTTGATTGTTGCTTGAAGTCTGGGGGGGTAGCCATGAAATTTGAAACACTTGTCCATAGTGTGTTTTGGACGTTTGTAGTAGTCACAAAAGGCCTTTGACCTATTGGTATTTGAAGAATTGAAATTGTGAGTGTAATTGGTTCTGAAATTGTTGTTCCTGAAATTGTTGGCATTTCCTGAGGCATTGGCATGAAGGGAAATGGACTCTGCAACCATGTCATTTGAAGGTCTCATTTCACGTTGCTTTTCATCCTGGATGAGAAAGGAAAAAGCTTGTGCCATCGAAGGAAGAAGGTTCATCATGAGAATGCTACATCTCACTATTGTGTAAACCTCCTTAAGCCCTATGAAGAATTGAACTAGTCTCATATCCTGCTCAACCTTGTGTATATTTTCCTTAGCACCACAGGTACACTTGCAACTGCATTGTGTTTTTGCACTCAAAGTACTCAGTTCTTCCCAGGGTTTCTTCAATTGAGTATAGTAGCCACTAATGTCTAGAATTTCATGAGATAGGTCATTGATTTCCTTTTAGATTTGATATAATCTCGTATCATTAGTTTGCTCATATCGATCTTGTAATTCTTTTCATAATTCAACAACCATTGGCATATTCCACACTATTTGCTATCTTCTTTGATAGTGAATTCAAAATATACGAGGTCACCATCATACTGTTCTCATTATCAAAATTTGGGAGATTAGGGATCAGGACGTTTACACTCTTCGCTAGTGAAACAAATTTTATTTTTTAACAGAAAGGTCACGCAAAACTGCATGTCTCCAAGACCTATACCCAATGCCACTGAAGGGCCGCACTAACTAGCATAGCTCCAGGATCATTCGACGGGTCTAGAAATAGAGGATCACTGGGATCTAACAGACAATTGACACCAATTTTGATATTTTCGACATTTGTGGTAATATTAGTCGCATTTGTTTGATCGACAACAACCGTATTGAAAATTGAAGAGATACAGAGTAAAAAGTAAGAGGAGGAGAATTTAGGAAAGCAAAATTAAAGATGAGGCGAAGCTCACTGCGCGGATCGACCGAGAATTAAGGCAAATCGAAGAACGCTGCTTAGATCGTTTGGGCTAGGAGATATTAGAGATGATCGAATCGGAAATTCCTGTGCTTTGATACCATGTTAACTTATGGATCTGAAACATTGAATTTTATTCTTGACTAGAGACTCCATTGATGAGCTCTAGAAGCTTCACATGAGTGAGGAGAAAGAAGACTTGATTCTCAAATACGGGAGAATAAAAACTATATATTTCTTATATCCAAAAAAAAAAAAAAATATATATATATATATATATATATATATATATATATATATATATATATATATATATATATATATATATATATATATATATATATATATATATATATATATATGGGCAATACTCCGCTAACTAACTCTAACCACTTTGGGCATTACACTAGGAAGAGCTTAAGGAAGGACATATGCTAACTGAGCACAAGTACCAATATGATGGAGAAAAATCAATTTTTCTTGGAGCTTATCTCGCATAAAATGACAATCAACCTCGATATGTTTGGTTCATTCATGGAAAATAGGATTACGAGCTATATGGCTTGGGCAATCCTCACCTCATAAGCTAGCTTTTGGGGTTGAGTTAGGCCCAAGATCCATTCTTTTCATGGTATCAGAGCCAGGTCCATCCCAATTATTGTTACTGATGTTGGACCCCCATTTATGTTGTCCACGCTCTAGAGATCTGGGCGTGGGGGGGGTGTTGAATTATCCCACATAGGAGTGATTTGAGGTCCTTGGTCTCCTTATATGGCTTGGACAATCCTCACCCCATAAGCTAGTTTTTGGGGTTAAGTTAGGCCCAAGGTACATTCTTTTCAACTATTAACTAACTGATTAACAAACTGATTAACAAACTAAGCTATCTAAACTCTACAAAGAATACCGAGAAAGAAAATAAATACAGCGTTAACTCAATAAATTTGTTATCAAGTTAGTCATGCGAATATGAACCCGATCCGTCATCATATCTGACGCCTTGTATATAAATAAACTTCGTAACGAATTAAAAATAAATACATATATGGACGTCCCAAAAATGTCATAATATAGTAAAAATATACGTCTACTCGTGGAATAATTTGTAGCTCTAATTAAAATGTGACAGACACGAGTTCAGAAGGATGTTCGTATGTTCGTGAAAATTAAGCAAGTCTATTCGGCTTTTTGTAAGGTCAACTCGTTTAATAAATGAATTACACTACGAGATTAAGCTGTGTTCTTTTAATAAACAAACTAGTCAATTCTAGCTTATTAACTTTGCATGTAAAGATAAATCTCTTAGGTAGTGTTTGGTACGAAAGAAAATAATTTTCGAAAAATATTTTTTAATTTTTTTATATTTGATTGGCTTAAATATTTTGAAAAATTATTTTCCTTATGAACTCTTTTCGCTCCAATTGGAGAAAAATATTTTCCTTATCAAGAGAAGGAAAAATATATTCCAAAACTCATTCTCAACCTTCCTCACCCTTACCAACCCACCCCATTCCCTCTCCAAAAAAAAGTTTTTTTTTTTCAAATTTTAGTTTTTCCGTTACAACCCACCCTACTACCCCTCCAACCTCCCCCCTTCCGCAAAAAAAAAATTTACATTAATTTTTTTCATAATTTTAAATTTTTATTTTTTTCATTTTTCTGCACCACATATCCCAACCTCCCCCCAAACCTGCCCCTTACCCCCCACAAAAAAATTAATTTTTTTTTTGTAATTTAAATATTTATTTTTTTCGTTTTACTGTCTCTCCCCCACCCCCACCCCCCACCCCCACCCCCACCCCTAACCCTCCAAGCCCCGCCCTTGCCCCCTCCCCCCTCCCCAAAAAATATTTTTTACATATGTTTTTAGTTTTAATTTTATTATTTATCGGTTTAAAGATTTTACAAGTTCTAAAATTATGAGTTCGGAGGTTTATGTGATTGGAAATTTACGGGTTTAGAAATTATAAAGCTTAGGGTTCGAAATTTCGCGGTTTTGAAAGTTTAGCGGTTCAAAAGTTTATGAAATTTATGGGTCCGGAATGTTTGACTTCGGGTTATTATATCTGAATTATTTATGAATACTTTTGATAAGTCATTTTCCTTAATTTGCATACCAAATATCGGAAAATGAATAAGATTACTACTTATTTTCCAAGAAAATATTTTCTTGAAAATATTTTCCGTTATACCAAACACACCCTTAAAGGTGAGTCATTTTAACTTATGCAGTCACTATTATGATTTTGTAACAATAAATATTTGTCTTGTGAACTATGCATTTTAATTTAAGTGAACATTTTCCTTCTGCTACAAAATATGGTATTTTTCTTTATCCTAAAGGCTAAAGCTAATGTTTAATCCCACACAATGTATTCTCACTAAGAGGCTAAAAGTTTAGACAGCCAACCAACTAAGCTATCAAAATTTTTCGAGAAATTTGCTCTCATTTTGTATACAAACTGAATGAATATATGACATATGTCTATAAATAAAATGTTAATCAATCATAGTAGTTGCCATAGTACGTATTGTCACCCCAATCAAATTTGTGATGGTTTTATGACCGAATTCATCAATGTGAGTGAAACTTGTGAAGAATTTCTCATAGTTTTATGACAGTTTTCTTCTTCTGTCACAATTTTTGTGACACTCAAATATATAACTGTCTATTAATATGAAAAATATCAGTTGCGAATAAAATTTTAAAAAAGGAGGTATGTAAGAGAAGAGAATGATATGTTGAGTAGGAAATTGATATCCATATTAATGGAATCAAATTTGGCAGGATTAGAAAGGCTTATCGTCTTAATCCTTTTTCCACTGTCTAATACTCATTAGACAATGTTTTGACATGCATGAAAATTCTGATAACCCTACCACACTCATTGCTTTCAAGAATTTTTGCATGGCTTTTCGCTTTCTAGCTTTTTTACTCAGCCGGACACCATTCACATAGTAGTAAGTAGAGTTCCAAGATAAGATGGGGATTTTTTTTCTGTTTATTTCCTTTATTTATTTATATCATCAACTTAATTAATTAGATAGTTAATTATGTTAGGACCGAAAAAGTCAGGTGTCATGCGGAAGTTAGAAAAGCAAATCTTGAAAGACGATAAATCACACAACAAAGAGAATTCTATTAAAAAAGACACAAACATTTACGTGGTTCGGTCAATTGACCTACGTCCACGAAAAAAATGAGTGATCCACTTTATATAAAAGAGAGTACAAAATATCGAGAGAACAACCTCACGAAGAAGTAAACAGAAGTGACACACTAACACTTGTCCCGTAAAGTTCATCCCTTAAACACGACTCTCAAACCCCACATGGCTACATTGTAAATGCTGTTGGATGAGAAGGACGGATCTTCAGTTTATAGAACTCAAAACTTTTTCCTACATGAAAAAGGACTAGCCAAATGGGAGATTTCTAATTTTCTTCTACAAGGAAAATTCAATTAAGGTAAATAATATGTTGCCCTTTCCTTCAACAAATAGGAAAATCAAATATGGTAAGAAAATTATGGCAAACATCTAAAATTCCCCCTCCCCCCTCTCCCCCCCCCCCCCCGGCCTGATTTTTCTGACAAAATAAACTTGATCCACCTTCTTCACATAGCCTTCAACAGGTCACATTTCCAAATCTCCACCACCAAGTTTGTCTCAACGTGCGTAGCACACCGGTCAAATTTCTCAGACAAAAATTATGATTACCATCAAATAGGTTTCGACTAGAACTGAATCCGCCAAGATGAACCTGTTTTGAACCTCGCTCTGATACCATTTGTTAGGACCGAAAAAGTCAAGTGTCATGCGAAAGTTAGAAAAGCAAATCTTGAACGACGTTAAATTACACAACAAAAAGAAATCTATCAAAAAAGACACAAATATTTAACGTGGTTCGATCAATTGACCTACGTACACGGCGGAGATGAGTAGTCCACTATATATAAAAAAGAATACAAAATATTAGAACTCTAAACCTTTTCCTGCAAGAAAAAGGACTAGCCAAATATGAGAGATTTCTAATTTCTTTCTACAAGCTAGAAGGAAAATCCAATTAAGGTAAACATGTTACTCTTTTCTTTATTAAGTAGCAAAATTAAATATGATAAGAAAATTATAGCAAATATTCAACAAATTAGTGGATAAAGGAGAAGGAGAGGAAGACGTGGTCTATCCAACCTCGATTAGAACAACGTGAATAAATAATAGTAATGCATGTTTACAAGTACAAATTTTGTTTGATATAATAAATATGTGCGAAGATATAAATTAATTTGCAAACTTTACATATCAACCAACCACGTATCCACGGTATTCATTGAGTGAAACGAATACGCATGTGTTAGAGAGCTAGGAGAACAACGATCCTATCATGTTGATGAAGTATATTCAATTCTATTTCACTACTAAAAATAAATAAAGTTTTAGGTCATGTCACAATCCACCCACCCTCACCCCCGTTTTTAGGGGCAGGTTTGGGGCGAGGGAGGTACTCTAATTTTTTTGTTGTTGTTGCCAATTGTCTAAATAGATTGGCCTCTGAATGTTTTTACATAGAATAAAAGCAAGTACTGTATTCGCGCTTTCATATATATATATATATATATATATAACTATATAACACCACACTAGGAAAAACTAAAAGTAAGAAAGTCATAAAAATGGATTTTTTTTCAAGTGGGTCAGGAAGAAAAAATCAAGAAAGATCAAGGATAAGTTTTTCAGAAAATAGAATAGGAAACAATATGCTAGCCAAAATTCTAACTAGAAAAAGACAAGAGGAAGATAAAAAATTAGATGAAATAATAGATATAGATAATGATATATAAATTTTTTAGCAAAATCAATTAAGATTATTAGATCCAAAAATACTATATAATACAGGATATTTCTCGACCAATTCTCAACTATATAAACATTATAGAGAAGAACAATTGTCAGCTATAGGAAGTAAAGAAGAGATATTAAACTTAATCAATCCATAATCAGTAAAAAAAATAAAAAAAATTATAAAATGAATTTAATGCATATGAGATTAATAGTAATTGGATTAAAAGGATTAACAAGAAAAAATTTAAGAACTAAAGTATTAATAGTAGTATATGATGACAGATGGTCAGATCAGAAGAAATCTATAATAGGTTTAACAGAAGTAGATATGACAAATAATGGAGGAATATTTTATATTAGCCCAGATTTTATGATAAATCTGTTGAAAATAAAATAAACTTGATTTTGTTATAATTATTTGGGCTTAAGAAATTATGAAAAATAAATAGCCCAATTCCGGAACATTCTAGGCAACTCTAGATTCCGGAACGTTCTAGAGAACTCTAGTCCATTTGAGCTTGGAAATACTCTAGAATTCTTCATAGAATTCTAGCACATGTACCTAGCTAGAAAGTAATAGAACTCTCTAGACTCTCTAGAATTCTCCATAGAATTCTAGCACATGTACATAGCTAGGAAATGGTAGAACTCTCTAGACACTCTAGAGCTTGGCAAGCCTCCCCTATAAATATGGGATGGCATTAGGCATTTGTATAACACACAACACACAACATATCAAGCCAAAAGAATCAAAAACAAGTTTGATTAATAAAAGTTTCTCTTCTCCAAAATCTTTCTACTCTTCCAAAATTCCCTTAGCCTAAAAGCCTCCCTCCAAATATTAATAGCAATCCTCTTCCAACAAAGTGGTATCAGAGCCACAAGATTCTAACCAAAAAATTTCTAAAATCATGGCAAATGGTGTTGCATCCTTTCAAGTTCCTATGCTCAACAAGAGCAACTATGATAATTGGAGTATCAAGATGAAGGCTCTCCTAGGTGCACATGATGTTTGGGATATTGTAGAGAAAGGCTACAATGAGCCCCGAGATGAATCTACATTATCCCAAACTCAAAAGGATGGTGTGAAGGATTCAAGAAAGAGAGACAAGAAAGCTCTCTACCTCATCTACCAAGCATTGGATGATGATGGGTTCGAGAAGATCTCAAGTGCAACCACTGCTAAGGAAGCGTCGGAGAAACTCCAAACGTCTTGCAAAGGTGCCGAGCAAGTAAAGAAGGTACGTCTCCAAACATTAAGAGGAGAATTTGAGTCTTTACATATGAAAGAAGGGGAGTCCATTTTCGACTATTTCTCAAGAGTTTTGGTGGTTTCAAATCAAATGAAAAGAAATGGTGAAAAATTGGAAGATGTTAGAATTATTGAGAAGATACTCCGGTCATTAACTTCCAAATTCGAGCATATTGTCATTACAATTGAAGAAACTAAAAATTTGGAGGAGATGTCGATTGATCAATTAATGGGATCCTTACAAGCATATGAAGAAAAACATAAGAAAATACAAGATATAGTGGAGCAATTATTCAAGATGCAAATAAAAGATAAGGAAGAAAATATCGGAAATGGATGAGGTCAATATGGAAGAGGTCGTGGTCGTGGACGAGGTCGAGGCCATGGACGTGGACGAGGAGGTTTCAACAACAATGAAGAAAGAAGAGAATACCCAAGTCGTGGGAGAGGCAACCAAGGTGCAAGGTACGATAAATCTCAAATCAAATGTTATTCTTGTAAAAAATATGGACACTGTGCTTCACAATGTAGAGGGTCTCAAATCAAAGTCGAAGAGACCGCCAACCTTGTGGAGGATAAGGGCCAAAAAGACGTGACCCTACTTCTAGCATACAAAGGAGAAGAAGGGAGACAAGACAACACTTGGTACCTTCACATCGGGGCGAGCAACCATATGTGTGGAAAGAGGAGCATGTTTGTGGAGCTCGACGAATCGGTGAGTGGTAATGTTTCTTTTGGTGATGAATCCAAAATACCAGTGAAAGGCAAAGGTAACATCTTAATCCGCTTGAAGAATGAAAATCACCAATTTATCTCAAATGTCTACTATGTGCCCAACATGAAAAATAATATATTGAGTTTGGGGCAACTCTTAGAGAAGGGCTATGACATTCACATGAAAGATCATAGTCTTTCCATAAGAGATAATAAAAATAATTTAATCACTAAGGTGCCTATGTCCAAAAATAGAATGTTCTTGTTGAACATTCAAAATGATGTTGCAAAGTGTCTTAAAGCTTGCTACAAAGATGTATCTTGGCTTTGGCATCTTCGATTTGGGCACTTGAATTTTGGAGGCTTGGAGCTACTATCCAAAAAGGACATGGTGCGAGGACTACCATCCATTAGACACCTCGATCAATTATGCGAAGGATGCCTACTCGGAAAGCAATTTCGGAAGAGTTTTCCAAAAGAGTCAAGCTCGAGAGCCCAAAAGCCATTGGAGCTCATACATACCGACATATGTGGTCCGATCAAGCCAAGCTCCCTCGGTAAAAGCAACTATTTCCTTCTATTTATTGATGATTTTTCTAGAAATACATGGGTGTATTTCTTGAAGCAAAAATCGGAGGCATTTGAAGTATTCAAGAAATTCAAAGCGGCAGTGGAAAAAGAAAGTGGACTACACATAAAGGCCATGAGATCCGATCGTGGAGGCGAGTTCACTTCTAGAGAGTTCCAGTATTTTTGCGAGGAGCATGGAATAAGGCGTCCACTAACGGTACCAAGGTTCCCCCAACAAAATGGAGTGGCGGAAAGGAAGAACCGGACAATTCTAGACATGGCGAGGAGTATGCTAAAGAGCAAGAAGCTACCAAAGGAATTCTGGGCCGAAACAGTAGCGTGTGCAGTCTACCTACTCAACCGATCACCAACAAGGAGCGTGTGGGGAAAGACACCACAAGAAGCTTGGAGTGGAAGGAAGCCAGGAATCTCCCATCTAAGAGTCTTTGGAAGCAAAGCATACGCACATGTACCTGACGAGACACGGAGCAAGCTCGATGACAAAAGTAAGGCGTTCATCTTTATCAGGTATGATTCCAACTCCAAAGGCTACAAATTATATAATCCAGATACTAACAAGCTTGTGATAAGTCGGGACGTGGAGTTTGATGAAGAAGGAGAATGGAATTTTGGTTCTCTCGAGGACTTTAGTTCCATTATTCCAACCGAAGAAGAAGAACAAAGATCTACAGCAGAGGATGCCCAGCAAGAGCTAACTACTCCACCTACCTCGCCAACAGCAGTTCAAAAAGACTCGCCACCATCGTTTCTGAATGAAAGGAGCGAGGAACGCGCAAGGAGTTTGGAAGACATTTATGAAGACACTGAAAGGTTAGAGGATCTAACTCTTCTTTGTCTATTTGCTGATTGTGAACCAGTTACCTTTGAAGAAGCCGTACAAAGTAAGAAATGGCGAGATGCAATGGATGAGGAGATCCAGTCCATCGAAAAGAACGACACCTGGGAGCTGACTTCACTTCCAAAAGGGCAAAAGGCGATCGACGTCAAGTGGGTGTACAAGGCAAAGAAAAACTGCAAGGGAGAAATCGAAAGATACAAGGTGAGGCTTGTTGCAAAAGGATACAGTCAAAGAGCCGGCATCGACTATGACGAGGTATTTGCCCCTGTAGCCCGTTTAGAAACTGTAAGACTAATCATTTCTATGGCAGCTCAAAATAAATGGAAGATACACCAAATGGATGTAAAGTCGGCGTTCTTGAATGGAGTCCTTGAGGAAGAAGTTTACATCCGACAACCTATAGGCTATGAGGTTCAGACGCAGGAAGACAAAGTCTTAAGATTGAAGAAGGCGTTATATGGACTAAAGCAAGCACCAAGGGCGTGGAACAGTAGGATCGACAAGTACTTGGAAGAAAATGACTTCGCCAAATGCCCACATGAGCATGCGCTCTATGCCAAGATGAAAGATGGAGATATCTTGATCGTTTGCTTGTACGTGGATGATTTAATCTTTGCAGGAAATAACCAAAGGATGATCGATGAGTTCAAACAAGCGATGGCTAAAGAGTTCGAGATGACCGACATTGGGCTTATGGCGTACTATCTTGGCATTGAAGTCAAACAACTTGAGGATGGAATTTTCATCTCACAGGAGGGCTATGCGAAGGAGATCCTAAAGAAGTTCAAGATGGATGATTGCAACCCTGTCAACACACCGGTGAAGTGCGGAATCAAGTTGTCGAAGCATGATGAAGCTGAGAAAGTGGACACGACGATGTTCAAGAGCTTAGTTGGGAGCTTACGATTTTTGACTTGCACGAGACC
This sequence comes from Nicotiana benthamiana, assembly GCA_034376525.1. Classification (NCBI taxonomy): domain Eukaryota; kingdom Viridiplantae; phylum Streptophyta; class Magnoliopsida; order Solanales; family Solanaceae; genus Nicotiana; species Nicotiana benthamiana. The sequence continues at coordinate 60,661,698 of CM067323.1, forward strand.
CGACATTCTCTACGCCACCGGCCTCATAAGTCGCTACATGGAGAATCCAACTACTACACACTTGAAGGCTGCAAGAAGAATTCTCCGCTACCTCAAAGGTACAACCAACTTTGGCTTGTTCTATTCAACTTCTAATGATTATAAGCTGGTTGGTTATAGCGATAGCGATTGGGCCGGAGACATTGATGATAGAAAAAGTACCACGGGCTTCGTGTTCTTCATGGGAGACACCGCCTTCACTTGGATGTCCATGAAACAACCAATTGTCACTCTATCCACATGTGAAGCTGAGTACGTTGCCGCTACCTCCTGTGTATGTCATGCAATCTGGATGCGAAGTTTGCTAAAGGAGATGGGATGGCCACAAGAAGATCCAACTACAATATGCGTGGATAATAAGTCGACGTTGGCGTTGGCGAAAAATCCGGTGTTCCATGATCGAAGCAAGCATATTGACACACGCTATCACTACATAAGAGAGTGCATCACAAGAAAGGATGTACAAGTAGAGTACGTGAAGTCCAAAGACCAAGTTGCGGATATCTTCACCAAGCCACTCAAGCAAGAGGACTTCATCAAGTTAAGAAGTCTGCTTGGAATGACAAATCAAGTTTAAGGGGGGGGGGGGTGTTGAAAATAAAATAAACTTGATTTTGTTATAATTATTTGGGCTTAAGAAATTATGAAAAATAAATAGCCCAATTCCGGAATATTCTAGGCAACTCTAGATTCCGGAACGTTCTAGAGAACTCTAGTCCATTTGAGCTTGGAAATACTCTAGAATTCTCCATAGAATTCTAGCACATGTACCTAGCTAGAAAGTAATAGAACTCTCTAGACTCTCTAGAATTCTCCATAGAATTCTAGCACATGTACATAGCTAGGAAATGGTAGAACTCTCTAGACACTCTAGAGCTTGGCAAGCCTCCCCTATAAATATGGGATGGCATTTGGCATTTGTATAACACACAACACACAACATATCAAGCCAAAAGAATCAAAAACAAGTTTGAGTAATAAAAGTTTCTCTTCTCCAAAATCTTTCTACTCTTCCAAAATTCCCTTAGCCTAAAAGCCTCCCTCCAAATATTAATAGCAATCCTCTTCCAACAAAATCTTGCAGAATTTGGAAAAAATATAAAAATAGGAATACAGACTAAAGGGTATGAAGAAATGAATAATGGAAATAATATATTAATATGTGTAGGTTTTATTGGAAAATTGGCAACAAATAGCAATACAAAATTTAAAATTAAAGTAGATGATGTAGTTGAAGTAATGGGAAATAAAGGGATAAAATTATTAAAACCAATTAAGATAGACTCAGCAGAATACGCGGGATTAGAATGGAACCTAGAAGATTTTTCAAAACCAAAAATATTTAAACCAGAATCTCACTTGATGTATACAAATTCTAAAGGAGAAACGTCAATTAGGTTTACTGATTATAATTACTCTACTCATAAAGAAACGGATGATGAAGACGAAAATAAGGTAAAAGAAACTGAATGTATTAATATTGAAATAATAGAAGAAGAATTTTAAGTAGATATAGCATTAGAAGAAGCAAGGAAATTAGTTAGAGAAAACAAAAATAGCACTTTCGAATGTAAAGGATGTAAACTAGGAAAATTAACTTTAAAAAATGTAGAAGAACATTTTAGAAAATGCGAATTAAGAACAGATAGTGTAGGATATATAAAAGAAAATAGGTTACAAGAAAATCGGATAAATTCGATCAAATTTTTGAAGAAATACAAGATAGCTATGAAACAGAAACAAATTCAGTAATAAGCTTAAAAGAATTAATGGAATTAGTTAGTTCTAGCCCAAGCCCATTTCGGAGAACAACATATCAAAGTACAGTAGATACTAGTACGAGAAATGTACCTAGAAGAAGAGTATACAGAATAGATCAGGAAACAGAAATAGAAAATGTAAGACCATCAGGAAAAAGGATGCCAATAGAAGAACCTATAAGATTACAAGAAGGAGGAAGTAAAGGTAAAATATTAAATATAGCTGCCCTTGATCCACAAATGTGGAACTTAGTAATAAACCTATGGAAAGGAATAGTAGTAGTAGACTTTATAAAAACCTATAATGATACAGATGTAGAAACAATGTATAAATATATGGAAACTTTTCTGGGAGAATCGACAAAGGGTTTATGGGAAGCCTATAAATCAGAATTTCCTCAAGATTTTCAATGGGTGCAAATCCTTATAATTTTACAAATAAAATACATAGTCTGATCACAGGAGAAGATCCAAATAGTGGATTAGTAGTACTACAAAAGAATGCTATAATAGAATTAAAATAATTAAGTATAAGTAGTTGGTTCCACATAAAAAGTTTTTAAACGATTACTTTTATTATTGTACTATTAGTGGAAATGCTTTTGATCAAAATTTAGGTAAAAAATTATTCAATAAATTACCAGGAGTCTTTGGAAGAGAAAAAGAAGAACGATGGTATAAAAGAGAATGTGTAACACAAAATCCAAATACAAAATGGTCTATATGGCACAAAGTACAACATATTATGGAAATATTACAAGAAAAATGTACAAACTTGCAAATACAAAAACAGCTAAAACAGAACAATATGAGTTTCTGTAAATCAACAGTATATACAACACAGAGTTATGACAAAAATGAATACAAAAAGAAGAAATATAAAAGATATAAACCCCAATAAAATAAAGAATATAATAGAAAAAATTATTATCTTAGAAAGTCATCAGCCAGAAAACCCTATTTAAATAGAAATAGGCATGTTAGAAAATATAGAACAGATAGAAACTGTAAAAACAAACTAGAATGTTTTACTTGTGGGATTGTAGAACATTTAGCCAACACCTGCCCAAAAAGAATCAATAGTAAAACAAGAAATTCACAGTTAATAGAAGATTTTCAAGAAACTCTAATAAATGTAGATGAATATATGTCAGACAACGAAAGTATATATTCTATAGTAAGTGTAGGTGAAGACGAAGCCCAAATAGAAACCTCAGAATCAGAAGAGAAGAGTTAATAAATGAGATAGGACTAGAAAAATTAGACATAGAAGAAAATAACTTTGTAAATATATTAGAAGAATGTACCCATGAGTTTGAAATAAATAAAGGATTAGATAGCAACCAATGTTTCAAATGTAAATGGTATCCTAGTAGAAATAAAAGAACTCAATGTAAATTATGCTATTTAGAAGGATGTATTTCATGTATAGAAAAAGATTTTGAAATAAAAATAAATAAAGAAGAAATTTATCAAGAGACAAATAATTTCTTTATAAATTTAAGAATAATTACATTGGAAAATAAAATAAATGAATTAGAAAAAATAATACAAAAAAATGGAAAAAGGAAAAGAAAAATTAGAAGATATAAGAAGAAATATAGCAGCTGAAGAAGATAAAGAACAAATGAGTATAGAAAATTATGATGCCCTAATATGTAATGAAGATAAAAAATTAACTACGATAAATTTTTTAGCAAGAATTAAAATAAAAGACTACGAAATAGAAACATTAGCTCTAGTGGACTCGGGATGCACAAGATGTATAATAAATAAGAGGATAGTTCCACCTAATTTAATAAAAACATTAGACAAGCCAGTTGCAGCCATGCAAATAGATGGAACTCATAATATCTATAAACATTATATAGATAAATCACAGATTAGTTTTGTAAATACATGTTTAGATTTTTGCAAACCTAGTTATAAGGTAGATAAAATTTGGGTAAGAGATTTAAATATAAATATAGATTTTGTATTAGGTTTGAGCTTTATATTACACAATAATGGTAGTTGTTTGCTTAGTAGAGATGTGGTAATATTCTTTAAAAATATTACACAATCACCAGTACAAAAAATAGAGGCCGCAACTAGGATAAGGACAAGATTAAGACCTGCAAGAAAACGAGAAAGAATGTTGTAAAAAATGTAAAGATAATAAAACCTGCTGTAGGACTAAAGAAGAAACAAAAAATCTAATATTAGAAGAAAACGAAGATAGAGATATAATAGAAAAGGATTATACATTAATAGACTTTGAAACAGAATTATACAATTTCAGAACAGGATTACAAAAAATAAGAATAATAAAGAATGAAAAAGATCTAGAGAATATAATAAATTCTTTAGATGAGATATAAATAATAGGAGAAAAACCTTTAAAGCACTGGGAAAATAATAAAGTAATGTATAAATTAGACATAATAAACCCAGAATATATAATTAAAACGGCTTCAATAGAAGCTACAAATGAAGACCTTGAAGACTTTAAAACTCAAATTAAAGAACTTATGAACTTAGCTGTAATAAGGAGATCTACTTCTAAACATATGTCAGTAATTTTTATGGTTAGAAATCACAGTGAAATAATAAGAGGAAAAGCGAAAATGGTAATAAACTATAAAAGACTCAATGATAACACCAAAACAAATGGATATGAGCTATATATATAATAAGTACCGCGATTGCACAATACACTTCTTTTTACGACGATTTAGAGCTAGTTAGATTTAGGCAAGCGGTATTTTTTTATCAAAAGAAAAAGCAAGTGGTACATTGATGTATGTTTGGAGTAAATCTAAAGGATAAAGGATCACAATGCAAGGTAAAACTGCCTTTGATGAGTGGATGTTATTTTCTTGTCATTCTTTTCAAAGGAAAGTTTTTTGTTCTTTTTTTATAAACTTAGAGACGAGGGTTGCCTAAGATTGCAATCTTAACTTTTTCATTTTAGGACCAAGAAAAAAAAATCCTTTTTCATTTGGTACAAATATTTCTTATAATGGACCTATGCTAACCAAAAGCGAAGAGAAAAAGAACAAATTAAAAGAAGAGTCTATTAGTCATCGACGTTATAATTGGTACACAAAAGTAAACTGTATTATAGTATTATGTACTGTAGTATTTCTGTTTCTTTTTTCGGAAAGCTACTGCATAACGAAATAGTATACTATTCTCTACTAGTTTTTCTTACTGAATATAACTGAAAGATTCTGTTAAGCGAAATGCGTGGCTAATCAGTGATTTTAAAACGTTATGCACAATGGATTAGGTGAAATTAAAAAATATATAAATTTGCTTAATTATGGTAATCTTGACTGACAAGAATTTGCAAGCAGAAAAAAAAAAGAGAATGATAATCATGACGATCCGTCATGCTACAAAGTCTTAAGCCGAAACTATTTTAACACACAAACACCATTTTAATTAAGTTTAAAGTCTATACTTTTTGTCAGACAAGCATATGAGAACGTTTCACTAGAAAATCAAGTGAGATGATTTTCTGTCACAGTTTGAAATTGCACTATTAATTTTTTTTTACAATTGTCAAAGATGAGGTTAAATCATTCATGGTTATAACGTTCATTGAGAAATTAATTAACTCCCAATTTATAAAAGCGCTTAAAAATGGTTTACTGCATGATAAGTCAATAATAATGATTATTTAGATATACTTGGTTCCAAAGTAATTGTGATTATCAAACTCCACCGAGAGCCTAACAAATTAGTTCAACATTTCAATTTTCTTTGTGATTTATGATTACACATATAGAGAAATAAATGACTACTTTCATACGTTACCAGCTTCCAAATTTATCCTGCAGAACTATCCCATATTATATTGGATCCATCAAATGTATGTTGGTACCAATTTTCCATAAGATTTTTTAGCTATTTATAAGAAAATGGACTGTATATTGATATAAAGTTGTAGTAAAACATTAATTTCACATTGTTTTATGAGGCATAAGGTAAAACAGGTCCACAAAAAGAAACTTTTAAAAAATTACAAAAGAGTTCATCACCCAAATATTACTCCTATGTTTTAATCAGAATGTTTCTTAGTTACTATCAGATTATCTTTTCTAATTTTCTTTTGTTCTTATAAGAGGTCATTGTTATTTGTTCCTCAAGTTTATCAATATATTTTATCCTCTGATATCTCCCTCTCTACTAGATAATGCTATGGACCTATAACACTATTCTTGTACTGTAGGTACTCTTCAGACAACGTTGAAACGTAAATATTTATGAGTAATTATTCTAACATTATACAAAATTATAAATTTATCAGGTTTATGTAATTTAGTAAAGAAAAATTAAATATTCATTTTGCCATAATTAAATGAGAAGTATATATACAAATACCTGGCATGCATCATATAATTTGAAAAAATCAGATGCGAGTAAGTTTTTACTGTCTGGAAGAAGGTGATTTAAGTTGTATGCACATGGCTGAGCAAGATATTAATATCTATACAACAATGTTACTTATGTTTGTAGATAATAGGGGTTGCTCTGATGGTAAGCAACCCCCACTTCCAATCAAGAGGTTGTGAGTTCGAGTCTCCCCGAGAGCAAGGTGAGAAGTTCTTGGAGGGAAGGATGTCGGGGGTCTATTTGGATAAAGCCTCTCTACCCCAGGGTAGGGGTAAGGTCTGCGTACATACTACCCTCCCCAGACCCCAATAAGTGGAATTATACTGGGTTGTTATTGTAATGTTACTTATGTTATACAATTCTAGGAAATCTCTATACAGTAGTAAGGTCACCTAATAAATATATTATATTAAACAACATTGATTATACAACATTTTTTACACAATTCGTACATATCAATAAAATCCATATAAATAAATGCTTATATATTATCTACAAACATTCCTTTTAGCGTTTACTAGTTGACCAGAAGAGAACTTTAAATCCCATGTTGGAGAAAGAAATAACACCAATATTCTTTTTGAAGCCCCACACGGTGTACGAATACATGCAATTGACCAAAATACATCCATTAGAAGAAGAAGAAGAAGCAACAACAGAAGAAATTGTTCAAAACATCAAGAAATTAAAAGATTAAAGACGACAATGGAAAGGGGTGAAGGAAGGGAGCTAAACAACTACGAGTTACCAGTATCTTTCTCAGCTCCTCATACCAATAATATCCATGATTTGGGATTTGTACAATTTGCAGATCATAACCAGATGATGAGCTTCTTAGCTCCTCCTTCCTCACACTCACAGCTGTCTTCTCAAATACCTCAGCCTCTTCAAGCTGCCGCCGCCACCACCGTTACGCCTCCCACCACCTCCACAAACGCCACCGCTGCTGCCGCCTCGAATAACATTAGCAGTGCCCTAGGGTTTAACCACACTGAACTTGTCAATAGACCTTGGAATAATGACCAGGTAATTATTCGGTTGTTTCACAGACTTCTCATCTCATCTGCTTAAGTTTTGATGAACAAAGCTCGAGATATTTGTACTGATGGAAGATAGCAAGTATCAGATGCTCGTGAATTGATATAGCCACTACTATTATACGGGAAAAAAAGAATACAAGCTTCTTGTCTTTGTGATTTAACACAATCTAATATTGTGATATCTCTTTTAGGGTTTCTCTATTTTATTCTTAATTTTTTTATTTTGTTCTCTCATCTCTTTTGTTGACTAATAAATGATGTGTATTCTTTGGATCATCTTTACATAGGTGGAAACACTAGATCCCAAGGTTGTTAATGACGAAAATTGCAGCGGTAATGCCAGTGAGGGTAACAATTCATGGTATCTATCCCTCTATATATATCTCAGAGTTATTTTCAAAATGACAATAAAATGTTCTATTAGTCTTTCTCCATCGGGCATAGATACAAATTTTCATTAGCAAAAAGAGCTATTTTAAGCTTATAAATTAATTCCATATGAATCTAAAGGAATGGTTGGAGCATTGAACGGTAGATATATATCTCTTAATTAAGAACCGTACCATTGAAGATTATTGCGGAATGGTAAAAAGTTTCTTCACTCTTAATCTGATGTCATGGGTTTGAGTTCTCATAACAAAGTTCTTTTTCGGTGGTGAACACTAAACCCCCTCAACTCGTGGTGGGTTTTTTATGGCGTGTGTATTCAAATTAGTCTGATCAGTAGGTTACGGACAAGCAGATAACAACAACCCAGTATAATCCCACTTAATGGGGTCTGGGAGGGTACTGTGTACGCAGACCTTACCCCTACCCTAGGGTAGAGAGGCTGTTTCCAAATAGACCCCCGGTATCCTTCCCTCCAAGAATTTCTCACCTTGCTTTTGGGAGACTCGAACTCACAACCTTTCGATTGAAAGTGGGGATTGTTTACCATCAGAGCAACCCCTCTGGGCAGATAGTTGAAGAGAAAAAAGCAGTCTTTGCTCCTCTATTTTCAACCCCATTATTTATTACCCTAAAGAAGTTTCTTCATGCTTTAGATTAGAATCTGCGAAGATCTAGGCATTCAGGCAGACATATAATTTCTTGTAATGTCTCTAGGCACTTTAATTTTATTCAACATGTGTATAAATACAGTGTATTTGTACTATGTGGTGGACGGTGTAGTGCAGTTTGAGAAGGACAAAGTGCTACATCCACTTGTATTATAATGCTCAACTATTTTTACCCACATGTGTATCATCAGATTCAACATATATGATTAGACTTCATTTTTGGCTACAAGTCTCTATATATTTTTGTATATATTATTATTGTGAACTCAAGTGATTACTAACATTGGGTTCTCTAATAAAACGTGTAGGTGGAAAAGTTCATCTTCAGATAAAGGAAAGGTGAAGATAAGGAGAAAGCTAAGAGAACCAAGGTTTTGTTTCCAAACAAGGAGTGACATTGATGTTCTTGATGATGGATATAAATGGAGAAAATATGGCCAAAAAATTGTCAAGAACAGCCTTCATCCCAGGTACCTACTGATCTTTGCCCTAACAACAACCCAATGAAACTTTACAAGTAAAGTCTTCAGAGGATGGAATTTACGCAGACCATATTCCTATTCAGAATGGTTAGAGATGTTGTTTCCGAAAACCTTCGGCTCAAAAAACGAACAGAGATAATAGATCCTTTTTCCCCAAAAAAGACTTAAATTTATCCAATTAAGTATAAGAAATTTGTTTGGCTTTAATTCATCTTAATACACATAATTTTTTGAGAAAATAGCAACCACATTTAATTTTTCCCAGCTTCGCATTAGTTGTCATTTCACGAACGATGATAGAATATGGACATTGAACCTAATATTTCATACTACCAAATTTCTTTCAAGTTTAAATTATAATAGAAAATGGAAAATGATCGTGTGCCTAAATATAGTTTTGGGAAGTACAAGAATTGTTTAAATTGGTATTATTACTTCTACTCTATATCCAGTAGTGGGAGAGTGTTGACAGTAGGGATGGTCCATCTATATCTGTTGAGTTCTCCTCTAACCATTATTTTCTCTGCTTCCTTTTGTATTTTTGTACTTTGGCTTTATTTGTTCGAGTATTTCTCTCTTTTTTCCAATTACCTTTTATTTAATATTTCCTACATTATGGCCTAAACAAGGTTAGACAGAAATTTTGTTATATATAGTTGACTAATTAGCTTTAGGTATCAATTGCTATATAACTAAGTCTTTTAGTGATGCACTTGTTCAAATATATTTCCTTCAATTCTAACCTTGCAAATGCGAGAACGAACTAATTTTCAAAATGCCGATATAAATATTCATGGGTTTTAGGAGATCAGTCGAATTATGACGAAAAGTGTAATCATCTCATTTAAAAGCTTACGCTTTTAAAGAGAACATCCTCCACGTGCGGGCTTGATTCTTTTACATGAGCCAAGTACGTAAAAATTCTTTTGATAATGAGTGACAATGAGATTCCAATCCAGGACCTCCACTGCCAGCTCTGATACCATATTGGAATATGTAACTATCTTATCCAAAAGCTGAAGCTTTTTAGAGAGAGAACTTATGTATTTTGATTATATATGCTCAACATAGATTTTGACTATGTTGATTGATTTGTGCAAAAATAGTATGCCCAAATCAATAGAATAAAAAATGCATATGCATACCCATGACACATTTTAAAATACAGTGCAACTTAATTAGGCATTTCAAAAGAAATTAAGTATTTTATAGAAAATTCATGTCCAATATCTTTTACTACGGCTAAAAATGTAAACTAATTCCTAATCAAATTATAGGTATAATTTTTCCAGATCATATGCCCGAAAACTGGCATGTAGCATGTTGTATATACAGTTAACCCAAAAGGTTAAATTTAGAAGTGTACAAAAAATATCGATAAGTAGCACCAACCGATAATTCGAGTCAAATCGGAAAAAAACCCGATTGTGATTTGGTTTGATTTGGTGTTGGAAAAAAAACCCAACCATAATTATTTTTGATTTGGTTTTAACTAAAAAAAAGTCAAACAGAGATCAAATCAACCCCGTATTACATTTATTCAATTTTTAAAAATATTCTATACATATAAAAATTTAATGTAATATCATTGATAAATATTTCTTAAATACTTAAAGTTTGGACTTAATATTTTTGAATGGTCTGATAAATTTTATAGCCCATAAAGGTAGAATGTCAAATAGAGTTCAAATCAATAAGAATACTAATAAAGAAAATTCAACTCGATACAAGAATTGGCAATAGTATTGGATATTTTTTTTAATTTTGTATTGGTTGTATAATTATTCTTATTAGTTGTACTTATTTTAGCACGACCTATATAGTATTTTTAGATTATGTTAGCTTTTATTATGTCGTATTAATTAGTAATATTATCTTTACGCGATTTTATTATCTTTGTTATTGAATATCTTAGTACAATGCTATGACTCATCTCATATTATTGTGTTATTTTCTTGAAAAGTACATTATATTGTTATATCCTACTAAAACTAAAGAAATATTTGGAGCATAAGTTACATATTTTGTACCATGAAGACTTTATCGAGAAAACCCCCGAAAAATAGAAAAAACTGAGAAAATCGAGATTGAAAAACCAGACTTTATTGCATTGGTTTGGTTTATAGATTTCAAGACCCAACACTATTGATTTGGTTTGGTAATTTTAATCCGAACCAACCCGATCAATGTATACTTCTAGTTAAATTATTTATCTTCTGCTTGTACAATGCTTATTTACATACTGGTGTAACAATTGTTTCTTTGACTGATTTAGTTTCAACTAATTTCTGATTTTGTTATTACAGGAGTTACTATAGATGTACACATAGTAATTGCCGAGTGAAGAAGAGAGTTGAAAGACTTTCAGAAGATTGCCGTATGGTAATAACAACCTATGAAGGTAGACATAACCATTCTCCTTCTGATGATTCAAACTCTTCAGAGCATGATTGTTTCACCTCTTTCTAGAAATATGAGAGATTAATTCTGTATATACCATATTAATTAGTACCATATATTGTCACAACGAATCATTATATTGTGCCTATCTTCATGCTTGGTAATGTTAGATTAGTTTTTTTTTTCTTATTATGTATGGCTTAACATTATGTCAAACTCATAATTTATATTTTATAGCTGCGGACGAATCTTGTCCATTCATTTGATTACTGGATGAATGTATCATATTAAAGTTAAAACCCTATAATTAAATTAGCCCTCTCCCTATTTATGATTACTGCCTCCTTACACATTTGCATTGTGCGATAGCTAGGGCATCGGGGGAGAAATCAAATTACTATAGGGTTTCTTGTTCTCCCATACCAAAATAACACACCCGCATCAAGTAAATATGTTATGACGCTTTTATTAGAGATCATTATCAACAAGATCCTAATATTACTATTGGATTCATTAGTGACATTTGGAGGGAAGGATGCCGGGGGTCTATTTGGAAACAGCCTTTCTACCCCAGGGTAGGGGTAAGGTCTACGTACATACTACCCTCCCCAGACCCCACTAAGTAGGATTATACTGGGTTGTTGTTGTTGTTGATTCATTAGTGACATGTACGTCGATGATTGAACAAATTTTACAAGTGCACCTGTAATAGCAGCTTGTTTTGCGTAATTAAGTCATCATTCGTATTGATTTTTTTCGTGGCGACAATTCCACTGGAAAATCTGCATTTTAAAGAAAATGATGTTTAACAGTAATATCTGCAACTTAAATACTTAAAAGAGGGAGTACCTTTATAACTAAAGAATAAACACATTGCTTGATATTAGACTTGAAGTAAACGTCTAAAAAAATATAAAACTATTTCCCTTAGTTTTTCTTTTTCTTTTTAAGAAGCATAAGGATTTCTAATTAGGGCAACAAAATTAACTTTTGTTTTCTAATGGTTTATTTTGTGATTCTTTTAGTTAGTTGAAGTATTGCCTACTACATCTAATGGAATGAACGATCATACAAACGGTCATTGTCTTTTGGGTTAAATATCTTTCTGGTTATTAAGTTTAAACAAAATGAAAAAACAAAAACATAACCATTAACCAGTACCAAGAATATGATCAGTTCTTAGGAAAAACAAATATTAGGATAGATTCCTTAGGCATCACGAAAACATAGAATTAAGTGATAGTCTAAAGTCAAAGCTCAAAATGATTATGCAAATCTTAAGTAGTAAACTTCTTTGAATACGAGGGAAGTTTGTTTTCAAAGTAACTGTATGGAAAAATAAGGATTTTTTTTTTTTTTTGGTAGAAAGACTTTAGGGCAAGTTGAGATGTCATAAATCTAGTGATTCTTGTATTGATCAGAAGAGGAAAAAACTATCCAGGCGTTGATTATCACTTGTAAAAGTATTATCTCAATTAGACAAGAAGTTGTTTTAGGAATTGGGAGTCTCACAACTCCTAAAACACGCCAATAATCTAAATTGATTGCTGCTAAGTAGTTGAATGAACTTTTGAACTTTGTAACTACTAATGGATATCTGAGATTGGAATCGTTTTTTGTTTTAACCAAATGTCTCGGGTTTGATCCTTTAGAATGAACAATCATGTTTGATAAGGAGCATATGTATTGACACAAGTCCGATAACAAATGGTTAAACTAGAAAAAAAAAAAAGAAAAGAAAAGAATGGTTAGTTCAAGTAATCCATAGATTTACCTACACATCTCATGAGTAGTATAGTATAAAGAAAAGAATGTTCTTTATTTCAGACTTAGTAACGTGGTTCTTGATTTTGAAAACCAGTTACTAATTATAAGTTCACATATTTTAGTACGAAAGAATTACAATAAAATACATATGACTTCACATCATAATAAAAAAGGTCCGTGTTTTTAAGTTTTACCCAACCTAACACATAGTATATATATTTTGAAAATACTACCTCTTGCAAATTCAAAATATGTGTTCTTACAATCATTGCTTCTCAAAGCTATGGAGTTAAATATGTGTTTTCACAGCCATTGCTTTCACTCTCTCTTCTTCTCACATTTTTTTTCATATGCTTCAAGGGGATGTCCGCCATTATTGCTTCTCCCCCAAAATCACCTGGTTGCAATATAAAAAAATTTAAAGAGTAGAAGTTCATCATTAAAGGCCATTCAAAACTTTGGTTTTACAAAATATAATTTCTTGTAATCCTTAAGTGTTTGGATTGGTATTGTTTCAATCGATTGAAAATATCAAAAGGAGTTCAAAGTTTAAATTTGAAGTGATTTGGAGTAGATTTGAGTTAAATTTCAGGAAAAACGCAAGTAAAAAGACGAAGTCAGTTTTTTATAATCTTGTATAATGTTGTATAATAGTGTATATGGGTGTATAAATACATCTTATACACTATTATACACTTTTATACACCTTTATACAAACGTCTGTAGACGAACTTCTTCGACGATTTTCAGTTGCAATTCTCGTTCAAAACCAGTCCAAATCTCCATTAAATAACTTCAAATTTTATATACAACCTCCTTATACTATTTCTAACAAATGTAAATAACACCCACTTTAAATTTCTTACAAAATCAAATTCGAAATTTAAATACGCATATTTAAGCTTGTTAATAATTTAATTTTCACCACCCGGATGGATTTGATTTGTTAAACTAATATTTGAGTCACAGTTATTGATTTAAAAATTAACTTAAAAGCTTGAACAATCTTTTTCAAAAATTAAATGGTAATTTTGAGAATGAATTTTTTCCTATCTATACCATATACCAAACCTTATTACCAAAAATATTCATAATTTGGTATTTACCCGCCTAGTCCACAGCTTCACTACAAAATATATACCAAACAAAAAATAGGTAGTTTCTCCCCTAAAAACGCGCGAAATTGTAGGAATCAGATATGTGTGTGATCCTATCACCATTAAATTCAAAATTTGAAACGGAAGGAAATCCCATTGCTGCGTAATTCTCCCATTCTCCATAAATTTTCCACCATTGATAGCCACTAAAAAGCTTGAAAGCTTTGAATTCAAATTTGAGTTTTCAAAAATCATTATTTGTTTGGATTGAGTGTTGTTGTAAATAATTCAGAATATGTTAATTATATCTCAATTTTGAGGGGTTTTGGTGAAGATTAGACTTGGCTTTGACTGAATTTCAGATTGAAACTCGTCGAAGAAGAAGAAAAAGACATATTTCTAGAATTATAGTTAAATTGTAGATATTGTTAGTATTTATGCCCGTCACTAGAGGGGGGGTGAATAGTGCGGCACGAGAATATTGATAAATATTGCTGAATTAAAATTGATGGAATAAAATAAATTCGGTAATTAAAATAGTAAGGAAAGAACACATCGAATTTATCCCGGTTCACCACAACTTGTGGTTAGTCCAGTCCCCGAGAGACTCTCTCGAGATTCCACTAACTCCGTTAAGTTTACGGGTGCCTAACAAACCATTACACTTGCTCGTAGATGTACACTCTACAAGACTTCAACTCGCTCGAGGATGCCGCACCTCAAGACTTCACCTTGCTCGTGGATACCGCACCACAAGACTTCAACCACTAAGATTGAGGGTACTTAGCAAACCCGACAATCAATGAGAAGATATGGTCTTCTCAAACACCTTTCTCTTTTACAACAAGAACTCTCTCAAAAGAGTAGATAAAGAGATACAAAATAAGCTCTATGAACAACTCAAAGTTGTCTCTCAAATGGCTCAACAAAAGCTCTAAAATGATGCTCAAATAATATCAATATGTATATGAATATTGGGAGGTGTTGTGTGTTCAAAATCAGCTCAAAAGACCTTTATTTATAGGGGTTAAAAGGTGTATGTCCGTTGCTTAATTGATAATCAATTATGCTGATTTTATGCAAGGATAATCGATTATTGGATTGTGATAATCGATTATTGGCTCTAACGTTCAAAAATCAGAAGCTGATTTTAAGCTGGATAATCGATTATACACACTGGATAATCGATTATGTTGTTGCAGTGTTCAAACACTTTGGCAACGGTTACAAGATAATCGATTATGCTAAGTGTATAATCGATTATTATGTTACAGTGTTCAAAAACTTTGGCAACTGATATAAGATAATCGATTATGCCTAGCTGATAATCGATTATTCACCAGAATTGAAAACTTACTTCAAAAACCATTTTGGTTAAAATGAAAACATTAAAATCATTTTGTTTGAAGTATTTAAAATATGTTTATGATAAATATGATTTGATAAAAAGATTTTATGCATATTTATGATGACCTATGTTGAGCCAAAAGACGAGATAACTTAAACGTTGCTCTTACATTGGTTCTACCTAACGACCTACGCCTTGGGTCTTTGGTCTTGAACATTTGAGCTCGTCTTTGGCTTTTCCATTGCAATCTGTTCATCAATATGCTTCTCGACATTCAAGCTTGATTGTTTGTCATATAATATCGTTGTTTGACGCTTGACTTCATTGTTTGTCATTCATCAAAACATATACCTGAAAATCATGCTCATACAACCAAAGCGCACATATCATAGATAGAATGATTTTCTACAGATATATTGTAGATAAATTGTAGATTAGGAAGACTAAAACTTCTACAAATTTTCTACAATTATGTCAAAAATGCCAATTATGCTACAATTGAAATGGAAATTGGGATATTAAATTTTAATGTATTCAGTTTGTAGATATCTTGTAGATAAAATTTCTACAAATAAACTACAAATTAGTTTCTACAAATAAACTACAAATCTTCTAAGCATATCTTTGCCCTGCATTTGTTGTGTGTTATCTTCTGTTATCTTGTTGGTTTGAATCGTGCTGATAGCACCCACAATGTTACCCTGCAAAGAGTTAAAACAATACACAGCATATGATCCATTACAAATAAGAATGAAAATGAACAAACATCTAAATAGATGAAGCGTTAGTGTGGAAGCAATATGTTGCACTAATTTGTGTTTTGGGGCAGAAGTAAGTTAAGACCAAGCCTCGGAGGTGTTTGAGAAGGGGGTGTAGGGGTAGGAGGAGAGAGAGGCGGGTAAATAAAAAAAAGTAAATATATGCTTCTAAAATCAAGCCTAGAATAAATGAATCAATAATTATACCTTTAAATTGAATTATGGTATATAAATGGTAATTTGATATGCTTAAATGTAATAAACACAAAGCTTAAACATGGAGGGTAATAAAGTTTCATATATGATATATGGATGTAAAAATTGAGAATCTATTGGAATTGAATATTAAATCTTACCCTATTATTTTTGGGCTAATTGATTATAAATTGAAATATGTACTATAAAATTAAAAATTGGGATGCCCGATTGTTTTTACGTGAAATTCTCCTTTTTAATATTCGGAGGTAAAGAAATTTCAACAAAGACGTGGAACGGTTTTCATTGAAGATCCTAAGAAAACAGGATCTTATGGGAAGCGCAAAGTTCAAAGTATCATTATTATGGATATTATATATATATATATAGTCTAACTCCATTGTAGACAAGTAACGGAGGAGGAAGTATTTATGAGACTATCGAACCATCTTGGTTTGTTATTGATGGAAAACATCTACTGTATCACAAAGAAAATTTGTTGAATAGTGGGGCAACTAGTGACTAACATTATCACGGTGCCACTCCTAGTGGTGTACTCAAGATTTTTGAAAAAGAATTACCATCTAATTATTATTTTTTATTTTTTTGTGTGTAATTTCCTTACACTTAAAATAATAATTGTAAAGCAGTGTTGATTTAGCTGTTCACGCCTGAACCTGCATCTAGTCCCAGTTAAGTATATGACTCCCCTTCCTCATTTTGTAGAATATACGCCCCCAGCAACGTGTCTAAACTTATCCCGGGATGTGTCTTTATATTTCTATGCAAATAATTATAAACTAAAGGCAGAATACTTATTCTACCCATCAAATTTAGGATAAAATTCCTATTACACATTTATTCAATATGGATTTTATTTTACATACTAAACCTTTTAAAAGTGTGTCAATTACACACTACATTGCCCTATACCAACTTTTCAGAATATGTGTGAAGGCACGCGCCAACAAGGTCATGACACGTGTCCTAACTCAAGAAAAAAATATATTAAATTTACACAAATTAATAATATTTAAAAGGAAAAAAAGAAAAAAGAAACAAAGCCCCTCCCCCATGTTTCTAATCTTCTTCTGACCCCCCCCTCCCCCCATATCCATCAACCTCCTCTTCTAAACTCCTTCAGCCATAGCAAATCTCCACCAGAACAAATGGTTGCGTCACTTTCATCTTAATTTCAGCTATCAAAAATTTTAAAATCAAGCTTATACATCTTCAAGTCTGAGATCCAAACACTTAATTCAAAACATTATTCTTTGGCATTCTTCAACAAGTTTCAATCCAACTCTCAATTCATCTCCAAATGATTTCTAACTTGAAATGGAGCTTCTAATCAACAACTAATTCTGTATTCAAATATCAATTTTAGTAAAAAAATAATTTCACATAAACAATTTTAGTACCATTCTCTTGATTTTTCGGGCCAATACACTACTAGAAATTCGGAAAAAAACGACCAACTTTGATCGCTTTTGGCTAAAAGGCGGCCAATTTTGGTCGTTTTTTGGCTAAAAAGTGACCATAGCTACCTGGTAGCTATATTGATGGTCCCTTTCATTTAGGGACCAAAGTTGGTCGCTAATTAGCGACCAACTTTGGTCTCTAATTAGCGGCCAACTTTGGTCTCTAATTGGCGACCAACTTTGGTCTCTACTCTAAATGGACCCATTTTTTAGGATGTTGACTATAGAGACCAACTTTGGTCGCTATATTAATTTAATAATATAATTTTGCGACCAAAGTTGGTCTCTAAATAAAAAAATATTTTTATTTATTTATTATTAATCATTAAAAAGCGACCAACTGTGGTCTCTAATTAAAAAATTATATTTTAATAAAATATGGAAACTAGAGACCACTATTGGTCGCTATTATATTCAATTATTTATTTATTTTATTAATTTAGCGATCAAATTTGGTCCCTAAATACATTAATTTAATTTAATTTTTAAACAATAGCGACCAATTTTGATCTCTATATTAGCAGATTTTTTTTTAATAAAATAGCGATCAACGTTGGTCGTTTTTTTAGAAATCTGGGAAAATAGCGACCAAAGTTGGTCGCTTTTCTCCAGAAATTTTTTTTTAACTTGAAAAGCGACCAAATAGAGACCATCTTTGGTCGCTTTTCTGTGTATTATTTGTCCAGAAATGACCTATTTCTGCAGCTACACCACTTGCCAGTCATACCAATTTCCTAAATAGGCATTTTATGCCAACAACAACAATAAAAAGCTATTAAAAGCAACAAAGAATAAACTTCAATAGAACTAATACATTAAGCTAACAAAATTAAATTAACGCTTATTACAAGACCATTCGAACTAAAGAGAACTAACACAATACTAAATTGGTATGTAAATTAGTTTTAACACAATAGAACTAACACAATGTAAATTAGTTCTTCTAACATAATAGTAAATTAGTTCTAACACATTAGAACTAACACAATAGTATATAAAGTGCTGAAGGAGTGTTCTTTCAGCATCCTCGTCTGAAAGTTGGATTGCCTCGCTCGGTTCATTAGGTGGTTGACTGCATATGAATTCCCCCACGTCAGCTGTGAAGCGAATTGAACCTATATGAAAAATTATATTGAATTAGTATTTCAAATTCTATATAAAAGCAAATCAAAATATTTAATGAAAAGTAATAAACTTACATGTATGAAGTCGAGGCTCGACACTCTTTCAGAATCTGTCTCTTTCTTCTTCTTTACAATACGAGTTTCATTAAATAGTTCATCTTGCTTCATTGGCATCATAAAGTTGTTTGGTGGCTTTGGTGATTATACTCGTGCTCGGAATGAACTTTGATACAGAGAATAACTTAGATACGGTACATGACGGATTGTGTCTTTATTCAATTATTTATCTCATTAGCTACAATGATAATAAGAAGGCAACGACATGTGTTTCAAAAAAGTGATGGTGTAGGTAGGATTTAACATTTCTTAAGTAGATAAAAGAGGTTATAGAGAAATTCTCTACTTCACTTTCCAAGAGGAAAAGAAGTTTGATTAATAGTGACAAGGTTGATGACGATGGAAATTTTTCCGTTGGTCATCGCAGTTCCCATAAACGGGGATCATAAGACTCTGTGATGATCAAGATTATAGGCGGTTTTGTGGTCAAATTTCTTTCAAGTCTGATCCGGACAAGCTTAATGTGATATTGGATGATATTTCTTCGGATTCAGACAATGATTTGATGGTCAAATCATTATCTGAATCTGAAGAAATATCACCAATATCACATTAAGCTTGTACGGATCAGACTCGAAAGAAAGTTGAGCACAAAAGTACCTATAACCGCTGTCATTATAGAGTCTTATGATCCCCATTTTATGGGAAGTGCGACGACCAACGGAAAAACATCCATCGTCATCAACCTTGTCACTCTCAATCAAACTTTTTTTCCTGATGGAAAATGGAGTACAGAATTACTCTATAAGCTCTTCTTTTATCTGCTTAGGAAATACTAAATTCCTACCTACACCATCACTGTTTGAAACACATGCCATTGCCTTCTCATCATCATTGTCGCTATAATGAGAAGAACAATTAAAGGCACATTCCACCAGGTACTGTATCTTAGTTATTCTTGGTGGAAGTTCCGTTGCATGTCTAATAACGTCATCAACCTCTTCGCGATATTATTACTCGGGATGAACTTGGATAGAGAGAATAACTTGGATACAGAGTCTGACAGGGTGTGTCTTTGATCAATTGTTGACCTCTCTAGCTACAATGATAATGAGAAGGCAACGACATGTGTTTCAAAATAATGATGATGTAGGTAGGATTTAACATATCCTAAGTAGATAAAAGAGGTTATAGAGAAATTCTCTACTTCACTTTTCAAGAGGAAAAAAAATTGATTGATAGTGACAATGTTGATGAAGACGGAATATTTTTCGTTGGTCATGTCAATTCCTATAAAACGGGGATCATAAGACTTTATGATGACAGAGATTATAGGAAGTTTTGTTCTAAATTTTCTTTCAAGTCTGATCCACCAAGTTTAATGTGATAATTGTGATATTTATAAGGATTCAGAGACTGATTTGACCGGCCAAAGTATAGAAATGCTCTTAAAACTTTTTTAAGAGCATTTCCATACCTTTATCGGTCAAATCAGTGTTTGAATCCGAATAAATATCACAATTATCACATTAAACTTATTGGATCAGACTTGAAAGAAAATTTAGAACAAAACTTCCTATAATCTCTGTCATCATAGTGTCTTATGATCCCCGCTCTATGGGAACTGCCAGGACCGATGGAAAACCTTCTGTCTTTATCAATCTTGTCACTCTCAATCAAACTTATTTTTCCGATAGAAAATGAAGTACAGAATTACTCTATAAGCTCTTCTTTTATCTACTTAGGAAATACTAAATTCCTACATATACCATAACTATTTGAAACACATGCCATATCCTTCTCATCATCATTGTCGCTAATGAGAATAAAGATAAACGGCACATTATGCCAGGTACTTCATCATAGTTATTCTTGGTGGAAGTTTCATTGCATGTCTAATAACGTCATCAACCTCTTCTGACCATTTACCTCCCACAATCTAAAATTCCAAAACATAAACCAAAATTTCAATGCATATCCTAAAGGTTCAACTCATTGTTAAAAAGTTTAATTTATATCCTGAAGGTCCAACTCATACCTAAAAGGCTCAAGTCATATCCTAAAAGTTCATGTCTTATCCTAAAAGCTTCAAGACAATACAATGATTCATTCAATTTATATCCTAAAAGTTATATTCATATCCTACGAGTTTAACTTAAACTAAAAAGTTCAATTTATATTTTAAAGCTCACACTCATACCTAAAAGGCTCAAGTCATATCCTAAAAGTACAAGTCATATCCTAAAAGCTTCAAGACAATACAAAGATTCAAGGTTCAATTTATATCCTAAAAGTTATATTCATATCCTACGAGTTTAACTTAAATTTATATCCTAAAGGTTCAACTCATACCTAAAAGGCTCAAGTCATACCCTAAAAGTTCAAGTCTATTCCTAAAAGCTTCAAGACAATTCAATGATTCAAGGTTCAATTTATATACTAAAAGTTATATTCATATCCTACAAGTTTAAACTTAAACTAAAAAGTTCAATTTATATCCTAAAGCTTCAACTCATACCTAAAAGGCTCAATTCATATCCTAAAAGTACAAGTCATATCCTAAAAGCTTCAAGATAATACAAAGATTCAAGGTTCAATTTATATCCTAAAAGTTATATTCATATCCTACGAGTTTAAGTTCAATTTATATCCTAAAGGTTCAACTCATACCTAAAAGGCTCAAGTCATATCCTAAAAGTTCAAGTCTTATCCTAAAAGTATCAAGATAATACAATGATTCAAGGTTCAATTTATATGCTAAAAGTTATATTCATATTCTACGAGTTTAAACTTAAACTAAAAGGTTCAATTTATATCCTAAAGCTTCAACTCATAACTAAAAGGCTCAAGTCATATCCTAAATGTACAAGTCATATCCTAAATGTACAAGTCATATCCTAAAAGCTTCAAGACAATACAAATATTCAAGCTTCAATTTATATCCTAAAAGTTATATTCATATCCTACGAGTTTAAGTTCAATTTATATCATAAAGGTTCAACTCATACCTAAAAGGCTCAAGTCGTATCCTAAAAGTTCAAGTCTTATCCTAAAAGCTTCAAGACAATACAATGATTCATGGTTCAATTTATATGCTAAAAGTTATATTCATATCCTACGAGTTTAAACTTAAACTAAAAAGTTCAATTTATATCCTAAAGCTTCAACTCATACCTAAAAGGCTCAAGCCATATCCTAAAAGTACAAGTCATATCATAAAAGCTTCAAGACAATACAAAGATTCAAGGTTCAATTTATATCCTAAAAGTTATATTCATATCCTACGAGTTTAAGTTCAATTTATATCCTAAAGGTTCAACTCATACCTAAAAGGCTCAAGTCATATCCTAAAAGTTCAAGTCTTATCCTAAAAGCTTCAAGACAATACAAAGATTCAAGGTTCAATTTATATCCTAAAAGTTATATTCATATTCTACGAGTTTAAGTTCAATTTATATCCTAAAGGTTCAACTCATACCTAAAAAGCTCAAGTCATAACCTAAAAGTTCAAGTCTTATCCTAAAAGCTTCAAGACAATACAAAGATTCAAGGTTTAATTTATATCCTAAAAGTTATATTCATATCCTACGAGTTTAAGTTCAATTTATATCCTAAAGGTTCCACTCATACCGAAAAGGCTCAAGTCATATCCTAAAAGTTCAAGTCTTATCCTAAAAGCTTCAAGACAATACAATGATTCAAGTTTCAATTTATATCCTAAAAGTTATATTCATATCCTACGAGTTTAAGTTCAATTTATATTCTAAAGGGTCAACTCATACCTAAAAGGCTCAAGTCATAACCTAAATGTTCAAGTCTTATCCTAAAAGCTTCAAGACAATACAATGATTCAAGGTTCAATTTATATCCTAAAAGTTATATTCATATCCTACGAGTTTAAGTTCAATTTATATCCTAATATATATCATGTGTCTATATTAAATATCCAAATATACTATCATGTGTCTATATTATTTTTATCTACCTATAAACTAATCAAGATTAAACTAAAAGTTCAATTTATACCCTAATATACATCTACCTATGAATCAAGTCTTTAACATTAAATTAGTACCTATTGCTTACTAAAATATTGAAGGAGAAATACTCAAGAAAGCCTAGCCTAAATATTTAACCCATACCCTAAACCCTAGAATAATATAAAATATTAAATAATGATAAATACAATCTAAACCTTAGGTTTCCATAAAATATAATGTTAAATAATCAATTGAAACACTAATTCTGGGTTGAAACAATAATCAATTAAACACTAATTGAAACCCTAGGTTTTTAATTCTAATCTTAAATTTTTAGGAGGTGACGGCAGAGGCGACGGCAGGCTGCGCGGTGGTCGTTGGTGGCGTAAGTGGGGCCTGGTGGTGGTCGTTGGTGGCGTAAGTGGGGCCTGGTGGTGGGAGTTGGAAGGGGGGTGGAGTTTGAGTGTGAGAGAGAAAAGATGGAATTTGGGAAATTTTTATAAAGAATGGGAGGGGATCCAGGTTTTGACAGTTCTGTAATTAAAATAGCGACCAACGTTCGTCGCTATTTTGGTGGGTAAAACAGTTTTGAATTTTTAGAAATAGCGACCAACGTCGCTGTTTTCTGACCGTCTGACCAAAATAGCCACCAACATTGGTCGCTATTTCAAAAAAATATATATATACATATATATATATATAAGCTGTATTCGATACGGTAATATCTCATACACTTATACTTAGTGCATAGTATAGCATAAGTACATATATTGTATATATATAAGCTGTATTCGATACGGTATTGCCTCATACACCTATACTTAGTGCATAGTATAGCGTAAGTACATGAATTGTATATGTATAAGTTGTATTCGATACGGTAATACCTCATACACTTATACTTAGTGCATAGTATAGCGTAAGTACATATATTGTATATATATAAGTTGTATTCGATACGGTAATACCTCACACACTTATATTTAGTGGATAGTATAGCGTAAGTACATATATTGTATATATATATATAAGTTGTATTCGATACGGTATTGCCTCATACACATATACTTAGTGCATAGTATAGCGTAAGTACATAAATTATATATATATATATATATATATATATATATATATAAGCTGTATTCGATACGGTAATACCTCATACACTTATACTTAGTGCATAGTATAGCGTAAGTACATATATATTGTATATATATAAGCTGTATTCGATACGGTAATACCACACACACGTATACTTAGAGCAGAGTATAGCGTAAGTACATATATTGTATATATATAAGCTGTATTCGATATGGTATTACCTCATATATTTATACTTAGTACATAGTATAGCGTACGTACATATATTGTATATATATAAGCTGTGTTTGATATGGTATTGCCTCATACACCTATACTTAGTGCATAGTATAGCGTAAGTACATATATTGTATATATATATAAGCTGTATTCGATACGGTATTACCTCATACACTTATGCTTAGTGCATAGTATAGCGTAAGTACATATATATATATATACACTTATACTTAGTGCATAGTATAGCGTAAGTACATATATATATATATATATATATATATATATAAGCTGTATTCGATACAGTAATACCTCATACACTTATAGTAGCGCATAGTATAGCGTAAGTACATATATTATATATATATATATATATATATATATATATATATATATATATATATATATAAGCTGTATTCGATACGGTATTACCTCATACACCTATACTTAGTGCATAGTATAGCGTAAGTCATATATTGTATGTGTATATATATATATATATATATATATAAGTTGTATTCGATATGGTAATACCTCATACACCAGTACTTAGTGCATAGTATAGCGTAAGTACATATATTGTATATATATAAGCTGTATTCGTTACAGTAATACCTCATATGCTTATACTTAGTGCATAGTATAGCGTAAATACATATATTGTATACATATAAGTTGTATTCGATACGGTATTACCTCATACACCTATACTTTGTCCATAGTATAGCGTAAGTACATATATTGTATATATATGTAAGCAGTATTCGATACGTTATTACTTCATACACATATACTTAGTGCATAGTATAACGTAAGTATATATATTGTATATATATAAGTTGTATTCGATACGGTAGTAAACACAAAAGTGATTTTTAATTTTGACCATTGTTGTCTACAATAGTGACCAATTGTGCTCGCTATTTAATCATGAATTTAGGTTAGCGACCAAAAGTTGGTCGCTAACTTTAAATTATATTTAATTATATTTCATATAATAATCAAATTAATAATATAATTATTAAAATTGAATAACTGAGACCCAGTTAAGCGACCAAAATTAACTGCTACCTTTCTTTCCTTTATTTAGCGACCAACTTTGGTCCCTAATTCATAATAAATATATTTATATTTTATAGTTTTTTTAAAATAATAATATAATTTTTAAAATTTTGTAAGCGGGTCCCACGTTAGCGACCAAGTTTGGTCGCTAATCTCAGTAAAAGTTTGACCAAGTAAGTCTGACCAACCCAGTCATTATTTTTACTAAGTTAGCGGCCAACTTTGATCGCTATTTTGTTTCTAGAATTTAGTTTATTATTTTCGCTAGTTTAGCGACCAACGTTGGTCACTTTTTCCCATAGACCAAATTCGGTCTCTATTTTTTGGTCGCTTTTTGCAGGAATTCTAGTAGTGATAATTGCACCTTTTTGAATCAAAAATTTTTGGGTCTAATTGAACCGCACTTTCCGAGCCAACAATTTTACACCAATCTCTTGATAATTCAAAAATGCTTTATTTACTAGTTGAAAAACGAAAAAAGAAAGTTTGGAAAGTAACAAAAAAAAACTAGAAATAGGTTCTGTGAGCATTAACGGAGGAAGAAAAATGAAGAAGATGAATAAAAAAAAGAAATGGGAAAAAATTGGACATTTGGCGTTTTTATGAGGCTTCAAAAACAAATTTTTTTAGTTCACTCACCTTATTTGTGTGTAAAGGACGCACGTGCCATAAAGGTAAAGTAGTGTGTACTTGACACACTTTTAAAAGGTTTAGTGTGTAAAATAAAACTCGTGTTAAACAGGTGTGTAATATGGATTTATCCTAATTTCAATAGGTAGAAGTCATGAATATTAGAAAATAGGGGGGCCCTGATTCATACAAAGTGGGAATCTTCATGTTGTGGGGGTGGAGGGGCACCTCATAGACTAAATTAGAACATTTTAGGCCCAAGCATAGCTAAAACTTAGACTTGAAATATAGTGTGCCAACTCAAGATATTCGACAAGATAGACAAATTCTTAAGCAGAACCACTTAGTAAACTATAGAGAAAAATTTATAAAAAGAGTGGTAATTTGTCCAACTAGTAATTAAAACCGGCGAGCTGAATCATCCGGGGGTTTGGACCGGCTAGGTAAAAGTTGGTCAAGATAGTTAGTCCAATAAAGACACAGAGCCTCAGGTCCAGACTGTGTTCTGTCATATTTGTGGATGAAATACATACAGTAAGTGCATCTGAGGTAGAGAACCTGAAATTGATGAATCTACCCCCTCTTATCCAGATGATTTAATAGACTACGGCTAAAAAATGCACTTGACTAGAACCAGCTCGGCTAAGCAGTTTTGGCCTTCAATTCAGGTCGAAATTCAAGCCTGCATTGGACTTTGAAGTTAGATACCACATCTCCTAAAGATAATCGAGTATTGAGTTCTGACTCAGTAGTTACTACTCCTGCATAGCAGTTCAAACATGAAAAGCAAAATACCCCTTCAAGTTTCTATGTACAGTCTGGTCCTGACTTGTATTAAAATCTCAACAAGATTACATCCAACAATGAATCTTCTTCCAAGTCCTGTCATTTGTAATACCTATTGTACCAGTGCCGAGTTCTTGGCTTGGGCCAGGGCTTGGCATCGACAAATTTCAGAACGACATGTGAAGAAGTTCTAGGAAACTTCAAGACCTCCGTAGATGTCTCTTCTGATATATCAGCATAGCTGGCCCAAACAATAGTCAGTTTTTCCAGTACCCGTGCATTCTTCAGAAAAAACCTTAGTAGTTCTATCTCGTTTTCGTCATCTTTGAAACCAATCAACTCAATTGACTTTAGATGAGATTCCAAGCACACAATGATTTCATCAGGATCATGCATCTGCAAATTCTCAATCCAGTCTCCATTCTAGCAGACAGTTCAGAGTCAGAAGAGAAACCACTTCATCGAGCACAGTAAACACTTAAATTGAAATAGCAATAAATAAAAACAAGCAATCATTCAGCAGCATAAGCAACCACTGCCATCATTACAAGTAAAAATGCCAAAAAAAAAAATTCACTTTTAAAATGATTTGCACTATTTCCTTCTCTTTGTTCTATTTCCACTTGGCGTCACTGATGCGTTAGAAGTTGTAGTAAACAGCTGATATTTCAGAGCTTAGTACCTACTATACAAACCATGTCACTCCATCCAATCAACATCTTCGCCATTTCAGGTAATCTAAAACAGCAATCCCCTCATTAAGCCAAGTGAAAATTATGCTCGCATTGAAAACATTTGAAACACACATCGCCGAAGTACAAGCGTTGATCTAATTTCTATCAGAGTCCATCATGAATCTTTTTTCTGTACAAGGGAAATGAATTCATTTGGGTAAACTCTCTTTGCAATAAAGCTCAGCTTAGGACTAAATTTAGATTAATATGGTGGCAATTTTCAGGGCCAAGCTACTGTTCAGGACCAGATTTGCAAATTTCTTTCATTTATTAACTCAATGCTCCCTAAAGTTGTATCATCATCAACAGTTCTCAGAGTTTCCCACATCAATTCACAGCTCAAATCTATTTCCACCATTAAGTTCCATGCAGCAGATATGAATAAGTTCAATGGCATTAGCAATAGGTGATACTTGCCAACTCCCTGAGTGAATGTTAAAAGTTAAAATTGATCATTAGTCAAATCTTATCCCTTTCATTATGGCATGTTTATCATTTTGTTGAGTGGAATTTTGCTTGTACAGTTTTTTTTACTTGAATATAGGTTTATAGTTTAGCATTATTGTAATAAAATTGAAGGGGAGCCTTGGAGCAATAGTAAAGTTGTCTCAGTGACCAATAGGTCACAAGCTCGAGCAATGGAATCATCCACCGACCCTTGCATCAGGGAAGACTGCCTACATCACACCCCTTTGGAGTGCGGCCCTTTCACGGGCCTTGCGTGAATGTTGGCTGCCCCCCCTTATTATTGCAATTATATGTCAAATTTTCCTTGTAGAGTATAGTTACAAAACTTACAAGTACTTCCAACCAACTAGCATATAAAAGAAACGGAATTTGTGCAGGAGAATCAGTGGAAAATATGACGAGCATTACCTCATCAGACCACAATTTAAGAACCTCCAGATTAGGAGAATACATGAGTAATACTATCATAACTTGCATGAAATCTTCATCAACATCCACATACAGCTTTAAGGTCTTCAGCTTATAAAAAGAGATTGGATCAAGCCTTACTTTGCGAACCACTTCATAAAGACCCTACAGCAGCCAAAAAAAAAAAGAAGAAGAAATGAGAGTGTTTTTCGATAACCACTTGTGAAATTCTTTAGTAAAGAGATTAAGGGTGTGTTTGGTATAAAGGAAAATAATTTTCAATTTTTCCATGCTTGGTTGGCTTAAATGTTTCGGAAAACATTTTCCTCATCAACTCATTTTCCGGAGGAAAAAAGAGAAAACATTTTTAAAAACTCCTTCTCAACCTTCCACACCCTATTCTTCATCCTCACCAACCCAACCCCACACCTTCGCACGCAACCCCATCCCCCCCCTATCCCTACCTACCGACCCCACTCCCACCCTATATAAAAATATTATTAATAGTACTTTCTTTTCACAGATAGAGTTTTTATTTTTTTTTATTTTTTGCATTTCAACCAATGAGTATTTTTCTACATAATATAAGAAAGTATTTTATTTATTTCAACAAAAAAGGTACTTTCTTTTCATAGAAAAAGTATTTTCTTTCATTTTAACCAATTTTTTTTTTCATGATGTAAAAAGAGGATTTTTTTCATTTCAACAAAATGAGTATTTTCTTTTATTTCAATAAAATAAATACTTTATTTTCATATAGTAGAAAGACAACTTTCTTTTTTAACCCAAAAAAGAGTATTTTCTTTTTAGTTATGGAGAACAAATTTTAACGTTATTTTTGCGTAAAAGAGTAAAGCATCACATTAGTTCCTTTGGGCATGTCTGAATTTTTAGAAGAATAATTAAATTCTTGAATAAAATAGAGTACTAAAAAAGTTGAGTATTTGGTGGTGGGGGTGGGGAATGAGGGTGAGAAGAGTAGCATATAAAAATATTTTCCTAAAAATTTATTTTCGACTCTCTAACCAAACACTAAAAAATATATTTCGGAAAAATTTTTCACTCACCAACCAAACAAAGGAAAATAAGTGATAAAACCACTCTTTTTCCATGAAAACATTTTCTAGGAAAATATTTTCCATGGAAAACATTTACCAAACACAGCCTAATTGAAAAACTACAAACAAGATCTCACAATGACTTCGAGTTATTTAGACGGTATACTTTCTAGATAAGTACTTAGAGTGCATATACAATCTAAGCAATCAAATAATGTACTTACACTTTATATATTCTTAATACTTCTATTTCCCTTTTATGCTTAACCTAAAAAGAGAACATAACCCAAATAGTCGGCTTGCATTGCTTCAAAACTGATGTAGAAGGAACCTCCTGTATAAGCTTATGCACAATTATGCCATTTTCTTCACGTGAGCCACCCATATCAATAAAGAAGATGCGAATGTCTTCTATTGATAAAAGATTCTCGAAGATTATATCCTTTCGCATTGGAGCTTTATATTTGAAGAATTTGAGATTGGGGCAACAAATTTTGATTTCACAATTGCAGTAACTCTCCACATAACGATTGTCATTTACTAAAGTAAAACGAATAAGAGATGTTGAAGCAATATCAAGTAGAGTCATAGCTCCTAAACTACATTCCTCTAAGATAAACCTTTCAAGGAGATGAATTTTGAGAACAAGTAACTCGTCAAATACTGGTCTGATAACTCGACCTCCTCAAGATGAAGCAATTTCAGCTGATGAAATCCCAAATGATTAGGCAGTTTAAGTATGTTCCCGGACAAGTTTAGCTTTAAAATTTGCAAAGATTCACAAGTTGCAAGACAATATGGTAACTCAAATGGCTCACCAAGATTAAAACTTAAGACAAGCTCTTGAACATTTCGCCTTGTCGTTTCGACAAGCTTTTGAGAAATTAAGACCCAATTGATAAAGTACTAGAATTTCTCAACCATTTCCGAGTCACGAGGCCGATTGATCCGTTGTGAATAAAATCGATCAAGATGAAAGTGCAAGTAAGGCATAGTAGTCCATATATATTTCCATCATTCAGACAATAAACTCAACTGAACCACATCAAAAATAAAGAGAGGTGAAAGGATGTTGTGGAGTACATCATCTGGTAAAGCGCTTAACCTATCAATCCCTTTACTTGTACTGCTGCAAATCTTAGGTTTTCTGGTTGATGTTTCCATTATATCTTTCGATTAAAACGCAAAAAAAAAATACCAACAAATTACCTTGCCTCAAGATATTTGATATGCCGAAAGGGTAACTCAAGGAATGGGGTTCTTCACAGTCATCTCGTGAACTTAATGTAGAGAGAACGAGAACGACGGAGACGAATCTGTGCCGCTGTGAAAAGGATTTCCCTCCTTTGGGGAGAATAAATGTAAAGGTTTTCTCCATATTAGGCATTTGAACAATATATAAGTTGAAGTTGGAAAAAATAGTATTGGAAGTTAGAGTTGAGAAAATATTGTCAAAATATTGAAGTTATAGTAAAAAAGAATGATCAAGTAATAGAACAGAAAAGATTGTGATTTTAATAATTTATGGCTTATTTAAACAAGATTGGCAAAATAATTATTACCTTATGAATTAGAACTTTAATAAATTTAGCTTTAGGACAAAAACAACAATATGTTTATAACGGCGCAAATCATCGAGTAAGTGGGGTGAGTAATAAGAACTTGATATGATATATGTTTATGTATACCATCATGGAGTGTGGCAGGATGATCTTTCACCCTTAATGGAAGATCTCCAATATGAATCTAGAGAACGAAGAATTTCTTGGTATGAAGCTTTGAACGAAGAATTTCTTGGTATGAAGCTTTTACCTCTTAGTGGACCTACTCGGCATGAATCACGATAATTCATTAGACTAGCAGTGTTCGAAATTCGATGGTTTTATATATATATATATATATATATATATATATATATATATGATATGAAGCTTTTACCTCTTAGTGGACCTACTCGGCATGAATCACGATAATTCATTAGACTAGCAGTGTTCGAAATTCGATGGTTTAATATATATATTTATATATATATATATATATATATATATATATAGTATCGTGGCAAGTGGACATCTATACCATTCTCAAGGATGTTATTTGAAGATTAACCGATACTTTTATCCAAAATTTTAAATCGAAAGTTTTAAATTTAGGATACCTTTATCCTGAAAAATTTAACGGAAAAATTAAAATTAAGGATGCACCCCCTAATTCCTAAATAGTAGCCATTTAAAGTAGCTACTTAGTGTTATTTCTACTTTATCTTTTCGTTTCTTATTTTCTTCTTCTTTATGATGCAAAATTCAACTAACGAATAACAGTGGCGGATGCAGGATCTCCAATGAGGGGGTTAAAAAAAAATTGTAGCTAGTGGGAATTGAACCTATGACCTTATGTAGATTTTGAATCCTCTTGACAGCTAAACTATATATTTGAATTGTGTTAAGAATGTTCAAAACTTAATATATATATATATATATATATATATATATATGATAAGAATGGACATTGGGCCTAACTCAAGCCCAAAAGCTAGCTTATGAGGCGAGGATTGCCCAAGCCATATAAGGAGACCAAGAACCTCAAATCCCTCCGATGTGGGACAACTCAACACCCTCCCCCCTTCACGCCCAGATCTCTGGAGCGTGGACAACATAAATGGGGGCACAATATCGGTAACAATAATTGGGATGGGCCTGGCTCTGATACCATGATAAGCATGGACATTTGCTAACTCAACCCCAAAAGTTAGCTTATGAGGTGAAGATTGCCCAATCCATATAAGGAGACCAAGGACCTCAAATCCCTCCGATGTGGGACAACTCAATAATATATAGATAAAAATAAATTTTACTTTATATATACAGTGTAATTTTTCGACGAAGGGTGTTCGGGTGAACACCCTTACGCCCCTAAATTCGTCCCTGATGAATAATGAAGCTTGAGATTTGATGAGAAATGACCAAGGGACTAGGAATCCAATGTAAGAGTAAGAAGAAGAGTATAGAAGATGTACTTGTGTGGTTTCTCATTTCTTAACATGGAGCTTTACAAGTACTTGTACATATATGTACATTGTGACTACAGTGTAAAACTGCTAAGGAGAAGGGAGACCAAATCTTGGTCTACGACTAAGATATACGAAAAACTAGATGTGTATGCACCTTTTGAGGAGATTGAAGTTTAATTATAGGACATTCTTCCTATTTTAGAAACAACATGATTGTATTGGTCAAAAGCTGACTATACGACCACGACGGCATTGATCCTGCCTTAATCCTCTTATGAACGGCTATCAAAGCTGACCTCGTACGACCCTCGCTGCACTTGACACAGGTAGCGATGTACAGCCCCTCCACGACGGGGAAATCTTCTCAACCGGACTACAATAAGACACGACAAGTACAGAAAGTTCTCCGATTATAAAAGCAAGGAAAAAGAGCTAAAAGACTCTCTCGGATCCTGGTCTTCTTCTCCAATACTCCATCAACCTGAAAAAGGGCAGCAGGGTTCCGGGAGCTCTCTCCTCGACCTGTGGGAAGGGAAGAGACCTCATTCTTGATGAACTATGAAAGGAAGAACACATTTGTAATTCCCTGGACCTCTCCAAGGAGAGGCAGCACAATTTTCTATCATCAATAGAACTTTCTGACACTTTGCCTGTTCAGTACATTATTGCAAATTTTTTTTGTTTCTTGATCCAATATCAATTATGATTGACTATGATTTACCCCTTCATTTCCTTTGATTGATTTGCTTAAAAAGTGTTTAACAATTTTTGAGTCAAACAATTTGGAGCTGTCTGTGGGGATTTTCTAGTGAAAGTACCTAGTTCTTCCTGGATCGAAGCAAAAGAAACACCAAAGAGAACATCCAACTCACATCGGAGTTACCGGAGTTGAAGTCAACTCATCGAGAAAAGAAAATCAAATGCATTAATAGGGACTAAAATCCCATGCCCTATCGATCTCGAACAACCCGGATAAGTGGAGAGGTGTTGTACTCTTACTCTATCCTCCCCCTCCCTCTTCAAAATGCATGGGGCATCCCATCTTCATCTTCCATACTGTGTCGGGCCGGAAACCGGCACAGGAGTGATACAAATGAAGAAATTTAGATGCAATCGAATTTTCATACACACATACTCAATATTACATATTCAAAATCTATAAATGAGAAGACTCTAACACAAGTATCCAAATTAAAATATTTACAATATTTAACTCGAAATATATGTACTTATTGACTTAAATAAATAGTTAAGGCTACATGTGCGAGGAACGTGAAAGAGAGACTAGTTTATTTAAAAAGCTTGACCTAATAAATTTTTGATTATCTAGTCCATTTGAACTTTATAAAATTAGGTAGGAATATTAATCACCAATATGTCTAGAGTGCGGCAAATTGATTATCACCTTGGAGGTGGGATGAGTGAAAAGAATTCGATATGCATTATAGATGTGTAATGGGGTTAAAGCGGTGTTCACACCAAATCGTGACATTGGATGAGATTCCAAGCACACAATGCTTTCATCAGGATCGCGCATCTGCCAATTCTCACTCCAGCCTCCATCATTCTAGCGGACACTTGAGAGTCAGAGGAGAAACCACTTTCTCGAGCACGGTGTTATATTAAAAGAAACAAAAAATAACAATAAGCAAACATTCAGCAGCATAAGGCTAAACAGGTGTTTTGCTAACTTCCAAAGTGAATCTCAGGGAGAGCGCTTCACCTCACTTAAGCTCAGGGAGGGCGTTTCACCTCACTTAAGCTGTAGTTTAGTGTAGGCAAGGCACCAAGACGTGCTCCTTACTGCCCATGGGTTCTATCTTGATGGAGCAATGCTGAATTACAAATATAATCAGCAAATAAGTGTATAAATTGTTAAGGAAAATAATATGAATGAATTTGTTACTTTTTTCTTGAGGTACATATATATTTTTATTTTTTTCTTGCATTGTGCCTTTTTTAACTAACGTCCACGCTTAGATTGCATTTTGCGCTTAAAACCCAAAGCGGCTTTTAAAGCTTTTCGCCCTTGATAACATTGGTTAAGAGGGTGTTTGGGTTGGCTTAAAAGCTAGTCAAACAAGCTTACAAATACTTTTTGACTTGTTTTGGTATTTGACAAAATAAAAAAGTGTTTAAATCCAAGCTAAAAGCTATTCAGGTTTGACCAATTATTTTACATTTCTACCCATTATAATATTTCATAATTCCAAAAGTACACTTCAAAGAAAAGCCCAAATTTCCTCTCCTTTCTTCTCGTTTCCACCTTTTCTCCATCTTCCTCCCATCACTACCTCCATCTCTAACATTTCGAGCAAGAAATTTCTGAAACTTATGGGAGTTCAGTTTCTTTACTTTTACAAACTAGAAATTTCTTAATAGCATGAAAGGAAATCCTAAGATTAACTGATTAATTGAAATTCCAAACTACATTGATAGGTAGAAGTCCACTTCTCTACAGAATGAGTCGAACATGTAAGGCACAAAAAAAACTAATTTGAACCACCTTTTGTTTATAAATGCATAATTCATCCATACCTATCTAAAAATTAAGAAAAAATTATCAATCAGCAATAATTTTTTTTACATTTAAAAGTTTAAAGTAATACTTCGAAAAAAGATTCATGTAATAATATCTTTTTGCAATTTCGGTACCTGCGTTGGCTTCAAAAACGACTGTGTGATAGCAAAACCAAATGTTACTAAATGCATCTACAATTTATTTTTATCTTCAACACTTCTATCCAAACTCGTTATTGTGTGTGTATAAAACCAGTCTAGTACTTAAAAGTACTTTTGAACACTTATGCTTAAAAGTAACCTAAAATTAGCTAAGTCAAACAGACTCTGAAACTGATGATTAGTCAAATCCTACACCTTTCATCGTTACATGTTTATTGTTTTGGTGAGTGGAATGTTGCTAGTCAGGGTCTACCTTACTCGAAAATAGGTTTATAGCTTAGCATTATCGTAATAACATAGCAATTTTAGATCAACATTTCTTTGGAATGTTTAGTGAGTCAGTTCTCGAGCCTAATTTCACCACATTATGCTCTTTAAAGAATCCTTTCACGTAAATCAACCTCTAATTTTACTTATAAGTCCTTCCAACCAATTACCATATAAAAGAAACGGAATTTATATAGAAGAATAAGTGAAAAGGATGGCGAGCATTAACTCATCAGACCACAATTTAAGAACCTCCATATTAGGAGAACTCTTGAGCAATAATATCATAACTTGCATTAATTCTACATCAACTTCCATGTTCAGTCTCAAGGACTTTAGCTTATAAAAAGAGACTGGAGAGAATCCTACTGTGCGAGCTGTACGGTGCAAACCCTACAGCAGAAAAAAACAAGAGATGAGAGTTTTTTGATATCTAAGAAGTGAAAATTTCATTCGTAAAGCAATTAATTGAAAAGCTACAAACAAGTTCTCCTAATGACCTTTTCGTAATACTTCCTTTTATCCTTAACTTAAACAGGAAACTTTACCAAAATGGAGGGCAGACATAGCTTCAAGGCTGATATAGAAAGAACCTCCTTGATTATCTTATGCACAAGTATGCCAATTTCTTCAAATGAGTTGCTTAAACAGTACAGAAGATGAAAACAGCTTCTATTAAAAGAGATTATTGATGATTATATCATTTGGCACTGGAGCTTTATATTTGAAGAACTTGAGATTGGGGCAACAAATTTTGACTTCGCAATTGCCATAACTCTTCACATCATAATTACCATTCGTAAAACAACTTATCAAACGTTGGTCTGATAACTCGGCTCGCTCAAGATGAAGGAATTTCAGTTGATGAAATCCAAAATGACTAGGCAGTTTAAGTACATCCCGATAGAAGTATAATTTTCAAGGGCGGCTAAATGAATTTAGTGGCCTAAAGCCGAATTTTAATAATAATCTAATTTTATGCATCTATACAAGTATATGCAAAAGCTTTGATTATTTTTTCCTTATGTACTTATTTATATAATAGTATAATACTTGATTTATAACTTCATATAGTAATATTATTATTATATATATTATCAAGGGTTAATTCAAGTGAATAAGATGTTTAGTCATATGTTTGTCATACATTATCTTGGATCTTGATGTAAAAAACTTTATTTGCTAATGCGAAGATTCAGTAGTTTATTTCGAAGTTCTAGAATATCTCTTATGTTAAATATTTTTCATATTCACATCAGATTTGTTTCCTATCTTTTCTGCAGACTTCTCTTTCCTCATTTTTCACGCATTTCTCTTTCTCCAATACCATTCCCATTTGAAGAATCACTAAAGAATGTGCAAAGAAGATACAGATGCTACTAGTGCCACCAAAAAGAAGCTCGAAATAGTAATGAATAAAACGAGATATATGCAACATGCCACTTCTAGGTTAACAGAAAACAACAGGGACGTTGCAACAGTGAGTTGATAGAAAAATATATTGGTGAAATGAAGCTATCGAAGTTAAACATTTGCTTCCAAACACAAAAAAAAATATTGACTACAAATTTTCTCTTTTTCTATAAAATTTCTACAAAAATCAGTTTAAATATTGTATAAATTTATATTGTTTTTAAAGGTATCTATAGAATTACTAAATTATACTACAATTAAACTATTATGTATATTGAAAAAAATGTTGACTACAAAATTTTCTCTTCATCTACAAAATTTCTACAAAAAATAAACTACAAATTAGCTTAAGTATTGTATAAAGTTGTATTGTTTTTAAGGGTATCTACAAAATTATTATATTTATACTACAATCTTATGTGAAAAAAAATATTGACAACAAAATTTGCTCTTAATCTACAAAATTTCAACAAAAACAATAAATAAACTACAAATCAGTTTAAGTATTTTATAAAGTTGTATTGTTTTTAAGGGTATCTACATTTATACTACAATTAAACTACAATCTTATGTGAAAAAAATATTAACAAACAAATTTTGCTCGTAATCTACAAAATTTCTACAAAAACTACAAATAAACTACAATTGCATCCACAATGTCACACTTATATTGGGTCATATTTAAGTCTTTTCAAGTTAAACCAACACAAATACAAATTTCAAGCTACTAGCAAAAAATTGCACGAGATCGACTAGGATGAAAAAGAGGAGAAAATGAAGAAATTGTCCATGAGAAGCTTTAAACTCGAGAAGAACCAAATAGAAGGTGAATCAAGAGTTTAGGACTGGGATATTGATTTTGCTGACTTCATCTTCTTTTTCAGATCTGGCTAATATTTTGATTTTGATTATTCTACATCTTGATGGTTACGACCTTTTGAAGCTCGCCAGAGGAGGTTACAGAAGATTCATATGGCTACCCCCCAAATTCTCTGTATTTTTTTAGAAGATGGAATGGAGAAGAGAAAGAAACGGGAGGGGAAAAATACAGATCTTGGGAATTAAGGGGAACGTGGGGTATATGGACTTTAATTAAGGAGTAAAAAACTGCCAATTAATTATGCCTCTAAATTAATTATGTTATTTAAATGATAATTTGGTATGCTGAAATATAACTAACTCAAACCTTAAATATTAAGGGTAATAAAGTTTCATATGTGGTATAGGAAGCTATGCATTATATGTGTGACAGTAAATAGGGTTTTGTGGGATTATACTGGGTAGTTGTTAGTAGCAGGTTAACAAAGTGTCCGTTTTTCGTTTCTTTAGATACCAATGTTGATAACATTCAAATAAGGGTTTTAAGTAACAATTCGTATTTTCTTCTTCTCTATGATGCAGAATTCAACTAATGAATGATCAAGCTTGAGAATTGAAGGGAAATTATGAGGGAACTAGTAATCCAATGTAAGGGCAAGAAGAAGAATATAGATGTACTTGTGTGATTTCTTATTTCTTAACAATGACGCTTTACAAGTATTTAAATGCTTGTACATTGTAATTTCACTGTAACTTACTGAGGAGCCAAAGTACAATAATTAACTCCTAACAAGCTGAACCATTATTAACTGAGATATACGAAAGACAGGATGAATATGCTTACACTTGAGGAAGTTGAAGCTTATAGCTGTTGAACAGATGTTGTTCCTAGTTTAGCAAAAAATGATATGGTCACAAATATTTAGAATAGAGTTTGTGAACAAAAGAAAGTTGTCTAAAATCTCCCACGTGAAATTGCCCATCGAATCTGTGGTACTCTGCCAATTACCTTATTCTTCGTTGATATCTTACCAAGTGAAATGTAACCCAGCACCTCTAAAGTAGAATCACCAGTCAAAATAAGGATACGAGTTTTGGGGGGAGGTTCACCAAAATAAGTTAACTGAATTGCAAAATGAGATGTGGTATTCTACCACCATTCATCTAGAATAAGATACTGAAACCAGTCAAAAACACATCAAATAAGCCTTGAGACGCCTGTTGAGGATCTCAGTTTGGCTTCAGACTAAGGATGATATTTTGAAGTATGTAGTTGCACTCCAAACACTCTTGCCAGATTGAGCAGATGAAAGTTGGATCTTTACCACTCACAGTAATAGCAAGCAGTCCTCATAGGTTAAAATTGGTGTCCAAGAATATTTGAGCTAGAGAGTGTGCTGTATATGGATGAGCAAGGAACAAGAAATGGCCATATTCGCTGAGCTTATCAACTATGACCCAAAGACATCATTCCCTGTAGACATTAGGAAATGTTTCTATGAAATCCATATTGATTTCAGACCAAACAGTATGAGAATAAAAAGGGGTTGCACAAACATTGGTTTTGCTGAGACATCGTAATTGTTTCTTTGACACTTGCAAATAAAGTTAACCACATCCTACTTACCTTACAGTAGAAATAAGACATGACCTTCCTAGTACTATATAGCAGTTCAAACATATCGGCAAAACAGCCGTAGAAATTTCAAAAACATCAAGGCCTCATGTAATTTCTTATATAGTCTGGCTGACTTGGATCTTTAAGAGCAATTTCAATAAAAGTACATATAACAATAGAATAATGATCTCCCAGGTCAGAGTCATTTTTAATATCTAGTGTACCAGTCAGGGGAACTTGGTTTGGGCTTGGCATCACGAAATGTCAGAAAAACGTGTGAAGACGTTCTAGGAAACTTCAAAACCTCATCTGATACCTTTTCTGATTTAGAAGCATACTCGTCCCAAACAATCGTCAGCTTTTCCAAAACTTGTGCATTCTTCAGAAAAAACTTTAGTAGTTCTATCTCGTTTTGTTGACCTTTGAAACTATTCAGCTGAATTTACTTTAGATGTCAGCTTCCAATTCACACTCCAGAATTCATCCTAGCAGACAGTTGAGAGTCAGAGGAGAAACCAGTAACCACTTGATCGAGAATAGTAAACATTCAGGGGCGGATCCACCTACCCACTTGTGGGTTCACGTGAACCCAGTAAATTTTATCTTAACAATGTAAATGTGTTCGAAAAATTTAGTAAATATCTATAAATGTTTAAATATGAACCCAGTTACTATTTAAAATTTACTCGAAATCATTGCCGGAACCATAAATACTAAATCCTGGATCAACCTCTGTAAACACTTATATTGAAACAACAACAAATATCAATAAGCAATCATTCAGCAGCGTAAGCAACCATTTTCCTCCATTACAAGTGAAAATGTCAAACAAGATTCACTTCCAAAATGTTTTGAGCCATATCCTTCTCTTTGGAATTTTTATTTTCCCTCTAGGCATCACAGATAAGTTCCAGTGATCTGTTCGTGTGTCAGAGTATGGTACTTACTACTCAAACCATGCCATCCATCTAACGAACATCTTGCTCATCTCAGGTCATCTAAGCCAGCAATCCCCTCATTAAACCAAGTGAATTTATACCAATGCTCCCTTTAGACCACATTGCTTGCGCATGACAACATTTGAAACACACATCTCCAGAGTTCTAGCTTCGAATTTAGTTCATTTCAGAATCTGTCAATTATGCATCTTTCTTTTACGAGGGAAATGAAATATGGGTAAGCTCCCTCTCCGGTAAACCTCAGCTTACAACCAAAGTTAGAGTATACAGTTGTTGGCAATTTTTTTTAAAAAGGTATCATTCAGGGCCACGTTTACAATTTCTCCTTCATTTATTAACTTAATGCTCCTTAAAGTTGTAGCATCATCTCAGTACTTCTTAAACTTTCCCAACAGGAATTCACGGTTCAAATCCATTTTTACCATTAAATTCTAGCAGCATACATGATTAAGTCAATGGCCTGAGTAAAAAATTCTAGCAGCCAATTCCCAAGGTGGATGTTAAAAGATAAAACTCTTGACTAGTCATGTCTACCTCTTTCATTATAGCATATTTATCATTTAGGCAAGAGGAATTTTGCTTGTTAGATTCTGCTTTTCTCGAATATGGATTCATAGTTTAGCATTGTTACAATGACATTGCAATTATCAGTGAACTTTTCCTTGGAAAGTTTAGTGCGTTTTCAAGCGTAAATTCACCACATTCAGTTATTGAAAAGTATCCTTTCATGTTAATCAACTTCTAGTTTTACAAAACTTACAAGTCCTTCCGACCAACTACCTTATAAAAGAAACAGAATTTTTACGCAGATTTCGGGAAAGGATGAAGAGCTTTACCTCGGACCACAATTTTTGAATTAGGAGAATATTTGAGCAATAACATCATGACTTGCATAACATCTTCATCAACTCCCACTTTCAATTTTAAGGACTTCAGCTTATAAAAGGAGACGCGAGAGAGTCTTCCTTTGTGATTTGCTTCATACAGACCCGGCAGCAACAAAGAGTAAGAAATAAGAATTTCTTTTCCCCCGATAACTAAGAAAGTAAGAAGTGGACAAGAAAAGTATTTTTTAAAATGAATACTTAGACAGTAAATATACTTTTAATAAGTAGTCAGACTGTATGTCAAAAAATATATAGTTAAGTATTACCTTGTATATCTTTTCAGTACTCCAATATTCCTTTTCCAGTTAAGCTAAGAGATAAGCTTACCGAAAAGGAAGCCTTGCATAGCTTCAAAACTGATGTAGAAGGAACCTCTTTGATCATCTTATGCACGAGTATACCAGTTTCTTCAAGTGAGCGGATCCTATACGATACGTATATCTTCTATTGAAAACAGATTCTCAAAGATTATATCCTTTGGCATTGGAGCTTTATATTTCAAGAACTTGAGATTCGGGCAACAAATTTTGACTTCACAATCGCCATACTCTCCACATTATAATAGTCAATTCCAAAAGTAACATAAATAAGAGATGTTGAAGCAATACCAAGTAGTGTCATGGCTCCTAAACTACTGTATGAGTCAAAACTTGACATGATGCAAAATGAGATCAGCGCATTTATTAGAGTTTATTTATGACCAATAAATGGCATGGCCATTTATTCACACGATTGTCGGGTGGTTAACCCATTTAACAACTGAGGCCGCGGCCTGGCCGTCCTCACGAGGACGTCCCCTCTATGTGGTCCCAACTCCTCGGCGCCAGCTAGCAGATCTCCTAGCTATAAATACTAAGAGAAAAAACCCTAATAAAGGGGGCTTCTTCTTTGTATCTACTCCTAAAAGAAGGAAGATTACTTCATTGTAAGGCTCTAACCCTCTCGATAGAGAGGCATACCAAACCAATATTATTAATAAAAGATCTTCATCATCCTCCATTTGCCTAATATCTACTATCTCTTATATTTATTTCTTTGGTCTTTGGATTTATTACGATCTGCTATGATTGGCCCTCCATTTATTTCGATTGTTTTATGTTTCCAAAGTAAATGAAAAATTTGAGCTAAACAATTTGGCGCGTTCTGTGGGTATTTCATAGCAGAATCACGTAGTTTATCCTAAGACCAAAAAAGGAAAATGAACAACCCAGCTCGAACTAGCAAAGGGAAGAAGAAGAAGAAGAAGAAGAAGAAGAAGAAGAAGAAGCAGATCCCCATCCCTATGAGGAAAATAGGCCTAAGGTACCTCACCCCCTTTCCACACGGGATCTTGTCAAAAGGGGGGGGGGGGACAACACGAAAGCATCTCTCTAGCCGAGATCTGTAATGGGGTGACCCACGCGTGCCGGTCAAAAAGGCCACAAGCATAAGATGGGCCATTTGTAAAACCAGAAGCAAATCCCAACCCCCAGCACGAAGCGGGTTATGTGGAAAAATCACAAAGGTTCGACTACGGTTGAACGGCAGTTCAGGCTATGCGCCTTCAGTTCAGGCTATGGGCCTTCAGTTCAGGCTATGGGCCTTCAGTTCAGGCTATGGCCTTCAATTCAGGCTATGCGCCTTCAGTTCAGGCTATGTGCCTTCAATTCAGGCTACACGCCTTCACCCAAAATGTTCAATTACGGTTGAATTGGGACTCTAGAGCGGCACTAGAGCCCGTCTCAATTTACACAGCCGCTCCCCTAACTACAGAAGACGACTCACCTTTAGAGACACGAGCCAAGCAGATGACGGTGGCTATTCTTCGAGGAGCCAGTCTCCCTGAATGAATGGCCTCAGCCATAAAATCTGGCCTCGGTTCTCGGCGGGGCTCACTAGGCCTCGTACCTTCAGTTGCAATTCCCTTGCCAGTAATCAATCGCCACCTCTTTCTCTCCGACGGCTCTTCTTCTTCAGAAGTCACCTCCGCTTGAGCGACTTCAGGTACCGACACAGGAATGGACTCATGCGCAGTTATTGGTACAGCCTCAGGTATCTCTACGAAAGCAACCCTGGGCACCGCCTCAGATGCAGCCACCGGCGTAACCCTTTGCTGAGAGGTCAAAAGGGCGCTATCTCTAGGCGAGCCTCCTACAAATATATCTCCCTTATCGGAGTCAGACTCTACACTAGACAGGCCAGCATCGGATTTCTTCTTCATCGCCTTTTCAGAAAGGCACTGACCTGGTAAACGAGAGTATATTGAATAAAAGGGTCTCCAAGCCCAAACAGAGCGAAAAAGAAAAACAGGAAAGGTTGTTACCAGTTGGGCCGTACAATCTACGAAACTCAGCCCAAGTGCGGCATTTTTTTGCATGCGGTATCAGCCCTTCCACCTACGACCTAATGTCGTCAACTGGACGAGGCGAGCGAATCACCACTACAAAAGGAAGGAAAGTAAGTCAGATTGATTGATCAGTCAAAACAAGCGTCACGAAATTACATGTAGAGATACTTACATCCCGTGTTCCACGTCTCTGGAAACCCTTCGGGATTGGACACCAGATGGCTTGTCCTAATGTAAAAGAATTTACGCCAGAAGTTGCGGTTAGCTTTGTCGTTAGCCCTCACCAAAAAGCTATTCTTACCACGGCTCCTCAATTGGAGCATAGTACCTCTCATATAGCCAGGGCTGAACATCTGTGGCAGGTGATGAACAGAAATGACGGTCCCGGCCTCGCCCGCAAGCGTGGTAAGAATTCGACACACTTTTAGGGCATAAGCTGTGAGCTGAGCCGGGCACACATGATAAAAGTGGCAAAGCTCTTCCTCTAGAGGGTTAAGAGAAAAGCTATATCCTATCCTAAGCGTGTATTCATAGAATATATAGAACCCGGGCCTATGCACATTGGCATAGTCCGTCTCGGCTGGAGCCGTTTCAATATGATCGAGGATGTTGTACGTAGTTCTGATGGCATCTAGGTGAGGCTGCAGTAACTCACTATGCTCCAGGGATAAGAGGGGCATGTCGAGTTGAAGTCTTTTCGAACACTCAGGTCCTTCGAAAGAACATTATCCACCGTTAAAGGAACGAGGGTTTTCTCCACTTCTTTCCCTTCACCATTGGAAGAAGGCGGAGCCCTAGAAGGAGCGTTGTCCTTGGTCCTTTTGCTTTCTTGACGATGCTTCACAATTATATGATTTATAAGAAAAGGTGTTAATAATAAAAGATACGATCCTTAGAAATGGTAGTTCTCTAACGATGCAACGATTACGAGAAAGAAAGACGAAGAAAGAGACAAAGGAAAACTTTCTAAAGGTTCGAAAGATGAATCCCATCGAACCACCCCTCTATTTATAGGAATAAGGTGCGCGGAAATCGAAGAGGCACAATTCTGAAACTGATGTGGGAAACCAAAACATCAAGTCATGCTCTGAACAGTCTCGTGAACAAGTATAATGATGATGCATGTGACCAGTGATGTCACTCTAAAAAAGGGGATCGCATGTCAACGGCTCAACAAATATTATCCACGCTCATG
The DNA here is from genome assembly GCA_034376525.1 of Nicotiana benthamiana. Lineage (NCBI taxonomy): Eukaryota > Viridiplantae > Streptophyta > Magnoliopsida > Solanales > Solanaceae > Nicotiana > Nicotiana benthamiana. The sequence goes on from CM067323.1 coordinate 60,706,303, forward strand.
CTCTTTGAAAGAGGTGCCCATGGGTGCAGCCAAATTTCCGTAAAAGCGATTCGTGCATGTCCCTCCATTGAAGACGGTCATCGAGTACGTCTCCAACGAACGGAGGGACTAACTGTATAGGGTAAAATTTATCTCGTAACGCTCCCACGCCGAGTGGGCACGTCCCTTACGATAAGGCGTCCCAAGTAAGGGCACGACCCAAGTTGATAAAGAAGAAGCGACATCGTTTAAGTGCCTACCTTTTTTACTGAGTGGAAGCCACCAACTTTGGACTTTTTGATTATTTCGAGGGAGGTCTCCTACTATATAAAGGAGACTTCACATTGTAATAGGCATCATTATGATTCTCATAATACAACTTCTATCTCTATCTCTATCTTTTTCTTGGTTTTCCAACTATTATTTCTCTCTTAAGCTAAGTCCATTTTTCTTCACACTTTCAGATCTACAATAATCTTAAAACAATAATCATCTCTATGGCTCATTATATTTGATTGCAATTTACCCTTATATATTTTCGATTATTTTTAATTTTATAAAGTACAAATATAATTTTTGAGCTAAACATTAATGTCTCTTTATCGTGTGTATGCTTACAAGGAGATTAGTTCAAATTATTTTAGGACACTGTCCATTTGAGGAGGTTAACTTTTCGCCCATCTCCTGCATGTTTTTTTGTGTCGGGATGCAGTCTTTACTTACTGGTACGAGTTAGTACAATCCGCGGCCTGAAACCCTTTTTTTTTCCTTCAAAATATGAACATTTGCGAGGCTCTACAAAAAAGCAAAATAGTACTGATAAAATTGTAGACATCAAAGTGTTTCTCTCAACAGTATATCTCCATCCTGTTTAGTGTTAAAAGTATTCACATTCTTTATTATAGGAATGAAACGAAGAAGAATAGTAATGTCTGCATCAACTGAGATATGAAAATGATACTAGTATCAACAACAACAACAACCCAGTATAATACCACTTAGTGGGGTCTGGGGAGGTAGTATGTACGCTTAGAGAGGCTGTTTCCAAATAGACCCCATGCATCCTTCCCTCCAAAAATTTCTCACCTTGCTCGTGGGGAGGCTCGAAGTCACAACCTCTCGGTTGGAAGTGGAGATTATCAATGACCCTAAATTGAAATCATTAGGTTAGTGCCCAATATTATTTTAAATTTAAAACTATATAATTAGGTTGATAAACAAGGAATGTTTTCAATGGAGGCCGGAAATTAGTGAAGCTTCAACTTTGCGACAAAATATTTATGGTAATATCTACAGAGTAAAAGCAACAATATTTGAATCGCCAATATTATCAAAGCAGCTTCTTTCATGTGGTTAAAAAAGGTAAGTTATTAAAACTGTTGCTTAACAAACTAAATACTAACAGAGGAAACAAGAGTACTCATTTTACCATAGTTAAGTATTCAAAAAATTGAGGTGAAAAAACTAAAAACATGAATTAACTAACCATGGTTGAATGATAAAAGTGTATGTAAAAGCAACGTGTCGTGTTATCATTGGTTCAGGATAAACTGTAACTTTCTGCAATAGCAGAGAAGGAAGCTTCACTGCATGTTCCGTTGACCCCTAAAAATGGAATTTGTGTTTGACAGTCTGCATATAATCTCCTTCCATTCATAACAAAGTTTTCTTTAAGGACTGGAGACGTTTCTTGAGTTTCAAAAAAATTTCAAGAGGCAACCTTCACTTATACTGTAAAACCACTTTTCCTTGACTAGAACATGTTTTCTTTTTTATCTTCCTTTTCTTTGGTGCTATTTTGTACGATTTCTTTCTTAGCATTGTAATTTGGTGTGTGTGTGTGTGTGGGGGTAGAGAGAGAGGTCAAAGAGAGAAGCGTGAAATGCAAAATCATTTTTCTTAAAACCCTGCAAAGAGCTGTGGTTTTTCATATTGTTTCGTCTGTGTTTTGATTCTTTTCTACATGTTCATTTGTATTTCGAGAAAACCAAAAAGGTAGTGCAACTTGAAAGCAAAGTTGGAAGAGACAATACTTTACAAATTGCAGAGTCTGAAATAGTTTGGTTAAAAAGGGGCTTGGTTTACATTTTATTCCTCTGTCCATGTTTGGTTGCACCAGCATTTAAATGTATCGAATGACTGAATGTTGAGACCAAAAAAAAAAAGAATGTTGAAACTAATATCAGTAACTTGCTCTCACTGAAATGATCCTTTATTTTCTTTATTTCATATTCAGTAGTAGTGTATTCTTGTCCTGTGCAACTTTTGCTTCGTCATTCGTGTACTTGTACATTTTGAGAAATTAAGATGATAATTTTTCTTTTGATAATTTAATGTTGTATGTGCATTTTGGTGTTTAATTTCCTGACTTTACTAGCAATCGTGATTCGTCGCAATGGCAGACCTGAGTAGTATTTCTGCTATTCTTTAGTTTGATCTGTTGTCATATGAGCCAGAAGGAAGATTTCTGGAGGTATTCTGATTTAGAGAGAAATGGGTTCGGAAAAACACTTTGAGATAACTTAAAACTTGATCTGTACTGAAGATGAGAAAGGTATTTCGAGCTCGACATCTGCGACAAGTTTGTTTGCTTAGTAGCCATATGACCAGCCTTTTGCTGATCATTTGATGATGCTTTGTATGTGGCGGTCTCTTTGTCTTGAATCTCATGATTGGTATTTTGCTGCTAGTTTTTCTACTGTAAACTTTGAGTAAAATATTACTGCATGAAATATCAAACGGGTTTTCCTTCATAAACTTGAAATTTAGTGATGCCTTGTTGAGAATGTTGTAGTACTCTCCTAGGCTATTTTTCTGATAACTACTGTTTTGATCTATTGTTATGAAACTTTTGATGAACTTTTTGTCTGTGTATGGTTTTGTGGGTCTTGACAACCTCTACTTTCCATGTTAGGAAGATCAAAGAACTGCAATTCTGCAAACATGCGATACCACGTCGCAAGGGCATCTGAATTCCTGGTGATTACAGGGATTGGTATTGATGAACTGAAGATCACAAAAAAGGCACTAGTATGGCCATTGCAGAAATGTCGGGTCATTGATGTTACTCCTGTGAACTATACTTTTGAGGTCAATGCTATGAGTGCTGAGAAGCTGCCCTTCCTTCTCCCTGCTGTTTTCACTATAGGTCCGTGCGTAAATGACCCTGAGGGACTTGTCAAATATGCTAAACTTCTTTCCCACCATCAACGTGATTCACATGATGTGAAGGATCTTGTTCAAGGTGTCATCGAGGGAGAGACTCGTGTTTTGGCTGCTTCCATGACCATGGAGGAAATCTTTAAAGGCACAAAAGATTTCAAGAAGGAGGTGTTTGACAAAGTTCAGCTTGAGCTCAACCAGTTTGGCTTGCTGATTTATAATGCTAACATTAAGCAACTGGTTGATGTTGAAGGCCACGAATACTTCTCTTACTTGGGGCAGAAAACCCAAATGGAAGCTGCAAACCAAGCAAAAATTGATGTTGCTGAGGCCAAAATGAAGGGTGAGATAGGAGCTAAGGAGCGACTAGGTCTCACACGTCAAAATGCAGCCAAGATTGATGCTGAGACAAAGGTCATATCCACACAAAGGGATGGTGTCGGAAAGAAAGAGGAGGTTAAAGTCAGGACTGATGTTAAGATCTATGAAAGTCAGAGAGAAGCTGAGGTGGCTGAGGCAAATTCTGTCCTGGCAACCAAGAAGGCTCGGTGGTCTCAGCAGACAAAAATGGCTGAGATCGAAGCCCAGAAAGCTGTGGCGCTTCGAGAGGCTGAATTACAGCAAGAAGTTGAGAGGAAGAATGCATTGACTAAGACAGAGAACCTCAAAGCACAACACCTCAGTAAGGCTACTGTTGACTATGAGATTAAGGCAAGTTGCTCTTTCCTAATACCTTTCTTTTGAGTTCATTTTCTGCCTCTTTTAAAAAACTTTTGGAGTTGACTTTTTTTCTTTGCTGGTCTACCAAGAGTAAGTTAGATTGCTTATATTTCTTGTGATTTTATCAAGGTACAACAACAACAACTACCCAATATAGTCCCACAAGGTGGGGTCTGGGGAGGATAATATGTAGACATGACTTACCCCTACCCGAAAGGGCAGAGAGACTGTTTCCAATCGACCTTCGGCTCAGGGAAGGAAGGGAAAACAAACAAAAACAAAAGAGCATTAGTAACTCCAGCAGAAATCGTCCAAATAGTTATTTAAACATAAGAACCATAAGTAAAATGGCATACAATAATATCAAACATTAACTACTATAAATAATTACCATAAGGAGGATACAATCCAATTCACAAATCATCTATGGAAACATTGTCAAGCCCTCACCCAATCCCGGGAAAGGCGTACGTAAAATTCTAGGAGCCTCTATCCTACAATCCTGATACTAGATCTCCACACTTTTCTATCAAGGTCCATGTCCTCGGAAATCCGCATTCTAGCCATGTCATGCGTAATCACCTCTCCCCAATACCTCTTATGCCTCCCTCGGCCTCGCCTCACGCCGACCACCGCCAGTCGCTCACAACTCCTCATCGGGGCGTCAGGACTTCTCCTCCGCACATGCCCGAACCACCTGAGCCTCGCTTCACGCATCTTCTCATCCACCGGGGCCACCCCCACCTTCTCTCTAATAACTTCATTCTTAATCTCATCTAACCTGGTGAGCCCCCACATCCACCTGAGCATCCTCATCTCCGCAACCTTCATTCTCTGAACATGAGAGTTCTTCACCGGCCAGCACTCCGCCCCATACAACATGACAGGTCTAATCACAGCTCTATAAAATTTCTCCTTGAGTTTTTATGGCACTTTCTTGCCACACAAGACTCCTGATGCAAGCTTCTACTTCGATCACCCCGCTCCTATACGATGAGTGACATCCCCGTCATTCTCTCTGTCCCCCTGAATCACTGACCCAAGATATCTGAAACTGTTCTTCTTGGCGATGACCTGAGATCCAATGTTCACGTCCCTGCCTACTTCACTCGGCTCGGTGCTAAACTTGCACTGCAGGTATTCAGTCTTAGATATGCTTATTTTGAAACCCTTGGACTCGAGAGTGTGTCTCTGTACCTCTAGCCTCTCATTCACACCAATCCTCGTCTCGTCTATCAATACTATGTCATCAGCAAATAGCATACACCAAGGCACATCCCCTTAAATATGTCGGGTTAGAGCATCCATCACCAAGGCAAACAAGAGAGGGCTAAGCACCGATCCTTGATGGAGCCCCATATCCATCGGAAAATGGTCTGAGTCACCACCCACCGTCCTAATCCTAGTCTTAGCTCCATCGTGCATGTCCTTGATTACTCTGATGTAGGATTCCGGCACGCTCTTCGCCTCCAGGCACCTCCCTTTGGACCTTGTCGTACGCCTTCTCCGAATCGATAAACACCATGTGCAGGTCCTTATTTTTATCCCTGAACTGTTCCACCAATCTCCTGACAAGGTGGATAGCTTCTGTAGTGGAGCGACCCGGTATGAAACCGAATTGGTTCACTGATATAGATGTCATCTCCCTCACCCTTGCCTCGATCACCCGCTCCCAGACCTTCATGGTGTGACTTATTAATTTGATACCCCTATAGTTGTTGCAACACTGGATATCCCCTTTGTTCTTGTACAAGGGCACCACCGTACTCTACCTCCACTCCTCCGGCATCCTTTTGCTCCTGAAGATCACATTGAACAACCTGGAGAGCCGCTCCACTCCTGACCTACCCATGCATTTCCATATATCCACCAGGATATCGTGAGGCCCGGAAATCAGTATAATGTGATGACTTCAAGTTTAACTGTTATGCGAGTTTGCTAATGTCGGCAATTACATTCTTTCATTGGAGACTTTATCCAATAGCTATATTTTGTGTGGACTATAAAGAAGTGGCTCTTCTCCCTTTGTCTATTTTTAGTTGCAAATCTAATACTCTATGCAGTCATATGAATCCATCCTTTATTCATCATGCTAGTACTCATCAAAGTTTTTCATGTAAACACTTATTCAGGTGCAAGAGGCCAACTCGGTGCTGTACAAAAAGCAGAAGGAAGCAGAAGCAGAGCTTTATGAAAAGAAAAAAGCTGCAGAGGCTAAGAAATTAGCAGCAGATGCTCAGATGTATGCCGTTCAACTAGCTGCTGATGGTGCACTCTACGCTAGGAAGAAAGAGGCTGAAGGACTGGTCGCTACTGCAGAAGCACAGGGAGTCTATGTCCGCAATCTGCTATCATCCTTGGGAGGTAACTACAATGCCTTGCGAGACTTTCTGATGATCGATGGAGGAATGTATAAAGACATTGCCAAAATCAATGCTGAAGGGATCAAGGGACTTCAGCCAAAGATCAGCATCTGGACTAATGGTGCCAGTAGTGGGCAGATGGTAGATGGAACAAGTAGTGGACAAGCTGGATTGCAAGAGTTGGCCTCCTTTACTTGAGACTGTGCATGAGCAAACTGGAATGTTGCCACCAGCATGGATAGGAAGCCTCTCTGCTTCTGCTGCTGATCCAGCTACATCCAACCAATCTGCATAGGAAATCTTATAGAACTATCTAGTATGGGACTCCAACTACCAATAAGCTGACATGACTAAACTTTGCACTGAACTATTTTAGAAATAGTTTTAGTAGTATATTAGGCTTTTGGTCTCTGCATGCTTGCAATGCTTTATGACAGACAGATTAGTATTTTGTTGATGTTATAGAAGACTGATTGTTGAAATTTATGGGTGTGACGACTCTGTGATGAGTTAGGCGGCTAAATCTTCAGTATTAGAGATATTCTTCCTCTAACAGGCACCTTTACGGAAGGAATATTCTTCACGGAATGTTTTTGTTATGGGTGTATATATAATTCATTACTAACCTAGTTTGTTTAACAACAGAGGCATTTATTTAGACTAATAGCCCGTTTGGCCAGCTTATTTTGAGAAATATATTTTTTTTAAAAGCGCTTTTCTCAAAAGTACTTTTGGTGAGAAGTAGTTTGTGTTTGACTAATTAGTTTGAAAAGCAATTCTGAGCAGCAACTAGTGTTTCGCCAAACTTTAAAAAACTGCTTCTAAGTGTATTTTTCAAAAAAGTGCTTCCCAAAAAAGTGCTTTTGGAGATAAGCTACTTTTTTCTGCTTCTCCAAAACTGCTTCTACTTCTCCTCGAAAGCATTTATTTTCCTTCCACAAGCTTGGCCAAACACCTTTCGACCAAAAGTGCTTTTGACAAAAAAAAGAAGCAATTTTGGCAAAAAATAAGCTTGGCCAAACATGCAATAAGAGTGTGTTTGGTATGAAAGAAAATATTTTCCGAAAAATATTTTTCAATTTTTTTGGTTGGTTTGGAAAATATTTTCCTTTTCAATTCATTTTTCTCCAAGGGATAACATTTTCCAAACCTCCTTCTCAACCTTTCCCACCCTCACCAACCCACCACACCCCCTCTCCAAAAAAAGTTTTTTTCCCTAGTTTTTCCGTTACCACCCATCCTACTACACCTCCATCCCTCATGCCCCCGGCTTAATTTTTTTTTTTTTTGCAATTTTAAATTTTTATTTTTTTCTGCACAACTCACCCAACCCCCTCCCCCCAAAACTGCTCCACCCCTAATTTTTTTTTTTACTTTTTTTTATAGTTTAAATTTCTATTTTTTTTATTTTACTGCCCCCAGCCCCGCCCCCTCCCCTGACCCCTACCCACCGAAAAAAAATATTTAAAATATATTTTTCAGTTTTAATTTTACTATTTATCGGTTTGAAGGCTAAAATTTTAAAAGTTTCAAAATTATGAGTTCAGAGATTTATGTATTTGAAAGTTTATGGAATTAAAATTATAAAGTTTACGGGTTCGAATTTCGCAGTTTTGAATGTAGCGATTCGAAAGTTTATGAAATTTGTGAGTCCGGAAGGTTGTTGGTTCGAAAGTTTATGGCGAGAAATTTAAAAATAGCCAGATTTACCACTGGCCGTTGAAAAATAACCAAGTTTCAAAAGTCATCGAAATTTAGCCACTTTAAATCTGAGCGAAAACACTGTTCAAAATCCGAAAAAATACGCCCGCAAATTTTGCGGGAGTTCCAGCATAAGTATGCTTGAACTACCGTAAATTTTACGGGAGCTCCAGGATAACTATGCTAGAACTCCCATAAATTTTACGGGAGTTCCAGCAAGTATAATTGTCCAGTATAATATACTGGAGTTTGCAACACTGGTGCTCCAGTCTCCCGTAAATTTTACAGGAGTTAGCAAAGTATACCGGTCCAGTATAATATGCTGGAGTTCGTACACAAATGCACCAAAACTCCCGTATATTTTACTGGACCAGTCCCTGTTGCAGCAAAATAGTGGCTATTTTTCATTGACTTGGTAAACGGTGATAATTTTTTATTGACTAGTATAAAAACTGGCTATACCATGATATTTTAACAAGTTTATGGCTATTTAAATTATTTACGAATATTCTTGAGAAGTCATTTTCCTTAATTTGCATACTAAACATTGGAAAATAAATAAGATTACTACTTGTTTTCCAATAAAATATTTTCTTAGAAAATATTTTCCACAAAAAATATTTTTCGTTATATCAAACACACTCTAAATTATAACGTAAAAGATGAAAAAGAACTTACAATTATGATTTTTTTTTGATATTTTGAAGTATTTTAATATTTTATGATTTCGATTAGATATAATTTGCATATAACTTATCCAAGACTTTATTTTAGTGAAACTTTTTACATGAGCGAGAAATATAGCAAACACTTTTACGTCGTAACCATGTTAGCTTGATGATTTGTTATTGAAGCATAAGGATTAGGTTTGTATTTCAACCTTGAAATTCATTTCCTTTTGTGGATTATCTAATTTATCCACTATGCAACTAAAATGGAATAATTCCTTTTTTTTTTTGCTATTACTATTTATAGAATTACATTCTATGTCCGTTTGCCCAATTTCAAAACAAAAAATTGCTCATATTTTAGAACTTTACTTGGCATAACCCATTTTCATTGATTAACCTATCCTCCTTTATCCTTTTTTAGTATTTCTTCGGCTTTTCACCAAAACTTATATCCAAATGCTTCTTCCTCTTTTAGCTGCAACAGTCATTCTCTTATTCAACCTAACAGGAAGACCTTTTCCATTACTGTAATAAACATCTTCTCAAGGAGACTAGATCGCTATTTCTATTTGGAGTCCTTTTTTTTTGTGCAATGTGAATTTTTTAAAGATAAAATACGTTTATCCTTCATTAATAATTTTTGTTTCTTCTCAAATTGGTCTTTCAAAGAAATGCACATGCGATACATATCCTTTTTGAGTTTTGCTCTACACGATTCATCTTTATATTGATTTAATATGGCTAAATTCCTACATAGTTTCTGAAACATGACATGAACTATCAGATAAGACACTTTCACTTTCGTAGTGATTATTTAGCATCCTCCATTTTTTCCTTCAATTTTCAATTATAGGTCAACGATGAAGTCAATGGAGGTATCGGAGAAAAAAATAGAGGTCTTGTGTTGTATTCAGATAATTTTCAAGTTCTTGAGATGTTCCAGTTTTATCTTCTTTTATAAAATAGTTCCATCTCCATTTTCTCTCTTCTTTAATTTTTAGATCTAACTTCCTTTGAAAAACTCTCTTTTGATATTTTGATACTGAAATTGAGGTGTAACATTAAACATAAAATGTACTATTTATACACACTTATACATTAGTGTATAACTGTAATAAATGTGTATAATTATATATAAATGTATATATATGTTCATAACATCACTTATATTCTTTTCTCTTATTCTTTTGATATACATTATTATATATTCCATATACAAGTTTATATATAGTTATACATCATTTTACATGTACTGCATATGTATAATCAAATTAATTTTTATTCATGTTTTCTTCTTTTTTTTTTAGAATAATTCATGTATAAATCTACTTTCCTTGTTGATTCTTCGCCAAATCACGAACTTGGAGCAATTGTTTCTAAATTTTACCATATAAGTAGAATCAATGAAAAATTGGGGGATAAATTACAGCAGTAAAAATAAATTTGGGGAGAAATTATACGACAGAAGAATTAGAAAATCTCATGACTTCATCTAAATAAGATAATTTTCCTGATTAAACTCTGTTGCCAAATACAAAAAGCTAGAAAATACTCTTTTTTCAAATATTAGCCGAATATTTGTGGGCTACATATTCATAAAGTTATGACATGAGAAATTTAAAATTAGTCAGATTTACCATTGGTCATTGAAAAATAGCCAACTTTCAAAAGTCATCGAAATTTAGCTACTTTAAATCTGAGCGAAAACACTATTCAAAATCCGGAAAAATACGCTCGCAAATTTACGGGAGTTCCAGCAAGTATAATTATCTAATATAATATACTGGAGTTTGGAGCACTGGTGCTCCAGTCTCCCGTAAATTTTACGGGCGTTCCAGCAAGTATAATTGTCCAGTATAATATACTGGAGTTTTGAGCATTGGTGCTCCAATCTCCCATAAATTTTACAGGAGTTAGCAAAGTAAACCGGTCCAGTATAATATACTGAGTTCGTACACAAATGTACCAGAACTCCCGTATATTATACTGAATCGGTCCCTGTGCAGCAAAATAGTGGCTATTTTTAAATGACTTGATAAATGCTGGCTATTTTTTATTGATCAGTGTAAAAACTGACTATACCATGATATTTTAATAGTTATGATTGTATTCTTATGTTGCAAGTTAGATATGTGAGTTTTATTAAATCTTTTTACTAAATATTCAAATATAACAAGTCTTTTTTTGTATGTCGTCGTTTCGCCCTTTCTATTGCCTTCTGTTTTCCGACATTTTGACTTGCTTTCGGGGACTGATAAAAACACAAACAAGTTTAGTTATTCAGTTTCTCTCTACAATGGCACGGAAGTCTGAGAAATTCTTGGAGCTTTATGGTAAAATTCTCAGTTCCATTCCCAAAAATTATTTTTCCGTTTTGTTTTGAACTTGTAATGTATTCTTGAAATCAAGTAGTAAGCCTATTGAAACGATCTTCTTTATAGGCTACGATTTGGTATTGGGATCAATTGCTGAATTCTACGTGTTCATGGTACCTTACACTAAGGTAGAAGAAAGTTTCAATGTCCAGGTACTACCATTTTAGTCTCGATTCATTTACCGGTGATTCATATTATTTAGATGAATTGGATTACTGCTATTTCTCTTTAAAATCACAAGATTGCGTAATTTTGGTTACTTTTGGTAAATTCCTTGTGTATTATAATGGTTTTAATTAGGAGGTAAACGGACAGAAGAATGTATGAAGGCTAGACAAGAGGGGTTTGCTCTGATGGTAAGCAACCCCCACTTCTAACCGAGAGGTTGTGAGTTCGAGTCTCCCCAAGAGCAAAGGTGGGTAGTTCTTGGAGGGAAGGATGCCGGGGTCTGTGGGTAGGGCTAAGGTCTGCGTACATACTTTTTTTGAAGGCTATCTTATATCGTAGAACTGCATAGTTTGGAGGCTGTATTTTAATTCTTTTCTTCACCGTGCTTTGCTGACTATGCTCCCCTATTTTGTTTTCCTTTTTCTGCTAAAAAGTGTTGTACCGTCAAGTGGTGCTAACATTTTCTCCTTCTTTGGTTAGGCTATGCATGATATTTTGTACCACAGGCATCAGATAGAGAAGGTAATGATATTCTATATTCCTATTTTCCCCCTTTAATTTTATCACTCACACTTCTGGTGAATTTCCTATTCTCATTGGGTTTTTCTTTTTCTTCCCTATCTTTGTTCTGCACCCTTAGTACGATCATCTGGAGTTCCCTGGAGTTGTACCTCGCACATTTGTCGGCAAGTTTTCTACTTCAGCTAAGCTTATCAAGAGATTATGGTTCTTATTTGTACCATGTGATGATTTGGCATGAACGTCCAATTTGAAATAGTTATCGAAAAAGAAAAAAAGATGGCCAACTTGAATTGTCAAATAACTGCAAAAGATTTTTAGCTTGTTGCTTGTAGATGCTCCTAATGTATTGCTAGACTAGAGATGATAAATAACATTTTAAGCTTTTAGATTGCCTAGTCGTTAAACACTTTACGTAGCCTGTTCAAGTCCTCCTATCAGTAACACACTTGTGCAGATATTGTATGTGGGTTTTCTTATGATCTAGAAGATCCCACCCCGATCCTTACCTCATGAGCTAGCTTTGGGTTGAGTTACCCAAGGTCCATTTTCTTATACATATAATTGCACATTACCTTGTCATGAAAATAAGAAGAAAAGAACAGGTGCTGATCCAGTTATTCCTTTGCTTGGGTAGTAGATGAACTTGGATAAACTCAAGGCACGATACATGAGGCAACAGATTTATCTATCAGAAGGAATATGTGTAAAATATATAGAGTGTCTAGTCTTAGATGCACATTTATATTTCTAATACCATTTTAGTCAGTTAAAGCACAGTCCAGTCTTCAGGTTTATTTGCGCTCATTGTCTCCAAAATTTAACTTCTTTTTCTGCAAATTCCATCTATATTGCAGGGGCTTTTCTTGTATCTATTTTGGCATCTCCAGCTGTTCTCTTAATGAATTTGCTACACTTGCCAAAGCTGTATAGTCTCTATGCAGGTATGGTATTGTGAGGGAACATTTGTGTGGTTCGAGATTATAATTGAAGCTTGAATCTAATTTGAAGGTGTCTGGTAGTCTAAAACATGATGAGGTTTGACTCGTCGAAGCGTGATTTTTACGTATGAGCTTTTGACCGTGTCTGTTTCCGTGAATGTCTTTTTCATCACTTAAAACTCAAAAACATCTCTGTTTTAACTTGGCATACATAAATACCAGAAGAAATTTCACATTACATCCTACAATTTTTCAATAACATATTGGTGATCTCCAACTCATACTCACATTGCCTTGGTTTGGATGCAAACAACAACAACAACAACCCAGTGTAATCCCACTTAGTGAGTTCTGGGGAGGATAGTGTGTACGCAGACCTTACCCCTACCCTAGGGTAGAGAGGCTGTTTCCAAATAAACCATCGGCATCCTTCCTTCCAAGAACTTCCCACCTTGCTCTTGGGGAGATCCGAACTCACAACCTTTTGGTTGGAAGTGGAGGTTGCTTACCATTTGAGCAACCCCTCTTGTCTTCTGCTTTGGTTTGGATGCCAAATGTAAACATATGTTGCAATCTTATTCTTTACCATCTTCTTGGATGTCACCTTTTACACAACGTAACTTACTCATAGCAATTAGCAGGTTACGAGTACAAGTTAGCTGGGGTGTTGCTTTGTGGGAGGAGGTTGGTGATATAAGCTGGAACTGTGAATAAATGAACCGTAGTTATCTAAAAAGCTGGACTTGATGCTAACGTAATTAGCTGCTTATTGTTAAACTCAATGGTTCTCAACAACAACAACAACAACAACAATTACTACTACCCAGTATAGTCCCACAAAGTGGGGTCTAGGGAGGGTAATACGTACACAGGCCTTACCCCTACCCGAAAGGACAGAGAGGCTGTTTCCAATCGACCCTCGGCTCAGGAAAATGAAAAGAAAAGAAAAATAAAAGAGCATTAGTAACTCCAGCAGAAATCGCAAAATAAATTATCTAAACATAGACCATAAATTAAATGGCATGCAATAATATCGACCAGTAACTACCCTAAGGGGGCACAATACAATACGCAAGTCATCTATGGAGAGCCCTACCAAACCTCACCTAGCCCCTACCAAACCCCACCTAGAAGCCCCTATCCTACAACCCTGATACTAGAACTCCAGACTCTCCTATCAAGGGCCATGTCCTCGAAAATCTGCATTCTTGCCATGTCCTGCCTAATCACCTCTCCCCAATACTTGTTAGGCCTCCCTCTGCCTCGACTCGAGCCAACCACCGCCAGCCGCTCACAACTCCTCATCGGGGCATTAGGGCTTCTCCCCCGCACATGCCCAAACCACCTGAACCTCTCTTCCCGCATCTTCTCATCCAATGGGGCCACCCCACCTTCTCCCGAATAACTTCATTCTTAATCTTATCTAACCTGGTGAGCCCGCACATTCATCTGAGCATCCTCATCTCCGCAACCTTTATTCTCTGAACATGGGAGTTCTTCACCGGCCGGCACTCTGACCCATAAAACATGGCAGGTCTAACCACAGCCCTATAAAACTTCCCCTTGAGTTTCTGTGGCACTCTCTTGTCACACAAGACTCCTGATGCAAGCCTCCATTTCATCCTCCCTGCCCCTATACGATGAGTGACATCCTTGTCGATCTCTCCGTCTTCCTGAATCACCGACCTAAGATATTTGAAACTGTCCCTCTTGGAGATGACCTGAGATCCAAGCTTTACGTTCCTGCCTACTTCGCTCGACTCGGCGCTAATCTTGCACTCCAGGTATTCTGTCTTAGACCTGCTTAGTTTGAAACCCTTAGACTCGAGATTCTGTCTCCAGACCTCCAGCCTCTCGTTAACACCCACCCTCGTCTCGTCTATCAAGACTATGTCATCAACAAATAGCATACACCATGGCACATCCCCTTGAATATGGCGTGTTAATGCATCCATCACCAAGTTAAATAAGGAAGGGCTAAGCGCAGATCCGTGATGAAGCCCCATAACCACCGGGAAATGGTCTTAAACTCATTGGTTCTCGTGTAGTCGTATTTTGATACAAGTAGAAAATGTCAAGTTTAATGAATGACTTTGTTAGAGGAAGTAAGCACTAATAACCTGAGAAATGAGATCACTAATGCGTTTAAGGTAAAATGGCAACAGTGATTTGAGTTATTGCTGGTAACTTAATCTACTAATATCCAATAAATAGGCACGTGTATATTCATTTTCCCGGCATTTGATATACACTGGTACAATGGTCATATGATTGAACATGTTATATTACTAGTTAATAGTCTGGTAGAAGTTTTAAATGGAACAGGGCTTGCACAAGTCTTGGCTGCTGTAAAAAGATCTCATGTCTGCTTTCCTTTCTTGGATTCATATGAGCAACGAAACAGAATAAATAATTAGGATGACATGTTTTCAGTTTAAATTTACAACATTTAAGCTGGAAAGAGACACTTTCATATGAACATTGAATGGTGTTAATTCTCTGTGAGTGCTTTGTTTATTTGACCATTAATTTCTGTTTATAGTGAAGCCTAAAAGCATCTGACGTGTTATTCCGTTATCTGCTGTGTGATTTTTGTAGTGACTGACTCCGAGTTTGTTTGTGTAGTACGACTGGTATTGGGTGGTATCGTTCTGTCTACGTTGCGATTCTTTCGCATTCAGGTATCCAATTGTATACAAAGAATATAGTGAATTGCTTTTCTATTGGAACTCTATCCATCAACTTTGACATGTTTTCAGATAGGTGTTGGGCTGAAGTATTTTGGTCTCTTATGAATCTTGCGTTTGTTTGTGATAAGTATGAAATTTCATTAAACTGCACCAGGAAAGTGCGGAAATATCTTCAGCAAAAGGATCTTAGCTCCGCTCTAAAACTTTAGGGAATCTATGAAGTCCAGAAAAATGTTAGCATCGTTTACAAAAGACATGTTGCACGATAAATTCAGAGTCTCTACAGTATCTAATATGTATGTCCAGGATCCATCTGATCAAATGTAGCAATATTTTTTTTTGTATTTTTTTTTCCAGCATTATTTAAATTTGTTTTAAGTTATATTCCCTATGTTCTGTTTTATATGACACTAGCACTATCTGGGAGTCAAACAATTTTTCATACATTTTTAATGTATTTCGAACTTGGTGTTTGTGCTGGTGGAAGGTACCAGGTGGAATACATGTTGGTCTGGACACCGCTGTCATAAAAAAAATATTGTGACATAGTACTTCGGTAGTTTCAGAATGTAATTTCTTTTGACAAAGGGAATTGTGTTTTTAATTGAGAAAATCGAATGGTTTGACTCCCGTACTCCGAAACTTGCCCCTTTTTTGAGCTGGAGAAGTAAAAGGTGCCAGCTAATGATATGATGTTAAATTGGTTCTGCAGATCAAGAAGAAGTTTGGATCTCAAGTTGAAGCATTCTTTGTTATCCTGACAGCATCACAGTTTCATTTGCTGTTCTATTGCACCCGTCCTCTTCCAAATATACTGGCATTTTCTTCAGGTAAGTATTGGTAAATTCATATTTTTCATTACTAAGTAGCTAACTATTTCTCCATTCGAATTGAATGTTATCTTTCTTTTTGATCAATTCCAAATTTATGACCATACTTCCTGAAAAAAAAACTAGTAAGCTGCTGCTAGATAATAGAAGGGGACCTACTTCTACACTTATTTATAACCTTTCCTCTTCAGTCAGTAAGGCCCATGTGTTTCTTTATTAGCATGAAAGGATCCACAAAATTAACTCAGCGCTTAACAATTGTGCAAAGTAAGACTATGCTTGGCCTCTCTGCATGAATAACTTTGGCTTTTCCAAACAGCTTAAATGTCCTGCCATTCTCTGCCCTTCATCACTTGTAGGCTGATGATGGTCTCAAATGCACTAGTCTTGCTGGAAATTGAGAACAATCATGTTCATCAAATTATGAATGTAACAACTCTATAGTTTCACAAAACAACAACAACCCAATATGTTCCCCTTAGTGGGGTCTGAGGAGGGTAGTGTGTACACAGACCTTACCCCTACCTTGAGGTAGAGACGCTGTTTCTAAATAGACCCCCGGCATCCTTCCCTCCAAGAACTTCCCACTTTGCTCTTGGGGAGACTCGAACTCATAACCTCTCGGTTGGAAGTGAGGGTTGCTTACCATCAGAGCAACCCCTCTTGTTTATAGTTTCACAAAACCTAAAAAAAAAAAGTTTCTAGGTAGTATTAGATTTCCCCCTAAAGCCACAAACCTTAAAGCCTCAACCCAGAAAGGATAATTAGTGGCCCAGGAGATTTCTAATGGTAAGGCTGCAACTAAACTAAGCAGTGGCTTGCAGAGTTTATAATCACAAGCATTGTATTAGTTACATCTTATGTAACAAGGTTCTACTCGTTCCATATTGTTTCTTGTTGATATCGTGCCTATGTTTGTGGTGTCTTGTACAAATGGATCATAATACGCACTATTACTGAAACCTTGATACCTTCTACATAGTCACTTCACGCTATATGAGCATTGATTCTACTGTCACTTTACTTCATGCAATTTGCTAGTCTCAGTGAATTTGAGCATTGATTGCACACTTTATTTTTTTCCTAGTGAATTTGGCATATGGTTATTGGTTTAAGGGGAGTCTATATGCAGCATTAAATTGCATGGTAAGTTTGCCTCACCATTTAACTATCAAATCATTTTATGTGACAGACATATTTAACAATGATTAGTATGATTTCGCTTGAAACCATATGTTGGCAGATCTTCAAGTTAAATGATTAGTATGATTTCGCTAGAAGCCATGTGTTGGCAGATCTTCATGTTAAATGATTAGTATGATTTCGCTAGAAGCCATGTGTGTGCAGATCTTCAAGTTATGTAAATGTGCCACCTTCAGTACTTTGTACTGTCATTGTCTGTTTAAGTAACGTATTCATTGTCAGCTATATATTTTGGGAACAGAAAAGTAGAAAAAAGGAACTAGGAAAAATAGTGAAGTCAAGCCTCCTTCCACATTCTCTAAGTGGTGAGCTTTGTGGTATTTGGTGGGAAAACAAGCTTGACGGAAACAATGAAAAAAGCTATTTGTTTGTTAATGCAACTTGTGAATGATCCAAAGATTGAGAAAGTAAAAATAATAAAAGAATTGAAAGATGTATTAGGCACATTTATCTGGGCTTAAAATACTTGTGGGTTATTATATAAACAATAAGTGTATTCTATTTTCTCTTTCTAGGTCTTTGTATCCCCTTTCTAGGCTCTTGTAAATATAGCAATGCTCCTGAGTGCTCTTTCTTGTGCAAGTTTCACAATTTTCTGTGCTACCTATAACCTGAAGAATTGGCCAAGAATGAGCAAGGCCAGAATAATTAGACACTTGATCACGTCCAGCTACATCCTAAAAAGAATAAGCGGTTGCTGCAAAATATAATTTGACTTTTGAGTCCGGGTGTCAATTCCACTGAGCAAGGAATCCTGAGTTAAATATTAAGTTTATACGTAGTTTGACTAGTCCATACGGCTGTAATGATTTAAAATAGTAATTATTCTGTGTTATCAAACAATAATTAAAATTGCTAAGGCAAAAAACAAAATCAACCATAGAGAATGACTATTTGGAGCTATCACATTAACTGTCTGTTTTCTGGCAGTGTTGTCAAAGGCGTGCTTAAAGCGCGCTTAAGCCCTGAAGCGAGGCTCAAAACATGTTGAGCGCTTCGCCTCGCTTTGTAAGCGCTTTAGTGTTGCATCAAAGCTCTAATGCATACTTTTCCATGCCAATGAGTGTAATCCTGAAAGTGCCGACCTTAAACAATTGATATTTCACTTTATCATGAATTTTGTTTTCAATTTTTTTATCTATATATTTGTTATTCATGCTTATAATGATTAGTCCTTTTCTCCACCGAGCCGAGGGTCGATTGGAAACAGCCTCTCTGCCCTTTCGGGTCGGGGTAAGGCTCGTCTACATATTACCCTCCCCAGACCCCACCTGGTGGGACTATACTGGGTAGTTGTTGTTGCTTATAATGATTAGTCTTGGACTACTATGCATATTTTTACTTTTCCTCCCATTGCGCTTTTTTCATTAAAGCTCACGCTTTATTTGCTCTTTGGGCTTAAAGCCCTAACGGACTTTAGAGTTTTTTTTTGCTCTTTTCGCCTTTGATAACACTGTTTTCTGGTTCAGGTGTTTGCAACATTAGTCTTCAGATGCGACATACTTCTGCTCATTGCTCCTTTGGGTTTGGAGCTCTTGCTGGTGAGCTGAACCGTTGTCTACTTAAGAGTCATTACTTGCTCTTTTGAGTTTTATTTTTCCTTTCTTTTTGGAGCAACATCCGAAATGGCTGGTTGGATAGAGGAATTGGATCATCACCCGAACTTAGTCTTGTTAGGAAGGAATCTTACCATTTGAGCTCATGTGAGTGATGCATAATGTCATGTGTTAATTTAGATATGTATTGTTATTGTCTGCTCAAATTAGTTTCCACAGGACGTGGATTTTTCCTAAGAAGAATTGTTTCACTTTATTGGAATCTTGACTGCTTTACTTCTTCTTCCAACCCCTATATCTTCAAAGCCCTATCTGACCTTGAAAACTAGTGCACAACATTGAGTTCTATTCGAATGTTGTTAAAACTCTAACTGGTAAATAAATAATTACGACTTTAGAGCACAAGTCAAACTCTTGATAGGCGAGAAATCACGCGCACATGGTTTAGCGGTTTGCTTCTCTTGTCAATTTAATCTCAAATATTTTTGCAATACTTCTAAATATTTCGGTCTCAATTGCTGGCAAAGCTTTCCTACTCTTTGATACTGATCCCTGCTTTTATTAGTCTTTTTTATCTCCCGCATTGAGAATTTTTGTATAAAGACTTATTTGTCCACTTACACCGAGAACATGACGTTTATTTCTTATTATAGAGTTGCATGCACTTGATGCATTCACGTCACACCTGCTTGCTTTGACAATTGTTCGTATGGGTGAAAGGTACAAACTCAAATGACCTTTGGATGGCCAAAAAGAAAGAAAGAAAAGATATCCAGTGGCGAGTACTGCATAATGAAGTGGATAGATTCTTTCAGAATAAATTTCTTTGTGGAATTTGTTTCGTGCCATTGTTTGTAATTTTTGATAACCTTATGAGGTGTATGCTTATGCAGCTTATTCTGCTTAATATGGATATGTATTTCTTATGTGTAGACTAAATCGGTTTCTTTCTGGAAAGCACTGACATCCTGCTTAGCTGCTGCTTTCCTCTCTATAGGTTCGTAGACTGCAATATTTAAGGAATATCAGTTATTTGGTGAAGTAACTTGTGTAATTACCAAGTTTATCTGCTATATACTTTATCGGGAAAAAAGTCTTTTTTTTAAAAATAAGGATGTCATGTTATCTGAAAGTTTGAAACAATAATTTGTCTATATTACAGGCCTTACTGTTCTTGTTGATTCAGTCATGTGGAGAAGGTTGTTGTGGCCTGAGCTAGAAGTTTTCTGGTTCAACTCTGTTTTGAACCGCAGTTCTGAATGGGGTGTATCCTGCGTTGGTTAATGTAATTAAGCATTTAGTTTCTATGCATTTCCAAGGTGTTCTACAGGATAACCCATGGTCATAGTATCTGTCGGCACAAGTATGCATTTTTTCCCCTTCCCAGTAAAGGAGTCTTGATATAAAGCTTTGCATGTTCTGGCTAAATGTTTCTGTGAGCATTTCCTGTGAATTACGTGATTTGCCTTTTTATTTTATATTATTCTGATAGATTTCATTTTATTCCTGAAGCTTTTATTTGTGAGCAGCCTTTTTTATTTGATAGATTATGCCATTGATGTTAACTTTTGAGCAGAACTCTTTTAACTAGACTTTTTGTTACCAAAGGTTTCCATATCTTTTGGTGTTCCTTAATAAATGTGAACAGACACATCCTTTTCACTGGTATTTCACATCAGCGCTTCCCCGCTCACTGCTTGCAGCATACCCACTTTTTTTGGTATGTATGTTTTTCATGTAACAATTTCAGCTTATGCATGCCAGTTATAAAAATGGTGGGATTTGTCAGGACCACCATTCTATAAATCGTCAAAGAGAAAGCCAGAGGTATCTGAGAAGCAGCAATTGAGGCCTAAATCCCCTTAAGAATGCAATGATAAAGTTAGTTCCCATTAAATGAAGTTCGAGGTAGTCATAGCTCAATAGTTCCTGGAACTTTTGAGTAAAAAGCAGTCTGAAGAGAACCTTTTTTATTCGTCCTCAGAAATGTTTAGCATGTAAGGATAGCCACAAATATAGGGAAATGACCTCTTGCTTCATGTAACAGCAACAGGAAGGTAGCCATCGTGCTGTTAAATTTCTAGGCAGTGCTAACTGCTAACTGCAAACTGTGCATACCATTAATATTTTGGAAGCAGTAATGCTACTTTGCTATTCTAGGACTGAGGTATCAATTATTTCACATGGTCCGATTGATTCTTTTCTTGAATTTGATCTTACTTTTTTCCAGTTTGGGGTTTTACTAGACAGAAGGGTTTTCTTCTACATCCTTCCAGTTCTCTCATTTGTCCTACTGTACTCAAAGCTTCCGCACAAGGTATAGCTTAGTAGCTCTGTGTTTGAGTTGTAGCTCTGTGTTTGAGTTGTATAGTTGATGTTAACATTGTGGTAATTTGTTCATTTGATAATCATCAATGCTGCAGGAGCTCCGCTTCGTAATTAGTTCCATTCCCATCTTCAACTTCGCAGCAGCTGTTGCAGCTAGCAGAGTGTATGTTGCTTCTTATGCTTAGCATGATCTCACTTTAATTTTTACTGAGTTCCAAAAGACATTTTGCAGTCGTTCTCTTTAGAGTAGCATATGGCTGGTCCTGTGTGAATCTTATTTCAATCATAAATGATTGGCATTATAAAATATTGAAGAGTGGTTGGTTACACCATCAGAACTTTGGACTTCGTCCTACATCTAGCATTTCCTAGTTGCACTCTGAAGTGGAGATCTAGGATTTGCTTCAACCTGTATTTGCCACCATTGTCTCATTGATGTTAGCTAACATGTGTTGTTGTCAAAATCTAGGGAAGTCTTTCTCATGGTGCTTCAAGTCTTTGCCTGAGCTTTTAGTATGCTGTTGTATCAGAAGAAGTTGTCTTTTTGAATCTCACCAATATTGCATAAGGTTTTATTATTATTTGTGTAGAAGATCTTATTCTGTTGCATTATCTCAAGTCTCAACTTTATGCAGGTATAATAACCGGAAAAAGACATTCTGGAAGTTTCTGTACATTGCTATGCTAGGATTAATGCTTGCCAGGTATGATGGGGATGGGCTTGCTCGTACTGCAGATTTGATTATTAGGGTGTATCTGACACATTTTTTACTTTTTAGTCTAGCCTGCACTGCAGTTCTTTTCATGGCATCATACGAAAATTATCCCAGTGGTTATGCTTTAAAACCTCTGCATAGGATAGGTGAGCGCCCTCTCTATGTTTTATTCACATTCTTTTGAGACTTACATGAGCCATGGACTGCTTGGTCCTCTTATACTTGTGAGGTTCAAACCAATAAAAATCACAAAATAATGTCCTGTTTTTTCCTCTTCCTTTTCATTTATTTAACTACATTTTTCATTAGAAAAAAAAAGGTAAAAAGGAAAAGAGTGGAAGTGGTAGTCCCTGAAAGGGCCCGGTACCTTAGTGTTTCGGACAAGTAAGATAGCAATGTACAATATAAAGGTACTCAATTTAAAATGGCTTCACATGATTATAAACGCTCATGGTGTTCTTGAGGATTGAAGAAATGTGGTCCCTTTTTAATGCAAAAAAGCTGTTTCTTTCTTTAACAGCCTTTAAATCTGAACAAGAGATCTTGGTCTTGCATAATTAATCTGGAGGCGCTAACTTTATAGTAATTTTGTAGTTCTCAAGCAGATCGGAGCTCTGTTAATAGCTGGGATATATTTTTAACTTTCCAGTGATCCTGCAATGCTGATCTATTATGTACCTCTATTAGTCACTACTCCCTCGGTTTTTTTCCTTTTTAGCACGTTTCAAAAAGACACATTTTTAATTTAGAAACAATTTAAATTTACATATTCCGTTTTACCTATTTTATCCTTAATGAGAAGTTTTTATAGCCACATAAATGTTATGGCCCCATAAAGCTTTTATCCTTTAAGCTTTTAGGACCACAAGTTTCAAAAGTCTTCTTTTTTTCTCCTTAAACTCCATGCAAGTCAATCTATGTCACATAAATTGAAACGGAGGGAGTATTACTTATTAGTTCTCTCATTCGTTTTACTTTATGATTTTCTCCTAACTTTTATGTTTTCTTGCTTACAATCTCGAGTTGAATCATCACCTAGGTGGTATAACAAAGAACTCGGATGAACTCTGGGTTCATATTGACACTTTTTCAGCGATGAATGGAATATCCCGATTTTGTGAAGATAATTATCCGTGGAGGTATGCTTTATCATCTCGATGCAATTCATTTAGCGGTCTTTTCTGGGAGGAGATCTCATTTGAAGACATCGTTTGCAGGATCTCCTTTCCCAAAACTGTGTACTCATGCATATTTGTATCTGTTAAAACTCGAGAAAAGACACTTCACAATTCAATTTTTTACTAGAAAAGCTACTCCAGATAGCTGTCTGAAAGTCCTTTGAGTACCTGGGCTTTCTGAAAAATCCAATCTTTTAAAAATGCTTCCCTAGACTAAACCCTATGTTTTATCCCTTTTGATTAGAACTAAAAAGAAGCAAAAATGGAACATTTTTACCAAAGAAAAATTATTGAATTTAGGAATTGGATGATCTTCCGTCCCAATTTATGGTCATTCTTTCCTTTTTAGTCGGTTCCTAAAAGAATGATACCTTTCTATATTTAGTAAATAACTTAACTTTAAACTTCTCGTTTTATCCAAAATGTAATGATTTATAGCCACATAATTTTTATGGCTTGTTTTAGAACACAAGTTTCAAAAGTCTTTTTTTCATTCTTAAACTCCGTGTCCAGTCAAATACTATCACATCAATTGTGACAGGAGAGAGTGCAGCATTTGATTAGTAATTGAGAGAATATAGATTTTTGGCTTGCTTAACTGAAGTAATAGCATTTGCAAGGATTATGGCTGATTGATACTTTTAACCTTCAACAACTGCGAATCTTTCAAAGTTTATGTTATTGTTTCTTTTGTTTTTCCTTCCAATTGCATTTAGCTTCAAGATTGCTATGTTTTTGGGTTCAGGTACTCTAAAGAAGAAAATATTTATCTGGAAGACTTTCAGATGAGAAATTTCACATATCTTCTGAAGTGAGTTCTTTGCAATTAATTTATCTTAATGGCTGTGATAATTCTTGAAATAGATTGCAAGAGACAGTGTTTTGGGGAACAAAAGAAACATTTCCAGTTTTCTCTATATCTTAGAGGCTAAGCCCTTATGATCAGTTGTAAGTGGTTTGTTGGCTGATGCATGTAGCTTCTAAGTTAATGTGTTGAAGTGGTCTTCTGAGTCTAATAAAGACAATGTAGAGAGCGTGAAAGAGTGAGGTGATTGTCGGGAATTAGAGCTTGATTTGATCATCGGGTAGCTTCAGCGCTTTGGTCTTCAGACTCCCCAAACGCTTCTGCTGCAAGTTCTATATAGCTATCATCTTTCTTTGATTGCAGAGCTGAAGTTATTTCCAAGTATGCTTGGTGTATTTCAGTGTCATCTGACAGAAGATACTTTTGATTTCAGTGACACCACTGCCCCTCCTCCCCGTTATAGGATCCTCATTAACCCATGCATGATTTGCAAAACTAGGGATTAGTTCTAAATGACAATGATGGACCTTAGCATGACCCAAATGGATCACTGCACTTACCTTGGAAAAGAAGCACATATTTGGTGGTCTTTATCTCTGGAAAATATGGTGATTAAGCTTCACATACCAAAAGAATTCTCGACAAAGGATGACATTGATTTTACAGAACATGATATGATGAGTTGTTAAAATTTTGAATTGACTTTATAAATGAGTTGTGTATCACCTTGCCAAGGATGACGCTTTATATTTTTTTTTCCGGTGCCTCCTTGAGAAATGTTGATATCTATAATGGAGAGGCATTGCTTGTGTGACACTCCGTATTTTCCATCCTGGGACCAGACTCTTAAAAAATCTATCAGACAAAAAAATTTGCATCTGAATTAATTGACGTCTTTTTTATGATGCGTAGATGCTTTAAAGGGCATGGATCCCTGAAGTGTAAGGAGGCTATTGCATTATCGTTGTTAAACTAATAGAGTTGGTGTTACTGATGAAAACTAGGTCTGTTACTCTAGCATTAATTAGGAATTTATTTTTAACTTCTTGGTTCATTGGTTGATCGAAATCTTGCTTTACAATTATATAAATTTATAAGGTATTATGGTTGTCTTGACCATATCTAGTTTGGGGGTTTCGAAATACATGGACCGATATTGCCCTCTACATATCTTTGAGCTGTCAATGGGTTTGAATGACTTGACAATATGGATTCAAAGGCTTGTTTTGAGCCTTTCAATATTCTCGTGATTGGTTTTTGGCTGTAAAAACATAAGAATTTTACTCTATGCCAATTGCTGAATCTTCACATTTCTTTCTATTCTCTTCAGTTTTAAAGGCTTAGCTTTTAAGCACAATCAATCCTCGTTCTTCACTGATAGTGTTTTAATTAAATGGATTTTACTTATAGTAAGTACATCAGCCTCATCCCTGCCAATCCTGCTGTTACAGTCAGAATTTTTATATCAAAGGATTCAAATGTCTGATGAGCGTGGATGGTTTTTCTCGGCTTCATGTAAGAATTGGTTTTCCTCCAATATCACTGGTAAGGATATCTTAGACGATGTCAAATGATAGTTGTAATGTTCTGGGCAGCATCCTTGTTACTTTAACCTGTTTGCATCATTTAGGTAAAGGGACCGAAGGTGTTTATTCATGGTAGCATAAGAAATACGGATATCACAAATAGAAGCTGGCCAGGATGCCCGGTTATTCCCTGAAAGCATCCAGTAGTGGGTCAGAAAATTTTGACGAGGCATAATATCTTGTCTTATCACGATTCCTTTTTGCAAAAACTGAATGGAGAACGAAGGGTCAGACATCAGCCGTGCTCGTCACATGTTATGTAATGAAGCAGGACGTTTCAGCTGGTTGCTGACATTGGATCATCTTTGCAGAAAGGTGTGCTTCTTCTAGGTGGTCACAACAAAATAGTTGACATGTTCAAAGCTTCAGTATTTTTATTTGAGAAAACTTGGGGCGTGGATGTAAAATGTGTTACTATGTCTCTCTGGGAGAAGTTCAAATTTTCTTATTGCACTTTTTCATTGAAATCAAACAGAGTACAAACACTGAATATTCTTGTCACATTTTGCCACCATATGTGTCACAACTATGATATCTCCCAACCTACTAAACGGGAGAGAATCAAATTTTATTTTTTGTTTCTACAAAAAAATTTATTCTTTTGTATTTACATCCATAGCTTCTCTAATTTGGTGTTTTTCTGATCATATTTATAGGGTGGATTTTGCTATATTGCCGGAAAATGGTCATATAAGAAATACTTAGCTAGTGTTCGGCCATTGATTTCCAAATTTGTTTTGAAAAATTTGATTTGGGTGAAGTTCGATTTGAAGCTGAAAATGCGTTTGGACATTAGTTTTCAAAACATATTTTCCAAATCTATTTTGGAAAAACATGAAACATGGCTTGTACCTACAAGTTCTAAAAACTATCACAAATACCAAACAGTATCATCATCAATAACATTCATTATTTCGCAAACCTTAGTCCTGAATATAAATAAATTTAGTATAAAATTATTATTTTTATAATTAATTACATGATGCACTATCAGGAGAAGACGAAACAATATTGTTACAAAATAATAAATGATGTGCTCTTTTATAAGATACAAAAATTTGAGACAATTTTTTTAAAAATAGTAGTGATATTTTGACCTAAAACTAAACCAGCTATTAAACAGTTGAGCAACATTATCATCTAGTTATTTTTGCTTGACATCTAACGGAGCTCAAACTTGAGGAGGGTAGTTCTAAACCATAATCAAAGGTGAAGTCATGTGACGTGAATTCCCCATTTTACGCTGGAAGAGAGAGACAGAGTCTCTCTGTGTGTATACCTAATAGGTGATGATTTTATTGACTGACCTTGATACAAGGGATCAAAACAGGTTCAGTCATAGTGGTGAGTTATTGCCAACTCAATTTTGCCATCCTACGTGTGTAGTACGTACCAATGGGATAAAAGTCATGATATATGACCAGGTCCAAGACTAATTATTCTCGTATTTGATTTTTCAAAGTCTATGCTTAAGTCAGAGAAGAAAATTCATAGTATTGACTTGGACAGTGACTCGTTTTTACTTTATATAATCAAGACTCTTAATCTCCATACTCTCACTCACACATTCATTTCACCAATGGAAAGTTATGGTCCAGTGCAAAGGCCATCAGCCACTTCTGCAAATCCTCCTTCCGAAACCAAAACTTATGAATCAAAAGAAAGCTCAAATCTTGAAAAAAACCAACCATTTTCCTTCCAAATTACATGTCCATTTAGCATCCCTTCCACTCATGAATCAGCTGCAGCTCGAATTATAAGAAACTTAGGCAAATTCGGGCTCTACTATGCTGAATTTGTGTGGATAGTTCTTTTCACCGCGCTTATTCCTGAACGTAAGGTTTCATTAGTCTATTTAGTTGCCATGAAGGAAGTAACAATCTTGTATTTGTTATTGCTTCGAGCAGTGGCTAATACAGTTCTGTTTCGTTGGCTTTTCGTGTTCGATACTAAGCCTATTGTTCTGCCACTCCTAGCCATTGGGACATCCCTTGCTCTAATTCTTACTCATGCTGGAATCCATCTTTTGATCACTTTGGCTGCAACTCTGCCTATCGTTTTGGCTCATTCAGTTCTGTGGATAGCTGAGGATTATGGTCCAAATGAGGAGAATACTCAAGAATCTGTACCCCTTATCTGTACTGTGTAAAACAAGGCTAGTTTGCTGATGATTTTCTGAAATAAAGCCAAGGATGTTGAGTTTCTGAAATTTTTTCCTCTTACCATATAGGGAAGATTGGTGCTACATGATAATTGAAGTTTTTTGTGGTCCTTTTAAATGTTGTTGTTTAGCTCAAAGTTATCAGGCACTTTATAAGCATAAAACAATCAAAATAATTTAAGGGTCAATCATAGCATATCGTAATAAATCAAATGACCGAATAAAAGGAACAAGAAGCAAGCTTTTTATATTAAGAAGAGATATATGAAGAGTTTTTTATTGATGATATTGATTTAGTCTGCCTCTCGTTGGAGAGATTCAGAACCTTACAATGATGCTCTCTTTCCCATCGTATGGGTTACAATGTCTATTCTTTCTTCCTTAGAAGTAGTGGAGAAGAAGAAGGAGCAGCCCTCTTTTAGGGTTCTTTTTCTTAGTATTTATAAATCTGAGCTTTGCGAGATAGCACTGGATGGCCGTGACCACATTGAGAGGGCGCCTTCGTAATGACGGATAGGCCATGACCTCACTTGTTGAATCGGGTAACCATCAGGTACCATTGTTAATAAGTGACCGTACCATTTACTAATCACAAATAGGATTAAGAACGGATTAGTTCCGTTAATTATCACGGAGTCGAGTTTTGACCCATACAGTTAGTCCCTCAGATCATTGAGGTCATGCCCTGACCGAGTTCGATGAGCGGGCTTTGTCGACTGAAATTCGAGAAATCAGATATGGGGGTCAAATGTTGTCTTAGTCGAAACCGAAGGTGGCCGTAGCTGTTTATACATTGGAGATGGCCGTAGCCATTTATACATTGGAGATGGCCTTAGTTGTTTATACATTGGAGATGGCCGTAGCCGTTTATTTATTGGAGATGGCCGTAGCCGTTTATACATTGGAGATGGCTTAGCCGTTTATACATTGGAGATGGCCATAGCCGTTTATACATTGGAGATGGCCGTAGCCGTTTATACATTGGAGATGGTCAAATGATGTTTTAATCGAGGCCATGATTTTGTATCGACGGCCTTTAACCTCGTAAGGTGCTAATATTATCTAGGCGTTATTGCGATGCCGTTCGGGGAAGGCCAGATTTTTCCCTTTGGCGAAGGCACTTAGCTTTTCGACTTATTTCGTGTGGGGTCGAGCCCTTGTTCGTTTGAAAGTGTAATTATTATCTTCGGTGATCGAGTCGTATGCTGTGCGGTCGAAGGGAGTACGGACATGCTTGGTGCGCATTCTGGCGACGTCCAAAATTTGGAGGCATATGGAACGTCCTTTCAGGTTGTTATAACCGTTTCGAAGGTGAAACGTCAGTTGACGACCGAAAAGCCGCTTCGTGGTGTCTGTCATAATGACGCACGTTTCTGCAGAACTGAACCGTTTTGCGGTTGGTCAAGTAATTAATGATGGCTATTGGAATTTGTGAGAACCACTTGTGTTGCCTATAAATAAGGAGTTGTGTTATTCATTTCTCACATCTTTGTTATTTTTCTAAGTGAGATTTCTGAAGGAACTTCCTTTATCGTTAGTTCATCTTCTTCCTTGTTCTTCATTTAACACCATCATTGTTTTTTCTCTCATCGAATCTCACCCTTTTCTTTCCTATCAATCAACAATGGCAAAGTAGTTCTCACGACAACCTCGCTCCGGCGATTCTTCCGGTGGCTGAAGGGCCATCTACTGTAGTGAGAGCCGCTGGATCGGCGGAGATCGACCAAGTTCCTTCGGTGAACGATATTCTATCCCTGCCCGGAGGTCCGACGACTGACTTCACCGGTGATGTGGGAGAAGATCAGGTGGATGTGGCCCCATTGATAGGAGATGGATATTGCCCAGTTACGGGAACAGTAGGATATCCCCCGCTTCGCTGATATTTTCCTTGCTAAACGCGAGGAGAGGGTCCCACTCGATCGTAGAGGGTATTACGTCTTCTACGATTATCCCTTCAAGTTGGGATTCAAGCTCCCTCTTCCTATGCTGGTGGTCGACTTCTGCCGTTATTACAGGGTGTGTCCGAGCCAGGTCATTCCGTCTTTTTACAAGCTTCTTGCAATGTTTATTAGGTATGCAGAACTGTCTCGAAGGGAGGTTATGCTGCAGCACGTGCTAACTCTTTACGCCCCTCAGAGGGTCCGCGGTACCATGATTCGGGCGATCCCTCGTGGGATGGTGGGTTTGAATGCCGAATTAGATGACGTGGTCGACTCTCGCCCTTACGGGCATTTCTTCTACATCAGAACTGATCATTTGGTGGCGTGTGCTACTGAGTTCCTAGAGACTTGGAACCATGCACGCAAGTCTTCCACTTGTTAGATTCAACTTGTGGCCCCTCTTTACGCCCTGCTCCTATGAGTATCAACTTTTCTCATGTTTGTAGCTGAAATGCCGTTGCTGACTCCTCCACCCAGATTTCACGAATGGGTCGAGGCCGTGCTACCTCGTACAATGGGGATACACAGGTGGGCATCTTTTTTGGAAAGGCGTGGCCGTAGGCCCGCTGCTGGTGAGAATTTGACTTTCTTTTGTCCCGTTCTTGTTTTATTCCATTTTGCCTTTTCTTTTCAAATTTGTTTTCCTGTGATCAGGGAGGGCACGCCATGTGAGGGATCCTCAACTAGCCTTCCGTAGGCCGGGCACGACTACCCGACTCATTGTAATGCCGGTGCCGCGTCCGATTCCGAGAGCAACATTGGTTGAATCTTTGGTAGCTCATTCCCCAACAGGGACTTCACCTCGAGTTGAACCCTCGGGGTTCATGCATCCTAGGGCAGAGTTGCCTTTGAATGAGGATGAGGAAGAATAGGAGAGCCCGCTGGCTAGGTGTAGAGTTGCATTTACGCCGGCTCCTACGGTGGTGATAAGTTTGGATTCTCCGCCATGAGATGCGGAGGGTAATGTGGTGGCGGCACTTGCCCTTGAGGGTGAACACACAATGGGGATTGCCCCGGTTGGCTCAGGACATGATGATACCATCACTTCGGCGACTTAGTTGACAGTTCCAGTTGCTGAGAGGGTACCAACGACCACTCTACCTGCTCATCCAACTTGAGGTGGAGGTCGGCCAGTTAGAGGTCACCCCAGAGAGGGAGGCCATACCGGATATTATGCTCTTCCTGCTCATACAGAGGAAGTTGCATCCGAATATGTCATTATATGTATTGTTCCGGTCTGTCATAGAGATGCATCGGTCTTATTTGATCCAGACTCCACTTATTCCTATATTTCATCTTATTCCCCCCCTCCCCATATTTGGGTGTATTTCGTGATTCTTTCCCATTTATGTGTCTACACTTGTAAGAGATTCTATTATTGTTAACTGTGTGTATCGGTCGTCTTTGGTTGTTCTTTGTGGTTCTAACACCAGAGCCGATTTAGTATTGCTCAGTATATTAGATTTTGATATTATTTTGGGCATGAACTGGTTGTCGTTCCATTATGCTATTCTTGATTGTCATGCCAAGATCGTGAGGCTCGCTATTCCAGGATTACTATGGTTAGAATGGAGAGGTAATTAGATTATACTCCCAACAGAGTTATTTGATTTCTTAAAGCTCAACGAATAGTTGAGAAGGGGTGTGGCGCATATCTAGCTTATGTAAGAGATGTCAGTATAGATACCCCTACAGTTGAGTCAATCCAGTAGTGATGGATTATCCAGATGTATTTCTAGCCGATCTTTCGGGTGGCATAGAGATATCGATTTAGGTATTAATTCGTTGCAGGGCACTCAACACATCTCTATTCCTCCATATCGTATGAATCCTCCTAAATTGAAGGAGTTAAAGGAACAGTACAGGAATTTCTTAATAAGGGCTTCATTGGACCAATATATCACCTTGGGGTGCCCCAATCTTGTTTTTGAAGAAAAAAGATGGTTCTATGCATATGTGCATTGATTATCGCTAGTTGAACAAAGTTACAGTGAAGAAAATGTATTCATTGCCTCGTATTAACGACCTATTTGATAAGTTATAGGGTACCAAAGTGTTTTCCAAGATTGATTTGCATTCATGCTATCATCAGCTGAAGATTCGGGAGCCAGATATCCCGAAGACTGCTTTCACGATTTGGTATGGTCATTACGAGTTCCTTGTGATGTAATTTGGGTTGACCAACATCCCAGAACCATTCATGCAATTGATGTATAATATATTTTGGCCCTATCTTGACTCATTCGTCATTGTGTTTATTGAATACATTTTGGTGTACTCCCGGAGTCGGAAGGATCATGAGCTGCACCTGAGAACTGTGCTTCAGACCTTGAGAGAAAAGAAGTTATATGCAAAAATTTTCAAAGTCTGAGTTTTGGCTAGATTCAGTGGTAGTTTTTGGACACGTAGTGTCTAATGAGGGGATCAAGATAGATCCGAAGAAGTTTAAAGCAGTGTAGAGTTGGCCTAGACTGTCCTCAGCTACAGAGATCCAGAGTATTTTTGGTTTGGCGGGGTATTACCGTCGATTTGTAGAGGGTTTCTCATTACAACACCTATGCCAGGTTGACCCAGAAAGGTGCTCCGTTCAGGTGGACAAAAGAGTTTGAGGAGAGATTTCAAAAGCTTAAGACAACTTCGACTGCAGCCCAGTATTTGTATTGCCTACAGGTTCGGGGTCTTATAGTGTATATTGTGATGGGTCGCGGATTGATCTCGATGGGGTATTGATGTAGGACGGTAGGGTGATTGCCTACACATCTATACCTCTGAAGGTTCATGAAAAGAACTATCATGTCTACGATCTTGTGTTAGCAGCTATTGTTCATGCCTTAAAGATTTAGCGGCACTATTTGTATAGTGTTCCTTGTGAGATCTACATCGATCACTGGAGTCTGTAGCATCTGTTCAAACAGAAGGATCTTAACTTGCATCATCAGAGGTGGTTAGAGTTACTTAAGGATTATGATATCACTAGTTTATACCATACCGAGAAGGCCAATGTGGTGGTCGATGCCTCGAGCCGCCGGACAGAGAGTTTGGGGAGCTTAGCATATCTACCAGAAATAGAGATGCTATTGGCATTGGATGTTAGGTCTTGGCCAACCAGTTTGTTAGATTGGATATTTTTGAGCTGAGTCGAGTTTTGGCTTGTGTGTTCTCTCAGTCTTTCGGCTATGATCATATCAGGGAGCGTCAATATAATGAATTCCATCTGCTTGTCCTTAAGGACATGATTAAGCACGGTGATGCTAAGAAGGTCACTATTAGAGATGATGGTGCATTGACGATGCATGGAAGGCTATAATGTGCCCAATATAGATGGTTTACGTGAGTTGATTCTACATAATGCTCACAGTTCAAGATACTCCATTCATCCGGGTGTCGCGAAGATGTATCACAACTTAAGGCAACATTTTTGGTGGAGCAGAATGAAGAGGGAGATAGTGGAATATGTAGCTTGGTGCCTAAATTTCCAACATGCGAAGTATGAGCATCAGTGATAAGATGGATTGCTTCAGAAGCTTGAGATTCCGAAGTGGATATAGGAGTGGATCACTATGGATTCCGTTGTTGGGCTTCCACGAACTCAACGGAAGTTTGATGGAGTTTGGATGATTATGGATAGGCTGACCAAGTCAGATCATTTCATTCCTGTGATGACTACTTATTCTTCCCAGCAACTCGCTTGAGTTTATATCTGCGAGATTGTCAGGCTTCATGGCGTGCCGATATCTATCATCTCTGATCGGGGTATATAGTTTAAATTACGATTCTAGAGGGCCATAAAATAGGAGTTAGGTACTCGGGTTGAGTTGAGCACAATATTTCACCCTCAAACGAACGGACAATACAAGCGTACTATTCAGATACTGGAGGATATGCTCCGCGCATGTGTGATGGAGTTTGGGGGTTCTTGCCACCTGCAAAGTTTGCCTACAACAATAGTTATCAGTCGAGCATTCAAATGGCATCGTACGAGGCTCTATCTGGTAAGCGGTGTCGGTCTGCAGTGGGTT
Organism: Nicotiana benthamiana; assembly: GCA_034376525.1. Classification (NCBI taxonomy): domain Eukaryota; kingdom Viridiplantae; phylum Streptophyta; class Magnoliopsida; order Solanales; family Solanaceae; genus Nicotiana; species Nicotiana benthamiana. The sequence continues at coordinate 60,739,914 of CM067323.1, forward strand.
GGTTCAAGCCGGGCGAGAGCTAGACTATTGGGTACAGAGTTGGTTCAGAATGTTTTTGAGAAGGTAAAGGTGATTCAGGATCACTTCATAGAGCCTAGTCCAGACACAAGAGTTATACATATTGGAAGGTTCGTGTTATTGCTGTTAGGGGTGTTCATAAAAATCCAAAAAATCGAACCAAACCGACTAAAAAACCCGATACTTACTGGGTTTTGTTTGATTTTGGTTTTGAATTTTAAAAATCAATCAAATCTGGTTTGATTTTGGCTTTGATTAAAAAAACAACTGAAAAAATCGAACCAAACCGACTATAAAATTAGCTATTTAAATTTATTATTACACCTATATATATGTACATTTTTATATAAAGTTTCTAAAATTTTATGGTACATATTGATCATTTATAATTTTAATCTAGTTCTTTGCTATTTAATAATCTAATTATTTACTTTACATTCTAGTTTGATTGGTAGTTTTCTTTTTTCTAAGTACAAAAAAGAATTTATTTCATGTTAAAAATAATTAAATTTTAATTAAGTACTTAAATTATTCATCGCTATTTGATTCGATTATCATCAATATATCTTGGTAAATGATAGGTTTCTCAAAGAACAATTGATTTGATGGTGTTATGTTGAAAATATAGTTGCCAGAATATTCTTTTGGTAGTGTATATCTCATATTTAAGAAGCAAAACCGATAAATAGTAGAAAAACGTGAAAAACTGATAAAAACCGAATTGATAAAAAACCGACTTAATTGGTTTGGTTTGCTTCAATATTTGAAAAATCGACTTACTTGGTTTGGTCCTTTTTTGGGAAAATCCGTCCCAAACCGAACCATGAACACCCCTAGTTGCATTCATGGTTGGGAATCAGGTCTTGCTCTGCGTTTCACCCATGAATGAGATTATAAGGTCGAGAATAAGGACAAACTGAGCCCATGGTTTATTGGCCCATTTGAGGTGTTGCGGCGAGTTGGGGAGGTTGCTTATGAGCTTGCCTTAGCTCCTAATCTAGCAGGAGTTAACCCAATATTCCATGTTTCTACGCTTCAGAAGTATCATGGCGATCCGTCTTAGGTGTTACATTTCACCTATGTCCGATTGGACAAGGATTCATATTATGTTGAGGAGCTGGTGGCTATTTTCAGGCAGGATCAAAAGCTGAGGTCTAAGAACATTGCTTCAGTGAAGGTTCAATGGAGGGGTCAGCTGGTCGAGGAGGTGACTTAGGAGAATGAGCATGATATACGCAGCCATTATCCTCATCTTTTCACCACTTCAGGTATGTATCTATGCTCATTCAAAGACGAACAATTATTTTAAGAGAGGGAGGATGTAACGACCTGGCCGGTTATTTTTGAGTAATAGCCCCGGTCCCCTACTTACTGCTTTCCCCGTATCATTTTATGCTTATGTGACTTGCCAGGAGGTTTTGTTTTTGGTTTCGGAGTGATATGGGATACTTAGTCCCTGAAATGGAAGCTTAAGTTGTATGATTTTAACCGTAGTTAGAACTGTGTGAAGACGACTCCGGAATGGAATTTTGTTAGTTCTGTTAGCTCCTTTGGGTGATTTTGGACTTATGAGTGCATACGAATTGTTATTTGGAGGTCCGTAGCTGAATTAAGCTTGAAATGGTGAAACTTGAATTTTTGGGAAGTTTGACTGAGATGGAATATTTTCTATCAAGGTTGGATTCTGATTCCGGAAGTTGGAGTAGGTGAAATATGACCCGTGTGCAAAATTTGAGGTCAATCGGATGCGTTTTGATAGGTTTCGTAGAAGTTTGGAATTTCAAGTTCATTAAGTTTGAATTGGAGTGCGATTCGTGTTTTTAGCATTGTTTGATGTGATTCAAAGGCTCGACTAAGTTCGTATGATGTTTTAGGACTGTTGGTATGTTTGGTTGAGGTCTCGGGGGCCTCGGTTGGATTCTGGATTGTTAACGAACTAGAATTGGACTTAGTGTTATAGTTGAAGCATCAGCTATTGCTGGTGTCTGGTTTTCTTCTACGCGTTTGTGAAGGTTCTCTTGCGTTAACATAGAGGAAGTCTGAGTGCTGCTGGAATTAAGGCTTCATGTTCACGATGCATGTCCCGCGTTCGTGAAGCACTGAGATATTTGGCCTACGCATTCCCGATTTGGTCCTCGCATTCCCGTAGAGATAAAGGCAGATGAGTCACCAGGTAATTAGCCTAAACGTTCGCGATGATGGTCCCGCATTCGCGTATGGTAAAGCAGTGTAACATCCATATTCATGATTAGTCCATTACATTCGCGATGAAGACTTTTTTGGACTGAAGTATTTTTATGCTTCGCGAACGCGATGATGCTTCCACATTCGCGAAGAAGGAATCACTAGGCATTTATAAATATTTCAAAAATTAGGGTTTTGCCATTTTTATCAAAACTTGAGATAGAGAGATCAGATTTGGACGAGATTTTGAGAGAATTTTAGAGACATAGATTGAGTAATAATTCTTAACTTGTTTTTGGTAATACCCCACTAATCTATCGTTGAATTCATCTTCTAATATAAGATTTGGGTTGAGAAATTTAGGGAAAAAGTGGGAAAAGTCCTTCAACCAAATTTTTTGGGGTTTGATTGAGATTTTGATATCAGATTTGAGTAATTTTTGTACGAGTGAACTCGTGGTTGAATGAGTGTTTGTATTTTGTGACTTTATCCGATTTAGAGACATGGTCCCGGGTCGACTTTTTGGGGCGAATTTCTAATTTCTTGCTAAAGTCTTGGTTTTATTAATTATACTGGTTTCCTATAGTTATATTTGTGGTATGTAATTTCTTTTGGCTATATTTGGGCAATTCAGAGTCAGAAAGTCGAGGAAAAGGCATTCTTATTGATTGATTGAGCTTGGTTGGAGGTAAGTGGCTTGCCAAACCTTGTGTAGGGAAAATCTCCTTAGTATTTGATACTGTTGTGGTTCTTCTGTGATATGTGAGCATCGTGTACACGAGCTGACGAGTGCTTACATGGGCTAATCGTTGAAAAATACAGTTTTACTAAGCAATAACCTGTTACATCTTAATTGAGTTATACAAACATGTGTAGTTATTATGTTTAGACTAATATCGCATGTCTAAATGTCTTAAATGGTTTTTTGAAATATGTGTAGCATGCTTAGTTGAATTTTTATTTTTCCTTGATTTGTATCTGTTTTAAACTATATAGTTCTTGCTGTTGATTGTTGTTTCCATCGGTTTTGAGTTGTGTATTTACTTTTGGGACTACGAGGCGTACTTCGGAAGATCCCTCTGCACATTTACTTCTGGGACTACAAGTCAGTACTTTGGGAGATCCCCTTGCATATGCACTTTTGGAACTACGAGAAGGTATTTTAGGAGATCCCCTATTGAGCATTTACTTTTGGGATTAGGAGACAGTATCTCGGGAGATCCCTGTTGTTTGTCTCTATATGTTGTGTTGTTACTTTCTATAGAATTCTCTTTGTTAGATTCTTAGTCTTTTCACATTATTATTTCTTCTATATTACTTGATATATATACCAGTAGGGCCCTGACCTGACCTTTTCACTATTCTACCGGGGTTAGGCTTGGCACTTACTGGGTACTGTTGTGGTGTACTCATGCTACTCTACTACTCATGTTTTTTGTACAGATCCAGGTACCTACAAGTCCTACTGTTAGTTGCGTACTTGCTGCTGCTCCGGAGACTTCAAAGTATATCTGCCCGCGTCCGCAAACCTAAGAGTCCCCCTCTATCCCTTTTATGTTGTTCTTCTTTTGTTTCTTTTAATTACTGATGTGTAGAAACAACAAGACAAATTCTTATAGCTTCTTACTTATGACTGTCGGGTTTTGGGAATATTGTTTATACTCAAGCTGTTGGTTACTTGTACATGCCGAGTGGCATTTTCCTGTTATATAGTTATCTGTTTAAAATTTAGTTGTAGATAATATCTTTATTTTTTATTATTTCGCAAATTGTTAGTCTTAACTAGTCGTAGAGACTATGTGACGCCATGACATCTTACGGAGGGAGATTTGGGTCGTGACACCTAGGCTTGTATTCAATATCAAATTCACTAATATTAACTACCCATTTGGCCAACCAGCCTGATAGCTCAGGCTAATGAAGAACGTTCCGCAAAGGGACGGTTGTCATAATGGCTATCTGGTGGCAACGCAAATAATGTCGAAGCTTTCGAGAAATGACTATAAGATCTAAGGCCAGCTTTTCTTTAAGGACCGAGAGATAAACCTATTTAGAGCGGCAAATCTTCTGGTTAGCCTTTGGACTTCTTTTATGCTTGTCAGCTAGTCTGGAATGTCCTCAATGGCTTTGATATTGGTGGGATTTACCTCGATCCCCCTTTATGAAACCAAAAAAACCAAGAACTTACTGGAGCCAACCAAAAATGTGCATTTTCCAGGTTGAGCTTTATGTTGTGCTTCCTTATGATATCAAAGGTTTCATGTAGGTTCTTTAAATAATCATATGCATTCAAAGACTTGACCAACATGTCATTTATATACACTTCCATCCTTTTACTTATTTGCTTCTCGAACATCTTTTTCACGAGCCTCTGATATGTGGCTTCGGTGTTTTAAGCCCGAATGGCATCATATTATAAGAATATGTGACGAATTATGAACGAAGTTTTTTCCTGGTCTTCCGGGTTCATCTTAATTTTGTTGTACCTAGAATAGGCATCGAGGAAACTTATTAACTCGATTCTAGCCGTCGTATCAATCATTTGATTGATGTTTGGCAGTAAGAGTGAGTCTTTAAGGCACACCTTATCCAAGCCTTTATAATGTACGCACATTCAAAACATGTAATCTTTTTTGAAACAACAACTACATTAGCTAACCATTAGGTATACTTTACCTCCAGGATTGAACCAATATAAAGCAATCGATTTACCTCTCCCTTAACAAACTTTTTTCTGATATTGGATATCTAGAGTTTCTTTTGCCTTACTGGAGGGACGCTTAAGTCTAGGCTTAGCTTATGCACTGACACCTCTAGTCATATCCGAGTGCAACCATGAGAAATAATTGTGATGACCCTGCCAGTCGTCTCATGAGTTACTTCTCCATTTCCCTCATTATGCTTCTTTATGCTTCGTTATCCGTATTTTATCTGATCAAATTGATTAGTTTGCGTTCGGAGAGGTTTTTGTAAGAAATGAGATAGTTAGTCTCTTTTAAGAAGGTTTAAGTTGGAAAAGTCAACCGGATGTTGACCTATGTGTTAGAGGTTCGTATGTGAGTTCCATTGGTTCGGTTAGTTTTGGGAGGTGATTTATGACTTAGGAGTGTGATCGGAATTCGTTTTGGAGGCTGGTGTAGAATTAGGCTTGAATTGGCGAAATTGATATTTTAGCTATTTCTGGTTAATAGGTAAGAATGTTTTTATCAGGGTTCCGAAATGGAATTACGAGAGTTTCTATAGCTTTCTTATGCCATTTGGGATTTGTGTACAAAATTTCAGGTCATTCGGACGTGGTTTGATTGGGTTTTTGTTTAAAAGAGTGTTTCAAATTTTTTAAAAAAACGTAGGCTTGAAATTGATGTGAGTTGGTGGATTTGGTGTTGTTGAGGTGTTTTTATGATTGGAACAAGTTTGAATAAGGTTTAGGATGTTTTGGTGTTTTGAGGTCTCAGGGGCCACGGGTGTGTTTTGGGTGGTTAATCGGACTATTTTTGAGTTTGAGAAGTTGCAGAAAATTGGGTTCAGCAGTTGCAAGAAATTAACTCTTCACGTTAGCATAAGGGTCCTCGCGTTCACAAAGAGAAAGATGAGGAAAACATGATTTTGGCCTTCGTGTTCACCAGGAAAGCTATGCGTTCGCGAATGGGAGCGAGTTTAATGAATCGCATTTGCGAGTGATGGTACGCAATCACGTAGAAGGGGGTGAGTTAGATGGGTCCAAGGGTCCTTCTCCATCGTGTTTGCATGGATAGTACAGTACTGTGGGCCGGGCCTCGTCTGGCCCCTGACCGGTCCCGTGGTCCTAACGGGCTAAACAGGCCTGGCAGGCCGGTCCTGGTGTGCCGGTTCCTCATGGTGCAAAAAGCCCGGGGCAAGCCGGGTAGTGTATTGAAGCCTACGAGCCCGGTATCGCTAAGCCTGGGACCGGGTGGCGGGCGTGGGCCGGGCCTAACGGCTATTTTTAAAAAAATTTTAAAACAAAAGAGCAACGGTCAAAAATTTAAAATATAGCCCTTGGGCTGCAATTTTGACCGTTGGGAACTTTCAAAAATATCCATTTGGCCCCCAAACTTTATTTTAACCACAAACTTTATATAATTACACTTTTTTCCAATTCTCAACTATAAATACCCCATCATTCTTTTATTTTTACTCACCAATTCATCAATCTCTCTCAATCTCTCTTCTATAATTACTTATTTTATTGTTGAAATTTCGTCAAAAATTGTGAAGTTGGTGAATTGAAGTATTCAAGTCTACAACGATTTTCAATTTTCAAGAAGTTGTTCGGCAATTCGGTAAACTCGTTCCAACTCTTAAGTTTTAAGAATATATTTTTGTATTTTTTAGTTTGCATAATTGTTATTAATATGACATTTTCTTTGAAAAAATAATTGGTGGTAAGGGAAAATCTCAAACTGGTGAAAGTAGTCGCCAACCTACTACCCTTCCCCCGACTCCCCGACTTCCCGACCCGAACTTTTTGCCCGTCCTCCTCATCGCGTAATTCCTGATAGTGATCACCATTGTCTTCAATTTAACATTAGTGGATTTTTCCATAATGTTGCACCAGGTCAAAGATTAGATGAAGAAATTATGAATGCTCTTTATCCTATTGAAACTATCTTAGAAAATAATGAGGAAAATGAGGATGATGATGAAACCCAACCGGATTTAGATGATATACCTACTAGTCCTGTTAATAACCCAACTTATGCACCGCCCGACCCACTTGTAGAAACCCCTACTTTTAATAGACAACCTGCTAAACGCCTAGAAACATTATTAGATTGGAATTGTTTTACTCAAGTAAGAGAATGAACTAAGGCTAAGTGTAGAACTTGTGGAAAATTACTATTGCATAAATATACTGGAGACCGTAGTGGCACGGGTAGTTTGACTTGGCACTTAAAAATACACCCTAGAGATAAAGCTAGATATTTATAAATAAAAGCGTAGCTAGAGGGGACAAGTGTAGATTCTGCCGTTAACCATAGTACAAGTTCAAATCTAGTTCAACTAGGAATTAGTACTATGACCGGAGGTATTTTATATTACGATCCAAATAGAGATCCTGAAGAATTAGCAAAGATGATTACCATTATGTGCTTACCTTATTCTTTTCCTTCTAATCCTAATTGGGCGCATTATATTAAAAGAGTTTTAATCCTACTTATAAAGATTGGCCTCGCGCAATAATTAAGAGCGATATTTATAAATATAAACATGAATATGAACAATATTTGCGATATTTATTTACTCATACAAGTAATCGAATTTCTATTACTACTGATATTGGTAGAAGTAGTAATGATTGTGATTATCTAACTGTTATAAGGCATTGGATAGATAAGGAGTGGACAATGCAAAAATGCATTATTGTTTATAGAATAATTGATTCATGTCACACAGGTAAGTTTATTGCTAACACTGTTGCAGATATTTGTAGATATTTTTGCTTTAGAGATAAAATAATGTCAATTTCTATGGATAGTTCTTCTAGTAACACTAGTGCTATAGGCATACTTACAAGAATATTAAATCATGCATTTTGTAATATATTCCATGTTAGATGTATTTATCATATTTATCATTTAATTATCGGTGATGGTATAAAAATTTTAAATTTAGAAATTAAAAAGGTTAGAATGACTCTTAATTGGGTTTTTTATTTAAACCATAGAAGTAGACTTAGAGAATATTATTAAAAAATGTGATGAATATGACATTAGAGAAAGAAACGTTCCTAAAGCTTGCCTGACTAGATGGAAGTGTATGTACGGAAGTAGTTGCATATGAATATAAAAATCCAATTAATGCAACGTTAACTCTCGGGTAGGTGGTGAAGATGATGATGATGAAATGCTTACTACTCAAGATTAGACGAATGTTAAAATACTTTTAGATATTTTAGAATATTTTCAAATTGCTACAAATGCATTTTCTGGGCAATATTATCCTACAATTTTAAACTGTTTGATTTATATTGCAGCATTATGTGATTTGTTTGTTGAATTTTCGGAGGGTGACGAAATTTATAAGGCTTCTATAATTGCGATGAAAGAAAATTTTAAAAAATATTTTTTCCCGATCACTCCTATTTATGTTGTTGCTGCAATGTTAAACCCTACAATGAAATTAGGCTTTAGATCTTTCAACTGAGGAATTTGCTACAGTTGCAGAAGCAAAAGCCTCAATTCAAAATTAATGCTCAAACAATTTATAATTCTTATCAAATTTCCTTAGATCATACTAGGCCAAACGTTCCAACCCCTACTTCGTGTAGTTCACAATCGTCTAAAAGAGACCCGGGCTTAAAAGCACTTAAATCTTGGACAGAGTTCAGGGGTAATCAAGGTGATAATTATGATGAAACTTCACATCTAAATGAGCTTCGAGTTTATTTGTCACAGGGACTTGAAAAGGAGAATCCAGACGGCAGTTTTGATCTTTTGGACTAGTGGAAGGCAATTGAAAAATATTTTTCGGTTCTTGTAATGATGGCTTGGGATATTTTAGATATTAAAGCTTCAACTGTTGTATAAAAGAGAGTTTTTATTCAAGCAAGACATCAAATCGGTGATCATAGAGCATCTATGATGGAGAGCTTGAAAAAATCAGTACTGTTCAGAGATTGGATGCGCTCGGAAAGAAGAAACTTTGGAATTGCGAAATCACAACCGAAGATAGATGAAGCTTCTGAAGAAATGATGGCGGAACTTGCGGAGGATGCTGCTTCGCCCAGAAGTAGTGATGAATAAGCTTCTTTTCCACCACCACCAACGCAACCTCCTCCGAACCTTGAAAGATTTATGAGATTTGTTAGAGATATAATATAGATTATGGTATAACTCTTACTTTGGCACATCTTCTTTTACTTTTTTTCCTTTTAATACTGGTATTAGTACCTTGTTGTGCCCATTCCATTGGGGGGAGGAAGGCTAAGAAAGATGTGCCATTTTTGGTAGTCAAAATTATAAGACATGCTCTTGAATATCTTTTTGCAATATTTTTTTTTCTTTAACTTGCGAAAATATATAAGCTATAATATGTACACATAACATACAATATATCTACAAGAAAATATATAAACTGATATATATATATATATATATATAGATATATATATATATATATAGATATATATATATATATATATATATATATATATATATATATATATATATATATATATATATAAATACTTTACTAGTATACTTTGTATACTACAAAAGAAGATTTTTCAAAATAACGGCCCCACCCCCAAATCCCAATGAGAAAAACGGTCATATTGCACAAATATCCATATTTTTATTTTGTTCAATTTATAAAACTAACCTTCTCTAACACTATAAATACTCCCCTTCCTCTTCTTCATTTCAATACACAATACTCATTTCTCAATCTAAATTTCTCTCAATCTCTCATTCTTTCAATCTCTCAAGATTTCAAGTCTCAATCTTAATTTTCAAGTTGCATCATGCCTCGTTCAGAAATAGTGCACTTATTTATTTCGCATTACTATGAAGTGCTTGAAGAAAATAAAGAAGGCCAAAGATCAAAGTGCAAGAACTGTGGAAGAGTCTTAACTTTTCGTTCAAATTGTACATGGGACATTTTAAGGAGGCATATAAAGTATTGTGTTGATGATATTTATCCGCGAATTCATCTTTAGGATTTTTCAATAATTTGTGTTGTGTTAAAATTATTATACGTATTTATGTTTCATGTTATACTTTGTTATTAATTTATTATCCATGGTAATTTAGTTTTACTATTATTTTATTATTTACTTTTCGTTGAGCACTTTAATAATTAGATTTATACATATATAATACATATATATTTATATAGCCATGATATGGTTTACAAGAAATTTCCTTAAATAATTTTTTTTTTCAAAAAGCCCAAAAATAAAAAAGCCCGTTAGGCCCGCAAAGCCACAAGCCCGACCCGTTTAGCCCAGGACCATATGGGCTTAGGTCCATCACGGGCTGGTCCCACCCGTTGAGCCCACAAAGCTCGAGGATGTTAGGCACAGGACTTCCAGAGCCCAGGTCCGCTAAGCCCAAGCGCATTAATCTCGGCTCAGTTGGCCCATTTAGGCCCGGGCCTAGCCCATAATACAGCACTACACATGGAGGATGTCGCATTCGCATAAGGAAGAAGGGTGAAGCATCACATTCCCAAGGTATTGGTCGCGTTCGCATAGTTTACTTTTGAGGTCTTGGCAATTTTCTCTTCGCGATCGCGAGGCTTGTGCCGTGATCACGGTGAAGAAGGGGAAGAACTGGGCAGAATGTTTTTAAGTTATTTCATCCGCAATTTTGACCCATTTTTTCTCCGTAGTTGATCATTTCTAGAGCTTTTCGAAGGGGATTAAAAGGGGATTCAAGGAGAATTGATTGGAGGTAATATTTTTAAAACAAAAACGTGATGCTATTCTGAAATCAACTAGAAATTCATGGAACTTAAGCTAAAAATTGAAGAACTAGGGATTGGGATTTTGAACTTTTGAATTGGGATTTGAAGGACCATTTGAAGTCAGATTTGAGAACTTTTTATATGTATGAACTCGTGGGAGGATAAGGAACCCGTTGGTGTGAAATTTTCTCAGTTTCGAGAAGTGGGCTCGAGGCTCGGGCTTTTCTAATTTTGGGATTTTGACATTTTTCAATTGTTTTCGCTCGGGCTTTGCTTCCTTAGTATGTTGTGACATATTCGTTCTGATTTTGATCATATTCGACGCGAGTGGAGGACAGTTCGAGAGGTAAGGACATCGTGGAATAGTGTTTTCACCGGTTTGACATAAGTAGCCATTTAAAATTTGGAACTGAGGGTACAAAACCCCGGTATTTGACTGATTTAATAAATGCAGTGATGCACAAGCTATGTGACGAGCGTGTGGGCGTACATCGGTAGGGATTTTGACTTGTTCCATCCCGTAGTGACTATTAAGCCGCGTAATTTATTTGGAAATATATATTATTTCTATGTTTCAATCATTTATACTGTGATTATGGTTGTTTGCCATGCTTGGGGCCTTGTGCCGACCTGTATAACCTTTAGGTACATTTTGACTGACTTTCCTCACTTTACTTGTTAAAAATCATATCCTCAGTCATGTCTTTATCAGTTTAAACAATTAAAGCTGGTTTTATCACTTTATTCTTAAATGAGAGGATTTTTTGGGCTGAGATCCCTACCTTCTATTATTGTGCCCGAGAGACTGTGAGGTTAATGATTGAGAGGGGTATATAACCCAATGGTGAGGATATTATATGTGATTTGGATTGGGCTGCACGCCGCAACAATACTTATATGGATCGGGCTGCACACTGCAGCGATATATATATTGGATCGGGCTGCACGGTGCAATGATATAACGCTTGGGCTGTAGGAGCCCCTCCAGAATATGCACACACCCAATGAGCACACTCAACTATATATATGGATTGGGATGCACGCCGCAGCGGTTACTATGATTTATGTTGCCATGAGATACATGTATGAGCTGAGTTTTGAGAGTAAATACTAACTGATGAGAGATGAGTCCCTAATGGCTGAGAGGCTCCCTAAGGGGCCATATTATGAGTGATTTCTTGCCCGAGTGGCCTTATTATCCTGTTTACACTGTTTCACTCTTCTTTTGAACTAAGCCTCTGTTGGATATGTTCCTAATAACTTATTTCAAAGCTTTAAACTGAAAATGATGAATTTGTGTCAAAACTGATTTATAAGTGATATACTTTGAACTTCTCGTCATTGCTTTCAGTCCATTATTTACTTTAGTTACTTATTGAATTGGCGTACCCACGTTACTCCCTACACCTTTTATGCAGATCCAGGTGCCCGAGGGACGGAGTGAGAGCTTCAGTTGTATCCAGTACTTGCCGGGGGTATCGAGGTAGCTGCAAGGCATCTGTAACCCTGATTTCTCCCTTCTATTGTATTACTTTTTCCGCATTTTTAAACTTGATGTGCTAGATATTCTCTCATGTATTAGAGGCTGTAGACTCGTGACACCGGATTTTTGGGGCTATGTAGTATTTGTTATTTCGTATTCCGTGTATTTCTATTATTATCACACTTATAAAGAATTCCGTTTCTAAAGCTAACGCTAGAAAATGGCTTAATGTTGTTGGTAAATGAGTTGTGGAATAGAGGTTGTCGGCTTGCCTAGTATTGTGATAGGCGCCATCATAACCGGTATTTTGGATCGTGAAAAGTTGGTATCAGAGCCTAGGTTACATAGGCCTAGTGAGTCATGAGCCGATTTAGTAGAGTCTCGCAGATCGGTATGAAAACGTCTGTATTTATTCTCGAGAGGCCGCAGAACCTTTAGGAAAAACTTCACACTCTTGAAATTCTTGTCGTGAGAACTTGTTGATTCGAGTACTAAACTTCTATTATTCTGTTTTCTCACATATGGTGTGGACACGAGCTACTGCACGGGGTGGAAAACCACCAGTGCCACCAGCTGGGGCCTCCAGAGGTCGAGGTCACGATCGATGCCATGGTAGGGGCAGAGCAGCACCAGTAAATCCACCAGCTTCCCCAGTTCCTAATTAGGTCGCAATTGTGGATGCTAAAAAAGCCCCAGTTTCTGATTCCAGGCCTTTAGGAGGCTTTGACTCAGATCTTATCTCTGTGTACCAGTTTGGCATAGGAGGTTTCAGCTACTACGACCGCCGCTACTTCCCAGGCCAAAGGAGACACCCAGACTCCAGTTGCTCGCACACTTGAGCAAGTAGTGCAGGGATTATTGACACTGGGGGAACCTCCAGCCCAGCTGGTTGCACGGGCTCAGGTGCTTTTAGTACCGATTATGTCGGATGATAAGCACCGATGGCTTGAGAGGTTTGGTAGATGCCAACCTCCGTCATTCAGTGGTGCAGAGGGCGAGGATGCCTAGGGTTTTCTTGATAAGTGCCAACGGATACTTCGGAACACAAGCATTCTTGAGAGTAGTGGTGTGGCATTTACCACATTTAGTTTACTGGAGCCGCCTTCACTTGGTGGGAGGTGTATGAGAGGCGTAAGCCTGTGGGTGCAATGCCCCATACTTGGCAGTAGTTCTCTGTTATCTTTTTAGAGAAGTATGTACTTCAGTCGCACCGAGAGGAGTTGCGCAGGAAATTTGAGGAGCTGCATCAAGGGGAGATGTCAGTGACACAGTGTGAAATGCGATTTTCTGATTTAGTCCGACATGAAGTTTTGGATGGTTCCTACAGATCGAGAACGGATCAGGAGGTTCGTTGATGGCCTTGTGTACCCCCTTCGTATTCTCATGACTAGAGAGATGGTGACGGGTGCAACCTTCGAGGAGGTTATTGATATCACCGTGATATTTGGGAGGATCGAGAGGAGCGGGAGGCTAAGTGGCCTCGGGGATCTAGCAGTTTCAGCAGTGCTCCTTTGAGGGGTCAGTTCCAGCAGGGAAGAGGTCGTTCTTTCAGACATACCTATTCATCTCGCCTAGATCACCGTGGGGCATCCTCGAGTCATGGTTACCATGGATATCAGCAGGGCTAGTCATCATCCAGTGCCCAACAAGCCCAAAGACGTGCATCATCAGTCCAGGGTTCATCTATGCCAAGTCCTTCTACTGGTCATTTTGGTGCTAGGGGTTCCCTTCAGTCCCCATCTCCAGCACCAGAGAGTTGCTATGAGTGCAGAGAGTTTGGACATATGAGGAGGCAGTGCCCTTAACTTTATGATATTCAGTTTCACTAGAGGGTCAGCCCTCGACTTCTACTCCAGTTACTTTACCACCCGCCCAGCCAGCTAGGGGTGGAGGTCAGGCATCTAGGGGTCGCCTTAGAGGGGCAGGTAGATCAGGAGGTGGTCAGACTCGTTTCTATTCTATCCTAGGTAGATCAGATGTCGCTGCTTTAGATGTCGTGATTTCAGATATTGTTTCAGTCTGCCACAGAGATACATTTGTATTATTTAATCCCGGTTCCACCTTTTCTTATGTGTCCTCATATTTTGCTCATTATTTGGGTATTCCCTAGGAGTTTATTACTTTACTTGTTCATGTGTCTACTCCAGTGGGTGATACTGTTGTTGCGGACCGTGTGTACCGATCATATGTGGTGATTATTGGGGGGTATGGTGACCTGAGTGGATCTATTGCTATTGAGCATGGTGGATTTTGATGTCATTCTAGGTATGGATTGGCTATTTCGGTGTCGCGCTATTCTTGACTGTCATGCTAAGACACTCACATTGGCTATGCCAGGTATACCGCAGATCAAGTGGCGTGGTGTGATTGATTATGTCCCTATTAGAGTGATTTCTTTCTTGAAGGCCCAGTGTATGGTTGGGAAGAGTTGCCTTTCATATCTAGAATTTTTGAGGGATGTTGGAGCTGAGGCTCTTAGTATTGATTCTGTTCCAGTTGTGAGAGATTTTCCCGATGTATTTCCTGCAGAACTGTAGGGCATGCCACCAGACATAGATATTGATTTTGGTATTGACCTGGTGCTGGGCACTCAGTCCATTTCTATTTCACCGTATTGTATAGCACCAACGAAGTTGAAAGAATTGAATGAGCAGCTTCAAGAACTCCTAGATAAGGGGCTCATTTGGATTTTTGTGTCACCTTGGGGTGCGACGGTTCTGTTTGTGAAGAAGAAGGATATCACAACGAGAATGTGCATCGATTATAGGAACTTGAACAAGGTAAAAATTAATAAAAAGTATCCTTTGCCTCGCATTAATGATTTATTTAACCAGCTTTAGGGAGTGAGGGCGTTCTCCAAGATTGATCTCCGTTTGGGTTATCACCAGTTGAAGATCAGGAATTCAGATATTGTCAAGAATGCTTTCAGAGCAGATATGGTCATTATGAGTTTCTTGTTATATCTTTCGGGCTGACCAATGCCCCAACAACATTCATGCATTTGATGAACAGTGTATTTCGACCTAATCTGGATTCATTCGTTATAGTATTCATTGACGATATTCTGATGTACTCGCATATGCAGAAGGAGCACGCAGAGCATTTGCGAGTTGTATTGAGAGATTGAAGGAGGAGAAACTTTATGCAAACTTCTCTAAGTGCGAGTTTTGGCTCGTTTAAGTGGCTTTATTGGGACACATGGTGTCCAACGAGGGTATTCAGGTTGATCTAGAGAAGAAGAGGCAGTTCAGAGTTGTCCTAGACCGTTCTTAGCCATAGATATTTGTAACTTTCTTGGTTTGGTGGGCTATAATCGCTGGTTTGTTCAGGGATTCTCATCTATCACATCGCCTTTGATCAAATTGACTTAGATGGCTACTCCATTTTTATGGTCGGATGAGTGTAAGGAGAGCTTTCAGAAGCTCAAGACAACTTTGACCACAACTCCATTATTGGTTTTTCCATCAGTTTCAGGTTCATATACCTTGTATTGTGATTTTTCAAAAGTTGGGATTGGTTGTGTATTGATGGATGAGGGTAGAGTTATTCCGTATGCTTCTCGTCAGTTGAAGCCCCATGAGAAGAACTACTATGTCCATGATTTGGAGTCTGCCATAGTTCATGCATTGAAGATTTGGAGGCAATATTTGTATGGCATATCTTGTGAGGTATTCACCACATCGCAGTCTTCAACATTTGTTCAAGCAAATGGATCTTAATTTGAGGCAGCGGAGATGGTTGGAGTTGCATAAACATTATGATATTACTATATTGTACCATACTGGAAAGGCCAATGTGGTGGCCGATGCTTTGAGCCGAAAGGCAATGAGTATGGAGAGTTTGGCATACATTCTAGTTAGGGAGAGACCCCTTGAAGTTGATGTTCAGTCCTTGGCCAATCGGTTCATGAGGTTGGATATTTCGGAGCCTAGTCGGGTGTTAGCTTGTGTGGTTTCTCGGTTTTCTTTGTGTGATCGCATCATAGAGCTCCAGTATGATGATCCGTATTTTCTTGTCCCGAGGGACACAGTTCAGCATGATAATGCTAGAGATGTCACCATCGGAGATGATGGTGTGTTGAGGATGCAGGGCCAGAATTGTGCGATCAATGTGGATGGGCTTAGATAGTTGATTATAGAGGAGGCCCATAGATCGCGGTATTCTATCTATCCGGGTGCCGCAAAGATGTATCAGGATTTGAGGCAACACTATTGGTGGAGAAGAATGAAGAATGAGGCAGCACTTAGCTCGGTGTCTCAATTGTCAGCATGTGAAAAATAAGGATCAGAGACTAGGTGGCTTGCTTCAGCAGATGGTTATTCCTGGGTGGAAGTAGGACAGGATTACTATGGACTTCGTTGTTGGAATTCCTCAAACTTTGAAGAAGTTTGATGCTATTTGGGTGATTGTGGATCGGCGGACCAAGTCCGCACACTTCATTCACCTATTCTTTGGAGCGGTTGGTAGGGATCTATATCCGGGAGATTGTTCAATAGCATGGAATTTCGATTTCCATCATCTCAAATAGGGGTACTCAGTTTACTTCACAGTTTTGGAGAGCAATGCAAAGAGAGTTGGGTACTCAGCTGGAGTTGAGCACAAGGTTTCATCCTCAAAAGGACGGGCAATGTACCATTCAGATATTAAAGGATATGTTGCGTGCTTGTGTTATTGATTTCGGAGGTCTTGAGATGAGTTTCTACTGCTTGCAGAGTTTGCCTATAATAACAGCTACAAGTCGAGTATTCACATGGCTCCATATGAGGCTTTGTATGGGATATGGTGTAGAGCTCCAGTTGGTTGGTTCGGGCCCGGTGAGGATAGACTATTGGGCACAAATTCGGTTTAGGATGCCTTAGAAAAGGTGAAAGTGATTAAGAGGAAAGACTCCGTACAGTGCAGTCATGACAGAAGAGATATGCGAACCGAAAGGTTTGAGATGTGTCCTACATGGTTGGTGAGAAGATCGTGCTGAAGGTTTCGCCCACGAAGGGTGTTATGAGATTTGGGAAGAAAGGAAAGTTGAGTCCGCGGTTCATTTGGGCCTTTTGAGGTGCTTCGGAGGATTGGGGAGGTGGTTTATATGCTTGCTTTGCCACCCAGCTTATCGAATGTGCATCCGGTATAGCATGTTTCTATGCTTCAGAAGTATGTTGGGGATCCGTCTCATGTTTTAGACTTCAGCACAGTTCAGTTGGATGATGATTGACCTATGATCTGGAGCCAATGGCTATTTTGGGTCGTCAGGTTCAGAAGTTGAGGTAAAAGGATATAGCTTCAGTGAAAGTGCAGTGAAGAGGTCGGCCTGTAGAGGAGGCTACTTGGGAGACTGAGCAGGAGATGCAAAGCAGATATCCTCACCTATTTGAGGCTTCAGGTATGTTTCTTGACTTGTTCAAGCATGAACATTTGTTTAATTTGGGGAGGATGTGACAATCTGGCCATCTGTCTCATGAGTTACACTTGCTTTTCCCCATTTCTGCTTCTTTATGCTTCATTATCCGTGTTTTATGTGATCAAGTTGATTAGTTTATGCTCGGAGAGGTTTTCGTAAGAAATGAGATACTTAGTCTCTTTTAAGAAGGTTTAAGTTGGAAAAATCAGCCGGATGTTGACTTATGTGTTAGAGGGCTCGGATGTGAGTTCCAATGGTTCTTTTAGCTTCAAGCGGTGATTTATGACTTAGGAGTATGATCGGAATTGGTTTTGGAGGTCTAGTGTAGAATTAGGCTTGGATTGGCGAAGTTGATATTTTGGCGATTTTTGGTTAATAGGTGAGATTTTCATCCAACGTTCGATATAAAATTCCAAGAGTTTCTGTAACTTCATTATGTTATTTGGAATGTGTGTACAAAATTTCAGGCCATTCGAACATGGTTTGGTTGGATTTTTTATCAAAAGCGTGTTTCGGGAGTTTTTAGGAAACTTAGGCTTGAATTCGATGTGAATTGGTGGATTTGGTGTTGTTTGAGGTGTTTTGATGATTGGAACAAGTTCGAATAAGGTTTTAAGATGTGTTTGTACTTTTGGTTGAGGTCTCGGGGGCCTCGGGTGTGTTTCGGGTGGTCAATCAGACTACTTTTTAGTTTGAGAAGTTGCAAAAAAATTGGGTTCAGCAGTTGTAGGAAATTAACTCTTCGCGTAAGGCTGTATCGTGGGCCGGTCTGGGCCCAGGACCGCGGTCCTAACGGGCCGATTTTAGTGGGCCTGGGCTTAAGTGGTGCAAAAGCCCGAAATGGGCCGGTTCAACACAAAAAGCCAGTGAGCCCGAGATCGTTAAGCCCGGGACTGGCAGGCAGGCCTGGGCTAGTTCAACCGGGCCTAGCGTGCTCCAACGACTAATTTAAAAAAAAAAAGCAACGGTCAAATTTTGAACGTCTAGACGTTGGCCTTCAAAATTTATCCGTTGGGCACTTTAAAAAATAGCCATTTGGCCCCCAAACTTTTTATAATTATACTTTTTCCAAATTCTTATCTATAAATACCCCCTCATTCTTTTATTTTTACTCACAAATTCATCAATCTCTCTCATTTCTCAAACTCAAATTGAAGTATTCAAGTCTTCACTCATCTCTCATTTCTCAAACTCAAATTCTTAATTGAAGTTAAATCATGCCCGGTGATTCTACACTGAAGCCATTTGTTTTAGAACACCTTAATGTGGTAGAAGAAAATGAAGAAGTTTACATGATAGAGTGCAAGAACTGTGGTCGAGTCTACACTCGTCGTCGAAAGGAGGGCACATGCTCTTTAAAGAGGCATATAAAGAGTTGTCGTGCGCGTTCTCCAGACATTCGTATTTAAGATTTTAAGTTGATTTGAGATAATTTGTGTTATCTATAATTATTATACGTATTATGCATAATGTTCTGGTTTGTTAGATTAATTTAAACTATTATGTTGAAGGTATTGAACTTTAATTTGAAGTATTAAATGTAAACTTTAATTTGCAGCTTTGATGTTGAGTAGTAAATGTAAACTTTAATTTGAACTATATCTATAGCTTATATATATATCTATTTCTATATCTATGATACTACATATATCTCTAATACATATAAACTACATATGTATGTATGTATGTATGTATGTATATATATATATATATATGCATGTATATGTATGTATATATATATATATATGCATGCATGTATATGTATGTGTATATATATATATATATATATATATATATATATATATATATATATATATATATATATATATATATATATATATATATATAAGGTATAAATAATAATATATACATATAATATACCCTTATATATACACAATATACATACTATATATACTACATATAATTATATAGCTATATATAAGCAATTTATATTAGTATATACATATATATTTTACAAGAAAGTGTCTTACATAAAAATAATTAAAAAATAGTCTGGAACAAAAAAACCCGTTAGGCCCGCGAGCCTGGCCCATTTAGCTTGGGACCATGTGGGCTTAGGACCGCCGTGGGCCGTTTCCACCCATTGGGACCATGAAGAGCAGGACCATTTGACTCGGGACCGCCAAGCCCAGCCCGCCTATAGCCTGGGACGGCCACGATCAGCCCGTTTAGGCTTGTTTGGCCCGGGCCCAGCCCAGAATACATCCTTATCTTCGCGTTCGCATAAGGGTCCTTGCATTCGCGAAGAGTAAGCTGAGGAAAACGTGATTTTGACCTTTGTGTTCGCGAGGCAGGCTACACGTTTGCGAAGGGACTGAGTTTAGTGAATCGCGTTCGCGAGTGATGGTACGTAATCACGTTGAAGGGGGTGAGTTAGATGGGTCCAAGGTCCCTTGCACATCGTGTTCGCATGGAGGATGTCGCGTTGCGTAAGGGAAGAAGGTTGAAGCATCACGTTCCCAGGGTATTGGTCACGTTCGCGTAGTGTATTTTTGAGGTCTTGGAAATTTGCTCTCCGCGATCGCGAGGCTTGTGCTGCGATCGCGATAAAGAAGCGGCAGAACTGGGCAGAATGCTTTTAACCTATTTCATCCGCGATTTTGGGTCATTTTCCCTCCATAGTTGATCATTTTGAGAGCTTTTTGAAGAGGATTAAAGATGGATTCAAGGAGAATTGATTGGAGGTAATATTGTTGAATCTAAAACGTGATTCTATTGTGAAATAAACCTAAAAATTCATGGAACTTAAGCTAAAAATGGATGAACTAGGGCTTGGGATTTTGAACTTTTGAATTGGGATTTGAAGGACCATTTGAGGTCGGAGTTGAGAACTTTTGATATGTATGAACTCGTGGGAGGATAAGGAACCCGTTGGTGTAAGAATTTCTGAGTTTCAAGAAGTGGGCCCGCGGCTCGAGTTTTGCTAATTTTGGAATTTTAATATTTTTCGATTGTTTTCGCTTGGGGTCTGCTCCCTTATCATATTGTGACATATTCATTCCGATTTTGGTTAGATTCGACGTGAGTGGAGGCCGATTCGAGAGGAAAGGGTGTCGCGGAGTAGTATTTTTTACCGTTTTAAGGTAAGTAACCAAAAGTGGAACCGAAGGTACAAAACCCCGGTATTTGACTTGATTTGATAAATGCAGTGACACACATGTTAGGTGACGAGCGTGTGGGCATGTACCGGTTGGGATTGTGACTTGATACATCCCGTAGCGACTATTAAGCCGCATAATTTATTTGGAATTCTATATTATTTCTATGTTTCAGTCATTTATACTGTGATTTGAGCTGTTTGCGATGGTTGGGGTATTTTGCCGACCTGTAGAACCTTTAGGGGCATTTTGACTGACTTTCCTCACTTTACTTGTTAAAAACATATCCTCAGTCATGTCTTTATCTGGTTGAACAATTAAAGCTGGTTTTATCACTCTATTCCTAAATGAGAGGATTTTGTGGGCTGATATCCCTACTTCTATTATTGTGCCCGAGAGGCTGTGAGGTTAATGAGTGAGAGAGGTTGAGAACCCAAAGGTAAGGATATTATATGTGATATGGATCGGACTGCACGCTGCAACAATACTTAGTTGGATTGGGCTACACGTCGCAGTGATATATATATTGGATCGTGATGCACGCCGCAACGATATAGCACTTGGATTGTATGTGTGTGACAACCCGATCCGTCGTATCATGTATTACAACCCTGTTTCCCCCGTTTTATTCTTCTTCATGTTTCATTATCTGCATTTGGTGAGTTTGAGTTGATTCGGATTGAGTTTGGTAGGAAATGAGACACATAGTCTCTTTAAGGAAGGTTTGGTTTGGAAAAGCCAATCAGATGTTGAATTGTGAGGTGGAGGGCTCGGATGTTATTTCCGATGATTCAGTTAGTTTCGAGGAGTGATTTGTAACTTTGGAGTGTGATCGAAATTTAATTTGGGGGCCCGGTGTAGAATTATGCTTGAATTCTCGAAGTTAGCATTTTGCTGATATCCGGTTGATGGGTGAAATTTTTATTCGAGAGTCGGAATGGAATTCCGAGAGTTTCAGTAGATTTGCTAGGTGATAGGGTGTGTGTGAAAAATTTCAGTTGATTTGGATTTGTTTAGGTCGGGTTTTTGATCAAATGTGAGTTTCAGAGGTTTTGGTTGAACTTAGGCTTGAATTCGTCACGGATTGGTGATTGTCGTGTTGTTGGATGTGTTTTTATGATTGGAACAAGTTCGTATGATGTTTTAGGATGTGTTGATGCTTTTGGTTGAGGTCCCGGGGGCCTCGGGGTGATGTCGGATGGCCAACGGGAAGAGATTTGGACTTGAGTGTTTACTGAATTTTTCTGCTATCTGGTGTATTCGCTCCTGCAGTTTCGGGACCGCGTGTGCGGTCTCGCGGAAGCGGACGAGAAGGCGCAGAAGCGGACGTTTGGGCTCAAGGCAGGTTCTGCAGAAGCAGAAGCCTGGCCGCAGGAGCAGTTCCACTGGAGCGGATTTTTAACCGCAGAAGCGTCCTGGGATATAAAAGGAGAAACCACAGAAGCAGTAGATAGTCTCTAGAAGTGGTAGTCGCATAAGTGACTTTTGAACCGCAGAAGCGAAAAGGTCTGGGCAGAATATTTAATTGTCTTCTTCGCAAATTTTTGACAGAACAACATTTTGGACTTCAAACTTGTAGAGCTTTGAGGCGATTTTGAATAGGATTTTGAGGGATTTCATCTGGTATGGATTCTCGGACTTGGAATACAATTTTATGGTGAAAAACATGGATTTAGACTGAAACTCAAGGAATTTGAGGTCAAAATGGTGGTTTAGGTCTTGAACTTTAGAGAGGTTAAAATAGGGATTTGAGGGACAAATGGACTCCGATTTTGGTAAATTTGATATGTATGGACTAGTGCCGAGACGAGGAATCCAGTGATGTAAATTTCATAATTTTTCGAGAAGTTGGCCCAGGGCTTGAGTTTTGCCAACTTCATGATTTTCGATATTTTTCGAGTCTTTTCCATTGGGTTATGTTCCCTTAGCCTATTGTAACGTATTCGTTATGATTTTGGTTAGATTCGATGCATGAGGATGCCGACTCGATAGGAAAGGGCATTGCGAGCTAGTCTTTGGCCGGCTAGAGGTGAGTGATAGATGTAAATGTTTTTTTGAGGGTTTGAAACCCTGAACTTTCACATCACAACGCTATCTTAAGGCGTTACACGGATTCTATGATGAGTGCGGGTTCGTTTGCTATTGGGGATCATGACTTAGTCCACCCGAGTAATATTTCTACTACATTGGTGATTAAGACACATACTATATTGCTGTGAATTGGGTTTATTCCATGTTTGGGGCCTTGTGCCGACCTATAGAATACTTCGGGGAATAATATTATTGTTTTAGCATATTTTGCATATTATTTGGTCTCAGTCCAAGGTTTTAAATACTGTTTTGCAAACTCATCCACACTTCTAAGTTTTGAAAACTCAAATGACATTTTAAATAATATTTCGGGATGAGAACTACTGTTTTATAAATGCACAAGGGGCTTATGATGATTTCTGGACTAAGTGGGATCTAGCTGTGCGCCGCAGCAGTGTTACATTGATATTGAGGCCGAGATCCTAGTTGATGATATTGAGGCCGAGGGCCTGGTTTATTAATTTGATATTGAGGCCGAGAGCCTGTTGATTATATTGATATTGATATGAGGCCGAGGGCCGAGATTTGATGCCATGAGATGTGATATTGCGCTTGGGCTATTGGAGCCCCTCTGGAGTCTGTACACACCCCTAGTGAGCACCGTCGACGACTAATAAATATGGATGGCTCGGGCTGCACGCCACAGTGGGTACTGGAATGTACCATCATGTGCATTACATTGCATTCATGTATTTGTCTGATTATCTGTTGTTCTATTGTTAATTTTCCCATATTACCGTATTATTGGGTTATAGTTTACTTTGTGTATTTCTATGATTTTTTGCTTTCAGTTTGTATTTATATTTATTACTCACTAGGTCAGAGTACTCACTTTACTCCCTACACTTCGCATGCAGATCCAGGTTCTACCAAGGCTAAGTGAGGCTTCACCATCTGAGCAAAGACATTTTCTGGGAGTATTGAGGTAGCTGCACGGTGTCCGCAACCTTAGATTTCTCCCATCTTTCCCTATCCTTTATTTTCGTATTATCAGCTTTTAGACAGACTTTGTAGAAGGATAAAACTTTGTATCTAGAGGCTCATGTTCGTGACAACGGGTCCTTTGGGGCTATATTCAGTATTTTGTTAAACTTCCGCACTTTTATCAGTATTTTGTTTACCCTCAATATAATGGTTTGATATCTTTATCCGTGTTGTATATTTATAAACTTTTAAAGGTTGGGAAATATTGTGAAAAGGTCAGGCTTGCCTAGCAGTGTGTTGGGCGGCATCACGACCGGGGCTAGGGTCGTGACAATTTTGTATTAGAGCCTAGGTTACTTGGTCTCCCGAATCATGAGCCGGTTTAGTAGAGTCTCGCGGATCGGTACGGAGACGTCTGTACTTATCTTCGGAAGGCTGCAGAACATTTAGGAAAACTTCATATACTTGAAATTCTTGTCGTGCGAATTTATTGATCTGCAAGCTAAAATTCTGTGTTCTATTCTCTCGCAGATGGCGAGAAAACGTGCTACCGGACGTGGCGGACGACCACCAGCATCACCTACTGAGGACACTAGAGGTCGTGGATGCGGTTGTGGTCGAGGAAGAGCCGCGGGGGCAGCACCTGTTGACCCACCAGTTGCCCTGGGTTAGGATTTGGCTCCAACAGTAGAGACTCCAGCAACATCTATTCAGGAACCGGCTGTGCCTATAGTGATACCGGGTCTTCAGGAGGCCCTAGCTCAGATTCTATCAGTTTGCACTAGCCTGACTCAAACAGTCTCAGCCAGTACTGCGGCAGCTACTTCGCATGCCGGGGGAGGCAATCAGACCCTTACTGCTCGCACACCTGAGCAGGTAGTGCAGGGTTTGCAGACACCAGAGGCACCACCAGCTCAGCAGGTTGCACCAGTTCAGTCGGTTGCACTGGTTCAGGCTTTTGTGGTACCAGCTATGCCAGATGATGAGCAGTGTCGGCTAGAGAGGTTCAGTAGGCTCTCATCTCCTACCTTCAGTGGTGTTCAAGGGGAGGATGCCCAGAACCAAAATACGAGCCCGATACCTATATTTTCTAACTTATTTTTATTTCATTTTTTCATGTCATTTTTCAAGAAAACAATTTTTTTCAAAAATTCTTTACTCTGGCTCGGGACCTCAAATATTCCGGGAATATGCCCGAGTTCCATATTTATCTACAAATCTCCCGTGACTGTCACATCACGGGTTCGAGTCCGGGTTCGTTTATCCAAAATGTTGACCAAAGTCAACTATATCAATATTAATATCAAAATTCTTCAAATGTTTCACAGAATTCACATATTTTAACATAAAAATTTTCCAAATTCACGCCCGGACTATGTGCACAAAATAAAGCAACTAAAAGTGAGATTTTCAAGGCTTCAAAGCATGGAAAAAGGGAGAACTACGATGATGACCCTTTGGGTCTTCACAGGCAGGTGCAGTGCAGTGCCTTTGTTATGGCAGGAGTTATCCACTCTCTTCCTGGAGAAGTGTGTACCGCAGTCTCAGAGGGAGGAGATGCGTAGATAGTTTGAGTGGTTTCGTCAGGGAGATATTAATGTGTCTTGGTATGAGGTGAGATTTTCAAAGTTGTCTCCCTATGCTCCCTAGATGGTCCCGACTGATCGGGAGAGGATTAGGAGATTTGTGGACGGACTTGTCTATACCATCCATATTCCAATGACTCGAGAGAGGATCCTGAGTCATACCTTCGAGGATGCAGTTGATATTTCTCATGATATTAAGATGGCTCGCCGTTACGAGAGAGGGGAGAGGGAGGCCAAGAGGCCTTGAGGCTCGGGTAGTTATAGTGGTGCTCCGTCTAGGGGCCATTCTCAGCAGAGCAGAGGTCTTTCTTTCAGGCCTCATCAGTCGGCTCGTTCCAAGTAGCTGACTGATGGGGTTCGTCTTATGCCCTTTTAGCTCAGGGTTCATCTGTGCCGAGTGCATCAGCTGGTCATCTGGTGCGAGGGGTTCCTTTCATTCCCCTTCTCTAGCAACTATTAGTTGTTACAAGTGCAGCGAGTTTGGTCACATGAAGAGGCAGTGTCCTCGACTTCGTGGTGGTCATTTCAGCTGAGGAATCATCCCCTGTCTTCTTGTCCAGGTTTTTCCTCATCTGCCCACTAGCTAGGGCTAGAGGCCAGGCAGCCAGGGGTCGCCCCAGAGGTGGAGGTCGATTAGGTGGCATGGACATGCTTGATTTTATGCTATCCCATGCAAGACAAATGCCCTTGCATCAGATGCTG
The DNA here is from genome assembly GCA_034376525.1 of Nicotiana benthamiana. NCBI lineage: Eukaryota > Viridiplantae > Streptophyta > Magnoliopsida > Solanales > Solanaceae > Nicotiana > Nicotiana benthamiana. The sequence goes on from CM067323.1 coordinate 60,765,843, forward strand.
TTATCAGAGGTATTATTTCAGTCTGCCACATAGTTACCTCTGTCTTATTTGATGCAAGTTCTACTTATTCTTATGTTTCATCATATTTTTCTCATCATTTGGGTACAACCTCAGGGTGCCTTGCCTTATCAGTGCACGTATCTATCCCGGTAGGCGATACTATTGTTCTGGACCACGTGTATCGGTCCTGTCTTATTACTATTGGGGGTCTAGAGAGCCGAGTTGATTTATTGCTTTTGAGCATAATAGACTTCGATGTTATTTTGGGCATGCACTATATATCTCCTTATCATGCTATTCTAGATTGTGTTGCAAAGACAGTCACTTTGTCTATGCCGGATGTTCCAATGATCGAGTCATATGGTATGACTGACTATGTTCCTAGTAGTGTTATTTCTTTCTTTAAGGCCTAACATATGGTTGAGAAGGGTTGTCTCTCGTATTTTGCCTTTTTTAGAGATGTTGGAGATGAGGCTCTTAGTATTGATTCTATTCCCGTTGTGAAGGATTTTCCGGATGTATTTCTTGTAGACCTATCGTGCATGCCACAGGACAAGGATATTAATTTTGGTATTGACCTGGTGCCAGGCACTCATCCCATTTCCATTCTGCTGTATCACATGACACCAGTGGAGTTGAAAGAATTGAAGGAGCAGCTTCAAGAACTCCTAGATAAGGGGTTTATTCGGTCGAGTGTGTCACCGTGGGGTGCACTTGTTCTATTTGTGAAGAAGAAGGATGGCAAAATGAGAATGTGCATTGGCTATAGGCAGTTGAACAAAGTAACAGTGAAGAACAAGTATCCCCTACCTCATATTAATGATTTATTCGACCAGCTTTGGGGAGAGAGGGTATTTTCTTAGATTGATCTCTGTTCAGGTTATCACCAGTTAAAGATCAAGGATTTAGATATTCTTAAAACTACCTTCAGGACTAGATATGGCCACTACGAGTTTCTGGTTATGTCTTTCGGACTGACCAATGCCCCAACAACATTCATGCATTTGATGAACATTATATTTTTGACCATATCTGGATTCGTTTGTTATTGTATTAATGATATTTTGGTATACTCACATAATCATGAGGAGCACGTAGAGCATTTTACGAGTGGTATTATAGAGATTAAGGGAGGAGAAACTTTATGCAAAGTTCTCTAAGTATGAGTTTTAGCTTGGATTAGTGGCTTTCTTAGGGCACGTGGTGTTTAACGTTGGTATTCAAGTGGATCCAAAGAAGATACAGGTGGTTCAGAGTTGGCCTAGGCCGTCCTCAGCCACAGAGATTCGTAGTTTCCTTGGTTTGGCGGGTTATTATCGCCTGTTTGTTCAGGATTTTTCATCTATTGCCTTGCCCTTGTCCAAGTTAACGCATAAGGGTGCTCCATTTTTATGGCCGGACGAGTGCGAGGAGAGCTTTCATAAGCTCAAGACAGCTTTGACCACAACTCCAGTATTGGTCTTGCCATCAACTTGAAGTTCTTATACTATTTATTGTGATGCTTCGCGAGTCCGGATTGATTGTGTGTTGGTGTAGGAGGGTAGAGTGGTTGCTTATGCTTCTCGTCAGTTGAAGCCCCATGAGAAGAACTACCATGTTCATGAATTAGAGTTGGCGTCTATAATTCATGCTTTAAAGATTTGGAGGCACTATCTATATGGTGTATCTTGTGAGGTATTCATCGATTATCGCAGTCTTCAGCACTTGTTCAAACAAAAGGATCTTAATTTGAGGTAGCGGAGGTGGCTTGAGTTGCGTATGGATTATGATATTACTATTCTCTATCATCCAGGAAAGTCCAATATAGTGGCCGATGCTTTGAGCCGAAAGGCAGTCAATATGGGAAGTTTGGCTTATATTCCAATTGGGGAGAGGCTTTTTGCAGTTGATGTTCAGGCTTTGGCCAATCGGTTGGTGAGATTAGACATTTCAGAGCCCAATCAGGTATTGTCTTGCATGGTTTCTCGGTCTTCTTTATATGATCCATCAGAGAGCGCCAGTATGATGATCCGCATTTGCTTGTCCTCAAGGACTGAGTTCAGCACGGAGATGCTAGAGATGTGACTATAGGTGATGATGGTATGTTGAGGATGCAGGGCCAGATTTGTGTGCCCAATGTGGATAGACTTAGAAATTTAATTCTTGATGAGGCCCATAGTTTGCGGTATTCCATCCAATCGGGTGCCGCGAAGATGTATCAGGACTTGAGACATCACTATTGGTGGAGGAGAATGAAGAAAGATATTGTGTTTTATGTAGATCGGTGTCTCAACTGTCAGCAGGTGAAATATGAGCATCAGAGGCCGCGTGGTTTGCTTCAGCGTATGGTTATTCCTGAGTGGAAATGGGAGAGATTTACTATGGATTTTGTGAGTGGTCTTCCTCGTACTTTGAAGAAGTTTGACTTGATTTGGGTGATTGTGGATCAACTGACCAAGTCCGCGCATTTCATTCTAGTGTGTACTACTTATTCTTCTGAGCTGATGGCATGTATCTTCATCCGGGAGATTGTTCGATTGCATGGGATCCCAGTTTCTATTATCTCAGATAGGGGTACTCAGTTTACTTCCCAGTTTTGGATGACTTTTCAGTGAGAGTTGAGTACGCAGGTGGAACTAAGCACAACTTTTCATCCTCAGACGGACGGACAGTCCGAGCGTACCATTCCGATATTAGAGGACATGTTGCATGACTGTGTGATTGATTTCAGAGGTTCTTGGGATGAGTTTCTACCTCTTGTAGAGTTTTCCTATAATAACAACTATTAGTCCAGTATTCAGATGGCATCGTATGAGGCCTTGTATCGGAGACGGTGTAGATCTCTGGTCGATTAGATTAAGCCCCGCGAGGCTAGATTATTGGGGACAGAGTTGGTCCAGGATGCCGTGGAGAAGGTGAAAGTGATCCAGGAGAGGCTTCGTACAACTCTGTCACGTCAAAAGTGTTATACAGACCAGAAGGTCCGAGAGGTGTCTTAAATGGAGGGTGAGAAGGCTTTGCTTAAGGTTTCACCCATGAAGGGTGTTATGATGTTTGGAAGAAAGAGAAGCTGATTCCGCGATTCATAGGACTTTTTGAGGTGCTTAGAAAGGTTGGAGATGTGGCTTATAAGCTTGCTTTGCCACCCAGCTAATCGAATGTGCATTCAGTATTTCATGTTTCTATGCTCCGGAAGTATGTTGGGGACCCGCCTCATGTTTTGGACATCAACATGGTTCAGTTATATGATGAATTGAATTATGATATGGAGCTAGTGGCTATTTTGGGTAATCAGGTTCGGAAATTGAGATAAAAAAACATAGATTCGGTGAAGGTACAATGGAGAGGTTGGACTAGGCAGGAGGTCACCTGGGAGACTGAGCGGGAGATACGGAGCAGATATCCTCACCTATTTGAGGCTTCAAGTATATTTCTTGACCCATTCAAGGATGAGCGTTTGTTTAAGTGGGGGAGGATTGACGACCCGACCAGTCGTCTCATGTGTTACAGCCCCGTTTCCCCTGTTTTGTACTTCTTCATGTTTCATTATCTGCGTTTGGTGATTTTGAGTTGATACGGATTGAGTTTGGCAGGAAATGAGACACATAGTCTCTTTAAGGAAGGTTTTGTTTGGAAAAGTCAACTAGATGTTGACTTGTGAGTTGGAGGGCTCGGATGTGACTTCCAATGATTTGGTCAGCTTTGGGGAGTGATTTATCACTTAAGAGTGTGATCGGAATATAATTTGCGGGCCCGATGTAGAATTAGGCTTGAATTCTCGAAGTTAGCATTTTTGCGATATCCGGTTGATAGGTGAAATTTTGATCCGAGGATGGTAATGGAATTCCGAGAGTTGCACTAGCATTGTTAGGTGATTTGGGATGTGTGTGCAAAATTTCAATTGATTCAGAGGTGTTTAGTTTGGGTTTTTGATCGAATGTGAGTTTCAGAAGTTTTGGTTGAACTTAGGCTCGAATTCGTCGTGAATTGGTGATTTTCGTGTTGTTGGATGTGTTTTTATGATTGGAACAAGTTCTTATGATGTTTTAGGATGTGTTGATGCTTTTGGTTGAGGTCCCGAGGGTCTTGGGGTGATTTTGGATGGTCAACGGGACGAGATTTGGACTTGAGTGTTTGCTGAATTTTTTTGGTATCTGGTGTTTTCGCACCTGCGATTTTGGGACCTCAGGTGCGGTCTCGTGGAAGTAGACGAGAGGCGCAGAAAAGGAAGTTTGGGCTCAAGGAAGGTTCCGCAGAAAAAAAAGCCTGGCCGCAGAGCGGTTCCGCTAGAGCAATTTTTTAACCGCAGAAGCGACCTGAGATTTAAAAGGAGAAACGATAGAAGGGGTAAATAGACCGCAGAAGTGGTAGTCGCCGAAGCAACATTTGGACCGCAGAAGCGAAAAGGTATGGCCAGAACATTTAATTAATTCTTCATCGCGAATTTTTGAAAGCACAACATTTTGGACTTTGAACTTGGAAAGATTTGAGGCGATTTTGAAGAGGGTTTTGAGAGCTTTCATCAGGTATGGATTCTCGGACTTGGAATACGATTTTATGGTGTAAAAACATGGATTTAGACTGAAAACTCAAGGAATTTAAGGTCTCAAATGGTAATTTAGGGCTTGAACTTTAGAGAGGTTAAATAGGAATTTGAGGGGTCAAATGGACTCCGATTTTGGTAAATTTGATATGTATGGACTCGTGGCGAGACAAGGAATCCGGTGATGTAAATTTTGTAATTTTTAGAGAAGTGGTCTTGGGTCTCAGGTTTTGCCAACTTCGTGATTTTCGATGTTTTCAAGTCTTTTTGATTGGGTTATGTTCCCTTAGCCTATTGTAATGTATTCGTTGTGGTTTTGGTCAGATTCGACGCACGAGGAGGTCGATTCGAGAGGAAAGGGCATTGCTAGCTAGTCTTTGACCGGCTAGAGGTGAGTAATAGATGTAAATGTTGTTCTGAGGGTTTGATACTCCGGAATTTCCCATCACAATGCTATATTAAGGTGTGACACGTATTCTATGATGAGTGCAGTGTCGTTTGCCATTGGCGATCGTGACTTGGTCTATCCCGAGTGATATTTCTACTACATTAGTGATTAAGACACGTACTATATTACTATGAATTAGGCTTATTGCCATGTTTGGGGCCTTGTGCCGGCCTGTAGAATCCTTCGGGGAATGATATTATTGTTTTAGCATATTTTGCATAACATTTGGTATTAGTCCAAGGTTTTAAATACTGTTTTGCAAACTCAGCCACACTTCTAAGTTTTGAAAACTCAAATGATATTTTAAAATATTTCGGGCTGAGAACTACTGTTTTATAAATGCCCAAAAGGCTTATGATGATTTCTGGACTGAGCTAGGATCGGGCTGCGCGCCTTAACAGTGTTGCATTGATATTGAGGCCGAGAGCCTGGTTTATGATATTGAGGCCGAGGGCCTGGTTGATTACTTTGATATTGAGGCCGAGAGCTTGGTTGATTATACTGATATTGACATGAAGCTGCGTGCCTAGAAGATTTAATGCCACGAGATGACTTGATATTGTGCTTGGGCTATAGGAGCCCCTCCAGAGTTTGTACACACTCCCAGTGAGCACCGTCTACGATAAAATCAATATGGATGGCTTGGCCTGCACGCCGCAGTGGGTACTAGAATATTGCATCATATGCGTTGCATTGCATTCTTGCATTTGTCTCATTATCTGTTGTTCTGTTTTTAATTTTACCATATTATTGTATCATTGGGTTATAGTTTACTTTGTGTATTTCTGTGATTTCTTACTTTTAGTCTGTATTTATATTTATTACTCACTGGGTTGGAGTACTCACTTTACTACCTGCACCTTGCGTGCAGATCCAGGTTCTACCCATGCTGAGTGAGGCTTGACCAACTGAGCAGAGACATTTTCTGGGAGTATTGAGGTAGTTGCACGGCGTGCACATCCTTAGATTTCTCCCTCTATCCCTATCTTTTATTTTCACATTATCACCATTAGATAGACTTTGTAGTAGGATAAAACTCTATGTTTAGAGGCTCATGTTCGTGACACGGGGTCCTTTGGGGCTATATTCAGTATTTTGTTAAACTTCCACACTTTTATCAGTATTTTGTTTACCTTCAATATGATGGTTTGATATTTTTCTCCGCGTTGTATATCTATAAAATTTTAAGGTTGGGAAATATTGTGAAAATGTCGGGCTTACCTAGTAGTGTGTTGGGCACCATCACGATCGGGACTGGGGTCGTAACAAGGAGCCCTTCCGGAGTGTGCACACCCCCAATGAGTGCAGTCGACTATATATATGGATCGAGCTGCACGCCATAGCGATATATGGATCGGGCTATGCGCCGCAGCAGTTACTGTGATTTCTGTTGCCATGAGATACATATATGAGCTGAGTGTTGAGAGTAAGTACTAAGTGACGGGAGATGAGTCCCTAGTGACTGAGACGCTGCCCGCGGGGCCATATTCTGAGTGATTCGTTGCCCGAGTGGCCTTATTATGTTGTTTACACTGTTTCACTCTTCTTTTAAACTAAGCCTCTATTGGATATGTTGCTAATAACTGATTTCAAAGCTTCAAACTAAAAATGATGAATTTATGTCAAAACTGATTTAAAAGTGATATATTTTGAACAGCTCGTCAGTGCCATTAGTACATTATTTATTTTAGTTACTTATTGAGTTGGCGTACTCACGTTAATCTCTGCACCTTGTGTGCAGATCCAGGTGCTAGAGGGGCGGAGTGAGAGCTTCAGCTGTATCCAGTACTTGCCGGGGGTATCGAGGTAGCTGCATGGCGTCCGCAACCCTGATTTATCCCTTCTACCTTATTACTTTTTTCGTATTCCTAGACTTGATGTACTAGATATTCTCTCATGTATTAGAGGCTCTAGACTCATGATGCCGGATTGTTGGGGCTGTATAGTATTTGTTATTTTGTATTCCTCGTATTTCTATTATTATCACACTTATAAAGAATTGTGTTTCTAAAGCTGACATTAGAAAATGGCTTAATGTTGTTGGTAAATGAGTTATGGAATAGAGGGTGTCGGCTTGCCTAGTATTGTGATAGGCGTCATCACGACCGTTATTTGGGGTCATGACAACAATCGACGTTAGTTTTAAGGAAGTTAATAAATCCTGACCTGAGCTCGGGATTGAGTCATATTCCCAAGTGAAATTTTCTCTCCAAGAATTCCTCAAACAAAACCACTTGTTCAAGTTCTTATTCTGCATATTGGGTCGCGTCTGTCTCTTCCGGTACCTGAAAGTATCTTGGTGCCTGGTGGGATTCTAAAGACTCCTCGGCTTTATCATCTTTACTTGGATCGAGAGCAGGTGTCAGTTCCTATAATTTCTATTTGTTGGTTTCTTTCCTTTTACTACTAGAAATTGACACTGCATTCCTTTATCTTGTTGTCAGTTGGTCTCCTCTGATTTTATTGATTCCCTCTAAGGTCAGAAGTTTCAATAGTTAGTGATATGTTGACGGTACGACCTTCATCTCATGTAGCCATAATCTACCAAGAATTATGTTATAGCCCATGCGATTGTCCACCGCTTCAAATAAGGTAGTCTTCGTAACCCCTTAGGTGTTCGTGGGTAGCAGGATCTTTCCTTGAGTTACCACACTTGCTAAATTGAACCCGATGAGGAGTTTTGTTTTCGGGATCATACTTCTGCTTAATTTGATTTGTTCCAGCACTATCTATTGAATGATGTTGGTTGAGCTTCTTGGGTCAATCAAAATACGTTTAATCTCAAAATCTAAAACATTAAAAGAAATTACCTGGGCATCATTATGGGGCAGAAGAAGTCCATTAGCATCTTTCTCTATGAAGGTGATGTCCTCTTTAGCGACTTCTCGGAGTCTCTTGCTGAGATTCGCCGATATGTTTGTCTTATGGGTCGCTGAGAAGGTTACACTATTGATTTTATTCCCTCCGAAAATCATATTGATAGTCAGTCGAGAAGGGTCTTCCCTATCTTTGAGAGTTCTGCATTATCTTGACTATGCCCGTAATTGTTCTTGTTTGGTAGCTCAAGAACTCCCTAATATGATTGTTGTTCAACAACGTCGTCACCTTCATGTGTAGATGTCGACAGTCCCCAGTTTTGTGACCATGAGTCCCGGGATATTCGCACCATAAGCTAGGATCAGATTTGATTGGCTCCGGGAATCGTGATTCTTTGATATTCCTCATCGTTGATACCAACTCCACTATGCTGATGTTGAAATTATAATCTAACAGCCTAGATATGAGGAATCCCGAGTGCCTGGTATCTCTTTTTCTTGTAGCAATCTGCTACTCCGGCCACTGTCAGTTCTTCTATCGGGAGCGGATCTATCTGAAGGCAGAAACCCTTTGCTATCGCATCCTTCGGCTCTCTCATAAGGTAAGAAACGAACTTTGGAAGATCTCCGGTCTACATCAAAGTCACCCATAAACTTTTTCTGGTTCTTGTCTCGGTCCCTCCCTTTAGTTGATGTTGGGAACCCGAGCTCATCATCTTTTATCCTTATCTTCGATTCATAGAGGTTATGAATATACGCCCACTTAGATCCCATTTGGATTGGCTTAAAAAAAGTAACTTTTCAGCAGAAATAGCTTTTAAGCCAAAAAATAGTAAGTTGGATTGCCCAACTTATTGCATTTGGCTTGTTTTAAGTAGTTTTAAACTTATTTTAAGCACTTTTTGACTTTTCCAAACACTGAAAAAGTTAAAAAGAGTGTAAAAGCAGATTTGACCAGCTTAAAAGTCAATCCAAACACCTCTTAGTCCCTTGGAACTCAAGAAAGCCTTCCTTCAACTTTTAGGAGGCGTCAGAGCTCCACAGGTTCAAACCCTTAGTGAATGCCTCAGCTGCGTATTCATCTGGTACAACAAGTAGCAACATCCTCTCTTTCTGGAACTTAGTAATGAATTCTCGCTGCAATTCGGACTTACCTTGTGCGATTCTGAATATTTCCGCCTTCCAGGCTAGGATCTTTCTGGCCCCGACATGGGCATATATGAATGTATCTTCAAGCATTTCAAAAGAGCCAATTGAATACTCGGATAAAAGTTAATACCATGTCAAGACCTTTTTCATGAGGCTTTCTCCGAATTGTTTTAGCAAAACCGACTCAATCTCATGTTAAGCCAAGTCGTTCTGTTTCACCGCTATTGTATAGGTTGTGATATACTTTTGAGGATTTGAAGTCCCATCGTACTTTGGCATATCCATCATCTTGAACTGTTTCAGAATCAATGCTGGTGTTGCGCTCGGCTTAATGGGTAACTTGGTGTACTTCTTCGAATTTGGGCCCTTCAAAACTGGTGGTGCGTGGGAATTTGATCTATCCGGGCGTGAAACTCCTTCACATTCTTATCCATCCGATTGTTCATTTCTCTTATGAATCTCATGAATTCGATTTTGTTGTCATTATCGGATCCGCTACTGGTCCCCCCGGCTCCATCGAAGCCGACCGCACTCCTGGAGGTGTTATTATCAACTCTTTGAGTCGTTTGATTTGCAGGAGCGCCGGAAGGAACTGGACCTCTTTTGTTTGCATTACTGGAAGCACCTGATAATGTCTGTTTTAGTTTCATCATGACCTGGTCCTGCCTTGAGAGTTGACCCATGATGACCTTTTGCTTCTCTATCACGATCCTTACCATTTTCGCAATGAGTTTGTCCTCCGCATCATCAAGAATTTGTTTTTGCACATGTCGGGGATATGGTTTTCCATGAACTAGAATTGCCAGTTCCCCCTCATTAGGGTTTTCACTGATCGAATCCTCATGTTGAGGAAAATTTTCATGAGCCTCAACGTTGTGTGCAATGTTGACATCATTAGTTGTCATTTTTTAATTTTTTACTATGAGACACACAATCAAACATGTTAGTAATATATGCAAGGATCAACTCAATTACGCAACTGTCTAAGCTCCACGGTGGGGCCAAATCGTATAACCGTAAAATAATATAGTTAAATTTGTTATGTAGTTTGTAGACAAACGAACCGCTTTATTCCAAAATGATAAATAAGTAAGATTAAAAATAATACGCAGCGTTAAAACCAAATAAATGGTAAGTTTAAACTTCGAGATCGATGCTTCCGGGGACAGAAATAAGAGCGATTCAAAACAGAAAGTAAAGTTGAGTTATTTAGCTTGAGAATAAAATATAGCATAAGTGCTGCTAGAGATTTTCGTGTCCTTCCAATGGTTGGTGAAACCACTATTTATAGCCATACTTAGGAAACAAGATCCTAGGATCAAGCCTCTCTTAAATGATAATAAAGGGACCATTGATGAACAAATAACAGCAGGCGATGAATGCCAAAATTATCTGCAATAACTGCCTATTTAATACTAGAGAATATTCCTCTTTAAATGCTATCTGGTGGAAAACATTTGACCTACTTACATTGGGTATGCTCCCTTCGGGACTTATCTGATGTTAGCTGTAATTGTTGCTCCTGGTCTTGGTTCTTACTTAATTGTCTTCTGCCAATCTCCGATCCCATGTGCCACGTTATTATTCTATCATTTAGTATAAACCGATTTTACCCTATACGTATTTATGTTGCAAACAATGCTCACTATTAATGAATTTTAATCGAATATATGTTGCACACACTTTAAACTCAACAACTTTAATGCATATCATAATTTGTTTTTGGACTGGAATGCAAACAAATATAAATTTCAAGGACTCATTCGAGATAAAGAAACACGACAGTATCACTCTGTCTCTACACTTTCACCCCGCCTGCATCTTATCTTTAAGTAAAAACCAGAGCTTACGGAAAACCTCTGAAGCTCCCAAAACCCTGAAGCTCCCAAAAGAGAAAGATGCTTCTACAACCCACCACCACCATTAAACCCCCACATCAAAACCATTTCTCATTTTCGTCATCCCTCTCTTATTCACTCTCTTTCCCTTCCGGGTTTTGCAATTTGGGTGGTTTAACGTACCCAAAAAACCATACAGTTATTATTAGCTGTTCCTCAATATCACAGGTACATAGTTATGGGACTGTTGACTACGAGAGACGGCCGATAGTGAAATGGAATGCTATTTACAAAAGAATATCTATGAATGATGGCCCAGAGAGAGGCAGTGTTAGTGTGTTGAATCAGTGGGAGAATGAAGGGAAAAAGGTTACTAAATGGGAACTTTCTAGGGTTATTAAGGAGCTCAGGAAGTTTAGGCGTTATAAGCTTGCTCTTGAGGTATATTAAAGTTTGAATCTTTTTTTATCAGATTATTGCTTGGTGTTCTCTAGCTACCTGTGCTTGAATTTCTAGCTTGGACCAGTTAAAGTATTAGTCTTTGAGTTCTTAGTTGATTGTTGATTAATTGTGTTCACTGTGTTGCTTTGCTTTGATTTCTTAGTTTGATTTTAAAATAGTTGATATCATGTTTATGCTGAGACTAAGGTGGAATCTGAGATTTGAACATCATATCTTGCTGTCGTTTAGTCAAATTGCACTCTGTATGATTTCCAATTTAGTGTTAAGTTATTACCAATGGCATGTAGAATGTTCGATTAACAACACTAGGAGATAAGTAGAATTACCATTGTCCTAATAATGTTATGTGCAGGACTTGCCCAAAGTCACGCTTTCAATAATATATTTCTTGCAGAAAATTTAGAAGTTTGTATGAGCGGCAGGGTAAAGCTGCGTACGAAAGACCCTTGTGTCGGGAGCTTAGTGCACCGGGCTACCCTTTTTGTATGAGCTGCCTAGTGCTACATGTTCTGAAGTAGAAAGATGCGATCCAGATAGAGTACTGTAGTTTTGGAGTATATCTATAGATACCAATTCTTTGAAAGTTTTTCTTCAGCACAAGTCTTTTTTCTTCTTGTCCTGGGTAGTGAAAGTATATTGTGACTTTTTTTATCACTTCATTCCGTTTCAGTTAATGTGCAGGACATTACGGGGATTTACCTTCTTGGGATTTACTTAACCAAAGATTTTTCCATGTTTACCTTAATGATAGCCGATCTTACTAATAGCTCTACCTAGTGGTACCAGCCAGGGAACTCCCTCTTCTCAAACTACTTGGTTATTTGAATCCTCTAATGACAGATGTGCAAATTGCACTGGTCATTGTGCACAATACCCTATAATGTTCTTTTTAGTATTCGGTGACCAAGTGAAACTAATTATCTGAAAGAGATCACAACCTGAAACATGTGTATCACTCTGTCTGAACAAAGTGCAAAACTTGAAAACTTTGAAATAGTATCAATAGACTTTTTGTGGTCAAGACTTGTCAATTAGACTGATCACAAATGTAAACTGGTATACTAGAGAAATGTGCAATTTTTCTGTCAGCCCTATAATAAAACTTGATTAATTGTCCTCGTTATTACGATAGCACGATTTTGTATTGAGTTCAGTTGAATCTATTAAGTACTCATTTAACTCATTGAGTTCATTGTATATCTCCCGCGTAATGCAGATCTTTTGGGGCTTAACTTTACCTTGTATCCTGCAGGTGTATGAGTGGATGAACAATAGAGCAGAGAGGTTTAGACTAACGACCAGTGACACTGCTATCCAATTAGACCTGATAGCAAAAGTACATGGAATCTCAAGTGCTGAAGAATACTTCGTAAAGTTGCCAGACACCTTAAAAGATAAGCGTATATATGGTTCTCTTTTAAATGCCTTTGTGCGCGCTAGAAAGAAGGAGCAAGCTGAATCTTTAATTGATAAAATGAAAAACAGAGGCTATACTGATCATGCTCTTCCATTCAATGTGATGATGACACTCTATATGAACCTTAAAGACTACGATAAAGTTGAGTCAGTGGTTTCAGAAATGACGGAAAAACAAATACCATTAGATATATATACGTACAATATATGGTTATCATCATGTGGATCTCAAGGATCTGTAGAAAAAATGGAAAGAGTACTTGAGCAAATGAATCTGGACACTGATATCAATCCAAACTGGACTACATATAGCACTATGGCTACAATGTACATTAAGCTGGGGCAGTTGAAAAAAGCTGAAGACTCTTTGAAAAGTGTTGAGAGCAGAATCACAGGTCGTGATCGAATTCCATATCACTATCTTATCAGTCTCTATGGTAGTCTTGGTAAGAAGGAAGAGGTTGTCCGCATCTGGAAAACCTACCAATCTCAGTTTCCGACAATCCCAAACTTGGGTTATCATTCTGTAATATCTTCTCTGGTGAGGTTGGATGATATTGAAGGTGCAGAAAAGATATATGATGAGTGGCTACCTGTTAAATCGCACTATGATCCTAGATTGGGAAATCTTTTGTTGGGTTATTATGTGAGGAAGGGTTCTGTGGACAAGGCTATTGCATTCCTCGACCAAATGGTTGAAGCTGGAGCAAAGCCAAACTCTATGACTTGGGAGATTGTTGCTGAAGGCCATATCAGGGAACGGAGGTTATCTGAGGCTTTATCATGTTTGAAGGATGCCGTTTCAACCGAGGGATCGAAGAGTTGGAGACCGAAGCCTGCAAATGTATCTTCCATTGTCAGACTTTGTGAGCAGGAAGAGGATACGCAAAGTAAGGAAGCCCTGATGGAGGTGTTGAAGCAAGTTGGGTGTCTTGACGATGAAAAGTACATGTCATATATTCCATTATCAAACGGTAAATTTACTGGTGATGAGCCAGAGATAGATAAGGATACATCTGATAATGATGAAGGATCCGAGATGCTGCTCAACCAATTGCAAGGAAGCTTGTGAGACTTTTTCACTCACTTTGAAATGCAACAGTTTTCCAGGTACATGCGTAGGGGATAATGCCTCGTGAAATTGGAGTTTCGGCATGTGGATGCTCGACAAAAGCAAGAGTCTGAAAGTCTGTAGTGCTGAGAAGCAAGATATTCATGATAAACACATATCTACTGATTTTGGTTTCTTTTCTTAGGTTTACGCAGATCCATTTTGCTATATACTCCTATGTAGTTTATTAAACATCTAGTAGAAGTCTATTGTTTTAACTTTGCCCATCAATACACATGTTTTATCAGGGATGGCACAGAAATATACTGCAGGTTTATATGTAAATATGATGAATTGTGCATTACTTTATTTGAGTTCAACTAGGAGTTTTCATTTTCGTGCTATGCATTATTGGTCATTGTGTGCTCTTGAAATTCCCCCAAGAACTTTCATCCCAAATGTTTTACTTTGCACCACTGTATCAACGGCAATAATAACTCAGTATAATTTCACAATTGGGATATAGGAAGGATAGTGTGTACGCAGATTTTATTCCTACCTTTTGAAGGTAAAGAGGTTGTTTTCGATAGACCTTCGACTTAAGAAATACTAAACAGGAAGCAACCAACAATAACAACAACAACAACTACAACAACAATCCAGTATAATCCCACTTAGTGAGGTCTGGGGAGGGTAGTATGTACGCAGACCTTACCCCTACCCTGGGGTAAAGAGGTTGTTTCCAAATAGACCCCCGGCATCCTTCCCTCCAAGAACTTCCCACCTTGCTCTTGGGGAGACTCGAACTCACAACCTCTCGGTTGGAAGTGGGGGTTGCTTATCATCAGAGCAACCAACAATAACAACAAGAAGAAAAAATAAGACACTATGTGTAATAGCAAAGATCCCGAAATAAGAAATACAAGAATAGTACTCATAATACTGGTAAGAATAACACAACATAAAATAACAAAGTTCTAGGGAGAAGAATAGTACTCATAATACTGGTAAGAACAACACATAGGAATAATAAAGATCTAGGTAGATTAAAATGCGAGAATATTACTAATACTACTAGTAAGATTAGAAGAAACTCTCCACAGCCTACCATTCTTCAATCCTAATTGCTAATTTTTCTTCAAACTAGTAAGATTGTTGTTTATAATTATTAAGAAGAAACTATTCATACTATGAAAATCAAGTAGACCTAGTACAAGATTCTCTTTCCTTTTTCTTATGCAGTGAGTGGGAGTTCCTCTAAAGGACACTTTGTTCATGCAATTTCATTTTTGCTGCAGAGTATGAACTACGTAATTATCATATAAATGATTCTTACAATAATGAGCTAAATGTTGGACTTACAGGTGCAGGTACACATCATAGATAAACTCAAAGGATGCCGGGGGTCTATTTGGAAACAACCTCTTTACCCCAGGGTAGGGGTAAGGTCTGCGTACATACTACTCTCCCCAAACCTCACTAAGTGGGATTATACTGGGTTGTTGTTGTTGTTAGTAGAATGATCAAACATTCAAGCATTCCCAGATGCCAGACTAGTAGCATTTGTTATATATCTCCAGTTTTGAGGTAGTGAGGACTAAATTTACTGGCTACTACAGCTGTCATTGTTTGAAATTATTGAGTTCAATACAAATGAAGGTAAAGACTTACCCATGAGCGCATGCAGTAAACCAATAAGTGCATGTGCCTTTTATATGTTAATTAACACTAGCTCTATTACATACTTTTCCCTCTTAGCTTGAAAGGAAGTAATTAATTTCCTTTGACACATTCCAATTTTACATGCAATTTGGAATGAGATTAATAGAGCACTTTGGAATGACATATACATAACATATCCATGACCTATTGTCAAGAATAATGAAATTACTATTTCAATTAACAGCATTTAACCAACCTTTACACACCATTTTTTTTAAACTATATCTTTTGCACACCACTAATGTTACCTTTAACCATAATAGGTGTGAATTTAATTATCAATATTCCCTTTTTTGTATATAGAAAAAAAATTTAAAATAAAAGAAATACCACTGATATGTTGGCTCAAGCCAACATCACCGACGATTTCTATATCTCTTCTATTAGCTACTACAATATGTTGAGTTCGAGTGAGTCCAAATAAATTGTGCCTTTAATACTTAGTTAGGCATGTCCCAACTTGGTTTGTTCCTTGTGGTGGGGGCCGTGGGTTTGCTCTTAGAAAAAACATGAATCTTAATGTTGCATTTGTGTCGGTTACATGAAAATAAGGTACTACCTAAATTTATTGTGAAACAAAAAATAAAAATATTTATGATGGAAGTAGATTAACAGGGGTTTTAACTTGAATTTCCATCACCGTAAATTGCAATCAAACCAATTAATATGTTAAATCACTATCGAATCAATTAATATGATCTCCTAGAAATGAAAAAAAGAGTGTAAAATAGAAATAATTCCCATGACATTCAAATTTGATAGTCGAATAAATATTAAACATTTGTTGAGGATGGAGCTGCATGAAAATTTACATGTGTGGTTTTGGCGGACTTTCGTGAGGTATTACTCTAACTAACTCTATTTGTTACCTGTTTTCTAGAGAATTATTACCTGTTTATTTGGGAAATTTCTTTTTAACTGGGACAATTTTAAATGTTATTAAGGAAAATTAATTTTATCTTCAAAAGGATACTTCTTTTCATGAAAATGAATTATTTTTTCTTGACAATAATCCATTTAATGCAGATGGTAAACGATGATCGAAATCAAATTTGAGTATTCACTCATTTTCATCCCCTTTGTGCATAAGGCTGCAAAGCCATTGAGAATATACTGACGAATACTCTCTTACTCCACTAATCTTCTGTAAAATACTATGAGAAAATAAAATTACCTGCCTTTTTTGGATATTATTTTCAATTTTTGTTGAGTTGTGTCCCACATAGGTGGTTACGGGTGGATATCTTGGTCTCCTTATATAGTTCACAAGTTAGCTTTTGGAGTTGAGTTAGGCCCAAAATCCATTTTTATCATGGTATCAGAGCCAGGTCCATCCCAATTTATTGTTACTGATATAGGGCCTCTATTTATATTGTTCATGCTCCAGCTGCAGGCCTGGGCGTGGGGGTGGTGGTGGGGGGAGGAGGTGTTGAGTTGTGTCTCACATCGGTGGGTTATGGATGAATATCTTGGTTTGCTTAAATAGTCTTCAATAATCCTCACCTCACAAGCTAATTTTTGGGGTTAAACTAGGCCCAAGGTCCATTTTTATCAGTTTCGGTTTAGAGAAAACTACCCTCTATAGCCCCTTAAAATTTTAATAGCCTATATTTTCTCCTACATACAAAAAATGGCCCTGCGGCCCAAACGTATTGCATGTAGCAGCCGAAAGGAATAAGAATGACAACATAAGCGCCTATAGCTTAGTGGCTAGAGCGCTTGTTTCCTAAGCTGAAGGTCGCTCCCTCACCTGGCGCGATAGAAGCAACCTTTTTTTTTTTTGCCTTTTTAAATGTACTTCTGGATCTTATAAGTATTTTTGTATATTTTTTGTATAATAACAGATTATTTTTGTTTATATTTTGCATTGTGACAGTCTATTTTGTATATTTTCTGTATTTCGTAAGGGGACTGGAGCAGGCTACCATGAGACAAAAGATCTTCTTTCTAAAGAGATTCGATTCGGAACTCTTATATGTCCAAGGTTCAATATTGAAATAATTTCAGAGGTTTTCAGTAACTGTTTTTTTGTATATATGTAGTATCGTAATAGTTTATTTTGCATAGTAACAGTCTATTTTTGTATATTTTTTGTATAGTAACAGTCTTTTGTATAGTGACAGTCTATTTTGTATAATGAGAGCTAATTGTATATAAATTATATAGTGGCAGTCTATTTGGTATATTTTTATATAGTGATAGTCATTTTGTACATATTTTTTATAATCACAGTCTATTTAGTATATTTTTTGTATAATGACATTTTATTTTTGTATATATTTTTTATAGTGGCACTCAATTTGTATATAAAATATATAGTGACACTCTATTTATATAAAAATTGTATAGTGACAGTCTATTTTGTATAATTTTTATATAATACCAGTCTATTTTGTAGAAAATTTCAAACAATTCGTTCTATATCTTTCCTTAATCAATCTGTAAGGGGCTACTGGTAACTGCTCAAATTTCCTACTGATTTTGATTTTCTGTATGCATATCCACGCTGTTGTATGTGTTCTTCCATTGACTTACTATAAAAATCTCATCTTTTCAAGTATTATTTTGATTTGAAGCACTGGAAAATAATTAAAAAACCAAAGATGGCTTCCAACAATTCAACAACTGTAGACCTGCCGGATTCTCTTCTCCATCACATTCTCTCTCTCATGCCGATAGAGGAGGCATTCAAAACGCGTGCTTTCTCAGAAGGTGGCGCTATTTCTGGACTTCACTTTATAATTTCTATTTCAATTGAGAACTTTACAATGAAGAATGGAGGATTTAACAGGTAAAAGTTCAGATCTCTTAGATCTGGCCGATTTTAGAGTTTTTCGGCATTTTGTTGTTGTTTTAATTGGTAAAAGTCCAAATCTTCTTATATCTAGGATTTTCCGGCGAAGGAATTCGATCACTGATTGGTGGAATCGTTGGGCTGACCATTCTAATATCTTTTAGGCTACTAGATGTATTTGAAATTTTGTGACTACCAGATGATATAACTTTGTAGCGAGTGGCTACAAAAGTATTTTGCTCTTCAATTTATCATCTTATGCACTCTCCAAATTTTGCATTTTAGTCACCTAAGCATGGTCATACTTTGTGTAAATGTATCATCATTCTTTACTGTTTAGCTCAAAGTTCTCATACACTTTGTAAGCATAAATCAATTAAAATAAATGGATGGCCAATCATAGCAGATCGTAATACATCAAAAGACTGAATGAAAAATATAACAGATGAGTGTTATTTAGAGACAAATGTAAAGATCTTTTATTGATAATATTGGTTCGGTCTGCCTCTCCATGGAGAGGTTCAGAGCCTTACAATAGTTTTTCTCTTTGCTCGAAGAGTAATGGTGAAGAAGAAGAAGAAGTAGACCCCCTTTTAGTGTTCTTTCTCTTAGTATTTATAGTTGTGTACTCTGCCAGCTGGTGTTGGACGGCCGTGGTTATGTCGGGGACCTCCGCTAATAATGGATAGGCCGTGGCCTCATTTATCATGCTGAGTGATCTTCGGATACTTATTATTAACGAATAGTTACACCGTTTGCTAACCTAAATATGTTTAAGAGATAATTAATCTTATTGATTATCACGTGCTGACTCTGTACGCCCCTCAAAGGGTCCCTGGGGCCATGATTCGGATGGTCAATAAGATCAATTATCTCTCAAACATATTTAGGTTGACCCTCATTCTTATGAGAACTTTTTCTATATCAGGACCGAGCACTTGGTGGGGAATGTCAGACACTTCCCAAAGACTCGGAACCATATGCGTGAGTTTTCTGTTCGCCGGGTCCTGCCCTCTGATCTTTCTTATTTCTGCTCTCATGGGTGTTAATTTTTGTCTTGCCTTTGCATCTGAGCGGGCGCCACCAACTTCTCTATCCGGCATTGGCGAATGGGTTGATGCCATACTTCCTCATACAGCAGGGATTCGCGCATGGCCGGCCTTATAGGAGAGGCATGGCCGCAGGCCAGCCGCGGGTGAGTGTTTGAGTTATTGCATCGTTGTTGTTTAGCCTTGCTGAGTTTCTCTTATCTTGATTCCTTTTCTTTTGTTGGTCAGGGGCGGTGCGCCTTGTAAGGGCTCCTCGGCTTACTTTCCGCAAGTCGGGTGCGGCTGCTCAGTTGGCTATGGTGCTGACACCGCGCCTAGTTCCGAGAGCGATTAAAGCTGAGCCATCGGCGGTCCACTCCCCAACGCGATCATCAATGAGGGTCGAGGCGTCTTCGAGGTTTGTTCTCCCCTGGCAGAACCAACATTGGATGAGGAGGAGGAGGAAGAAGAGGAAAGACCATTTGTGAGGCGAAGGGTCGCCTTCACGCCCACCACGGAGGTGGTACATTTGGATTCTCTGCCGTTGGATGTTGTGGGGGAGGAGGCGGCTGCGCCTGCCCTTGAGGGCGAAAACACAATGGGGGTTGCCCCGGTCGGCTTAGGCCGTACTGAAACGGTTGCATTGCCGACTACATCATCAGTTCCAGCTGCTGAGAGAGAATGGTTCCTTAGCGGTTGCTTTGGTTGGGGAAGCAAGTGTCAACCCTTTGGTGAGGGGAGAAGCTTCGACCTCCCGGTCGGTCGAGGAAGGAAGGGACGCCGTGGGAGGGGATTCGGATTCCGAGTCTGACCTGGAGTCAGACGAAGTTCGCAGGCTCTTGGAAGGCTTTACCAACGCGACGGCGCATGCAGGGGGACGATACTGTTATGCTGAGATTTCTACTGACCGTAACTTGCTGCTCGAGGAGGACAATTTGATACTGATGTTTGCACCCCTGTGCTCGGAG
This sequence comes from Nicotiana benthamiana, assembly GCA_034376525.1. Lineage (NCBI taxonomy): Eukaryota > Viridiplantae > Streptophyta > Magnoliopsida > Solanales > Solanaceae > Nicotiana > Nicotiana benthamiana. The sequence continues at coordinate 60,786,057 of CM067323.1, forward strand.
GAGGAGAGCAGGTCGCTGGGGGACGTCTCGGACGACGTATTGATGACCGAGGTGGTCGTGATGGGCTTTAGGGTACGTGTGGCGCTTTCCTATTGTTCCATTTCTTGCCTTGGTTCGTTTCATATCTTAAACGCCGCTTTTGTCTTGAAGTCTTTTCTTTTGGAGGTAGAGAGCAGGCACCGGGCCAACATCCGCTCGAGACTTTTCTTGCGGGCGCTGGAGAAATATCGCCGCTATCGGGGTAGGTGTCGCGTGATGCGCGAGCGCCTGAGGAATGACCCTCGCAGCCGGGAGTTAGTTGAGGAGTTGGCGAGACGAGAGCTTCTGGTGCAACAAGCTCAGAGCAGGGTTAGTGCTCTCGAAGAGCAACTTCGTCGTAGGGACGAGGAGTTGGAAGCTGAGAGAAATGTTACAGCCGTGAAGGAGCGGCAGAGTTAGGAGGTTGTGGTGGAGGCCTATGAGTCCCTAGTTAGGCAGGTGGTCCGGCTGGATGAGGATCTCACTATTTCGAGGCGGCAAGCCAGGGATGCTTCGACGAAGGCTGCGGCCTTGGAGGTAGAGAACAAGCGCCTGAGGGATCAGGCGGCTTCTTATGGTCCCGCTCGTGACCTTTGGTCGCTTGCTGAGGCCCAGTTTGACGTGTATATGAAATTATGGCAGGCCGGCGTCGTACCCGGGGATGTTTATGAGGGGGCCCGCCAAAAGGCTCGTGAAGCTCATCTTGGTTGTGGCTTCAACTCGGCCACTCCAGTGATCGATGATGGCACTGAGGGCGCAGATAATGGTGCGGGCTGCCGTGAGGGTAGCGCGGGTGGCGATGAGTAGAAGGGATCTTTCTAGAGTTAGCTCTTATTATAGTTTTCTTTTGTTGCTGTTTTTTGTTTCCGTTTGGATTTCTTTTATTTTTTCCGGCTGAGGTCGTATGTATAAATGGAGGCGACCTGTTGTAAAGAAGGCTGTGAATATATATACAATTTTATGTTCTTCTGTTTTTTGTTTCCGAGTTTTCTTTTTTACTTATTTAAGGGGGGACGTATTGATCTCCCTACGACTTTGATTGTGGTAACGTCAGTGGCCTTTGCTATGATGACGTTGATTGTCTTGGTCAGTTGGACGAATCCGACTATTGCCGGGTCGTTTGCTTGCCTTAGTAAAAAACTAGGTGGGCTTCTAGCGTCGACGGCCTCAGCCGTGATTGATTGCTTTTTGTTTATCATTTTTCTTTACTTGGAATGAGTAAGGTGTAGCCGTTATTCGGTGAGGGTGACGTGTAGCCTTAGCCCCATTTCGGGCGTGGTCGAATTGTTGGCCGTGGCCTTGTAATTCAACTGGGGCTGAACTCATCGCGGCCTGAATTTTAGTTTGAGTTAGGCGTACTTACTTGATTGGCGAGGGTGTTTACCTTGTCCCTTTGCTTGTAGGGGAATAGATTTTGTATCGTCCAACGGTAAAACACTTGGCCTGAGGCTTGGCTTATTCTGTAGTTGAACTTTTGTGCGAGGTCGCGTGTCTTGCGTTGTTGTTTGACTGTAGCTAAACCTTTGCGAGTTTGTTGTTGAAGACGCGCATCCTGGGTCCCAGTTCAACTCATAGTTGAACTTTTTGGGCAGGGGCACGTAGTCTGAACTGTTGTTCAACCGTGGTTGAACCTTTGCAATTTTTTGATGCCGAAGGCACAAAGCCTGAGTCTCAGTTCAACTCATAGTTGAACCTTTTGAGCGAGGGCACGCGGCCTGAGCTGCTGTTCAACCGTGGTTGAACCTTTGTGTTTTTGTTATGTCGAAGGCACATAGCCTGAGTCCCAGTTTAACTCGTAGTTGAACCTTTTGGGAGAGGGAACGTGGCATGAGCTGTTGTTCAACCGTGGTTGAACCTTTGCAATTTTATGATGTTGAAGGCACATAGCCTGAGTCCCAGTTCAACTTATAGTTGAACTTTCTGGCGAAGGCACGTAACCTGAGTGCCAGTTCAACTTATAGCCGAACCTTTCAGGGAAGGGCACGTGGCCTGAGCTGCTGTTCAAACGTGGTTGAACTTTTGAGATTTTTGATGTCGAAGCCAATAGCCTGAGTCCCAGTTCAACTTATAGTTGAACTTTATGGTGAAGGCACGTAGCCTGAGTTGTTGTTCAACCGTAGTTGAACGTTGCAATTTTTGTTAGCGAAGGCGCATAGCCTAAGTCCCAGTGCAACTTATAGTTGAACTTTCTGGCGAAGGCACGTAGCCTGAGTTGTTGTTCATCCATAGTTGAACATTGCTATTTTGTTGGTGAAGGCGCGTAGCCTGAGTTGTTGTTCAACTGTAGTTGAACGTTGCAATTTTTGTTGGCGAAGGCGCGTAGCCTGAGTCCCAATTCAACTTATAGTTGAGCTTTCTGGCGAAGGCATGTAGCATGAGTCCCAGTTCAACTCATAGCTGAACCTTTTGGGCGAGGGCACGTGGCCTCAGCTGCTGCTCAACCGTGGTTGAACCTTTGCAATTTTTTGACGTCGAAGGCACATCGCCTGAGTCCCAGTTCAACTTGTAGTTGAACTTTATGGCGAAGGCACGTAGCCTGAATTGTTGTTCAACTGTAGTTGAACGTTGTAATTTTTTTAGCGAAGGCGCGTAGCCTAAGTCCCTGTTCAACTTATAATTGAACTTTCTGGCCAAGGCACGTAGCCTGAGTTGTTGTTCAACCGTAGTTGAACGTTGCAATTTTTGTTGGCGAAGGCGCGTAGCCTGAGTTGTGTTTCAACCGTAGTAGAACGTTACAATTTTTGTTGGCGAAGGCACGTAGCCTGAGTCCCAGTTCAACTTATAGTTGAACTTTCTGGCGAAGGCACGTGGCCTGAGTCCCTGTTCAACTAATAGCGGAACCTTTTGGGCAAGGGCACGTGGCCTGAGCTATTGTTCAACCGTGGTTGAACCTTTGAAATATTTTGATGTCAAGGCACATAGCCTGAGTCCTGATTCAACTTATAGTTGAACTTTCTTGTAAAGGCACGTAGCCTGAGTTGTTGTTCAACCGTAGTTGAACGTTTACAATTTTATAATGTCAAAGGTGTTGGAAATCATGTATACCTTTGATATGTGCGCTTTGGTTGTATGAGCATGATTTTCAGGTATAGGTTTTGATGAATGACAAACAATGAAGTCAAGTGTATAATCAAATGGCGAGAAGCATACTGATGACGGAATTGCATGAACGAGCCAAAGAAGTTCAAGACCGAAGACCCAAGACGTAGGTCGTTTGGTAGAACCAATGTAAGGACAACGTTTAAGTTATCTTATCCTTTGGCTCAACATTAGGTCATCATAAACATGCATAAAATCACTTTATTAAATTATATATATCATAAATATTTTTAATATATACTTCAAACAAAATGATTTTAACGTTTTCATTTCAACCAAAATGGGTTTTGAAGTAAGTTTTCAATTCTGGTATACTCTGGTATACACAGTGTATATCAAGTGTATATAATCGATCGTTGCCAAAGTTTTGAACACTGGAACAACATAATCGATTGTCTACTTTAACAATCGATTGTTGACAATCGATTGTCCACCTTAACAATCGATTATTTTGAGACGGTGTGCAACCGGTTTTTAAATATCATAGCCTGAGTCCCGGTTCAACTTATAGTTGAACTTTCTCGCGAAGTCATGTAGCCTGAGTCCCAGTTCAACTTATAGCTTAACCTTTTGGGCGAGGGCACGTGGGCTGAGCTGTTATTCAACCATGGTTGAAACTTTGCGATTTTTTGATGTAGCCTGAGTCCCAGTTCAACTTATAGTTGAACTTTATGGCGAAGACATGTAGCCTGAGTTGTTGTTCAACCGTAGTAGAACGTTTGCAATTTTTCAAGGTCGAAGGCACATGGCCTAAGCCCCAGTTCAACTCATAGTTGAACTCTTTACTTTTTCACCTGACCTGTTTTCTTGGGGGAGGGTTAAGTTTTCGTTTGACATCCTGTCTGATTTGTACTTAGCCTTCTTGGCTAGTTTGCTGATACCATTTTGTTATAGATCCTGGTTTCGTGCCACTTTCCGGCAGGGTCTCGCGTTAAAGGGCCGTGGGTATCTCGCCCGTGTTCTCCCCGTAGAGAGGGGAGCATATGCTTCTTCTTCTTCCCCTTCTTCTTTTGCTCTCATAAGAATGGGGGGAAGCCAGGGCTTCGGACTCTTATCGAAATTTTCGAGTTCCATTTACCCTCTATGCTACCTTGGCTCATTTGAGCTGCGTTGCTTTCCTTTTTGGGTGTTCTCTTTTCCTTTTTGGTCTAAGGATGAACTACGCGGTTCTGCTATGAAGTCCCCACATACGGCGCCAAATTGTTTAGCTCAAAGTTTCCATACACTTTGTAAGCATAAATCAATTAAAATAAATGGAAGGCCAATCATAGCAAATAGTAATACATCAAAAGACTGAAGGAAAAATATAACAGATGAATGTTATTTATCAGGGAGTCAAATGTAAAGATCTTTTATTGATAATATTGGTTTGGTCTGCCTCTCCATGGAGAGATTCAGAGCCTTACAATGGTTTTTCTCTTTGCTCGAAGAGTAATGGTGAAGAAGAAGAAGTAGACCCCCTTTTAGGGTTCTTTCTCTTAGTATTTATAGTTGTGTACTCTGCCAGCTGGTGCTGGACGGCTGTGGTTATGTCGAGGGGACGTCCGCTGATAATGGATAGGTCGTGGCCTCATTGATTATGCTGAGTGATCTTCGGATACTTATTATTAACGAATAGTTACACCGTTTGCTAACCTAAATATGCTTAAGAGATAATTAATCTTATTGATTATCACGAGTTAAATTCCGACCCATACATTTACTAAATTCTAAAATAACTTTGTCAGACTAACCAATACAAAGAATATTAAGGGTGCGTTTGGTATGTTGAAAAATATTTTTCGGAATATTTTCTAAGTTGTCAATGTTTTATAGGCTTAAATGTTTTCGTTATGAATTAATTTTCCTCCAATTAGAGGAAAATGTTCTCCTTATCAAGAGAATGGAAAACATTTTTTAAAACTCCTTCTCAATGTTCCCCACTCTCACTACCCTACCCTATCCTCTCTCTCCAAAAACGATTTTTTTTTTTAAAAAAAAAATTCAATTTTCCCATTACCACCCACTCTACTACCCCTCCCCCCTCCCTAATATTTTTTTTATAATTTTAAATTTTTATTTTTTCATTTTTCTGCACCACCCACTACCCAATCCCTCTCACTTACCCCCTCCCCCACCCCGCACAATTTTTTTAATTTTATTTTTTTGTAATTTCAAATTTATACTTTTTTCATTTTTCTTTCCCCCTCCCAGGAAAAGAATATTTCTTAAATATATTTTTCAGTTTTAATTTTTATTTATCGGTTCAAGGTTCAAAATTTTACAAGTTACAAAGTTATGAGTTCGGAGGTTTATATGTTTGAAAGTTTACGAGTTTAGAAATTATAAAGTTTACGGGTTAGAAATTCTGCGGTTTCGAAAGTTTGTGAAATTTGTGGGTTTAGAAGATTGTTAGTTTGGAAGTTTATAGCTTCATGTTTATTATATCCAAAGTATTTATGAATACTCTTGAGAAGTCCTTTTTCTTAATTTGCATATCTAACACTGGAAAAGAAATAAGATTACTACTTGTTATCCAAGAAAATATTTTCTTAAAAAATATTTTCCACAAAAAATATTTTCCGTTATACCAAACACACTCTAAAAGAGGAAATAATTCAACGTTAGTAGGAAAAATTCACAACTTGTATACCTTCTTATTTTGCATGCCGCATGTCCCAGGTTTCAACATCAACACTAATTAATGCATTGTTGCAGACATTTTGTATGAAAAAATTCTTGAGAATAATTATATTTATGCATCTAATAGTAGAAAATATCAAATCATCATTGAAGTTGTGATGCTATAAGATTCTGATGATTACCTCCTAGTTATATTTGTAGAGTGTTTTGGGAGAAGTAATTTTCTCGTATTGCTCACAAAAGTATATATAGAATACAGATGTATCAAATCCTACCAACTATAGGACTGTACAATAATGAAGGAAATTAAATCCTACCAACTATAGGACTGTACAATAATGAGAGAATATTCTACCAATAATAAAAAGATACACACAATTATATTCTAATACGTCCCCTCAAGATGGAGGGCCGGAGGACACGCCAATCTTGGACATCAGCAGAAGAAGCCGAGGACGAGATAAGTGTTTTGTGAGAGCATCAGCAAACTGATCAGCAGAGGATACATGAGCAATACAAAGAGACCCATTCTGAACCAATTGACGAACAAAGTGATAATCAATGGAGATGTGTTTCATGCGCGAATGAAACACAAGGTTGGCACAGAGGTAAGTGGCGCCAATGTTGTCGCTGTAAATGACAGGAGCCGCCGGAAGAGGGACATGAAGATTGCGCAGCAGGGACTGAAGCCAACGAACTTCGGCGGAGCAGAAGCAATGGCACGATATTCAGCCTCAGTAGAAGACCGTCCAACGGAACGCTGGTTTTTGGAGCTCCAGGAAATAGGATTAGGCCCCAGAAAGACAACATAGGCACCGGTTGAGGAGCGGTCATCACAGTTTCTACCCAATCAGCATCAGAGAAACAATGCAGAGGTATAGTAGATGAAGGACGCAACCAGACCCCGAAGTCAAGCGTCCCATTCAGATACCGGAAGAGGCGCTTAACTGTACCCCAATAAGTGACAGTAGGAGCGTGCATGAACTGTGAGAGTTTATTCACAGCAAAGGAGATATCAGGAAGAGTGAAGGAGAGATACTAGAGGCCCCCAAGGGCCTGTCGATAGGCGGATGCATCGGCAGGAGCCGAGCCGTCGGCCAGATGAAGGCAGGTGGACGCCGCTGTTAGCGTCTGAACAGGGTTGGATTCCAGCATATTATGACGAGTCAAAAGATCAACAACATACTTACGTTGAGAAAGAAAACACCCCTTGGAGCTGCGCAGAACCTCAACACCAAGAATGTAGCTTAGATCACCCATGTCTTTAAGAGAAAATTTAGTCCCAAGAGAGTCAATCACACGGTTTAAGAAGGCAGAGTCATTACCAGTCAATATGAGATCATCAACATATACAAAAAAATAGGCTGTAATACCAGAATGCTGAATGACGAAGAGCGAAGTGTCAGAGGTAGTGTTGACGAAACCCATAGCCAAAAGACATTGGCGGAGCTCACTGTACCATGCCCGGGGTGCCTGTTTGAGACCATAAATGGCTTTCTGTAACTTACAGACATAAGATGGATAGGCTTTGTCAACAAAACCCGGTGGTTGTGCCATATAGACATCCTCTGTAAGCCTTCCGTGAAGAAAGGCATTGTTCACATCCATTTATCGAAGTGGCCAGCCCTTGGATACAGCTAAACTGAGAACCAAATGCACAGTTGCCGGCTCAATAACCGGACTAAATGTCTCCTGGAAGTCGACACCTGGTCGCTGATGAAAGCCTTTCGCAACAAGTCGAGCTTTGAACTTATCCACAGTACCGTCAGGCTTTCGTTTGATACGATAAAACCACTTACAGCCCACAACATTCTGTGAAGAATCAGGTGGAACAAGATCCCAGGTGCCATTCCATAGCAGAGCATTAAACTCCAATGACATAGCAGCGCGCCAGCGCTCATCAGACATAGCACTAGACAAAGTCTGAGGTTCAGTAACAGCTGGAGAGGTGACAGCAGACATACCAAACTTCTTGTTGGGCGTAAAGATGTTATTTTTGCTGCGAGTTTGCATATGATGACCACCCTAAGAGGATGTAAGTGGCGGCATGATGGGTGTAGCGGCGACAGGGGCCGCCGGCAGTGTCGGAAGGGGCGCTGGTGGCGGTGGCGCCGGAAGTGCATCCAATGAAGGATCGCTAGTGGGAGCGGCAGCAGGTACTGGTGGCGGCAGCGGAAGGACTTCTAGGGAGACCGGAATGGGTACAGGAGGAGACGCGGGGTTATACAATTTGGAGAACGGGAAAACATCTTCATGGAAGGTGACATGACGCGAGATGAAGATTTTAGACATTTAGGGATCAAAGCATAGATAGGCGCTTTGAGTAGTAGAGTAGCCGAAGAGGACACATGCACGAGATCTGGGTTCCATTTGTGTGAGGTGTAGGGCCGAAGCCAAGGGAAGCATTGACAGCCGAAGACACGTAGTTTGGCAAGGTTGGGGAGCTTATGGAAGAGAGACTCAAAGGAGGAGAGAATCGAGAGATTTGTCTTGGGAAGACGATTAATGAGATAGACTGCTGTAGCAAAGGCATAAGGCCAGTAAATGAGAGGTACAGAGGCATGATGAAGAAGAGTGAGACCAGTATCGACAATATGACGGTGACGGCGTTCAGCATAGCCATTGTGCCGAGGAGTATGAGGAGGTGACGTAAGATGAGAGATGCCATGAGAGGCAAGAAAAGAGCGTAAAGCGAGGAACTCACCCCCATTTTCAGTATACAGAGTAATGATTTTAGCAGAGAAATATTTTTCGACAATGGATTTAAAGATGGGGAAGGTTTGTAAGACATCAGATTTACGGCGTAAAGGAAAAAACAAAACATACTTAGAAAAATGATCAGCAAAGATGACATAGTATTTAAATCCTTCATTAGAAATAATTGGGGAAGTCCATATATCGGAGAAAATAAGCTCCAGCGGAGCAGTAGAAGATAAAATTGACTCAGAAAAAGGTAACTTATGACACTTATGAAGTTTGCAAGAGACACAAGCAAGATCAGACACATTACTGGATGCTATACTGCTAGAAGACACTAAATGATGCAGGATTTTAGCTGACGGGTGACCAAACCGAGAATGCCACAATGACGCAGAGAGCTTTTGAGCCGTGAGGGCGGACGGGGGACTGGAAGCCGCCGGCCAGCAGTAGGTGTTGCCCATAAGTGGGCCGCGAACGAGTGTTGCCCACGTGCGACGATCCTTCACCTGAAAATAAGTATCAAAAAGAACAATATTAACATTATCGTGACGACATAATTGTGCAACAGAGATCAAATTTTTACGCATATGTGGAACACAGAGAGCCCCAGGTAATAAAAGAGAGGAATAACTGTTAAGTTGTCCAGTATGTGTAATTGTCAAACCTTCACTGTTACCAATAACCACATTGTCGAAACCAGTGGAAGGACTGTGAAGAGACATGTTGGTAAGATCAGAGGTTATGTGATGGGAGGCACCAGAGTCCAGGATCCAATCGGATATAGAGGGAATTGTCAGAGAGTGATGGGCTGTGTGAGCAGCCGGATAAGGCGGCGAAGCATAAGCTGGCCGCGGCAGTGGTCCACCGTAAGGGGGCTGATTGGCGCCGGAGATGGGACAGGACGGACAGCGCCGCGCGGAGTGGCCAAATTCACTGCAGAGCTAGCATTTCCCATTGTACCCGCGAGATTGGCTATATATGGAGTAACCACCGCGACCGGAGGCTGAACCGCGGCTGCTACGGCCGCGCCCGTGGCTACTGAAGCGGTTACAGCCTAACTGCTGTCCGGCAACGAAGGCAGCCGACGGAGCCAAATCAGATGCGGCGGAGGTGGCCGGCACACGAGTAGTAATCTGAGCCTCCATGCTTAACAGCTTGTCATGTAATTCAGCAAAAGAGATGGGAGATTCGCGGGCTTGGATGGCATGAGAGAGTTCCATATACTGATCATCAAGACCATTTAGAACCTTAATGACAAGATCCTCAGAATAAACAGTAACACCCAGGAGAGATAATTCATCCACAATCACGCGAATACCGTGCATAAAATCAGTAACAGATTTAGAACCTTTTACCGGATTATGGAGCTGCTGTTTGAGCCATGATACGACCACGAGAAGCAGTGCCGTATGTGCGCGCGAGGATGTCCCAAGCCTCTTTAGAGGTTTCCGCAGCGACAATAAAGGAGATGATCGTCGGTGTGATCGACGAGATGATGGCACTGAGAATAAGATTGTCCTAGCGAATCCAGTAGGGATATGCTGGATTGGGGGAAGTCACCTCCTTGTTGACGATAGTGGCTGGTGGGCACGGCTTCGATCCGTCCAAGAAGCTGAGGAGGTCGTAACCCGTAAGAAGGGTTCGAAATTGGAATTTCCACGCCATGCAATTAGTGGAATCCAATTTGAGTGGGATCTAAGCCGATGCATTGATGGCAATCGGCTAGAGAAGCTCGTTTTACGTCGTAGTGGCCATGAAGCGCGAGGCAAAGGAGAGGAGGCGTTGATCGACGTCGAGAGAGAGAGGGCTGCCGATTAGTGCAGCGTTGGCGGCGGCGACGACGGGCTGCCGATAAGAGCAGCGGCGGCGGCGCAGGTAGGGTAGTTTTAGGGTTTCTTTGGCGATAAGTCACTAGCGTATGATACTGTATACAGTATTTTGGGAGAAGTAATTTTCTCGTATTGCTCACAAAAGTATATATAGAGTACAGAGGTATCAATCCTACCAACTATAGGACTGTACAATAATGAAGGAAATCAAATCCTACCAACAATAGGACTGTACAATAATGAAAGAATATTCTACCAATAATAAAAAGATACACACAATTATATTCTAATAATATTTTCTATTGCATGCATAGATGAAAATTTTGGACCTCCCCTCGCAAAATCTTTTCTTTCTGAAATACTTATCTGCAACTGCAGCTTTGACATTTAAATTCTTATAGCTTATGCAATGACACCTTCTTCTTTTTTTCATTTAGAAAAGAACAACACATTTTTATTTATTTATTTGAATACCATACAATTTTAATTGTGTACAATTAAATACCGTTGCATAAGAATTAAGATGGAAGTGTGTAATTGTGTAAAATCAAATTGAAATGACTTTATATTAAATTGGTTGTCACACACATAAATACAAACAAAAATTTTGGTGGCGAGGGAAGGGGGAAGCCGTAAGGGTAGGGTAGCCTAGGGATCACATCACATGGGAGGGACAGTACACATTGGTTGAAAAGGTATCTGTTGCAAATAAGCTAATGTGTATAAAATCATTAAAATGTATAGTAATATATAATGTAACATTTTTATAGTTTTATAATATATATATATATATATATATATATATATATATATATATATATATATATATATATATATATATATATATATAGTAGCTCAAAATATGGGGAACCTCTCTCTTACAAGACATGCTTTGCTCTTGTTTCACTCCAAGAAAAAAACATACATCCCCACCTTGGTACTTTTTTTATTTCCTTTTATTTGCCCTTTTCCTAACTACCCTTTCTTTATATTGTTTTTAGACTTAAATTATATAAACCAATAGTGTAATATTTTTGCAGTTTAATTATAATATAACTGATTGTATTATGTTGTTATTATCTATATATGCTAATATATCCAATTTGTTGAAGAGTTATATTGTTGTTATATACACCAGCTAATATGATAGTATAAAAAGCGTTAGGTGTTTGCCATAATTTTTTTATCATATTTGATTTTTTTATTTGTTAAAGGAAAATGAAAATATAACTACCTTAATTGGATTTTCCGTTTTGCAGAAGAAAATTATAAATTTTCAATATTTTGCTAGTCTTTTTTCTTGTCGGAAAAGGTTTGATTTTCTATAAATTGAGGATCATTCCTTCTCATTCAGTAGCATCCACAATATAGCCATATGAGGTTTGAGAGTCATGTTTAGGGGAGAACTTTACGGGACAAGTGTTAGTGTGTCACTTGTATTTGCCTCTTCGTGAGGTTGTTCTTTCGATATTTTGTGCTCTCTTTTAATATAGTGAATTGCTCATCTCCGTTGTGGATATAGGTCAGTTGACCGAACCACGTTAAATGGTTGTGTCTCTTTTTATATATTTCTCTTTATTATATAATTTATCGCCGTTCAAGGTTTGTTTTGCTAGCTTCGGCATGACCCATAATTTTTCTGGTCCTAACAAAAAGTTCATGTATTAGCTATTAGCGCACTTAAATCTTTTTTTTTTGTGTGCGCGTGTGTGGGCTTATGTGTACCTATATTTTTTGATATAGGTTAAAACTCCAAACGAGAGCAACCTCCTCAAATCTCCTAGCTCGATGGTGATGTTTTTTGAGAAATTATTTTATCTATTTTTAGCGTGAGATTGGAAATAAATCAGGTTTCAGTTGTAACCTAATGTTTTTGGTGAGTTGGAAATTCCAGAAGTATACTGTGACTTGCAATTTAGTTTCATTTTAATGCAAAAACGATTGACCTTTTCTCGTTTGTAATTATTTTGCTTAATTTAAATTAGCATTTGAATATATATTTCCTATAAGAAAACTTCCCAAGTATTACCGTTCAATAGCGGTTGATGAGATCAGAAAACAACCTTATTCCACGCCCAACGTGAATTTGATGCATTTAATCCCAATGTCTAAAGCTTCTTGTTCAGAATAATTAAATGATTATATATTTGATTACATAATAATGCAGCTGTATGTTTGGATGATGGTTTATTATATGGACGTAAAAGCACTACATTGTTGTTAACAACACGAAACCTTTAAAGTTTAATTGTACATAAAAACATTCAAAACACATTGACAAAACAAATCTTTGGTGAGAAAAGTGTTAGTCTATATTGGTTTAACATCCTTTCATTTTAATGCTGTTTATTGGCTTGGGTTTTAATCAATTCACAAGTAAAAAAAACATGTGTGAAAAGGAGTCGAAAAGAATGTACATCTCTTATACCCCGTACAATCAGAAAATATTTAAATATAATATACCTGATAATATGTGAATTTAACTATATTCAAGCCCTAAATACCCATCTTCTTGTATTGTTTTGATAATAAAAGTATTAGCAAAAATGCTCTTATGGGTGCTTTTTCGTGTTTTCAGGCTATATGCGACTAGGAAGGCGAAAAGTACTTTTGGAGTCTAGAAAATAAAGAAAAAAGCCCAACCATGCAAACTCCCAACCAAATCACGTTGAAACAGGCCAAGAATTCAGAAGCGGTAGTTGGCCGCGGTCCAGCCGTGACCGTGGATGGAACGCGGCAGAACAGGGCCTCAGGCAAAAAAAGTTTAGAGAGGGTCGTTGGCCGCGGTCCTACCGCGAACGCGGGAAAATCATGCTGCAGACAAACTTGAAATTCAGTGAGGCTTCACGGACGCGGTTCGCCCGCGACCGAGGAAAGCGTGCGCCTGGAAAGGGGTAGTTTTGGAAAAACATGGAATTTAGCCCTATACACCTATATTAATCACTAGGTTTCGCCCCTGAGAGGCATGTATTGATTATTTTGAGTTCTTGGAAGGAAAAACAAGTATGAGAGAATAGTTCAAACCTATTTCTTCTTTCTTTTTGATTTTTATTGCTAGATTATGTTTAATCTTAGTTTTGTTTGTTCACCCATAGTTATGAGTAGCTAATTTCCTGTCTAAGGTCTTGATGGAACCTATTGGGGGTTGAACTTCTTGTTTATGTTAATGCAAATTTGCCAGTTTTATGCTTTATTTATTCAACTATGTTCTTGTTGTAGTTAATTGATAGGATCCTCAATTAGCTGCGCCTATTTAGTGTGCATAACTTGGAAAAGAGTGCATAGTTAGGTAGTTTTTGAATAATGCCACTCCTAAAGTAATAAGAGGAATCTATAACTGCGGGTTTAAAGTCGGGATTAGGAATAATGAAGCCTTGGTGCAATATTAAATGAACTGTTTAATTAAAGTTAGCTAGTGTATCTCGGGAGAGTGAAATAGTATATACTGTAATTGCTCGGGAGAGAAGTACGGTAAATTGAGTGTTCCTTATTGATAAAGTGTGTTGGAAAATTTGTATGAAGCATAAACAGAAGGGATTCTATCAATAGGGGAAGTCATTACCTTAGCGTTTCTCTCATTCTTGTCTACAACCTTAGTTAGTTAGCTATAATTTGTTACTTTTCTACAATCTTAGTTAGTAGTAAAATCTTCACTTGTGATTCAAAAGTCTTGGGAAGCTGGTTCGGAAGAATTTAGTGGGTCTAAAGGTGGTAGTTGATAGGTTGACTCTCTGCGGATTCGACCCTGGGCATAATACTCGGGTTTTATTTGCAACGTCCGCAGAGTCCTTTTCAGAGGGCATACTTGGACGTGATCAAATTTTGGCGCCGTTACTGAGGAGTTAACGGAATTATCAATTGCCATTGCTAGAGTCACAAAAATTCTTGGTGTAGCTAATTTCTTTACACCCAATTTTGATTGAAACTTTGGCGGTTGACTTGATTGCACAGGTGTATGCCTAGAAACTCTACAAGGACTGGAGAACTACCTTAAGGACTCTCAGACCCTGAAAAAATATTCCAGGCATTGAACCGTGCCAACAGAAGACTTCAACCATCTCACTAGATAGACAAACTCGAAACTGAAATGGAAGGCGTAATCGACGCCAATGGAAATGCAAACATGAGAAAGTCAACTTAGATGCTGGAGTGGCGGCACCTCTTGTGCCGGAGGGTGCACTTTATGACTGGGCACAACCGACATCTGATAATTTGGCAACTGCCATTGTTGTGCCAGCAATACAAGCTGAATCATTCCATATTACAAACAATATGTTGCACTTGTTGCAAAACAAGGGATTGTTTTCTGGCACGCAGGTAGAAGACCCTCAACAGCACATAAAGAATTTCTTGTCCATATGCAAAACTCAGAGGCAGCACAATGTGACTCCGGAAGCAATCGGGCTGCTATTATTTCCCTTCTCTGTGACAGGAGTTGCTCATGTTTGGCTAAACTCACTCCCCATCAACTCCATTGAAACTTGGGATGAGTTAGTCAAACAGTTTCACAACAAGTTCCATCCGCCCAAAAAAACAGCACAACCGATTGATGAGATTGTGAGCTTCAAACAGAAACCTATGGATACTTTGCACGAGACATGGGGAAAGATCAAAGGAATGTTGGTGATGTGTCCCCATCATGGTATTCCAGAGAAGATATTATGACAGTGGTTTTACATGGGAATTTCTGACAGTATGAAGAATATTGTGGATGCCTCAGCTGGTGGGCCATTTTTGAGCAAGACATGGAGAGAAGGACAGAACCTGCTGAATAAAATCGCTCAAAATTCAGGGTGGATAACCATAAACACACCTATCACTCTGATGGTGCATTCAGTACCTCTTGATCTGTCCAACACTATGGCTGAGAATGTGGCGACTCTTTTGACACATATGAGCATCCTCACCAAGAAGGTGGAGGAGTCGGGACAAAAGCAGCAGGTACATATAATTGATACTACCAATGGGGGCTTGTGACATCCTTCATCAGTCAGCCAATTGGTAATCCATGGAACGTAGAGCATGACCTTCATCATCAAGAACCAGAAGATATGAATTATGTGGCTAACTACGGGGGTCAGAGTCAAGGTAATCAGAATTCGGGCCAGCAAACTCAGCAGCAGTACACGCCACCAAAGCCACATTATAATGCAGGGAATATGGGAGGTATGAGACCCCCCCAACAACATGGCATCTTATCCTAGGCCGCAAGGGTATAATAATCAGCAACAAGGGTACCACCCACCTCAGCACTAGCATGGTGGGAGACAAGAAGTTTGGTTCTCCAGGATAGAAGCAATGATGCAGCAAGTGATTGGGTCCAATGCAAAGATAAATAAGATGGTAGATGCACATGATGCAACTATTAAAAATATTGAAATGCAGGTGGACCAGATTGCTATGTCCTTGAATAACTCAAGGGACATTTCCTACAGATACTCAGACCAACCCCAAAGATCAGGTCCCAAAGAAGCTGATGGCGGTGAGTCTCCGCAGTAGAGATCTTGATGTTGAGCAGGAAAGAGTTCGTGAGAATATGCATACAGAGACACTCATTCAGGTACCCATTGTACTGGATGAATAAACAAGGCTAACAGATGTGACAGTCCAACTTGTTCTTGAAAATCAGAATATACAGCAAGAGAGCGAGAAAGTCGCCAAAACAGTAAGAGAGCCAGTGGAGGAGATGATAGTTGAGAAGGAAAAGTCCCAAGTCATTGGGAAGAAAAGACCTCCTACACCATTCCCACAAATATTGGCCAAACACCAAAAGGAAGAGCAATACAAGAAGTTCTTTGACATGCTCAAGCAAATTCAAGTAAATATTCCATTGATCGAAGCTTTAAAGGAAATGCCTGGGTACGTGAAAATGATGAAAGACTTGATGTCTCGGAAGTTTGACTTCCAAGACTTGGCCACCGTGACTCTCATGCAGACTTGTAGTGCAGCGGTAACTAGACCGGTTGCTGAGAAGCTCTCTGATCCTAGAAGCTTTACCATTCCGTGCACTATTGGGAACTATGCATTTGCAAAGGCACTCTCTGACTTAGGGGCCAGCATTAATCTTATGCCCCTAGTTGTTCACAAGAGGTTGGGCATCGGGAGAGCTAGACCCACTTCTATGTTGTTGCAGTTGGCAGACAGGACAGTGAAGCGTCCATTTGGGATCCTCGATGATGTTCTTATTCAGGTGGGGAAATTTGTGTTCCCTGCAGATTTTGTGATCTTGGATTGCACGGTGGATGAAGAAATTCCTATCATTTTAGGAAGACCATTCTTAGCTACAGGGAGAGCCTTGATTGATTGCGACTGGGGAGCTTAAGATGAGGCTCAATGATGAAGAGATTATTTTCAATGTGCAAAAATCGATGAGACATCCAAGTGAGTTCGCTAATATCTCTCTCATTGATGTTGGGGATGTAATTATCCACTCTGATGATGATGTATTGACGGTGGAGGATCCCTTGGCTGCATGTCTTACAAATTTGGAGGAGGCAAATGGTAAGGAGTTGGTAGAATGGGTGTTGGCGTTGGAAGGTCGGGGGTTTTGGGATAGGAAGATTTAGTTTGAACCCCTACATTTGAAGAAAAGAGAGAGTCCTCCAGCTAAGCCATCCATTGAAGAACTACTGAAGCTGGAGCTAAAGCCCTTGCGAGCTCACCTTAGGTATGAATTTCTGGGCCCAAAATCCATTTTACCTGTTATTATCTCATTTAGTTTGCTAGATGTGCAGGTGAAACAGCTTTTATAGGTACTGAAGGACTGCGAAAATTCCATTGGATGGACCATGGCAGATATCAAGGGGATCAGCCTCGCCTATTGCATGCACAAGATTCTGCTGGAAGAGGGACACAGACCTTCTAGGGAACAGCAAAAGAGGCTGAATCCAAATATGAAAGAAGTGGTGAAGAAGGAGGTAATTAAGTGGTTAGATGCGGGGATCATCTTACCTATCTCTGACAATAGCTAGGTTAGCCCAGTTCTTTGTGTTCCTAAGAACGGTGGCATGACGTTGTGAAAAATGACAAAACGAGTTAATCTCTATGAGAACCGTCACTGGCTGGAGAATATGTATGAATTATAGAAAGCTGAATCTTGCCACCCGGAAAGACCACTTCCCACTTCCCTTCATTGATCAGATGCTAGATAAATTGGCTGGGAGGTCGCACTTTTGCTTCGTCGATGGGTACTCAGGGTACAACCAAATCTCTATTGCCCCTGAGGACCGATAAAGACCGAATTCACTTGCCCCTATGGCATTTATGCCTTCAGGAGGATGCCATTTGGCCTTTCTAATGCACCCGCCACATTCCAATGGTGCACGATTGTCATTTTCATTTATATGGTTGAAGACATAATGGAGGTGTTCATGGATGATTTCTCAGTGGTGGGGAATCCGTTTGATGAGTGTCTTGAGAATCTGACACTTGTGCTGAAACGGTACATCGAGACTAATCTGGTGCTGAATTGGAAAAAGTGCCATTTTATGGTGCAAGAAGGCATAGTCTTGGGGCACCGAGTGTCAAGCAAGGGGATAGAAGTCGATCGGGCCAAAGTTGATGTCATTGCAAAGATGCCTCCGCCAACCTCGCTCGAAGTAATCAGAAGCTTTCTTGGACATGCCGGTTTCTACTGATGGTTCATTAAAGACTTCTCCAAAATCGCCAACCCTCTCTGTAAGTTGCTAGAAAAAGATAACCCGATTGTATTTTCTGATGCATGCAGGGTAGCATTTGAAGAGCTGAAGCAAACGCTGGTCACAACACGAATCATTGTTGCCCCGAACTGGGAGCAACCTTTTGAGCTAATGTGTGATGCTAGTGACTATGCAGTTAGGGCGCTACTGGGCCAGCGAAAGGACAAATTGATTCATCCAATCTACTATGCAAGTAGAATGCTGAGTGGGGCCCAACTGAATTACACAGTGACCGAGAAGGAGATGTTAGATGTGGTGTTTGCATTCGACAAGTTCCGGTCCTACCTGATAGGATCGAAGGTAATTGTATACACTGACCATGCATCTCTTAGATACTTGATCGAGAAGAAAGACTCTAGGCCACGCCTGATTCCTTGGGTGCTGTTGCTACAAGAGTTTGATCTTGAGATACGTGACCGAAAGGGCACTGAGAACCAAGTCGTTGATCATCTATCACGACGTGAGGGAGCTGAAAAAACAATTGAGGTTGAGGATATTCTGAAAACCTTTCCAGAGGAGCAACTGCTCATAGCTAATCATCTAGAAGCACCATGATATGCGGATTTTGCCAACTACCTAGCTTGTGGTATAGTCCCTCACGACCTGTCTTCGGTCCAGAGGAAGCGTTTATTTTGTGAAAGCCGTATGTATTATTGAATGAGCCCTATCTTTTTAGAATATGCCTGGATAACATGATCCGGAGATGCGTCTCCGAGATGGAACAATCTTCTATTTTGCAGTCATGTCATGCATCAGCTTATGGGGGACACTTTCGAGGAGTGAGGACTGCAGCAAAGGTGCTTGAGGCTGGGTTTTTCTGGCCAACAGTGTTCAAAGATGCTCACACATGGGCAATGGGTTGTAATGAATACGAACGCACCGGGAA
Organism: Nicotiana benthamiana; assembly: GCA_034376525.1. NCBI lineage: Eukaryota > Viridiplantae > Streptophyta > Magnoliopsida > Solanales > Solanaceae > Nicotiana > Nicotiana benthamiana. The sequence goes on from CM067323.1 coordinate 60,804,908, forward strand.
CATCTCCCGACGCCACGAGATGACCATGAACCCGATTCAGGAGGTTGAAGTGTTTGATGTTTGGGGGATAGATTTCATGGGTCCCTTCGTCAGCTCTTACGGCAATAAGTACATTCTTGTTATTGTGGATTGTGTGTCTAAGTGGATGGAAGCTGTAGAATTACCCACCAATGATGCAAAAGTGGTGGTGGGGTTTCTGAAGAAAAACATGTTCACCCGCTTTGGGACACCACGGGTGATAATAAGTGACGGGGGCACTCATTTCCGCAACAGAGCATTTGAGAAGTTGTTGGCAAAATATGATGTGCACCACAACTCCATACCACCCGCAAACCAGTGGACAGGTGGAGGTCTCCAATTGAGAGATAAAGAGTGTGTGGTCAAAAACTGTAAACGCTACAAGAGTAGATTGGGCAAGAAAGTTAGATGATGTACTCTGGTCTCATAGAACCGCATTCACGACACCAATTGGTATGTCTCCATACAAGTTGGTGTTTGGGAAGGCCTGTCACCTATCGGTAAAACTTGAGCACAGAGCGTGGTGGGCACTGAAACAGCTGAATCTTGACATGGAAGTTGTAGGCTTATCTAGAGTCACAGAATTGCATGAACTGGAAGAGTTCCGACATATTGATTTTGAGATCACAACACTGTATAAAGAAAGAATGAAGAGGCTGCATAATCAGCACATTTTGGAGCGAACCTTCAAATCTAGGGACAGGGTACTATTATACAGCTCAAGATTACGGTTGTTCCCGGGTAAGCAAAAATCACGATGGTCTGGACCATTTCGAGTGGTTGAAGTCCTCCCGTCTGGAGCTGTTGAAGTTGCTACAGAGGATGACTCTCGCACATTTAGAATCAATGGCCAGCGGTTGAAATTATACATTGGAATGAGCGAATCTAAGGAAGGAACCGCGCTCCACTTGAATGAGCCGCAGAGGTTGAGCGAGTCGTAAATGCGCTCATCTCAGTCATTCCGCGACGTTAAATCAAAAACTGCGAGGGAGGCAACCCACAATATTGTTGTACTTGTAATCATGTAAGAGTAACAAAAAAAACAAAAAAAAAAGTCAGATTCAGAGAAGGGCCCAGACGGCGGTCCTACCGCGGTCGTGGGCCAGGCGTGGCCCTGACCCCTCTTTCAACCCTGTCTCCCGCGGTCCCACCGCGAACGTGGGCCCAGCGCGGCCCTGACCCCTCTCTGAATCTCTTTTCTCGCGGTCGTCTCGCGGAGCTCGCGCCCCAGGTAAGTTTTTTTTATATTTTTTAACCCCCCCTTATTTTTACCAAATTTTCCCCCACTAACTTAAAACTGTTAGGATTTATGCCCGTCACTAGAGGGGGGGTGAATAGTGCGGCACGAGAATATTGATAAATATTACGGAATTAAAATTGCAGGAATAAAATAAATTCGGTTATTAAAATAGCAAGGAAAGAACACACCGAATTTATCCTGGTTCACCACAACTTGTGGTTAGTCCAGTCCCCGAGAGACTCTCTCGAGATTCCACTAACTCCGTTAAGCTTACGGGTGCCTAACAAACCGTTACACTTGCTCGCAGATGTACACTCTACAAGACTTCAACTTGCTCGAGGATACCGCACCTCAAGACTTCACCTTGCTCGTGGATACCGCACCACAAGACTTCAACCACTAAGATTGAGGGTACTTAGCAAACCCGACAATCAATGAGAAGATATGGTCTTCTCAAACACCTTTCTCTTTTACAACAATAACTCTCTCAAAAGAGTAGATAAAGAGATACAAAATAAGCTCTATGAACAACTCAAAGTTGTCTCTCAAATGGCTCAACAAAAGCTCTATGATGATGCACAAATGATATCAATATGTATATGAATAATGAGAGGTGTTGTGTGTTTCAATTCAGCTCAAAAGACCTCTATTTATAGGTGAAAGAAGTAGTATGTCCGTTGCTTAATTGGCAATCAATTATGCTGATTTTATGCCAAGATAATCAATTATCAGATTTGGATAATCGATTATCTGCTTACCGTTACAAAATCTGGAAGCTGATTTTATGCAACATAATCGATTATCATATAAGCATAATCGATTATTTTGTTACAGTGTATCAAACACTTAGCAACGGATACAAGATAATCGATTATGCATATATGATAATCGATTATGCTGCTGTTTTGAAAATTCCGGTTTACCCTGTCTTAACATAGTCGATTATTAACATAGGCATAATCGATTATTGCTGTCCAGCTTTGAAAGACATGTTTAAAATTCATTTTGGCTGAAATGAAAATGTTTGAAATCATTTTGTTTGAAGTATTTGAAATATGATTTGATAAAATGATTTTATGCATATTTATGATGACCTATTGTTGAGCCAAAAGACGATATAACTTTAAACGTTGCTCTTACATTTGTTCTACCTAACGACCTACGCCTTGGGTCTTCGGTCTTGAACTTTTGAGCTCGTCTTTGGCTTGTCTATGCAATTCCGTCATCAATATGCTTCTCGGCATTCAATCTTGATTGTTTGTCATATAATAACTTTGTTTGACACTTGACTTCCTTGTTTGTCATTCATCGACTTCGTTGTTTGTCATTCATCAAAATTTATACCTGAAAATCATGCTAATACAACCAAAGCACACATATCATAGATAGAAAGATTTTCTACAATTTCCCCCTTTTTGATAATGACAAACAACAGGAGATATGCATATCGGATTCCCCCTAAATTCATGCTATATCTCAACATACAATTCATGCAAACAATTCCCTTTAATGATAATTCCCCCTCAAATAAGGCATATTATAACGTATATACATTCCCCCTTATTTGATGCATATCGCCTAAACTCATCCCCCTTTTGGCATTAGCAAAAAGAGAGTATACAAAGGCTATTATCCCCTTTCGACACTTCCCCCTTTTGGGTATATCAATTATTAGTGTCAAATATAAGATAGGAAATACAATGAGGAATATACATTGACGATATAAAAAAAATCATACCTACATGAGATAATACCAAATGTTAGTAAAAATAATATAACCATATCAAAGGTTATTTTAGCGAATATACCAACTGTTAGAAAAATATATCAATCATTATTTTCAAAATGATACCAATTGTTATAAAAACATGATAAAATCAATTGGTTACCAACTGTTAGGAAAAACAAAATAAACAGTCGTTTTTGAACAATATACCAACATTAAAAAATATCAACTGTTAATTTAATAAATCAAGAGTTGTATAAAAAATTATTTATTTTTCGAGAATATACCAACTGTTATTCCAATCAAAACTAAAAAGATATTCATCAAAACATCAATCAAAAAAAAATAATTGATACCAATTGTTACTCAAGATAAAAGTTATCAAAGTATGAATCAACAAAAATGATTAATACCAATTGTTAACAAAGATATATTAATCGTAAAACACATATCAACTATTATTCTTAACACATCAAGAATTATATTCATCAAAACAAGAATCAACTTTTAGCAAAAATATACCAATTGTTAGCATATATCAACAATTAGAATTTAATAAAAAATTGATAACTAATCAATGTACCCCCTTGATGCAATAAGGTTTCGTGCTTGGTGCATCTACTACAACATTGTAGTCTTCAAGCACACCTTCAAATGTACCTAAAAATAATTTTTAAGTACCCAAACACTTTTGGGTCCTTGGGGGTTAGGCAAATCATAGCCAAATGATAAATCTCTATGTTTTGCAAAACATACGGGTGCTATGTGTCCTACCCGGTTGCAATAATGACATATAACATTCGGATTGTGCATATGTCTTGGTTGAGCCAAATACGTTCTAGGTGATCTAAAGTGGTTATTCCTAGAAGCGTTGCGATTCCTAGAATTATTTCTAGGTGGTCTAAAATTATTCATTCTAGACTCATTAGTGAAGTTCCTAGAATTATTTCTAGGTGGTTCAACTTCATTTCTATCATCCTTTTTAGTTTCTTCAATTGTTTTAGGATTATCAACACTACGTTTTTCTAGTGTGTTCCTAAGTTCTATGTTCTCTATTCTTAAAGAACAACAAGAAGAGCAATTGGAACTTTGATCAATTGAAGAGGCTTCATTCATTTCCTTAATCTTATTTCTAAGATCAATATTGTCATTTTCCAAAAAATTATTTTTCTCTTCTAAAACCTCATTATCCCGGGTCAATTTTTCAAAATCTTTTTCTTTTAAAGAAATTGTTTTCTTCAATTCTTTTATGGTTTTGGAAGCTCTAATAAATTCACCATACAATTCATCATAGGCATTTTGCATTTCTTCAAATGAGTAAGAGTTAGAATTACTTACCTCTTCTTCCTCGTTGGCCATGAGACATAATGCGGCAGTTTCATCGCCCGAGCTGTCCGAATCCCATGTCACACGCCTTTGGTGTTTGTTCTTCTTTTTGTCCTTGGATTTTGGACAATGTGATTTGGTGTGGCCAAGTTTTCCACACTTATGGCATGAAGTACTTGGTTCTTCCTTCTTTATTTCCTTCTTCATAAACTTATAAAACTTTTCAATAATATCATTGGAAATAATATCATCATCGCTTTCCGAATCACTTACCTCTACTTTTTAGAAGATGAGGCTTTGAAGGCAAGATTCAAACCTTTACTTCTAGGATAGGGATTAAGAATTGTGCTTTCATAAGTTTCGAGGTTACCTCTTAGTCCATCAATTGTGACATCCGTGATTCCTATCGACTCTTGGATGGCATTGGCTTTGGAACGCCATTCCAGAGTGAGACTCCGTAGGATTTTTTGAACAAGATCTTTGTTCGTGTACACTTTCCCAAGAGCATGAAGATCGTTGACGATTGTTGAGAATCGTTCGAACATAATACCGATGGGTTCTTTCTCCATCATTCTAAAAATTTCATATTCATGTGTTAGAAAATCAACTTTAGATTCTCGGACTTGAGACGTACCTTCATAAGTGATCTCGAGTTTATCCCACATCTCCGTGGCGGTTGTGCAACAAGAGATCTTTCGATAGTCATCCGGATTCACTGCACAATATAATATATTAACGGCCTTGGCGTTGTTTTCAACTTTCTTGATATCCTCGGCATCATATTCATCTTCCTCCTTTGGAACCAAGGTTTCCCCAACTTTCTTTGTTGGCATTTGTTCACCGTTCTTGATGATTTGCCACAAGCGAAAGTTATTTGATTGAATGAAGATTCTCATCCGCTCTTTCCAATATGTGTAATTTGTTCCGTCAAATAGTGGAGGCCTATAGGGGGAGTGTCCTTCGCTCATTATTCCTGCGTTCAATATTCTCAACAAAAAAATATATATCTTTCTCTCAACCAGTTAAGGCTTTCAGAGAGTTAGGCTCTGATACCAATTGTTAGGATTTATGCCCGTCACTAGAGGGGGGTGAATAGTGCGGCACGAGAATATTGATAAATATTGCGGAATTAAAATTGCAGGAATAAAATAAATTCGGTAATTAAAATAGCAAGGAAAGAACACACCGAATTTATCCTGGTTCACCACAACTTGTGGTTAGTCCAGTCCCCGAGAGACTCTCTCGAGATTCCACTAACTCCGTTAAGCTTACGGGTGCCTAACAAACCGTTACACTTGCTCGTAGATGTACACTCTACAAGACTTCAACTTGCTCGAGGATACCGCACCTCAAGACTTCACCTTGCTCGTGGATACCGCACCACAAGACTTCAACCACTAAGATTGAGGGTACTTAGCAAACCCGACAATCAATGAGAAGATATGGTCTTCTCAAACACCTTTCTCTTTTACAACAATAACTCTCTCAAAAGAGTAGATAAAGAGATACAAAATAAGCTCTATGAACAACTCAAAGTTGTCTCTCAAATGGCTTAACAAAAGCTCTATGATGATGCACAAATGATATCAAATGTATATGAATAATGAGAGGTGTTGTGTGTTTCAATTCAGCTCAAAAGACCTCTATTTATAGGTGAAAGAAGTAGTATGTCCGTTGCTTAATTGGCAATCAATTATGCTGATTTTATGCCAAGATAATCGATTATCATATTTGGATAATCGATTATCAGCTTACCGTTACAAAATCTGGAAGCTGATTTTATGCATAATCGATTATCATATAAGCATAATCGATTATTTAGTTACAATGTTTCAAAGACTTAGCAACGGATACAAGATAATCGATTATGCATATATGATAATCGATTATGCTGCTGTTTTAAAAATTCCGGTTTACACTGTCTTAACATAATCGATTATTAACATAGGCATAATCGATTATTGCTGTCCAGCTTTGAAAGACATGTTTAAAATTCATTTTGGCTGAAACGAAAATGTTTGAAATCATTTTGTTTGAAGTATTTGAAATATGATTTGATAAAATGATTTTATGCATATTTATGATGACCTATTGTTGAGCCAAAAGACGAGATAACTTTAAACGTTGCTCTTACATTTGTTCTACCTAACGACCTACGCTTGGGTCTTCGGTCTTGAACTTTTGAGGTCATCTTTGGCTTGTCTATGCAATTCCGTCATCAATATGCTTCTCGGCATTCAATCTTGATTGTTTGTCATATAATAACTTTGTTCGACACTTGACTTCCTTGTTTGTCATTCATCGACTTCGTTGTTTGTCATTCATCAAAACCTATACCTGAAAATCATGCTAATACAACCAAAGCACACATATCATAGATAGAATGATTTTCTACAAAAACCCTTCCCCTTTCTCCCCAACAACCCCCACGACCAGACCCCTCCCCTCACGTCATTCTTCATTTTTTCTCTCCAAATTCTCTCTTCTTCTTCTCTTCTTCTCTTCTTCAACTCCTCAACTCACCCAAACCCCCTCCCCACTTAATTCCTCCTTCATCAACTCTCACCCTCATCTCTACTAGTAAGTTCTTCATTCTTGTTTCTTTATTTTAGATTCTAATTTTTTTAAATTCTAGAATAACTTCTTTTAATTAAACCTTAAGTAGATAAATTTGATTTTTCTTTCTATCTTTGTTAACTATTGTTGTTGTATATATTTGTGGGTGTTATTGTGGGGTTGTTGGTGTGAAATTGTTTGGGCCTCCATTATTTTTGAAGTTATAGGGCTTATTTTGCTATTTTGGAGGCCTAGAAAATTGTTTATGGAGTTGTAGTGGTTGGGAGGCCATGTTTGGTTTGAGATTGATGATTGCTCTGTTAGTTTGGGGTAGGCTATGCCCAATTCTAAGTGTGGGGTTTGCTAGTGGTGAGTTAGGAGGCTATATTGTTGTAAATTGGGTGAAAATGTAAGTGTGGGGTAGTGTTGGCCACTTTTTGTATTTAGCTAGGTTGTCAGGCCTTCACTACAATACTAATGGGGCGTGGGTATCACTTGGAACTACAAATGGGGGTGTTATTGTGGTGTCAGTAGGTGGTTAAGTCTGAGTAACCACCCGTTTGACACTGCTTTGAATGAATTTAATGGGTTGTCTGGTCTCTATGCAGGTACAATGACTAGAAAGAAGCAAAAGCAAGGGGCTGGCCCATCCAACCAACCCACATATGACGAGTCTAGGTTCGCCTCTAAACAGGCGGAAGATGATTTTCACGTTAAGGCTAGAAAGACCTTTATTTATGATGTTCCAATTGACCGGGCTGTCCTCCGAGCAGAAAAAGAGGAGATGTACGAGGACATTCGGCGGCAACAGATGGAATTCTTGTTTGATGATCCTTGCCCGATCAACCCGATGATTGTGCGAGAATTTTATGCCAACTTCCCGGCTTTTTCTCTTTTGCGAGTGTTTCTGAGGAGTGTATATGTCCAAGCACATGTCCCATACATTCAGAGCGCATTGCAACTGCCTGCATTAACAGGTAATGTTGATTACTACCATGGCCGGCCCGATGTCACATGGGATGATTTGATTTCCGCACTTTGTGTTGGGGGGCAAGAGACTTGGGTCACGGATGGCATGACCTTGAACTCCTCCTCCTTTACGCACCTGGCAAAATGTTGGTTGACCGTGATCTGCAGCCGCTTCATACCGTCCGGCAGCACCACGGACGTGAATTTCAACAGAGCAGTCTTGACTTGGTGCTTTGTGGTGGGCAACGAGTTTGATGCTGCCCAGATTATTGGGGATGGGATGTTTCTGAGGGCCCCATTACTGTCTAAGGGGTTTTATTTCCCCTCGTTGGTGACTTATCTGTGTTCACAGAAGAACGTGCCCACCTATCCTATAGATGGCACAGTACCTCCTGCCGCTCCATTCAGAGCCGCCCGCATTACCATAGGTCGGGGTGCTCGGGCTCTTATTCAGATCGATGATAATGATGCTCTGGACCCTCCTGCTCCATCCAGGCGGTCCACTGACAGTGCCAGGCCTTCTAGACGCATTTTGGCTAGAGCTGGCTTCTCTAGGTCTTAGTCTTCACGGTCGATATTGCGGTTCATGGAGGAAGAGATCGCGGATCTCTGCACCTCTGTGGATGGTCTTCATACGATGATGGACGCCATGTCTCAGCGACATGCCAGATCAGAGAGCTGGTTCATGCACTGGTTCTGTGCATTGGAGAGGGCATGCAATGTGGATCTTTCCACCGTCTCTGGCTCGGATTGAGTCTCAGGGAAGTCTTCTTACCCTTTTGCTCTTTACTTGCTTGATATGACAAGGGGATATGCCATAATTTTAAGTGTGGGGTGGGAGACTTGCTCTGACTGTATGTTATATTGTATATAAAATATTTGTTGGTGCTCTAACTGTAGATATTGTTATATGTATCGGAGTATGCTTTTATTAGATTTAGCTGACTTGGCCCAACGATGGAAACTTGTCGATGCGTTTCTTGAGGGTAAAAGTCGGAATTAGATATAACTGTAAAAAAAACAACAAAAACATAGTTAGAGGAATCTTCCTGATGATGGATCACTTGGACAGTACTCTTTAGGGAAGTAGTCTATGTAGATACTTTTTCTTATTTTATTTTTCCTTTTTAGGTAGTGTAGCAATTCACCCTTGGTTTTTCTTTTGACCACGGTTCTTTTCCGAGGGTTTTTCTTGAACCGGGCTAGGTAGATTTTTCCTTTTGTAGTCTAGGACTAAGATGGGTGAAGGCTAGATTGCGACCCCTGATGTTTACACCTGCAAATTATTAAAATGAGCTTGAGAGTGTGAGGGCTAGACTCAGTTGTAGACTTGTAATTCTATGCCTGAATTTTGCACATCTATTCTTGCTTGAACGCTCATATGAGTGTTTTGATGAACTGATTCGGAATGAGTTACATGCTATGTGTGTGCGAGGTTTTACCTGCTTTCCGTGTTTGCATGTGATACCTAGAACTTTCCCTGTGTGTTTGCAAAGCGGAATAGAAGTTGTTAGGTTTTAGAGATGATTGAGGCATTTCTTTGTATATGCCCTTATATAAATCTTGTGAATCCACCTGTACATATGTCCATATTTAACCCCTTTGAGCTTGAAGCCTATTCTTTGGTAACCCTGTAATGAACTATATCCCTGAGTTTGAAGAAATTGTTTGAACCTGTACCTACTAGAAGCACTTGAATTAATGCAGAACATATAAAAGTCAACGTGTGGGGTGGTAGGGAATAGCGAAAAAGGGGGAATCAAGAATGAGTAAAATGAATGATGCACTGGTCTTGTAAAAAAAGAGAGAAACAAGAAAACAAAGTAGAAGAAAAAAATAAAAGATATAGAAAATAAGAGACCAGTGCACCTGAAGAAAAGTAAGGGACAACTATGAAATAAAAATGTGGATGAATGAGTGGGCCTGAACATGGAAACGGATAAGAAAAGGGAAGTATGTATTAAAAGTGCTTAGGGATGTTAGTCACTATATCCAAATGTATCTCACCCGTCCCTTAGCCTACATTACAGCCAAATAAAGACCTCTTGATCTTTGGCTAAAACAGCTCGATTTGTGGAGTACTACACTAGGGACAAGCTTATGGTGTATCTGTGTAACCGGTGAATGCTCTTTGCTGAGAGCGAATTCTTTCTATCATTAGTTCCTTGTATCTAAGTTAAATGTGTGTGGAACTTCTCTCAGAATGTTGATGTAAGGGCATGTGACTCAGGAAGAAAAAATGAGTCTTCACCTCTGTAGAGTAAATAGAGTGAGGTTGATTGTGTCATGGCAATAGAATCTGTAGCTTGAGTATGGATGTTGCATTTCTTAGGTTGGTCCATGAAAAGTGGCGGGTGTGACATAATTTTGGGTAATGCATCAAACGGTTAGGCCTAGAAGTGTATTTTAGCTTGCTAGAGGACGAGCAAAGGTTTAAGTGTGGGGTGTTGATAATAGGTGAATTTGACTATATTCAGGCCCTAAATAACCTCCTTCTTGTATTGTTTTGATATTAAAAGTGTTAGCAAAAATGCTCTTATGGGTGCTTTTTCGTGTTTTCAGGCTATTTGCGACTAGGAAGGCGAGAAGTACTTTTGGAGTCGAGAAAATGAAGAAAAAAGGCCAACCCTGCGAACTCCCAACCAAATCACGTTGAAACAGGCCAAGAATTTTGAAGCAGCCATTGGTCGCGGTCCAGCCGCGGATGGAACGCGGTAGAACAGGGCTCAGGCAAAACAAAGTTCAGAGAGGGTCGTTGGCCGCGGTCCTACCGCGACCGTGGTAGGAACGCGGGAAAATCGTGCTACAGACAAACTTGAAATTCAGATAGGCTTCACGGGCGCGGTTCGCCCACGACCGCGGAAAGCATGCGCCTGGAAAGGGGTAGTTTTGGAAAAATGTGGAATTTAGCCCTAAAAACTATATTAGTCACTAGGTTTCGCCTCTGAGAGGCATATTGATTATTTTGAGTTCTTGGAAGGAAAAACAAGTGTGAGAAAATAGCTCAAACCTATTTCTTCTTTCTTTTTGATTTTTATTGCTAGATTATGTTTAATCTTAGTTTTGTTTGTTCACCCATAGTTATGAGTAGCTAATTTCCCTCTCTAAGGTCTTGATGGAACCTATTGGGGGTTAAACTTCTCGTTTATGTTAATGCAAATTTGCCAGTTTTAAGTTTATTTATTCAGCTATGTTCTTGTTGTAGTTAATTGACACGATCCTCAATTAGCTGCGCCAATTTAGTGTGCATAACTTGGAAAAGAGTGCACAGTTAGGTAGTTGTTGAATAACACCACTCCTAAAGTAATAAGAGGAATCTAATATTGCGGGTTTAAAGTCGGGATTAGGAATAACGAAGCCTTGGTGCAATATTAAATGAACTGTTTAATTAATGTTAGCTAGTGTATCTCGGGAGAGTGCAATAGCATATATTGTAATTGCTCGGGAGAGAAGTACGGTAAATTGAGTGTTCATTATTGATAAAGTGTGTTGGTAAATTTGTATGAAGCATAAACAGAAGGGATTCCATCAACGGGGGAAGTCATTACCTTAGCGTTTTTCTCATTCTTGTCTACAACCTTAGTTAGTTAGCTATAATTTGTTACTTTTCTACAATCTTAGTTAGTAGTAAAATCTCCATTTGTAATTCAAAAGTCTTGGGAAGCTGGTTCGGAAGAATTTAGTAGGTTTAAAGGTGGTAGTTGATAGGTTGACTCTTTGTCGATTTCACCCTGGGCATAATACAAGGGTTTTATTTGCAACATCCGCAGAGTCCTTTTAAGAGGGCATACTTGGGCGTGACCAATACCTTTCGTTATACTTTCAGTCCAAATATATTCCTGTCATTATACTATTGGTTTAAATATACGCCTTTTTCGTTAAGTTTGTCCAGAGTGGATATCCAATCCTACGTGACACTGAAATTTGATGAGGTGAATGCCATATAGCTTGCTAGCTCAGCGCCCCTGACCCATTTTTCCCCTTCCTTTATTTTTTTGCACCATTAACTAAAATTTCCTTCCCCTTTATCACTATTTCCGCCATTACCGCTACCATGAAAAATATTTTATTTTAAATTTAGTCTTATATATATATATATATATATATATATATATATATATATATATATATATATATATATATATATATATATACATATATATACATATATATATACATATATATACATATATATACATATATATATATACATATATATGCCACCTCATCAAATATCAGTACCATGTAAGATTGAATGTCCACTATGTACAAATTTAATATAAAATGACTATTTTTGAAACAATAATACGGCTCTAAAAGTATATGTACAAATTACACATTTTCTCATCGTATAGAGTTATATTTGGCCCTTTGCGGATTTGATTGATGACCTATACCGTTTTCAACTTTTTCCCTTGTAATCATTTAATCAACCGTTTACTTGTTCAGTTATTAATTGTTACTTAAAAAGAAGAAAAAAAGTACTTATCAAACAATTTCCATTATCATATATGAAGTAACTAATTATAACCATGTTAGTTAGCAAATATTAAAGCATGACTAATTATAGATACTTGGTATTCCTTAAGAGGTATTTACCTCAAGAAAAGGTAACATCAAATCAATGGTAAGCCTTTGGCAATTTCGTAGAGAAAGGTAGAAGAGTTGTCCTTAATGATTATACTCTTTCATCTTCTTAATTTCTAGAAACCAACCTTCTAATTAATGGCAAATTCTGCTAAAGTATCAGTGTCTGGTGAAATTATAACATAAGGAGAACCCAAATATCCTATTTATGTTGCATGAACGTATTTACAGTTGCATATTTGATACGCGTGAATAAATAAGGGGCACATACAATTATTTATCACTTTGAAGAGTCTGTTATTGTTTTTTTTTATGTCAGTAGAATCAAGGCTATTACCAACATATATATATCGAGTAATTCTAAAATATATAATCTATTAATATCCAATTCAGCAGTCTTTAAATACAAAGTACATTAAGAGTTCGTTTGGCCAAGATGCCAAAATCTACTTATTTTGAAAAGTATTTTTTCTGAAAATACTTTTGAAAAAAAATTATTTGTATTTGGCCAATTCTTTTATGAAGTACTTTTTGCAACATTTAGTAAATAATTTGTGTTTGGCCAATCATTTTAAAAAGTACTTTTAAGTGGTAAATTACCAAAAAGAATAGTACCAAGGTTGTATAATTCTTTTAAATATATAAGTGTGTTTAGTATGAAGGAAAATATTTTTCAATTCCATGTTTGATTGGCTTAAATGTTTTGAAAAATATTTTCCTTATCAATTCATTTTCCTCCAATTGGAGAAAAATATTTTCCTTATCAAGAGAAGAGAAAACATTTTCCAAAGCTCCTTCTCAACATTCCCCACCCTCACCAACCCACCCCACCCCCTCTCCAAAAAAACTTTTTTTAATCAAATTTTAATTTTTCTGTTACCACCCACCCTATTACCCCGCCACCCGCCACCCCCTGCCCTCCCCCCCCCGAAAAAAATTATTTTTTACCTTATTTTTTTTGTAATTTAAATTTCTATTTTTTTTTCTGCACCACTAATCCCCCCCCCCCCCCCCCCCCCCCGCACAAAAAAAAATTTACTTTTTTTGTAATTTAAATTTCTGTTTCTTTTTCGTTTTACTGCCCCTCCCCAGCCTTGCCCCCGCCTGCCCTTGCCCCTATCCCGAAAAAAATATTTTCTTAATATATTTTTCAATTTTATTATTTTATTTATCGGTTTAAAGATTCAAAATTTTGCAAGTTCCAAAATTATGAGTTTGGAGGTTTATGTATTTGAAAGTTTACGGGTTCGAAATTTCGTGATTTTAAAAGTTTAGCGGTTCGAAAGTTTATGAAATTTGTGGGTCCAGAAGGTTGTTGATTTGAAAGTTTATGGCTTCATTTTTCTTATATCTAAATTATTTTATGAATATTCTTGAGAAGCTATTTTCTTAATTTGCATACCAAACACCGGAAAATGAATAAGATTACTACTTATTTTTAAGAAAATATTTTCTTAGAAAACATTTTCCGTTATACCAAACACAACCAAAATAAAATTAAATATTTGTCTTAAGAGACTTTTATTATTTTTTATTTAATTTAATTAAAATATAAAACATAAAGTAAACATACATGTTATAAATCTAAATTAAATTTACATATATATATATATATATATATATATACATATATATATATATATGTAGTTATATTAACGTATATGATATTATTCAGTATAATTACTTATTTTTATATAATAATTTGAATAATTAAAATAACATCATCGGTATAAATTAGAAGTCTATCCACAAATTACGATATATTGATAATCCATTAGGAGTGTTCATCGGCGGATTGGACGGCTTTTTACTCTTAACGGTTTGGCTTAACAGTTATCGGCTTTTAAATGTATTAATCCGTTAGCCACCCGAAAAGATATCGGGCGGATTGGTATCGGGTTAGCTCTTATAGGGCGGTTATTGGGCGGCTTATCGGTCTAACATACATGTTTACTAGAATTTGATAGATTTCTTCGGGAAATTATAGATCAAACACCTATTCCAGTATACCTTCATATGAGCTAGCTTGTTAATGTCTTTTCAGGGCATTCATTTTATCCCTGAGGTAGTATAGCTTTGCCCTCCTCACTTTTTTCTTGTCCAGCACCTTCATGTCCTTTATGTTGGGAGAGTACATGCAAATCAACTAGATTTCGAGATTAAAAATGCTTAGAAGTAGCAATAAACTTTTGTTAATCATTTTAAAGGGTTTTAGTTTTTTTTTATATTTAATATATATAAATAAAATAAATTATATATATATATATATATAATATATTTATATTCTTAACGGGTTAACGGATTAACCATTAAGAAAATGGAATAATCCATCCCCAAACCGATAAGCCGTTAATAAAAAAAATTCAATCTATTCCCCGTCCGTTAAGCCGTTAAGCCGTTACCAATAAGCCGTTAAGCTTCGGTTTGCATCGGTTTTCGGTTTCGGATCGGTTTTGAACACCCCTATAATCCATCATGGAATAATAAGTAAAGTCACTCACACATGATAATACTTCTCAATAATTTCATCTCTATTTCTATCACCCAATGCTTCCATATTAGTAAAAGACTTGCCTCACATTTCTAAAGGAATATCAGAAGGTTGATCTCCTTCGTCAATCTCTACAATAACGTCTTCATTAGCATAATAGTTGAATTCTTTATCGGTAAAAAAATATTGTGGAATGAGATTATGTATAGCCATGGTAGTTGTAACTAGATGATTTTGAGTGTCAAACTTGAAAGATGGCATTGAGCGTAAAATAAAAATAACTTTAAATATATAAAAATCGTATAAGAAATAGTTAAGTATGTTTAAATTTTAATTGAAAAAGCGTAACTAATTATTAACAACACATGATGTATAGTTTATTTATTTTTTAAAATTTTAATTAAAAAAACTAATGATTACCTATCCTTACTACCTTTGTCCTAAAATGCCATGTGACATATTGTGAGGTTGCCACCTGACTAAATATGAATGCATTTTCTTCTTCGTTTAATCATATATAGATTACGCAATGCAATTGTAAATGTATTACCTATTTGTAGGTCATTTTCACAAATCAGATTTGATAACTTCTTTAAAGATTCAGGAACTAATAGCATATAATTAAAAAATTATAAATAATTATTTGTAGGAAGAGAATTGTTAATACAAAGAAGATGCAGATAATATGCGTTAGTGCGAAAAAAGAAAAAGATAATTTGGTAAGTTACGAGACATTAACAAAGAAAAGATCAAAAACAACAAAAGTCAATAAAATTTTTGAAAAGTTATAATATGATTCATATATATGATATCTTTAATTTTAATAGGATGGTAAAACTAGAAACAAAAATAAAAAGAAAAACTTAAATTAGTAAGGGATAATTTCAAAAATATAAATTTATGTTGAGAATAATTTTATCTTGAATAAATTAATTTTCTACTTCTGTTTCTACTTCTTGAAAGAAACTAAAATTTTTTTGCTTCTTACCAAAAGCAATAAAACTGATACTGACAAAAAATGCTTTTCTGTATTGGCCACACAATTCAATTTTTTTAGCCTACCAGAAGCTTTGCCAATCATGCTCTAAAATGAACGATTCACACAACGTTGAGAATCTTTATCCCATCATATCCGGATTTGTCATAATTCGAGCCAAATTTCTTAAGTTCGGTCGACCTTTGTAAGATTTAACTTTTATATGGGTTAAATTATACTATAAACTATCTATCAGTGTATTTTTTTAAATTTAAATTTAAACTCTTATTTAATTTAGAGGAAGATACTTTTCTTTCGGTGACAAAATTAAGTTTTAACCTAATTTTTATAAAAATTGTTCCATCTACCAACCTAGTATATATAATATTATGACATGAGCTAGAAACAAAATATCAGCATTTGTAGATAAGAAAATGGAGCGACAAGTATCAATAGACAATATCCTTCCAAGTTGTCAGCTATTTACTTAAATTAGCTGCGATAAAAAAAATTAGTAGAATATAACTTTTACGTATTGACATTGTAAAACAACTTTTACACAGTTAAGTTACCAATAAATAATTTTACATAATAGTAAATAAAACAAGTTACTCAATAAAGAAGGAAAACAAGATGACATCGAAATAATAACTATAAAAATTATTTACAGCGTCAGTGCCAACAAGATAAAACTATTCAAGATAACTTTGCCAATAATGCCCCAACAATGATGGGAGTATGTATTCTTTTTAAACAATAATTTCTAATAGTAGCCTAGACATGGTACCAGAAGACAAAATGAGCAAAAATCTGCACTTTGGATTTGTGAATAAGCAAAGAAAATGTACCTTTGCCAACTATGACTTGGGACAAAAGCACATTGACAAACCTCGCTGTAATAGTCTGTGCCTTCATCTCTTTTTATTCTTCTATTGATTTCTCTCTTTTACCCTCATATCTAAAAATTTACCCATTAAGAATGTATTTGGTAGGGAAAACATTTTTTCTTAAGTGATTTTTTTACTTATTTTTTGATGTTTGGTTAGATAGCAACAAATAATTTATATACATATAAATAGAATTATCCAAACACTATATGAGACGAAATGGGTAAGGACCAGGAAGGTGGTGAGTTGGGGTCTAGGCATCGAAGTCGTGGAGGCAATGTTAGGGGAGGGGTGGCAAGTTGGGTGCCGCACGGGGAAGGGGAGAGGGGTGGGAGTGGAAGTGGGGAATAAGGTGGGTAAGATTAAGAAAGAAATGTAAAAAATATTTTCTTTCAGGAAGTTATTTTCCTTCAATATATTTATTAAGTCAGCCAAACATAAAAAAAAAAAAATATTTTTCACATCAAGATTGGTGGAATAATAATCAAGATTGGTGGAAGAGATTATTTAATTAGAAAGTCTCTTTATGATATAAATAAGTTCAATAATGATATTATTATTGTTTAAGCATTAGAGGTGGGAGATCTAGTCGCCGATCTTAAATGATATGTTTGACATATTATTTGGTTTATGGTTTCTTTTGGATCCTTTTTTGCCTACAAATTTATTATTAGGGCTGGAAAAGCAAGAACATTGTTGTATCAAGTGCTATTAGGATGCAAAACAAAATCCTAATTAAGGAACCTAATTGCTCATAGAATCAAAACACATGAAAGATCACTTGAAAATGGGACCTACACGAACAATCAATAACACTAATCCACATGTAATCACATGATAAATCTAAAAGGCACGCTATCACTCTTTTTCCATTATTATTTATCAAACACTTTTTCACAAGAAAAAGAAAAAAAACGCCTTCTAATTAATTACTTTATGTCGTAAAAAAATGTAAGTACACACATCAAACAATCTTTCCCTCTCACAAACTTGAGTTCAAATTAAAGAATCCAAATCCAACTCAAATTTCATCAATTTTCAAGTCAAATAGACACTTAAAAGCGCCCCCCACCCCCCCTAAAAAAAGTACAAACAAAAACCTAAAACAACAATTTAAAAAACACATTTAAAATTTTACTCCGTTCGATCCACTTTAATTGATTTTTGACTTTTTTTGTGGTGCATAATATATATTTGATTTTTTCCGAATATCAAAAATGAATTAACTTCTTTTTTTTTTCAAAGTTGCCCCCGAAGTAAAAAGCATAGGGGTATTTATTGTATTTTCAATGAACAAATTAACATTAATATGGTCAATTACATTATTAATTAATGCTAAACGATGAATTTCTTAATATGTTCGAAAACAATCAAAAAATCACTTAAAGTGGACCGGAAGGAGTAGCATACAGGGGTGTGACATAATATTTGATGAAGTGAGATGAAAATTATATGAGATTAAGGTTCAAATCAACGTAAAGACAAAAAATGCTAAGGGTTCTTTACACAAATAGCCGGACAAATTTAGTACCTACTTTTCCTAACTTGTATAAATAAATTATGCACCGATTGCACACTGTTATATATATATATATATATATATATATATATATATATATATATATATATATATATATATATATATATATACATATATATATATATATCCAGTTTAATAAGTTATTGGATGTGTGATTATTTAGGCTAATTCTTCAATTGCCTAATGGTTTCTGCTGGCATCTCCCTAAGCAGTAAATTATCCGGTAACCATACTAGTAGAAGATAGCAGATATTCGATAAAATAATAGAAAAATGTGCAATTGGCCTAGATTATTTCAAATTTATAAGGCTATTATTGTCAACTAAAAATTGCCCACGAGAAATAACAGCCAACTGTACAGGTTGTTACTAAAAGAGATAAAATAAAATACAAACAAAAACCAAACACAACACTTCTTGAAAAGAAAAAATAAAAAATCTTCCGAAAAAAGTATCTCTTATATATTTCAACATCTATACAACACATTACACATCCAAAACACAACCCTTTTCTCTCCCCTTTTTCCTTTCTTTCTTTGTACTAATACAACAATGGCAGAGCTAGAAATCACTCAAAATCAAAGCCTAATGCCGAAACTCATCGATTACTTATCTTCTCTACTCCAAAAGGTGGCTGAAGCTAACGATATTAATGGCAGATTTCAACCCCAAAAGATCTCAGTTTTTCATGGCCTCACTAGGCCAAATATCTCAATTCAGAATTATTTAGAGAGGATTTTCAAGTATGCGAATTGTAGCCCTTCTTGTTTCGTTGTTGCCTATGTTTATCTTGATCGTTTTACTCAGTGCCAGCCTTCTTTGCCCATCAATTCCTTCAATATTCATCGTCTCCTTATTACCAGTGTCATGATTGCTGCTAAATTCATGGATGATATGTAAGTTTACACAAAATTCTCTTAATTTTTCTTTCAAACATTGTTCTATTGTTTTAGATAATTCGGCTTTAATTCATTTGTTATCAGTTGTTTTTGGGTAGAAACTCATGTTCTTCTTCTCCATTGAACTGAGACAGACTTAAATAGAACAATGTTGACACTGAAAATTCATCTAACCGACCGCAATTTTCTGGAATTGAGGCCCAGTTATTGCAGTAACCGAAAAAATAAGAATTTTTTTTTAAAAAAAATTTCTACTTGAAAGGTTATTGAGTTATGGATTTTCTTGGATTTTGATTTTGTAGAGTAATATTCTTAATTTCGAAAATAAAATTGTGGATAAACAAAGAATTTCCATGGTATTAGTTTTTTATCTCGAAAAAGTAAAAAGAATTAAAAAGAAAAGAGGCTATATAATTGGAAGTCCTAGTTGTATAACACACTAGACATAGGACATGCACAGGGATCTCGCATTAAGTATTCCCTTTGTTCTTACACAATAGTAATTTATTTAACATTAGATATAAAGCTTCTTATTTAATGACTAATTACTACTAATATTCTTATTAAGTAGCACTTAGCAAGGAGTTAATGATTGGTTAAGAAATCAATAAATTGAAACAGCGACAACTTGCTTCCTCCTTTATTTTTGAATTTTAAAAGCAATCCCACATTCAAAAACAGCAACCCAATTATTAAGTTGCATGGTCAAGATTACACATTCTCATTTGAAAGCTACACTCCAATATTAGTGACTCGATCTTCATCTCGTCTCAAAACTTTAATATATCACAATATAATAAAGTGTAAGCTGATTTGTGTGTATATAATAATTTTATAGGTACTACAATAATGCATATTATGCAAAAGTTGGAGGAATAAGCACCACAGAGATGAACTTTCTAGAAGTGGATTTCCTATTTGGATTGGGTTTTCGCTTAAATGTGACTCCCACTACTTTCCAAACCTATTGTTCATATCTTCAAAAAGAGATGCTTCTGCTTCAGCCACCACTCAATAATTTACAAGATTCTTCCTTATGCATGGCAAGATCACCAAAACTCCAATACATTTGTTTCAATGAAGATGATTCCTCTTCCCAACAACAACAACAATTAGTTGTTTAAATTTTGATTAGTCTTATTAATGTAGTTATCAGGTTAGGTTTAGGCTCCTTTTTTAAACCAAAAATTGTACTAAAAAAAGAGTTGTGTGGTTGTTGTATTTTGAGTTTCTTGTTTTTTGATATGTACAGTGTTTTTACTTTACAGTCTGGCCAAAAAGTTTATTTCTTTATTGTTTTCTGTTCTTTATTTAGCCTTTTGATCTAATAGATACTTGTTATTATACAAGTCAAGATTCCAATGATCTGTATGATGAGGACACTGATCAAAACACAGGTTGGCATGTAACATGTTCATGTAGCGAGTTGCACTGTTTTTAAATGTGAAGTGCTCATGACATAGGCCACTCTAACAAATGCATGTAATAGTCATCTCTATAGGGATAGTTTGGTGGTCACGTGACAATGATTTAAAGGGAGCCATCTTCAATCAAGTGGTATTATTTGAAGTATATACGTAAACTTTAATTTGTTTCTTCTATAAAACGATATTAATATATGCATTTGAATAACAACAATCGAAAAATAACATAAAGGAATGAAGCATCACTTTGTTATTGTAGTAAAGTCATAGAACTCTACAGCTCTGGCAAGCTCATCAATTTCGTGTTCAAATTGTATTGCTCTTAGCATATAGGGGCTAAAGTATACAAATTATAAGTATAGGTGTGGAAGTTAGAAAAGAAAAGTTGATTGTTATGTTAGTTAATGAACAACCGTAGACAACTGTCATCTAAGTAGTGGAGAAAGAATTGTATATACAGCTTAGATTGTAACAAAAATTCAGTTCAGAAAAGAATACAATTTTCATTTTGCTTTCCTCTCTCGATTCTCTCTCATAATTGAACATGGTATCAGGGCGGGTCTTAGCTCCGATCTAGCTAAGGAGATGATCGATTTACAGCAGGAATAGAAGCAAATACAAAGCAAAGAATTGCTGAAATTTCGAGCTCGATTTCCATGGGAGAAAACACAGTCAACGAAATTAGCTCACTAGATCACAATCATCCTTTGTTTTTTGCAACCTTCAGATGCTCCAGGATTAGTGTTGATTCCGCTCAAGCTCACATGCACAGAAAATTACGCACTGCGGAGCAGAGCAATGAAATTGGCACTCTGGGGGAAACGCAAGCTTGGATTTGTGGATGGATCATATGTTAAAACCATGTATAAAGGTGCGTTGGCAGAACAATGAGAAAAATGTAACGCGATTGTTCTATCGTGGATTGGTAGCTTTGTTTCAAACGAGTTGATACCTAGCATTGTCTATGCATCAAATGCAAAAAAGGTATGGGCTGATTTCTAGGAAAGGTTTGATAGGTCAAATTTGACAAGAATACATCATCTTTGGACTGTTATCGCGAACTTGAGACAAGGAACAGATTCAGTCATTAGTTATTATTCAAAGATGAAGGACCTATGGGATGAACTAGATGTCATAGCATCTTTAGCTTCATGCGACTGTGAGGAATCTAGACCTTCAGTTGAACTTTTGAAGAACATTCGTTTAATGCAGTTTCTTATGGAAGTGAACGAGAGCTATGGTAACATATGAAGTAATGTCTTGGCAAAAAGGCATGTAATTACAGTGAATGACGCATATGCAATAGTCACATAAGAAGAAAGCCAAAGGACTCTTGGAGTCACAGATGCATTAAATGATCCTCTCACAATGTTGGCTGGTAAATGCTATGAAGTTAAGCCTAAAAGGATAGGATTGATCTGTGATCACTGTGGCTATAAGGGACATCTAAAGGAAAATTGCTACAAGATAGTGGGATATCCACCAGATTTCAAAAGTAAGAAAAAAGGGCAAAGCTCATGAGGCAGAACATATGTGGACAGTGCAACTAATGAGGAAAAGCAGGTGCCAATGATTCCTACACAGGGAAATTTCTTCACAGAGGAGCAATACAAACAACTGGTAAATTTACTGCAGAAGACCACCACAGATGAGTGTTCTACTAATACTGCAGGTATCTTTACTTTGATGTCAAATGCAGGTGTTAGTGATCAAGTTTGGATAGTGGATTCAGGTGCTACTCATCATGTGACACATTATAAGAATGTCTTAAATAGCCTTAGGAAAGCAGACCATAGAGCATATGGAGTTCAATTACCCACAGGTAGTAGAGCTGAAATTATACATACAGGAGATGCAGTAGTTTTAGGGAATAAAACTATTGAATGAGTGCTATATGTGCCAGATTTCAAATTCAACATGTTATCAGTCTCCAAGCTCACCAGGCAATTATGTTGTTCTGTTGGCTTCTATCCTGATTTTTGTATATTTCAGGGTCTCTACAATGGCAAGGTGATGGGGATTAGTAGAGAAAATAGTGGGTTATACCTAATAAAAGAAAATTTGCCAACAGCAGCAATCAGTTTCTTGAAGGAGCATGGAGAAACAACACTATGGCATCTAAGGCTTGGTCATGCATCAAACAAGGTAATGCAGCATATTTCAGAACTGAAGAACAAAATACAGTCAGGAAGAGAAAGCAAATGTGAAGTATGTCTTTTAGCAAGACAATGTCGTTCACAATTTCCAAATCGTAGCATTAGATCAAGTAATTGTTTTCAACTTGTTCACATGGATGTTTGGGGGCCTCATATGATACCTACATATGACAGAAAACTTTATTTTGTCACAATAGTAGATGACTACAGTAGGTTTACCTGGGTATGCTTAATACAGTCTAAATGTGAAGTAGTTACTGTGATCAAAAACTTTCTTGCAACGATAAAGACTCAATTTGAAGCTGCTGTGAAGGTTGTTAGATCAGATAATGGCACAGAGTTTTTCAACTCTCAATGTAATACTTTGTTTGCTTCTTTGGGAATTATACATCAAAGTAGTTGTCCATACACCCCACAGCAAAATGAGGTGGTTGAATGAAAACAAAGGCATATACTAGAGGTTGCAAGGGCCTTGAAATTTCAACGCTTAATTCCTAGGAGATTTTGGGGTGACTGCATAAGAACATCAGTGTATTTGATAAATAAGCTGCCTACTAATATCTTGCAAGGAAAATCCCCTTATGAGTTGCTATTCAGAAAGCCAGAAAAAATAGATCACTTGAGGGTGATGTTTTCAAGCAGTCTACCTAAAGGTGATAAATTTATAGCAAGGGCCAAGAAAGTTGTTCTCATTGGATATTCTGAAACACAAAAGGGTTATCGATTATATGATTTGAAAAATATAAATGTATTTGTTAGCAGAGATGTGGAACCACATCCCTGCTAACAAATATAGACTGTACAGAGGACCTGTTTGCTCAACCTTCAGTTGTGGAACCACATGCTCCTATAATTCCAACCTCATCTCAGAACTTGCAAGTGCCAGTTGTCAATGACACCACAGATGGGCAGCATGCACATATGGAGTTTGTCACAGAACCTACAGAATGCAATAATAATCATGATATGGATTCAGCCACAGTTCATGCAGATGCTTCAGCAGTTGAAAATTCTTCTCCTCTCATGTTGGAACCAGGAATTGGCACAAGCCTAGAAGAAGCAGAATCAGAAGATGTTCCTTTGCAACCATCATCTATAGTGGGCCAGCCTAGGAAGTCTAATAGACAAGGAAAGGGAGGCCTCTTGTATGGCTCAAGGACTACATCACTAAAGCCAAGTCACAAACAAATGCAGTGTACTCTATCTCTAATGTGTTCTCATATGACCATCTATCTCCTGCCTACCAGTCAATTCTCAATGTGTTTTCAGTTTTAGCTGAACCACAATCCTTCAAAGAAGCAGCAAATGATCCAAGGTGGATAGAAGCCATGGATCAAGAAATTAAAGCACTTGAAGAAAAAGAGACATGGGAAGCGGTTGATTTGCCAAAAGGAAAGAAACATATTGGTTCTAAATGGGTGTTTAAGATCAAATATAAGTCATCTGGTGAAGTTGACAAGTTTAAGGCACAGTTGGTAGCTAAAGCATACACTCAACAAGAAGGGATGGACTATCATGAAACGTTTTCACCAGTTGCCAAAATGGTAACTGTAAGAACGATCTTAAGCATAGCAGCCTCAAGGGGATGGATCCTCTACCAAATGGATGTCAACAATGCATTCCTCCACGGAGACCTTTATGAAGAAGTTTACATGGTTTTACCACGGGGTTTCAAGAGACAGGGGCAGAACAAAGTATGGAGATTGTTGAAGTCGCTTTATGGACTGAAACAGGCTTCGAGACAATGGAATATTAAACTCACATATGCCTTAGTGGGAGCAGGGTATCAACAGAGTGCGTATGATCATTCTTTATTCACCAAACAAATATCACATGATATTGTGATTATACTGGTGTATTTTGATGATCTCTTAATTATAGGAAGTAATATCTCCTTAGTAGAGGAGGCCAAATGCACATTGCATAGCAGCTTTATTGTCAAAGATTTGGGTGAGCTAAGGTATTTCTTGGGGATAGAGGTGATGAGATCAGACCAAGGAATATTGTTGAATCAACACAAATATGCACTTGAGTTAATCTCATCCACAGGCTTGGCTGCTGCCAAACCTGCATCTACACCTATTGAACTAAATCAGAAGTTAACTTCTATAGAATATGATAAACATGTGGGGTAGAATGGTGATGAAGAACTGCAAGATATGGGGAGCTATCAAAGACTAGTAGGGAAACTACTCTATTTGACCATTGCACGGCCTGGCATTTGTTTTGTTGTACAAGTTCTTAGTCAACTCATGCAGCATCCCAAACAATCACATTTGATTGCAGCACTTCGAGTGGTTAGGTATATTAAGGGGTCACCTGGTCTTGGAATTTTCCTCAAAAGGGGTCCTATTACTCATATTTCTGCCTTCTGTAATTCTGACTGTGCAGCTTGCCCAAACACACGAAGGTCGATCACTGAGTATGCTGTTAAGCTTGGAGATTGCTTATTGTTATGGAAGTCAAAGAAGTAACAAACAGTGAGTCGTAGCTCAGCTGAGGCTGGGTATAGAAGCCTTGATGCAGTAACAGCTGAGGTCACCTGGCTTGTTGGTTTACTGAAGGTATTGAATATTGAGGTGCATCAGCCTGTTGATGTTTATTGTGATAGTAAAGCTGCACTTCAAATAACATCAAATCCCATTTTTCATGAGCGAACAAAGCACATCGAGATAGATTGTCACTTTGTTGGTGAAAAAATCAAGTCTGGCTTGCTTGCTCCTCATCACATTTCGACCAAACTTCAGCTAGCTAATCTATTGACAAAGAGACTGGGTGTTGCTCAACTTTCCTTTCTTCTTTCCAAGCTTGGAGTGTTCAATGCTTTCCACCCTCCAGGTTGAGGGGGAGTCTTAGCATATAGGGGCAGAAGTGTACAAATTATAAGTATAGTTGTGGAAGTTAGAAAAGAAAAGTTGATTATTATGTTAGTTAATGAACAGTTGTAGACAGATGTCATCTAAGTAGTGGAGAAGGAGTTGTATATACAGCTTAGATTGTAACGAAATTCAGTTCAGAAAAGAATATAATTTTCATTTTGCTTTCCTCTCACGATTCTCTCTCATAATTGAACAATTGTGACAATAGACTGATCTCACTGACACCGACGTTGACACGTTATTCCAAGGATGGTCAAATGAGCACTCATATCGCTTAAAAATTATGTTGCATATATAGTTTAAATACTACTTTATATGAGTATATATTACGTTTTGAACACCCTTAAAGTTTACATATTATTGTCTATTGAATACCCCCAAAAGTCATATGCATAACTAGTGAAAAATATCAATAACTGAAGTCGAAGCGTGTTCGATTCGTTGTGCTTACCCAAAACACAGGGAAAAATAAAAGCATAAATTAAATGTAAAAGACATACACTAGTTTATGATGAGACACCAATGAGGAAAGGGACATGAAAAAGGAGGAAGAAGAAGTATGTGGGGGGACATTGGCAAATACATCAAAAGAGGGTTACTACAGAGTGATAAAAGTGGATATGTTATGGTCATTTCTGGCAGTAAAGACAAGTTAAGACACTTGACAGTTGTATTTTGATTCTAGGCAGGGAACATACTACATGTGCAATTAATCATACAATTGAACAAATGCTTCTGCATGTGACCACTTGAGACCTGAGACAGACACATTTTCTCTCAAAATATTTTCTTCTGTTTTCTTTCTTTCTTCCAAAGGATTTCAATATGTCCTGCATCTGTTATGTCCTTTTCATCTCTCTGGTTAACATAAAGGGAAGCTAGAATTCAAATCAACAACAACAATAATATTCAATTTGATCTTATAAATTGCGTTTGAGGTGGGTAGAATATACGCAGGCCTTACTCGTACCTTATGTGAGGCAAAAAAGTTATTCCTAATAAACTCTCGGCTCCATATTATCTTTGTTTGTCTATGTCCGGCCAAAAACACTCGAATTTGATCAAATTTAAGAGGTTAACTACCCTTTTCCATCTCGCCATACAAAAGTTTATCTTTTTCTCTTTTGAGTAATAGGATCTGATGTTCAAAATTAATGCCATTAATTAACCACACTTAGTTGCCCAATTCTTTAGACGATCGAAAAGATGTAGAATTAAAACGTTTAGAATGATCAGAAAAACACACACACAAATACAGAGTTGATTAGCTACATGAACACATATATCTATAGTTCTACCCCACAAACACACATATCTGATGACTGACATATTAGCATGTGTACATGTGTGTGTATACACACAACCGTAGAAATGTCCATGATAACAATATCTGAACCTATCCGCTATAGTACAAATTAAAAGGGCTGTCAACTCCCACTTAAATTTGTAAATTTGAGATGTCATGCGGAAGCTAGCATAGCAAACCTTGAACAACAATAAATTATGCAATAAGGAAAAATATACTAAAAGAAATATAAATATTTAACATGGTCCGGTCAACTGACCTACATCCATGGCGGAGATGAACAATCCACTAAAATAAAAGAGAGTACAAAATATCGAGAGAACAACCTCAAGAAGAGGCAAACACTAGTGACTCACTAACACCTATCCCATAAAGTTCTCCTCCTAAACACAACTCTCAAGCCCCCTATGGCTACATTGTGGATGTTACTGAATGAGAAGGACGGAACTTCAATTTATAGAACTCCAAACCTTTTCCTATAAGAAAAAGGACTAGGAAAATATAGGAGAATTATAATTTCCTTCTACAAAAAGGAAAATCCAATTATGGTAATTATATTGCCCTTTCCTTCAACAAATGGAAAAACCAAATATGGTAAGAAAATTATGGCAAACACCTAACAATTCTCCCCCTTTGCCAGAATTTTCTAACAAAATAAACTTGATCCACCTTCTTCACATAGCCTTCAACAGGTCGCATCTCCAAATCTCCACCAGGAAGTTTGTCTCAATGTGCTTAGCACATCGATCAAATTTCTCAGACAAAATCACGATTATCATCAAATATGATGCAACTAGAATTGAATCCGCCAAGATGAACCTGTTTTGAACCTCGCTCTGATACCACTTGTTATGACCGAAAAAGTCAGGTGTCATGCGGAAGCTAGCATAGCGAACCTTGAACAATGTTAAATCATGCAATAAGGAGAAATATACCAAAAGAGACACAAACATTTAACGTGGTTCAGTCAACTAACCTACGTCCACGACGGAGATGAGAAATCCACAATAATAAAAGAGAGTACAAAATATCGAGAGAACAACCTCACGAAGATACAAACACAAGTGACTCATTAATATTTTTCCCATAAAGTTTTCCCCCTAAACACGACTCTCAAGCCCCCTATGACTACATTGTGGATGCTACTGAATGAGAAGGACGGATCTTCAATTTATAGAACTCCAAATCAGGGCTAGCCAAATATAGGAGAAGTATAATTTCCTTCTACAAAAAAGAAAATCCAATTAAGGTAATTTTATTGCCCTTTCCTTCAACAAATAGAAAAATCAAATATGGTAAGAAAATTATGGCAAACACCTAAAAAAATCATGCTCTTATAGTAATTTGCTAAGCCAAGGGCTTGCTCGCGAAGCAACAACTTAACAGCCTAGTTAACCAAAACATTTGTAGCAATTTTGGATAAGATAAAAGGTGTATATGGTCGAAATCGGGCTCATCTATTGCATGACATATCGGAGCTGAAACGTTATGGGTTGAAGATAGACCCCAGATTATATTGAACCAAGGTACGAAGTTAGAGCATGCGTCTTCAAGATCATCAAGCCCCTAGCTCCGGAACTGCCCAACTCCGATCATCAAGGAAATATTATCGGACCGAATAATGGAAGATCTGAAATATCCATAACCAGTCAGATATCATGAAGGGAATCTCGACATGTATCAATGAGAGAGCGACTAATTAGCAAATCATGAGATTTTTTACCTTTTGTAGAATTGTATCTAAAGCAGGACTCACCTACTATATACACGGAGTCTGATTATTTGTAATACATATTGTAACACACATCCAAAAGAAATACACTATTTTAGCTCTTATTATTTTGTTATTCTGTTTGACATCGATTAAGACACTTTTTGATTCGAGGGAGACCAACTTTCAAGGCTAACATTATTCGACTTGTGTGGTTTGCATTCACTTTTTTGTCATTCTCTCAAATTGTGTCAAATTATATCACGTATCCTTAAAATCGCATATAAATTCAATTGTTATCCAATTTAAAGGGTAAACAGTTTAGCGCCCACTGTGTGGCTAAGGATAATAGTGGTTATTTGATAGAAATTACCATAAAACAAACTATTTTTCACTTGTTATTTGAAATGTCTTTAATTTCAGGCTTAAGCTCAAAGTGTTAAACTCATAATTAGCACTTGCACCTGACGGTGAGTCTGGTCACCACGGTGAAAACAACAACATAGCTCCCGGTAATGAGGTAACGCTCGTTGATCCCGTCAAAATTCCAAGTGCGGTTGGATACTAATTTGCATGTGGATATCAACACAAGCCTCCCTACTGACCCCGAGAATAACATTCATGGTGGAATCAGGGTCAACATCACAGAATACTCAAAATAATGAAGGAGACGAGGTCAATGTACGGATGATCTTCAATATGTTGAGGTTCAACAAACAATAATAGCTCAGTTACAAAACTAGAGCTGCGTACCGAGCAAGATCGAGCCCGACCCATCTCGTAAGATCACTTACAAGAAGGAACTGGTCGCAGAAAGATCGAATGGGAACGAGTCAGGTAACAACCCCGAAATCATAAAGATGCTGGAGGAGCTAGAAAAACGAATAAAAATCAGGGGAAAAGAAAATTGAAGCAAACAATAAAAAGGTGAAAACCTACAATTCTAGGGTCGACCAGATCACGGGAGTGCCTCAAATATTGAAAGGCTTAGATTCCAAGAAGTTTGTGCAAAAGCATTTCCCTCCGAATGCAGCCTCGAAGTCGATCCCTAAAAAAATTTGAATGCCTGAGATTCCTAAGTATAACGAAATGACTGACCCAAATGAGCATGTCACTTCTTACACATGCGCCATTAAAGGAAACTACTGGGAGGATGATTAGATCGAATCTGTCATACTGAAGAAATTTGGGAAAACCTTATCAAGGGAGCCATGATATGGTATCACAACTTACCCCCTAATTCTATTGACTCATTTGTTATGCTTGCAGAATCTTTTGTGAAAGCGCATGCTGGGACTATAGAGGTTGAAACCAGGAAATCAGACCTCTTCAAAGTAAGGCAAAAGGAGAATGAAATTCTCAGAGAGTTTGTATCTCGATTTCAAATGGATCAGATGGACCTGCCACCAATAGCTGATGATAGGGTTGTTCAATATTTTAGGTAAGGACTCAATGTTCGAAGTTTGGTGGCTTCACAACAATTGACGCAAAATCCGAGAGAGTATCCGGTTGTCACTTGGGTTGATGAGCATAGCCGATAACAACCGAAGATCAGAGTCGAAGATGATCAACTAGGGTCTCCTTCCGAGTCCGTTTATCCTGTTAGACCTGCCAATAAAGTCGAGAGAGATAGCAATCATGAACCAATGTCGAATAGGGATCAGTATCACCCGTATAATGAGCTCAAATTTCGCACAATTAATCACTAAACTAACAACATGTAAAGCGAGTAATGTACTAATAAATAACATTTTAGCCACAAATCAACAA
Source organism: Nicotiana benthamiana (assembly GCA_034376525.1). Classification (NCBI taxonomy): domain Eukaryota; kingdom Viridiplantae; phylum Streptophyta; class Magnoliopsida; order Solanales; family Solanaceae; genus Nicotiana; species Nicotiana benthamiana. The sequence goes on from CM067323.1 coordinate 60,835,368, forward strand.
GTTTATTATGTCATTTATGATTTGTGAGCAAAATATGAAGTTATTTTTAATTGACTTGATTCAATTTGACATGAGTTTTGGATTTAGAAGATTTGAAAATTCATAAGTTCGATTGAGGTACGATTCGTGGTTTTGATGTTATGTTTTGGGATTTCTGGCCTCGAGTAGGTTCATGTTATGTTTTGGGACTTGTTGGTATGAATTGAGGAGCTCCCGAGAGGCTTGGGTGTATTTTGGATCATTGGTTGACACTTGAGAGACAAGTTAAGTTAAGAAATTTGGAGTTTGACCATGGTCAATATTGTGTCAAGACGACCTCTTTTCAGAATTTTGAGTGCGAGAATAAGTATGCAGCGTGTTTTTTGATTGAAATTCATATATGGTTTGTGTCTGAAGGTTCCGGATGAGTTTCGGGGTGGTTTCAGATCATTTTCGATGAAGTTTGGGATTGCTGGGGCTAGTACTTCGCAATTGTGAACTTTTTTGTTGCAATTGCAAATGCTTCAATTGCGAATTCTGCAATTGCAAATCTGGACTGAAAGTTAAGGGGTCGAAGCTGGTCATTTTTCTTCATTTCTTTTTAGTTGGAGGTCTCGATTTTGGGTGATTCTGGAGGGATTCTTCATGAGTTTGATTTGGATGTTTATTCTTCATCCGAAGTTAATTATATTTCATAATTTCATGGTTATATTCATCATTTATTTGTGAATTTAATGGAGGAAATTGAGAAAAAATGTGAAATCTTTCAAAAATGTAAAATGAGGATTTGGAGGGTGATTAATTATCGGAATTATATAATTTTTGTATGGTTGGACTCGTATCGAAATGGATGTTTGAATTTCGTGAATTTTTGTCAGGTTCAAATGCAGGGCCCCAGGTTGACTTTCGCGTTGACTTTTTAGTATAAAATTAAAACTTGAAGTTTTATTATTCGAAATTGTTCTCGATGAATTTTAATAATGCTATGAAATTATTATGGCTTTATTTGAGCCGTCTAGAGGCTGTTTCACGCGAGAAGGCCATTGTAGAGTATCGGCCTAACATCGTAAATGTATGTATCTTGCCTAGCTTTGTGTGGGGGAATTTACCCCTTAGGTTTGTGATAATGGTGTTATTTACGTTATGTGAAAGCCACGTATGCGATGTGATGAGTGGTTACACGGTCTATTTGTGGTAATTGACCAGTTTCGAGAATCTATATACTTCCCACGCCTTTACTTGATATTTTGCATTCTTATGCTTTAGTTGAAGATGTTGCCCTACTTATTATACTATGACCTCTTAATTGTTGAGTTTCTTCTATGACTCTGTGCTTATCTGCTACATGTCCTAATTGTGGTGATTGCACATCTTAGTTATTACATGCCTTGCATGTCCTGTCATTTTTGTAAGTTTGTTGTATTCCTTTGATTTTTACGTGGTTGAGTTATTGCCGTGTACTCATACCCTTAATTGTAGAAATCCCTGTAAATTGAGTTATTGAATTATTGTTGTTGATTAGTATTATTGTACGAGGGATCAGGTTGCCCCAACAGGTGAAATAAGAGAAAATTGATATGGTAAAACAAAAGAGGATATATGTGATATTAATATTGTACAGGGGACCGGGTTGCACGCGCAGGTGAAATAAGGGTAAATTATGTAATTGACTCTGATTATATGGTGGAATCGAGTTGTGCACCGCAACATATATTTACTTATTATTATTGATATTTACATGATGGAATAAGGGTGGATGATGTTGTATGGTAGAATCAGGTTGCGCGTCGCAATAGTTTATGTATTTTGTATTCCTTGTTTTATTGTGTTTTCTTCGATTCTTTCATACGAGCCTTTGAGGATTAGTATTTTTGGTTTTTATTAAATTTCGAAGATTGAGTTGTTTTCCATTGATTTTCTGCCTCGCCGTCATTTTTTGTTTTCTTTTTCTATTACTATTATCTTGGTGAATTTATTTTAAAGATGAATTTACTATGCTGAGTTGTTTTCTCATATCACTACTGAGTTGTTAGTAACATAATGGTTTTAAATAAAAGAATTAAGTTTGCCTTGTGCAACTCATAAGTTAACACTCGTTGTTTCATTTCGTACTTTACTATTTTAAATAGTTGCATATTTCACCTTAATCGATTTCTCAAGTTATTCTCCTTACCCTATATGATGTTTCTACCTTGCTTAATGAGGAATTGTTATTATAATTTAATTTAATAAATTCTACAGTCAATCGGTAGCTTAGCCGATGCTCTATTTTCCTTCACCCAAATAAAGTCATTTTTCTCAATTGATTTTCTACTTTATACTAGGTTATTATTATTCTTTAATGTATGCAATTAAATCTCCTGAATATTTAAAAGTAGTATTTGATACAAGTACAAAATACATGGTATCACGTGAATTTTGTCATGCGAAAGTGAATTAAAAAATAAGGGCACGAGGTGCCATGTGTGTAAGGTTTGGAAGCTGTGACTTAAAATCTGAGATTACAAGATATGATACTTTGGGGTAATTCTTATTGAAATTCGCGCATTTGGAATGATTTGATTGACTAAGTTGTGATCGATTTTCCTTACCTGAACACATTCACATTTCATATGTACCCCGACTATATTGTTGTTTAATTATTTGGATGTTCAATTGCCATTCTTGCTCCCCTTATTTTCATTGTTGATGGTGATTTGAAATCTTTCCGTTTTTGGCCTTATATTGATATTCCTTCCTTGTCAGTTTCAGGTCATATCCTGCACAAGTTTTCATGTTCGGTAGGTGTCTTGACATGGCCTCATCATTGCTCTATCTATTAGAATATAATTGTGTGTATCTTTTTATTATTGGTAGAATATTCTCTCATTATTGTACAGTCCTATAGTTGGTAGGATTTGATTTCCTTCATTATTGTACAGTCCTATAATTGGTAGGATTTGATACCCCTGTACTCTATATATACTTTTGTGAGCAATACGAGAAAATTACTTCTCCCAAAACTCTCTACATGGTATCAAAGCCAGTAGCTTATCGCCAAAGAAACCCTAATTCTACCCTACCCGCGCCGCCGCCGCTGCCGCTGCACTAATCGGCAGCTCTCTCTCTCTCTCTCGACGTCGATCAGCGCCTCCTCTCCTTTGCCTCACGCTTCATGGCCGCTCTAACGTCAAACAAGCTTCTCCAGCCGATTGCCATCAATGCATCGGCTCAGATCCCACTCAAATTGAATTCCACTAATTACCTAGCGTGGAAATTCCAATTTCGAACCCTTCTTACGGGTTACGACCTCCTCGGCTTCTTGGACGGATCGAACTCGTGCCCAACAGCCACTATCATCGACAAGGAGGTGACTTCCCCCAATCCATCATATCCTTACTGGATTTGCCAGGACAATCTTATTCTCAGTGCCATCATCTCGTCGATCACACTGACGATCATCTCCTTTATTGCCGCTGCGAAAACCTCTAAAGAGGCTTGGGACATCCTCGCGCGCGCATAAGGCACTGCTTCTCGTGGTCGTATCATGGCTCTCAAACAGCAGCTCCATAATCCGGTAAAAGGTTCTAAATCTGTTACTGATTTTATGCACGGTATTTGTGTGATAGTGGATGAATTATCTCTCCTGGGTGTTACTGTTGATTCTGAGGATCTTGTCATTAAGGTTCTAAATGGTCTTGATGATCTGCATATGGAACTCTCTCATGCCATCCAAGCCCGCGAATCTCCCATCTCTTTTGCTAAATTACATGACACGCTGTTAAGCATGGAGGCTCAGATTACTGCTCCTGTGCCGGCCACCTCTACCGCATCTGATTTCGCTCCGTCGGTTGCCTTCGTCGCCGGGTAGCAGTCATGCCTTCACCGCTTTGGTAGTAACGGGCACGGCTGTAGCAGCCGCGGTTCAACCTCCGGTCGCGGTGGTTACTCCAGCAATGGCCAATCTCGCTGGTACAATGGGAAGTGCCAGCTCTGCAGTAAATTTGGCCACTCCGCGTGCCGCTGTCCGTCCTATCCCATCTCCGGCGTCAATCAGCCCCTTACGTTGGACCACTGCCGCGGCCAGCTTATGCCTCGCCGCCTTATCCGGCTGCTCACACAGCCCATCACTCTCCGACTATTCCCTCTGCATCCGATTGGATCCTGGACTCTAGTGCCTCCCATCACATAACATCTGATCTTGCCAACATGTCTCTTCACAGTCCTTACACAGGTTTCGACAATGTGGTTATTAGTAACGGTGAAGGTTTGACAATTACACATACTCGACAACTTAACAGTTATTCCTCTCTTTTATTACCTAGGGCTCTCTGTGTTCCGCATATGCGTAAAATTTTGATCTTTGTTGCCCAATTATGTCGTCACAATAATGTTAATGTTATTCTTTCTGATACTGATTTTCAGGTAAAGGATCGTCGCACGTGGGCAACGCTCATTCGCGGCGCGCTTAGGGGCAACACCTACTACTGGCCCGCGGCTCCTAGTCTCCCGTCCACCTTCACGGCACAAAAGCTCTCTGCGTCATTGTGGCATTCTCGGTTTGGTCACCCGTCATCTAAAATCCTGCGTCATTTAGTGTCTTCTAGCAGTATAGTGTCCAGTAATATGTCTGATCTTGCTTGTGTCTCTTGCAAACTTCATAAGTGTCATAAGTTACCTTTTTCTGAGTCAAGTTTATCCTCTACTGCTCCGCTGGAGCTTATTTTCTCCGATGTATGGACCTCTCCAATTATTTCTAATGAAGGTTTTAAATATTATGTCATCTTTGTTGATCATTTTTCTAAGTATGTTTGGTTTTTTCCTTTACGCCGTAAATTTGATGTCTTACAAACCTTCCCCACTTTTAAATCCATTGTCGAAAAATATTTCTCTTCTAAAATCATTACTCTGTATACTGACAATGGGGGTGAATTCCTCGCTTTACGCTCTTTTCTTGCCCCTCCTATGGAATCTCACATCTCACCTCACCTCCTCATACACCTCAGCACAATGGCTATGCTGAACGTCGTCACCGTCATATTGTCGATACTGGTCTCACTCTCCTTCATCATGCCTCTGTACCTCTAATTTACTGGCCTTATGCCTTTGCTACAGCAGTCTATCTCATTAATCGTCTTCCCAAGACAAATCTCTCGATGCTCTCCTCCTTTGAGTCTCTCTTCCATAAGCGCCCCAACCTTGCCAAACTACGTGTCTTCGGATGTCAATGCTTCCCTTGGATTCGGCCCTACACCTCACACAAAATGGAACCCAGATCTCGTGCATGTGTCCTCTTCGGCTACTCTACTACTCAAAGCGCCTATCTATGCTTTGATCCCTCAACGCCTAAAATCTTCGTCTCGCGTCATGTCACCTTCCATGAAGATGTCTTCCCGTTCTCCAATAGCTGGAGCAGCTATTATTGCTGGAGTTGCAGCTATTGTTGCTGTTGCTGGAGTTGCTGTTGCAGGAGCTGCTGTTGTTGCTGGAGCAGCTATTGTTGCTGGAGTTGCAGCTATTGTTGCTGTTGCTGGAGTTACTGTTGCAGCTGTTGCTGATGTTGCCATTGGCCTCAGACCAGGTGTAGGAACAAAAATAAATTCTGATGTTTGACTATCTTGGGGTGCTGTCAAGGGCACATCTTGCACTTCTTGACTATCTTGAAAGAATCTGCTATGTTTCCCTTTCCCCTATAAGACATTGTATGAAGTTTAAGTTAGGGTCAAATGACAGTACATGAAGTTAATAATAATGGAATGAGTAGCATTACCATATGACACTTTGTAATGTTGTGACCTCTCTCCCCACAGGATCTACAAGTCATGACAAGTCCTTTTCTTGAACATGACCAACCCCCCTCTCTCATCCTTGCCTCATCCTTTTCTCTATTTCTCTTTACCTTTGGTCGACCAACCATTTTGACAACATCTGGTGGCTCCATTGCATGAAGTGGTTCTACCTTCCAGAATTTATCACCTCTAACTGGTTGTAGTTTATGATTATACACATCCATGTAAGCTTCTTTTGAATACCACCAATGTATTTCACTCAATGGGTTTTCTTTCCTGTCAAGTATACATCTAATTGCATGGGGACAGGGAATTCCTGTCAAGTCCCAAGTTCTACATGTACACTTTTTAAGTTGAAAATTAACTGTATGCTTGTCTGGACCTTCATTCACTTCATAACCAAAGTCACCATTAAAATCAACTTCACATCCTTGTGCAATTTCCTTGAAATCATTCAACAACTCCATGGCATATGGACTGAATTCATCTCTCCAAGCCCTACATTCATCTTCACGATCCTTTAACATTTTCATTACTTTTCACACAAGACAAACCAATAATCAAACACAAATTTAACAGTATACAAAACTGTGACAGCATACAAATTTAACAGTATACAATATTGTGACTGCATACAAATTTAACAGTATACAATACTGTGACAACATACAAATTTAACAGTATACAATACTGTGACAGCATACAAATTTAACAGTTAGCTTTACTGTGATAGCATACAAATTTAAAAGTATACAATACTGTGACAGTATACAATACTGTGACAGCATACAACTTTAACAGTATACAATAGTGTGACAGCATACAACTTTATTGGTTTACCTTGACTCTAATATCTTCCAACATCTTGATTATTGGCTTGTATCTTGCCTCTAGAATCCATTTGTTGAAGGATTCTGTGAAGTTGTTATCAACCATTTGATTCTTACAAGTTGTATCAAAATAAGCCCTACACCAATTTTGTGGAGGGTACCACAGGAGGTCTTTAGCAGCTTGTTCAGAAATAGCCCCTAGGGTCCTCAAATGATCCTTGAACTCTTCTTCATAAGAGCTCCAAGAACACCACCATAACAACTTTTTCATTTCTGCACCCTTCCAGTTCTTGCTCCAGTTAGCTTCAATATGCCTAACACACCATCTATGATGTGATTTAGGAAACAAAGTTGCAACAACATCAATCAAACCCTACAACAAAGAAGACATTTAGAAGTTAAATAATAAAAACATTGGAAAAGATAAGTATGATTTGTTAATGATAATACCTTTTGCATGTCTGAAATGAATGTCAGTCCTACCATCTCCCAACTCTAAGGAAGTCATCAGCAGCCCTAGAAACCACTTCCAAGTTCTACCTGTTTCTCTATCAACCACTGCCCAAGCAAGTGGATAAAAATGTTTGGCAGAGTCTTGTGCCATTGCTACCAGCAAAATACCTTTGAATTTTCCTTTGAGAAATGTGCCATCCAGACCTATTAGAGGCCTCAAACCTGCTTTCCAACCACTTTTCAAAGCTTGGAAGCATACATATATTCTAAGAAATCTCCTTTTTCCATCTTGTAAACCACATTTAGATATGTTTATAACCACATCTGTACCAGGGTTACTATCCCTCAACTCTTGAGCATAGGCCTCTAACCTATTGTAGTCATCAATGTAGCCACCATCCAACTTCTCTAACACCATTTTCTTAACCCTCTTCATCTTTGAATAACTAACATTAAGCCTGAATCTATCCTCCAAGTCCACCCTCATATCTTTGACTTTGTACTTAGGATTATTTTGCACTTTTTTCTTCAAATAGTGTGCTAAAGCATTGGGAGTAGCTCTTCTGTTGTGAAATGCTGGACCACATTCATGATTTATGTTCAAAGTCTTAATCTTAAATCCTTGATCTCTATTATCCTTGGATATATAACACACAAATGGACATCCAATATCACATTTGTACCTAACTCTAGTTGTATCACTCTTCTGGACTCTCAAACCCTTCCGATTAGCAACTGCATAGTACCCTACAACTCTCTTAGCTTCATATAAGTCTTTAAAACTCATACCCTTCTCCAACATTTTATACTTGTCAAGTGAGTCATTAACTTCTTTGTTCATTTCTCTTCTAAACAGTTCTAACTCTTCACTAGAGTTAGTTTCATTGCCCTCCTCCTCATCAGATGAATCACAATCAGTTCCACCTTCTACTCCTACTGTAAAATTATATGGTTCATCATGTTGAGTGATGCTAGGAGCTACCACATCTAATTCATCCTCATCTACAGCAAATAATTGAATCTCCTTGAATTGGTTTGACAGTACTGTAGAATTCTTATGCCTGCATCACCCTCAATTAGAAAGCACCTACCACAAGGGCCTGTTACTAGTAATTGTTTCACCTTACTAAAACCTAACTTTTCAGTATATTCAGAACAAATGTCTATATAAGACAACAAATCGACATCATAACCTATCAATACATGCTTCCTTCTTTTCAGATACACAACTTGAGGTTCCAACAACCACTTAACCCCATGATTAAAGACCAAATCAACCTTCTCAATCATTCTTCGAAGAAAACAAATGCAAGCCATAAAAAAAAGGAAAAAAGGCCCATCAGTAATAAACAAACAGTATTTTTAAAGCTGACTACTACCAATAAAGGGAAAGGGACCACATGCAACTGAATAAACAACTGAAATCCAAAATACAAGTAGACCTCATATGAATAAAGAAATCAGGCATCAACATTAATTAAACCCGTAGTGGCAGAACAAAACAAAAAGGGAAGGGACCACATGCAATTGAAAATTCGTTGAAAATATAGTAAACAAACATGAAAGCTTTGAATAAACAACTAAAATCGACTGAAAACTATAACCCCAAATGAATAAAATAAGCAGATGTTACAAAAATCCCAGCGGGACCACATGCAGCAAAAAAAATACTATAAAGACATGTACTAACATTGAACCCAACACTGAAAAGTTACAGAATATCAGTAGAAAGAAGATTTGTGTCTATTTCAAGAAACCCTAACCGAAAAGTTACAACATATCAGTAAAAAAAACTTACTTGAATGGAGAGAAGACTTTAATAATTGTAAGCAACTTTTCAAGAACAGAAATATCACAGATTGTTGACCTCCAAAATCAGCTCCAGCAAACCCTACAGAATCGCCATTGTTGGTTAGAGAATATGAGGCGGTGAAAATGAAGAAGGTTACTGGGTTTGGGGGTTAAAAGGCAAGTCTATAGGGTCGGGTCGGTTTAGGCGGGTCGGGTTGGGTCGGACTGGGGGTAAAAATTTGTTCTTGGGTCACTTATATTTAATGTCCAATGGCCAAATGACATGTGGAATTACAAATATTATAAAAATTAAAAAAACAGCCGTTAGATTCCAGGGGTACAAATAGGCCAAAAAGAAAACGGTGGGGGCATTTTCTTCGACAAAGGTAAACGGAGGGCATTTTTGTTCCAAAGTCGATAGGATGAGGGCATTTTTGACCCTTTTCCGTTAAAAAAATATACAGGAAGATGTTGTTCAAGTACCTGAACAATTCCTATGTCTTGATAAGAATCTAGGTTTCTTCCAATAGTTTCTCACCAACATTGTAATGTAAGGCAACAAAATTGGAAAGACTGAAGAGAATATAGAAAAGAAGATAGAAATTCCTTGGATAGGCGTTATAGCAGACATCGCAGTATCATATGTTGCTATTAAGGCAACAAGTGAGACTTGCAGTTCCAATTGCAAAGGAAAATCCTACGGTGAGGAAATTTATCATGTGAAGAGGCACGAAAAATCCGATGGAGTTGAAAACCAAGAACAAGCCATAGGTAACTGGATTGATGGTTCCCATCACTGACTGATTCTGGTGCTGTTATTAGCGTCGGGCCAGTAAGTGTCCTGCCAAACACCTCCTGGTGGACTTAACACTGCTTGATAAGTTGCTGTTGCTGTAGCAATTAAAATAGCTATCACAAGAAGGGTGTCTCTTACTTTTCCCGGAGAATCTTTGGTTTTATTGTACTTGAAGTAATCTTGAAGCTTCTTAGAACGAGATCGAGGCTGATCTCTCCTGTGCTCTCTGCTGGATTCTACATTTGATGGATCTTGAACTGCAAACCAAGATTGGGGCGAAGCTTCTTGCTGTGAAGTTCGCATGGTTTCAACAGATACATCACCACGTGCTCTTAGAATTTCCTCAATATCTCCATCTTCAGATGCCTTAACTAGCACATCCAAAGGTTTAAGGCCTCCCTTGTTCAAAGAATTCACCTCAATTGTGCCTTTAGGGACAACATTTTCGTCGAGCAATACATCAACAACCTGGATGGTTCATTTTTCTTATCTGTTAGTAAATTGAAAGATAAAAATCAAGATGAAGAGATAAAAGAAGCATAAATAAGATACCGGATATATACTTGCCTCGTATTGCTTAGTTGACACAGCCAGATGCAAGACAGTGTTTCCTAGGATGTGCTTCTTGTTTAAAAGATCAAACTTATTAAATTCCTTGAGGTTCTCAAGTAATAATTTGAATGTTTTAAACTGGTAATTCTTGACTGCTAAATGAAGACAAGTCTCGCCTCGAGCAGTTACTTCTGCTGCGGAGTCTGGAGAAAACAAAAGAAGCTTCCTTTTGACATGTTTTCTGCCTTTGATTACTGCATGGTGAAGGGGAATTCTTCTGTCCTTCCCCTTGAGAAGGCATAGATTGCGGTCAATGTTCAAGAGCTGCTTTACAATCTCTATATCCCCATTTGCTGAGGCAATATGCAAAGGGCTGAAACCATCCTGGTTTACTTCTCTTGCAAATTCTGGCCTCAGATGAACGATCGCCTTCACAAACTCAATATGGCCACCCAAACAAGCAATATGGAGAGGAGTTTCAAGAAGAAGAGGGTCTTCTTTAATCAAGTTTTGCAAGTGATGAATATCTCCTTTTTGTGCAGCTTCCCACAGCCTTCTGTCCATCCGTTTTACCGATGAATAATGTAATTTCTTTGTTGTTTCTCCTTTGAATTCTAAAATCAGCCTGCAGACTTTTCTTTCTCCCAGCCCTGAACGTTTTGAAATTCAACTCTTTTTCATGACCATCAAGCTGAACTTCAACTCTCAAAGGAATAAAATATTCCTTAGTTCCCTTGTTTCGTCTTTCTAACTCTGTACAATAAAAAAACCATCAACCAAAACAAGTGTCGTTGGCGCAAAAAAGGTATTCAACAACAATATAGAAAGTTCTGGTTGCCTCGTTTTTACTTTCCTATTTTGACATCCTCCCTTTTTTCAAAAATGCATCAGTGTTCACAAAAAGCTACTACGCTCCGCGATATGAGGATTCTAGTATTAGTTTATCATAGGAAAACAAATATCAAGAAACAGAAACTTACTCTTTTTTTTCCATTTTCTGGATTTCTACAACCCTGTGAAATGAAGCAGATAATTGTTTTCTTGTTTGCATTGACAAATATATAAGGTGTACTAGCATGAGAGGTTCAAAGAGCAGAACTCGAAACTCACAAAATCGTGCAAAGTTGAGATAGTAATAAATTCTGCTATATAGGCTGCCAACGTAGTTAAGGAGCTGTCAATCAATACAAATGACAATGAACAAAGAGAGCTCTCGCGCAGCGCTTTCCTGAAGTGTCTTGAAAAGGCGACGTAAAGAAAAGTAATGGAGGTATCCACAATTGCTCTCTGCCAACCGAATGCCCGCTCAATAAGCTACGCAAGATTGCAAGTGCCGTACAGAAGGCCAGAACAGTTTACACAAGAGAAACTGAATGGAAGCTTGCTCGTATTACAAGAAAGCCAGCATGGTGCTGGGAAGGGAAGACACCAATACAGCAATTTGAATGTTTGCCAGAAACTTCGACTGCTAGACATGGGCGGAGGGAGAGTGCTACGTACAGGTTCGGACGAACCCAGTAGCTGTTGTTTAGACCTTGGATTTTTATTAGGAAATCCATTAAATATGTATAAATACTCAATTGCGAACCCGGTAACTAACAAGCTATGGGCTCGGTTGTAAGTTTAGAACTCATAAACTTCAATTACTAACTCCGCTTCTGCTGCTAGACCCCACTTATATATCACTTTATTGTAATTTATGTATCTTACTTTCCTTTTTAGTCTGTTTCAAAAGAATGTCACTTTCTATATCTAGTAACTCTTAACTCCAATACTTCAAAAAATGACAGTCCGGTGCACTAAAGCTCCCGCTATATGCGGTGAAGGGCCGGACCACATGGGTCTATTGTCACATGACATATTTAAGACCACAAGATGTAAGAGTATTTTGATATATTATATGCATTTTTAGTTTAAGACCACAAAATTCAAAGGTCTTCCTTATTTTTCTTAAACTTCATGCCCAGTCAAACTAAGACACATAGAAAGAAACGAAAGGAGTATGTCTTAAAAACATAAATGCAAGGTACGGGACATAACATAGAAAAGCTGTAAAACACAACGGAAAGACAAAAAGCTGATGTAAAATGTAATATAACCATTTTACGACGGTTTATAGGCAAATTCACAAAGACTTCTATTACTTTGATGAATGTGGATGCATGTCCAAGTTATTTCACTTCCATTGACATCAATTAACAAGGATGATTGGGAGAAGATATTGTTAATGATATTGTTAATGAATCTCATTATCAAGTTTCATTTTTGTATTTGAATACATCCTGATTGAACTTCAAAAGAAGAACAAAATACAAGAAGATGTTGTTCAACTAATTGAACAGTTCATAAATCTTGATAAGAATATAGGTTTCTTGCAATAGTTTCTCAGCAACATTGAAATATAAGGCAACAAAAATGGAAAGACTGAAGAAAAGATGATAAAGAAGATTGCAATTCCCGGGTTAGGCGTTATGGCAGACATCACAATACCATAGGTTGCTGTCAAGGCAACAAGTGAGACTTGCAGTTCCAATTGCAAAGGAAATCCTATTGTGAGGAAATTTGTCGTGTGAAGGGAGACATAAAATCCGATGGAATTGAAAACCAAGACCAAGCCATAAGAAATTGGATTGTTGGTTCCCATCACTGACTGTCCGGCTACATGTGGCACGGACATTGTGTCATCACTACTGGTGTTGTTATTTCCTCCAGGCCGGTAACTGTCCTGCCAAACACCTCCTGTGGACTAAGCACTGCTTGATAAGTTGCCGTTGCAATTAGAATGGCTATCACAAGAAGGGTGTCTCTTGCTTTTCCTGGAGAATCTTTGGTTTTATTGTACTTGAAGTAATCCTGAAGCTTCTTAGAACGAGATTGAGGCCGGTCTCTCCTATGTTCTCTGCTGGATTGTTCATTTGATGAATCTTGAACTGAAACAACCCAAGATTGGTGGGAAGCTTCTTGCTGTGAAGATTTCAAGTTTTCAATAGATACAGCACCAGATGCTCTTAAAATTTCCTCAATATCTCCATCTCCACATTCCTTAAGTAGTACATCCAAAGGTGTAAGGCCTCCCTTGTTCAAAGAATTCACCTCAATTGTGCCTTTAGGAACAACATTTTCGTCGAGCAGTAGATCAACAACCTGGACGGTTCATTTCTCTCATCTGTCAGTAAATTGAAAGATAAATACCAAGATGAAGAGAAAAAAGAGACATAATGACACATCAGAAACACTTGCCTCGTATTGCTTAGTGGACACAGCAAGATGCAAGACAGTGTTTCCTAGGATGTCCTTCCTGCTTAATAGATCAAACTTGTTAAATTCCTTGAGGTTCTCAAGTAACAATTTGAATGCTTCAAACTGATGATTCTTGACTGCTAAATGAAGACAAGTCTCGCGTCGAGCAGTTACTTCTGCTACAGAGTCTGGAGAAGCCAAAAGAAGCTCCCTTATGACATGTTTTCTGCCTTTGATTACTGCATAATGAAGGGGAATTCTTCTCTCCTTCCCCTTGAGAAGGCATAGATTGCGGTCAACGTTGAAAAGTTGCTTTACAATCTCTATATCCCCATTTGCTGAGGCAATATGCAAAGGGCTGAAACCATCCTGGTTTCCTTCTCTTGCGAATTCTGGCCTTAGATGAACGATCGCCTTCACAAACTCAACATGGCCACCCAAGCAAGCAATATGAAGAGGAGTTTCAGTACCTGCTAATGAAACTGCCCTGAGAAGAAGAGGGTCTTCTTTGATCAAGCTTTGCAAGTGATGAACATCTCCTTTTTGAGCAGCCTCCCACAGCCTTCTGTCCATTAATTCTACCAAAAAATAATGTTAATTTCTTGGTTGTTTCTCCCTTCAATTCTAAAATCAATATGCAGACTTTTGTTTCCTTCATCAGTTGGTGCTTAGAACTAATGAATATCTCAGCTCCGAGGATCAGAAAATTCAACTTATTTTAGATAGGAAAAAAAAAGAGTTGACTTTCATATAATCCTACAGCTGAATTTCAACTGTGAAAGAAATATCATATTTATTTCTTTCCCTTTCCTGTTTCAAACTTTTTAGAATAAAATAAGTGTCATTGACACAAAAATGTGATCAACAATATAGAAAATTCTGGTCGCCTCCTTTTTTCCTTTCTATATTGTTTAGTCTCCCTTTAGTTCGAAGTTCAAACTTTCAGCCTCTCCACAAACAGGTACATTTTCAAATTAAAATAATAAAAAGCTACCAAACCAGTTGAAACTGCTATATGCCTTAATATGAGAATATTAGTACTCGCTAATTATGGGGGGGGGGGGGGAGGAATACAATTTTGTTTCTTTCTGCTTTTTCCCTTTTATCAGGACTTCTGCTAGCCTGATAAAGCAATGGCAGATGCACCTTAAATAAATTATGTTCAACTGAATCATTCTTAATGTGGGTTACAGATATTAATCTGAAAGTTAATAAAATGTCAAAATTGTACATTTTGTACCCTTAATTTTAAGGTGCAAAAGTGACAAATAAGAACATTAAAAATTGCACTAATAAAGTTCAAACCACGGGTCCACCCAGCGTTGATATTAAAAGGCAGTCTGGTGTACTAAGCTCCCGTTATGCGCGAGGTCGGGGAAGGGCCGGACCATAATGGTCTATTGTACGCAGCCTTACCCTATATTTTTGCAAAGGCTGTTTCTACGGCTTGAATCCGTGACTTCCTGATCACACGGCAACAACTTTACCAGTTACGCCAAGGCTCCCCTTCGGATAATTGATATTGGAACTGATAAATTGCTTATGGGTGCAGCAACAAAGGAGGTTCAAAGAACAGGAGTCGATAGTCGTGCGATGTCTGAGATAGTAATATCTTCTTATACCAATGGATATAAGGAAAACGACACTGTATAGCTGCTCTCAATACAAAAGTTGAAAAATGTATATTTCATATACAAATTTTATACACCTATTCGGCTACTGAACGTAAATAATTCTGGGGCGGACTACAAATGATAATACGCCATGGATATAAGGAGCTGTAAAACAATAAAGAAGACAATTAACAAGAGAGCACACAATGCAAGGTGCAATGTTCAGTAGCCAAAAGTTCAATATGGATCTGCATTATTTATTTAAGAGAATAGAGAGAGAGGAAGATACGGTCCTTTCATCTGCAGAATTGAATCTGAAGTATCTTCGTCAATACTACATATTTTACCTGCCATTAGGTAAAAGGAGAGGATGTTGAAACCTTACCATCAAAAAGAAAGTTTTTGAACCCTCAATGTGCTTAAGGCAACAAAATACATTACTGCAAAGAGCAAGTATTAAGATTGTAACATGTCAAAAAGACTAGTTTGATAATCTTAATATGTCTAGATATTTGGGCTATTAGCTTGCTTATAGGCATTTCAACAGCTGCATATTTTTCAGCTATGTTACCTTAATGGTGAGCCGTGGTAGAGCTAGAGCTAAGGAAAAACAACTTTATTCTAGCTTATTTTTGGCAATGTTGGTTGTAATAGGCATTTTCGTTACCACATACTTCCTAGTTCAATAGATGAAATGTCGAACAAAGAAACCAGTGGGCAAACAAACTTTCTGGAATTTATCACTTCAATTGGCGGACAAAAGGGACCACGCGTACACAAAAAGAAAGTTACTTCAGCTTTCGGAAGCTCCCATATTATTCGACAGTTATCGTAACATCGATGCTGGATTTGAAGCCGTATGCTTCTCTTATCCAGAAGCAGATGATGATGCATGGTTCATGCGGTAAAGCAAATGAAAAGTTAAATCTTTCTTCCCGCTTCTGCTTCTATAAACCATACATAAGAGTCACCAAAACAAATTAACCTTACTTTAAAGAGAGCCAGTTCACCTCATAGTTCCGAAGTTCTTCACCAAATTCCAGTTCCTGTATAATTCAACAGAGTAGTCTGTCTCCAAAGCATAGTATGCTCCAAATCTTGCTTGCCTGGTAAATATACTCTTCATTCAGGAGGCGTGTGACCATACCAACTCCAACATTCTCTTCTCCTCTAAGGCAAGTATAAATAAAGGACAGCAAGACAGAACGAAGGTATTTACAATGGGTCATTAATAAAGGTAATTATCATGTAATTATCATGTATAATATTGTTTCGGCAAGAGGGGTTGCTCTGATGGTAAGCAACCCCCACTTCCAACCGAGAGGTTGTGAGTGCGAGTCTCCCCAAGAGCAAGGTGGGAAGTTCTTGGAGGGAAGGATGCCGGGGATCTATTTGAAAACAGCATCTCTACCCAAGGGTAGGGGTAAGGTCTGCGTACACACTACCTTCCCCAGACCCACTAAGTGGGATTATATTGGGTTGTTGTTGTAATATTGTTTCAGCAAAGTAACTGCATTCTCTGCCTTTCAATAGAAGGAAAACAAGACTAACTTGCAGTATTACCGCTGAACAAATTACACATTACAGCAAAACAGAACCAACAAACCTACTGGCACTGGCAGTGCCTATTGTCCTTCCCAAAATGTTCTCCAAAAAACTACCGATTAAAAAAAAAAATTATCCAAAAGACACCCTTTTCCTAGACACTTGAAAACAAGCTTATATGACTTCCATGTCAATAACCTTCAATAATTGGTTTCAACTCCTATCATGTTCATACCCCCTGAAAAGTAAAGGGACAAACTAAGAGGGAGGGAGGCATGTTTGATCTCAGTTATCCTAAATGAACTGCAATACAACTCAAGGCAATTCACATTTCATGAAGAGATCCAAATTTCTATTTTCTGAAACAACAAGAATCTGAAAAAAGCGACTCTTATCTGAAACAGACCCACGACTCCCTATATTTAACAATGCACTTTTAGCATTCAAATACTAACATATCTAAAAGAATTTGGGAACCAAACTCTTGTATCTTGTAACCTAATAATGTATAGAAAATAAGAGAATGTCGACCATTAGTTTCATTTCTTTCAGTTGCTAGGTTTTGTAACATTGTTCATCCAAGGCATTTAGATAGTGCTCCGGTACTGCTTGATACAGAATACAGATGTAATGGCTGTGTAATCTGTAATGCTATGCAGAGAATGCATTCATAGAACAGGCAGGTCTGGGATCACTCTCGTGAGAATCCAGAGTTCATCAAAGAGTAAGTTTTAATCACATTAATGCTTCACCACAAGTAACTGGCTAACAGTTTGTCACTTTTGGAATAAATACCTGATCTCTTTGAACTGCCAGCACGCAACCACTATATGCCAACGTTATAATTGTTTTTCTAACACCAGAGCCTTACTAAGAAAAACCATCGCTTTTCCCATTAAGAGCAGAACAAGCTACTATAATTTTAGTAAATCCTGAATGTTCAATAGCGTTTCAAGCACTGGGATATTGCATTTGAATGCACAATAGCCATCAACCATGTTAAATAGGCACTACAAACTACTCACGGTTCCAGTGTCAGAAACTCTGCTCTAAACGCACCGAACAAGTATCAGGCAATGCTAGAACAAATTCATAACAAAAGTTGCTATACCAATGAACTATAAGTATTAAGGACCTGCTCTAACCAATTCTACATTCTTCTGCTACTCAAGTGAATAGTAATACGAAGAGGAAGGGAAAGGGATATTCCAGCTCACAAAATATGCAAAATTAGTTTCACCCATACATCAGTATTCATTCTGCCTGCAAAAGTTTCCCCCAAAAAAGGCAACTTTAGCATTCATGAGTTGGCATTCTCTTAGGCTTCTTATGATTCTTCTCTGATAACGCCTGCGCAAAAGCCTCCACAATCCTCTGCTGCGACTCAAGTATCATCTGAGTTCTTTTCATTTCCATTTCCATTCTCATCTCTTCCAACTCTCTTGCCATGTCCATCTTCATCCTCTCCATTCTCACAAATCCATCCCCCAACATCTTTATTGCCGCCACCATCTCCCCTATCGGGTCCTCCTTTTTCTTCTCCCTCACTGGGCCCACTCCTTCACCAGCAACCCTTTTTCCCATATCAGCCTTCTTCACAAACTCATCCCCCCTAAACATCTTACCAGGCCCAAAATTACTAGTGTTTTCAACTCCAGAATCCTCCATTCTACTATATGGTTTCGCCATTGGCAGAGCTGCCACGGGCATCCCCGGTATCCGGATACGAAACCCACCTCCTCCATTACTCACAACCCCTTGAAAACTACTACTACTCCGATTATTAATAGTGTTCACACTGTTGTTACCATACAAATCTCCTATAAGTTTAACACTGTTTTGACGGTAATCTTCAACATCCTCATCAGCTTCTTCATCACTAGAAACAGCATTAGGACCCTTTTCCATTGCATCCATACGCTTGAAAAGGACCCAAGCAGAGCAATAACGGTGGGATCGAACGCCACCGTAAGGAGCAGCGCGTTGAATTTCAGTACGATAACGTTTCCGAAGCTTCTCCATCTTGTGACGGCACTGCACGGCCGTCTTCGGCGGATCAACACCAGGGCATCTAGCAGCAACATCGTCAGCTACTTCCTGCCAGTGATTAGCCCGGAGATTTCCCCGGCTTAGAGAATACCACTTGTCTCTATAAGCATCAATTAGGGCTATCGTCTCATCGTGGGACCAGCAAGGCGGCGGAAGACGGCGCGATGAAACCGCCACCGTGACGTTAGCTGAGGGTAGTTCTGATTGGGAGTTTGATAAATCTTGTGTTGATGAAGATAGAGTCGCCATTGTTGAGATCAATTAGAAATTTGTAATGATGCGAGTAATTATTTGTGTGTTGAGATGTATTAGATGTTGGTGAGGGGTGGTGGGAGGCGGAGGAGAACGGAGGCATAATGAAAGAAAGATGATAAGTTAGGTTAAAAGGGGGTTGCGGGTGATGTGGAGATCTAGAAAGAGGGGGGAGAGGCCACCGCTAAAGGTGGGTGGGGGTGCGGGGGAGGCTAACGTGCGCGGAGGGCGTAATAATGTTGACCGGGTGCTGGCTTTGCTTTGTTGCGTTCGGCGCCCACCGCCCAAAAGGCGTCAGCTGGCAGAGGAGTTAAAATTAAAAATAAATTTGTATGGGCCGTTTGACGTTTCTTGTGGGCGGAGCTAGACTTGGCGGCGATCCACTCTCCTCTTTAATATAGGTGATTAATTAACTTCGATATTGTCGCGTCAACTCTTCGTTTTTTGTTAATCTCTTTTTCTTCTTTAATATTGGCTTTGAGCTTAGTCTTTCAATTGCACGGCATTGAAGTTTCTTAGCCCCTTGGGGTGCTTGAATAGGAGAATTGATCTTTCTCATTAAATTCACCACAACTAAATACTCACATTCTTTGATTGTTTGAATGAGGCTAATTAATCTTCTCACTAAATATAGTATAACTTTATAGTATAGTCCCTCCGGGGATGGTCCAGTTCAGTTTAGAGGGCGGTCATCTATACAGATGACTTTAGATTGAACCCCTCAATGTATTTTGTTATCAATCTGTATTTCCGTAAATATATTGAATAATAATTTTTTTGAAAACAGAAACAGAAAGTTAGTAAAAATTAAATTTTGAAAAAAGTAAACTTCTTCAGAATAAATTCTGAAAAAATAATGTTGTAGGAACAAATCGAGTCCACTGAATACATAGTGTGTCCTTAAGGAAAGTATTCCCTACAAGTACTGAAGGTTTTGGAATATATCCCCCATGAGAGAACGATTTAACTCACCAGTGTATCGGTACCTAAAACTCTAGTGATCGGCGAACCACTGAATGGTTATAAAACACACTGGAATATTTTGTGCAGAAGAAGAAGAAGATTCAGAAAATTTTGTAAGTAAATATTATGGGATTTGAAGGTCTATTTATAGCCAACTTGATGATGTTTCTGAAGAGATTTGAAACCTTTCAGAACAGTCATGGTTGTTGGAACAAGTATGACACTCTGAAGAGGTTTGCAACCTTTCCGAACAGTTATGGCTGTTGGAACAGGTGTGACACTCTGAAGAGGTTTGCAACCTTTCATAACAGTCATGGCTGCTGAAACAGTTGCGACACTGTTTCAGAACAGCCATGGCTATTGGAAATTTTTGCGAGAAATTTTACACGAATTTAAATTAATCTGGGAAAGAAAAACAGGACGGATCGGACCGGGTTGCGGGTCATTGGTTATTTGGGATTGTGTTTTTCTTTAACTAATTAAATAATTAAAAAGAATTTTATCCAAAAAGATTAATTAATCAATCTTTGACAAATCTTTGGAGATAAGTAAATATGGATAATTATAAGCAAGGAGGGACATCAAAAGGTCCATAATAAGCTCATAGTTTTACAAGAGTCAAGGGTTCTCTCGTAGTACTACAACAAAAGAATAGCTGAGGAAATAAGGAAGAAGGCCTCAATCTAAGCACAACGACCTAAAGAGGAAATTGTCGTGTAACAACAATCACAACAACATTGTAAGTACTCTAAAGGAAAGTGGCACCTATCGTGGCTAATGAACGGGAAGTAAAATTAAAAGTATTATTCGTGATCATATGAGTTGCACGAAAATTCTGGCACACGTGAGAACTAAGATAAACTAAGTATGCACATAATAAGGGGCAGAAAGACCAGGAAAATTAATAGCTTACGTTAAAGAAAGCTAAGAATGAACGAAAGGAATTATTATATAATGATCCCGATTTAGTTACGTTATGAGCACATTTAAGAGTTTGGAGTTTTATACATGCAACATATACAACCGTAGAAGATTCTGGTATACGTTAAAAGAAAGAATTGAGCCAGGTCATAGACGAATGATTGAATTGTTAAAGGATTGCATCATGAATATTCCTGAGCACCCATGAAAGGCTAAATAGAATAACTAATACCATGAACCGCAGATTGGGAGATAGTTTAAGCCTACATAAGGTCGATCAGAAGAAGGAAGAAACTAAAGAGTTACATCAACGAAGTAATTCAGGATTCCGATTATTGGACCCAGAAGTTATAAGAATCATGATTGAGAACATAGAAGAATCACTCTTAATATTAGAGGTGCAAGAGAGATAGCACAACAATCATATTCTATAACGGGTCTACGATAAAGCAAGTTAGAAAAATACCAGCCTCATAAGAATTCAGCGTGGAGCTCCCACCGGATTGTATAGGCACTAGAGGTGCAAGTATTATAATATAAATTCAAATGGTTAATGTGATTTATACCTATGTGGGAGGGAGGTTATGAAAGAGATAGAAGAATGTGAGGTGATATTTTGAAGTAATAAAGGTAAGTGAACAACGTACGAAATACTCAAGTATAGAAGGATGAGAGTGGTCCATACTTCAGGTAAAAGACTAAAAGCGCTGGGATTCAGTATCTAGAAGTGATAGCAGCATTGTTAGTGGCATATCTCCCAGCCTATGGGTTCTAGGTACTGAGAGGTCTATTTAAGAGAATAAAGAAGAGTTAGAGACACTGTTATGTCTCGCTTAATGTTCCGGAATAACATAAAGAAATCTGGTGCAAGTAAGTTAAAGGAAGGCTGTAAGTAGTATAAATGGATATATATGGGTTGCAAGCTAAAATATGGTAGAGTGATAGGGTTGTAGAAGACAGCTAAAATATGATAGAGCAATAAGGTTGTAGGAAGACATGAGTAAGGATAAGAAAGGGCTAGTGAAAAAGTGACAAGAATGAATAAGCCCTTGGGATTAACCCCACGAAAATGAGAGAGAGTTGATGGGTTCTATAAATTATATAAAGCTCAACATAGCTTGAATGAGCTCAACAGAGTCTATGACTAGTAGCATTAAGAAAAAATCGAATACTTACCCGGTAATAGATTGATGGTGTAATGGTGACAGATAAAAAATGACGCTTGGGCCTTTGATTGAATAATGATTTGAAGAAGGAGAAAAGGAAAAGGAGAAAATATTTTGCGAACAGAACGATATTAGGATACCCCCATAAGGAGAATCACATTGAGATACTATGAAATACGATTATGGGAATCACTTCTAATATTCCTCAATGCAACGTAAGAGCTAATGACAAGGTATTACGTAAGATGTTTCAAGTTATCTATGGTATATTATAGGTCAATATTAAGGGAAATCAATAATGGATGGACAAAAGTCACAAAATATGAGACAAGATTTGGTCGTCATTCTTAAAATAAACGGTAATGATAAAGCACTAAAGGATTTAGATTTATACTCATGTGATAAGCAATAAGAGTGAGCTGGAATTTGATAGCAGACCTCAGCAACGATAAAACGAAGTAAGATTTATGGTATAGTACGATCTACCTAGATATAGTATAATCACATAGATGGATAATCGATTCTATGAAATAAGATGTAGCAATAGTCGTAATTTCAAAAAAATACCAAACGAAGAACTTTAGTATGCCTACAAATACGCAGAAAGACATTTTATCAAGCGTTGTATATGTGTGCAAAGTGAGGCCTAGAGATTGACTAGAAGCTAGAGAAAAAAAAAAAGAAAAGAATAGCCGCATAGGCGCACTTACAAGGTCAGAGTCATACAGACTGCATGACAGAAGGTAGCGACAGTTACGAGATTGAAAAGATTCTGACAACAAGTCGTGGTATGAGGAAGAGGACTAAGGGAGGAATGCCATAGCCTTTGGACTTATCCATAGAACAGTTACCTAGATGGCAAGAGGAGCACTAAAGTATTCGTAAGAGCCATGGGTTATGAGAATGATCAGTGCATCAGTCAACATTCAAGGACGAATGTTCCAAAGGGTGAAATGTTGTTGCATCCCGCAATTTCGTATATTAAAGTTTCATCGTATGTTAATCGATGTAAGTTCGGGAATGAGATTATAAGGATTATGCTATTTCAAATAAGTGATGAGTAAATTCGTGAAGGTGAGAGGGGAAGCAAGTCAAAGAAAATAAATTTTCGTCCAAGTTTGACATGTTGGGATAAAATACTGCTCGAGCTAAAATACTGGATATTTATGAACGAGTGCCATACAAGGTACCATATGATCATTGATAATAAGTTTTATAAGGTATGTAAAAATTTAATAATATTTTAAGTAGGTGGAAATAATTCTTAATTATATGAGTAATTGATTAATTATTGGGGAATGGACATTACCTAGTTAATTAATAATTGGTGGTGGATTGACTGAAGTAAATAGATAAAGACTAAAGCAAAAAAACGTGGCAGCCCTTTTAAATACATTAAGGGACTCATAACTTGGAAGGCAAGGTGGTCATTTAAGTGTCATGTGTATGACACTTCCTTGGGATATCTAAAGTTTAGCTTTGGAATTTAGAGTTAATCTCAAAACCAAAAAATTCCAATAAAGTTTGGAATTCCGTAAGTATCCTAGCCAGAGAAATTAAACTAATCTCGAGATTCAGAAACCTATCTATACGCCTAGCCTTAAGCAAAAGAAATCTCATTAGCCCTACCATAGAAACTATTACCTCGACTTGGATTGAAAGGAAGAACTTAGGACTTTGGGACTTAACCTATAATAAAAAATGGACAGTGTTCAATTGAAACATGAAACGTGACTATATTGGTCCTAGTTACTCTTCGGGACGGAGCGGAAGAAGGGGGAATTCTCAAACGCGGAAAGGATCCAATGAATTCGAAATTGAACGAGGAGCCATATGAGACCCGGGGAGCTGCCTTGGGTATCTCCGAGGACTTGAGCTAAGGCATTGTTTTTCTTGGTCGTAAATATTTGAACTGGTTTCTTTGATTTGCCGCTGTTAGAACACCATAATATTCGTTTTTTTTTGGGTTAATATTCTCAATGCTGTGGATTCAGGGGCGGCATCAAGTCGGAAGAGTGTCGCAGAAAGATGAAGATCTGCACTTCCCTTTTACAACATAGGAGAGGGGGGGCCTCGTTCCTAAAAAGCCTTTCCGATGGTGTCCCCTCCGGTCAAGAATTGGGGCCTCAAAATCACTAGTCAATATGCTTTTCTCTCATGCCTTTCTTCGTTCATGGTTCGATATTGTGGTGTCCTAGGCATAGAGGAACCACACCAATCCATCTCGAACTTGGTGGTTAAACTCTACTGGCTATCGAAAGTCTTGCAAGCAACCTACACTAAGCTAAGCGAGCTAGAAGCTAAAGAGGGACTAGACCCATCAAAAAGAGCTCGCCCAATTGAAGTACCAAAGGTGCACTCAGCCCAGTGACTAGGAAATGGGTTTGCCCTTGAATTGAAGTGCTGAGGGCGGAAAGAGGGAAGTAGGGATCCTATTTGAGAATTTTGGACCAGTCTTGTAGCGAATAAAGGAAAAAGGTCTCAGTAGGGACAGATTATCCATTTGATTATTTCAAGTTAATCTCAAATCCTAACAATTCCAATAAATGTTGGAATTCCATAATCATACACATGATCCCTTTGATTATTTCAAGTTAATCTCAAATCCAACAAGAATAATTCCAACGAGATTTCTTAGCACTACAACAACGTGAGATTTTACAATTCTAAAGGAGTAGGGTGCAATCTTTTCCAAGAATGTCATACATATTTTTCCTACTCCAAATATATTAAGGCTAAGCTCTTACTTCATTTGGCATAATCTCTTAATTACATGAGTTTGACAACAAGGCACAAAGAAAAATTATATTCCGAAATTCATGTATATTTTTCTAGTCTTGTAAGTTATAGTATTCTCCTTATCGGGACTTCATATTCAAATGAGTATTTCCTTCTTTCACTCAAGAGAGCAGAGATTCCATATATTTATTATTACAGTATTTCACTACCATCGAGTTATAATCAATAGGCATGCCCCTATTGAGCAACATCTGATCATATGGTAAGTTATACCGATCCTATTATGGTCGAGCGCCTATGAGCGAGCCTAGTTGGTCGAGATACAGAGCTTAGTATGGCCGAGCGCCTATGAACGAGCCTACTACAGTAGAGTAGTTGTATATATACCAAGCCTTATAAGACTCGACAATTATTTTACTTACTATATTGAGAGAGTAGAAATCAGCATCAGCAGGTAAGCGTATCTACAGATTATATTTGACTTCTAGTTACTTTCGGTTATTATATTATCAGTTCAGTTTCAGCTTTCAGTATATTGTCTTACATACTCGGTACATTATTTCATACTGACGTCCCTTTTCTAGGGGCGTTGTTTCATGCGTGCCGGTTTAGACAGACAGACGGGTAGACCTCCTTATTCGGTGTTGCCTGATTTCAGCTTAATCGATAAGCTCCATGCCCTTTGGAGTTACTAGGTCTAGAGTTTTATGTACATCTTGTGTATATGTGTATTTATATTATCATGTTAGTTAGTACAGTCTGTTGGGCTTATAAGCCTTTTATGTATATTTTGTTGGTTTGTCAGTCGCAGTAGTTATGACGACCTTGTTGGCCCAGCTTTATATTGATGTTTAGTCAGCATTCGCAATTGTCTTGTAATGTGTCCCATGGCCAAAGTAATGCATTACATGTTTAGAGCCCCTTAGTCACAAGTTGGTACACAGTATAGGTAAGGCACCAGGTGTCGGTCTCGCCCCTAGGTTCTGGGCGTGACACAGAGGCTGTAGCAGCTGCCGATTTTCCTAGGATTCCGAAAAACTTTATTGTATAATATTTGGTTTTAATTTTACACCATCTTATAAGTAATATTATGTGAAAATTGATGTGTTATGATTTGTGGGATTGAATATGAAAGAAAATCATCCATTTGTATCTCTATTGTTATAAAAGTGGAAAACTACAAATTATAGTTAAATTATTAAAATACACCTTTTAAATAACTTAAATATCCTATTTATAAAAATAAGATAAAATTAATTCCTTTAGTTTAAATAAAAGAACCTTTTCTCACCACTTGATCAATGATTATGTCCATTCATTTATGTTAAAACTTCTCCAGTTAGATATAAGTCCAAGAAGGGGAAACAGATTCCCAAAGAAGGAAAAAAATACAAATTATTCCAAAGAACCCCATCTTCAACTGTCACGACCCTGCATCCTCAAAACTCCATCATCTCAAACTGTAACCTTCTTGGCACCACCGTGACAACACTATTTCCCTAAGTAAAAGCAAATGAGGGTCATTATACCGTTGATCTCTGATACGCTCAAATAAAGAAGATCGAGCGACTGTACAAGCTAGAATTAAACATTTGGGCTCCGAAACATCCAATCTCACGAACTGATTGGCCAAAGCCTGAACATTCAAAGTAAGCGGTCTCTCACCGACCTGGAATATAAGCAAGGCTGCCCATACTAGATGACTTCCCACTCAAAGCATTGGCTACCACATTGGCCTTCTCGATATGATACAAGATGGTGATATCTTAATCTTTCAATAGCTCTAACCACCTACTTTGCCTCAAATTTAGCTCCTTGTGCTTGAACAAGTGCTGCAAACTCTTATGATCCATGAACACCTCACACGACACGCCATATAGATAATGCCTCCAAATATTCAACGCGTGGACAATGTTGAAACACGTTCTCAAGGCACTAAACTAAACGTGTGTTCATATTTGTAGGTTTTGATAAATGACAAACGACGCGCAATTGACATATGACGAGGTCCAAGCACAAGCGCGCAATTGACACATAACGAGGTTCAAGCACAAGACAAACAAAGATCATGAT
This sequence comes from Nicotiana benthamiana, assembly GCA_034376525.1. Lineage (NCBI taxonomy): Eukaryota > Viridiplantae > Streptophyta > Magnoliopsida > Solanales > Solanaceae > Nicotiana > Nicotiana benthamiana. The sequence goes on from CM067323.1 coordinate 60,862,098, forward strand.
CAAGCAAAGAAATAAAGTTATACATGAGTCGTTCTTTAATTGTGATCTTGATCCGACAATTGACTCAAGACTTGGCTTCTCTCGTAAAATCATTTTTATCAAATCATGCATATTTAATTTAAAGCAAAATGATTTTCAAATATTTTATTTTAGCCAAAAAGATTTTTAAACATGCCTCTCAAATCTGGACAAAGATAATCGATTATGTACTTTATGATAATCGATTATGTTAAGACAATGTACACCAGATTTACAAAGCTGAACAATAATTGATTATGTACCTTATGATAATCGATTATTTTGTACATTAGATTTTTCAAAGTTACAAGATAATCGATTATGTACCTTATGATAATCGATTATGTTGAGGCAGTGTCCATCAGATTTTTCAAAGCTATAAAATAATCGATTATGCACATTATGATAATCGATTATGTTGAGGCAGCGTCTATCAAATTTTACAAGACTGTAAAATAATCGATTATGTACTTTATGATAATCGATTACGTTAAGACAGTGTAGTCCGAAGTTTTCAAAATACAAAAGATAATCGATTATCCTTATAGCATAATCGATTATGCAAATGACCGTTGCCAAAGTATTTTTAAACTCTGAAAGATAATCGATTATACACAATCTGATAATCGATTATGTTAAGTAAAATCTGAATATGATTTTTTGAAAGTTGTCAGGTAATCGATTATACGATTTGGATAATCGATTATTCTGCTTAAAATCTGGGAATGATTTTTGAACGATTGGAAAATAATCGATTATGCAAATCAGATAATCGATTATCTTAGCACAAATCAGCAATTCTTGATTGGCAATTAGGCAACGATTGTGGGGGTTTTGAACACTATAAATACAACTCAAAATCAGTCTTCTAAGTACAACAACTGATCATATTCTTGCTAAAGCTTGCATACTCTCATATTCATCATTTTTTATTCATTTCATAAGTTTTTGAGAGCCAAACTCTTGACGAAAGTTGTTGTGTTCTTGAGCGTATTTATTTACTCATATCTACTCTTAAAGAGAGTCTTGTCTTGAGTGCGAAGTATTTGTATACACTTGAAGGGAAGTGTTAATCCCTTGTGGTTGTAAGAAGAAACGTTTTCATTCCTTCGGTTGAAGTCTTGAAGTGCGGTATCTTCGAGCAAAGGTTGTTGAAGCTTGTGTGACTCAAGTTCTCAGTTTGTAACGGTTTTTTAAGCACCCGTAAGCTTAACGAAGTTAGTGGAATCTCGAGAGAGTCTCTCGGGGACTGGACTAGCCACAGGTTGTGGTGAACCAGGATAATTTCGGTGCGTTCGTTCCTTATTATTTACTTACCGCACTTATTTCAATCCTGCAATTTTTAATTCCGCAAGTTTATATTGTTTTTTATTATAACGCTATTCACCCCCCCCCCCTCTAGCGTTAAGCGTATATTCTAACAGACAATGGATGTTAGCTCCAAATCATAAACTGGATATTTATTCTCACGAATCTTCAACTGCCACAAAGTATATGCAATAACCTTGCCATTCTGCATCAACACCGCACCAAGTCCAATACAAGATGCGTCACAATACATTGTATATGGCCCTGAACCTGTGGGCAATACCAACACTGGCGTCGTAGTCAAAGTTGTCTTGAGCTTCTGAAAGCTCGCCTCACACTTGTCTGACCACCCGAACGGGGCATCCTTCTAGGTCAATCTAGTCATCGGGGCTGCTATGGATGAAAAGCCTTCCAAAACCCGACGGTAGTACCCCACAAAACCCAAGAAACTCCGGATTTCTGTAGCTGATGTGGGCCTAGTCCAGTCCTTGAATGCCTCAATCTTCTTAAGATCCAGCTGAATACCCTCTACTGATACAATGCGACCCAAGAAAGAAACTGAACTCAACCAAAACTCACAATTCGAAAACTTAGCATATAACTGACTATCTCTCGGAGTCTGAAGAACGAACTCAAAGATGTTGCTCATGTTCCTCTCGACTGTGAAAGTAGATCAAAATATCATCACTAAAACAATCACGAAGGAATCCAAATAGGGCTTGAACACTCGGTTTATCAAATCCATGAACGTTGCTGGGCATTTTTCTACCCAAATGACATCACTAAGAACTCATAATGCCCATATCGAGTCCGAAAAGCTATCTTAAGGATATCGGATGTCCTAATTCTCAACTGGATGGTAGCCAAATCTCAAATCAATTTTCTAATACACATTGGCACCTTGAAGTTAATCAAATAAATCATCAATCTTTGGCAATGGATGCTTGTCGTGATGGTGACTTAGTTCAACTCCCGATAGTCTATGCACATTCTCATCTATCCATCTTTTTCTTTACAAATAACACTATGCACCCAAGGCGAGACGCTGGGCCTAATAAAGCCCTTATCAAGAAAATCTTGCAATTTCTCATTCAATTCTTTCAACTCTGGCGAGGCCATATGGTATGACTGAATAGAAACGGGTTGAGTGCCCGGAGCCACATCAATGCAAAAGTCAATATCCCTGTTGGGTGGCATCCCTGGCATGTCTGCTGGAAATACCTCTGGAAACTCACTAACAACTGGTACGGAATTCATGGAAGGAACCTCTGCACTAGAATTGTGAATGTAGGCCAAATAAGCCAAACACCCCTTCTAACCGTACGTCGAGCATATAAGAAATGACCCTACTAGTAGAATGACCGGGAGTCCCTCTACACTCCAATCAAGAAAACCCTAGTAAGGCTAAGGTCAAGGTCTTGGCGTGATAGTCCCATATAGCACGATAAAGTGACAGCCAATCCATCCCTAAAATGATATCAAAATCGACCATATCAAGAAGCAGGAGATCTACACGGGCATCAAGATCCCCAATAATAAACCACAAACGAGCGATAGACACGATCTACAATAATAGAATCACCCACCGGTGTGGAGACATATACATGAGTACTCAAAGAATTAGGAGGCACAGCCAAATACGTGGCAAAATAAGATGACACATAGGAGTATGTAGACCCTGGATTAAATAAAACTGAAGCATCTCTAGTACAAACTGAAACTGTACCTGTGATAACATTATCGGATGCCTCAGCCTCAGGCCTGGCTGGAAAGCATAACATCGGGGTTGGGCCCTACCACTCTGAACTACATCTCTAGGACGACCTCCTGCTGGCTGACCTTAACCTCTAGTGGCCTGACCTCTACCTTTAGCTTCCTGACCCCTACCTTTAGTTGGCTGAGTGGGAGGTGTTCCACCTAGTGCCAGAACCATGGACGAGAACCTTAATGTTGAGAACTACTCGATGATCAAATGCAAAATCTAGAAATGTGCCTCGGATTGCCACAAGTATAACAAGACACCAGCTATTGGGACTGCTGACCCTGACACTAAGTGACGGCCTCAGTAACCACCCTGAAAACTATAGAGCATAGGTGCACTGATAGGAGCTCGTGTAGGGTAGCTGATCAGAATACTGCATATGAGAACCATGGCCACCTAAGCACCGTGACAAGCCTAAAGTGCTGAATGAAATGGCCTGGGAGGATAGCCCCTACCAAAAGAATACTTTCCTCCAAATGAGGCACCACTAAACCTACCAGAATGGCGAGACCTCTTGTCAGATACCTTACCACTCCACTGAGCTAGAACTGCCTCAACTCGTCTAGCCACATTGGCCGCATCTTGAAAATAAATCCCGCTCACTGTCCCCTTAGCCATCTGCAATCTGATAGGCTGAGCGAGCCCCTCAATGAACCTCCTCACTCACTCACTCACTCTCTCTCTCTCTCACTCTCTCTCTCTCTCTCTCAGCGGGGAGTATAAGAAGAGCATGATGAGCCAAATCAACAAACCTAGTCTCGTACTGGTGACAGTCATAGAACCCTGCTAAAGATGCTCGAACCACCTGTGGTAGTCCTCTCTCTCAGTGATAGGAAGGAACTTCTCGAGAAATAGCTGAGAGAAGTGGTCCCAAGGCAAGGCAGGTGACCCAGCTGATCTAGTTAACAGAAAATCATTCCACCATCTCTTGGCGGACCCTGTCATTTGGAATACAGCAAAGTCGACCCCATTGGTCTTTACTATCCCCATGTTCCGCAATACCTCATGGCAGCAGTCAAGATAATCCTGAGGGTCCTCAGAATCTGCCCTACTGCACTGAACCGGGAAAAGCTTGGTGAACTTATCCAACCACAACAAAGTCTCAGAAGACATAGATGATCCACCACCGGCCTGAGCCAAAACAACTGGCTGAGCTTTTGAAGTCTGGAATTGAGGAGTCATCTGCTTCGGAATGTGTATAGCGGGAGTCTGAGCTCCTCCCCCTGCCTGAGAGACGACTGACGCAACAAGGAGTGTGCTAGTCTGAGCTACCCTTTCCATAAGGCCCATTACACGGACCAAAGCATCTTGAAGTACCCGGGTAGCGAACCCCTCGGGAACTTGAGTTGGAGCGGCCAGAACGATTTGAGCCGGAACCTCATCATCAAACTCCTCCAAAGGCTCCGCTATTGGTGCCGCTGCTCCAGCTCTAGGCTGAGCCCTACCCCTACCTCGGCCTCTAGCACGGCTTTGGCCTCGTCATCTGCCCCTCGTAGGAGCTGCCACTGGAGGCTTAGGCTGCTGATCAACTGATGAAGTGGTTCGTGTTCTCACCATCTGCGAAAGGACAGAACAAAAGTTCACTTAGCATCGAGAGATCAAATCGTACATCGGAGAAGAATGGATGTGAAGTTATTCCTAAACTTTGTAGCCACTAGGGATAAGAACAGGCGTCTCTGTACCGATCCCTCAGACTCTACCTAGCTTGTTCGTGAATTGTGAGACCTAGGTAAGCTTGTGCTATGATACCAACTTGTCACGACCCAGATTTCCCGCCTTTGGGGTCGTGATAACGCCTAACTCTTAAATTTTAGGCAAGCCAACAGTTACAGCTCTAACACATAAATCACTAACCCGGAACAATATTAAGTAATAATTAAAGCTAAACATATATATGTGCAGAAATTTTTATAGTAGTTCAAACTCTAAAACACGACTACCCTAGTGATCTAGTGTCACAATCCACCAACATCTAAGAATTTCTACAAATAATAGTTTAAAAGAAATACATTTGTTCTCGAAAGAAAAGAGACATGAAATCTAAGATAGAGGGAAAGGGGGCTCCAGGGTCTACGAACGACGACAGATCTACCTTGGGTCCCCAGTGGACTGAAGGGAGCAACCCAAACACTACTCACGAGGTCCGGCATTGAAATCTGCACAAAAAATGTAGACTGCAGTATCAGTACAACCGATCCCATGTACTGGTAAATACCGAGCCTAACCTTGCCTAAGTAGTGATGAGGCTAAGACACGACAACAATATATAAACCTATGCAGTTAAATCATATACGAGGAAGTAATAATAATAGAAATGTAACACAACATAATGGGAAGGGGAAACATGCTGAGGGGAATATCAAATTCTGACAGTAATACAGTAAAGAAGCAAAATAAATATCATGCTTTGAACCAACAGAAATATAACAAAGTAACATGTGCATGATATCACCCTTCGTTCTTTTACTCTCGTCCTCACCATAAAAAATAACAGAAACGGAATGGTATCACCCTTCGTGCACCAACTCTCTCATAATCATGGCAAGACACCAACCTTCGTGCATTAACACTCATAGAATATGGCACGACATCACCCTTCGTGCGTTAACACTCACAGAATATGGTACGACATTAACATTTGTGCATTAACAATCACTCAGAATATCGTGCACGACATCACCCTTCGTGCTTTACACTCTTCCTCACCCAACAATAGAAATAATAACATCCGGTAAGGGAATCAGCAATAACCAGTCTCGTTTCAATAGTTAACTTCACAATATAAGTCTCAACTAGATTCAATACTCAACAATTATCCAATACCAAGAAAACATAATAAGACTTGTTCAACATAAGGATTAACCAGTTTAAGCATGAACAATACGTATAAAGAGACATAACGATCACAAGTGTAAGACTCACTACCATGTTATGATCCAAAACAACATATAGATACTCATATCCTCACCTAAATGAGGCAACAATACCTAATCCCTCAAGCTAAGGTTAGCCACAATACTTACCTCAATTTCACGGTCAAACTTAAACCTCAATTATCACTTTATCTCTTGATTCCACCTCCAATTCACTCGTATCTAGTCAAAATTAACTTAATAACATCAATAAATGCAAGAAAAATCATTTACAATGCATAATTATAGGTTTTCTAATATTTATTCTAAAAAGTCAAAAATTGACCTGGGCCTGCTTGGTCAAAACTCGAAGTTTAGACTCAAATCTGATTACCCATTCATCCCCGAGCCCGAATATACAATTGGTTTTGGAATCCGACATCAATTTGAGGTATAAAATCTTAAATTTCAAAATTCCCAAATTCTATCCAAAACTACCCAATTTCCATATGAAAATTCCTAGATTTTGTAATGAAATCTTGTGAAAAGATGAGATAGGTTGAAAGAAATGAGCTAAGAATTATTTACCCATGATTTGGAAAATATTGGTCTTTAGAAAGTCGCCTCTTGAAGCTTAGGTTTGAAATTTTGAGAAATGAAATGAAATCCCGACTAAGTCCATTTTTGCATAGTCACAGATGTTGCATTTGTCACAGGAGCTTCGCAATTGCAAAGCTTGCAAATGCGAGACATGAGTCATAAATGCAAACATGCTGCATCTCTTCTACTGTTGCAAATGCGAGCGTTTGGTCGCATTTGATCTTATTGGCGATGATCCCTCTCCCTTGACTACTTCACATTTGCGAAGGTTGTTCGCATTCGCGAGCTTTGCTAGCCCATCCTCCTAGTCACATTTGCAAAGAAAGGCTAGCAAAAGTGAATCCTCCTGGGCTCGCAATTGCGATGCCTAATCTCACAATTGCGAGATCAGGGCCCTGCAATAGCTGAAGCATACCAACAATATTTTCCTAAGTACAAAATCATTTTGTAGCCTATCCTAAACTCACGCGAGCCCTCGAGGATCCAAACCAGTCAAGCATACAAGTCTTAGCGCATCATACGAACTTGCCCGAGCGATCAAATCGCCAAAATAACCTTTTGAATTATGAATTCAACACCAAAACACATGAAATTTCAAGATAGTTTCAAAACTTCTATTTTCTCAACCAAAGATCCGAAGTACGTCAAATCACTTCCGTTTTTCACCAAATTTCACATATAAGGTTTAAATATTATAACTGACATGTACCGAGCTCCGGAACTAATATACAGGCCCAATACCAACAAGTTCACACACTACTAAATTTCCATAAATTATTGTATTTTCAGTTTAACAATTTTCTTCAAAAATTCATTTCTCTGGTTAGGGACCTCGGAATTCAATTACGTACATACGTCCAAGTTTCATATTTTACTACGGACTCTCTAAGACCGCCAAATCGTGTCCGGATCCGTTTATATAAAATATTAACCAAAATCAACTTAAATCAATTTTAAGCAAAACTCAATATTTTTCTCAAATTTTCATATAAAGCATTCTGGAAACACGTTTGAATTACGCACGCAAATCAAAAAAGAAGGAGATTTTCAAGGCCTCAAAATATGAAATCGGATTCTAAAACGAAAAATAACTATTTGGGTCATCATATCAACCAAAAATTGTAAAACCCCTTGAATAATACCTTTGGAAATACCAAAGCTAAATAGTATTAGAGAAAATAAATGAAGACATGAAAAGATACACGAACCACAAAAAATAATTAAAGGCTCGATCATGTTTTAGGAATCCCATGTCTATTTCATCAATAAAGAGAACTACATATCAAGATTGATAACAAGAAATGTGTATGTCAAAAAGTAATACTAAACAAATTAAGGGGAAGAAAAGTTCACATTCGCGGAGAAGAAAACATGATGCTGCCAAGAAGATCCTTCGCGAACGCGAGTGAAGGGATGCGAAGAACAAGGGACAGGAACCTATGCAAACATGTAGTGGAACACGCGAACACAAAGTGTAAGTGAGCACCAGTAGCAAGGGATGATGCGAACACGAAGAAGAAGATGTGCAGGGCTATGCGATCGCAAGGCATATTATACGAACGCGAAAAAAGAAAATAAGGCGGGTCAGCAGAACACTACGCGAACGCAAAAGACACTTCGCGATCAGACACCAGAAATCAACAATCCAAAAATAGAAGAAATTAGTCCGTAGCCCAACCGAAACACACGCGAAACCCCCGTACCCCGTCTAAATACACAAACAAGTACAATAACCTAACGCGGACTCGCTCGTGATCTCAAATCACATCAAACAACTCCAAAATTACGGATATGAATCGAACTTATAAACTTTCAAATCTTGCAACTTCTAAAACTCGTCATGAAACCTATCAAATCAACCTGGAACGACGCCAAATTGTGCAGACAAGTCTCAAATAACATAATAGAGTTGTCCCAACTCTCGAAATCGCATTCCTACCCCAATATCACAAAATTCTCTTAATCTTCAAAACTTCATCTTTTTCAACTTTCGCCGAAATGCTTCAAATTACCCTACAGATCTCCAAATTCAAATCCGAATGCACACCAAAGTCCAAAATTACCATGCGAAACTGTTGAAATCATCCAAAACCCGTTCCGGCTTTGTTTACACAAAAGTACACCACTTAAGCTTCCAAAACTAGAATCTCTCTCTTCTAAATTGGCTCTGAATCATCCGATAACTGACCTCGACTACGCCCTCAAGTCAGAACACATAATGTGAAGCTGCTCAAAACCTTATGCCGCTGAACGGAATTTAAATCCTTAAAACGACCGGCCGTGTCGTCACATGAAGGGGTAATGGATATGTTTGATATCAATTGCATCGTACTTATTCTGCGCTCCTTAAGCCTCATACATAATTAGTTTTTTTTGTTTCAATTACTTTAATTCCAGAGATGGAGTTCTGACTTTTAAGTTCGATAATTCTTTTGCTTAATTTTGTGTTTGTTTAAAAAGGGAATAAAAGGGGAGGAAGGAAACAACTTGGTCCATGAAAATGGAGTACTTCATTAATTTGAATATTGTTCTTATAATATATGACTCCAAATATTATTAAATCGAGTTAATTTTATCCATGGTCACTGAATTTTTGTATTTGTTACCCAAAAATCACTTATTTTTTTTATTACTTAAAAATCATTCAACTTTGTGTTCACTACATAAAAGCTAATTTTTTTTTGTTACACAAAAGTCATATTTTTACTTGAAAAGTCTTCATATTTATGTAATATCTTCTATATTATATACTATATAATATACTTTTACCTATGTATTTTATTTATAAATAAAATAACTTAATATTATAAATAAAATAATTTAGTTTCCGACCAACTTTGGTCGGTAGGACCTTCCGACCTTCAAAATACCGATAACACGTTAATGATCACGTTTTGGACGGTTATTGGTCATTACCGACCAACTTTGGTCAATTCTTTTTAACGGTTTCTCCCGAATTTCAGCAGTATAAAATAACTAATTATTCAGGTAAATCCTCAAAAAAGAAAAATATCCCCAGCTAAATTCGCATGTAGAGTTAGCTAGGGATTTTCCTTCAAATTAACCTTGCTAAAATATATTGGTAAAAGTATATTATATAGTATATAATATAGAAGATATTACATAAATACAAAGGTTAATATAATAATAAGGAAATAATAGACTTTTCAAGTAAAAATGTAACTTTTGTGTAACAACAGAAAAAAAAATGACTTTTGCATAATGAACACAAAGTTGAATGATTTTTATGTAACCAAAAAAAGATAAGTGACTTTTGAGTAACAAACACAAAAGTTCAATGACCATGGATAAAATCCAATAATTAGTTTTTGTTCCTGGATTAGCATGTTATTAACTAACTTATTCTTTTCCTTCTAATTTACTCTCTACCGTATGGTTACAAAGATAAAGAAGCCTATACATTGACAAGAAGCCAGCAAAGCTGAAGAACGACAACGATGACGTTAAGAAGAAGGAGAAGAGAAAAGGCCTTGCAATCTATGAGTCAACAACAACAATAACAACTACTCAGTATACTCCCATTAGGTGGGGTCTGGGGAGGGTAATATGTAGACAAGCCTTACCCCTACTCGAAAGGGCAGAGAGGCTGTTTCCAATCGACCCCCGGCTCATAGAATAAAAGGAAAAACAGCAGTAAAACAGAAACAAAGACAAACAAAAACAATAAAGCATTAGTAACTCCAGCAGAAATAGCGTAAATAACGTAAATACTTATCTAAACATACGAGACATAAATACAATCGCATGCAATAATATCATACAGTAGCTACCATAACTAACATCCATAGGTGGGACACAAGCTAAAACACAAATCATCTATGGGTAACCCTGCTGACCCACACCCAATCCCGGATGAGGCGTACGAAAAGCTCTAGGAGCCCCTATCCTACAACCCTGATTCTAGCCCTCCAGACTTTCCTATCAAGGGTCATGTGCTCGGAAACCTGCATTCTAGTCATGTCCTGCCTAATCACCTCTCCCCAATACTTCTTAGGCCTCCCTCTGCCTCGCCGCCCGCCAACAATCTCCAGCCGCTCGCAGCTCCTCACCGGGGCATCGGGACTTCTCCTTCGCACATGCCCGAACCATCTCAGCCTCGCTTCTCGCATCTTCTCATCCACCGGAGCCACCCCCACCTTCTCTCGAATAACTTCATTCTTAATCTTATCTAGCCTGGTGTGTCCGCACATCCACCTAAGCATCCTCATCTCCGCAATCTTCATTCTCTGAACATGAGAGTTCTTCACGGGCCAGCACTCCGCCCCATACAACATCGCAGGTCTAACCACGGCTCTATAGAATTTCCCCTTGAGTTTGTGTGGAACTTTCTTGTCACACAGGACTCCTGATGCAAGTCTCCATTTTGACCATCCCGCTCCTATACGATGAGTGACGTCCCCGTCAATCTCTCCGTCCCCCTGAATCACAGACCCAAGATATCGGACACTGTCCCTCTTGGCGATGGCCTGAGAACCAATCATCACGTCCATGCCTACTTCGCTCGGCTCGGCACTAAACTTGCACTCCAGATACTCTGTCTTAGATCTGCTTATTTTGAAACCTTTAGACTCGAGTCTGTCTCCATACCTCTAACGTTTTAATAACACCGACCCTCGTCTAATCTATCAATACTATGTCATCAGCAAATAGCATACACCAAGGCACATCCCCTTGAATATGTCGGGATAGAGCATCTATCACTAAGGCAAACAAGAGGGGGCTCAGCGCAGAACCTTGATGGAGCCCCATAACCACTGGAAAATGGTCTGATTCGCCACCCACCGTCCTAACTCTAGTCTTAGCTCCATTGTACATGTCCTTGATTACTCTGATGTAGGCTTCCGGCACGCTCTTCACCTCCAAGCACCTCCATAGCACCTGGGACCTTGTCATACACCTTCTCTAAGTCGATAAGCACCATGTGTAGGTCCTTCTTCTTATCCCTGAATTGCTCCGCCAGCCGCCTGACAAGGTGGATAGCCTCTGTAGTGGAGCGGCCCGGCATGAAACCGAACTGGTTCCCAGATATAGAAGTCACCTCCCTCACCCGCCCCTCAATCCCCCTCTCCCAAACCTTCATCGTATGACTTATTAATTTGATACCCCTATAGTTGTTGCAGCACTGGATGTCCCCTTTGTTCTTGTACAAAGGCACCACTATACTCCACCTCCACTCATCCGGCATCCTTTTGGTCCTAAAGATCGCATTGAACAACCTGGAGAGCCACTCCCCTACTGACTTACCCATGCACTTCCAGAACTCCATCGGGATCTCGTCAGGCCCGGTCGCTCGACCCCTACTCATCCTACACAAAGCCCACATGACCTCCTCCACCCTAATGCGCCTGCAGTACCCAAGGTCTCTATGTTGCTCTGAGTGCCCCAGCTCCCCTAGCTCAATGTTACGATCCCCCTCCTCGTTAAGTAAGTCCCGAAAGTACGCCTGCCACCTCTGTTTGATTTGAGATTCCCCCATCAGAACTCTACCATCCTCGCCCTTGATACACCTAACTTGGTCTAGATCACGTGCCTTCCTTTCCCTTGCTTTAGCTAACCGGAATAACTTCTTATCCCCGCCTCTCACCCCTAGTTCCTCGTACATGCGACCGAACGCCGCGTTTTTAGCTTCCGTGACTGCCATCTTTGCTTCTTTCCTCGCCACCTTGTAGATCACCCTGTTCGCTCTCCGTTCTTCCTCGCTTGTGCTCCCTGCCAACCTATGAGTCAGTAAGCACCAATTAAAACAGATCAATTAATTTACTTTTTGTTTTGCATTTCACTTAATTCTCTTACTTATTAGAATTAGAACGAGTGCATTATTCCTTGGGAGAAGTTTAATTATTTTATTAATGATGTTGCTATTTCTTTTTTAGTTGTTGGGTCGAAATATGGTTTCCATTTTAGCTACGGCAAACGATACTTTAAAGAAAATTTTAGTTCACATAACAAATTATTACATCTTGCGGTTTCTGAAAATTCCTCTACTTTTAATTAATTCTTGTATTATTTCGCATAGCTGTTGGAAATTCTTTTATTTTCATTTATTTTTCTATTTTTATAATTGTTAGTTGCTTGATACTTAATTGGCAAACTTTTTTTGCACATATTTTATTTGTACATTCTTTCAGAAAAAATATAATACTTGCGGAGATAATCTTAATCTCTATTTGTTTTTGTTGTATGAACAACTTGAAATTGCATTTTCAAGAAATGATAATGTCGATCAATATATAACAAAAATTCTTGTTATGATAGGGCAACCGAGACATCGTCTGTAAAGATATGTTATGTGAATATACGATCATATCATTTAGTTATGCCTCGTAAAATCAAAATTAACGTAATCAGAAACATACCTACCTAACTAAATATACCTCCGCTTGTCCAATCATTTGACTACATCACTCTATCATTTCTACCATTCTATCTTTTTCAGTTTTTATTTGTTCCCTTTAATTCTTAGTGATATATACATGATAAACATTTTCTTATAATATTTATGTCATTCTAAAATAAATTTAGGATACGCGTTGCACATGTCCAAAACTAGTATAGATATAGATATAGATATAAATATAGATGAAATAATGATGATAAGATGATAGGTTTACATTTTTTTGAGTCTTTTTATTTGAAATTGCCCATATATCTTCGTTACATTAAATTTCCCATAATTTATCCTGGTTGTATAAGATCACGGATATTATATACAGAATTATGACATGAAAAGAAATACTCCCTGTCCTACTCAACTTAGGAAGCTAATTATATGCGGTAATTATTGAAGTCATAAACATACTAGAAAAGAAGATACAAGTTAATTAATAAAAGGATATCCTAATCCGACTAGTTTTTCAAGTTATAAACCTATTCGATCTCGATTTTTAACATCTATATATACCGTTCTCTACCACGCCTAAGGACACCATCTCAAAAACTTTAATAATCTTCCTTGTGTGTTTCTTTCTACTGCATAGTATTTTCTTTGATCAATATATTCATGGCTGGTGGAAACTTTATCCCCGGCGGTGGCGGAGACAATCCGGATGAGTACCCAGGGAAGCTAACAGCGTACGTAGCCATGACTTGTATCATGGCAGCCATGGGAGGGTTGATCTTTGGCTACGACATTGGAATTTCAGGTGGAGTTACTTCCATGGATCCTTTCCTCAAACGCTTCTTCATGTCTGTTTATCAAAAAGAGGCTTTGAACACCTCGACCAACCAGTATTGTAAGTTCGACAGCCAGTTGTTGACACTTTTCACGTCTTCTCTCTATGTGGCTGCCCTGTTTGCGTCCATTGCTGCTTCTCATGTTAGTAAAAAACGTGGCAGAAAAGTTACAATGGCCCTTGGAGGTCTCTTTTTCTTGATAGGCGCCGTCCTCAACGCTGCTGCTATCCATATTAGCATGCTCATCTTAGGTCGTATTCTTTTGGGGATTGGGGTCGGATTTGCTAATCAATCTGTCCCTATTTATTTGTCAGAAGTTGCTCCCTACAAATACAGAGGGACTTTCAACGTGTTATTCCAAATGGCCATCACCATTGGGATTTTGATAGCGAATTTGGTCAACTTTGGAACTAGCAAAATCTCTGATGGTTGGGGTTGGAGGGTTAGCTTAGGAGGTGCAGCCGTGCCAGCACTAGTCATCCTGTTTTCCTCAATGTTTCTCTCTGATAGTCCGAGTTCGTTGATAGACAGGGGAATGAAAGAGGAGGCAGAACAATTGTTGAAAAAGATCAGAGGAGTTGATAATGTGAATGCTGAATTTAATGATCTTGTTATGGCGAGTGAAGCATCCAAGAAAGTAGAAAGGCCATGGAATAATCTTTTATTCGTCCGAAAGTATAGACCCCAGTTGGTTTTGTCAATTCTGATTCCATCGTTACAGCAGCTTACGGGAATTAACGTGGTCATGTTCTATGCTCCAGTACTTTTCCAAACATTAGGGTTTAAGAGTAACGCTTCGCTTATGTCAGCTGCTATCACTGGCGGTGTCAACGTGGGTGCAACTTTTATTTCAGTATTTTGTACAGATAAGTTTGGGAGGAGAATACTCTTCTTCTGGGGTGGTATCTTCATGTGTATATTCCAAATAGCAGTGGCAGCTCTTATTGGGGCAAAATTTGGAACAACAGGGAATGCAACAGATTTGCCACTTTGGTTTGCAGCTTTAGTGGTTGTCTGCATCTGTGTATTCGTGGCTAACTTTGCATATTCATGGGGTCCGTTAGGATGGTTGGTTCCGAGTGAGATTTCTCCATTGGAAGTTCGATCTGCAGCACAATGTGTTACTGTGTCCATGAACATGTTTTTCACTTTCGGAATAGCACAAATATTCTTGAAGATGCTATGCGGGATGAAGTTTGGTCTATTTATCTTCTTTGCGGCCTTTGTGTTAATAATGACTGGGTTTGTCTACTTATACGTGCCGGAAACAAAGAATATACCAATTGAAGAGATGTCTCAAGTTTGGAAAGAGCATTGGTACTGGAAGAAGTTCGTGGATGATGCAGAACCACAGCCACGAGAGAATGGCTTAAAGCCCGCTAAGGAGATAGTCTAGAGTATAGGATAGGATTGGCAGACAGATGAAAATAGTTCATCTGTATAGTTTTAAGTTTTCTTTTTCTAATGTTTTGCAGTTCTTTGGGTGTTCTTAGACTTTGTTATTTTTCCATAGTGAGTAGTACTGTTTTCGTTTCAATTCAATATATTCTTGTTTTCAGTATCTTATCTTTCTTTTTCAACTTATTCTTATAATATAGTCTGTACAGGAAGGAAGTTTGAGTCTGAATTTAGATTACTGGTTTTTTAAGTAAAAATAATAAAAAATTGCATTAAAACGAAGATAACTGGTAATTTAATCCAGTAATTTGGTCTAAGAAAATGAGCAATTCAATATTCATGAGCAATCAATATATATCATGAACATTCAGTTGTTCTAATTGTGCCTTTGCAATCTTCAGCTCTAACTGTTCTTCGTATTTTGGCACATCTTCCTTACCTATATATGTAAACTCCGAATCATATATCATCTGAATCACAATGACTCATGCTACAATATGGAAATTGGCCACAGCTTTTGGTCAGAGCAAACGAAAATACCCCTGATAAGAGATTAGCCCTCCAAACATGGTGACATAAATGAATATCAACTCTTTCCTGAAACAATACGGTCTTCTGTAGCGGCAAAGGAAGTACACTTTGAAAGGACCATCACGGTTACTAATGAGGATATGCTATTACATGAAAATTTGAATAAAGATCAATTTAAAGCATACAATAGAGAATTTTTCAAACAAAGCTGGGGCGTTCTTCATTGATGGACCTGGAGAAACAGGGAAAACCTTTTTATATCGCGCATTGCTGGCAACTCTACGATCTAAAGGGTATATAACATTGGCAACTGACACTTCCAGTGTAGCTGCATCTATACTTCCTCGTGGATGAACTGCACATTCATGTTTTAAGATTCCAAAAAATACTGAGGCTAATGCCACCTGCAACATTAGCAAACAAAGCTCACTTGCCTATTTGATTCAAGATGCAAAATTAATTATATGGGACGAAGTATCTATGGTGAAAAAGAGAATGATCGAACTGCTTGATTTACTTTTAAAGGTCTTAATGGATTCAACGATACTATTTGGTGAAGAAGTTGTAGTTTTTATAGGTGACTTCAGGCAAACACTATGGTAGTTCGAAACCGGAAAAAAGAAGATTTCATTAATGAAAGTTCACTATATTCTCATATCTAGGAAGAACTTGAAAGGTTGCGGTTATTCGAAAATATGAGAGCTAAAGATGATTCTTCATTTTGTAATTATTTGTTGTGAATAGGAAACGGGGAAGAAAAAGTAAACTCAACAAACAAGATTGAAATTCCAACTTCTTTCATCATTCCTTATACAACCGAAAAGAAATCTTTGGATAAATTATTTGCGATAAGTTATCCAGACGTGCATATATTTTTTCCTTCTCATCCTGCACAAGTTCCCGCCTTATCCTAACAACTAAGAATAATTTCGTTGATGATATCAACAACATGCTTGTTGCTCGTTTCCCAGAGAATCAAAAACTTTTATTGGTATTGATGAAACTATTGAACC
Organism: Nicotiana benthamiana; assembly: GCA_034376525.1. Taxonomy (NCBI): domain Eukaryota; kingdom Viridiplantae; phylum Streptophyta; class Magnoliopsida; order Solanales; family Solanaceae; genus Nicotiana; species Nicotiana benthamiana. The sequence goes on from CM067323.1 coordinate 60,878,774, forward strand.
TCACTATCAATGACAATGCTGGTCTGCAGGGATGGCAATAAAGTAGGTCGGGGTGGGACGGAGCGCGGCAAGCCTTGGCCTGCTTACATTTTGACCCGCCCTTCCATGCCCCATCTAGTATTTTCTCAGACTTTTGCACTGCTCTGTTCTGCCCCGCCTTGCCTCGTTTACTTTCGTAACTTATGTAAGGACACTATTCTGTAGCTCCATAATTGAACAAAAACTTTTAAGACTCTGGTTTGGACTAATATGTGGCAAAATACAACGCTTTTTGTATTTAAATTCTTATACCTGGAAGAAGATGCACATCTTCCCAACTACAATGAAGAAATAGAAACTCAGAATAACAAGGTCGATAACAACAACAACAATGCCATCACGATAAACCCTATACTACGTCATATAAAGAATGAAAGCGAACATGTCACGTTCGATAATACCTCCATGGCTAACAATTCATTAGTTGCAGTTCCTCCAAAAAAATAAGGCCGTGGCTTTAGAAAAAGAGTCCAATACTTAGCATTTCATTTGAGCTGCCAAAGCATATGATGAAGAAGAAAGGAAAAGAAAGTTCTGTGATAAGTGGTGCAGAGCTATCCCTATTAGTCTAGCTCCCAAAAATAATGGAAAACGAAAAAGCCATAAAATTTATGAAATTGCAATAATTAAAACAAGGGGGTACGAGAAAATGGTGCATATTCCAGCGCGTTCAATCCAAAGGGAACTCATGTAGCAGCTTCCACATATCCAACATAAGCCCTGCCCTGCCCTAATCCACTATTTTTGTAATAAAAAAAAATTAGCCCCGCCCTGCCCCGCTCCATTGAAATCTTCGCCGGCTCTGCCCCATTTAGAGTCTGCTCTGCCCCACCCCAATTGTCATCTATGCTGGTCTGTCTCCTTACAAATTGATATTGAACCAAAACTACCTAATTATATTATTACAAAATTTAGATCTGTGTGATGGTTTATACAATGTCACACGTTTGACTTATTGTGGCTTTAAAATTTATGTCGTTAGCGCCAATATTTCAGTTTGTGACTTTAAGAATACACATTTATTTATCCCTAAAATACCACTATTATCATCCCAAGATGACAAAATTCATATTCCGTTTAAAATGACACAATTTCATGTAAGATTGTGCTTTGAAATGACTATAAATAAAGCACAAGGTTAGACATTAGATTTTGTTGGAGTTTATTAGTGAGAACCTGTATTTTCACATGGTCAACTTTAGATTGCATTGTCCAGAGCAAAGAGTTCGAACTGTGTGAAAGCGCTAATCTGATCGACTATACCATGTAGCGACGACGATCACTACACGGATAATATTGTTTACATGAAATTACGAAAAGGCTACTCTATGAGGATATTGCGGCAGGAACATATATTATCCAAAACTAGAAAAAATAAAACAACTGACGAATGATACTGATGATGAACAATCCGATCGGTAACAATCAGCTTGGATTCGTTGTAGCAATGAAAACTATAGTTGATGCCCTTTTCGCACCCGATTGCTCCAACAAAGATGAATCAATAAGAGGCTGTGGTATTAGCTAAGATGTCTTGGAGAGGCATTTTTGCATGAATATTTAGTACATTTTATTATCTGTGTGTACCTATATTTTAATCTTCCAGTATATACTGATGATGTCTTCTTCTTTTTTCCTTAATGTAGAGTCTGTATAACATATGAAGTACAGATTAACCATTGATAGGATCACTCCACCTATAAAATAGTGGTCGTCAAAGGTACAACTCATTAAAAAACCTTGGCCAAGGCAAAGTAAAGATGAAAAGACGCGATTCTAGATTGTTGTTGTCCAAGATGGAGGAGTAATCTTCTAACCATGGTGTCACTTGTTATTCTACCGGTTCAAATATAATTGTAATCGCCATTATTCTTTAATTGAAAGAAAAGAAAGAGATTCATCAGCTTAGGTAATTACAAGTTTAATTGTTTCTCTCACATTGGCTATGTGAGGAACTAAATGTTTGAGATGCTCTCTGAAAGTAGATATTCCACATTTACCATTCATTTCTGTCTGATATGAGTTTATTTAGTTAAAAATTGTAGTACCAAACTTTGAAATTTCTTCTTTGGATTAATTATTTCTGCTTCTATAGTACTTTATTTATCCAGAAGAATATATTTGCGGTACATTTCATTCATCAAATGTTCTTTCTCCAAGGCCACCCTCTGATAAAACAAATTATCCATAAATTATTGCAGTTTACGCCTTCACTAGATATAAACATTTAGTGGTCAAATATGATGATAATCTTCTCATTAAGTACATCTAATTACTTTTAGCTTAAAATTTATCTTTCGGGATATTATTATGAGATACATTACACAGAGTATTATAAAATTCTAGGAGGTTGCTATTTGTATCTTAGGATCCTTTTGAAAATCCAAATTATGCATTACAATAAACAACAAAAAATCTTGTTAAAATTAGATTACATATACTATTTCAAACAAAAGAGGAAGCATTTTTAATTGTTGGACATCTGATAGATCGTCTATATTGTTGAACACACACCACAACAGTACTAATAGTACTAGAAACAGATCATTAAAGTACTTCAGCTCACAAATTACTTACATCATGCAAATTAAATATTGTGTACTACTATCTCAAGAACATGAGTTTAGTTTCTTGCATAGGAATATGTTCCGTTTTATCTTAAAGTGCCCCCTTAGTTGAAAGACTCTTCGATGGTAACAATGTCATTTCATAGTTATCCTTCCACAATTGAGAGATTATTGAAACCATATTGTGTTAACTAATCGGGTATATATATAGTAAGTTGAAGGATTAAATGTAGACGTTTCCTCTAAAGTAGTAAACTTCGACTTTCATAATTGAGAGATTATTGAGATTATATTGTTGTCCTTGAAACCTCTTAGGTTGTTGATTGTCAATAATACGAGTGGCTAATACGTCAGTAGTACTGTCCTTTGGCAGTCATACATCGTATTCAAGTTATTATTCTTTTTTGGTAATTAAGACATGCATTAAAAGACATATTAAGAGTCATTACATAGTTCATTACAAACGGGAATTGTTCTAGGATATAGAGTTCCCAGTTTGTCTCTTTCTAAAATAAAGTTAATAAAAGTAGGAGGACTAAGATAAGTAGTTAAACTTCCAAAAGTAGTTGAGTTGCTTCCATTCTTCGCCATTGAATCAGCCGCATGGTTTGCCTCTCTGAAGACGTGCTGTAATGGCGGATCACCTGCTCTAATCAATAGGCATCTGCAATCATCAATTAGGTTAAGAGGACAGTTCTTATTAAGGATTAAGTTAATAAGCTCTTTACAATCCGTTTCGATGACAAGGGGAAGGTAGTGTTGTCTATAGCTATCTTCAAACCATGTATTAGTGCCAGTGTTTCCATATATATGTTAGTAACATGTGAAATACATGTTATATCCCAACACCCATTCCCCGATGTGATTACGAATGATTCCCCCTATTCCGCCTTTACCCGGGTTGCCCATACATGAACCATCCACATTCAATTTATAGCAGTTTTCTTCCGGAGGATTCCATTTAATAAAGATGGTGTCCCTAGGCGTAGCAATCCGGAATTGGTTTGTTGCTAGAAGTTTATATTCCATGGCTTTATTAATGATGTTTCTTAATATGAGAGGTTTGTTATTATTTTTGAATATCATCTCATTCTGTGCAGCCAGATGTGCCAGAGGACAAAGGGGAGGACTTCAGACCAAACGAGATATTCATTAAAAATAGTAGAAGATTCACATTGAGCTTTTAGCCTGTGGTGAAGAGTGTATTTATCGGGCGGTTCCAGAGGTAGTTTGCTAAAGTCCGTTGGAGCCCAAATAATTTTGGAGTGCTTGCATATGAAGAGCATGTGGAATATATCTTCCCCCTCAATGCTGCAAAAGTGGCAAGTGGAAGAGTTGGTTATATTTCTACTGAAGATCATTTGTGCCGTTGGGAGCTTATTGTGGATAGTCGTCCAAAGGAAGAACTTTATCTTATTAAGAGTTTTAATTCTCTAGAGCCATTAAAAATTAAAAATACAAAAAAAAACTAAAAATTTTTTAGGGGGTTTGCGCCCGGGGGGTGGGTGGGAGGGTAGGGCGTAGGGTAGATTGGTGGTGCAGAAAAAATAAAATAAAAAAATTTTTTTAGGGGTTTTACGAGGGAGAGGGTGAGTGGTGCAGAAAAACAAAAAACAGAAAATTGAGTGGGGGAGAGGGTAGGGGTAGGGTAGGGGGGTGGGTGGCGTAGAAAACAAAAGAACAGAAAATTAAAAATAAAAAAATAATAAATTGGGACAACTAAGTAAATTTCTAGATAAATTGGGTTGAGATTCTTTGTTTTGGGTGAGTTTGATAGATTGTATTTGGGCTGTTAAATGGGTCAGAATGAGCTATCAAAAATAATAGGTTAACTTGGACTCAATCCAAATTAACCCATGCGTTAAAATATTTTCAGTCCAACCCATTAATCTTTTGGATAGTTGGATGGGTTAGATGAGTATATATTTTCCATGTAACACCAATTCTCAGTTAATTAATGTATACATAATTTTAATTTTTCTTTTAACCAAGAAACGCAGTTTTGACTTTGTAGCCGCCTGCAATACGAACCACAATTGGTAGCAGGTCTATTTTGTTCAACAAATTGAATCTTTTTTATGAATAGAACAAGGGATAAGATCCCCAAAAGGAAACTGCATAAGCTTTCACACATAATCCAGCTTTCTCTTTGTCTTGACATTTTGAACTACAAGATTTCAGTGATCACCATGCTTTAGTACAATTTTTTTTTACCTTGGCCTAGATAAATTCCAGCATTGCTCATGAGAAAAGAAATGCAAACAAGTCTGAACTGCGTCTATCACTGCATTTTTCAATGTGTCCATCACTGCTTTTTTTAATGTAAACATTGACTGCTGTCATCTCAGACATCTTATTCAAGATAACTTCATTATTCAATAGGAGACCAAAACTCCTCATTTTCTATTGTCCATGTCATTAATGTAGCTAAGCATGATTCATATATAATATGGGTTAAGAAAGTTTGTTACTCATTTTAGAAGATCATCTGTCGGAAAAGATTTATTATTTTCAAATGTGCAACTAACTCTAATATATTAGATAGACGTCTCCAAATGATCTCCTACTTCCTCTTCTAGGTCAGTTACAACTTTTTGTAGAAATATTTTTGGTTGATGAAAAAAGCTTAATATAGAATGATGAAATGCGATATATTAACATATGAAAAAAAATTAGATAAGTTCTTAAGGCTGAAAAATTCTCTTTTCAATATTTATACCCGGCAATCTATTAGGTAATTTATTTGTTCTCTTTTTTGGGCCCTAAAACATATGTATTTGGTGCGTTGAGTTTAGAAAATACAGTGATAACTACATACTTCAATAGTCAGTAGTTCCAAACTGAAAAAAAAAACGGTATAAGTCATGCTGCATTTGTTTGCTTAGACACGCAATATGCATCATTTAAAAAAACCTTTCTACCAATATTCACTCTCCTGCTCCAATGTGTTACTTAATTCTTATAGCATAGTTTGAATGACAGTTTAATTTTACCGAATTTTCTCTGTTGTTTTTATAATTACATCCTCTTCTTTGTTGCTCTTGGTGACATTATTAGAATTATATTTTTTTGGGCAATGCCATTTATTGTCCACTCATTTCACCGTAGTATAAAGCCTGTAGGAATTATGATTCCGACTAAAACACAATAGCCTTCATATCGAATAATTTGGAATGAACAACATAAGCGGAAGCGTACCTGAATCCATATGTGGAAATTCTTAAGCCTCCTTTGATGATTGTTTGATAAACTCCTTGATCCTTATCTTCAAGATTGTCTTGAAGTATTGCTTGCACAAGAATATGTGACAACAACCAAAATTGGAGTATAGTTTTCCACAAAGATATGCAAGACAAGAAAAAGGCTCTCTAGATTCAATGGGAAGAAGAAGAGAATGTCTTGCTATAATGTGGGAACCATAACCCCCCACTTATAACATATGAGTTATGAAACTCAAGAGTCATAAGCATGTAACCATGGTTACATATATGTAACCTTAGTTAGCCCATCATCAACTAAGGTTACCCTTTTGGGTATCTACACATTAGTCCTACACTTTATATGACAATACATTGGCCCCCTTAACTTAATGTCCATAAGACCGCTTATTTAGGCCAAACCAAAAGATAGCACATAACATATAATTTATCCATATATTGTTCATATGTATGTAGATATAAGTCCATATATCTTACAATCTCCCACTTGGACGAGATACACATACATATGTACAAACCTTAGCATTATATGTTACAATATAACCTTACGAACTCAAAATTGCTATCACAATAAAATTGTCATGAACAATCCGGTCCATCAATCATACCAACATAGGAACTAAGAGCTCTTAGTTACTCTTGCGTAACTAGAACCAACATAGATCACGTATATCAATATAACCAACGACATGGATCAAGTGTAGGTATGTAGCATGGAAATAACATAAAGTGTGGTCAATAGAATGGCTATTTCCAACTGGTTCTCTTTATTGAGATCAATCATAAACTTTAAGAGTACAAAAACTTTAAAACTGAATATCTGCGCAGATATAACTGAATTACTGAATGTAATGGACAATACATAATTGTATAATACAAACTCCCACTAAAATACATAATCCTTAACAGATTTGACACCCATACAAGCAATATGCTCAAGAAATACTTTTGGTGTCAATCCCTTAGTGAGCGGATCCGCAAGCATGGAGTTTGTACTGACGTGCTCAATGCACACCTGTCCATTCTGTACTCTTTCTTTAACAACCCGAAATTTGACGTCCATATGTTTTGCTTTCGTCAAACTACTGTTGTTATTAGCATAAAGGACTGTCGATCTGTTGTCGCATAATAGCCTAATTGGCTTTTTAATGCTATCAACAATCCGCAGTCCACCAACAAAATTCCGCAGCCATAATGCCTCATTGGATGCTTCATAACATGCCCTGAATTCCGCTTCCATGGTGGAAGTGGCCGTAAGAGTTTGCTTGATGCTTCTCCAAGAGATAGCACCGCCAGCAAGCATGTAAATATAGCCTGATGTAGACTTCAGACTATCCTGACATCCAGCAAAATCGGAATCGGTGTACCCAATGATCTCAAGCTGGTCCGATCTCCGATATGTAAGCATGTAATCCTTTGTTCTCTGTAAGTACCTCATGACCCTTCCATTCCTGGATTGCTTAGATATCTGCCTAACATCCCAACAATGTATGCTATATCAGGTCGTGGACATACCTGAGCATACATCAGACTACCTACAGCCGAAGCATAAGGCGTCTTCTGCATTTCCGAAATTTCATAATTATTATTTGGGCACTGTTTGAGACTAAACTTGTCTCCCTTAGCAACAGGGGTGTTGCCTAGTTTACAATCATGCATGTCAAATCTTTTCAGAACCTTATCGATATAGCCCTTTTGTGACAGACCGAGAACACCTTTGGAGCGATCTCGTTGTATCTGAATTCCTAATACAAAAGAAGCTTCACCAAGATCTTTCATTTCAAATTTCTTTGAAAGAAATTTCTTAGTTTCATGCAATAATGCTGTATCATTACAGGCAAGCAGTATGTCATCGACATATAAAACCAGAAAAATATACTTACTCCCACTGAACTTATGGTATATACAGTCGTCAATATTTGGTTCAAAACCAAAAGATGTAATGACTGCATGAAACTTATAATACCATTGACGGGAAGCCTGCTTGAGCCCATAGATGGATTTCTTTAATTTGCAAACCCTTTTCTCTGATTCATCCGAAACAAAATTTTCAGGTTGCACCATATAAATTGTTTCCTCAATGTCAGCATTGAGAAACACTGTCTTAATATCCATCTGATGAAGCTCAAGATCAAAATGTGCTACTAGTGCCATTATAGTTCTGAACGAGTCTTTCGATGAAACTGGAGAGAAGGTCTCTTTATAATCAATGCCTTCCTTTTGAGTGTAGCCTTTTGCGACAAGATGAGCTTTATACTTAATAACATTGCCCCCCTGAATCCCTTTTGGTTTTAAAAATCCATTTACAACCAATAGGTTTAATACCTTCGGGCAATGTAACAAGCTCCCAAACGTCATTATCGCTCATAGACTTCATCTCATCATTCATGGCATCAATCCACTTTTGAGAGTTAGAACCCTTAATGACTTGACGGAAGTTTATTGGATCATCTTCCTCAAGTCCAATATCACTTTCTTGTTCTTGGAGAAATACAACATAATCATTCGGAATTGCATTTCTCCTCTCTCTAGTGGATCTCCTTAATGGCTCTTCAGTTTCTTGAGGTTGTTGAGTTTGATTTTCATTAGTAATATCAGGAACTTGATTGGGGAGATTTTCGAGATTGTCTTGAACTGGAGTTGTATGATCCGTGTCAGGAATGAGAACACCCTGACCAAGATCCACAGCTTGAGGGAAAGACACATGTTCTTCCTCAAAGACAAAATCTCTAACAAATTTATCTCCCCACCCCCCAAACTCAATATCCTCAAAGAACCTAGCATTACCCGTCTCAAAAATAGTTCTAGAAGTGGGATCATAAAACTTAAAACCCCTGGATCATTCAGAGTATCCAACAAAATAGCTACTAACCGTCTTAGCATCCAGTTTCTTTTCATTCGGCCTATAAGGCCGTGCCTCAGCTGGACAACCCCAAATGTGTAAGTGCTTAATACTGGGTTTATGCCCAGTCCAAAGTTCATATGGGGTTTTGATTGTAGCTTTAGTTGGAACTCTATTAAGAATATAAGCTGCGGTTTTTAATGCTTCACCCCAGAGTGAGTCTGGTAAAGTAGTACGACAAATCATACTTCTTACCATATCCTTAAGGGTCCGATTTCGTCTCTCAGCTACACCATTCATCGTAGGACTTCTTGGCATAGTATACTGAGGGGAAGATCCCACACTCATCTAGGAATTTAGCAAATGGCCCTGGATGTTGCTCACCTGAACCATCATATCTGCCATAGTATTCACCACCACGATCGGATCTAACGGATTTAATCCTTTTGCTTAGTTGATTTTCAACTTCAGCCTTATATGATTTGAACACGTTTATGGATTGGGACTTTTCATGAATAAGATATAGGTACCCATAACGAGAGTAATCGTCTATGAATGTGATAAAGTATTGTTGACCATTCCTACAAGGAGTAGGAAATGGCCCATAAATATCCGTATGTATCAATTCTAAGACGTCCGAAGCTCTCTTAGCACCTAATCTCGTCTTGTTTGTTTGTTTACCCTTGATACACTCAACACAAATATCCGAATTTGACGAATCAAGAGAATCAAGAATTCCATCTGACACGAGTTTCTGAATTCTTTGAATGGATATGTGACCCAAACGTTTGTGCCAGAGTGATATAGAATTCTCATTAGTTAATTTTCTTTTAGTACCACTTAAACTTGTATGCAAGGTTTCATTATTTGAGGTTATTGTATCAACCAAATATAGGCTATCAAATGTTGATAAAAGACCTGTACCAATAAGATTTGAATTCTGAAAGAGACTAACTTTATTGTCACCAAAAGAACATGAATAACCGGATATGTCCAATTTGGGAACAGAAATTCAATTCCGTCTAAAAGACGGTACAACAAAAGTCTCATCCAAATCTAAATAAAAACCGGTCATAAACAACAGCCTAAATTTTCCAATAGCCTCAGCTGGCACCTTCTTGCCGTCACCCACGTAGATGTATCTTTCACCATCATTTGGTTTTCGGCAGTTCAGGCAACCCTGCATAGATATACTTATGTGAGTAGTAGCAGCAGAATCTACCCACCAAGTATCCTTAGGTACCGAAATTAAATTAACTTCAGAACAAACAAGAGAAAGAAATGTACCTTTTTCGCACGCCAAGCGTGGTACTTGGTACAATCCTTCTTTACATGATTAGTCCCCTTACAGAAAAAGCAACCTAATTCAGTAATTTCAACCTTAGGTTCCTTATGTTGCTTATTCTTGGGCCTTGCAACCGCAACTTCCTTACCTTTCCTCTTCTTCATATCCTTAGAAGAGGATGCCAAATGAGCACTTTCAGTCTTATCTTGCTTTATCCTTTCCTCCTCTTGCACACAATGTGAAATGAGCTCGTTAAGAGTCCATTTCTCCTTCAGGCAGTTGTAACTGACCTTAAACTGATTAAAGTGTGCAGAAAGAGATATCAAAACTAAGTACACAAGCAGTTCCTCAGGTAATACTAGCTTGAGTGACTTAAGTTTCGAAGCAAGATGAGACATTTCCAAAATGCACTCCCTAATGTTTCCCTTGCCCTTATACCTCATGGAAACAAGTTTACTCAATAGTGTACTTGTTTCCGCCTTTTCGTTTTGTTCAAAACGCTTTTCAAGGTTTTCAAGGAAAACTTTGGCATTAGCTTCATCATTCATAGTGCCCCTGAATGATTCTGGAATTGCACGTTTCATGATCATTAGACTCATGCGATTCGAGCGTTCCCACTTCTCCATCTCCCTCCTTTCATCAGGAGAGGATGTATCCTCAAGAGAAGCAGGTTGCTCATTCCGAAGTGCAAGGTCAAGATCCATGCAACCGAGAACGATCATAACGTTCTCTTTCCATTCCTTAAAGTTTGTGCCGTTAAGCACAGGGATGCTGTTTATATTAGCAGATATCGAAGCAGCTGAAGAATTCACTGAAATAGAACAAAGGATTACTTAATACATGCTTACAATTACTTGAACTTTAACTTTACTTTATAGATTCAAAATAGGCAAATCCCATTACAAGATACCTAGCACAACATTGATTTTAGTCTTTGGACAGAAAATCAACTTGTAAGTGGTACTCTTAGTGTAGTGATCAAATATTGACAATAAACTCCTGTCAAAATCAAGCCTTCCTTTGGGCCGACTTAATATTCACATGGAAAACCAAATAATTGTCACATATTTATCACCACAAGCATGTTCGAATTCCTGCCAAATAACAACCTTCCTTTGGGTCGGTGTTAAACGCATGGAAGACTAACATCCACAGTCATCTTATATTTCAAGATCAATCAATCTACACAATAGAGGTTACTTTGGCAACATAATGCTTCAATTGACTAATTTAAAAAATTAGATGCTAAAAACTTTAGTTCCTTAAGCCATATTATGAATCTTAACTTAATATGTTACATGTTTTGACATGCAACATCTGAATATTAATTGTTTTAGACTTAATTGGACAATTCCATAATCTGAATCTTGATGGACTAAAAATAATTAATATTAAAACTGAATATTAATGTACAAAACATTAATAATTATAAAAACTTAATATTAATTGACATATTATAAATATTCAATTAAAATCTGAAACTTAAAAGACTTAAAACGTTTCATTAATTATGAAAAATATTTCTTACATTATGTCCTTATTAAACAGCCAAAACAAAACGTTTTCAGCAATTAATTGCCTGATAATCGATTATCAGGTCCTTGATAATTGATTATTAGGGCTTGCTGGTCCAGGATAAGCGATTATCTTAAAGAGATAATCGATTATTCTGGCTTACTGGAATTTCTCAATTTTGCTGAAAACTTAGATAATCGATTATTCTCAATGAATAATCGATTATTCTAGTGTTCTGTTCCAAAAAAATTTTAAGAACATAATTGCATAATCGATTATTCTCAATGCATAATCGATTATGCTACTGTTCTGTCCAAGAAAAAACTTTAACGCACAAAATGAAATAATCGACTATTTTAAAATAATCGACTATTCTATGCCACTATTTTGCAAAATTTTGATAAACAATTCAAGATAATCGATTATCCTAAGGCAATAATCGATTATTTTGGTATTCTGTCCAACGACTTAAAATGGTTTTCAACAAGAGATTTAAACAAGAAATCATGTTGATCTTTAACCAAAATTTTGCAAATTTTAATGTTTCAATTCAAGTAGTGATAGCAAGATATTGAAACATGAAAACACATCAATAACATAACATTCATAAAATCATTGCTATTTCATGGTACTAGAATTTCATAATCAAAATTCTAACTTAACTTGAACATGAACTTTATATAATCATGAATTTTATGAACTTCCAAATTATCCAAATATGAAGGAGGCTCTGATACCAATTGTAGGAATTATGATTCCGACTAAAACACAATAGCCTTCATATCGAATAATTTGGAATGAACAACATAAGCGGAAGCGTACCTGAATCCATATGTGGAAATTCTTAAGCCTCCTTTGATGATTGTTTGATAAACTCCTTGATCCTTATCTTCAAGATTGCCTTGAAGTATTGCCTACACAAAAATATGTCAGAACAACCAAAATTGGAGTATAGTTTTCCACAAAGATATGCAAGACAAGAAAAAGGCTCTCTAGATTCAATGGGAAGAAGAAGCGAATGTCTTGCTATAATGTGGGAACCATAACCCCCCACTTATAACATATGAGTTATGAAACTCAAGAGTCATAAGCATGTAACCATGGTTACATATATGTAACCTTAGTTAGCCCATCATCAACTAAGGTTACCCTTTTGGGTATCTACACATTAGTCCTACACTTTATATGACAATACATTGGCCCCCTTAACTTAATGTCCATAAGACCACTTATTTAGGCCAAACCAAAAGATAGCACATAACATATAATTTATCCATATATTGTTCATATGTATGTAGATATAAGTCCATATATCTTACGAAGCCTACTATCCTTAAGCTGCAGGAAGACTTTGCCAATGTTGATGGAAGCATCCTGGCTGCATAGGTTGCTAAATAAGCAATTATTGTAGCAAAACGAATTACTCGAGCCAACTATGCTGGTACGGAAAAAATTACGCTTTTTTTTTTGTATTGCAAGAGATCTGATGTGAATTCATTAATAATATAATGTGTCATATAGTATCATCATTGTTGACAAGGTACAGTACAACTCAGGCATACTGATAAATCTACCATATCCTCAGGTTTGAAGACTTCTGAACTTCATGGAACAAATATCTATGTAATCGAATTTTATTCTTCGTTAATTAGTTCATGCAAACTAAACATGTGCGGGTAAAATTAGATGGTCCAGCATATGAAATTCCCTACCGTAGCACCGTGTTTCCCTTCTTACCAAAAAAGGGGACATACTTAGCGGGCTACAAGTTCAAAATTTCTCTTTTAGTTAATTGCAAGTTTATAACATATATGCAAAGTTTCTGTGACGACCCAAGGGGTCATCACCGTAATTCTTCCTTTCTTTGTGCTTCTGAGGCCTTGAAAACCTCTTATTTGGTTGCCTCGATTTGCGTGAGCATTCCGAGCGCGAAACCGGAAAATTTTTATGTGGAAATATTTGAATTCTGTGTTAAAACAATGAATTTTGATAATAATATTGCTATTAGTTGACTTTGGTCAATATTTTGGGTAAACGGACCCGGACCCGTGATGTGACGGTCCTGGAGGGTCCATAAGAAAATTTGGGACCCGGGCGTATTCCCGGAATCGTAATCCGAGGTCCCAGGCCCGAGTACAGAACTTTTCTGTGAGATTATTTTCTGAAAATGCTTAAGGAAAAATGAAACTGAAAATTGATCAAAAGTAATGGTATCGAGCTCGTATTTTGGTTCCGATGCCTGGTACAAGTCTTAAATAAGCGTTAAGCGCTATCTGTAAAGCTTGGTTGAAAACAGACGTCGTTTGGCGCGTTTCAACAAAAAATGGAAAATTTAAATGTTTTGAACTTTGAAATGAAAATCATGAGTTTTGGAGGTTGATTCTTTGATTTCAATGTTATTTTGGTGATTTGATCGCACGAGTAAGTTCATAGGATGATATTGAGTTAGTGTGTGTGGTTGTTTGGGAGCCCCGCGGGCTCGGGAGTGTTTTTAAGGGTGGTTCGGGGTGTTTTTGGCTCTTTGGACTTAGCAGATTTTCTGCAATTTTTGCACAGATCTTTTCTTCTATGCGATCGCATAGGCTCCTCTGCGATCGCATAGAGTCTCTTGCCAGCCCTCCCACTTTTTTCTATGAGATCGCATAGCCTGACCCGCGATCGCATAGCTTGGCCAGTTATTTCAGTGCGATCATATACCCAATATCGCGATCACGTAGTGTTCAGACCCCACCCAGGCCAGACCCTGTCTTTCTTCTATGCGAATGCATCCTTTCCCCTGCGGTCGCATTGACAAACTTCCCCTATCTCTATGCAATAGCAATCCTGTTCCTGCGATCGCATAGGCCAATTTCCTTCAGCGATTTAATTTAGTCCAGAACAGTATTTTCCCGAATTTCTTCAAAATTTCTCTCACGAGCTCTCCTCCTACACTCTCCATTGACAAACTTCAAGCCTCTAATTCACCATAACTCTTTGGGTAAGTGATTCCAACTTCATTCTTCCATTATTTCTTCATCTAATCATTAATTTTCTAGCCTTAAATAATAGAATCATGGTAGAAATTAGGGCTTTTGGGTAGAGTTAGGTTTTTTGAGAATTTTGGGCGATTCAACTTCAAGTTTGGATCGAATCTTAGAACAAGTCATATATTTAGACTCGTGGGGTTATGGGCAATCAGAATTTGTTCCGAGCCTCGAGTTTGGACCATGTGGGCCCGATGTCGGATTTTGGTATTTTTGGAAGAAAGTTAGGAAATGCATTTCTAAGCTAGGAAATTGTATACTTGTACTAATATTGATAATGGTGAATCGATTTATGTTAGATATTGTTGGTTCGGGGTCGAATTCTAGAGGAAAGGCAATTGTTGAGCTTTAAGTCGCTATTTTCGGATTCGAGGTAAGTGTTTGATCTAACTTTGGCTTGAGGGAATATGATTAGGTTAATATTTGCTATGTGTTATGTGGAGTCGGTGTATAGGTATGGTGAGGTTACCTATGCGCCCGAGTCTAGCATCACCGTGAGTCATAATTGCTATTAAAATTTCGAAAGAAGTGAACAATGGTGATAATTACTTGTTAAATGAACTATGAAGTGATAATTGAGAAGCAAATGAACTGATAAGCCCGGATCTCGTGCATCAGGCTATGGAAAAAGTTAAAGTCATTCAGGAAAGGATGAAGACTACTCAGAGTCGCCAGAAATCCTATGCTGACATGCGTCAAAGAGAATTGGAGTTCCAAGTAATTGATTGGGTGTTCTTGAGGGTGTCTCCTATGAAGGGAGTCATGCAATTTAGGAAGAAGGGAAAACTGAGTCCTAGATATGTCGGGCCTTATCGGATCACTCAAAGGATCGGACAGGTCACTTATAGGTTAGAATTGCCCCCTGAAATGTCCTTAGTGCACCCGGTGTTCCACATGTCCATGTTAAGGAAAGTGGTTGGAGATCAGTCCACTATCGTGCTACTTGAAGACATCAAGGTTACTAAGGAGTTATCATATGAGGAGATTCTGGTTTCTATTCTGGATATGCAAGTCCATAGATTGCGAAATAAGGAAATTGCTTCAGTTAAAGTGTTATGGCGAAGTCAACAAGTCGAAGAGGCCACGTGGGAAGCGGAAGATGAGATGAAAGGAAATTACTCCCGTTTATTTGAACAAGTCTAGAAGCGGTCGTGTGAATTCTTGTCCCTAAGCGAACTAGTATTGTGTCCCATTTGGTGCAAAGACACCCCATTTCTTCCTAAATGCTTTATTATTGTAATTCTCCAAATTGTGCCAAAATTTTGTGTGTTGTGATTATTTGAGCCATAGGTAACCCTTCTTGATAAATGAAATTTTTTTGCTCTGGTGATAAGTAAATGGCTTATGATAGTGCATATTGGTAATGATTAATTTACTTGTGTGTAATGTACCAAAGTGGTTAAAACTCTATCGGACTCCTTAAGGTAATCGACTATGTGCAAAAGTGTGTTGAACAATTGAATATGTACAAGTGTGAAGGTAATGAATTGTATATCAGTTATAGGGGTAACAAGATTGTGTAATGGTGTTTGAAAATGTGTTTAGGGGACTCTATGGCAAGTAGATATGTCAAAATTACAAAGGACACTCTGGCAAAACTTTTCTAAAATATGGGAGATAGAGAAAATTTAGGAGCTTGCATATCATGTTTTCAAACCATCGGATTTTCAAAATCCTCATTCGAGAACGAATGATCTTAAATGGGGAAGGTTGTATGGCCCCGAGAAAATGAATGCTCAAATCCTAGCAACTCGTAGAGTCAGTCCACCAATGGTCGGACCCCTTTTTATTGATTTTGCACTTAACAATCTAGTTTTAAACTTTTTCAGAAAGTGTCGTGTTTGCGATTCAGAATGCGGTCGCAGATCAGGTATGCGGACCGCATTTCTGCCGCAGAGTTGATCAGGCGAGCAGACAAATTGAATGTTGAAAATGCGGTCCATTATGCGAGTGCATAATCAGTATGCGGACCGCATTCCTACCGCAGAGTTAATCAGAGAGTTGGTCACATTGATGTTAGAAGTGCGGTCTATTATGCGATCGCATAGTCAATATGCGGACCGCATAGTTGTCGCATAATTCCCTCAAGGATTTTTGAAGGTGAGTTATGCGGTGGATTATGCGACTGCAGAATAAGAATGCGGACCATATTCCCATCGCATACTCAGGCAGAGATGTTCAGTTATTGGGACACATCTTCGGACCGCATGTCAAATCTGTGATCGCAAAGTGCAACCGCAGATCTAGCTCGGGCCTTTATTTCCTAAAATTTTAAACCTGAAACCCTCTCTAATAAAACACCACAACCCCTCATTTTAACATATTTTCTGAACAAAATAAGAGAGAGGGAAGAGAGGTCTTGAGAGAGAAAGTGGTCTTCATCAAATTGATTCTTCAAAAACTAGCCGGGTTCAGGAAAATCCTAATTGATTGCCTTCATCCCCACTCTTACAAGGAAAATCCCTAACCCTTCTTCCTTGATTTTCAGATTTAAGCTAAGGGAGGGTGTGTCATGCATTAATTCTTGAAATAATGGGTGAAAACTCACATGCATGTCTTTCAAAACCTAAAATCTAGTAAGGAAATTGGGTAAAAGTAAGGGATTTTGCTTGATAACCTAAATAAGCTCGGGTAGTAATTATGAACTTCAATTGTAAGGCACCTATGTTAATTTGTGAAGTAGATTGACGTTGCTAGATTGCTTGGTGACTAAAAATAGGAGTTAAAAAGGGGGTTTGACTCCAGGTATATATGGTTAATCTTGATCCTTGTGAAATCGCCTTGTTTGGTGTACGTATGCTTGGTAGGTGATATGAACGTGAATTACTTGTGAATTTCTTGTGGTTGGTATGCCGTGATTGTGTTAAATGGTTGCAATTGAGGAATAAATTACTAAAGAAAAACGTAACTAATCCAATTAGAAATAACTGTGGTAACACTATCTATGGGTTGTCAAATATGATGGAAATAGCATTAATACTTATGGGAACTCTTGTAATATTATTGTTGTTACTTCTTGAGAGATATTGTTGTTGATCTTGTAAATTGTTATTCTTGTTGTGTGTTTTGTGGATTGGAATTGTTCGGTGGGATCGGGTTGCACGCCGCAACGCGAAGTTATAAGGTGTGGGTTGTGGTGATAAGGGTGGCCGAGGTAATAAGGTTGGAACACTGATCAAAATCACTCTTCAAATAAACATTTGAGCAAATTTGTGAAATCATTGTGGAAGATGGGAACCTGGATGGATTGAAACTTGTTTGGCTTGATTGTACTTTTCGTGTGTGAATTGGCCGTTGCATCCATTACTGTTTTCTAACTGTGTACGGCTTGAGTTTACTTGGGACAAGGTTTGTTCATGCATTCCAGTGCAATTCAAATGTACTGACATCCCTTTTGTCGGGCGCTACATTCGTATTATGATTATAGGTGGATCTATAGCAGGTACTCCAGTCCACCGACCGTAGCTCCTCCTCACTTGGAGTCAGCTGAATGGTGAGCCCCTTTCCTCTCGGGGGCCCTGCGTAGCTCATGCTGCTTTTGTTCCTTTCTTTTGGGACCTTTTTTGGTATTTGAACAAGGTATAGCTAGAGCCTTGTTTCCGGCAAGTATTGTATTAACTTCTTTCGTCTTTAGAGGCTCCGTAGACAGGAAATGTGGGTCATGAACTTATGTAATGTGTATTTTATATATTGGGGCAATGTAAAATGTAAACCATGCTAGTAACCATGTACTTTGTTTATGTTTGTAATGAATTGGTATTTTAAATTAATCATATGGTCACTTTACTTGGCTAATAAGTAATGGAAGATGTGGAGTAATATGTGGGTTAGGCAAGGCACCCAGGTCCGCTTGACTGGGGATTTCCGGTCGAGTGCCGGCCATGCCCCTCGAAATTGGGGCATGATAATTGCACAAAGCCATTGCCAATTTGACACAAGGAACTGACTCAGTTTCGAGCTATTTTACTAAGCTGAAGGGTCTATGGAATGAGTATGATGCGTTAGTGCCAACTTCAAACTCAAGAGAATACAAGGAACGTCTTTAACAACAAAGGCTTCAGCAATTTCTCAGTGGTTTAAATGGCTCATACGATCAAGCTAGACGACAGATCCTCATGAAGACTAGTTAGCCCTTACTGAACCAGGCCTCTTCTATGGTTATAGAAAATGAATCTCAACAGTCTCTGGGACTAGGTTCAATGAGTGAGAAGAATGATCCAATGGCTTTGCAGGTAGGAAGAAATCAAGGATATAAAAGCAAGAAACCTTTTATGCAATGTAAACACTGTGGCCTAAAAGGTCACACTAAAGAGAACTACTATAAGATTGTTGGATACCCTGAAGATTTCAAAGGAAGGAGGAAGCATGGCAACAATAGTGGAGGACAATATGGGCGTGGCAATGGGGTCAATTTGGCTTTGGGCATGGATTTCACCAACACTTTTATGTAGTCAACAATGTGCTTGGAAACACTTATGCTAATTCTCAGGGATCTTCATCAGCTACTGATGCCTTAGATGGAATAAATGGGAAAGCAACATACTTCACAGAAGAGCAATGCAAACAGATTCTTGAGCTACTCGACAAGGATACAACATCTGACTGTCAAGTCAACATGGCAGGTATAACAGGTGAATTTTTGCCTAAAGACCATTTTGAGGAATGGATTATAGATTTTGGTGCTAGCCATCACATAGTGAATTCCCATGATAGACTGATAAATGACACAAAATTCTCTAGGGCCTCTAGTAATGCAGCTCACTTACCCAATGGAGATACAATTCCTATTGCTCTTACTGGTTGGGCTGCCATATTTGGCAGTGAAACAATATATGATGTTCTTTATGTCTCGGGATTCAAATTTAACCTCCTCTTAGTCTCCAAACTAACCAAGAAACTCTGGTGTTCAATGAACTTTTATTCTGACTTTCTATTGTTTCAGGAAATTTACAGTGGCAGGGTAAAGGGGGTTGGTAAGGAGACAGGAGGTTTGTACATATTTAGAGGGGCCAATGGCATCAATAAGATTCAGCAGGGCATGGTTGCTACTGCAACAGTGAAGGAAGACTACAGGCTATGGCATCAAATACTTGGACACTCATCCCCTCTGGCTATGAAGAATATCACCTTGCTAAGCAAGAATGTAAATAGTGAGTCATTGAATAATTGTCCAGTCTTTCCACTAGCCAAACAAACTAGACTGATGTTTCCTAATAGTAAATCCATAGTTGAGGCTCCTCTCTCTCTTGTTCATATGGATCTTTGGGGACCTTATAGGATTCCCACCTTTTATAAAAAGTACTATTTTCTAACTGTTGTTGATAATTTCAGTAGATATGTTTGGATCTATCTGCTGCAACTTAAACCTGAAACTATAGTTTCAATTAAGAATTTTTTACTTATGGTAAAGAATCAGTTTGGAAAGGTGGTTAAAGTCTTGAGATCAGACAATGGCACTAAGTTCTTTAACTTTCAATGCAAGGATCTACTGTTAAGTCAGGAAATTCTACATCAGCATAGTTGTGTTCAACAACACAGGTGGGGTCTGGGGCGTAGTTGTGTTCATATTCCACAATAGAGTGGTGTTGTGGAGAGAAAGCACAGACATATTCTGGATGTGGCAAGAGCCATAAAGTTTCAGTCAAAGTTGCCTATTAAATACTGGGGCATGTTTGTTAAAGCTGTTGTGTATTTGATAAATAGACTTCCATCAGCTGCAATGTAGGAAAGAGTCCATATGAAGTAATATATAACAAACCACCATCATTAACACATCTGAGGGTGATAGGTTGTCTATGTTATGCAACATTCATTCTAAAAGGGGATAACTTTGCAGAAAGGGCAAAGACAGTTGTGCTCATGGGCAAAAGGGATATATTCTGATGGATCTGAAAACAAGTTAATTCTTTGTCAGTAAAGATGTAGTCTTCAAGGAATCAGAATTTCCTTTTGGATAGTCTGCTAATGAAACTGATTCAGAAGACCTTAGTTTCTTGGAATAATCTAGCTATGATGTTCCTACTTCAGAAGTCATTCATGTATATGAGAAACATGAACGGGATGCAGCAGCCACAGAAGAAGGGAATGTGATACAGAATGCAGAAGCACAAGAAGTAGCCACAAAAATGAAGGAAATGTGATCTCCCATCTCATGAACACTATGATTGATTCATCATCTGAGAGCATGCAAGCAGAAGAGTCTCCGCCACCCATAAGGAAGTCAACTAGAGATCATAAAGAGTCCCTTTGGATGAAGGACTACATAGCACATGGGAAGTCAAGTAGCAAATATCCCATAGAAAATAGTCCGTCTTATGAAAGAACTACTCCAGTATATCATTCCTAGCAAATTTTTCTAATCTGATAGAACCTCAACACTTCAGGCAAGCTGTGAAGGATCCAAGGTGTATAGAAGCTATGAAACAAGAGGTTAAAGCACTGGAAGACAACAGAACATGGGAAGCAGTTGACCTACCTCATGGCAAACATACTGTAGGATTCAGGTGGGTGTATAAGATTAAATATAAGGCTAATGGTGAAGTTGATAGGTTCAAGGCTAGACTTGTTGCAAAGGGGTATAGCCAACAAGAGGGGCTTTATTACCATGATACTTTTTCACCAGTGGTGAAAATGGTCACAATAAGGTCAGTAATAGCCTTAGCTGTCTCAAAAGGTTGGAACCTATATCAAATGGATGTTTACAATGCCTTTTTACAGGGAGATCTTTGTGAAGAGGTGTATATGGATATGCCTGAATGCTTCAGAAGATAGAGGAGCAGAAGGTGTGCAAACTGCTGAAGTCCTTATATGGGCGTAAGCAAGATTCAAGACAATGGAACATCAAGTTGTCTTATGCTTTAATAGGGGAAGGTTTTGTGCAGAGAAATCATGATTACTCCTTGTTCACTTTGAAAAGGGGTACAGGCCTAGTAATTAGCCTGGTGTATATTGATGATCTGCTTATAACTGGAAATGATGAGAGGCTGATAGTTGAAGCAAAACATGTACTTCATCATAAGTTCAGAATAATCTTAAACCAAAGAAAATATGTCTTAGAGCTCATATCAAGTATGGGGCTTAGTGCAACCAAGCGTGCTGCAACTCCTTTGAAAATAAATCTCAGGCTCACCACACTTCAGCATGATGCAGCAACTGGAGCTAACGGTAAAACATATTGGTCCTATAGCTGGTGTAAATTATGGGCTGAAAAACTAGCAGTAAATATGACTTTTGGCTTGAATTTGTTTTCTTTGCTCTGCTACATATTCAAGTTTCTAAGACTAAATCGAAAAGAAAGTTATTGCATCCAAAGGATCATTTAAAGTGATAAGAGAAAGAAACAATTTGCGATGAGTTTAATATAACTACATCTTTTCCTAATTAATATCATGCCGCTTTTCGTCTCAGATACCATAATGTTCAACAAATCAACTCATATATCTCAATACATAATTGATCATAATGCAAGCTCCTTCCTATAGAAAGTAATTTATTTTCTTTATAAATTAATATAAGCTTGCTAATTTTATGAAGCTTGAGCCCGGACTCAACACGGGCCATTCCCCACTAGTACTGTAAGACTGCAAGACTGCGGAGTCAATAAGTTGTGATCTTAATTGACTACAAAAAGTCATTGTTTTGTTGCCTTTGTGCTTCCCTATAAATACAGGCAAGACTTCCCAGTGAGGTCAACATTAACGGAAAGAGGAATAATGCATTACAAGGATTATGTTTCAATCCTAAGCTAATTGAAATTTTGGTTATATAAATCCTTGTATTATTTGGATCAAAATCATTTCGATATACAGTAATTTGAGATTCTCTAACTTTAGAAGGTTTTTACATTTTCGACTGATATACATACCTTAAATTTAGAATTATCTCCATTGCTCATATACTTATATTCATTTTGTTTATTTTCTACAATAATGACAACATTCTGATGAGTTAGATTTGGATGAGATCAAATACGATTTTATTCAAATTCGACTCCTTTGTTAAGGAAAATTGCATATCTTTTTGGAGACTTAATTTCTTTGGGAGTATTCATCATCTCCCATGCGCGCACACACACCCCCCCCCCCCCCCCGGCTTTAGGAAGCACCTAACAGTTTCTGCAGTTAGTATCTATGTTTCACAACTCAAACCAAATTATCAAAGTCAGATCCAACTAAAATTACGTAATTCATCGTAAAAACTAATCGATCTCTTGCTAGAGGTATTGGCGATTCAAAGTGTTGTTACCCTCATCGTAGCACTTAAATTAGCGAGATCATAGATGGGTTGGTACCTTATCTATGTTCTTGACTGCAGGGATGGCAAACAGGGCGGGTTTAAAGTTAAGCGGGGCAAATGCGGGGTGGATTAAATTATTTATGCGGGTTGTCCTGAAGGATATAACTTACACTGCTTTGGATACAAAATCTGTCTCCCATCTGTATTTCACATTTTCAAGTACTGGTTTGTTGAATCTAATTGATTGAACAGGAATCGGTTGGAAATGCTAATGTGATCTTTAGGACATGTCACAAGCCAGACATAAAGGTATAAACAATTTTAATTTTCTCTTCACATGATCTACGTTTTACAATGAGGATACACAATTGTATAGAAAACAAATATTATACGGACCAACAGATTTTGGATTTAAAATAAATTAACCTCAACCCAATTTTTTATTAATAAATTTCACAATTTAATATTATGTATTCAAAAAAAGAAAATAACTTCTAAAAATATATAGTTAAGCTGTGTGGCCCGGGGATAGAAAGTAATGTTATGCAGGACGAGCTGAAATTTCTGCAGGTTGAAATTGAACCGCCCCATCCCATTGCCATCCCTTGAGCTAAATCTTATATATATTAAGATAGTTAACATAACGCGGTTGCAGCGTCCAAGTAATAACTTGGAGATCTCAAGTTCAATTCCAACTTAAAACTTGGTGCAAGTCCATCAGCTCTGCTTTCTTCCTGAACGAAATTAACCAAAACCCAATCCACAACAGTGACAAAATGTCTTAAAGTTGTTTACCAGAGGCAAGAATCTTCTTTTATAGGGAATTAACGGCATCTTTTTTTCCCAACTATGTTCTTAAATACAAATAGCGGGTGCCCAACAGTGGGCAAACAAGCACAAGAAAGTTCAAACAAAAGTTGAATGCAAGAACAGCTTTTAGCTTTCATCATTATCGTAATGCTACTGATTACAAAAACCTGATCTCAATGCGTTATGTATCTGAAAGTACGCTCACTCTCGGAAACACCGTACAAGAATAATGTTCGAAGCTATCAAACAGATAAAATAAACAAAAACAAAAAACAGATAAAAGGAAGAAGAAAAGTGCACCCAGCTGAAGCAAGCCTGCAACTGTAACATCAAAATCAGTTAACAAATGCAATTGCACAAGCAAAGAAAGCTGCCCTCATATCCGGTGCCATTAGCTAGTACTACGTTATAAAACTCTCTGACCCTTTACCGTTCTACAAGTAACAAGACTAGCAGTTTCATGAATTGTCGCATTCCCTCGACAACAGAACCTGCAAAACTATCATTTCATCTTAGTAAATATTATACCCTGATCCACTTGGTAATTTTAAACTACATTTCTTTTCCAAGGGTTTGATCATCCTATACACAACGGAGCTACTAAATTAGAGAGCTCCCAGTAATGAAAGAACAAAACAAACTCAAGCAGCACAGTGCAAATCCTCAGATTCCTTTGTCCCCGCGAATATAAGAATGACCAACTTATTGCATCTCTAGTTCTCAGTTATCTCTATTAAAATCAACTTCAGCTCACAAAACGTACAACAACTGAAAGCTTGAAAATAGTTCCAGAGGTCTTGAGGCACCAGGCAACAATATTTTATGCCCAATGATAAGAACTTAAGTAGCATCTCACAATAGCAACAAAATAGAAACACCAAGAAAACAAGCATAGAGGATTCACAATTAATGGGGTCAGCGAACACACATCACAAATCAATTTCTTTCTTTCTGCTCAAGCACAAATTTTGGTCTTGTAAATTGAGCAACTGACAAACAAACAAATGACTTTATTCTTTTTGCTTCAAGATTGCATAGCATAATCTGCCAAGCATATCTAATCGAATTTTCCCTTATTGAAATCATAATCCCGCACCTTCAGAAACAACCTTGATGATACTTTGGAAGGCTTGTAAATCCATTAGTTAAATACAATACCGGATACTTTGACAACATAAACGAATCTCTTTATTGACGCTACGCATTCCCTAGCAGTCCAGAAGGTTAACTTTGTGCGGAGAATAACAAACTGGATAGAATACTGTCAGAAACTACCCTAATAATCCTCAATGCAATATATCCAGAGGATCTTAACCAGATAATAGGTAACTTGCACTTTCATGAATCATTTGCTCTTGAAATAATCATGCAGCATACCTCCTCCATTATTCCAGTAAATTGTTACATGGAGATACCATAACAAAATATTGCATGTTTAAACACCAGTGTGTGTTTACTCTAAAAGAGGCTTAAGTTTCCTTACAGCAGGAAAGGAACAGATGTCGCTTTTCCACACAGTAGAATCCAACATGCTCTGGAGCAACACAGCCTAAAACTTAGATATTCTTGCCCTACTTATACAATGAGGCTACAAATAATAGATTAACTCAGCTTCTTCCAGTGGGATCTCATTGCATAGAGCTTCCGGATATACACATCCAACTGCAGTCTCTTTGTCCAACTCAAATCTGTACCATAAACAAACTTGTGGTGACTGAATGCTCCTCGTCTTCAACTGCAGCTCTTATGAAGAAAGATAAGTATAAACTTCCTAACTCCCCCTTCCCCACAACTAAACAGGGAGAAAGAATGCTCGTGCAGTAAGTTCCTCAATTCATAAGAATCAAAAATCCTATCAAATAAGACAGTTTTAAACATGTGACATACCTTAGTAATAAGATCCAGAACCACCACTACCCATATAACCACTACCACCCATGCCACGACTGGAATAGGCTGATGAATAAGAGCTACCACCAACCTGAAAATTTCAAGAAAGTAGAACATAAATACGGTGATCAGCAGTAAACACAAAAGCTCCAGCCAAATAATCATCAAAATGAAGCATACATCACTGCCACGAGACACGTAATCGCCACCATAGCCAGATGAATACATTCCACTGACATCACTGCCCCCATAAGAGCCTGTAAACCCCAAAAACAAAATTAAGAAAATTATCCATAGCCAACCCTGTAGTATCAGTGTAAACCTAAAACAGTTCACACGAGCACCAAGGTTTTACAAAGAACACTAACAACTCACCTCCGCCATAGCCTCCCTGACGACTGCTATACATTCCATGAGAATCTTGCCCAGACAAGGAACTCCGGCTGCCACTATATCCAAGATTTGATCTCCCTAACCTACTGCTATTTAGTAACAGGAAATCAGTATAACACTCGAAATTGCAAGGGAGTTAACAATTATCATCTCAATTACAAAAGCAGCACACCTGTCACTATAATCCCCATACTGTGTGCCACTCGCACCACCAAGTTCATAATCCAAACGAGAACGAGAAGTGCGGACTCCTGCTTCAGCGTAGCGCGGAGGGACCTCATCCTAACATGTGGAATAGACACTAAATCAGATCTTACATCTTAAGCAGTTCAAGAAAGCTACAAAAATCAACATCCCACTTTATTAAATTAATTTTTTATAATGGTAACCCACTGTATTAAATAATATCTGACATTCAGGTGGAGACTACATACCAGTGAACTGTATGAACGTTTGGAGCCAGATATGGAATCATATTCCCTACCTCGCCCTTCGCGATAAGCAGGAGGAGGACTTTCGTACCGTTCTTCATATCCATCATCAACATAAGCTCTCCTTGTTGATGTGCGAGCAGTACCTCTTGGAAAATCAGGGTAACCCGAGCTACGAGACGAATAGTCATCCCTGTAGGAGCTGCGTCTGTTGGAAGGAAACCTAGGAGGATAGTCCACTGCAGCTCTGCTTCTAGGAGGAGGAATTTCCTCATGCCGTGCATACTCCCTCTTACTCTTCGGGTACGAGTGACCTGCAATTCAGTTTTAGTTATCTAGAAAGAAAATAGAGCAGAAACAGCAGAGCAAAATAGAAGTTCAGAACTGATCCCATACCAGGTGGTCTCCGGTCATAAGACCTGCTCGATAATGGAGCTACAGGTCTGCCCCTCGGAGCCACAGCCATAACCGGTCGCCTATCCCTCATTGCGGCAGGTCGTTTGAAACTACAATCAGCAAGGGGAGGGACACGTGTACTAACTCTAGATCCACGAACAGGGAGTCTATGTGGGACTGGACGACCCCATGGAGCACGAGGACCACGCATCAACCCATGTCGAGGTCGCAGATCACGTGCACCATATCTCCCTCTTCCTCTCTGAAGTGGCCTTGATAATCTGGCCCTAACTTTAACCTGGAATATACAATTATAAGCAGGCACACACAAGAATGACATGTTCAGATACAACTTCAAGACAAAAACCAGACCTTCTTATCTCCTTCACCCAACTCTTCATTATTAATGCTTTTGGCACAAATAACTGCAGCTTCATGAGTGTCAAAACTGACAAATCCAAAATCCTTTCTCTTGGCTGAAGGCATATTGCGGGCTAGCTCAATTTTTTCAATATTGCCATATTCTTTAAGAAGATCCCTCACACGATCCTCATCCCAAGATGCAGAAAGACCATCAATAAAAACTGTTTTAACCTGAAATAGATACACAATCATTAGTAGTCAAATATCTAATTCCTGCTCTGCAAGATCTACATTAAAGCTACATCATCAGAAGAGCACCTTCATGGAAAGAAAAAAGCAAACTCAATTGGCTACACTCTGCTCACCCAACCCAACCAAGAAAACCAACAAAGGGAGACAAAAAATAGAGAGGAGCCTCAGACTGCAAAACAGTAATTCTGAGAACAACACTTATCCACTCTCACTGAACTACAAATAAATACAATCACTGGTCGCAGCCATCTTTCTTTCCTGTTGCAGTATAAGGTACTAAATTAAGAGGGTCAAAAGTAAACCAT
Organism: Nicotiana benthamiana; assembly: GCA_034376525.1. NCBI lineage: Eukaryota > Viridiplantae > Streptophyta > Magnoliopsida > Solanales > Solanaceae > Nicotiana > Nicotiana benthamiana. Next base: position 60,906,338 of record CM067323.1, read on the forward strand.
CAATGGATAAACTATGTCAATGACAAGTTTAAAAACAGCTTATACCACATATAGTACGTTGCAAAATGACAAAGCTCCTCCAATAAGGTGCATAACCGATTCCTTTGGAAGATATATTAGCCAATCTTTGACTCCATTTGAAGATATGTTAGCCCAAGCTTAACCAGAGCCACAGTCCTATTCAAAAGCAGATAAATGGGTCCAAAAAGCTTACCTGTGCCATAATTTCATCTCCAGGGTCGATGAATGAATCTGCAAAAGAAACCTTGGCAGGCCTATCAACTCCAAACACAATATCTCTCTTCTGCAGACGTTTAAATGCATCCATGGCCTCTGAGCGTGAAGAGAACTCCAAAAAAGCAAAGCCTCGATTCATACCCTCATTATTAGTATCTTCAACCAATGTCAAATCCTCAACATTATTAACACCATAATGCTTCAACTTCTCTTTTAACTGGAGTGGAAGTAAACATAAATCAGACAGTAATTTAGCAGCTCTATGAACCTAAAAAGTCGTTTGTTTGATGACAATGTGAATTTTCTTGAGTCTACTTACGGCTTCTTTTGTCCAAGATTTGCATATGTTACCCAAAAATAAGGTATCGCTGTCCTGACTTGGGGAAACACCACATTTTTTGCCATTCACCTGGAAGTTGGGTTGTTACGAAATAAGCTTTATCAAGTAATAAACATCAGTGACCATGATAACAACAAAATCAAGAGTGTACCACTGGATTTTTCAGGTCAATACAAGCTCGTTTTGCTTGTTCCACTGTTGCAAAACGCAGGAATGCAAATCCTTTATTCTTCTTTGTCTGAGGATTCATTAAGAGTCTCACTTCAGTGACCTCACCGACTTGACTGAAAACTTTTCTGAGATCATCCTCAGTAGCATCCTTGTCCAGGCCACCAACAAAAACTTCAAATTCCTTCCTCTTAAGTCTTTCTTTAACAACTTCATGATGTTCTTCATCCTCAGCTGCATCAACCATCTCCGCATGCTCCTCTCCTTCTGCATGCTCGCCGTCTTCCTCACCCTCAATTTCCTCGTGCACATCTTCAACATCATCTTCAACCATGTCACCTTCCTCCTCCTCCTCACCATCATCTCCCTCTTGGGGATCTTCCTCTATTTCATAACCCTCTTCCTGAACATCCTCGTGTTCAATTCCTCTCTCGTCATAATCTACAGCGCCATACTCTTCGGGTTCATATTCAGGATCATTATCATCCAAATCTAAGCGTTCGCCTTTTTCATATTCATCTGAATCTTTCACATCATCCGCTGCCATCAAAAAATAGCCATCCAGGCAAGTGAAAAAAAACTGAAAATAGAAGCATCTAGCCCGATGACCCATTTAACCAGATTTACAGTTAAGTGCTGATAGCCGTCAAGAACTTGAAACTATACAAAGAAATAAAAGCAATATCTTGATCAAGAAAACATGCTCCAAAAGAGATTTACAACCTTGGACAGAAAAGAATTCCAAAGGAAAGACTCATGTTCCAAGGTTACCAGAGCATAGCTACCCTTGGCACTTTAACCCTTCATCATTGTTTCTCCTTTGTTGAAGATGAAGAATAAACAATCCTTTGATCCATCCACCACTACAAATGAATCCTGAAGCTACACTTTCTCTATAGTTTTTTTATAATTACAAACCGATACCAAATCTTTCGCTCATAGAGGTGAAGGACACAGTTTCCTTTATTGTCATATACACCTATAGCTTAAATAGGTATATTCTATTCTCCGAACAAAGATTTACAAAATAAATTAAGGTGAAAAAACAGAAAATCAACACAAAAACATGCTACTGGTATCCCAAAAAACATTATATGGGGATAAAATATCCCCGTACAATGGCTAATCATCATGATTTAGCTTTCTTCATGCGGGCTCTAACAAAGAATCACCAACACCAAAGCAGAAAATACAAATTTGGATGAACATGTATCAATTAAGACTTAGCAGGCCATATCATCTAATGACCCCTTTCTGACAGAGGAAAGGCCATATACTTCTGAACCTTCCTCCCATAACCACCCTTTCTAGGACATTTTTTTTCTTTTATTTATTCTAGCATCTCCACCAAAAGCTTGCTGTGATAATGAGAACCACACCCATAAAAGCAACTACGTTTTTGTCCCTATACTACAATAATTTTTCAATAATATATTTCCTATACTAATAAGCAAAAAAATTCAAATAACTAGAACAAGAAGGATTACCGACATGCTTTTGGGTCAAATTCTTTATAGTGATTAAATTACAAGAATTGGAATTACTATAACAGAGGAGACACCGAAAAATACAATATTCTTCAGTACTAAACTTTGTAGACTTCATTAAAAAATTAATTGAAATTTAATATAATAGGCCGAAAAAAATTGCACATACTAACAAGCAAATCAAAATCTCTAAAGCAAAAATCATCTAGAAAGCTCATAAAAACCAATTTGCTAAAAGTTAGTACTTTAATACTTACTCTTCTCCACAGATTTCACCTCCGGCTCCGCTTTGACCGGCTTTTCAAGCTCGGATTTCTCCTCAGCCACCGTTTGCTCCGCCTTCAATTCTTGTTTCAGTTCCTGCTTCTTCTCCTCCTCCGCTGCAGAAACCTCAACTTTTACCGGTTCATCCGCCATCACCACCGGTTGTTTTTCCTTTAATTTAGGTGTCCCTCGGTTTGTCCGGCCGCCCCGTTTCGTTCCGGATCCTGTCGGCGTCCTCTTTACAGCTCTCGGAGGCATTGTTTCGGAATATTCGCCGGTAGAATTGCGAGAAAACCTAAAAATTGGATCTTTTTAGGACTTCGACGGAATTAAGAATAATCTGAATGGATTGAGGAATTTGTATTGTGGTAGAAATATATTTATTACTATATCAGAAGAAAGAAGAGACACCGAGAAAGTTGGATTGGGGATTTTGGAAACCCTAATTTGCTTTATATATAAAACACAAACCTTTTCCTTTTTGCGTGTGCCAAAATAACAATTCACCTTTCTACAATAACTTATAATTACATATACATTATAAGTTTAAAAAAAAATCTCTTTTTTAAATTTCGTGTTCAGTCAAATAAATTAACATAAATTGAAATAAAAGAGTGTTCAGTCAAATAAATTAATATAAATTGATACAGCAGGTAATACATGTTATTAAAAATACAAAATCTCAATGCAGATCTAGATATTACATCATAATTCGAATACTAAGTTATTACTTCTTTTGGTAATAACTAAATTATTACTTTTATTTTTATAATTACTAAATTATTTCTTTAAAGATGAAAATATCCCTGCAGGTGCCTTATTGGAAAATGCATGAAAGAAAGCCTCGACACGATCTTTTATTTTAATTAGCGGGAGCGAAATCCAAATAATATCCTAAGCAATAAAGAAAGGCAAATTTAGGTGATTGATCAAAAGAAAAAACTTCCCTATCTTTAGGATAGTGCAACTAAATGAAGCGCTATGAGGTCTATAAGTGAAAAGCTTTCAAGCGAGCGCCAATGCTGAATATAATGTCTTAGAATCTCCTTCCTCGAAAGATTCTATTTTTCTGTTCATAATCTGATGTGAGGAAAAGAATTTTAGGTCATGCTTTTTTTTAGCCGAATGTTTAATACGCTTCAGATATGAAGAATTTAATTGATAGATTTAAGAAAGATAGAAAAAAAAAAAAGGCTTTTGCGGAGCTTTTGGAAAATAGTAGCCTTGTGTGTAAGCATTGCAATGAGATGCGGTGAATCCTCATATGACTTTTCTAAGATTAGAATATCCTTAGCAGTGATGACATTTTCACTCTTTCAAAGACTTATATATAAACTGAATACTCATACAAGATAATTGAGTCTTGGGTCTAGCACATGGGGCTACTCCAAGATGACTCATATGACCAGAATTATGACCAAGGTAGTGGTAATTGGTTAGTGATAAATACGAACGACGTGTATCTTCTTTTTGTGGAAAATCTTTCTATCATTGGAGATAAGTTTACACTCTTTTTATATAGTAGAAGATTTAGTCGATGAAGAGAGTTCAATGGAAGCTAGAGCACTACTTTCACCTCTCTCATCGAAATCATCAATATTTATATAATTATTTAAATAGACAAAATTATCTACTATGCAATAATTTCTACATTAATTTTTGTTGTCTAACAATCCTTATATTAATATCTGTTGCATGACAATATTTTTATGATAATCTTTATATAACTTTCACATATTCAAGTTTTACAAAAAGTCGTCATTTCTTCCATCTTCTTACCTCTTATAATTTGTATAATTGATTTACAATAATTTTCCGAGATGAAAAATAAATTGCAATCACAAAATAAGAGAAAAATATTTTTACTAACCAATTACAATTTTATTTCTCCCTTGATTCTTTTCTCTTGATTATCTCCGTGAGTCCATGGTTGAAGCAACATATTTTTATGTAGGATGATGTAGATCTCCTTAGGATATATTTGATCTCTAGCTTCTTGAACTATTTAATTATCAAGAAGTATCCGGCCATATTTTGATCTCTTTTTGAATATTTCAAGAGTTTATGGGATTTTTGAGACGCCTCTTCAAGGAAATATGTATCTCTTTAAGTTTGGAGAAGACTAATTTCCAAGCAACCCTTATTATTTATAGCATTCAATTTTGAAAGATTGGGTGAAGGTTTTTCCTAAAGAAAATACAAAACAATGGCTACTGGACAAATATAGAAAAGTACAAAAGAAGCATTGAAAATAGTTGAGAATGACAACTAGCTAAAGTTTAAAGTTGAAAATGGTAGATAGATTGTCTTCCTTATCGACCATAGAAGCTTATATCATCCCATAGCTACCGGTTGAATCTAGAAATACTTCTTTGATTTGGTCAGGATGAAAGTCTTGACCTTCTTTGCATTGTTGAGATTACGTAAAACAAAAATGACCATCAGAAGAAGAATTCAGTCCTAGGATCTATTAAGGTTTTTATTTAAGTGCTCTTGAGCAATGGATCCCTTAAGGATGGCCATTGTTTTCCCCTCTAACAACATGTAGATAATGCTTTAAATTAACTTTAAGTATATGGTCAATGGTTCTGTAGTACATTTTGTCGTAGGACATAATCTATTGTAGTAAGTTTTTGTAATTATATTTTGTCTCTCGTGTAGGAAAGAATTGAAGAAATTCAAAGACAGAGACCAGAAACTCTGGCAGAAATTTCATCAAATGACGTGTAGTCTTCGGTTCTAAGCACCCTGGTCATGTTTGAGGCTTAGGCATGGTTGCAGTTCCAACAGTAGTATTCAAGCAAACATCAAGATGAGGTGGTTGTCCTTATATAGACGCAGCTAGCACTAGTGTTCCACCTCCACAATGGGTGCAAGAGATGGAAAATATGAGATCACAATTAAATGCGATAACAAGCTTATTTCAAATAAAAATAGAAAATATCCCTGAGGAGTTTGTGTAGAAATTTATAGACATACACAGAGCCTACACAACGTAATATTAACAGAAACGTATCTTCGGCCATTGTTGTTCAAGCATTATAGGGAATCACCTTTGAAACCTTTAGCAGAAACTTAGGGAGCCTTCTAGCGTGTTCTTATCATAGGATGCCAGACTGATGGAGTCACAAGCATATTAATAGATAGGTCAGGGACTTTTAGGAAAATACTTTAGTCCTAGGGACTTCTCCATAAATTATAATTACTCTAGGGACTCCTAATATATGATAATTTCTTTCTATCAAAGAAACTACTATATATGCATAACTACATAATATTATTTGATATAATATTTTTGTTGAAAGACAAGGTAAATAATTTATTACATTATATGTGGGCCACACTAGAAGTCTCTAGAAGAGACGATAATTTCTAACATTTTCCAATTTGGCTCACATATTAAAATTATATAATCCTTTATGAGAGATAAACCATATGGCCATAAACTTTATCACTCAGCTAAAAGTTATGCAACAATCACTTTAACTAGAATATATTATTACACGAATCATAGCAGTCATGCTTTTAAACAAACACTTCCTTTCATGTATTACTGTGCACAATATATTCTAACAAAATGTCTAACAACTTTATGATGAACTTAATATAAGACATTCAGAGTCCAACTTTATTGACCCAATTATCACAAATAACACACGAAAACCAAAAGTGTACATTGTCATGTATATCAAAATAAACATAATGTCTAGACATACTGTTAGAGAGTAAAGTAAGACTAAATTGAGCTACTAAGCCCCATATGGGTTACGTGATTCATTAAAATATTAGTCGGTGAACCTTTAGTCATAGGATCAATAATCATTAAAGTAGTACTTATATGAACAAAATTCATATCTTGCTTCTTCACATGATCTCTAACCATCAAGTAGTTTATGTCGATGTGCTTGCTTTGTCTTCCACTTTTATTATTCTTAGAGAAGAACACTGCAGCTGAATTGTCACATAATATTCTCAATGGCCTTGAAATGGAATCGACAATTCTAAGGCCGAAAATAAAGTTTTTCAACCATAACGCCTGTGATGTAACTTCATAGCATACTATAAATTCAGCTTTCATTGTGGATATTGCAACAATGGTTTGTTTGACACTTTTCCAAGGCACGGCACCTCCAGCAAGAAGGAAAATGTATCTTGAAGTAGATTTATCAATGTCTTTGCATCCACCTAAATCATAGTTTGAATATCCAATCACCTCCAATAAGTTAGAGTGTTTGTATGTGAGCTTAAAATCTTTGGTTCCTTGAAAATATCTCGAGATCCTTTTACCAGATTTTCAATGGTCAAGATCCGGGTTACTTTGATATCTGACAAGCATTCCTACCACAAAAGCAATATCAGGTCTAGTACAGACCTGTGCATACATAAGGCTCCCAATAAGCGAAGCATAGGGATATCTTTCATTGCTGCTTTTCCAATGCATATTGATTCAATGAGAATTTGTCATCTTTAATTATGGGTGCTGCTATAGGTGAACATTTCTTCATCTGGAATCTTTCCAGAAATTTTTTAATGTAGGCCTTTTGAGACAATCCAAGTAATCTTTGGGATCTGTCTTTGTAAATCTCTACGCCAATGACATAAGAGGCTTTACCCATATCATTCATCTCAAAATTTTGAATAAGGAACTGTTTAGTCTCTTGCATCAATCCCAAATCACTACTTGCAAGTAAAATATCATCTACATATAGGATTAGAAAAATATATTTGTTTCCACTTATCTTATGGTATATACACTGATTAATGATGTTCTTCGTAAATCCAAATGAAGAAACAACATTATGAAATTTAACATACCATTGGCGGGAAGTCTGCTTTAGCCCATAAATAGATTTATCCAACTTGCAAACAAGGTGACTTTTGCTCTTACCACAAAATCCTTTAGGCTGACGTATGTATCTCTCATGTTCAAGATCTTCATTCAGAAAAGTTATTTTCACATCCATTTGATGTAACTCTAAATCATAACGAGCTACTAATACCATGATTATTCTCAATCAATCCTTCTTTGATACTAGAGATAAGATTTCATGGTAATCAATGCCTTCCATTTGAGTAAAACTCTTGGCTACAAGCATGGCTTTATATTGTTTGATATTACCAGATGAGTCTCTTTTCGTTTTAAAGACCCACTTGGAACCTATTATAGAGGATCCCTTAAAAGTACAAGATGGGGGTGGATTGTTTATTTTTATATTTTAATCGCTACAAGTTAACTAGTTTTCTAATTAGTCGATTAAATATAATAACGGGATAACAGAAAGAGCAAAATTTAAGATGCAGAAATAGAGTGCGGGTAAAGACATCAAAATTTTTATTCTGGTTTGGATTCAATGTGAATCCTAGTCCAATCCCCTTGGGTTGCAATTAAGTTCTCTTTCAATGTGAGTTTCTCAAGTACAAAGTGAATGGTGTTGTTTGCACAAGTGGCTCGGTTCCTATATCACTTATTTCTTTTTTATACAATGTCTCATCAGTATTTTTCTCTCTTTCTTCACTAACTTGTTACACAACAGATATAGTAAAACTACAATATTGTTTACAAAGAGAAGGTATTTGGCTCGATCAAATTATATTTATCTGAGTCTTAAGGATGTGTATAAATACTTTGTAGGAGGCCGTTTGCCAAAGAGATTTGATGACCCAAGAGATTTGATACTTGGAAAGAGATTTATTCTTTCCAAGAATAAGATTATTTGTCGTTGTTCTTCCTTGATGAGAGGGCATTTATAGCTTTCCTTCTATATATCTTGATGATGCGAGTTTACTCCTTGATTGTTGGTCCTTCCGAAAATAGCAACTTGTTGTTTCTTTTCCTTGATGAGAAGGCATTGATAGCTTTCCTTCTACATGCCTTGATAACGCGAGTTTGCTCCTTGATTATTGGTCCTTCGAAAATAGCAGCTTGATTGATCATCTTGCAAGCTCTTCGATGCTTCTTTTTCGTTTCAATCGATCTCTGATTGATTCCCTTTTCGAATCTCTAGTTGGTTGATTGATTCCTTCCTTTTGATTTCTTCAATCTTGGATGATTTCTTTAAGTTCCTATACCAAAAGGATCAATAAAACTAAAACCTAACAATATCCCCATTTTTGGTGATGACAAAATAATATATGTAAATATGTAAACATCAGTTGACTTCCATGTATTTTACTCCCCCTAAATGAGTGCAATTGGCTCCCCCTCAGTAGGTGCTTCCTTTAGTCGACTACTTCTGCAAGACCTCTGACTCCCCCTCAAGAGGTGCCGTTGGGACTTTGTTTAGTTACTCCCCCTCAATGAGTGCGATTGGCTCCCCCTCATTTGGTGCTTCCTTTAGTTGACTGCTTCTGCAAGATCTCTGACTCCCCCTCAAGTGATGTCGTTAGGACTTCTTTTAGTTAGTTTCTCTTGTAGTATCTATAGTCGACTTCCCCTACAATAGATGTATCTATAGATACCTGCATTATCTGCACGAATATAGATATCCTTTCTCCCCCTTTTTGGCATCAAAAAAGAGGGGATAACATATCAACACATGATATACTAAAACACGATACTCTATAAACGTGATAGGCTAGAAGAGTTATGGCAAAACAAAACATATTGTCTAAACAATATAAAGAAAAGCAAAAATCATCCAAATAACTGGTTATTCACTACCTTAAGAGGAGCTAACTACATGCCAAAATATACTGCAACCTTAGTCCAAATAAGCACAATAGAAATATTGTCTTAAACTTCCACATTAATGACCCAAAAAATAAGAAAGAGTGTTGCATAACGCCTCATTTAGTTGATCAATACTGGCATTGGCTGGGATAGTTACTCCATCAAGCCTGTCGTGTACCTCCTTGAATGCCTTGACTGCATTTTCCCTAACTCTGAGAATTGCAACTCTTATCTTTGAAACATCAGACCCTATCTCTTTTGAGATAGCATGAATATCTCCAATTGTGGAATGGGTAGCAGTAAGAAGATATTTGATGGTGGCAGCTGATTATCAATGGCAACTAGTTTCTCAGTATGGTCAGGGACACTCGACTATGATGGAAAATAGAGGGTTTGGATTTTGGATCAAGTTGAGCACATTTGACTTCGCCTTCTTGTTTATTTACCCATGAGCCATTCACACACACACATACCCCATGCAAATGCTCTGGAATTGTAAGATTTTATAATAGATATGAAGGGATATTCAGAGATGGAGATATTATGTGCTTTAGAAAGTGAGTGATGGCCATGCCATAGGGCAGACTGGTGGGATCATCAACACTCTTAATCATAACATTAATGACCCGGGAGGATAGTTTGATCTTGAGTTTTGTTACAAGGCAATAGAGAAAAAGGTATCTCTTTGAGAGAAGGTCGAGAAATAGCCAGTACGAGGAAGCTGAGTAGTTGCAACAATATGGGCTAGAATGCGAGTTTCACAACTAACATCACTAGTACCTAAATATTTTGGGAGAGAGAATCAAATGGACACTCAGCAATACACCATTTTTCTTGATCAAAAGTGATTTCAAAGTCATTAGGCCAGGAATATATGAAAAGCAATGGAAAACCATAATACTTATACTGGAAAATAGAATCAAAATGGCATAATCAAGAACAATGTGCTTCCCTAACACTAAGGATTCCAACTTATCAGACTTACTGGAATGAATATTTGCATAAAATATTTTCATTAGGGGTTCATAGACTTTAGGAGGGAGAACAAAAAAGAATTTAAACCAGCCCTGATAAACAAACAGATATTTAATCTTACAATTTAGGCTTCCATGTTATCAAGTCTACTACCCTCCCATGAGCAATTGGCTTGTCTTTCAAAGTGATGAAAAAATTCCTAGTTGGAAAGTCCCAGAAATTTAGGTTAGACTCTAAATAACTAGAGAGATATATTTGCGGCTTCTTTGGAGTAAAAGATTCAGAGGTTCTTCCATAGGCCTTTTTCCCAGGACTTTTTCTCCTAAAGTGTGAGAATGGTCTAAAAGGTCTGGCTGAGAGGAGGCAAAACCTTTAGAATGGTTAGACCCTAGGTCTACTTGTTTTGGAGGTTGAGATGGGGATTAGTTCCGGAGTGAGTACTCTTCCTGGTAGAAGCAGAAACAGTTTTTGAGTGTTTGGCCATGGAAGAGCTTTGGTGAGAGAAAGTTTTGGAGAGGGTTTCTAGGCGATGGAGACTGAAAAGGGTTTTCAGGTATTAAAAGAGAGTTTACGACGGTTGAGTACAGAAAAGGAAAGGGAGTTAGTTGAACATATGTAATGATTGGGTTTCCTTTTTTAAACTATGTAACTAATGTGAAAAGAGAGGAAAAGAGAGGAAACTCGGAGGCACAACTAATGATCATAAAATAACAAAGTTTGAACATTAGGCATAAAAAATAATAGTAATACACATGTCCTAACATTAATGATTAATGCAAACAATACCAAGTAATTCTCTTAAAAAGTAAAATTTGTCTTCTGGTAGTGGCTTAATAAAGATATCCGCTAATTGATCAATAGTTCCAACAAAAGATAGTTCTATATTTTCCTTAAGAACATGGTCTCTAATAAAATGATGCTTGATATCTATATGCTTAGTCCTAGATTGATACACATGATTCTTAGATAGAAATATAGCACTAGAGTTATTACATAAAATTGGAATAGGTTTAAAGAATAATTCATAGTCACCCAATTGATGAGACATCCAAAGTAATTGTGCACAACATTATCCAATAGCGATATACTCAGCCTCAATCATGGATAATGTGACTAATCCTTGCTTTTTAATGTTTCAAGATATTGGTGCCTTTCAGTAATTGGCACATTCCATTAGTGCTTTTTCTGTCTTCTTTATCACTATACATGTGGAGCTTGTTTCAGTCTGTAATTCTGTATAGAGCTTTGGCCAGTTTATACACATGGTAAGAGAACTTTGAATCTACAAACCCAGAAGGTTGTTTCACGTGTACTACCTCTTTTAATGAAACTAAAGGCACTTTTAACATCCATCTGGAATAGCCTGAATCGCTTAAATGATGCATATGCAAGAAGAACTCGTATAGATTCCAGTCGAGCTATTGGGGTAAAGATTTCGTCATAGTGTACTCCTTCGTGTTGTTAATATCCTTGAGCTACTAATCTGACTTTGTTTCTCACAACTTTTTCATCCTCATTCAGCTTATTTTTGAAGACCCACTTTGTTCCAATTACATGAGAATTTTCGGGTTTGGGCATCAGTTTCCATTCTTGATTTTTGTTGAATTGGTCTAGCTCTTCCTTCATTGCTTGCAACCAGCTTGACTCTTTTAGAGTTTCCTCTATTTTCTTTGGCTTAATATGAGAAATCAGTGCTATATTTGTTTTCTTCCTGAGAACTCCCCTAGTTTTCATTCCTTCGCTTGGATCTCCTATGATGAATTTTTTAGGATATTCATGTTCACTTCTCCATTCATTTGGACGAACTATATGAATAGTTGACTCGTTCAGAGATTCTGGTTGACTGTTGTTGATTTCATTAGTTGACTCTATCACACCATCAGATTTTTAGTAGACTTTTGATATTTGTGTGTCTCCTAAATTCTTGAGTTTGATCTTCAACATCTGCAATAATTCATTTCTTGGCCAAAGGGTTATTCTCATCAAATAAAGCATGTACTGATTCTTACACACATATTATGCATTTATTATAGACTCTAAAAAATCTACAATTTAATGAATAATCCAGAAAAATACCTTCATAAATTCTTGGATCGAATTTTTCAAGATTGTATTTACCATTATTATGAATGAAACACTTGCTTTCAAATGGATGAAAGTAACTAATATTGGGTCATTTACCTTCCCACAATTCGTAAGGTATTTTCTTCAAAATAGGACTTATGAGATATCGGTTGAGAATATGACATGCAGTACTTACTCCTTCTGTCCAGAAGTGATTTGGCAGTGAATATTCTAGTATCATAGTTCTTGTCATATCTTGCAGGGCCCTAGTTTTCTACTCAACGACTCTATTATGTTGGGGTGATCTCGGCGAAGAGAAGTTGTGAGTATATTCTTGATCATTACATAAATCTTCAAATGCTCTGCTTTCAAATTCTCCTCCATGATCACTTTGGATTATTGTAATCAGATACCCCTTTTCTCTTTCAACCTTCTTACAGAAAATCTCAAAAAATTTCAATGCTTCATCTTTATGAGTGTGAGCACGTGATTTTTGCCCTATATATAAATTATTCCCATAAAATTCAAACAAAACTTTTTTCCTTATTTTTATAATTTTTGTGTTAATTCTTTGCATTTTATTTGTGCATGATAATTCATATGAAAATAAAAAAATATACATTTGCACTTAGAATTTGATTTCATATTTTAGTATTAATTAGGGGGTTAATTTGTTTTAGAACAAAACATGAAAACCCACAAAAATTAGTTCACTTTAGCATTTAATTATTTTTACTGTGAATTTGTCATGATATAATTTTTAAACAATTTTGAGAATTAATTAATATTTGCTTTGAAATGTATTAGGATTTATGTTAATTTTGCGTCTTTATAAAAAATTTAAAAAGGAAATAAAAGAGAAGAGCCAACAAAAAAAAATAAATTAAAATGGTTAGTCTTAAGACCCAAATTTGGGCCAAACAGCTCAGCGCAATTGAACCCAACACTAATAACCCCTTCCCAGCCAATCTCGCCCAAAATAGCTCAAATGCCCGGTCCAAACCCCAATCCTCTGAGGTTATTGAAACGACGTAGTATGGGGAGGAGACTACGTCGTTTTGGGTTATTTTGTGACCAGCTAATCCTGACCGTCCAATTTATTTGATCAAACGACCCTTGATGATTCTCAGGTATTAGATAAAAGTGTCCGATAATATGCCTAACCCTACACGACTAAAATCCCGTCTTCCTCGTACAACCCCACCCCTTGTACCCCAATCATCTCCGCCACCAGTTCCGCTGCCGGCGAAAACACCACCGTCGTCGTTGACCCCCAAAATCACAGCCCTATATCGCCTTGACACCCTCATCACGAATCCCTTATCAGTTTCCTTCGAATCATGCCCCTTTTGCTCAAATATTTGGTTTTATCACTGCCATCTCCGCCGTCTACGTCGGCGTCGTATCCAATCACCACCAAAATAACACACCTGAACCAGCAGACCCCTAAACCCAAATCCCTTCCCCGTCTGGCTCGAATCATCATGTAGCTTCTCGAATCTTCATTTGAAGGTTTGAGCCAAATTTGGAACCGAACCAATCGAGCCTAAATCAATACCATATGTCTCACCGACCTTCCTCACGATGAATCCACAGTCAGAACCCATCGAATAGTGCAGAGTCTCAACAAAGTTGGAATCTAAGGTCTATACAGTCCGGGCTAGGGATTGGGGATTTTTTTCGAATCAATCAATCTTTGGTTAATATTGTGGGTTTATTTCCATTGAAATAGACGTATAATATTAATCAAAAGTCGATTTCGGGCGTTTTCTCATAAAAGCTTGAATGCTAGTAAGTTTTTGATTCCTTCTTTCTTCAGATTAATTTGTTGTTTTGTTTAAATTGTGATTTCCAGTTTAGTCTAATTCTTCGTTTAATGCTCTAGTTCGATTCCTTGTTTGCTTAAGTCCCGATTTCTTTTTTCTACTTTTTTGTTCAAACGATTTTGTAGTCAATTGCTTAATTGGTCATTGGTATAATTAGCCTCTCTTTTCGATTTTGTTCATGAGGAATTTGACATGGAATCTGGATTAAAATTGTTTTCAGTTTTTAGTCTGATATTAGTGTTGATTGGAGTAGTGTTAATTGGTTGTTTGGATATAGCTGAAGAACTCACTTGTTAGCTAACTGTAGGTAAATGGTAACCAAGGCGAAAGAGGTCTGGTTAGGATAGTAATTCTAGGGTAAAAACAAGGGTAGTTGGGGATAGAAAAGTGTAGTTTTTTCAACAATAGTAATTCTAAAACAAGGGAAGGGTAACTTGGGTAGCAAGTTAGGAAATAAGGGATTAAGGGTGAAAATGAAGAGGGGCTAAAAGTGCAAATTGAAAATCTGAGGGTTGCCCTCATTTTTACCTATAAAAGCATTGAATAGCGCTTTAACAAGGGTTTCAACTTTTCAGCTCAAAAATTCCACAAGAAATCTAGTTTTCCTTTTCATTTAGTCTCAGATTAGTTTCTACATTCAAATACAAAAAAATATATATACAAAAATAGAAAAAAACCATAAAAATTTCACTATTTCATTGACTGTGGGTGAATTCTGGAATTTCCTTTCGGTGTTCTGTGTATTAACTTGGTTTTGGGTCTGTTTTGGATTGATTTGGTGTCCTCCCTGCTGAATCTGATAGCTGTCGAGTGGGTTTCAGAATTTTCTGGGTTGCAATTTTTGATTTCCTGGGGTTGTTTGCTTTGCTGTTGATTATTTCAAGTGTGGCTGTTTGAAACTTCCATCTTACTGCACTATAGTTGCTGCTGACTACCTTCTTCTATTTTTGAATTCCAGTTTCCAGGTATTTACCTCTCCCCTAATGTATTGGTGCTGATTTGAAGTGGAAATACAATAAAAATGCTTACTCCTTTGCCTTTTGAACTCTATCTGTTTGGATTACTGTGTATTGATGCCTAAATAGTTTAGACACAATAGCTTAGTATAGTTTAGTCCTGATTTGCATATGATTGTATCACTGGGTTGTAACAGGACTCCTTCAAGACTGTTGAAATCTGGGATTATGAGTTGAATGTGTGATTACTTGTGAGTGGGTGAGTTAGTAGTTAGTAGTTAGGCAGCCTCTACCTGAGGTTCAGCCACACTAAAACAAAAATCCCAATTTCCCCAGAAAGTGAAACTGGGGCAAATGTAATTAATGGTTCGGCCAAGAGACCGCCAAAACTGTTCCAAAGTTATAGTTCTGCCCAAAATCCTTTTACCCTAAAGACCTTGTCCAAGTCCTTCTGGTCAATTGGCAAAGACAGGAAAGTGGAAAACGTCATTGTTGGAATTTGATACAATTTAAATTGAGAGAAATAAAATGAGAGAGTCTTATCGGTGAAAACCTTCGGGCACCATAAGGCGACGGGAGTAAGAAAGAGAGGAAAAGAAAAGAGAAGCAAAGAAAAACAAAACGGAAACAAAAAACAAAAACAAAACTATTTGCCTGAACTATGTTTGACTTGATTCCGAAAGGATACGCAGGCAGCCTCTCCCTGAGGTTCAGTCACACTAAAATAAAAATCCCAATTCCTCCAAAAAGCGAAACTGGGGCAGATGATATAATGGTTCGGCCAAGAGACAGCCGAAACGGTTCCAAAGTTGTAATTCCGCCCAAAATCCTTAGACCTTGTCCAAGTCTTTCTGATCAATTGGCAAAGAAAGGAAAGTGAAAAACGTCGTTGTTGGAATTTGATACAATTTAAATTGAGAGAAATAAAATGAGAGAGTCTTATCGTCGAAAACCTTTGGGTAAGGCGACGGGAGTAGAGAAATAAAAAATGAGACAGTCCGCTTAGCGAAAACTCGCAAAGAGCGCTATCGGGTGAAAGTGAGAAGAGAAATGAGAGAGGTCGAATGGGCGAAAACCCGCAAAGGGCGTTGTCGGCCGGAAAAAGGTCATCGCACCAGGAAAAGAGTCCTTGCAAGGTTCCCTGGTTTTGAAATGTAGAAATGCGGTTTACGAGAAGCTAGAAAGTTTGTGTGGGTCGGGCGTCCAGTCCAAGAAGCATGTCATATTCATTTGGAGCCAGCATGCACCCCAGATAAGTTCTTTTTTTCCCCCGAAAGGGACGGTTCTCTTTAAACTTGTATGCTTGCCTTTTTCATACTTTTCTTTGAATCCCTTTCGGTTTAACTCCGATTCCGTAATAATTACGAACAAAAGATGGCAAGACCGGTTTCACAGGGCTCTGCCTGGCAAGAGTCAAAGAAAGTACCCAGCCTCAGTGGTGCATCAGTCCAATCCCGGCTGATCATGATGGTCGATTGCTTCCAAAGTAAAAGACATTAGAAAGGAAAAGAAAATTAAAGGCAAAGGTCTTGAAAGTAATAAAGTAAAAGGACAGAGCCCACATGGGCGAGTCATCATGAAATCCTAAGGTTGAACTCGGTCAGTGTGAAAGAAAGTCACTCTCAAAGCCAACAAGCAACAAAGTTCTCAATGGAAATGGGCCGGGATCAAGCGATGGAGATGATCAATGCCACAAAACCAACCCCCATTTCAACTAGAAAATTATTCTTTGTTGAAAATAGGTCTTATTCAGAACAGCTGTGCAAGAAGCAGGTGCATCCCAAAAATGAAATGCGCAAGTGTTGAAATAGCTCTGCAGAAGGAAAAACGACCAAAAAGAAAGTTTTCTCAAACATTCTTTCATGCATCCTGATAAATAAAAAGGAATAATATCTAAAAAGAAAACCCAAAAAAGGAAGAAGGAAAGAAATGGAAAATGATAATCCAAAAAGAGAATCAAATCATGGTAGTTATAGCTTTTTCTATCCAAATCGCGGTAAAAAAATCGAGGATATCCCGGCCAAAAAATCGTGGAGCTTTTTCTATCTAAATCCCAGCCAAAAAATCGAGGATCTCCTGGACAAAAAATCGTGAGCTTTTTTTATCCAAATCCCGGCCAAAAAACCAAGGATCTCCCAGCCAAAAAATTGTGGAGCTTTTCCTATCCAAATCCCGGCAAAAAAATCGAGGGTCTCCCGTCCAAAAAATTATGGAGCTTTTTCTATCCAAATCTCGGCCAAAAAATCGAGGATCTCCCGGCCAAAAAATCGTGGAGCTTTTTCTATCCAAATCCCGGCCAAAAAATTGAGGATCTCCTGGCCAAAAAAAACTGTGGAGCTTTTTCGATCCAAATCCTGGCCAAAATAATGAGGATCTCCCGGCCAAAATACCGTGGAGTTTTTCTATCCAAACCCCGGCCAAAAAATCAAGGATCTCCCGGCCAAAAAACCGTGGAGCTTTTCTATCCAAATCCCGGCCAAAAAATCCGAGGATCTCCCGATCAAAAAACCATGGAGTTTTTTCTTTTCCAAATCCCGGCCTAAAAAATGAGGATCTCCTGGCCAAAAACCGTGGAGCCTTTTCTATCCAAATCCTGGTAAAAAAAACTGAGGATCTCCCTGGCATAACCTATGGAGCTTTTTCTTTCCGTCCCGGCATAACCCGGTGACCATGTTTATTTTCCGGCATAACCTAGTCGTTTCTTAAGCATAACCTGGATTTATTCACAAGGATACACAATCCTAATCTGATCGCTTAGATATATGTCACAACTGACTCAAGAAATTTTCCTAGCAAAAACTGGGGCAGAAAATTTCATTCATTTGTTTGTTTTGGTATTTTAAGCAGGTTGACCTCAAAATATAGGATTCGAGATGACCAAAAGAATGAGTCTCAATCTAGAATAAAGAAAATAAAAAAAGAACAAAAGAAGTGAACTTAAAGTGCTAAAGTGGAGAAGTACGCGGACTGCTCAAGATATGATTAAAGTCACGAGCTTCGCATGTCCCGCCTTGATCCAAAGCTGAAGAATGCACCAGCGGTAATAGCTGATGAACATCAAGATTCAGATCAGAATCTACCTCAAGAACCAGCCAAGACTCAAGATCAAGCTTCAAGAGATTTATAGATAGGAATCTTGTAACTCGTAGTTGATAGGATTAGCTAGCCTAGCTTTTGATTTTCCTTTTTTGGTGTAATAAGGAGGTCAGCAAGTAGTAGCATCGGCAACAACAGTGAAATCAAAAATCCTGGTAGTCACAGCTACCAGACACTCCCGAACTACATTTACCTGATTCCTATTTAGCCCAGGATATGTAGGCAACTTCTGAAGCAGGGTGCAGTCAAACTTTTCAAAAATGCTTCACACGGGATTTTCAAACGGGCAAAAATTGCTCATATTTGCTCACTTGCTTTTGCACGAAAACTCTTTGTGTTCCCGAGCAAAGAGGGGCAGCTGTGAGAACGTGATTTTTGCCCTATATAAGAATTATTCCCATAAAATTCAAACAAAAATTTTTCCCCTTAATTTTATAATTTTTGTGAATTTTGTGTTAATTGTTCGCATTTTATTTATGCATGATAATTCATATAAAAATATAAAAATATACATTTTCACTTAGAATTTTATTTTATATTTTAGTATTAATTAGGGGTTAATTTGTTTTAGAACAAAACATGAAAACCCACAAAAATTAGTTCACTTTAGCATTTTAATTATTTTTATTGTGAATTTGTCATGAAATAGTTTTTAAATAATTTTAGGAATTAATTAGTCTTTGCTTTGAAATGTATTAGGATTTTATGTTAATTTTGCATCTTTATAAAAATTAAAAAAAGGAAATAAAACAGAAGAGCCAAGAAAAAAAAACAAATTAAAAGGGTTAGTCTTAAGACCCAAATTAGGGCCAAACAGCTCAGCCCAATTGAACCCAACACCAATAACCCCTTCTCAGCCCAATCTCAACCAAAATAACCCAATTTCTCGGTCCAAGCCCCAATCCTCTGAAGTTCTTGAAACGACGTAGTCTGGGGAGGAGACTACGTTATTTTGGGTTATTTTGTGACCAGATAATCCTGACCGTCCAATTTCTTTGATCAAACAGCCCTTGATGATTCTCAGGTATTAGATAAAAGTGTCCGATAATATGCCTAACCCTACATGACAAAAATCTCGTCTTCTTCGTACAACCCCACCCCCTGTACCCCCATCGTCTCTGCCGCCAGTTCCGCCGTCGACGAAGAGACTATCGTCGTTGTTGACCCCCACAATCACAGCCCTATACCGCCTTGACATTCTCATCACGAATCCCTTATAAGTTTCCTTCGAATCATGACCGTTTTGCTCGAATCTTTTGTTTTATCATTGCCATCTCCACCGCCCACGGTGGTGCCGTATCCAATCACCACCAAAATAACATCTGAACCAGCAGACCACCCTCAACCCAAATCCCTTACCCATTTGGCTCGAATCAGCTTGTAACTTCTCGAATCTTCATTTGAAGGTTTGAGCCAAACTTGGAACCTACCCAATCGAGCCCAAATCAATACCAGATGGCTCACCGGCCTTCCTCACCATGAATCCACAGTCAGAACCCATCGAATAGTGTTGAGTCTCAACAAAGTTGTAATCTAAGGTCTATACAGTCCGGGATAGGGATTGGGGATTTTTTCGAATTAATCGATCTTTGGTTAATATTGTGGGTTTACTTCCGTTGGAATAAACGTATAATATTAATCAGAAGTCAATTTCGGGAGTTTTCTCGTAAAAGCTTGAATGCACTATGTTTCGATTCCTTCTTTCTTCAGATTAATTTGTTGTTTTGTTTAAACTGTGATTTCCAGTTTAGTCTAATTATTCGTTTAATTCTCTAGTTCGATTACTTGTTTGCTTAAGTCCTTATTTCTTTTTTCTGTTCTTTTGTTCAAACGATTTTGTAGTCAATTGCTTAATTGGTCATTGGTATAATTAGTCTCTCTTTTCGATTCTGTTCATGAGGAATTTGACATGGAATCTGTATTAAAATTGTTTTCAGTTTTTAGTCTGATATTAGTGTTGATTGGAGTAGTGTTAATTGGTTGTTTGGATATAGCTGAAGAACTCACTTGTTTGCTAACTGTAGGTAAATGGTAACCAAGGCGAAAAAGGTCTGGTTAGGATAGTAATCCTAGGGTAAAAACAATGGTAGTTTGGGGATAGAAAAGTGTAGTTTTTTGAATAGTAGTAATTCTAAAAGAAGGGAAGGGTAGTCTAGGAATTGTCTTGCCAAAAAAATATCCTAGAGGCTTCTAGAATAGGACTCTAGTGTAGATTTTTATATACTTAGGGCAGTAACTTGGGTAGCAAGTTAGGAAATAAGGGATTAAGGGTGAAAATGAAGAGGGGCTGAAAGTGCAAATTAAAAATCTGAGGGTTGCCCTCATTTTTACCTATAAAAGCATTGAATAGTTCTTTAACAAGGGTTTCAACTTTTTAGCTCAAAAATTCCACAAGAAATCTAGTGTTCCTTTTCATTTAGTCTCAGATTAGTTTCTGCATTCAAATATACACACAAAAAATATATACTACAAAAATTTCACTGTTTCATTGACTGTGGGTGAATTCTTGAATTTCCTTTTGGTGTTCTCTCTCTTGGCTTGGTTTTGGGTCTATTTTGAATTGATATGGTGTCCTCCCTGCTGGATCTGATAGTTGTCGAGTGGGTTTCAAAATTTTCTGGGTTACAGTTTTGATTTCCTAGGGTTGTTTGCTTTGTTGTTGATTATTTCAAGTGTGGCTGTTTGAAACTTCCACCCTAATGCACTATAATTGCTGCTAACTAGCTTCTTCTATTTTTGAATTCCAATTTCCAGGTATTTGCCTCTCCCCTGATGTATTGGTGCTGATTTGAAGTGGAAACGCAGTAAAAATGCTTACTCCTTTGCCTCTCGAATTCTGTCTGTTTGGATTACTGTGTATTGATGCCTAAATAGTTTAGACACGATAACTTAGTATAGTTTACTCCTGATTTGCATATGATTGTATCATTGGGTTGTAATTGGACTGCTTTAAGACTGTTGAAATATGAGATTATGAGTTGAATGTGTGATTACTTGTGAGTGGGTGAGTTAGTAGTTAGTTTATCGTAGCTTTTACATACTATAATGGCTAATGGTAGTGAGCAATGTCAAGTCCCAAATACTAATGGAGATATCAAACTCATGCATTAATCACTAATTTAAAACTGTGCGACATTGTTTAAAAGATTAATTAAAGTGTAAATGAGAGCATGAAATGGTGAGAATGAGTAATTTTAAAATGTGGGCATGAAACGTTGAATCTGAACCCATTTTAGGTCCAGTATTTATTTGTGTTGGTTGCTTTTGGGTTTGGCATGTCCGTTGCTAATTGTATTAGCATCCCCATAAATTGCTCAGAAGTATTTGAAATATGTCAAATGGCTTAAGCTTGGAATGATTTTTGTCAGTGCTTTAGAGTGCATCAGTATGGTGTTTCTCCCATTCAAACTCGAGTGATGGGCCTTATACACAAGCAGACGGCTTCGAGTCCTCTTTATGGTTGTATACGCTTGGGCCTGGGCCGACATTTATCGTGGGCCCAGTTCAAATATTCCTCCAATTGACTTAATTGGTATTTGGAATTCGGGTTTTGATTTAGGTAGCGGGTTTTAAATTAAAAGGCTCGTCCTTTTGTTTGGACCCGGACTTGAACTTAATTCCCGGATTTTGAATATTATTAATTAGGATCTTTCTTTCATTATTAGAGACAAAAACAAAATATAGAAAATATAGTCGCCCTTAGGTTTATCCTTTAAAATAAAATAAGACGAGTCTCGCCAATAAAAATGTAAAATTGTGGGGCCCTCAATAAAGGTTTAAAAAATATTTAGAAAATCGGGAAGGGCCGTTTAGTGAATTTCACGGCCCTCCCAAAAGATTACAACGTGTTAGACTCTATTATTCATGACTTTAATAAAATTACATTCCTAAATATGGGTGGGCATTTTATGCTGCCCAAATCAAAATTTTAAAACGTTGAATAGAGTGTGTCTAGGATTACGGGTTCATTTCATGCGGCGCAATCCTAAAACACATTTTAAACAACGTTCACTTTCTCAAATAAATATATATTTAATAAAAGCGCTTAAAGATAAAATTGGCACATAGGCATTTCATGTATTAAAATTAGATTTTAGCCATTCATAATAATTTAAGCGACCGTGCTAGAACCATGGGATCCGAGGGTTCCTAACACCTTTCCTCGGGTCAACAAAATTCCTTATTCAGAATTTCTGGTTCGTAGACTCCAATTGGGAAGTCGAACATTTTCCTCGGATTGGGATTCAAGCTAAACCGGTGACTTGGGACACCAAAAGCCAAACCTTTCCCAAGTGGCGATCCGAATAATGTCACTTTAAATGGAAAAACTCCCTTATACATTAACCATCGGGATAGGTGTAAAAAGGAGGTGTGACAATAAGGTAAGAAAATCACCCAAGTAAAACGTGAGTAATCGTCAATAATAACAAAAGTATATCGCTTCCATCCTATGTTAGCAGTTCTAGTAGGTCCAAGTAAATCCATATGAAGCAGTTGTAAAGGCTTAGAAGTAGATACAATATCCTTGTTTTTGAAAGAGTTTCTAGTTTGTTTTCCAATTTGACAAGCATCACATATATGATTTCTAAAGAAATTTAGTTTAGGCAAGTCAATAACTAAATCATGCTTGGAAAGTTTTTCTATCAAGTGCATGCTTGCACGATCAAGTTTCTGATACCATAAATATGGATCATCAGATATGGATGTTAAACATATATGATCATATATTTTCAAATCCATCAAGAATATAAATATTTCTATACCTTTTACCTAAGAGGATTATTTTACCTGTCTCATCTTCAATATCACATGTTTTCTTGAACTTTACTTCATACCCTAAGTCACATAGCTGACTTATACTCAGAAGACTGTAGTTAAGCCCATCAACAAGATAGACCATAGAGATAACACAATTATTATTGAAACGGACTGTTCCGGTACCGACTATTTTTCCTTTTGAATCACCACCGAACATAGCACTTCCTCTGTCTATTTTAACTTCTTTAAACATGTTTTTGTCACCTGTCAAGTGATTGGAACATGACCATTTTCCTTTGTGACTCCTCTTGTGGTGTTCCTGTAAAACATAGTGATTAATTTCTTTAAGGTACCCAAGCTTGCTTGGATTCTGGTTGGTTAGTATTACTCAACTTAGGATATTTTGGGTTTCAAAATCTATCCTAAAAAATTTGATTTACGAAATTGACGCAAGGAATATTTATGTCCACTTTTGTTACCGTAGTGACACGTAACTCCTGATCCATTTTTGGATCTTTCATTAGTGTTAGTACTAGTGGACTATGTTCTAACTTGTCCTCCTCCATTTGACTTGTAAGTCACCTGGTTTCACCTGACAGAACTATGGCTGGGGATTTGATCGCAGCCCACTCCGCACTACTAAAAAGTAGGAAGAGAGGGTCGCAATTGCTTTTACCCAATTTGTGGGTCGGGATCGATTTTCACAAAGAGCTAGGAGTGGAGTCTAGTATTATTTAGGTTGGAATTGCGTATTTGTTCCAAATATCACTTCTATTCACTTTTGAATTTTCTTTATATTCTACTACTATCAAGCTACAAATTATAATTGCAACTAGATTAGACTAAGAGTAAATTGCTACAACTTGTATCTAATGGTTTAAAATGCACTAGGGTAATGACTTTCACATAGGTGCCTAATTGACGGGTAATTGCATCTAAGGCACGATTGACATGATTGGGGAATATGTTTTAATCATTGCTCGGTACTACCCACTCTATACCTCTCGGTAGAAAGAGTAATTTTGTCCAATTGACTTTCTCAAGACCAACTGGGTATTGATATTTTCCCAAACAACTAGGGTTCAAGTGGGATATTACTCTCTCGAGTTTAACTCTTTAATTGGGACTATCAAATCTCTTGAGTCCATCCCAATACCTTGTTGAGTCAATTTTGGAGACTTAGGCTCTCTTTCTCAAGAAGAGCCTAAGTCAACTTAGCACAAACTAGTATTTGCAACCACTAATTCATAAATTAAACCATGAAATTGACCCAAATACCAAACACCCATATTAATTAATTACTAAAGTAAATACAAAGTATTATTGACTAAAACTAAGTAAAAGTACCCTAAATGGCTAAGAAAAGTCTTCTCACGAGCGCAACAACTATAATACGATGTCTGATACCCTATAAATGAAAAAGGTTCTATTATACTAAGCTGGAAAAACGAGACAAAAATCCCCCCGGGGGTCAGTACGGACAGCACACAATGGTACGCGACCACACTAAGCTCTTAAACTTGAAAACTTGACTCTCTGAACCCAGGATCAATGGACCACACAGAATGTACTGTGGCCATGGAGGCTTCTAATGCGGTCCACATACGCTCAATCGCGGACCGCAAAGGCTTGAACCTCTGAACTTGGCATCTCTCTGAACCTTGCCTCTGCAGACCGCACGGAATGGAAGTTAAGCCGTAGAGGTCCACCACGGACCGTATAAAGTGTAGTGCGGCCTTATTGCTTTGAAGCTTGAAATGCTAAGTCTCAGAACCTCTCTAGTGCGGACCGCACAAAGTGTAGTGCGGCCGCACTAGGCCTGTTTTCTCTGAGTTTGTATTGTCTTTGGTACTTGTGCAAGTTTCACTCCTTTTGAGCTGATCTTTGATATTTTGTTACTTTGTTGATCAAACATGTAATCAAGCACAACTTATTATCCTTTTGGGATTATTTTGTATGAATTTATAATCCAAGCGTAAGCAAGAAGGAGCATAAAATACGTCAAAATCCCTAGCTATCAACTCCCCCAAACTTAAGCTTTTGCTTGTCCTCAAGCAAACAAAATAAGACCCACCCTTTAAGGGAAAATCCAAGAAATTTTCAGCTGTCCTAAAGTAACTTCAACTAGCATCAATTGGTGCTAACAATTGCCCTAAATACAAACGAGTCATTAACAACATTTACTCTTTGAAAAACCATGGATCAAGTACGACACAAGAGCGTAAGTGGTCTCAACACATCAAAGAACTCTTTCAATTACTTTGGTCATTGTGGAACCCACACTCACACATCATCAACTCTCTCCAAGCAAACCTCACCTTTAGAATAGTGACACACAAAACGAGGTTAATGAGAGTTCGCGCATCTCTCTCAAGAAAAAGTCGCAAATCCGACCCTAGGTACCATATGCTTGCCCCTTATGTAAGTATATACTAATGTATGCTTCATTCAAGTAAAGATCATATAGGTCTTTTGTGGAGTCATTAAGAAGGCTTTTGGTTCAAGGTAGGGTATGTTTTGGTCTAAGTAGGTTCCATCTATCCTTAAGCACTATTTTTGATTCATTTGGCACAATTCACTTGACTCTTTGAGTCATTTCACTTTCTTCTAAGGGGTTAGAGAGACACACTGTCACTCTTTCTTATGCATTTCAAACCGTTTCTCCTTTTTCAACATTCCACACCTTTCATTCCTTGCTTTTCTTGAATCTTTTTTTATTCTTTTTCACATTGATCGTTCGTTTTGTCTTTTACTTTTCTTTATTTTTCATTGCCTTTATTTTTCTTTATTTTTTTTGCCTTTTTACCACTTCGTTGTCATCCTCGCCCCCCCCCCCCCCCAAACTTATCCTTTTGCCAAGTGCTAAAGGAAAGATTGGGTGCCAAGAGAAGGTATCTTTTAGAACGGGTATAGACTTGTATCATAGGTTTTTGAAAGAAAAAGGTCTAAGGCTCAAAAAGGTTTACTAGGGATCGTATCATTGGTAGGATATGGAATTGTTCAAGCTATCATTTGCATAGAGGAGAGCCTATAGCCATGTCTTAAGTCAAAACTTACTTAGGATTTTGCCTTAAAAAACATTCAGTGCAAGTTCTAGACCAATGGCTTGGGACTTGTATTTGAATTTAAATTACTCACCACACAAGCTAATGGATCGCTAAAGACATAGAGTCGGGGGCCCACAATGACCTTAGATACGATTTGAGCACACAATGGTCCTGAAAAACCACTTGATGATTATCGGTCAACACAAGAGTCTCAAGGTCACGACTTTCACCATCCTAAACACAATAGTTTGTCTTTGACCATGGGATCAAAGGCAAGTCTGCTAGGCCCAAATGAAGCTTTGCTTGAGGTACCCTTAACTAAAAACTACTAAAAACAAAAAGAAAAACGGACTCAAACCCTTAAGAAGGTTGTCACGTCATCCATCATTGGGAAGATCCACCCTGTTCACATAAGCTCCACCTTTGGAAAGAACCGCGACATTAAGAAAAACAAAGTCTTATTGAAAACGTCTAAAAAAAGCTACGAACATAAATGAGAAACTAAAAACAAATTTTTTTTGGGGAAAATAGAATAAATATATACAATATGTGATTTGAATATACAACGAGGGATGAATATATACAGTGTGATATAACTTTATATATAGACCCAAACTAAAATAGAGTGCGATAAATGTAACTAAGTATCAAATTATATACAGAACAAAGATGAAAAATCAAGAAAGCATAAAAATGTATCAATATATACAGTCATCCAAAAATGAATAGTAGGGCCTACCCCCTCAATTGAAAGCTGTCATTTTCCCCAATGCCAACTGGTCTAAATATGAACCAAAAATATAGAGAAAAAGGATATCGAAGACTCCCTAAGCCGTGTCTGTCTGCATAGGATCATGGGTGGTCCATGGGTCCTCTGTGTGCCTGGGAACCTCAGACTGGTTTCCGGTGGTCTGCTCTGCTGCTACTGGGACCTGGGCTTGGACCTCGACATGATGTGGAACTAGTACATCATGTGGCTGCCTGGAGGAAGTCTCCGGTGGGTCTGTTAACTAGATGATGACATCATCTGCTCTAGGAATCCTCCTCCTCTTCGGAGGCCTCTATGTCTGCTCCAGCTATGGATGAGCTGCTTGGATAGGATCATCAAGCAATAGGTCCAAAGGCAGCTGGTCTACTTTCAATCTATCAACATCTGCCCGCAGCTCCTTCACGGACTCCTTGGAGGCTCGTGTCTTCCGCAACTTCTTGTGCTCCTTAGCAAACTCATTGAGAGCCTTGCTATGTGAATCAGCTACCTTTGAGAGAGTAGCCTGAGTATCGAGGATCTTCTTCTGGTTTTCAAGAATCTCCTTAAGCGCATACTCAATAGACTGGGGCACCTATGGGGCTAAGGGAGCCGATTGAGCCTCTACAGTGATAGTCAATATGGACAACTTGGATGAGGCAGTCTGCATCCAGTTGTTTATACTTAGAAGGGCCTAGCTCAGCGAGTAGGCAGCAATGGGATGGGCCCGGGTAGATAGTATTTCCGGGACTGCTGATGCGGATGAGCCAGGAGGAATAGCTGAAGATGTGGAAGGTCCGAGAGGTATGTCAGCAAAAGTGGAGGTAGGCTCAGCAGGGACCTCTACCACAACTGGCTCTTCAGACTGGCCAGTTAGGGAAGAAGCAAGGGCTTTGTAGTTCTTGCCTTTGGTGTTGTCATCCCCCTTCAAGCTATACCAGGAAAATAGAGCTATGGCCTTGACCTTGATGTCATATGGCCTCTTTTCCACCTCTAGATCCGTGAAGTACTCATTGAGGAAGCTGGGGAAAGGGTAGTCCGGTCATGCTCTGCTCCCACTATCGTGATAATCCGGGACATCACATTCCCCATATTTATGGGGTATCCCACCATAATCGAAGCAGCCCAAACAGCTCAGTGGAGAGGAAGAGTGTTGTCATGGGTAGTAAGATCAAATCGGCTGCAAATAAATGTCTCCTAACCCCTCTCCTCAAAGTTCAAGGTCCTCCGTAATATTTAGACCCCAACAATCAACCAATCAGGAACGGTACCTGGGATTGCCAGGTACCGAGCTAACAATGGATGGACCTCCTATCCTATATCCATCTTCGCCATATATAGAGTCTCACGCTCCTCATTGAAGCCCAGATATTCATTGACCGACTTCCCATAAAAAAACACCTTGAGGTTCCGAACCTTGGTCACTTTGGAGCCCTTTTTATGTGGGCTACATTGCAGTAGAACTCTTTGACCAAGTGTTCGTTGGCGTCCACACAAACGTCTAGAAAGTGCTCCCAACCCACGCTAGTTCTGAACTGTTTCTGCACATTAGGGTTGTGGGTAGTAGGTCTCTATCAATGAAGCTTCTTTCCGGAATCACTTTTCTCATAGGCCACCACTCCCTAAACTTGTGGTACGCCACCTCTCTAACAAACCTATCTTCCAAAGCTTCGGGCTTCCTAGTTCTAGTCACGCCTCCCACCTGAGGCTCACCACCTTCAGCTACTTCCCCATCCCCATGTACTTCCTCCTCACCCCCGTCTACACCCTCCCCGAATAATGAAGTTATGGGGGAGGTGGATTATTCACCACTACCGGTTGTTGAGCCCTCAGACGACTCATTAGAAACACGCTGTGGTGCTTTGGTAGTGGGTGATGATGGAGGAGTATCATCTGTCAATCAAAATCTGCACTGCCAATCTTCCACATACTCTGGCACAGAATCTGAAGAGATGTCCTGAGAGGGCACATATTCACTCTCCGACTGATCACAGGCTCGGTCAGCTACTTTAATTATTTTCCTCATCTTTTTTATGTTCTCTCTAACTTAGGGAGTGAATCGAATCATCTTCTTGCCTTTGCCCCCAGGAATATTCACCTCTGTCGGGCTGTTTTGATCCTTTGCCACGTTGTTTACACTACAACATTTTATGCCTACAACCATCCCTGAAAAGTGTGGCCTAAGATACCAAGAAGTGTTTCATTTGATAAAGGCAATGCTTTACGGCTTTAGGCAATGCTTTTGGCGGGGTGGCCTAAAGTACCTTAATCTTTAACTATTGGCCACGCTTTGTAGGTGTTGCCCTAGAAGCCACGCTTTAAAAGTATGGCCGATACAATACAAAGGCCACACTTATATTTTCTCACATAACCATGCTTTTATGACATAAGGCTACACATTTGAAGCGTGATCTTTGTCACTTTATAGACCACTCTTGTAAAGTGCGGCTTTTAAAGCAGCAATTATCATTAAAAATCCAGATTGATAATTTCTATGGCCACACTTGCTAAGCGTGATTTTTACACTATGAAGTATTTTTTTAAAATATTTATATTAGCCATAATTTCGTGGTTAAAAAGCTAGATATGTTTACATTAAATTCTATTCAAATTTATTTTAAGTATATACATTATGATCTCAAGCATTAAATTAGATAATAAGTAATAGAATTAATAATTCAAATGCATATACTTGAAATAAACTTTAATAAAAAAATATAATTTGTATAATCCATAGAAATAAAGCACTCGTTCAAAAAGTTCACTAGCTAATAGCTCTACAAAACCGAATGTATTCATATTTATAGTATCAATAAAAATAAATATCACAATCGTTCAAAAGGTCTTCACCATCCACTTTAATAGATCAAATTGATTTGTGGCCATCATTTCCAATTGCATCACCCACATTTTTCTACA
Source organism: Nicotiana benthamiana (assembly GCA_034376525.1). Classification (NCBI taxonomy): domain Eukaryota; kingdom Viridiplantae; phylum Streptophyta; class Magnoliopsida; order Solanales; family Solanaceae; genus Nicotiana; species Nicotiana benthamiana. The sequence goes on from CM067323.1 coordinate 60,935,890, forward strand.
CATTCAAAATGAAATTAATAATTAGAAAAAAAAACACACACACACACACACACACATATATATATATATATATATATGCACTAGTTATATATTCTAAGAACTAACGAGGTTTATTTTCACTATTATAGCATAACTAAGTCGAATACAGAAAATATGTACAAGTAAAAGAGTAGCAAAAACATGAACTAAAATACCTTTTCAAGACTCGGAGCATGAGTTGAGCTAGAAGAATGTGGTAAATTTTGGCCTCTCATAGCTTGTGCACTACTTGCATCAATTGGTGAAGGAATATTAGATCCAACACACCCTTATATATCGTGAATATCCAATCCATGGTTGTTTTGCACCAATTGACTAAAAAAGCATCGCATTTCTTCTCTCATCATTTCCTTCATTTCTTGCTTCAGATAAGTTATTTCAATGGCATGCTTTTGTTTAAGCTCGGTGATTTGTTCATCTTCTTTTAGAGAGCTTGTCGTCACTGATCTACCATAGCATCTAACCCGACCACGCTGCTCCTTTCCAAATACAGCCCAAAATGCATCATTTGTTGTTTCTCCAAAACTTTGATGATTTTGAAGTCCAGACTGTCCAAAAAATATTACTACACATCACTTACAAGTCAAGATAGACCGAACACTAAAAAATTATTAAGTATACTAGGAAATCTCATTTCATAGCGGACTTCTGTTTGTCAAGTTGCTTTTCTAACAACTCGCTATTTTATTTCAACTCTTGACCATAAGATGGAAATGGATAGCAAGAACAATTTTAAAAAAAAATTAACAGACCTCAAAATTTAGCTAAGAATATCAATGGATTTTTCAACAACAAGGATCTTAACCATTTTAATATGAAGTGTCAAACAAACAGAATTGATTTTTGTAAGTTTCCTTCCCCGCTCTTTCTATCACTCGATTTTTTTATGGTTACTTAGTAGGGGCAGAGTGTAAGTGTTAGAGGCAGAACCATTTTCAACCCCCTTCTGTATATGTTGCACAAAGATTGCAGCTTGATTAGAGTGCTTTTGATAAGTCTCGACGGGCTAATTATATTACTATAAATAAACACCTACCTATAACTTATCAGAATAGACTATAAGAGACCTAAAGATATTCTTCTGCTTCTTTTCCTCCAACAAGATTCAAGAAAACAATAATTTTCAAAAAACATAGAAATAGTTCTCTTTTTTATGTTTTTGGGTTAAGAATAGTGTTGTGGTTAGAGGGAAAGACCTATTTTTGTCACAAGAACTGACTGTGTATTAATACAAGTAACTTACCAAATTGATAGATTTAAAGAGGAAGTTGTGGGATCAAGAAAAAAATTAACGAGAATAAAGTACTAATTAAGTAATATATAGTCTTGGTTGTCACATGTTACGGGGGTTCCTGATAGCATTTCTTGTTGAAGTAGACATAAGTAAGACCATAAATATTTTCTCCAACCTCATATAGACGGATTCTGAATGATAATCTAGAGAATCCTTTACAACCATGATATAGTTCTTGGCTTGCCTCATCAACTAAGTTATAGAATTTATTGGCATCTTCATTTGGACCTTCATAAAGTCCTTCAGCTTGTGCAACATCTCTAAATTGATCATTCATTAACCCATTAATATCATCATACGAGTTAACTTCATCATCCATGCCACCATCAACATTCATTGAGATTTTCTATCCTCCATGGTTAATCCATCTTGTATAACCTTGAACAAATCCGTAACATATTAAATTATCATACACTACATTCCTTTGAGTCCAACGAATATTGCAACACTTTGCACATGGACATTGAATTTTCTCGCCTTGAGGATCACCATAAGAGTAAGCAAACTCTAAAAAAGATTGAACACCATCAATATAACCTTTGATGTACCTTGGTAAATCCATCTAATCCTTGGACGGAATATTTGAAATCATAAGAATCAGACAATGAAATTAGAACTTCAAATATATAATGATTTAAATATTATTTGTACTTTACAAATAAATCCAAAAATTCATGAATATATTTTCAAAATTATGTATTTCTTACCTAGTCATGACACTTATATTAAGCTAAGCCCAACTTCAAGTACAGATCTTCCTAAGCGTTGACTTATATTCTTGGAGAAAAGAAGTAAAATTAATAGGATCCCCACAACAAAAAGATAAAAGAATAAAATATTCTCTTGGTAGGGAGATTCAACTAAATACATACTTACTAGTACAAAAATCACATGTTAAACTGATTTCTTCAATGAATCAAGATCATAAAAGTCCATGTGAGAATAAGAACAATGAAACCAAAAGAAAAAAGTTAAAGAAAAGGCAGAAAGAGCAAACAGTAGTGTCAAATTCTTATTAAGCAATATCCATTTTGCAGTAAGTGAGCAAATAATAGTGTCAAATTCCTATTTATAAACAACAATATATCTCACCCAAAATTTTTTTGCCGAAATCAATGTACATAAACATTGCAAATCCATAATCAAAAAGTATATATTAAAAGGCCTCGTTCTATTGGGTTGTAATTATTCTTAAGTTAGAAATCAATTATCATGCAATAAAAGGTATGATTCCTGAGACCAACTAACTTCACACCTGTCTCATTGATTCCCTGAGATCTAAATTATGCAACCTACTGAACTATATAGTGTTGTGAGGAAAAGTGCTACCCACCCTCTCACTATATACAACCAGTCATCTTCCAGTTTCTACTAATGCCACCTCCTATCATATACTGCCTATTAATCACTGAGCTTGACTACCTAGCTTATTCATCTTTAGGCATCTCATTTTCTATAAAATTACTTTCTCATATGTAATGTGTATACTGAATGCCTTAAAGCTATGAAGAAGAAACTATTTCGACATAAGTATTATCAACAAAAAAAAACTTTTGCCACATAACTAAATTTATCCACATTACCGGGTATATCAGGTGAGCAGCAAAGTGTAAAAAGATGGAAAAACAATAATGAGCTGATCATCTGTTCTCTCTATGCTTAGCATTGACATAACAACAGCATGAGGGTCAAGACCTCATACTCTATTTGTTTCTCATAACATAAATGTTAAGTGAAGCTCAGTCTGGAGGATGATCAAATGCAGAGAGGGAGGGGGTGGTGGTGGTGGTGAAAGAGAGTCAAGAGCTCAACTTTGTGCTCTATGTATTGAATCAACTGAATGAAATGTAGGGATAGTGACCTATCAATGAATGAAAATGGACAATATATCTTCTACTTAACCAATAACCACTACCAAAAATAAATCAGCTACCACTAACCTCCTAGCTTAACAGCCTAAATCAACTTCTTAATTTAGCGACGACTACTTGCTGCTATTTATAATGCATACAAGCATCGGTACAATCAGACTGCAACTGGCTGTCACTTTATCACCCGCTGTATCATTGACGCGGACGGGGCTTCCTCGCATCATACTGTCATTTCATTGAAAGATGATTCGACGTCATGATGCAAAGGCTGACCGGATAGGGAATCGTGTGATTCTTTCTATCCCCGTACTTTCGCTCTTATGGAGTTGTATTCCATAGGTTATGCAGTTATCTTCCCTGGACTGACAGTAGTCAAGGGAAATGGTCGGCCTTCCTACCAGAATGCCTTCTTGGTCGAAGAACCCCTTTTTTACTAGTAAGGACGCAGGAAGCAAAAAAACTTGCGCGAAGGACGCTCCTTCTTTTGAGATTGCAATCCCTATCGAGTCGGGAAGTAATGAGTAATGGGTCGGGGAATCGGGCATCGACCCTCTTGGATTCCCTATTTGATCAGACCGCTCTGAGAAAGATAAAAAAAGAAAACTCTCATAGTGCGGAGCTCATGGGGCGGTTGGAGTATCACAGGGGGGTCTGTAACGAATCCGGGTATTTGGAGTCACGAAGGTGTACTCTGATGGTAAGCAACCTCCACTTCCACCCGAGAGGTTGTGAGTTCGAGTCTCCCCAAGAGAAAGGTGGGAAGTTCTTGGAGGGAAGGATGCCAGTTGGTCTATTTGGAAACAACCTCTCTACCCCCAGGGTAGGGGTAAGGTCTGTGTACACACTATCCTCCCCAGACCCCACTAAGTGGGATTATACTGGGTTGTTGTTGTTGTTGTTTGAAGGTGTAGCTGGAGCACATATTGTGTTTTCTGGCTTATGCTTTTTGGCAGCTATCTGGAATTGGGTGTATTGGGATCTAGAAATATTTCGTGATGAACGTACAGGAAAAACCTTATTTGGATTTGCCAAAGATCTTTGGAATTCATTTATTTCTCTTAGGGGTGGCTTGTTTTGGTTTGGTGCATTTAATGTAACAGGCTTGTATAGTCCCGGAATATGGGTGTCCGACCCTTATGGACTAACGGGAAAAGTACAACCGGAAAATCCAGCGTGGGGCGTGGAAGGGTTTGTTCCTTTTGTTCCATGAGGAATAGCATCTCATCATATTACGGCAGGAACATTGGGCATATTAGCGGGCCTATTTCATCTTAGCGTCCGTCCACCACAACGTCTATACAAAGGATTGCGTATGGGAAATATTGAAACCATCCTTTATAGTAGCATCGCTGCTGTCTTTTTTGCTGCTTTTGTTGTTGCCGGAACTATGTGGTATGGTTCGGTAGCATTCCTCATCTGCAATAATAAACATCCCACCAGATTCATTGTTCCTTAAATCTGAGATATCAGAAAACTCTGACCAAACAAAGCAAAAGGGTATTATGCAATTTTGCTGTCAAGCAAAATTGATTAAGGTCTTTCCTAAGATATACGCTAATCCAGTAGGTATGTGAATCCTCAAAACCTAAAAAAAGACCCTTTACATTAACCCTCATGCCCAAAATTGTGATTAGTATTTTACAATTCTCCATATATGAATCCTAAGGCCCGACATATTGCTACTGCAGTTCTTAGTTTAAAAAGTTGCACATAAATTCCACCAACCTATTGTACAAGTAACTCCAACTCTCTCAAGTATATACCCCTTAAACCATACTTTTGGACTAGATTAAGAGCTAAAACCTGGTACCTTTACCCAAACAATCAACTACATAACTATACAGAATTTGAAAAGATGAGCAAAATTTAGAAATTTAAAAATACAGAATAACCAAATTTATAATTTTATTAAATCAATAACATAGAAAGAATTAAAGGTAAAGGAAAAACTACAAAGAATATACTCGTCATATAATAATCCCGAAATAAAACCAAATTAACAAGTACATATGAATGAAAATTAAACAAAATACAATATCATAACACCAAATAAAGAATAAACTGCATAATTACACCAAAAGGTACAAAATTTTACAAATATAATGTTGCAATCACAATTGAGAGGTTGTGAGTTCGAGTCTCCCCAATAGCAAGGTAGGAAGTTCTTGGAGGTAAGGATGCCGGGGTCTATTTGGAAACAGTCTTTCTAGCCAAGGGTAGGGGTAAGGTGTGCGTACATACTACCCTTCCCCGACCCTACTAAGTGAGATTATACTGGGTTGTTGTTGTTGTTGTATAATGTTGCAATCACAAATAGTAAAAAAAAAAAAACTATCCAAATAAACAATAATCATCTAAATTTAGGATCAAAGACTTTTTCATGAGATGGGTTTTACTAAATTAATCATATGGAGGCTTGATTCAGTTTTTTCTTTCTTAGGATTATCAAATTAAAGAAAATAGAGATAGCACTTTCTAAGATGGATATCGTATGATTCCTATAATACAAATATTTTAAATAATTAAGAACTTACAATTGTAAAATCAGCTGAAAGGGTGAAGCTTGCAGCAGTAAGATTAATGGGTGAAAGAATAGAGATAGTAGAAGTAGTCGATGTAGTGGCCAAAGAGATGTGAAAATTGTTTCCATTTTCTAGAAGTGAACGGTAGATTTGTGGAAATTGTTTCCACTTTTTCCAAAGGGTTTAGAAGTGAACGGTAGTTGTGGAAGTTGCTTTCACTTTTTCCTACAGGGTTTCCTACAACAGTGGACTTGTGAGAATTGGGGAAAATATTTTATTATATTATGATAAATATCATATTATATTGGATGTCTACTCATCTTCCATAATTTTCATCTTATATGTTCAATAACATATTTCATGACATATTTTCTTCACTTTTTATGCCTATATAAAGGCCTTGTAATAGATAGGAAAATACACACAATTGAAGAAGAATATCTCTTCCTTCTCTCTATCTACATCTCTTGTTCATGTTTCACTAAGTTGCTTATATTTCTTGTTCATGTTTTACTAAATTGCTTTTATTTTATAACACGTTATCAGCACGAGTCTCTAACCATCACGGTAAGTTATCTTCTTTTAAGGTTCTCGACTCTGATTTAAAATTATCAGGTACAACATGTTTCTCTTTTTTGTAAGAATAATGATATGTTTTGTTGGATACTTAGTTTTTCTCAATTATGTTTAAAAACAAAAATAGAAAGAGAAAGATAATTAAGGCTTAGCAAACACGTCTTTCAAAAAAAAAATTCTCTCTCTTCTCAGCTTTCTCTCGGCGCACGTTAGTTAACGTACGCCGAGCTCCGTTTCCATGGCGAGGGGGAGGGGACGAGGAAGGGGACATCCTAGGAAAATCCCGATTTCCACCATCGACAATAATATCAACCTTTCACAGGTATATCGGGTCATTCAGTAGATTTGTCTTCGATTCCTCAGCAACCTAAAGGGGTAATGGAAAATCGAACCTGTGTTGAAGCATCGACAACTCCAACGGTGAAGGTGACAGCTGAAATTGACCACATGCAGAAGGCGACGCCAATTCCAGCACCAGAGACCATTATAAGTAATCCAGTGGAGGTGATTCCAACTGAGGCACCAAAAGGGAACTGGGCAAATATGTTCCAGAAGAACCGATTTGCCTCAAATGGAATGGCATTAGAGTATATTCCACCGGTGATGATTGACGGACAACCAGTGGGTCAATTAAAAAAAGAAGAGGTGGAGGTGGAAGAAAACAAATGAAAATGTGCCCTAATTGTTTATGTTTTAGGGGAAGGGCCGGGATATAACGCGATGAAAAGGTTTATCAGTATACATTGGTCACATGTACCTGAACCAGACCTCTTCTATCATGAGGAGGGATATTATATAGTGAAATTCCGATCAATCTAAGATGCCAGAGAAGTTCTATGTGCTGGACCCTACTCCATTGCAAATAGGCCCATGATCCTTAAACAATGCACGGCTGATTTTGACTTCACTACTGAATTCCCTACTGAAATTCCATTGTGGGTCAAATTTCCTAAGCTTCCTATGTCATGTTGGGGAGTGAGATCCTTGAGCAGGATAGCTAGTGTGCTGGGGAAGCCCATTTTTGCTGATGAGTGCACGACCAAACAGTCCAGAATTTCTTATGCCAGTGTGCTCATAGAGGTGAATGTATCAAAGGAGTTGCCTAATGAAACATGGGTAATGGATCCAGATGGTAAAAAGTTTCTGCAGGAATTGACTTACGATTGGAAGCCATCATACTGTGAAAAGTGTCTCTCATGGTTGGGCACAATTGTGTGGTGAATTCCAAATCTAGCCGGCCTCCTCCAGTGAAAAAACCTAGAGTGATTCAGGAATGGAGAACTAAAGTCCAAGCCAAAATGTTCAGAAGCAGCAGGAGGCCCCCTACAACAAGTAGAAACCAGACAGACCAATGTAATTCAGAGAAACCAGCAGAGTCCTCCTCTAATGCCAACAGAAATGAAAAAACAGGGTGACAAAGGGAAGCATGCACAATCTCCAGAGTTCAACCTTACAAACTTTCCTCCTCTATCTCCTATTGTGGTGAGTAATCGATTTGAACCAGTGTCTATTAGCAGGGCTGAGATTCCTCCAGATGAAGGGGGACCTAGTAGTTATATATGAAGTGGTTAATATGGAACATTAGGGGTGTAAATAAGAGATATAAACAGAAGGAAGCTAGGGACTATATTAGAAGCAATAATTTTAACCTAATTGGTCTGGTAGAGACAAAGGTTAAATAGAAAAATGCAGATAGGATTATTAAGCTGTTGGTACCTGGTTGGGGTATGCTAACAAATTATCAAGGTTCCATAAATGGTAGAATTTGGATTCTATGGGATACTCAAATGATCAGGGTCACTGGTATTCAAGAAGAGGCACAATTGATCCATTGTAGAGTCAGTAATAGTGTTGGAGATGCACTCTGCTATCTCACTGTGGTGTATGGTTTAATAGGATGGATCAAAGAAGAGCACTGTGGACACAACTACAAGATTATTCTGCCACCACCTCAGATCCTTGGCTAGTTGCATGGGATTTCAATGCTATTTTGTATGCAAGAGATAGGCAATCATGTAGCCAAGTAAAGCAGGCTGAGATACTAGATTTCACTCAATGCATACAGCAGGCTGGACTTTCTGAACTACCATGGCAGGGGGAGTATTTTACCTGGACAAATAAGCAAACAGGCAGGGACAGAGTTTGTAGCAGACTATACAGAATTTTTGGCAATTATGAATGGATGATTAACTGAAGTCATGTGCAAACTGTATATGGCTATCAGTTAATCTCTTATCATAATCATATGGTGATCACACTGGCTGAAGATATTAGACAAAGGAAGACTCCTTTCAGGTTTTTTAATGCATGGGCCAATCATGTGGAATTTTAGCAAATGGTCAAGGAGAACTGGCACAACAATACTCATGATTCTATGAAAGATGTGTGGAGCAATCTCAAGGCACTTAAACCAGCCTTAAAATCTTTAAACACTAAAGATTTTAAGAACATTACTCAAAAGATTGATTGTAGCAGACAGGAACTGAAGGATATCCAAAATCAAATGGTACTATCCTACACTGATGAATTGCAACTTATAGAGAAGGACGGTATTGAGGAAGGAATGCTACAACAGAAGTCCAGGGATAAATGGATACAACTGGGGGATTCAAACAACAAATATTTCTCTGCTGTCTTGAAGGAAAGGAATCAACACAAGAGTATTACTGAACTGGTGTCAGCAGGGGGGTCCAAAATTACCAATCCCGATGATATTAAAAAGGAGGTCACTGATTTTTATAAGTCCTTAATGGGTACAACAACTGCCTCACTTCCAGCTATAAATAGACTATATATGACCAATGGTCCTATGCTAACATATCAACAGAAGAAAGACTTAGTTGATGAGATCACTGATTCTGAGATTCTGGACAGTCTGAAGGTAATAGGTGATGACAAAGCCCCGGGAATTGATGGGTATAATGCACTGTTCTTCAAGCAATCTTGGAGCATCACTGGCAAACAGATCACTGGTGCAGTCAAGAATTTTTTCCAGACCAACAGGATGTACAGACCAGTTAACTGTGCTTCCCTTACATTGATACCCAAAGTTCCTAATCCAACAACAGTCAAAGAGTACAGACCAATAGCTTGCTGCTCAGTGTTATATAAACTGATTTCCAAGATACTAGCCAACAGAATGCAGAAGATCATGGCTAGCATCATCTGTGATGCACAAGAAGGATTCATCCCAGGCAGGAAAATTGCAGACAATGTTATATTGGCTCATGAGTTAATCAAAAATTACTCAAGATCTCATATAACTCCTAGATGCATGATCAAAATTGACCTGCAGAAGGCATATAATTCTGTAGAATTGATTTTCTTGCAACGGGTGATGGAGGCAATGGGATTTCCAGGCAGATTCACAAAATGGATTATGGAATGTGTCCAAACAGTCAGCTACACAGTGATGATCAATGGGGAAACAACTGAGCCTTTTAAAGCAGCTAAAGGCCTTAGACAAGGTGACCCAATCTCTCCATTTCTCTTTGCTATTGTAATGGAATACTTAAGCAGATCTTTGGCTGAATTGAAGAAAGACCAAGAATTTATATTCCATCCAGGCTGTAAGAAACTGGGCATCACTCATATCAGCTTTGCTGATGACCTGTTGTTGTTTGCTAAAGGTGATAAACAATCTGTTCTTACCATGTTCAAGTACTTCTCTCAATTTACTGAAGCTTCTGGGCTGAAAGCCAATATGACCAAAAGTTCAGTTTACTTCGGAGGGGTAAAAAACTGAAGTCCAGCAACAAATAACTGACCATCTAGGCTTTGTATATGGAGAGTTACCCTTAAGATATTTAGGTATACCTCTATCTACAAAGAAGATGATTGTGATCCAATGGCAGCCACTGGTTGATAGAATTACTGCTAGAATCACATCTTGGACTGCCAGGAAACTGTCGTATGCTGGAAGACATCAATTGGTCAAATCTGTGATCTTTGATATTCAAGAGTATTGGGCTCAACTTTTCCTCATACCATCAAAAATCCTAAAGCTTATTGAGGCAATGTGTAGAAGCTTTATATGGTCAGGGGGAGTGGGTATCACTAGGAAAGCCTACATTGCCTGGGACAAAATGTGCCTGCCAAAATCAGATGGTGGTCTGAATCTCACGAACCTCCTGCTGTGGAACAAAACAGCCATTGCTAAGCTATGCTGGGACTAGGCTCACAAGACGGATACTTTGTGGGTTAGATGGATTCACACAGTATATATAAAACAGCAGCAACTAGAGATCATGTCTATACCCAAACAAGCTAGTTGGATGGTTCGTAAGATTATTGTAGCAAGGGGACTACTGCAGCAATATCAGAGTCTGCACAGACCAGTGTGCTCCATCAGACTATTATAGCTGCTTCAGATTGGTCAGCTCCCTAGAGTTACTTTGAAGAACTTAACTGCTCAAAACTATGCTAGGCCAAAAGCTGTTTTTAATCTATGGCTGCTTCTTCAGAATAGACTGCCTACCAAGGATATGCTACTATAGTGGAGTATGAATGTAGATAACATCTGCGTACTGTGCCAGCAAGCTCCGGAGACCAGAGATCACCTCTTCCATAGCTGTCCCTTTGCTACTCAGCTAAGGCATCAGACATTGTCGTGGATTAGGGAAACTCACCCTAATTTCCTAAATTGGGAACACTTTGTTTAATGGATTATTGTTCATGCTAAAGGGAAATCGAGCCAGACTCACATATTCAAAATGGTTGTAACTGAACTCTTCTATGCCCTGTGGTTAGAAAGAAATGCGAGGATCTTTGAAAATGTCTTTTGTAGCAGTGATAAACTACTTAGGACCGTTGCTTATACTTGTAATATTAGAGGTACCCCCAAGGTTAGATTACAGCTTCAGCAATATCTTCTGTAAATAGAGGGATATGTATAGCGATAGTTGATAGAATTTAGATATGATAGTCAGCTGTGTAATAGATGCACTATGGCTTTGTACTGAAATATCTTTGGTGATTAATACAACTTTTAATTACCAAAAAAAAAAAAAGAGAAAGATACTCATACTTCACCATGATCTCTTTATTTATGAATAAAGATGTAATGATTTTAATAAGCTGCTTCTTAATTGATTTGCATTATTAAAATATAATAGAAGTAATCAACAATGACATAGATAACAAGAATACTTTTTTGACAGTAGTACGTATCCAAAATATGAATATAAATAGTGTTTGCATCATTAAAATATTACATCCTACTTTGACTAAATCCAAAAAGTTTTTATTGATTATTCATCTTCTTCTGTATAGAAATAAAACATGTTAGTAATAATGAGGTTACTTGAAATTGTTTTTGTTTTCAAGTCTATTTTTCTTATTGAATTCAAGTATATCTAGTTACATGCTTAAGTACTTGGGTACACCTAACATAATGCGTGATTATACATTATTGTGTAGTATAACATGATATACTACACTAGCTACATTTAACTATTTATTTTGATAAGCCTAAATACAGAATATTAGTGCATATAGAGATACTATGTAGGTATAGATTTTACGATATTAAAATTTTTATATTCTTTAGGTGCACATATAATTCTTTTATATGGTCAATCTAGAAAAGTAACAATACTAGTTATGTAGCATGTCAAATCACTTAGCCAAGTTATTACTAAAATTGCTTGATAAAGACCTTAGTGCAATAAGGGTATTCATATTAGCCAATATTGTCCTGCCTGTATTCAGTACACTTTAAGTCATGCTAATTAATTTGAATAATTTAATGATGCGTGCACTAACTAGACATACAAACGATTATTTTTTATAGATGCTACAAATAATTGATAAAGCTTTACAATGATTTGAGATTTTACTTATTTAAGAAAGCAAATTTGATTTGCTAAGTTGCAAATTACTTGTGTACAACTTTCTTAGCATGTGACTGAAATTAAGGCTTGAAAATGAATCTCAATATCGTTTAACATAATATACCATTGATTGATGGTAAGACATCGGGATTAAATCCTGATGCACCATAATAATAAGAGTTAGGTATGAGTCCCAATTCATTATAGCCTAATATGCATTTATATTGGTAAGACATTGGGTTTGAGTCTCATTGTACCATATTGATGACATAGTGATGACAAAAGAAAAATAATATATTTTTCATTAAAGGCATGAAAATTGTCCCACTTGATTTGCTCCATTCTTGAAGTGAATGTGACAACGACGTATAGTAAGTCTTAATGAAGATAAGTGGTTGAACAATGAACGTGAGCGTTCCAAAGATCAAAACAATAATAATCATCACTGTGATTATAAAAGGAGAATAATAAAGATTCTCAAAATAGTCCTTCAAAATATGAAGGCAATGTTTTCCATCAAATTGGTATGAAAATAATAAAGCACGTCACTGATTATGATCCATTTCTTGAAGAAAATGTGACTTGTGATAAGCATTGAAAATGCAGACTCATTCCTATATGTGAATGTGGTAATATATGATAAACTTAATGAATAAATACATGCAAGGCATGCTTGGATGAATACCATACAACTCTCCCTTGAGAGAGGTTTGAGTGAAATAAAGAGAATAAATATTATTGTGCGGTTACATGAATATGTCATTGGTCTCGTACATGTGATATGCCAAAATATATTGGCATGCCTTATAAAAGTTATTAAAGGAAAAATTAAAGCAATAAATGATTTTTCTTATGATGATTTTAACCATGACAATTTATTATGATATAAGTTTCTCCCTGAATGAGACATTTACCATATGAATGATATGATAAAAGATCTTGTAGTACAAAAGTTGTTAAAAGATCTGAAAGAACTAATTTGTTACTATCCTGGTGAATAAAATTATTCATGATATTGATATTGAAAAGTCCAAAAGAAACTTTTTGAGTTTCAAATGTATAAATCAAAGTGGTTGACATTTTGATACTATAAATGAAAGGAATATTGAATATCTTCATATTTCTATAATCATACCTGGTAAATATGAAATGTTACTGGGTTTTCTTTCTATTTGTACTACACAAATATAAACACGATGCTTGAAACATTGGCCACAAGTAAACTAGAGGTTTACTAAAATAAATATTAGTTGGCATAACCGGTTGACCATCCCGGTTCAATTATGATGCGAAAAATTAATTGAGAATTCCATTGGCATATATTGAAGAATAGAATATTCTTCAAGAATTCTCTTGTGTTGCTAATTCTCATGATATACCAGTTAAGGTTGGGATTGAATCCCTTGATCTCTGAAACGAATAAAAGGTGATAAATATATGGGCCCAGTCATCTGCCATGTGGACCGTTTACTATTATATGATTTTAATAGATGCATCTATTCTATGGTCACAAGTGCATTTGTATCAACTTGCAGTTTGATTTTTGCAAGATTGCTTGCTCAAATTATTAGAGCATAATTCCAGAATACAAATTATGATGATTTATCTTAATAACACTGGTTTAAATCCAAGTTGGTTTAGCAAAAAAAAAAAATTGTATGCCTCCAATTATAGCTAAATCATTGGTTATGAGAACAGAACTCTGAAAAACGAAATTTTGTATGAGATGTATTATTTAATATACAGCAGCACTTGCCCACATCTAGCCAAGTTATGAAAATTTCCCCTATCACAATCGGTTCAGGGTCAGGAACCAAATAATTTCTACATAGAAATATGTATGTGCTATATGATTTAATTATGCCACCACAATGCGCAAAGATGGATTCCCACGGAAGGTTGTGAAATGTGTTGGTGATCCCAACATTAGGGAGAAAATGGCAGCTGAGAAAGTAATATATGAAATGAATTATAATGAATACACATAGATCCTCGTCCAAAAATATGAACCTGAAGTTCAAGTGATAATTCATTTACAAATTATTGCCAGACGCATTTGCTGACCCAAAGCTAAATGTCATATTTCAGTTGGTAATGCTCCAAATAGAATAAAGTCCATGGGGGATAGAGTCTATGTTATGCGTAAAGCATAACAGACCAATTGGTTCCAAAGATAAACTCCTTGAATAAGGAGAGGGGCAAATATTCAAAATGGTCATAATAAGGAGGCAAATGCTCTAGAATAGCACCACGACATAAAACTTTATAACACCTCATGGGAGAGGCTCGGGTACCTGAAATAATGAGATAAAGCGATCTCAATAAGTTATGTCTTTATTAGATAATAATGGAACCGACATAAAGTGATCGTCGACGATATTGTTAATATAATGTAGCGCTAAATACTACTATATTGACGAGGATCATGAGCTTAAATCTGTCATGAAATTCGGACAGATAAATGATTGGCCAAAATAAAATAAAATACGCAATCAAGATTGATTTCACCTGAAAAATGCGAAGTTGGACGGATAGTCCCAACACATGAAAGTATAAAGCCATTGGAGGTATAAATGTATTTTTGTGTAAAAAAGGTCAAGTCGATAAACATAAAGACGACTTGTGTTACAGGAAGATTGAAAATATCTCGGCATTGATTATATAGAGACATATTCTCTTGTGGTGGATGTAGTCATTTCAGGTTTTAATCTGGCAATACATAAAAAACTTGATATGCGTATAATGGAAATTATTGAAGGATTTAAATTGTTCTGAAGCATATTATGATTTTCAAGAAATTTATTAAATAAGGCTTCAATAATCCTTATGCGGAGTGACACAATATGGGCACATATGCTATAATTGCCGGAAAAAATACTTGTTGAAAGAAGGGTACAAGAATAATTCAATTTGTCCTTGTGACTTTATAAAAGGACATGAATTTGAATTTGTTATAATCGCCGTATATGTTGATGATTCAAATATCATTAGAACTCTCGGGAAGCATCATAAAGCAATAGAGTGTTTTATGAAAGAATTTGAAATGAAAGATCTTAGAAAGATAAAATTTATTCTTGGTCTACAAATATGAAAGATGAAATTTTTTCCCATCAATCAACATATACTGAAAATATTTTAAAGCGATTCTATATGGATAAAGTACATCCATTGAGTACCCTGATGGTTGTGTGATCACTTGATATATATAAAGATTCATTCCGATCTCATGAAAATAATGAAGAACTTCTTGATCCTGAAGTACCATATCTTAGTGCAATTGATGCACTAATGTATCTTGCTAACACTACAAGGCGTTACATAACTTTTTCAGTTAATGTCTTAGCAAGATATAGATCTGCCCCTACAAGGAGGCATTGAAATGAGATCAAACACATATTGCAGTATCTAAAAGGGACTACCGATATGAGATTATTTTATGGCAATTATGACAATCCCAATCTTGTTGGTTATGCTGATGCGGGGTATTTATCTAACACATACAAGGCTTGATCTCAAATGCTATGTGTTACATATGGGGGCATTGTCGTATCTTGTCAATCGACTAAGCAATCAATCATGAATACTTCATCATGCAGAGATAATTGCTATTCATGAAGCAAGTCGAGAGTGTGTGTGGTTGAGATCTATAATACATCTTATTCGAGACAAATATGGTTTGGAATATGACAAACTACCCACAATTTTGTAAGAGGATAATGCAGCATGCATAACTTAATTGAAGGGAGGATTCATAAAAAAGGGGATAGGACAAAGCACATTTCATCAAAGTTATTTTTCACACATGATCTTCAAAAGAATGGTGATATCAATGTGCAACAGATTCGTTCAAGTGATAATATAGCTGATTTGTTCACAAAATCTCTACCAACGTCAATCTTCAAGAAGCTAGTTACAAGATCGGGATGCGAAGGCCCAATGATGTGAATTGATGCTCTTATCAGGGGGAGTTAATGCGCGTTGCACTCTTTTTCCCTTACAGGGTTTTGTCCCACTGGGTTTTCCTTGCAAGGTTTTTAACGAGGCAACAAAAATGCGTATTTCTATACATGTGTACTCTTTTTCCTTCACTAGAAGTTTTTCCCATAGGGTTTTTTCCTAGTAAGGTTTTAACGAGGCACATTATATATGGACATCCAAAGGGGGAGTATTATGATAAATATCATATTATGTTGGATGTCTACTCATCTTCCATGATCTTCATCTCAAATGCTTAATGACATATTCAATGACACATTTTGTATGTTCAATGACATATTTTCTTCACTTTTTATGCCTATATAAAGGCCTTGTAATAGATAGGAAAATACACATAATTGAAGAAGAAAATCTCTTTCTTCTCTCTATCTACATCTCTTGTTCATGTTTCACTAAGTTGCTTATATTTCTTGTTCATGTTTTACCAAAATTGCTTTTATTTTATAACATATCAAGTGAAATTTTGATGGGAAAGTTTTAGAAAATATTTTATAAGGAATTATTAGGGCACACTTATAAAGTGTTGCATTTAATATGACAATATAACACCTCTTTAAAAACGTAGCAATACATCTAAGAAGCGTGGCCAAAAATTTTATATTTAACCAACACTTAAAAAATATTGCCTTTATATTTAAAAGGGACGCTTTACAAGTGTTACCTTAAAATTCGTGGCCGAAGACTATACTCAAAGGCCACGCCTAAAAAGTGTTCCTACAAATGCTTTTGGTAATATTTTTTAAGTGTTGCCTAAATTAGTGTGGCTGTAGGCATAAAATCTTGTAATGTTAACCATTGTCTGCAATCACAAGTGAAATGACTTTGTTAGTGTCCATTGCAACATTAGAAAGTAGTTAAAATTAAGTGTTGCAGACCAGGAAAACTAGTTGCATAAGGTCTTAGAATTCCCCAGTGCGGAGCTCACAAAATAGAGTGCGGCCGCAAAAGGGTAAGTGTGGTCCACATAAAATGGTAGTGCGGTCTACATAGGGGCAGAGTTAGAATACCCACCCTCTGAATCTTGATAGTGCGGTATGCACAAAATAGTAATGCGGCCGCACTGCCCAGTATTCAGCTTTCCAGAAGTTTTCAGTGCGGTCTGCACAAAATGGCATCGCGGACCGCACTAGGGCACCGCAGACCGCACAAAAACGACCGCGGTCCGCACTACGTATCCAAAAGTGGCACTGAGTTAAGGTTCATGGGGATTTTATTTTAATTCAACTAATTAAGGTCCCTAAATGAATACCCAGTCCATTACACTAACTAAGCACACACGAAAAACAATTTAAACTAATCTAACCTAGCAATTTAATGAAATATGGGAGGAAAAAGAACAGAAGTTAAGAAAAAAATGAAAACAAAATTACAAAATTAAAGAAAGAAGAAATGGGTGTAATATTACTAGATTATGAGGTGAAGTGAAGTTAATTAATGCTAAGCAAGTTTTCACGATCAAATGCAGGTGAAGAACAGTAATAGTTAGCCTCTGCTTTTTCAACCCAAATGGTATGACCCTGGGACAATATATTCCGTGGTGGGTGATGAACGTGGTTTTCTTCTTCCGTAAGTATCTGGTTATAGCTCGAGTGCATGTCCAAAAAACTTAATAACTTATGCCCGGTCGTCACGCCGATGACTTGGCCGATATGTGGTAATGAGAATGAGTCTTTCAAGCACGATTTGTACAAGTTTGTGAAGTCGACACACATCCGCCATTTCCCAATTTTCTTTTTGACCATCACTACATTGGTGATCCATTTGGCGTACGTTGACTCCTTGATAGAGGCATTTTCCAATAGTTTCTCCACCTCCCCGTGGACGGCATCATTGATGGCATTATTGAACTTTCGTATAACCTGACTTATAGGGGGTAGAGCGGGTCGACATTTAATTTATGTGTGGTGATCTCCTTGGGATGCCCGGCATATCTGTATGACTGAAGGCAAGCAAATCTGCATTAGTTACTAAGAATTGATTGAATTTACTTGATTCTCAGAGTTTGCAGTCGATGTAGGATTTTTTGTTGCAGTGGTTAGGGTTCAATTAAAGTCGATTCCGTGGATTCAGCTATTTTGCGATCCATGATGGCATCCCTGGTATTTCCTTGCGTCAACCTCGGCCCTATTGATTGTTATGCCTCTTTTTCCTTATCTTTTTATTGGGTTGTTGGCTCGTCTAAGGCACTATAGTAGTATTTCCAAGACGTGTGATGCTCTCCATGTATGCTGAATATCCACCAAGGTTTTAGAAATTTGATTACTTGGTATAAGCTGGAGGGAATGGCTTTCACGGGATGTATCCATGGTCGTCCTATGATGACATTGTACGGGGTGGTCTGATCCATGATATGGAACGTCGTCTCCAGTATTACTTCACCGGCCATGATGCGGGGGGGGGGGGGGGGGGGGGGGGGGGGGGGGGGGTGTAATATCTCTCGATGTCCGTTCATCTACATTATTAAAACTAGTTAGTGTGATGCAGCGTGTCACTACCTTGTCTACGAGTCTTATCTAGGCGAGCACTCGGGAATGGATAATACACGCTCCACTTCAATTATCTACCATGATACATTTGACACAGGTATCTAAATGCGCAAATAGATAGCATCAGTATGAGGGATAGTCAAATTGCCAGCATCTGACTCGTCGAATATGATAGTTTTTTTGAGTCTGTCATACTGTTCACGAGTGATAGATAATTTGAGTTTTTGTGTGGCGGTGAATTTAACGTCTTTGATGGTGGCATTTTCGCTTTCGTCGATAATCATATTGACAGTATGGGCCAGAGACGACGGCTTCGGTGGGCCTTGGTGTTCATGTCCTCTGGCAAAGTTGTTCCTCCCCTTTTTGCTCAACAACTCTTTGAGGTGTCCTTACCGCAACATGTTTACAATTTCTCGCATGAGGGCGATACAATATTCTTTTTTATGTACGCGCTCCTGTTGGAACTTGCACATGGCGTTAGCCTTGCTAGTGCTCGAATCGGACCTCATCTTTGGTGGCCACTTCACCTTCGCTATGAGTTTCTCTAGGGCATATACTATTTTTATAGGTGACACACAAAAATTATAAGTAGATAATAATAGTGACTACCTCTCTCATTATGGTGAGTCACCATTCTCGGCCTGGATAGGCCTTCTTCATAGTGTAGACAAGGTGGTATGGGGGACCCTAATGTATGGCTGGTGTCGATCCCGATTGGGTCATGGTATCGGGTGATCTCTCGTGATGTTGTCTCTTTATTCTTTTCTATACTCGTCTTGTACCGAGATGAGCCGATGAGTTGGTCCGTTAAGGTCGTCCTCATCTTCTCGGACTTCAGCACAGTAAGCATTATGGATCTCATCCTAAGTGGTTGGAGAGTATTTTATCAATCGACTTAGTAGTTTTCTAGTTGCTCCCAATCCATCCTTGCTCAAACCATTTTAATATGCCCCGACCGCCATCCCCTCTAACACGCTTGGTAGGGTCATCCTTAACCTATTGAATCAGGCGAGGAAGTCCCTCAATCCCTATCCTAAGGACTAAGTAAGGGTGAACATATATTTTACTCTTTCTGCTGCCTTCCTAGCTCCGACATGCGCCATTACGAACTTATCGGCCATTTCTTTAAATGATTCTGTAGAGCTGGCTGGTAACTGTGAGTACCATGTTAACACCCCTCCTATCAGAGTCTCATCAAATTTCTTCAGCAGAATAGATGACACTTATTCCTTGGTGAGGTTGTCGCCTTTCACAACGGTGACATAATGAGTCATGTGATCTTCAAGATCAGTCGTACCATCATATATCCTGAGAGATGACGACATTTTGAAGGTCTTTGGTATGCCATGTGGGGCTGCTTCTTCACTGTACGATTGCTGTACTAACCTACCGGCATCCCTCTCTAGCAATAGTTTAGGGGCGCCCCGTATCTTATTGACTTGTTCTTAGTGTTCTTTCATTTGATCTCTAAGTGCTTCATTTTCCTTCTCCATTTCTTCTATACTCTTTAGAACAACGGCGAGGGCGTTTTCACCTACATTGTCAGTAATAATGTGAGTTATACCTAGTGTTGGAAGGTCTGGTTGGTTGTTCTGTTCGTTTACCCGCTGCACTATGTAGGTTCTTGCAGTCTCTATAGTCGTGCATGGGGTGGGCTTGTTGAGTACGCTTACGAATGTATCGGTTAGCCATGCTTCGAGGAGCTTTTTCATGGCCAGCGGTGTCCCTCATTTTGTGGATGTGGATGCCCTTTTTTCCATTTGGTTTTGTTATGTTGCAATGGGGGGAAAGCAACCTCTCATTCCTACGGGAGGCAGTGGGTGTCACGTCCTCACCTAATGTTTCACAGCTCTCGTTGATAGCATTCATGAGGTTGCTAGGGAAATCACCTATAAATTTTGTCCTCTCTCCTTGGTTACCTGCCATGTAGGTTTTTGTTCGTGCAAAGAAAGAGAAAGATCATGGGGTTTGTGAGATTAGTGATTCACGCTAGCTGTAGATCTAAAAGAAACAAAAAAATTAACGAAGAAATCCCCACAGATAGCGCCAAACTATTTGATAAAAAATATAGATCTTGGTTCAACTAATTAGATTTAAACAAATAAAGGTTAATATCAGTTAAAAATAATACCTTAAAGATGAAGCTATCGATGCTGTGACAAATAACTAGGATATTTGTCCAAATGGCATCAAGTATAAGTAATAATAACAGTATTCAATGACTCAAAAAGATGGGATATGACATTAAATAGTAATAAATCATAATAAATTGCATATAAGTAAATAAAAGGTATGAGTCGCCCGAAAAGGGGCGAGATCCATGGATATTCCTTTGGCAGTGATGAATGATTGATAAGTCTTTGAACACTTAGGTTGTTCTTGGATCCAATGGAAATGCTAGACAAAAATCTTAGTAAAAAGGATGTTTTTGTGTGCTTGCAATAAGACCAGATCCTCTCTATGAAGTCAATTTGTTTCTTGCAAAATGAATATCCCCCGTCCCCTATCCTTGTGTCTCTTTCTATTTATAGGAAATACATTTCTAGAAACCCTAATAGTACATGTGTAGAGAATATCCACTAAAATATTCTCTTTTATGTCTTATCTTAGAATTAGTCGTTATAACTCTATTTAAGATGCTCGACCTCGACCTTTAACTATGGTGACATCATGACTTTGATATTTTCTGACTCTTCGGCCGCACTCTTTGTACGGCCCTTAATGATAGCACGTGGCAGTCGATGAACGCAATAATGATGCTCACATGGCCGGCCTTTATCAAAGATATTTTTTGGCTCATACAGTAGTTAGAGTAAGTAATATGAACTTATAAGTTTATTAATGAAAATGACTTCCGCTTATAAGAAGGGATGTTGTTTCTTCCGCTTTGATGAAAAATATTGTGTTGGAAAGCATCAATTGATAACTACTAAACACATGGCTTCCGAATGAAAGTTTCTTTTTTGAAAATGTAATTTTTTCATACCAAACACATACGTACATCAACGCTGATGCAAACTTGCTGAACCTTCATTTTACCGTTTGCTTATTTGCAGTTGAATGGCAGTATGGGCATATTTTTAGGAATAATTGAATTACCTTGATTCCTTTATTTAGTGCTTGGATCTCAATTAATTTGAGTACTATTTAGTAGGGGTGTACATAGATCGGGTTGGTTCGGATTTTACAATTACCAAACCAAACCAATTGTGTCGGATTATTAAATCTAAATACCAAACCAAACCAATAAATTCGGGTTTTTCAACATCGGTTTTTCTCGGGTTTTTTCGGGTTTTCGGGTTTTTTCGAATTTTTTTCCGGTAAAATCTTCGTAGAACAAAATATATAAAGTATGTTCAAAATATTTCTTTAATCCTAGTAAGATACAACTAAATAAAGTATTTTTCAAGAAAATAATACAAAATATGAGATATGTCATGACTCATGACATTATCCTAAAATATTCAACAACAAAAAATAATAAAATTATATACTATAAATATTGCTAATTAAAAAGTCATAATAAAAATAAACATAATCTAAAAGCTCTAATTCATGCTAAACTACATAGACTAATGAGGGAGTATTAATTATATGCCTAAAAGCTAAAGAAAAATAAAAATAGGTTATGTATTTTTATCTAAATTATTGCAAAATAAAAAATAGACATTTAATACACTCCCGTTCGTAATATTGAATTGAATGTCTTTGTTAGCATTAGTATTGCTTGCTAGCATTATTTAATTTACTAATATTAATGACTATAAAACTTATTGGAGCATTCAAAAGTTCTAAATCAAACCTTGAAATAATACCTTAAAAGATAAAATTATGAATTTTTTTAAGAAATATTTATAAATTACATTACAATAAGTATATTTATATTTTAAATATATCTAAAATTGTTATATATGTAATGTCGGGTTGGTTTGGTTTCGGTTTGACTTTCTTTAGTTAAAACCAAACCAAACCGATTATGGTCGGGTTTTTTTTCCAACACCAAACCAAGTCAAACCAAACCATAGTCGGGTTTTTTTTCTCGGTTTGACTCGGATTATCGGGTTGGTGCGGTTTGCCGGTTTCCTTTGTACACCCTTACTACTTAGCCCACTCCTAAACTATATGGTTAAAGTAAGAACATTAATTTTGAAGACTTACTAGAGGACCACCTAGCTAGTCGGGTTGGGTTGAGTTTATGTTGGTACTTATTTTACGGGCTTTTGCATCTATACCCGTTTTTTGGGTCATGTTTTAATTTGTGTCTGCTTTGCAAAAAAAATTGCAAGCTTAGTCACTTTTTCACGTAACTTCAGCATATGTGGTTTACCCAAAACTTCAGCATTCTAGTAGATGGGACTGAAGTAGCAAGTGTGCTGAAGTTTTTCTTTGTAATTCCTGAATTTAAGCATATTAACTGAAGTTTTGTTCTCTATTTGCTAAGTTTTTGTTTGTAATTGCTGAAGTTTTTATTTTTGTAACTGGCGAGCTTCAGTTCTAGAGCTGAAGTTTTATTTTTGTAACTGGCGAATTTCAGCTCTAGAGCTGAAGTTCTATTTTGTAACTGGCGAACCTCAGCTCTAGAGCTGAAGTTTTTTTTTTTAACTGGCAAGTTTTTGTTTTGTAACTGACGAACATCAGCTCTAGAACTGAAATTTTTGTTTGTAACCGGTGAACTTCAACAATAGAGAAGGAAAACAATTCAAAGTTGAATAGCATCACAAATAACTTCAAGTGTCCTTTTCTCCAAATCTTTTTCATCAATCCATATAGAACTTTGCCGTCGTAGAAGGTCGCGCGTTTTTCTTTCTTCTTCTCTGAGAATTTCATTTCCCGCATCCTCCAATATTCAAGCTTTTCCTGTCTTTCTTTAAGCTACAAAGTACAAACATAATAATTAAACACGCAGTGGGATGTTAGTTTATACTTGATTGAGAATATATGCAAGCAAAGCTATATACAGTTCGGACATACTCAACACTATGGCAAACTACGCTCTTAAACCTACTTTATAATTGATAGAACTAAAAGGTTTCTATCTCCACAGCCCATGTCAATTAATGGAACATTTTTATAATCAGCGACTTCAAAAAGGAGTAGCCTATCGGATTGAAGGCGGATATAACTTTAAGGAGGAGAAGGGGGAGGAGAAATTGGGCTAAAATTGTTTAAAAAGTGAATACAAGTTTAAATTTTTTTTAAAAAATAGGTATAAGTTAAATGAGAGTGACCAAATAAAGCGCCCCGTGTAATTTTTACTTATTTTACTTCAAAAATTGTTTTACTATTTCTTATAATTCAAGAGACAAGTATAACTTTGTTGGTGAGTTGTGAACTAGAATTCTCCTTTTCACCCGAAAGTTGACGTTCTTATAATAATATCTCCAAAAAAAAAAGGTAAGCTGGACGTTTGGCCCAATGAAGAGTCATTTTTAAGAGACAAAATTCAAGTTTATCACCCTACCACTACTTAATTTACACTTTTATTTCTTATATTAATTCACTTGCACGTTTAACTTCAAATTTATCGGCCATGTGCTCATACATTCTTTTTGAAGAACGTGCATGCTGACCTTTATATCTCAATTTGAGAGGTAATAGCAACTTTCCAGACGAACATAGTTAAATATTTATTTTTCCTTGCAAATGAGACCTAAACTACAAATATTGAGTTGGAATAAAATCTGCAAAGTAGGACAAACTGAATTTTGAATTTACAAGATTTAATTATAGATACACAGACAACATAAATATAGTATACTAGAGGGACCAAAATTACACTTCTCTCTTTTGTGAAGTTATTGACCTATGACTTGGGGCTTACTTTATGGGTTTTTTCTACTGTTAGATGTGACTTTTAGATAGAGGTCTTAAATTGGCAGGTCAAAATGGGTTGAGTCAATTTGACCCGTCCAAAAGTTACTTGGGCTAAGATAGGTTGGATCAAAATGAGTTAAAATTCAGGTCATAACCCAACCCGCTCAACTCTTATTAAGCTTCAATTAATATATGTTATTTTCTTATAAATGATATAATTACTAAATTGTTATGAAATAATATAAGAACAAGAACAATAATACAAGAACAATAGAGAGAAAAGTAGAGAGAGGAGTATTCTTATTGATACTTTTGTGATGATATACAATGGGGTAAGACCCCTCTATTTATAGGCATAGAAAAGACTTAGCCTCAAAGTAAAACTCTTCTATAAGATAGACATTCACTCTAATTAGAGTTCTATTTATAACACTCCCCCTTGAATGTCTATTCAATAATGTGCCTCGTTAAAACCTTAACTAAAACAAAACCCAATGGGAAAAAATTATAGAAAAGGAAAAAGAGTACACATGTTTGAATATGCGCCTATTGGTTGCCTCGTTAAAAACCTTGCAAGGAAAACCCAGTGGGACAAAACCTTGTAAGGGAAAAAGAGTGCAACGCGCATTAACTCCCCCTGAATAGAGCATCAATTCACATCCTTGAGCATTTGAATTCCAATCTTGTGCACCATCTTCAAAACGATCTTTTGTAGAGATTTGATAAATAAATCAACCATATTGACTTGAATAAATATTCCGCACCTTGAAATTATCATTCTTGATAGATATGAACATCTTCATATAATGTCGTGGAATGACTCTTCAATATCTCCATAGGGGTATTCTCGATGCCATCATGCTTATAGTTATAGCAAGATACATATGTACACAAGTTGCACTTAGGATGTGGTACTTCAGGACCAAGAATTGTATATGCTTCAAGCAACTTCAATCATTGACTTTATACTTTCAAGTATTTGAACTACATGTCCAAAACTACATGTCTTTCTTATGGAATCAATTCTTCTTGAATTGTATCTCTTCCATTTGGCCAATAATTTGTTTGTATTCGACAAACACAAGATCCTCATCGATATTTGGCGCTATTATAGATGTCGTCGACAATCATTTTATATCGGTTTCAGTCAATTTTCATAAAGACATAACATGGAGATCTCTTCATTCATATATCAGGTACCTGAATCTCTCATGAGATTTTATGAAGTGTTATGTCATGTGATCTTCTGGATCACTTGCCTCCTTATTATGATCACTTTGATCCTTTGCTCATCTTCTTTATTAAGAAGTTCCTTTTGAAACCGATTTGTCTATACGCTTCAAGCGTATCCAAGACTTGGTCCTTCTACGACTTAATATGAGCATTTGCAGTGAGAATATAGTTACATTCTTTGGGTCAGCAAATGCGTATAGCATGCTTTGCAATATGTTGCAATTGAATTATCCTTTTATGAACTTCAGGTTCATATTATGATATTCGAGGATCTATATATACAAATGATAATTCATCTCATGTAACCTTTTCTCAAGTGTTTATCATGTGTCCCCCTCATGTTAGAAAAGCTAACTTGTTTCCTCAACTTTGAGAAATCATCTTGGTGCATTATCATGTCAATATACACATCACATTAATAATAAGATGAAATTATTTGGTTCCTGACCCTGAACCACTTGTGAGGGGAGAATATACTCTCGTATACAACGTATATCAAACTGATATATACAACTTTGTTCTCATAAGAAACAGTTTAGCTATTAAGTGGAGGCACTCAATAATTATCTTGCTAAACCAACTTTGATATAAACCAACTTATCAAGATGAACTATCTTGAGTAGAAAATCTGGAAATTATGCTCGAAGTTAGATTACTGAGCAATTTACCTCGCAAGCACCGGCCAGGCTGCGGGTTAATAACAATCGCACATGTAACCATATCATAGATGCATCATATGTGGTATACATGGCAGGTGAATGGGCCCATATTCACCTTTGATATTTCCAGAATTTATGGGCTTCAACTCGAACTCTTTAGTTGGTCAGTTCATTAATGAGAACAAGTGATACAAGAGAATTCGTAAAGAACTTTCTAGTTCTTTAATATTCACCCATGTGAATTCTCTATTATTGCACATCATACTTAAAATGAGATGGCTAACCCGAATGCCAACTGAATAAATTATCAATATTGGTAAACTTCAAATTTACACCATGACATGTGCACTTATCAATAAACTTCAGGTTTATTATGACATGGATTTTTATACCAATAGATATCCACTTTATTGTGGCATTCTTTTGTTTGCGTAGTACAAACTGGAGAATGGAGCGGGTAGCTTTTCATATACAAATTATCCCGCTACAAGTTGTAGTAATGGAAGATATCAGATCTTTCCTTTATTTATACTCTCAATATAATCAATCGCTTTCGCATATACTTTTGGAAACTGAATAAGTTTCTTTGAGACTTACTACAACACAATACCTTATTAGTAATCAATTGTGTTTCTCCAACATAGTAATCATTGGATCCTAATGGCCTGCCACGCTTCAAGCGTGCATTCGACTCATTGGATATGACACTAGATGATTGTCCAACAGGGACATCAAGTCCGTAACTGCGTCAGGCATTTGATTTGCTATTCTTTTTTGCAAATGGATAATATTTTGCTCCTCCTTTTCACAAATAGAGGTATGTGGATCAAGATGAGATAATGATGCATTTTTCCACAAAATTTCCGGTTTGGTTTCACCAACTTCTCCCCTTAATTTTGGGAAAAGTGTCTCATCGAATTGACAGTCTGCAAATCGTGCAGTGAACAAATCCCCTGTCAATGTTTCGAGGTAGCGAATAGTGGAGGGCGATTCAAACTCAACATATATTCCTAACCTTCTTTGCAGACCCATTTTGGTGTGGTATGGCGGTGCTATAGGCAAATATACTGCGCATCCAAAGATTCTTAAATGGGATATTAGGTTCATGACCCAAAACCAATTGCAACGGGGAATATTTATGATAATTCGTCGGTCAGAGACGAACTAGCATTGCTGCATGCAAAATGGCGTGACCCCAACCCGAAGTGGGCAGCCGACGAACTAGCATTGCTGCATGCAAAATGGCGTGACCCCAAACCGAAGTGCGCAGCCGACGAACTAGCATTGTTGCATGCAGAATGGCGTGACCCCAAACCGAAGTGGGCAGCCTCGTTTTCATGAGTAAATGAGGTATTCAAGATTCTTCTCATCTATTGTCTCAACATGATATCCATTTTGACTGATATCTTTAAAACTCAACAAGTTCCTTTTAGACTTGGAGGAGAACATTTGGACTGATATCATTAAAACTCAACAAGTTCCTCTTAGACTTGGAGGAGAACATTGCGTTCTCTAAAATATTATTCCTTTAAGTTGATAGTCGACTATCTTAGTAAACAGTCATCAGGATAGTCGACTATCTAAATCAGATAGTCGACTATCTTAGCTTGCGGAAAAATCCAGTTTTATTGCGAAATATTAGATAGTCGACTAACTGATAAGTTAGTCGACTAACTTTACTGAAAAATAAAAATTTCTTCGAAATTTAAGCATATTGAAACATTCTAAAGAACTAATACTAACATTATATCATAAACTAACTAATACGAGCTGATACTGATGACTATTAGTTTATTCACTAACTATTACAAATAAGTGAAATAAAATCAAACAATTCCATCTTCCTTCATCACAGATCCATCACAATTTAGGTGGTCAATTTTCCCCTCAGGGTGCTCAAAGGAGTCTGCCACATCCAAGTGGGTGATGTCAAGATTGTCGTCAGAGACAAAATTTGTTTCAGGGCATTTACTCTTTAGAGATGCTTGACAAGGCTCAACCAAATGTCTTGGTACACGGTAAGTTTTCGCCCAGTGCCCTTTTCCACCGCAACGATAACATATAGTTTATGAACTATTTGCTTTTGGATTCTCATCATATCGTGCTTGTGGCAGAGTGACCAACTTCAGGTTGTCATATCTCTCCTTTAAGCCATTCCACAAGATAGGTGGATCTTTGACTGTGATATATTCAATTTTCAAACCTTCATCAAGGTGATGGCGCAAGTAAATCAAGGCCTTAGCACAGTTTCAAACCTTCATCAAGGCGATGGCGCAAGTAAATCAAGGCCTTAGCACAGTTTCAAACCTTCATCAAGGTGATGGCGCAAGAAAATCAAGGCCTTAGCATAGTCTTGGGTGGATGCATTATTTCTGTCTTTAATGGCGTCTCCAAGACCCATTGCATCCAAATGGATTTCAGCATCCAACACCCATGTCATATAGTTCTTGCCCGGAATTTCAAGGGCAACGAACTTTCCTTTCATAATGTCAGACATAAAACAAATTACATCAAGAGCGCGTTCATACTTACGGGCTTTATTATAATTATCACATTCACTTCAGGGAATGGATTATAATCATCTGTATGTGTTATATACAATCTCATGTCAAATATTACTTTCATAAAGTGAAAGATTATTTTGAGAATCTTCATTATTCTCATTATCACAATGATGACGATTATAATTCCGTCTATTGCCTCGTCCACATTCATTGATACCTTCATGGTAATAATTTTGTCTTCTTTCAGACTTATCACATACTGCTACCACATTCTCTAAAGGGAATGGAGCAAATTCAATTGGACGGATTTTGTCTTCTTTCAGACTTATCACATACTGCTACCACATTCTCTAAAGGGAATGGAGCAAATTCAATTGGACGGATTTTGTCTTTGTTTGTATATGAAATCAAATCGTAGAATTTCAAGAATTTGAAAGAGAAAAGTAAATTACGTACCTTTAAGGTATACCAATAAATGTTGTGATATCAAATATACCTCTTGAGTTTCCATCCCGTTGCAACAAATTCCGGCAACTTTGGTCGACTCCCGCGGCCAATTTGATGCCGGAGAACGCGACATATTTTTCGTATAGAAATTCAAGATTGCCATTGGACCTCCAAACTATCAGCAAACTTTAAAAATCCAAAAACCCATTGTTTGCATAATTGAACAGAAACGTTCCACTATACAACTAAATTAAACCAGTCATCAATTCAATTGTAACAAAGAAAGGAATAGCGGAAGTAAATAGCTAGGATCACTTGTATGTAATATAGACAACACATAATTATAGATTTTAATCGAACATAAAATCGATACTTATCTCTTGAAGCGTGACCCGGATAATGCCCTGAATTAGCGAAATTCGTGTGGGCGAATTACTCCTTAATCTTCTCAAAGTGCTTCTTGAGACGGTAGAGTCTCGTGCTGATAACGTGTTATGAAATAATATAAGAACAAGAACAATAATACAAGAACAATAGAGAGAAAAGTAGAGAGAGGAGTATTCTTATTGATACTTTTGGGATGATATACAATGGGGTAAGACCCCTCTATTTATAGGCATAGAAAAGACTTAGCCTCAAAGTAAAACTCTTCTATAAGATAGACATTCACTCTAATTAGAGTTCTATTTATAACAAAATAAGGTTTTTTTGCTTTTGTTATGATCATATTTAAAATATTAAACAAAAAATAAAATTATTTCTAAAATATTTTGACAAACATACTCATCGACCAATTTGGGCTATAAATTAGCCAAACTTTAAGTGGGTTGAGATGGGTTGGATCAAGATGGACTAAGTTCAATAAATGGGCGGGTCAATAATCAACCCAACCTTGGGCGGGTCATTTGGGCTTGGGCCAAATTTGACAGCCCTACTTTTAGATAGGTTACTCTGCTTTGATCAAATCTGATTTGAGTTTTTAGATATCACTGTTAGAAATATCACAACCCCCACTTCCAATCGAGAGGTTGCGAGTTCGAGTCTCCCCAAGAGCAAGGTGGGAAGTTCTTGGAGGGAAGGATGCCGGGGGTCTATTTGGAAACAGCCTCTCTACCCAAGGGTAGGGGTAAGGTCTGCGTACACACTAACCTCCCCAGACCCCACTGGATGGGATTATACTGGGTTGTTGTACGGTTAGAAATGTCACAATCATTTTCATATTACATAGCCATGCCAAGAAAGATCATAGCATAAAATACAGCATATTCCGTCTACACAAACGAATTCCACATTGACATACTAACAACTTCATATAAAACCATGTACAAGCCAGTATATAAACACAACAAGCTCATCACACATACTTTGAAATGAGAAAACTGGCACTTCTTACTAAAGCAAATAGGAAAAAAAGATATAAATCTACGAATATCACAGCTAACACATCTCACAGAAATGGAAAAGGTTATTGTACAAACATATCTCTTCCAACGAGTTGGATCAAAGTATCCAGCAGGTTTTGTGTTTTCCTTTCTGTTTTTTGCTCTTTGGAGGCTGAAGAACCATCTTGATTGCAGTATCAAATACAGCCTTCACATTCTACATTACAAAGAACATTTTCTCAATTGGTTTTGGCTCATAATCCTGGCAACTTATAAGCTGCATGCATTGTAGCTTTTACCTTGAATTATTAGCTTACACCAAATGTTTTCTGAGTCTGGTATATAAAACTCTTCTGTTTTCAGAATGACGAACTTTGAGCATTTTGTTTCGAAGAATGTTTGCTTGTTAATCATGTCTGTTTTAAGTTCTAATGAAACTAAAAGGTTCAAATATTACCTGTTGTGTCTTGGCACTGCACTCAACGTATGCCACTGCACCGATTTGCTTTTTCAGTTCTTCGCCCTGTCATTTTAAAAAGATAAAATAAAAGCTTTAGTAAATTTGCAATATGAGAAAAGAGTGCTTAAAGACATAAACTTGATTGAACTTTCCCTTCTACATCATTAGGTAATCTATGACTTAATTTATCATGTTTATTTCAATTGAAATTGTCTCACTAACATCCAAGGACTTGACCTTGAAATCCCACTTTTTTTATCCTTTACAATTCAACAATATGCAAAAGAAGTCGTGCAAATGGATTTGCACTTTAATCAGCGAAGGAAACTATTTACATCCGGTAGCAACAAAGGTATATAAAATTTATATATTTTTTGTATATAAAATATAGAGAGGTATGTATATACAATGTCATTTTCCCTTCATTATTTTTTTCTGTTTCTTCTTTTGATCAGAGAAGGGGCGGGGGACACTATTATGAGGTAGGGAGAGGATGAGCTCGGAAATGGGTCATTGTTCCTTTTCAGAGTACAATTGGGTTGGTCATTTTGATACAACTTTCCAGTCTTAAAGTTTCTAAGCCTATTATTAGGAGAGGTTCACACACTTAAAAAGACACTTTAATTTCTTCAAGCTTTACTTTGTTTTTCGATATGTCTTGCTTTATGTTTCTCCTTATCCCTTTCCTTTCTTTTCTTTATAAGGAGGTGGAGCATGCACCAGATTTTTGGATAAGCTACATCAAAGTTTTGATAGATTCAATACATATACCTGTTCTG
Organism: Nicotiana benthamiana; assembly: GCA_034376525.1. Taxonomy (NCBI): domain Eukaryota; kingdom Viridiplantae; phylum Streptophyta; class Magnoliopsida; order Solanales; family Solanaceae; genus Nicotiana; species Nicotiana benthamiana. Next base: position 60,967,783 of record CM067323.1, read on the forward strand.
TTGAAATTGTACATGCACCAGGGTAGTCCCTTCTAAACTGCTTGTCCTCTCTTAAATCTGTCACATTTGAACTCTCTTTAGATAGAAATTTAGACACAAAGAGTGATAGATAAGATTGGTGTCATCCTTTGCATCAACCAGCTATTGGCCCAAATATACCCCAGCATATGTGGAACCTACATTGCTATGTCAGCACAACAAATGGATTAACCATCCTTTGTTAAACAAACGCTCGGGAAACCACAATCAGATCATGTTACAATGCCTTTCTGTAGTTCACAATTGTTTCCCAAAAAGGTGTAGTCTTACCGAGAATAAATGCTAGAGAACCTAAGTTTGAAGAAGAATCTTAGTTCGAAGTACAGGGAGAGAGGGAGAGAGAGAGACTTTTGAACCAGTCAGCTTGGTCACTAAGTGACGAGAAAGAAGTCATACTACACTTTAGAAGAATATGAAGCATCGGATCATGGAGAAGAATAAGATCACAGAATGCAACAAGCCGCTTAACCATGAGCGCATAATTTCTCTCTATCATGATTTTGACTTGTAGTATATAGTTGTCAGACCATTTAGCCCAGTGTTAACCACATAAAAGAGAAGGTTCATTCCATTCCCTTAGTTATATTTGACTAAGGCCCAGGGAATATTCCAAAGTGGTCATCTGGATTCATCCATGGGAAATAAGTAAACTTGCGTACGATACAATGTAGACAGACGTAGAGGATAGGTCTCCCCCTCAAGAAAATTGGAAAAAAATAAAGAATGGTAATCGTTCCGCTACATGGCATATATATATATATATATATATATATATATATATATATATATAATATATATATATATGTGTGTGTGTGTGTACATGTACAGAAGTGTAAATAAAAGTATGGTTTCTGTTAGCTCTTTTGTTGATTAGGCATTAGCAGACTAGTTCAAAACCGGGATTCACTTTAATATAAAGTATCTGCAAAATTCACAACTGTTAAAGGGTAACAAAAGGGGAAAGCAGTTTAACAAAGGGAAAAGGCACATATCCTCTCAAGAGCTACTAGTAAAGCAGAGGAATCTTAAATTGAAAGAAAACTCACCCAATTTAGTCCCCACAAGAACAATAGGCACTGATGGGGCATAATGTCTTAGCTCAGGAACCCACTTTTCCAGCATAAACAAGAAATAAAAAGCAAAGAATGATGTCAGGATTACATGATCAGAGAAGCAAAGAAATACACAACCACTGGAACAGCAAGCAGTTAAAGTTGAAAGTTGAGGAAGCAAAAGCATACCTTTTTTGATATATTTTCAAAGCTAGGCCTACTTATGAGAGAGAATGCGAGCAGGAAGACATCAGCTCCTCGATAACTAAGAGGCCTAAGCCTGTTATAATCCTCTTGACCTGTGAAGAGTAGTTAAAAACTCACAGTTTTATCATATAATGACTTGTTGAAGAGGCGTATTTTGTTATCATGCTCATTAGTCGTTACTACTTGTGTACTAAAGACTCAATCCGCTTCATCGCAGCTTTTTCTAGGTCAAAGATTTATCACAAGAATCCACAGAAAATGTATTTTCTCATTTCAATTTTACTGGTCCATGAGGATGCTTTATTGCTTTCCTAAGTTCTAATTTATTGGGAAGAAAACAAGTAAGAATGAGGATCGTTAAGGTATAACTTTTGTAAACACTTTGTAATGTGAATTGAAAGCAACCAATTTTTTTTGAATGTAAAACCACATGAAGCAGAACACAACCTTGACTTTCGCAGTAAAGACTAAATTTAATCTGACTGTTGATGATGGTTTTCCAAATCACACTACTACGAGCATTGCATGATCAATTCATTGTTTGGAAGAGACAGAGTTAACAATTGCCTAAGGCTTAACTAGAGTTCAACATTCTCATTCCAATTACCGATTCTGGTTCAAGATTTGCACCAGAAAAATTAAGGTTTAAAATCTTGATTATAATAGCAATATAGGATTTCATATGCAATAACATCTGTTATTTTTCTTCAAAGGGAACAAGAATAGAAAGATGAATGCAGCTAAGAGTAAAGAGCAAAGGCCAAAGTTGACAACTTTAACGAAAGAAATACTTAGATTGTCATTAGCACTGAAATAATTAACAAGACATGAGTACCAGCAGTATCCCAGAGACCCAAATTCACAATCTTTCCATCAACATTGACATTGGCACTGAAATTGTCAAAAACAGTTGGCACATAATCCTGCAGAAATAAGGATCACACAGACATAAATCCATAATGAAAAATAAAAACAAGATGAAAAACAGAGAAATTTTTGAATAGTTACATACAGCTGGAAAAGTGTTGCTAGTGTAGGAGATGAGAAGGCAAGTCTTGCCAACAGCACCATCTCCAACAGTAACACATTTGATGAACTTTGTTCCTGTTGCAGTAGCATTATTACTGACACTACTACTAGTATTCATCTCATCAGTTAGAAAGATAACAAAGAAGAACTCTAGTTTCTATGAAGTTGAACTGGGAAAAAAGATTCAAGAACCCTTTTGTTAAAGTGGTATTGTTGCTACTATTTAGTGAGGGGCAGGAAAATGTGGGACAAAGGGAGGGAACAAGGAAAGATTTTATAGGAGCCTTTTTCGGCAGGAAAGTAGTCAAGTGTGACTTTATTTTGAGCTGTCAGAGAGGGAAATACATATGTGAGAGAATTTAATTACAGAGTGTTTCATATTTCCACCTAATTATGACGCTCCACTCGGAGGCCCCAAACTTTGTTCTTTATCTTACTCGGAACTTTTATCATCAAGATTAATACCTTATTTATTTAAAATAAAGTATTATTTTAAAATATTATATTTTATAAATAGCTTTTAACATTTATACTAAATTATTTATTTTTGGTTACCTTTTCCCTTTAAGCCACTATGTACGCTATTTTTTTATTTTTCTATTTTTTTTTTCAAATTTTTCTCTCACATAATTACCGTATTTGATGTAAGCTTCTCACTCAGTATTTTCTCTTTCTAATTTGATACACTCATTCTCTTCCCCCATTTCAAAAAATACGAAAAGAGAGGGTAAAATTCTTCTGTTAGCATTTGAGAAAACAATTGCTACTACATTTGATTGTTTTTACTCAACTTTGGGCTTCTGATTCTGTAAGCTATGATTTCCAGAAAATAAACTGCTACTGGAGTTTCAAACGGAAGAGAAATTCCGCCTGCGATAGCAACGCCAATGGAATCTTTGGTACGATTTTTGGGAGGTGATTACTTCAGCAACGCTTCATCTTTTCCGGCAAAGACTTTGGGCTGCCGAGCAATCATCCGATATAGAAATTTTTTCCAACTTAACAACGACAACCGAAGTCAACAGTGATAGCGAGAAGACATTAGAGTTATTCTTGAAAGATGATAGAGTTTGGGGCTGAGCAACTTGAATTTTCTATTAATATATTTCATTGTATTTCAATATATCTCGCTGCATTCTATGTGTTTCATTGTATTCATTATCTTTTTTTTTCATTGTATTTCAATGTATCCCAATATATACTATGTATTTTATTGTATTCACTGTGTCATTCCATGAATGTATTCATATATTTTTTTAATTAATATAATTTATGTATTCAGATGTATTATATAATTTCTCTGAAGATTGTTATATTTTTGGAGAGTTTTTCAGTTGGAAATATATTTTATAGCTGAAAATACAAAAATTTGTGTTATAATTGTGTTTGTTGAGTTATATTAGGAGTCTATTATATTAATTGATTCGCTTTCCTTTTAAAAATAGTGTAATCCCCTATTTCACGCCATGAATACAATCGAATACAATAATATGCCCAGCAGTAATCTCATATTTCACGTCATGAATATAGTCAAATACAAAAAACTGTCTAGCTGTAATCCCCTCATTCATGCCTAGAAATGCTACTGTATTCATGAATACAGTAGCTTAAATACATCAAATACACTCTAAAAAATCTGAAAACATAGCTATAGGAAGTAATATAGTAAATGGTAGCTACAACTAGCTTATAACCGCTAAAACATAGTGGTTTATGAAAGTTTCTTATCTTATTACTTAAAAAGTTTTTTTTGGGCTCCTCAGAGCTCGCTCCTGGGTAGGACACTCATAAAATGCCCTAACGCACATGCGAGACTTTGTTTTTTTAGGCTTACGCGTTACGTTTTAAGAGTTTGGCTGTGTATCTAGAACACACCTAACACTCAATGTTCGAGACTCATCCAACTGTTTCTATTTAAATTATGTGTCAAATACCTTAGTTATCAATGTTGGCGCACAAAATTCTTTAACACTATAATTTTTACTTATCTATAAAAATATAAAGATGAAGAATAAGTCAATTGAAGAGCTATAATATAGTTTGTTTTATGATTGAAAACACTGTGAGTAAACACTACCTAAATTTTTTCTTTGGGAATATATAGCCGAAGTTATATATTTCAATTGTAATTAGTTGATACCTAATTTTTTTCTATATATTTTTATATGTAAAATACTTTCAAAATAGGAGGTAAATGCATATATAAGCATGTCCAAGAGTTTTGGTATTTTTCTTAAATTTTAAATATTTTTAAAATCAATTTATTATCTATTTTTAGCGATACAAAATTCAATAATTATTTCCAAGAATATTTTTTTGGGGAATAATTTAGTTTATTTCTCATATTTACACCAAAATATAATTAAGGTGATTTTTGTATGTTTTTATAAATTTATTTGGTATTTTTAAAATTTAAATTGCATAATTGCAATTTTAGCCTAGTCTACGATTAATAGTATTTTATAATTATAAAATTAGTTCCAGTATTTCTAATATAATATTTATATATTGTTAATTAGTTCAGTACTTTTGATTTACTTTTAAAACAATTTTCACTATTTTTATAAAATAAAAGGGTGAAAATTGGTTATATAACATGTAGCCTATAGCTATTTTAATTACCACCTCATTTTATTTCAATTTTAACCCCAATTCCGTCCAAATTAAAACCAACCCAATTCAAATTTTAACCCAACCCACGACCCGATTGTAAATAACTGAACCCGTTCCCCACCTACCATTTAAATATGGATCCTTGATCGCTCAAGATCAACGGCCAAAGTTATCCCTTTCCTTTTTAAATCCTAAATGACTACCCTAATCACCCTCATTCTCACCTGATCCGTCGGCTTGAAACCCTTCGTCTATCAAAATACTCTCAAGCTCTCTGAAACCCAAGTCATCCCCTACCTTATTTCACCAAGTTTCTACTAGAATATATGGCGTTCCAGGCCATGGATGACTTGTGCTCACCCTTTCTCACCATTACGACTAAGTTTTTCAATGATTTAAAGCCCGACTCTGAGGGTTCTCTTCAGATCCTCCTCGGATATGTAGATCTATGGCTTCTCCTGCCATTATTCCGGCATGTTCAAGCAATATGTGTCTCTTCGACTCAGGATCTGACTTTCCTCAAGACCCTTCTCGTTGCTAGGGTTTCCTCTGCAACTCTAAGTCATCAGAGGTTCTGTATTCGTCTATTTTTTCTTAGATATGTGATATGTCTGGCTTTATTTGACATTTTAAAGGTTTTCCCCAAATTCTTTTTTTTTAAAATCGTTCAATTTCAATTTTAGGGTTTTTGAAAGTTCCTTCAAATATCTTTCTGATTCTTCATTTTCTTTCTTTATGTGTGTTTGTCTGTGTTATGCTCGTATGTTTTCCTTTTACTACGCATGAATTTGCTCTCTTTTTTCTTTTCTATTATGCAAGACTCTTCTATTTTCGTTCTTATTCCTTCACTCGCATGTTAATCTGTGTTGTTTTCCTTATGCATTGCCATATATGTTTATGGTTGAGTTCTTTGATTTTGTTCACTTTATTGAACTCTATTTGCGGCCTTGCTAAGCATATTTCATCCACTTTTGTTTAAAACTTGTATAATCTATTTCTTCTAAAACTTGTTTAAATTCCAAGTTTGCTTAAGCATTTTCTCATGACTTTGAATCAATGTTCTTTCTATTGTGTGTGTTTGTATCTCATTAAGTCTTTGAAAGAGACTTCTGAGCCTCTTTCAATGACCTGTTTTCTCACCTCTATTGTCTGACTCAATTTGAAACCCTAGGATTTTGGGGTTTTCTTTGGTAAATGGTATTAGGGTCCCACTTTGGGGACCCTAGGATTTCAGACTTACGTTGAGCCTGTAACTGAACTTGAATCTCATTTTGCTTGTGACTCTAAGGCTTTCAATGATAGACTCTTTTTCCTAAATAACCTGACAGTTCCTTTTTTTTATTGGTATACTTTATATACTACAAAATTCCTCTTTCAAAAAGGTTTTCACCAACTAAGTGATTGAATCTGAAATTCCTTTAATAAGACTGATGAATTGTCACTGATTTTCTTCGATTGTACCTCTTTTACCTTTCTTGACTTGGTTCATTCAAATTGAACTTGTAATTTTGGTTTCATGGCTGTTTGATTAATTCCCTTGCTATATCTGGCACAAAACGTGTACTATTGATTGTTTCCTTAAATAACCTCTATATATTTACCCCTTTTGTTCTACTTCGAAAGGTTTTGAGTAAAACTTCTTTCCTTGGAGTCAGAATCCCTTAACCAAAGGGAGACTGATTTCAATAAAATTTTCTTGCCTTTCTTGCTTACTTTGTGCACTATAAAAGGGAATGCCCTCCTGCACTTTTAAGACACCTTACACCTTACAACAACATCTTACGACTTCGTCTTCACATCACTTTCACACTACTAATCCTTAACTTTTAATTCAATACTTTAGTAGTTGCAATACTGTTTTGAATTCAATATTCTGCCTTGCTTGAGGTCTTTTGGAACTTCTTTGCTTGCAACTTGGCTTTTTCAAGAATACTATTTTTACTTGTTTTTCCTTAAACTGGTATGTTCTTGATTTAATTTTCTGCCTCATCCTTACGTGTTTACTTTACAGTTCAGCATTCTTGTTTACTTTACTGCTCATGTTCAGTGATTTGTGCTAATTATCTTCTTCCCTTACATTTTTTCCATTGTGAATCCCTACCCCTATTCTCTTCTATGTGCTTGAGTTAAGGTCTTTGGCATAACAATATCCAAATTACTATCCAGGCTATAATTTGATTCACAATGGATCCTAACTCCTAAGTTTGGCTAACAGGCTGGTTAGGGGTGTGCCTGCATCCCAATTGATGGGCATGACCACCAGCCTGCCATGGCTTTCCCTGATTCCCCCTTTTTATGCATTTACATTTATCTTAGACTCTTAAGTTCCCCCCCCCCCCCCCCATGAGCCTTGCTTTGGGATATTGAGTTTCCTATGAACTTGGACATCTGAGGGCTGACCATTCCACACTGCACTATGATCTTAATTCTACAATGAATTAGGTGTGTAAGTACTGCCCGGAGCCCTTTGAGGCCCTTGGGAACTTTGACACATCCCAAATATGAGAAAGTCTTTTGAAAATCTGATCCTGGAAGTTTGTTTATCTCATATTATTGGAATTTGAGTCTGAATTAGGCTGTTTGAATATAACTTGAACTTCTGATATAATTTTACTCTTTTTTAAAAGTCATTTGGGTCTGTAATAATTTGTAATAACTATTGCGGATGGCTAGTGGAAAGAGATGGGGATGCATGTATGAAAATGGTAGAAAACTTGCCTATAGATTATTTATGAATTCTGCATATAGAAATCATGCCTATAATTTTTCTACACTTCTGCATTCTCATCTTAGAAATCATGCCTATAAGTTTTCTGCACTTCTGCATTTTTGCATATAGAAATCATGCCTATAGTTCTACATTTTTGCATACTGAAATCATGATCTTAGGTTTTCTGCACTTCTGCATATACATGTCATTAGGTAAACAATCATAGGTTTAATAATAATCAACTGCATTCTAGAGACCATGCCTATAGGACTCTTGTATTTATGTAATCATTTTAAAAACCAATAACGCTTAGATAACTTGCCTATATGCGTAATCAATCGAATCAACTTTGTATATGAGTCTAAAATCATTCGTAAGGTCATTTAAAATCTGCTGATCTTTTTTTATAAAACCAGTAACCCTTTCTTTTAAATCAGTACACTCTGTTAGATATCATGCCTATAGGTATCACTTAGGCAAACTAATAGGTAATTAACTACGTCAATTTTGATAAACTACAGCCAGAAAAGGCTTATTCGGACTCCTCATCTGAGAAATTTGAAATAAGTCAGCATGTCCTAATGCTTTTAAATTTAATTGAGACTTACAACTAGTATTTGAAGTCATGCTATACAATCTGCTATTTTAAGTGAGGAGGCCTATTTGATCTTTAATTTTTATTTGTTCTTCCCTTAACTGCTTATGTGTTCTTGTTTGTCACCTTAGACTTTTATCCTTTTAAACTCTGAAAAGCCCCAGTTCCCTCTACTGTTAGGATTAGTAGTCCTAAATACCTCCAGGACTGATAGGATTGGGACGGGTAATAATATGCAATAACTAACGATATCGTTCCGCACTTTAATACCTTAGCAAGGTGGGAAGGGTAGATATAGATATGATGACCGGTTCACTAATATCACGTGTAACCCCTCTTCTGAGGAGTGATTTTCGGGTATTGCATTGATGTGATCCATGTTAATCACAAACCTAGGACTCCCTTTTTACTTGCTTTTATCAATTTTAAAAATTGTTTAAAGCTTTAAATTTCTGCCCTCTTTTCCTCAAGTTTCAACTTATTTGCAATATTGTATGCAAATCCCTTCTATTTGGGTTGCCTAATTGCTTATTTGATTATTTGAAATCACAATTGTAACATTGTCGGGAATCACACTAGTGGATCTTGAGGGGTGCCTAACACCTTCCCCTCGATATAATTTATAGCCCATACCCAAACTCTGGTTCGTCAACTCAAAACCCTTCTTAGTGTCCTAATGCACTTAATCATTAGGTGGCGACTCTTCAATTTAAAACCCAATTCCCAAAAGGGAACGAGTTGTCCTCCCAAATGTCATAAACCCGATTTCGCCTTCCGAAAAAGGGGGTGCAACAGCATAGCGACTCTGCTGGAGATTTTCTTTTATGCTTTTACCATTTCATGTTACTTGCGACTTTACTGCTTTTTTATTGCCTTTATTTAATGTCTTTATCTTTTCTTCTACTTCGAAACTGACTTGGCTCTTTGCTTCTTTTCTTTAATGCTTTCTTTTATCGCTTTCCTTCAATACTGTTGTAATTATGAGCAATTAATGTAATAATTACTTTATGAACGTGCAAATACATGACAACTTATTTCATTCTTATAATTGCATCCTCAAAATCACATTTCAAATGTGCCAAATAAAATACCATAGAAACGCTTATAATGAGTGGTTGCACCATTCCAATATTATCACCCCATATATTTGGCAAAGGCGTATTTGCGGTAAAACTAGTTAATCAACGGTGCAGTCGACGGTTCCATTCCTTTCCCTCTTGGTTTTTTCGCTTAAGGGTACCGGCCTAATACCTTATAGAAACCTTACTCTGTTCAATTGTCCATGCATCACTGTCAAACCTAGTCGAGTCAGTTATGTTATCCGCATAATGATTCATTAAGATAGCCTTGTCCAAAGTCCACTAGGTTTCCTTGGAACCCAAGCGGACATTACCACGTCTGTGCATTTATTTGGAGAACTAAATTCTGCTTATGCCAATTATTGATATTTAAATAGTCGAGTCTGACGGGGGTAACGGTCTAACACTTTGTTTTGCAGAAAATGAGGCATGAAGTCCCCAGATTCGGCATGGTAACCAACATTCACCCAAGGTTGATAATTTGGTAGGAAGACATTCACTCCAGTGATAAGAACCTCGTCCACAAATATTTGGGAAATATGCCCTATCTTGGAAATTGATCGGTGCAGACTCAATCCTAAGAAAGAGCGGGCGCGTATACTTTTACTCGATAGTGGTATTGGGATCGCTTCTCCAATGTGAACTTCGATTTGGAGTTGAGTATTTGCTAAGCCTAGAAGTGCGTTTTGGCTCCTAATTGTTCTTCTAACATTCTTGGCTTTCTTTTAAGTAATAACTACAATTTATCAACTACAATTTTAAAGCTACATTATGCTAAGAAAATGTTTCTAGTTGTATGCAATATAGAGAAAGGCACTAGGGTCGTGGCATGTACCTAGGTGGTCAACTAATGGGTAGAGATTCCTAATGCACAAACGATGATTTTGGGACTTATGCTACAACCGTTGCACTTTTGCACCCACCCTCACACATCTTGGTAGAGAGAGTGATTTTGCCCAATTGACTCTCTCGAGACAAATTGGGTAGGCTAATTTACCCAAGCAACTTATGGTTCAAGTTGGGTAGTTACTCTCTCAAGGTTTAACCCGTTAATTGGGACTACCTTTCTCATAGGTCCATCCCAATTCCTTGTTGGAATTAATCTTGGGATCATTGACTCTATTTCTCAAGAAGAGTCAAGACCCATTAAGCTAGACTTAGTGTTTGAAACCACCAAATCTTAGTGAAAACATAAGATTAATCCAAATAACAAATACCCAACATCATTCATGCACTAAACAATCACACGTATTAATTACCCACACTAGGGTTGAGCCACAACCCTAGCTAATGGGTTTAGCTAGCCATAGTAGTAACAAAAATTTAAAAAGTAATAGATGAAATTGATATAATAATTAACTACAATGATAATCTAATTGAATCCACTTTAAAACTAGAAGAAATTGCCCAAAATAGGCTAACAATGTGAAATCTCGAACTCAGCAGCTATTCTGAAAATCCAAACTTAACCTAAAAAAGTAAAATGTTCTATTTATACTACACAAAAAAAACTTGACAAAAATACCCCTGAGAGTCTGGCGTAGACCGTGTGCAAATGTCACGCGGCACGAAGGACAATTGGTCTTCAATTCTTTGCTTTTGGAACTGGGGATGCGGACCGCACAGATGTGCCACAAAGTCGCGTAGGCTGAGATACGCGGACTGCGTAGAAAAGGACGCGACGGCGTAGGAATGTTTGCCAAAATTTGGACTCTCTGAACATTTACCCACGCGGACCGTACTATTTTGGTTTGCGGCTGCGTGGGCTTTTGCCTGGATTTTCTGGGTCTCTGAACTTACATTAGTTCGGACCACATAGAAATTATTGCGGTCCGCGTAGCTTTACTTCAAAATTGCAAGGCCTCTGAAATCACCTGCGCGGCCGCATGGCAAATCAGTGCGGACCACGCAGGGTAGCATTGGTTATACTTAACCTTTGAACTTTCCTGTGCGCATGCGTGGAAAATTAGTGCGGACCATGTAGGGTAGCGTTGATTATACTCAGCCTCTAAACTTTCCTGTGCGTACACGTGGAAAATCAGTGCGGACCACACATGTCATTTTGACCCCATTTCGGTTATCTTTTGGTGCTTGGCAGGTTTCACTCCTTTTTAGCCGATTTGTGATATTTATCATCTTGTTGCTCAAACCTGCAATCACGCACACTTGTAAGCACTTCGAGACTAATTTAGATCAATTAATGCACAAAGCTCACATAAGAAAGGATATAAAACATGTACAATTCACAGTTATCAACTTCCCAAAACTTAAACCTTTGCTTGTCCTAAAATAATTAAAATGAAACCTATACCTCAATGAAAAACACCCAAGTAATTCTTGTTGTTCCTAAGGTCACCTCAACGAGCCTCAGTTGGGACTAACAATTGCCTCCAATTCAAATGTATCATTAACTCATTTAAAACTTTGAACACTTGTGGATCAAGTGTGACACAAGAGCATCAAGGGTTGACACATCTCATCAAGGAACCTTTTACAAGAACTTTGGTCATTGTGGAACCTAAACTCATGCATCCTCAACTTTCTCTAAGTGAACCTCACCTTTTAGAATAGTTGCACATAAATCGAGGTGAATGAACTCCCTCTTATCTCTCACATAGAAACGGCCCTAATTCCGGCTCTAAGTACCATATGCTTGCCCTTCATATAAGTATCCACTAATGTAGGCTTCCCTCAACTCAAGATCAAATAGGGCTTTTGAAGAGTCATTGTCAAGGCTTTTGGGTGAAGGTAGGATATGATTTTGTTCAAATGGTTTCAATCTTCCATTAAACACTTCTTTTGATTCATTTTGGCACACTTTCTTGACTTAATTGAGTAATTCACTTCTTTCAAGGGGCTAGAGGGATACATTATCACTCTTTCTTTTGCAATTCAAAACCTTTCTCCTTTTGTCTACTTTTCTATACCTTTTTCACTTTTTGTTGTCCTTTCATTCCCTTTTTTACTCTTATTCACTTTTTGTCTTTCTTTTTGTCTTTTTCTCTTATTCAATGCCTTCTTTTTACTTGCTTTTCTGTCTTTTTACCACATTGATGCGTTTCTTGTCTCCCCCCCCCCCCAATTTAGGCAATTACCACTACTCAAGGGAAGATTTGGGTGCCAAGAGAAGGTCTAATTTAGAACGGGTATATGCTTGTAACTTGGTTCGTGAAAGAAAAAGGTTCAAGGCTCAAAAGGGGTGAACTAGGGATCATTTGATTGGTAGGTCATGAAATTGTTCAAATTGGCATTTTTGGATTAAGGAAGGCCTATAATCACTTCTCAAATCAAGTTCCACCTATGATTTCGCCTCAACAAACATTCGGGGCAAGTTCTAGACCATCGGCACGGTACTTTGGCTCAATAAATCGAATTCTCCAACACGCACTCAAGGATTGCCAAAGACGGAGTTGAGGGCCAACAATGACCTTAGATACGATTCAAGCGCACAATGGCCCAAAATGACCATATGATGATTGTTTGGTCAACACAAGAGTCTTAAGGCCACGACTTTCACCATCCTAAACACAACTTAATGTCTTTGACCACATGATCAAAGGCAAATGTGATATGCCCAAGTAAAGCTTTGCCCGAGGTACCCAAGTAAAGCTTTGCCCGAGGTACCCTTAACTACAAAAACTTGAAAATCAAAAAGAGACGCAAACCCATAAGAAGGTTGTCACGCCATCTATCATTGGGAAGAGACACCCCGTTCGCACAACACTCTACCATTGGAAAGAACCGTGGCATTAAGAAAACTAAGGGCTTATTGCAAATGCCAAAACAAAACCAAAAAGGCTACGAGCCTAACTTTGCAACTAAAATGAAAACAAAAATAGAAAACACAAATGAAAACCAAATGAATATGTACACAATTGGAGTAGAATATACAACTAGGGGAAGATGAATACATACATGAAGTAAGTTATATACATGCCATCTATAACTACAAATGTCAAAAGCTAAAAATAACGCAAATATATATAGTAATCTAGTTAATCAAAAATAGTAGGGTCACACCCCTACAAATAAGAGCTAACATTGTTCCCAATGCTAATTACCAAATAAAACAGCAAATATACTTAGTAAAGGATATAGAGTGGCTCCTCAAGCCTCATCAGCTGCCCTGTGGTGGTCAGTGGCTCCCGTGTCCTCTGTATTGGCAGGGATCTCAGACTGGTCCCCAGCCTGCTGCTGCTGTGCTACTGGGACAGGTGCCTGCTCCTGGTATGGCTCATCAAATGAAGGGGCACTAGAGGGACCCTCATGCTCTGGAGCTACTGCAATCACAACTCCCTCAGTACTAGGGAGTTTTCTCTTTTTCCTCGGTCTGTGTCCTCCTCCTATGGCTGCCCAGTTGGTGGATCTACAGACTAATCCCCAAACAGCAAATCAAGTGGCAGCTGATCCACCAACAACTTGTCTACATGCACATTCAATGTTACCAACGACTCCTTCGAGGCCTTTGTCTTCCTCGGTTTTTTGTGCTCCTTAGTCAAGTCTTTTAGAGCTTTGTTGTGCTCTTTGACTGCCTTGGCCAAGACTTTCTTCAAAGTATCCTCAATGGAAGCAGGGATCTCAATAGTCACCAGCACTCCCTGAGCCTGTATAGTTGTTGTCAATGTTGACAACTTGGATGTCGCAGCCGACAACCAGTTATTCAAACTGGCTAATGAGTGCGTGAGCTGGTTGGCGGTGAACATGTGACTCTTTGATACCGGGATTGCCAGATCAGTAGTAACAGAAGGGGATGCTGTGGAAGGACCTGGGAGCAATGTATCAATAGTGGGCTCAATAGGCTGCTCAATGGCAACTGGCTCTTCAGACTTGCCAGCTACGGAAGATGTGAATGCCTGACCCTTTTTGGCTTTCTTTGGGTTGTCTGAACCCATCTGATCATACCACGAATACGGGGCTACCGGAGGCACCTTCATATCATATTGCTTCTTCTTCACATCCAATTACTTGAAGTACAGGTAGAGTGTGTTCGGGAATGAGTAGTTGGTTTTGGTCTCGTACCCGACTTGAAGATTACTCTCGACATGATATTGCTGACATTCAGAAGAAAGACAGCCATGATGGATGCTACCAATACAGCTCGGGGAAGTGGGACTGAATTATCATAAGTGGAAGGGTCGAGTTGGCTTCATACAAATGTCAACCAACCCTTAGCTTCGAAGTTCAAAGTGCTTCTGAAGATCTTTGCATGCGCTTTCAACCAGACAAGGGTTGTACCGAGGCTGCTAAGTGATGAACCAACCACGGACGAACCTCCTCTTTCATTGCTAACTTCTCTAAGTATTGAGATTCCTCCTCTTCCTCGAACCCCAAGAATTCATTCAGCGACTTCCCATCAAATAACACAGTTTTGTCCCTCACATTTGTCGCTTTGGAGTCCCGAACTATGTGGTGAACATTACTGTAGAATTACTTCACCATGTGCTCATTGGCCAACCTAACCCGTTCTTTGAAGAAGCTCCAACCCTCTCTCATGCAAAATTATGCTTGCATGTGAGGGTTGTGAGGAAGTAGATAAATATCTACGAATTGCCTCTCCAGGATCAACTTCCTCTTGGGCCACCACTCCCTAAATCTGTGGAAGGATGCCTCACTGACGAACCTGTTGGCCCAAGCCTCTGGCTTTCTAGTCTGCTCTATGCCTCCGACCTATGGTTCACCACCCTCAGCATACCCTCCACTCTCCCCTGATAGTGAAGCTGTGGGAGAAGTGGAGTATCACTCTTCCTTTTTTTTGCTCCGAACTTATCAGACGAGTTCAGGACTACATTTACCGGCTTCTTGGATGTAGCCACAGTATGATGCTCACGAGAAGAAGACTTAGTCATTGGAATCTGCACGGACATGTGGGTGGGGATAGACTCCAAAGTCACACTCTGGGATGGTGCATACTCACTCCTTGTTGAATGGGAGGCAGCCCTGCCGGGCTCCCCAATTATCTTTCTATTTCTTTTTATGGTCTCTTTGTCCTTGGGAGTGAGTTTGACAACCCTTTTAACTGTCTTCCCTCGGGAAGAACCACCTCTCCTGGTTTGTTTCTCTTTTCCCCCACATTTTTGTTGCTTGCCTCCACGTACCATTGTCTGCAAAAGATACATGTCTAAAGTTGTTAGTAGAAGCACAGAAGGAGAAGTAGACAGTTTAAATACATTGTACAATTTGCAGACACAGTGATTCATATAGATGGGCGTGGACCGCAGAGGAATGCACTCGGTCCGCACATGCTAATTACTCCACGTTGCAACTCTTTGAGAGAACCTACGCGGTCCACACTGTTTTGGATTGTGGCCGCGTAAGATCGACGTAGACCACACAGTGTTAGATTGTGGCTGCGTAGGATCGACATGGACCGCACAGAAAAGGAACGGGATCCGCACAAGTTAGATACCCAAATGTCAACCTCTATAAACTCTGGCCACGCGGTCCGTAATATTTGGACCACGGCCGGACTGGGTTCACGCGGACCACACACAAGTAGCACTTGGACCGTGCAAAGAGGTTGATCAAAACACCAATCAAATACACGCGGACCGTACACAAATGCTATGCGGCCGCGTAGGGCTAACTTAACCGAGTAGGGATTTTGTTCTTTTTAGTCCATTATTTTCTCACATTTTGGGTCCTAGGTGTCCCTACTCAATTGTTTAACAAGAATTCATGCCCATGGTTCATCAAAAGTTTGCAAAAACCTATACTATAGTGAAATTTACAGGAAAATGATGAAATTAAGAAGTTATACTAGTAGAAAGCAATTAAAACAAACAAAAATTATACTACGAATTGAAATGAATAGGAGTTGTTACCAGGGAATAATGAAAAATCAACTAAATGAGCAGATGATATGGATGCACAGTGAAAATCAATGATTCAGTGGAAAATTTGAAAAGGTTCAAATAAGGTCGAATGCTCCCATTTACAGAAAACCCTTGGGCCCAATACTCACCTACCTGCGCGGCCGCACAAAAATGTCACGCGGACTTCGCATGATTTCCATTGTACACATTAGCTGTTCAATCCACGCGGACCACACTGATTTAGTTCACGGCCACATGGAATTTATTAGAGACCTGATGAGCTGAGCTTTTGCCACGCGGACCGCACAGAAATAGAAGCAGACCGCGGTGCATCTTCTGAGACTTGGTCCTCAGCTGCTCAAACCTACGCGGACCGCACTATTTTGGTGTAAGTCCGCGTAGGCAACATTCAGAGACTGCTCTTTTTTATCTTTGTCCTGCACTGGTCCAACATTATCCCTGCAACACTTCATAAACTATCAGCTCAAAAATCCTACTCTACAACAGAAAAAAAATAAAGGAAAACAAAAGACATGGGTTGCCTCCCTAGAAGCGCCTGATTTAATGTTGCAGCATGACACATGTTACTATTATACTTCTTTAAATCAAGAAACGCCACCATATGACCCTCATCAAGTTCTCCAAGAAGTGATAAAATACAGCAAGTTTGTGAATCGCCCGGTCAATGAACAACAATGGATAATAATCGATGTACGACACTTTGTTCAGATTACCATGGTTCATGCAAAACCTCCAACCTGTGTTGGGCCTTATGGGACCAACCACATCATGAAGAGTAGGTATCATTTCATTCTCTGCTGGAGGTAGTCTCCCTTGAAGCTCCAAAATAAATGGTGTTTCAACAACCCCTAAGATAGGATCGGGCTCAACAGTTGTGAGACACATGTGTGGCTCAATTTGTTTTATCTCAAGCACCGAAGGAAATTGATTTGTTGGTCTCTCTAGGGGACTTTCCATTTGATCAAGGTCCACGACCTCTTACTAGGCTTATACAATTCCATGACATGCAAAATATCTATGCACATCACTATACTTGAGTCATCATTCATCTCAAGATCTAGAGGTGCGGACACAAGTGGATCTTTGACATAATAGTGCTTGTTTCATCCATTATCACGACAGTGACGATGTCAACAAAAGAGCACACCTCAGTGTTGTTAGGCTGCTTCATGGACTTGCACACCGAAAACACCACCTTTTAATCACCAACACGGAAGGTTAACTCTCCCACCTCCACGTCGACCAAAGCCTTCTTCGTGTCTAGGAAAGGTCTTCCTAGGATAATTGGGACTTTGAAGTCCGTCTCATAATCTAGTATTACGAAGTTGGCCGGCAAGATGAATTTATCAACATGCACAAGGACGTCATCAACTATACCCAAGGGTCTTTCCATTCCGGTCTCCCATCTGAAGTCGCATTGAAGTAGCATGAGGTAGCCCAATCCCCAAGGTCTTAAAGACAGAATATGGCATCAAGTTTATGCTTTCCCCTAAGTCACAAATAGCTTTGGAAAAATCCGCACTTCCAATAGTACACGGGATAGTGAAAGCTCCCGGATTCTCAAGTTTTGGTTCTATTGAATGAATTATTGAACTCACTTGATGCATCATTGTTATTGTTTCACATTCCATGCATCTTTTTTTCGTGACCAATTATTTCATAAATTTCACGTACCCTGGAATCTGCTCAAGTTCCTCAACCAACATCACGTTAATGGTAAGACTCTTCGTCATAACTATGAACTTTTTGAATTGATGATCACTCTTTTGCTTTGCCAACCTTTGAGGATATGGTAAGGAGGCCTAGGCAAGGGTGTTTTGGCTTTTGGCACTACAGGTTTGGGTATATCAATCACATGTTCCCTAGACGGGTTCATAGCTTCTTGCGTCTCCTCCTCACCCTTATCATCTATGTCAATCCACACACCATTGTTCACACGTTGATCCACCCCATCATCAAAATTCGTCGGCACATTATGATCATGCAATGCAATATCCACATCTATAACACACTGTCCTCTTGAGGCATGCACATCACCTCCTCTCCCGCTCCTTATTGTAACTGCCATCACTTGATTTGTGTTTCCACCCTCAGGATTTACTGCCGTATTACTTGGTAGCGCACCCTTAGGGCGAGTGCTCAAAGCTTGAGAAAGTTGTCCAAGTTGCACTTCCAAGTTTCGGATAGATGTATTATGAGATGCCAATTGAGCATCGGAATCTTTATTATTTTTCAACATATGCTCAAACATATTTTCAATTCTACCCAAATCATTTTGGGAAGAAATTGGACCTTGCGATGGGAACGGAGGTGGGTTGTTCAGTTGTTGGTATATTAGGGCCCTTTGAAAACCTTGCCCCCGATTGTCTTGATTTCCTCCTTGATTGTTATTCCACCCACTATTGTTGTTATTGTTCCAATTGTTGTTGTATCTGCCCCAATTTCTTTGAGTGTTACCTTACTTACCCCAATTGTTTTTGTGGTTGTTGTTCCAATTTCCTCCTTTTTGTTGATTTTCCCAATTTCCTTTGGGCCGCCATTGTTGATTCCCTTGACATATTGAACTTCCTCACTTTGATCATCAAAACCTTCATTCAAATATCCGCCACCATCATCATAGTTGTCAAAATTTTCTTGAGGTTATTGTTGCCATCTTTGCCTTCTTTTCATCATATTCACTCC
Organism: Nicotiana benthamiana; assembly: GCA_034376525.1. Taxonomy (NCBI): domain Eukaryota; kingdom Viridiplantae; phylum Streptophyta; class Magnoliopsida; order Solanales; family Solanaceae; genus Nicotiana; species Nicotiana benthamiana. The sequence continues at coordinate 60,986,622 of CM067323.1, forward strand.
CTCCATAACATTGACTTGGCGCGGATTTTGAACTTGTTGAAGTTGCGGCTTAGCTAATTGGTTCATTGTTGTTGTGAGTTTGGCAATGGCTTGGCCGTGATCGTGCAACTACTTATGCAAGTGTATAACAATAGGATCAAATTGAGGAACATTAGCCCAACTTTTCCATGTCGAAGAAGTATCGGCCATTTCATCAAGAACATCACAAGCTTCGCTGTATGGAAGCTTGATAAAATTACCACCGTCAAACTGATTGACAATGCACTAGTTTGTTGTGTTTATACCCCGATAGAACGTCTGTTGGATCAAAACATCATTCATATATTTGTTGGGGCACTCTTTTACCATCGTCCGAAATATCTCCCATATCGCATGTAAAGGCTCCGTCGGCTCTTTCTTGAAAGCTAGGATCTCATCTCTCAGAGCCTCCATATGACTATGCGAGAAGAATTTTGCAATGAATTTATCTACCAACTCATCCCATGTAGTGATGGAATGATTTTCCAGTCTCTCCAACCAATACAATGCCTTCCCTAGAAGTGAGAATAGGAAAATCCTTAACCTCAGTACATCTTCTAAAGCATTTGTCTGCCTTCTCCCCAACAAGTATCCACAAACCCTTTCAAATGCTTGTATGTGTTTTGTTCTGAGGCGCCTGTGAAGTACCCTCGTGGTTCAATCAAAGTGAGCATGACATTGGTGATTTGGAAGTTCCCCGCTCAGATTTGGGGAGGAACTAATTCACTTGCGTACCCTTGATTGGGTAGAACTCTTAGTGCTACTCTTGGTGGAGGTGGAGGAGGGTCTGGTATGTTGTCATTAGCATTAGCATTAGTAATTCTACCCCGTCTTTGTGATTGGGGTAAAATCCTCTATTGTTCCAAGTCTTCCACCTCCTCCACTCCCACATTAATAGGATCTTGTGCATTTAAAGACATTGGTACCTGAGTGAATTAACACAAACAAAGTAAGTAAAAAGAAGGAAAAAGAAGGAAAACACAAAACTAGCCAACAAATAGTCAAACACCGTAAAGTTCCCCGACAACCGCGCCAAAATGTGATCGGGTAAGGGACTCAATCCTAAGAAAGAGCAGGTGCAAATACTTTTACCCGATAGTGGTATCCGAATCAATTTTCCACAAAGAGCTTAGATTTGGAGTTTAGTATTTGATAAGCCTAGAAGTGCATTTTGGCTCCTAATTGGTCTTCTAACATTTTTGGTTTTCTTTTAATTAATACATATAATTTATCAACTACAATTTTAAAACTAAATTATGTTAAGGAAATGATTCTATTTGTATGCAATATAGAGAAAGGCACTAGGGTCATGGTATGTACCTAGGTGGTCAACTAATGGGTAGAAATTCCTAATGCACAAACGATGAATACAGGACTTATGCTATTACTGTTGCACTTTTGCACCCATTCTCACACCTCTTGGTAGAGAGAGTGATTTTGTCTAGTTGACTCTCTGGAGACCAATTGGGTAGGCTAATTTTCCCAAGCAACTTATGATTTAAGTTGGGTAGTTAATCTCTCAAGGTTTAACCCGTTAATTGGGACTACCATTCTCCTGGGTCCATCCCAATTCCTTGTTAGAATTAATCGTTGGATTATAAACTCTCTTTCTCAAGAAGAGTCAAGACCCACTAAGCTTGACTTAGTGTTTGCAACCACCAAATCTTAGTGAAAACATAAGATTAATCCAAATAACAAATACCCAACAACATTCATGTAATAAACAATCACACCCATCAATTACCCACACTAGGGTTGAGCCACAACCCTAGCTAATGGGTTTAGCTAGCCATAATAGTAACAGAAATTAAAGAAGAAATAGATGAAATTGTCATAATAGTTAACTACAATGATAATCTAATTGAATCCACTTTAAAACTAGAAGAAATTGACCAAAATAGGCTAACAATGTGAAGTCTCAAACTCAGTAGCTATTTTGAAAATCCAAACTTAACCTAAAAAAGTAAAATGTTCTATTTATACTACACAGGAAAAATTGGACAAATATACCCCTGAGAGTCTGGCGTGGACCGTGTACAAATGTCACGCGGCCACAAAGGACAATTGGTCTTCAATTCTTTACTTCTGGAACTTGGGATGCGGACCGCACATATGTTCCACGCGGTCGCGTAGGCTGAGACACGCGGACTATGTAGAAAAGGGACGCGACCGCGTAGGAATGTTTGCCAAAACTTGGGTTCTCTTAACATTTACCCACGCGGACCGTACTGTTTTGGTTTGTGGCCGCGTGGGCTTTTTCCTTGATTTTCTAGGTCTCTGAACATCCATTAGTGCGGACCGCATGGAAATGATTGCGGTATGCGTAGCTTTACTTCAAAATTGCAAGGCCTCTGAACTCACCTGCACGGCTGCGTGGCAAATCAGTGCGGATCACACAGGGTAGCCTTGATTATACTCGGCCTTTGAACTTTCCTGTGTGAACGTGGAAAATCAGTGCGGACCACACTGGTCAATTTGTCCCCCATTTCGGTTATCTTTTGACGCTTGTCAGGTTTCACTCCTCTTTTAGCCGATTTGTGATATTTATACTCTTGTTTCTTAAACCTGCAATCAAGCACACTTGTAAGAACTTCGAGACTAATTTAGATAGACTAATGCACAAAGCTCGGGTAAGAAAAGGTATAAAACATGTACAATTCACAGTTATGAGAAATCCATCCCAACAACAAAATAATAAAGGCTGCAACTCTATTCTGGGATGGCGATAGATCGATGTTCTGCTTTAGGGTCCTTGAAATGACACCACTGCTCGAGGAAATAGGAGGATTAGATGGTACTCCATGGGAAACTCCAGGCTTAATTATGCCGGAAAATCCCAAGGGTAGGGGTTTTGTCAAAATGATAGGACTAAAGAAGAACATAGACTTGACCTGCTTGAAGGATTCCTGTATTACTTTTGAATATCTATACGAGAGGTATGACCATAGCAAGTCATACTGCACTTTCCCAGATTTATCCTCACCTTATTAGGGAATATCCACGGAAGAATCTTCGTCTTTATGTTCTACTTTTTTTGGATGATAGTATTTCCTATGAAGAAGGCTATAATCCATACCCGACTGGCCATGGTCACCAAGACTTTGATGGAAGAAATTTACGGCCAGCCTTTTAGCATAGTACTATAATCATTGTTGAGATATACCAAGCCCTGGAAAATTGTCAACGAGGGGGAAAGCACTTTGAGGGTTGTAACTTACTACCCCAACTCTGGCTCATGGAGCATCTCCAAAAGGGTAAATATCAGCAAGAGATTCTGCACAGAGACTGGGATAGTCATATCGCCTTCCATCAACCAAGGTTAATGAACTATCTGCCTAACATGTTTGCTTAACCAGAAGATGCTAAAGGGTGGGTATAGTTGTTTGATAATCTAAAAGAGGACCAAGCGCAGTGGATGTTCGAATGGTTCCCTACTGAAGAGTTCATTGTCCAATCGCGGAATGCACCATTTCTTAAACTCATCGGTCTGAGAGGAACTTATGCTTATGTCCCTCTCTGAGTCATGAGTCAGGCAGGAAGAAAGTAGGTTATACCAAGGATCGACAAGATGAATTACTTCAGGGCCGACTTTGAATATGATGATAGCCCTTACAAGTGCCAAGTTCAATACATGTGGCACTGAAAAATCATCTTGGGGAAAGATTTTATTGAGCCGGATAGGTAACACGCCTGTTGTTCGCCATACTACTCGGGTTGGCTGGAGAATAATCACGATGGCTTGGGTCAACCTGGGTTTGTTCAAGGGCATAGGATCATCAACGAAAAGGCTGAAAAATGGGTTAAGTATAACGAATTGCGCGAGAGGATTCAGGAATGCGAGAGTGAGCATCGGAAACTTCAAGCAGCCCATCAAAAGTTGATTGAAAAATGGAAAGAAATGGTTGTCAGTGCCAACAATAGACTATGGTATTTGGAACGGGGTTTAGTGTGGCTGGAAAGGAAATTCATCCAAAGGATCGAAAACTGCCATAACGCTGAGGGAAATGATGGAGGACACTTGGCTAGAGCCCACTTGCTTTTGGGACTACGTGAGCTGGTGAAGCTGTTCAATGGAGATAAAGATGCTCAGTCTGGGGAATGTCCTTCTGGGACCAAGTATTTAGGATCTTTTTTTTCCCTTAAATGTAATAAGGCCAATGACCATTAATGACACTTTTATTTTCTGCAACTTTAGCGTCGTTTTGGGATTCATCTTATTTTTATCAATAAAATGAGGCATTTAGCATTATAAGTTCTCCAAATCAACTTCTCGCTAGGCCTACCTTAGGCATAATGAGGCTCCCAAAATTAGGACAGGATTTATATTCTTGCACTATGTGTTTAAACATTACAATGTTTCCTTCTCATGATCCTCACTAACTTGTTACCTTATTTATTTTTCATTTTTGTTTTATTCCCCTTCCCAAAAGGTTAGTTTGTGCACTCTGGCATCGTCATCTTAATCCACAAGATCTAAGGGCCCTCTAGCTCCCCCTCCTCCAAATCCTGCCAGAAACAGAAACAAAGGAAAAATGGAAGATTTAAGCAACAACACAAATGAGAACCTAGCCAAAAGGGGAGATGTTCCTCAGGGTATTCAAGTTTCCGAAGAAAGTGCCGCCCAGCTCGAGCAGAAGTTATTGAAATTTCAGGAAGAACTGGATCAAGTTCGAAACTTGGCAAGCCTTTAATTTTCCCTCACTGCCCCATATGTCAACTTTCCCAACTCTCAAAACCCCACACCTCCACAAAACATCCCGAAACCACAAAACCAACCCGCTCCCCATCACCACTACAACACATGCTACACTTCAAATAACACCCCACTGCTTATCCCTGCACTAAACTCTACAAATGATCATCTCTACAACACCCGCATCTACGTGGAAACCATGCTACAACATACTCAACCTATTTCAAGCACACTTGAGTCTGATTACAAAGACTTTATTATCCAGAATCCGGCTGCAGAACTCAAGAAACTGACTAGCAGAGTTCAGGGTGTCGAAGGAAGCAAAGGGATTGAGGGACTGAATACGAGGAACTTTGCATTCAGCCAAATGTCGAATTGTCGAGGTTTACAAACCTCCCAAGTTCGAAATGCTTGATGGCACAGGGTGTTGGAAACACGTTCTCAAAGCATTATACTAAAACGTGTGTTCATATGTGTAGGTTTTGATGAATGACAAACAAGCGCAAATTGACATATGACGAAGCTCAAGTACAAGCGCACAATTGATATATATATAACGAGATTCAAGCACAAGACCAAGTTTTATAGTTTTACATGAGTTGTTCTTAATTGTGATCTTGATCCGACAACTTGACTCATGACATGGCTTCTCTCGTAAAACTATTTTTACAAAATCATGCATATTTAATTTAATGCTAAATGATTTTAAATCATGCATATTTACTTTAGTCAAAATGACTTTTAAACATGCCTCTAAAATCTGGACTAAGATAATTTATGTACTTATGATAATCGATTATGTTAAGCCAAGACTGCATGACAATCGATTGTGAACTAATGACAATCGATTGTGTTAAGGCAGTGAGCATCAGGTTTTTCAAACCTGCATGACAATCGATTGTGAACCTTATGACAATCGATTGTGATGAGGCAGTGTACATCAAAGTTTTTCAAAACTCAGAATAATCGATTGTGAAGCTAATGACAATCGATTGTGAAGAGACAGTGTCCATCAGATTTTTCAAAGTCACAAAATAATCGACTGTGAACATATGACAATCGATTGTGTTGAGGCAGTGTCTTCCAGACTTTTTCAAAGTTATTAAATAATCGATTGTGAGTATATAACAATCGATTGTCACGAGGCAGTGTCTAAAATGATTTTCAAAGTCTGATAAGTAATCGATTGTTAACATTGCACAATCGATTGTGAAGCTGACCGTTGTCGTAAAGTTTTCAAATACCGTCAGGTAATCGATTGTTGATTTTGTACAATCGATTGTTGAAATTAAAATCTGGAAAGGATTTTTTGAACGTTGCTGAATAATCGATTATTGATTTTGTATAATCGATTGTTTTACGTAAAATCTGGAAATGATTTTTTGAACGTTACCAATAATCGATTGTTGATCTTGGACAATCGATTGTTAAGCATAAAATCTGGGATTGATTTCTGGAACGATTGGCAAACAATCGATTGTGACTTCTTGACAATCGATTGTCACACAGTAAAATCAGCAACTCTTAATTGGCAATTAGGCAACGGTAATGCCAAGTTTTTCAACTATAAATACAGCTTCATTTCAGTGTTTTAAACACAATAACACACAACAACTGATCATACTATTGCTATAAGCTTGCATACTATTGTTTATTATTTTATATTCATTTCATAAAGCTTTTGAGAGCCAAAGTCTTGTCCATAGTTGTTGTGATCTTGAGCTTACTTCTTTTACTCATATCTACTCATAAAGGAGTGTATTGTTTGAGTGTTTAGTGTTTTGTACACTTGAAGAGAATTGTGATTCTCTTGTTGTAAGGAACTTGTGTTTCCTTGGTCTAAGTCTTGGAGTGTTGTATCTCCGAGCAAGATTGTTGAGGCTTGTGTCCTCAGATTGTAAAGGTTGGTTAGGCACCCGTAAGCTTAACAGTGAAGTCTTGGAGTTTTGTATCTCCGAGCAAAGGTGTTAAGGCTTGTGTCCTTAAGTTGTAAAGGTTTGTTGAGCACCCGTAAGCTTGACAAGTTAGTGGAAAATCTCGAGAGAGTCTCTCGGGGACTGGACTAGCCACTTGTTGTGGTGAACCAGAATACATCGGTGCGTTTGTTCTTTATTGCATTTAATTTCCGCACTTATTTTTCCTGCAAGTTTACGCTAATTTTTATTATAACGCTATTCACCCCCCCTCTACCGTTAAGCGTATTATCTAACAATTGGTATCAGAGCCCAACTCTCTGAAGACTTAACAGTTTGAGAGAACCATCCATGGCTTCTACTCGTGACTCTTTTGCAGGAATAGGTGAAGGTGATTTTAACATGTTTCCCCCAATATTTGATGGAAATAATTACTTATATTGGAAAGATCGGATGAGAATTTTCATCACAGCCAACAACTTTTATCTATGGCAAATCATCAAGCATGGTGATCAAATGACAACAAAATTTGGGAAAACCAAGGTAAGTGAATACAACACTAATGCAATAAATATGTTGTATAGCGCCTTGAATCAGGAAGACTATCAGAAAATTTTCCACTACAAAACCGCCAAAGAGATGTGGGATAAGCTGGAGGAAATGTATGAAAGCATGCCTCAAAAAGCGGACAGCTCATATGATGAATCAACTGGCCAATGTCTCATGGCAAACGAAGAAGAAGAGGTAAGTACGTCCAACTCTCACTCGCTTGAAGAAATGCAAAATGCTTATAATAAATTACATAGTGAGTTTGTTGATGCTTCCAAGACTATTAAAGATTTGCAGAAAACTCTGTCGTTGCAAGAAAAAGATTTTCAAAAACAACTCTCTCTAAAAGAAAAAGATTTTGAAAAACTGGTTTTAGAAAATGAGAAGTTGAAAGAGGAAAACAAGTTTTTCGGAAAAAGAAGCGCCGATAAGCCCGAAAGCTCTATTAGAAAGTGTACTTCTTGCTTGCATCTCAAAAAAGAAGTAGAAAGGCTTAAAGGCACATTAGATAAGTTTAATTCTTCGTACAAATTTTTGAATGATGTTCTTCATAATTTGAAGTCAACCAAGCCTGGCATAGGGTTTACGAATGAGCCTAAAGAAAAGGTTGAAGCTAAACCCCAACAACCTAAGGCTCAACCTAGGACTAATAATAAAAATGCTTATCCTAGAAATAACAATCCTAGAACCAATATGCATGCTAGACTAAATGTTGAACATTTTAGAAGACCTAGCAATGACTTACCACCTAGAAATAACTACCCTAGAAATGATGCATATTATAGGCCAAATACTAGAAGGAATTTTGAACCCCTTAGAGCACCTAGAAATGATTTCCAACGTAGAAATAATTATTCTAGAAATGCTGCTCATAGTAGGAGAAATGATGTTCATAAAGCGTGCAATAGTCATAATGCTGAAAATAGAGTAAACCATTTTCGTCCGTCAAGTTACTATGAACCTAGAAGGATGCATAACCCCAACGTGACTTGTCATTATTGTAGACGTATTGGTCATATTGCTCCTGCATGTTTTACACGACATAGACATATTACTCAATCGCATCATTATGATATGCCTAACCCCCAAGGACCCAAAATGGCATGGGTACCAAAAGATCATTAATCTGTTTTGCAGGTGTGCTTGAAAGGCTACAGTATTGTAGTAGATGCACCGAGCACGACACCTCATTGCATCAAGAGGAAATTTCGGTTAGTTATCCTTTTTGACAAAAACCGAATTGTTGATATGTGCTAGCAACCAATATTAACTTATTTGTTGTTAATTTGGTTCCCCTATTGTTGAATCTTTGATAAGCTTAGTCGTAATAGTTGATGTGCGTTAACAATTGAGATATTCTTGTCAACAATCAATATCAATTAGCTTTGTTGATTCATATGTTGAAAACGTGTTGTTAAATGAAAATTGGTATCTATTAGTTTACTTGTTAGTTATCTGCTTTTAAAAGATCAAAACTATTGATATGTATTAACAGTTAGCTTAATAAAATCATTTCATGATTTGATAATTGCTATCTGTGGTTTAAATAACTGTTAGTATACTGTGTGGTGTGTATTATCTATTAGCATATTCTTCAAAAAGTTTTCACTCACGTTCTTGATGAATGCTATCCTCAGTTTTGAAAAATAATTGAGATGTCTCATGTTTATAACAATTGACAAAAATCCTTCTGTTAAAAATCGTCTCTTGATGAACACATCCTTTGTTCTGGATAATGGTTGGTATGTTCTTCAAAATTCAATGTATGGTTGATCTGTTAACAGTCAACACTCGTTTGTAATATGCTTTACTAAAAATAATAATTTGTATCACTGTTAATAAAATAACTTTTGGTACACTTGTTATGTCATCCAACAAATGGGTTTATCATTGTTTTATAACAATTGGTATATCTATGTCTTGTTAGTATGTCTTGATAAATTTCTGATTAAGGGGAAATAGATTGCATGAAGTTTACTATCTTTTTGATGACAGAATTTCAAAACTACTCTCTATATTGGCGATGTTATTTTCTTTAAACTCTCATGCCACTAATATCTTGCATTCCAAATCTTGTGGAAAATGATATCTTAGAAAATATTTGTATTACTTTGGAGCAACTAATAAGTGTCATGCAAGGAATCTGTAAATCGCATTTGAGATATCATTGATAGACAAGCTTAATTTCTTCTTGGAGCTGCAAATTAAGCAAATGAAAGAGGGAACTTTCATTTGTCCATCTAAATGTCTCAAGGAGTTGCCAAATCAATTCGAAAAGAGCAACACCAAACCAATGGTCACTTCAATGAATTTAGATGACCATCTTGACAGAAATGTGAAAGGTAAGACGAGCAATACCAAGAACTACACAGGTATGGTCGTTCCTAACTTTACCTTATTGCTAGTAGACTTGATAAAATATTTAGCGTTTAATGTTGTGCTAAATATAAATCATGTCCAAATGAAGTATTGAATGCGGGTAAACGTTGATCTAAACGCATACATTTTAGGTTGCATTTATATTTTAATTACTGACTTGAGCGTCGGAGATGTTTAGTTCTATTTTGCAGGTATCACCCTAAAGGTAGGGGGAATTATTACGTTTTGGCACAGAACAATCGATTGTTCCAAGCAAATAATCGATTATCTTACTGTGCAGAAAATCGATTAGCAGTATCACTAATCGATTGTTTATGGTTTATGTTTATTATGCAGTTTTGTTAAATAATTGATTCTTTAACTGCAAAATTGATTTCCATCTCAGCCATTCAGCAATGCTTTTCCAAAACAATCGATTGTTTCAAAATATAATCGACTATTCTCAAAATCAGAAAATTTCTGTGCTCACTGTAACATAACAATCGATTACCATATTTTGACAATCGATTATTTCATGTTAGTAATTCAAAATTTTTTACCGTTTGGTTCTGCAATCGATTTCTGTCAGTTCCGAGATTCAGTCAAATCTTAATGACAATCGATTATCTCATTACAACAATCGATTGTCAAACGGTCAGTGCAATTTATTCTTTACCGTTTCTGACCGTTTTAGCATTCAATTTTCAGCAGAATTCTTCCATTAATGAAATGCCTTTCTCCCCTCTATAAATAGGCTTCATATATGTTCATTTTTATTCACTCAAGCATCAATTTTAGCTCTCAAACTATCAAAACTCTTTCAAGTCTCTTGCAAATTCCAGCAATACTTAGTAAAAATGTCGGGCCGTCACTCCAAACGTTCCCGTTCTGCTAGGCATGGTGCATCCTCCTCTACTGCTCCAAACTATCCCTATCAAGATGGTTCCGTTCTATATTTTAATTCTGACATCGAGCTTACTCGATTTTTAACAAAATTTGAAAAGCGCGACATTCTTCCTCCCCGCTTTTCAACCAACAAGTATCTTGAATCTTATGGCCCTGCTGCAAATATGCTCAAAAATTGTCAACTTCTTGACTTCTTACTTCTTACCCATCCTTACATCAATACTACATTGATTCAAGCATTTTACTCCAACCTTCATGAGGATGATGACGGTGAGCTTGTGACAAATATAAATGGTGTTCAAATTCTTCTTTTCGATGAAAACCTTCATACCATTGCCCGTCTTCCTCATAATGGTGAAGACATTTTTCGGTACATCGGAGAGGTCGGAGCCCTTTTTGATGAAACAGTCCTCCTACATCAAACCGGACTTACTTCTTATGATCCAAATCTTTCTTCCCGTCGTCCTACAATTACGGGAATGGATCCCAATTATCGGTTGATTTTCTATTTCATCACCCGAGTCCTCAAGCCTCGTAAGCACAACCATACTACCATTTCCCAAGAGGACACCAAGCTCATGCATGCCATAATAACCGGAGCTAACATCAATTGGTGTCGGTTCGTCAAGATTCACATGCGTGACGCTATCGGAGATGATAGGCCTCTTCCTTATGCTCTCTCATCATGAATTTTCTTGAAGCCTCCGGATTCATCACTTCTAACGGTCCTCTCAAAAAGAGTACCAAGAAGTGGAAAATTTCATAATCCTCCTTTCATCATGACGGTGATCATGCAGCGCCTGCTCCTCCTCCAACCCGTCGAACTCGTCCGCCTCAAGAGCCCACTCTCCAATCCATTTCCGACCAAATTGCTTCCTTGACCACCTCTGTTGGTCAATTGACTCATGAGATCCATGGATATTTTGACCATGTTCATTATCCATATGCGGGTCTTGTTCCCTTCGAAGCAGCGCCGGATGATGAGGCGGGAAATGATGATGAATGATTTTTTTGTTTGTTTTGGTTCTATTGTGATATGTTTTATTGTCCCCTCCTTATGTAATTGTTTTCTCTTTCCAATAAATAAACAAGCTTTATTTACATCTTTGGCATCTTATTACATTTTTTTTTGCTAATGGCAAAGGGGGGAAGATAACGGGTATGCACTCTCAATTCTTATTAATTGATGGGGAATTCATATATTGAGGGAGAACTAATTTTGCATACTTGTTGCATATATTTACTTGTCTTAAATCGTCATTATGAATTGTCTAATTTGCATATCCCGCTTAAAGTTTGCCATTATCAAAAAGGGGGAAATTGTTGGAAACACGTTCTCAAAGCATTATACTAAAACGTGTGTTCATATGTGTAGGTTTTGATGAATGACAAACAAGCGCAAATTGACATATGACGAAGCTCAAGTACAAGCGCACAATTGATATATATATAACGAGATTCAAGCACAAGACCAAGTTTTATAGTTTTACATGAGTTGTTCTTAATTGTGATCTTGATCCGACAACTTGACTCATGACATGGCTTCTCTCGTAAAACTATTTTTACAAAATCATGCATATTTAATTTAATGCTAAATGATTTTAAATCATGCATATTTACTTTAGTCAAAATGACTTTTAAACATGCCTCTAAAATCTGGACTAAGATAATCGATTATGTACTTATGATAATCGATTATGTTAAGCCAAGACTGCATGACAATCGATTGTGAACTAATGACAATCGATTGTGTTAAGGCAGTGAGCATCAGGTTTTTCAAACCTGCATGACAATCGATTGTGAACCTTATGACAATCGATTGTGATGAGGCAGTGTACATCAAAGTTTTTCAAAACTCAGAATAATCGATTGTGAAGCTAATGACAATCGATTGTGAAGAGACAGTGTCCATCAGATTTTTCAAAGTCACAAAATAATCGACTGTGAACATATGACAATCGATTGTATTGAGGCAGTGTCTTCCAGACTTTTTCAAAGTTATTAAATAATCGATTGTGAGTATATAACAATCGATTGTCACGAGGCAGTGTCTAAAATGATTTTCAAAGTCTGATAAGTAATCGATTGTTAACATTGCACAATCGATTGTGAAGCTGACCGTTGTCGTAAAGTTTTCAAATACCGTCAGGTAATCGATTGTTGATTTTGTACAATCGATTGTTGAAATTAAAATCTGGAAAGGATTTTTTGAACGTTGCTGAATAATCGATTATTGATTTTGTATAATCGATTGTTTTACGTAAAATCTGGAAATGATTTTTTGAACGTTACCAATAATCGATTGTTGATCTTGGACAATCGATTGTTAAGCGTAAAATCTGGGATTGATTTCTGGAACGATTGGCAAACAATCGATTGTGACTTCTTGACAATCGATTGTCACACAGTAAAATCAGCAACTCTTAATTGGCAATTAGGCAACGGTAATGCCAAGTTTTTCAACTATAAATACAGCTTCATTTCAGTGTTTTAAACACAATAGCACACAACAACTGATCATACTATTGCTATAAGCTTGCATACTATTGTTTATTATTTTATATTCATTTCATAAAGCTTTTGAGAGCCAAAGTCTTGTCCATAGTTGTTGTGATCTTGAGCTTACTTCTTTTACTCATATCTACTCATAAAGGAGTGTTGTTTGAGTGTTTAGTGTTTTGTACACTTGAAGAGAATTGTGATTCTCTTGTTGTAAGGAACTTGTGTTTCCTTGGTCTAAGTCTTGGAGTGTTGTATCTCCGAGCAAGATTGTTGAGGCTTGTGTCCTCAGATTGTAAAGGTTGGTTAGGCACCCGTAAGCTTAACAGTGAAGTCTTGGAGTTTTGTATCTCCGAGCAAAGGTGTTAAGGCTTGTGTCCTTAAGTTGTAAAGGTTTGTTGAGCACCCGTAAGCTTGACAAGTTAGTGGAAAATCTCGAGAGAGTCTCTCGGGGACTGGACTAGCCACTTGTTGTGGTGAACCAGAATACATCGGTGCGTTTGTTCTTTATTGCATTTAATTTCCGCACTTATTTTTCCTGCAAGTTTACGCTAATTTTTATTATAACGCTATTCACCCCCCCCCTCTAGCGTTAAGCGTATTATCTAACACAGGGGATCCCAGAGTTCATTTGAGGATATACTACAACAAGCTAGTTGGAGTAGGAAATGATGAAAAAATTCATATGAAGCTCTTTATGAGAAGTCTGAAAGGAGGTGCATTGTCTTGGTACATTAGCCAAGACCCAAAGAAGTGGACAAATAGTATGGTTTCCAATTTCATGACAGGTTCAGATTCAACACGAAGAATGTGCCAGATGTATTCCACATCAAGAACTTAAAGAAGAAACCTACAGATACATTCCGCGAGTATGCTACTCGTTGGAGATCAGAGGCTACTAAGGTCAGACCGGCTCTGGAAGAAGAAAAAATGAATTGGTTTTTCATCCGAGTTCAAGACCCACAATATTATGAGAGGTTAATGTTGATTGAAGGCCATAAATTTTCCGACATCTTCAAGCTTGGGGAAATTATTGAAGAAGGTAATAAAAGTGGTAGGTCACTAACTTTGAAGTATTGCAGGCCACCAACAAGGCTCTACAGTCTGGTGCACGTCCAAGAAAAGGGATGTGAGTGCCGTGATGGTTGCAGAAAAGACAAAATCCCCGATCAAATACCAAACCTACCCATTACCTCCACTCACATATTAGCCTACCCCAAATTACGAAGCACCATCGCCCTCTTACCAAGATCCACCGCCTACTTACCAATCACCTCCACCATATACTAGCCCCACTTCACCCAGATACTCTCAACCCGCACCTGTCTACCAAGCCTACAACACTCAACCCTATCATTATCAATCACCCCCACTCGCCAAAACTTTCCTAGACCTCGACAAAATTTAGACCGCAGACCCCCTAAACAATATACCACCATTGTTGAACCTATCGACCAACTATATAAAAGGCTCAAATCTACTGGTTATGTCACTCATATCCCTGTCACAAACCCCAAAAATCCTTCCCAGTGGGTCAACCCCAAAAAAAACTACGCATACCATTCCGGTGTGAAGGGACATACCATTGATGAATTCCGCTCTCTAAAGGATAAGATCCAAGCTTTGAATGACAATAAGATCATCGTGGAAACGGATCCTGCTTTGAATGTTCGCAACAACCCTCTGCCTGACCACAAATGCGGAGGCGTTCACATGTTGAGATAGAAGATGATTGGGACCCTAAAGGATCGATCGGATTGATCGATGAAGGTACGAGCCAAAGAAACCAACAGTCATACTTAAGCCAATTGTAGTTCAGATCCAGCCTTCTAGAGACGCTGAAGTGAACATGTCCATACCACTTGAGTTCGAAGCACCTTCTTCTGCAAAGATGCTAGTACCAATTAAGGTCGCGTTTGGATCCCTAAATGAACCTGTGCCATTTGAAGTTTCTATGTTACCTTTTAAAGCAAGGGTGCCAATTCCGGTAGCAATGTCGGTCGCAACACCATTCCACCCGAAGGCCATCCCTTGGGATTACACAGCCGAGGCAAGAAGAAAAGGTAAAACCATGTTCGGAGAAGCAATTTTAGCATAGGGTATGACAAGAACCGACAGGGTTTATACTCCAGAACATCAAGCTGAGTCCAGTAAGCAGGACTTTGGATGACCAACCATCACTGAAACTGGGCCTGATGATCTCTATAGG
Source organism: Nicotiana benthamiana (assembly GCA_034376525.1). NCBI lineage: Eukaryota > Viridiplantae > Streptophyta > Magnoliopsida > Solanales > Solanaceae > Nicotiana > Nicotiana benthamiana. The sequence goes on from CM067323.1 coordinate 61,001,767, forward strand.
AAGGTAGAAGCCAAAGAGTATTCAGTAATCGATCAGCTGAACAAGACGCCAACCCAGATCTCCATCTTAGCTCTGATATAAAGCTCTGATGCACATAAGACTGCCTTATTGAATGTGGTGATTGAGGCATATATGCCCAGCAACATAAATGGAGGAGAAACGGCAAACATGGTAGGGCAAGTGTTGGAGAGTCACAAAATCACCTTCAATGAAGATAAGCTGCCACTAGAAGGTTTGAGTCACAACAAAGCATTGCACATCATTGTACAATGCAAAGATTATTTCATCACTAGAATTCTGATTGACAGAGGGTCCAGCCTCAATATTTGTGCATTGGTGACTCTCAGAACATTGGAAAGATCCTGCATGAGATCAAGGATGGAGCCATCAATGTCAAAGCTTTCGATGGTTCCTAAAGGTCCAACTATTGGGAAAATCAGTTTGTGTCTGCAAATGGACTGACTTCGTTCGACGTTAATTTTCAAGTGATAGACATCCCAATATCTTACAACTTGCTGTTGGGATGAACCTGGATCCACGCCGTTGGGGATGTGGCATTAACCTTACATCAAGTAGTAAAATTTGAGTGGAATCACCAAGAGTTGATTATTCACGGCGACGGTAGCAATCCCATATACAGTCGCCAGACCATCCCGACAATTGGAGAAATAAGGAAGATAGGAAGAGAAACTTACCACCATATTGAGAGAGTCAATATGGTGTCGTGGAAAAGGATAAATGGTGGGATAACAAAAGTGAAAATATACTAAATTTGTGTGGATATGAGCTTGGCAAGGGACTCGGCATGAACCTCCAAGGAATTTCTAAGCCTATCAAGTTGAAGAAATACGGTACCACTTTTGGTTTGGGATATGAATACACTTGGAGGAGTTCAACCAGTGGTCTCCACCATGGCTCAGCCCCTACTACCCACTAGAACATTTGATACCTTGCTTGGAACAAACTTGTCAACCAGCCGATGTCATATATGGATTAGAAGCAGAAAAAGCATTGGCGGTAATGAGGAATCTGTTTTTTGAAGACGATGATATGGACTGTTGTGTCATTTTCGAGGAGATAGGGGAAGGCCCTTCCATACAAGCTGTGAGCCGAGGAGCACTCCTCAACAATTTGTCCATCAAACCACCAGAGCCCTAAAAGCTTCAGGGTAGCAATGCTGAACAAAGCGCCATGCATTATCTTTTATTTTTTGCTAGTTTACTTTCCGCATTTTTAATTTCAAAATAAAAGATCCAATGTTCAAAACAATTATGAAATTTATCAAAGCATTTCAATTTCTTATAAAATCTCTCTCTTATTACTTTTTGTCATTTACTTTATTTTACACAGCATTACTATTACTTATCTTGATGAACCGATGATTGTGACATGCAACGAGACAACACAACAAATAGATATAGATTCAGAAGAAGATGATATACCAGAAGAGGTTGTTAAAGGAGTTGAGGATTTTGAGAATAGACATAAGTCTAGCTTAGACGAAACTGAGGTTGTCAACTTGGGAGATGCATAGAATGTCAAAGAAATGCACATCCGTGTTCATTTGTCACCATCAGAGAAGGAAGAGCACAAGAAATTTCTAAGGGAATATGAGGACATATTCACCTGGTCATATGATGACATGACAGGTCTCAGTACATCTATTATTGCTCACAAACTACAGACCGATCTGACATGTCCACCGGTAAAATAGAAGCCCAGAAAGTTCAAACCTGACACGAGTATAAAAATCAAGGAAGAAGTCACCAAGCATGTCAAAGTCAAGGTTCTCAGGGTAGTAGAGAATCCAACATGGTTAGCCAATATTGTGCCAGTGCCAAAGAAGGATGGGAAGGTTAGAGTCGGTGTCGACTATCGGGATCTCAACCGGGTCAGTCCGAAAGATGACTTCCCCTTGCCAAATATATACATTCTAATTGACAACTGAACCAAGCATGAGTTGTTAGTCATTTGTCGATTGTTTTGCTGGGTCATCAGATATGGATGGATGAGGAAGACGCTAAGAAAATGGCTTTTATTACGCCATGTGGGATGCATTGTTACCAGATGATGTCATTTTGGGTTAAAGAATGCCGGGGAACACCTACATGAGGTCCACTGACTACTATTTTCCATGACATGATACACACAAAGATCGAAGTGTATGTAGACGATGTCATCATCAAATCCAAGAGATCTGCCAACAACATGGAAGATCTGAGAAAGTTCTTCAATAGACTGAGAAAGTACAATCTGAAGTTGAATCCCGCCAAGTGTGCATTCGGGGTTTCTACCAGAAAGTTACTTGGGTTCATCGTAAGTCGCAGAGGAATAGAACTGGATCCATCAAATGTTAAAGCCATCCAACAATTGCCACCACCAAAGAAAAAGAAAGAGGTTACGAGTTTCTTGGGGGAGACTCAACTACATCAGCCAGTTCGTAGCTCAATCCACTGTCATTTGTGAACCGATCTTTAAGATGTTAAAGAAGGATGGCGCTACCAAGTGGACTGATGATTGTTAGAAAGCCTTCGATATAATCAAGGAATACCAGTAAACGCTGCCAGTATTGGTTCCGCTCGAACCAGGTAGACCTCTGATGCTCTACCTTGCAGTATTGGATGGAGCATTCGGTTGTGTTCTAGGACAACATGACAAAACAGGGAGAAAGGAGCAGGCCATCTACTATCTTAGCAAGAAGTTCACCTCTTATGAGGCCCAGTATTCTCTTTTAGAGCGCACATGTTGTGCTCTGACTTGGGTAGCTCAGAAGTTGAGGCATTATTTCTGTGCCTATACTACTTATCTCATATCAAGAATAGATCCATTGAAGTACATATTTCGAAAGCACATGCCCCACTAGCAAGCTAGCCAAATGGAAAATCCCCCCGAGTGAATTGGACATTGCTTATATGACTCAAAAGGCAATCAAAGGACAAGCACTGGTAGATCATCTTGCTGAAAATCTCGTGGATGGAGAATACGAGCCTCTAAAGACGTATTTTACTGATGAAGAGGCATCCTTCGTAGGAGAAGATATTGCAGAATCCTATGATGGTTGGAGAATATTTTTCGACGGATCAGCAAACTTCAATGGAGTTGGCATAGGAGCAGTCCTGGTATCAGAAATCGGCCAGCATTATCTGGTGTTTGCGAAACTCAGCTTCCCATGCACCAACAACATGGACGAGTACGAAGCCATCTTGGGACTCAAGATGGCCATTGACATGACTTCCAAGAGTTGCTGGCAATTAGGGATTCAGACTTGCTTGTACATTAGGTCCAAGAAGAATGGGCAACCAAGAATTCCAAGATACTCCCTTATCTACATCATGTACATGAGTTGAGGAAAATATTCACAAAGATAGAGTTTCAGCATGTTCCTAGAGTCTAGAATGAGTTTGCCTACCCATTGGCTACCCTATCATCTATGATATAACATCCAGATAAGAATTTTTTAGATCCTATTATGGTGAAGATCCATGATCAGCCGGCTTATTGTGCTCATGTCTAGGAAGAAGCAGACAGAAAGCCTTGTTTTCATGATATGAAGGAATATTTGACAAAAGGAGAATACCCAAAACTTGCAAATCCTACTCAGAAGCACACACTCCAGAGGTTATCTAATAATTTATTTCACAGTGGAGGAATCATGTATAGGAGGAATCCTAATTTCGGACTACAAAGGTTTGTCAACGCAAAGGAAACATCTAATTTGTTAGAAGTAATCCATGATGGGACATGTAGTTCACATATGGACGATTTTGTCTTAGCCAAGAAGATACTACGGGCATGTTATTTTTGGATGACTATGGAAACAGACTATATCCAGTATGTCTGAAAGTTCCATCATTGTCAGATACATGCAGACATGATTAAGGTATCTCCAAATGAGCTTACTGCAACAAGCTCGCCATGGCCGTTTGCCGCTTAGGAAATCACCAAACGAGCACAGGTTCATCCTAGTGGCAATTGATTATTTTACCAAATGGGTTGATGCAGGATCATACAAACAAGTGACTAAGAAAGTTGTGTCAAATTTTGTCCACGATCGTATTGTTTGTCTTCAAAATTCTGGAGTCAATCATTACTGATAATGGTTCCAATCTCAATAGTGACCCGATGAAAGCAATGTGTGAAACATTCAAGATCAAACACAAGAATTCTAAATCCTACAGGCCTCATATGAATGGACCTGTAGAAGCGCCAACAAGAATATCAAAAAAATACTAAGGAAAATTTTAGAGAAGCATAAGCAGTGGCATGCGAAGTTATTATTTGCTTTGTTGGGGTACCGTACCACAGTTCGCACATCAACTAGGGCAACTCCCTATATGCTGGTTTATGGTACAGAGGAGGTCATTCTCGCCGAGGTAGAAATTCCTTCCATGAGGATCATACAGGAAGCAAAACTCGACAATGCAGAATGGGTACAAAGCCGGTACGAGCAATTAGCTCTTATAGATGAGAAAAGAATGAACACATTTTGCCATTGTCAACTTTATCAGAACAGAATATCCAGAGCCTTCAATAAAAGATTCAAGCCAAGATAATTCACACCGGGACAGCTGGTGTTGAAGAAAATCTTCCCACATCAAGATGAAGCAAAGGGGAAATTCTCTCCCAATTGATAGGGTCTGTACATGGTTCACTGGGTCCATCGACGGAGAAGTCTAGCCGAAGACAACCAATTTAGATACAGTCAAATGATACTATGTGTAACTTTTATGCTTTACTCATATGATATAATTTGAACTACGCCTTACGTGATTCCCATTTAAGAAGGGATACGTAGCCAACTCTATAGGTTTGGCCACAATTCAATAAAATTCTCATTTTCCCTCACTATTGAAAACTGGGGAATAATTGTGAGGAGGACCCTCAAAATTCTGAAGTAAATTTTAGCTATTTATCACACGCAACCGCCAAAATCAGTAACCTAGTAATCTGAGGCAAAATTTTGAGGAGGACCCTCAAAGTTCCGGAGCAAAAGAGGTTGTAATATCTTGAACCGCGTCGCAGTCGTCGGATAATATAAAGAAAACTATTCTCAATTATGTATTTATGTTATAAATCATGCATGATTATTATCGAAATTACTTTGTTCATCAACGCTACCCCAATGATGCACAACATCGCTAAGATTAGAGCTAAGCAGGACAAGTGAAGTACACGGGGATGCGAACTAAGCTTCCCCTTTATAAAACTCACAACTTTTCTTTGGATGCAGGCACCTAAGTCGAAAAATCATCAAATATATTTACTTTTCAGGAATACAACTCTCAGAACCATCACCTATTCACAGTTGCTATTTGTACACAATGTCCCTAGCAGCCACAATATCGCAATCTGTTATCAGCTAAGAAATTTTTATTCTCATTTTATTTTGCTACCTTTATGCCTTCCGAGTTTAAGCTCTACCTCCAACTGTATTTCTCTTCATTGCGTAAGGCTACCTTTCTGCCTTTTGAGGTTAATCTCAACTTCCATCTGCATTTCTTGCATTGATAAGGCTAATTTTCTGCCTTCCGAGGTTAAGCTCTACCTCCATATGCATTTCTTGCTTTGCATAAGGCTACCTTTCTGCCTTTAGAGGTTAAGCTCCACCTCCATCTACATTTCTCCGCATTGCATAATGATACCTTTCTTCCTTTCGTGGTTATGCTCTACCTCCATCTGCATTACTTTGCATTGCAAAAGGCTACCTTTCTGCCTTACGAGGTTAAGCTCTACCTCCATCTGCATTTTTATGCATTGCATAAGGCTACCTTTCTGCCTTCTGAGACTAAGCTTTGTCTCCATCCTGCATGGCTGAAATATCGCCACTTTAGTCTTCTCCAACTATTATTCCGAAATGTTCAAGCAATATGAGTCTCTTCGACTCAGGATCTGACTTTCCTCAAGATCTTTCTCGTTACTAGGGTTTTCTCTGCAACTCTAGGTCGTCAGAGGTTCTGTACTCGTCTATTTTTTCTTAGAGTTGTGATATGTCTAGGATTTATTTAACATTTTAAGGTTTTCCCCAAATTTCTTTTTCAAAAAATAGTTCAATTTCAATTTTAAAGTTTCTGAAAAGTTCCTTCAAATATCTTTCTATTTCTTCCTGTTCTTTCTTTACGAGTGTTTGTCTGTGTTATGCTCGTATATTTTTCTTTTACTACACATGAGTTTTCTCTCTTGTTTCTTTTCTATTATATAAGACTATTCTATTTTTGTTGTTATTCATGTACTCGCATGTTAATCCATATTGTTTTCCTTATGCTTTGTTATATGTGTTTATGGTTTAGTTCTTTGATTTTGTTCACTTTACTCGAACTCTATTTGTGTTCCTGCTAAGCATATTTCATCTACTTTTGTTTAAAACTCGTATCATCCATTTCTGAAACTTGTTTAAATTTCAAGTTTTCTCAAGCATTTTCTCATGACTTTGAATTAGTGTTCTTTCTATCGTGTTTGTTTGTCTCCCATTAAGTCTTTGAAAGAGTCTTCTAAGCCTCTCTCAATGACCTGTTTTTTCACCTCTATTGTTTGACTCAATATGAAACCCTAGGACTGTGTGGTTTCTTTGGGTAAATGGTACTAAGGTTCCACTTTGGGGACCCTAAGCTTTCAGACTCACGATGAGTTTGTAACTGAACTTGAATCTCTTTTTGCTTGTGACTCTAATGATAGACTCTTTTCCTAACTAACTTGACAGTTCCTTTTGTTTGATTGGTATGCTTTATATACGAGAAAATTCCTCTTTCAAAAAGGTTTTCACCAACTAAGTGATTGATTCTGAAATCCCTTTAATAAGGCTGATGAATTGTCATTGATTTTCTTTGATTGAAACTCCTTTAACTTTCTTGACTTGGTTCATTCAAATTGAACTTGTAATTTTGGTTTCATGGTTGTTTTATTGATTCCCTTTCCATATTTGTCACAAACCGTGTACTATTGATTGTTTTTCTTAAATAACTTCTATGTATTTACCCCCTTTTGTGCTACTTTGAAAGGTTTTGAGTAAAACTTATTTCCTTAACTGGTTTTACCCGTTGGAGTTAGAATCCCTTAATAAAAGGGAGACTGATTTCAATAATATTTCCTTGCCTTTCTTGCTTTCTTGCTGCACTATAAAAGGGGCTGCCCTCCTGCATTTTAAGACACCTTACACGTTACAACAACATCTTATGACTTCATCTTCACACCACCTTCACACTACTAATCCTTAACTTCCAATTCAATACATGTACACTTGCAATACTATTTTGAATTCAATATTCATCCTTTCTTGAGGTCTTTTGGAACTGCTTTGCTTGCAACTTGAATTTTTCAAGAATACTATTTTTACTTGTTTTCCTTGAAATAGGTATGTTCTTGATTTAATTATCTGCCTCATCCCTATGTGTTTACTTTACAGTTTCAGCATTCTTGTTTACTTTACTGCTCATGTTCAGTAATTTATGTTAATTATTTTTTTTCCCTACATCTTTTCCATTGTGAATCCCTACCCCGATTCCCTTCTATGTGCTTGAGTTAAGGCCTTTGGCCTGAGTATCCAAATTACCGCCCAAGCCATAACCTGATCCACAATGGATCCTAACTCCTAAGTTTGGCTAATAGGCTGGTCAGCGGTGTGCCATCATCCCGATTGAGGGGCATATCCACTAGCCTGCCATGACTTTTCCTGATTCCCCCTTTTTATGCACTTATACTTATTCTTAGACTCTTAAGTTCTCCTCTCTTATGAGCCCTGCTTTGGGACCTTGAGTTCCCTTTGAACTTGGACATCTGAGGGCTACCCATTTAACACTACACTATGATCTTAATTATACAATGTATTTGGGGTATAAGCACTGCCCGTAGCCCTTTGAGACCCTTGGAAACTTTGACACATCCTAAATATGATAAAGGCTTTTGGAAATCTGATCCTGGAAGTTGGTTTATCTCATATTGTTAGACTTTGAGTCTGAATTAGGCTATTTAGATGTAGTTTGAACTTCTGATATAATTTTACTCTTTTTTTATTATTTTATTCAGGTCTGTAATAATTTGTAATAACTACTGGGGATGGAAAGTGGAAAGGGATGGGATGAATGTATGAAAATGGTAGAAAACTTGCCTATATGTTATTTATAAATTTTTGCATTCTCATTTTAGAAAACTTGCCTATAGGTTATTTATGAATTTCTGCATATAGAAATCATGCCTATAAGTTTTCTGCACTTCTGCATTCTCATCTTAGAAATCATGCCTATAAGTTTTCTGGATATATAAATCTTGCCTATAAGTTCTACATTTCTGCATATAGAAATTATGATCTTAGGTTTTCTGCACTTCTGCATATATATGTCATTAGGAAAACAATCATAGCCTTAGTACTAATCAACTGCATTCTAGAGACCATGCCTAAAGAACTCTTACATTTATGTAATCATTTCAAAAACCAATAATGCTTAGATAAGTTGCCTACATGAGTAATCAATTGAATCAACTTCGTCTATAAGTCTAAAATCAGTTATAAGGTCATTTAAAATCTGTTGATCTTTTGTTTATTAAACCAACAACCCTTTCTTTAAAATCAGTACTCTATGTTAGATATCATGCCTATAGGTCTCACTTAGACAAACTAGTAGGTAATTACAGCCAGACAAAGATAAACTACAGTCAGACAGGATAATTCGGACTCCTCATCTGAGAAATATGCGATAAGTCAGCATGTCCTAATGCCTTTAAATTTAATTCATACCACAATTAGTATTTGAAGTCATGCTATGCAATCTGCTCTTTTAAGTGAGGAGACCTATTTGAGTTTTAATTTCTATTTGTTCTTCCCTTAACTGCTTATGTATTTTTGTTTGTCTCCTTAGATTTTTATCCTTTTAAACTCTGAAAAGCCCAAGTCCCCTCTCCTTTTAGGATTAGTAGTCCTAAATGCCTCCGGGAATGATAGGTTTGGGACGGGTAATAGCATGCAATAAGTAACGATACGTTCCAAGTTTTAATACCTTAACGTGCAACCCCTCTTCTGAGGAGTGATTGCCGGTATTGAATTGATCTGATCCATGTTAATAACAAACCTAGGACTCCCATTTTACTTGCTTTTATCTTTTTTCAAAATTGTTTAGAGCTTTAAGTTTCTGCCCTCTTTTCCTCAAGTTTCAATTTATTTGCAATATTGTACGCAAACCCCTTCTATTTGAGCCCCCTAACTGCTTATTTGATTATGTGAAGTCACAATTATAACATGATTTGGAACCACACTAGTGGATCTTGAGGGGTGTCTAATCCCTTTCCCTCGAGATAATTTTTAACCCTTACCTAAACTCTGGTTCTTCAACTCAAAACCATTCTTAGTGTCCTAATGCATTTAATCATTAGGTGGCAACTCTTCAATTTAAAACCCAATTCCCAAAAGGAAATGAGTTGTCTTTTCAAATGTCATGAACCCGATTTCACCTTTAGAAAGAGGGGGCACGACAATTTTCACGTCTTAATTCTTTGTTTCTCAAAATTATTGAACTTCTATTACTTTGATATCTGAAAGCAATTTTGTCTTATACATGGAGTAAAGGCATTAAAATGTGTCTATTTTTCAAAATATTTTTCAAAAATATGTGAAAAGGTAGCAAAATTGGAGAAATTTAAAAATAGCAAGATTTACAAGTGGTCATTAAAAATAAATACAGTTTCAAAATTAATCGAAATTTAATCATTTTTATGTAAAGATATATCCGAACGAAAAGACTGTCCAAAATTCAAAAAATACATCAGTATATTATATTGAAATTCCAACATAAGTATATTGGAACTCCGGTATATTATACTAGAGTTCCAGTATACTCCAGTATAATGTATTAAAGTTCCAGTATAATATACTGGTGCAACATAATATGCTGGAAGCTCATACACGTGTGCTCCAATCTCCAGTATAGTATGCTGGAACTTTTCGCGTGTTGGAGTTCCAGCATAATATGCAAGAAGTTCATATGCAGGTGCACCGATCTCCAGTATATTATGCTGGAACTTTCCGTGTTGCAACAAAAATAGTGACTATTTTTTAATAATTTTACAAACGCTGATTATTTTTGAATGACCAGCCCAAAAACTGGCTAGCCGCTATGTTTAATAGCAAAACTTTGAGTACCGGTCCATAAAGTGGTTATGAAACAAATTGGGAGTTTATTTGGATTCAATTTTAGGCCGAATAGAGACAGATCTCTGATTAGGCCCAATTAATATGGACCATAATTCAGATGGACCGGTCTGTTTCATTCCGGGTCTTCATAGTCGGCGAAATTCGACCCGAAGAATAAAACAGAAAATATACGCAGTCGAATTCCGTGAAATTGCAGAGCGCAAATCGAAAAAAGGCAAAATGGCGAGTTCGAAAATTCAAACACCGGCATATCCAAGTGCAGCAAGAATTTCTGATTCCGATTGCTATCCTCAGTACACTGCTTCTCTCAAATGTAACTGCACTGCAACTTTGTTCTTCGATCAGCTTCTGTTTTTGCAGTACTTGTATTTACTGACTAGGAAAAACAATTACTCATGATCATTATTTGAATTTTGATATATAATGACTTTTATTATAATTATATTACTCTTTTTATTATCTGGGTATAGAATTCCTTACTAAGAAATTAGGTCCTTATGTGCCTTCTGCCCCTCAGCTGCAAATTTGAACATACTTGCTGAAAATTAAAACTAAAAGCAGAATGTTTCTGTTTGATATTTGAATTAAACAGAACTTATTTGTAAAGATAATTGCTTAAACGATTTTTCCAAAATTTATTTGAAGAATACTTGATAATTGGTCAGAAAGCAATTAAGTAGCTTGATGCAATACTCTATTATCAAGATGATGGTTTTTGGGGAAGGTTGGAAGGACCTTTAAATGTGGAGCATTTTAGTTTGCTAATCTAGGTCGTTAGAATTCACGGAGATAATTAGACAAGCGCATAAGACATCACATAGAAGACATTGTCCATGAACTTCTTGCAATATACAGCATAGTGTTCTGTTTGAGATAACATGTTTGGTCCGAGTTGTGGAAAGTGTTTTACCTTCATATCAATACAGTTCATCGTCTGTAGACTCGAGTGGTAGAAATTTTGGATAATGCTTTTCCTTCATACCGATATGTTCAAAGACTTATTACTATAATTTTATGCAGTTGTTTCAGAACATTGCTTAATTTGTGAACGCTTTGCAGGTTTGGAACAGTTTAACTCAGACAAAAGCAAATGTCAAGAACATTTTGATGTTTACAAGGAATGCAAGAAAAAGGAGGTATGCATGTTAAGTATTTAACTAGGTTCTTCTGCAACTTTATGTATGTTGATGAGGAAGGTAGTAGTTGTATACGTACTCTGAGCTTTGATGCATGCGTGAGAAATTATGTAATGTGCAAGGTAGTATAAATCGCTTCTACCCCTCTGATATAGAGTAGCTTGCCTTGTAAATTGGACTTCGATAGGTTCTTCTACGGACACTTTGAACTGTTAAATTTTCTTATAGGGGCGTGACTGAACATGTAAAAAAAATTCAGACAAGTTACTTTGAGATTCCACTAATAGTTATGAAAGGGAACAAGTTATTGAGCAGCTTAAAGCAAACAAGCGTAGGTGTAAGATTGAATACTTGCCACTAGCCAGTCCTTGATTGGATAACTAGTAATGCAGCCTATACTCAAACCTGAATCTATAGAGAGAACATGCTCTTCTGTTTCTTTTTCATCACTTGGAATTAGCTCAAGAATATTTAGCTCTTTTCAGATTCAGCTTTTGTTGTGCGTAAGCAGGGAGGTAGTGGTGGAGGGAATATAAATTACCAATTAATCAAATTCTTATGGTTTCGAGGTGTTTTTGACATTGACATCATGACATTATTTGCTGCTTTGTGCTTTATATAATTGCTTTTAAAATAATCGCCTTTCTTGCACCTTCTTATTACCCCCCACCCCCCCTTTCTGGATAATAATTTTTTCTGATATTTCATTTCATTTTCATTTTCTGGCATGTTGCAGAGGGAGGCTCGGCTGGAGCGCAATCGAAGTCGTTCTCTGTTTTCATGAATCATAAAAATTGAAGTTGATAGTGTTATCATTTTAAAATCTTATCAGGCTAATAACATTTCATGTAACTTATTCCAAGAAACAACTGTAATGCAGATCCTTCATGTTAGAATCAATGATGATCGTGTTTGTTGTAGCCTTTTGGCTCGTCTTTGGTTATAGGCTTATTTATTCTCTTTCAATTGAAATAAATGATGAGGATGGTGCTGAAGATATTTGAATGTTGATTTACAGGCCAGTGGGACTATGCTTTCCTTTTTTGATAGTTTTCTTGGTGCAAATCTTCGAGTTTCTAATCTGTTCTGTAAACAAAGAGGAGTTATATACACTGCAGTGTTCTATTTGCGACTGCTTTTCTTCTCATTCTCAAGTGGGTTCAGTTGGTTGCTTTAATGTCAAAGCGATCCACATTCGTTTCCTTTGGGGCAAGTACTTCTTATATTCTATAACATTCATTTGTGAGGATGAGAAAAACAAATGAATGAAACATGTATCCTCTTGCTTGAGGAGGCAGGCTGCTAAATAACATCATTTACAGACTCCTCCTGAACCCTTCTCAGATCAATTCAACTTAACATAATCAGAGTCATTGTCAATTATCAACAAAGAAAAATGTGTCAAATTGTTTCAAGATATATATTAACACCATGCTCAGGTTCTATGACTAATCTAAAAACTGGGCTATGTTGATATCCTGGGGACAACGAAAATGTAAACCTAGACAGAATCATTGATACAATCACCTTCAGTTCAATCATAGCAAGATTTTGCCCCGCACAGGTTCTACTCCCTATTCCAAAAGGTATATAAGCATTTGGGACTTTGCAAGCCTTTGCAATGCCCTTGCCAAATCTTTCTGGGTTGAATTGATCTGTATCTGGTCCCCAGAGTTCTGGCTGTTGGTGTAGGATTGGGATATGAATCTGAATATTAGTCCCTTTTGGAATATCAATATCTTTGAAACTTATATCCTGCAATGCTTCTCTAACCACAAAAGCTACTGGTGGGTATAAACGCAACGTTTCGTTGATGATCATTGTCAGCTGCCAATCAAATATGGATATGTGTTAGGGATCCAGGTACAGAATATATATGAATATCAATTATCTGGGCTTTAGATTACTGCATACCACTTTCATTCGTTTCAGCATATCATTATTTGGCAACTCATTGCCACAGACATCGAGCATCTCAGCTCGGGCACGAGCTTGCCATTCTGGATATGCAGCTAGTAACATCAAGCACCAGGATGCTGTGAGGGCAATGGTCTCATGGCCAGCAAAGTATATGTTCTTGCAATTATCAACGATGAACGTATCAGGGGTAATACCAGCTGGTAGTTTATCACCACTCTCTTCGTAACTCTTAGCAGCATCAAGAATCAACTGTAGAAGGTCTTTCTCACAGGTGGCATTGCTCCGCGCTCTTACTATCTTCAATATCATTGCCTTAATCTCTTTTTCCAATCTCCATATCTCCCTATTGTGTTTGTTTGGGATATGCCTGTGACAATCCAGCCATTCAGAACATTGTGGGAAAATTATCTATTACTACCATGAGTATTACTTTAGTACTAGGCTTTCCTTGAGGTGAAAAGAGGAAAGTAGCAAGATGGAAACATATATATCAGTTGTTGGTATGTAAGTAAAAGAGGAGGGAAAGGAAGGAGGATTAAGTAATCCTTGATATCAACCTCTCAAACAAAACAAAAAGATCGATACTTACTCACTCATTTACCTTTTGCAGAGCTAAACAACAACAACAAACCCAACCCAGTGTAATCCCATAAGTGGGGTCTGGGGAGGGTAGTGTGTATGCAAACCTTACTACTACCTTATATGTGAGAACACTGTTGCTGGCCATGTATGGAACAAAAGGCTGCTTCCTTCTATTTCTTGATTGTTGGTTTCTGGCCTTGGCTGCTTCTGGTTCTGAAGTTGAATTTTCTTGATTTCAGGGAGATTTCCATAGAGAAAAGATGGTGAAGGTCCCTTAATCCCTTGGCTTTGAAGTTTTGATCTTAATTTTCTTGGATGCAAAAGTAAAACATTGCTGAGATGTGCAAAGAACACCAGAAATCCACCTAAAACCAGTGAAAAAATGATCTTGGCTGAAAACATCAGTAACTGTTCTGCTTCCATTTCAAATTCCTCCAAATTGATGGTTTCCAATCTTCTGCTGTTATTAATAGTTGAAACAGTCTGTTTATGAACGAACAAAACGAAATAAATATTGGGGCTAACTTTTGTGAGAAATGATGAAATATATTGATTTGTTTTATTTTGTTACTTGGTTTTATTCAGAGACACACATTATTTATTTGATTAAAATTGTACATGAAAAAAGAGGATTGTAAGGTGTACACACGTGGTATATTACCAGGATAGGTCGTAAGACGGTAAGAGAGGGTGAGACAGAATGCTTTCTAAACAAACAAATTAAATAACCTTATTGACTAGAACAAATTGGGCATTTGGTCTAGTGGTATGATTCTCGCTTAGGGTGCGAGAGGTCCCGAGTTCAATTCTCGGAATGCCCCTCGTTCAAATTTTGTCTCACTTCTCATTTTATGGGCTTGAGTTTTTCTCTTTTAATTTGGGCTTCTGTTTCTATGTGAACTTACTGAACTTGGGCTTTTTGCAATTTGACCTCCATTAGAAGTCTAACTTTCCACTATTTTATTATGTAAAAGTGAACGATAAACGTTTTTTTTTGCGACCTTTTAGCAAACAGAAAAGGGTAAAAAAGATGTTCCTCAACTATTATATTTGGTCTAAAATTGCCCCACATCCACCTTTTAAGATAAAAAATCCCTTCCCGTTAATGTTTGGGCTCACAAATGCCCTTCTTACTAACGGCCTAGATCAGTTTTTTAATTTAAGTGACGTGGCATTAAATTATTGGCTAATTTAAAACACATCCATATTATGTCCAACTCACTCATACCTTACCCATCACCCAAAATTAGTCCATATTTTCTAAACCCAAAAACCCATCCTCATCAAAATACGACTGCCTTCTCCTCCTCTCTAAATTAGGGTTCCCCCAATTCTTGTTGTTCCTCGTAAATTATATGGCTGCTATTTGCTATTTCTCTTCCAAGATTCAAGTTGAAGATCAAATATAAAATTCTATCTTTGTTCATGTAAGTTTGACTATTTTTGTTGAATATACATGGTTAGGGTTGTTAGAAATCTTTCATCTAGTGTTACTTTTGAGTTGTGGGGAATGTTTACTGCCTTTTGATATTTTTGATGTCAATATTTATCAATTTTGAAGTTGCATATGGTCCCCCTTCACTTTTGTTGTATGTTTTAAATTATTATTTTTTATGGATGATAGTAATTTAAGTATATATATATATATATATATATATATATATATATATATATATATATATATATCTGATGTGTCACTTTCTACTTTCTTTTATGGATTGCATGTGACTTCAATGAAGAATGGTTGAAAAGGTGGACTTGGTTTTGAATTATGGGGGCAGGTGGATCTTGAACCCTCGAATAGTATTTATTAAAAAAGCAAATCATGGGTTGCAAGCGTATGATATGGATTTGTTGTCTTATAGAGATATTTGGTCAGAATATGTTGAAAAATGTGGGTTTAAGAAGGTGGAAAAACTTCTAACAATAGGACCTTCAAGTAGATTCTTTCTGGTCAAAGGTGATTCAAGAATCAGAACACTACAACAACTCTTTTCTAATAAGTTTTAGTGTGCTTCAATTCTTTGCTATTGATGAGGGTGAAGAACATGTGCCAACTCCTAGCATAAGTTACCATAATGAACCTTACAGTGTCATAGTAGATGTTGGCACCGACTGTGAGTCAAGTGAGGGAGAGGAAGCATATCAACTTGACTCTAGTGATTATGATAGTAATCAATTGGATCCCTTTAGTAAGGAAATGACTAAAGAAGTTAATGACAAACTAGACAATTATAAAGAGTTGAAACAGGGTATGAGTTTTAAAGATTTAGATGAAGCTAAAAGAATTGTGGTATTTTATGCAATTGCTGATGAAAAGGGCCTTAAAGTTTTTAAAAGTGACACAATTAGAGTTAGTTATAAACGTGATGTTGGTTGTCCTTTTAGGTGCTTGATATACTCCCCAAGCTTTAGTGCACTTTTTCAAGAACAAAGTCCAAAATAATCCTAAATATAAAGTGAAAAGCATGAGGATGGACCTAGAGGATCAATTCCATCTGAAAATTAGCTATTCAAAGATGAATGGGGTAAAGATGGTTGTGCTAGAGAAATTGGAGGGTAGCTTCATTGTTGATTACAATAGGTTAGAGGCATATGCTCAAGAGTTGAGGGATAGTAACCCTGGTTCTGATGTGAAGATAAATATATCTAAATATGCTTTGGCAGAAGGAGAAAAAAGGTTCCTTAGAATGTATTTTTACTTCCAAGCTTTGAAAACGGGCTGAAAAGCAGGTTTGAGACCTCTTATAGGCCTAGATGACACATTTCTAAAAGGGAAGTGTAAAGTAATTGTTCTAGTGGCCATGGCACAAGATTAAGTGAAACATTTTTATCCTCTTGCATGGGCAGTAGTTGATAAAGAAACTGGTAAAACTTGAAAATGATTTATAGAATTACTGATAAATTCCTTGGATCTAGAAGATGAGTGGAGGGGTGACATTTATGTCAGATAATGCAAAAGGTAATTGTTTGTCAATTTTTTTATCTCTTTGTTTAATTACATTTTGTTTGTAACTGATTTTTTTATTATTGTACGGACTTTTGGAGGTTGTTTCTACTGTTCTTCCAAAAGCAAATCACAGATAGTGTGCTAGGCACATTGAAGCTAATTGGAGCAAAATTGGAAGGGTATAGAGATGAAAAAGTTTATATGGTGGTGTGCTTGGAGTACCTATGAAGAAGAGTTCAAGGATCAACTGAAGACTCTGGATATTCATGAAGATGCTGCTAGGGAACTAATACACTACTGATCGAGACTAACCCTGTACTATTGCAAAGTAGCAAGAGTGGTCGAAGCATCTTTTACCCGAGAAGGCCGAGATCGATTTTCACAGGTTGCTATAGATTGGAGTTGAGTTTCTATCTAAATTGGAGTTGTGTAATTGTTCCTAATTGCACTTCTATTCATAATTAGTTTTGATATTACTTCTAATTTTATACTACTAAGATGCTAAATTAGGCTAAGTGAAGCTAAGATTAAACTATTGAAGTTTGTCTAAATAGGTAAAAGACATTAGGGAAATGACTTTCTCCTAGGTGGATAATTGACGGATTCTCGAGTCTATGGTTAGATTGTCAAATTTTTGGAAGTATGATATAACCATTGCATGATTTTACTCACTCTATACCTCTCGATAGTTCGAGTGATTTTACCCTAATTGACTTTCTCAAGATCAATTGGGTATGATAATTTGTCCAAGTAATATAGGTTCAAGTCGGGTATTACTATCTCTAGGTTTAACCCTTTAATTGGGGAGATTAATCTCTTGAATATGCTTCAATTCCTTGTTGGATCAATTTCAAAGACTTAGGATCTCTTTCTCAAGAAGAGCCAAAGTCAACTAGGCATAAACTAGTGTTTGCAACTACTAATTCAACATTCAAATCATAAATTCGTCCAAATATCAAACAACCCATAGATATTCAAGCCTGAAAATATAAGACTCATCAATTACCCAAACTAGGGTTGAGTCACAGCCCTAGTTAATGGGTCTAGCTACTCATGATTATAGAAGAAAATAGAGAAATAGATAAAGAAAAATTCACAATATTTAATTACTAGATAAAACTTGAAGATTCAATGATGAAGCTAAGCTAAATTTACTCAAAATAGAAAAGGAGTATTGTTCATGAGCGCAGCTAATCGTTAAAATACAACTCGTGACCTAAAAATAGGAAAAGAAACTATTTATACTAGGATAAATATTCTGGACAAAAAATACCCCTGCAGGACTAGTGCGAACCACGCAAAATCGAGTGCAGCCGCACTAAGGCTCTTGGCTGAAAAAACTTCTCTCTGAACTTGGCCACCGCGGGCCGCACAAAATGCACCGCGACCGCAACGGCTTCTGTTGCGGGTCCGCACAAAATGGACAGCGGACCGCATTGGAAATATTCCTCCAACTTGGCAACTCTCTGAACTTGGGCTTGGCGGACCACACAAAGTCAAGTGTTGTCGTAATGAAGTTAATGCAGTTCGCATGAAATGCTTTGCGGCCGCATTGCTTGGCTGCCTGAAATGAGCACTCTCTGAACCTTCTTTTTGCGGACCAACAGAATGGAGTGCGACCGCATTGATCCTGTTTCATTGAGCTTGGACTTGTTCTTGATACTTGAGCATGTTTCACTCCTTTTTGAGCTTGTTTTGACGAATTGTCACCTTGTTGAGCAAACCCTGTAACCAAGTATAACATATGAGCCTTTGAAACTATTTTGTACACATTTCTAATCAAAACTTAAGTAATAATGAGTTTAAAATGCATCATAATCCCTAGTTATCAACTCCCACAAAATTAAGCTTTTGCTTGTCCTCAAGCAAACAAAATACGACCCACCCCTTAAGAGTAAATCCAAGAAAATTCAATTGACCTAAAGTGACCTCATCTAGCATCAATTGGGACTAACAATTGCCCTTAATTGAAATGAATCATTAACAACATTCACGTTTTTAAACACCATGGATTTAATGTGACACAAGAGTATCAAGAGTTGACTCAAAATATCAAAGAAACTCTTTCTATTACTTTGGTCATTGTGGAACCTAAACTCACACATCCTCGACTTTCCCTAAGAAAACCTCACCTTTAAGATAGTAGCACTCAGAACGAGGTTAATGGAACTACATTAATCTCTCTCAAGGAAAAGTCACAAGTTCAACTCTAGGTACCATATTCTTGCCCCTTATATGAGTCACCACTAATGTAAGCTTCATTCAACTCAAGATCATATAGGTATTTTGTGGAGACATAGTGAAGGTTTTTTGTTCGGGATAGTAAATGTTTGGTCTAAGTAGGTTCCATCTTCCCTTTAGCACTTATTTTGCTTCATTTTGGCACACATTCACTTGACTTTTTAAGTCATTCACTTCTTTCTAAAGGGTTAGAGAGACACATTGTGACTCTTTCTTGTTCATTTCAAATTTTTTCTCCTTTCTCAACTTTCCATACCTTTCATTCTTTGTTTTTATTGAATCCCTTTATTCTTTTCTACATTGAACATTCTTTTTGTCTTTTTGATTTTATTTCTTTTTCATTATCGTTCCTTTCCTTCATTTTATAGCTTTTACCACTTTGTTGCAATCCTCGTCTCTCCCCCCAAACTTATGCTTTTTCCATGTGCTAAGGAAATATTGGGTGCCAAGAGAGGTATCTTTAGAACGGGTAAGGATTGTATCGTAGTTCTTGAAAGACAAGGTCTAAGGCTCAAAGGGTTGATCATGGTAAGCTATATAAGTGTTCAAGGCATCATTGGGATCAAGGAGAGCCTATAATCACGTCTCAAGTCAAATTACTCTTAGAATTTCATCTAGACAAACATTCAAGGCAAGTTCTAGACTAATGGCTTGGGACATGGACTTGCAATTCAAATTCTCACCACACAAGATATGGGATTGCTAAAGACACAAAGTCGGGGGCCACAACAACCTTAGATAAGATTTGAGAACACAATGGTCCCAGAAAATCACTTGATGATTATCGGCCAATACAAGAGTCTCAAGGTCATAACTTTCACCATCATCGTATGCACAACCATTTATTTTTGACCATAGGATCAAAGGCAAATGTGTTAGGCCCAAGTGAACTTTGCTTGAGGAACCCTTACCAACTAAATACTAAAAATCAGAAAAAAAAAGAAAAACAGTCTCAAATCCTTAAGAAGGTTTTCATGCCATTCATCATCGGGAAGAGCCACCCGGTTCACACAAATTCTACTTTTGGGAAGAACTGTGGCATTAAGAAAATCAAAGGCTTATTGCAAAAGCTCAAAACAAGAAGCTACAAACATAAAATAAGAAGCTAAGAAAGGAAAAATGCAGAGAGTAAAGTGAATATGTATAAGAGGGGATTTAATCGAATATACAATAAGGGGAATGAATATATACATAAGAACGTAGCTTTTATATACAGACCCAAAGTAAAAAGTATGAAAAGTGCAATGAAATGATAAAATTATATACATACCAAAGACAAAAAAGGAAAAAACATAAAATACTATTATATGTACAGTCATCCAAATATCCAAATAGGGCTACCCCTTCAAATAAAAGCTGGCATGTCCTCAATGCCAACTAACCATACCATGTTGTAATTAAAATATCAGGAGATTATATAACCATATATTGGAATTGCAGATGATAAAAATTATCCAATGCCAAACTTATTCAAGTGAAAATTAATTCTCCAGTGATTAGTGGTGTTCCTATAATGAGGTAATCCCTTGAATAATTGCTCCACCTTTAAGAATGATAAACAAAGAAGGCATTCAATGTTCTCAAAATTTTGTTCAACGAGGCCACTAACATGAAGGCTATTGCATTCAAATCATCTACTCATGATGAGATAGTTAGGTCAGCTAGCCCAAAGTAAGGATCAATCACATAAATCAAGTAATTTGTGAATATCAATATTTTTTATTTTTAAATGTTTCATGGATGAAAGAAATCGTCGAGACAAGTCGCGATGAGGTTCATATCTATTGACTAATTTTTATTAACTTCAAATTAACTATTTTGATATTGTACTAAGATTGTAATGTATTTGTAAACCTTATGAAGTAAGTTTTTATTGATGATCTTGATATAAAAAGATTAATGCAATAATATGGAAATCTAATTTTTTAATAAAATTATTTTTACTAACTTTTGAAAATATTATTGCAATACTTAATGGTTGGTGCTGACCTTTGTAGATTTACTTGCTTGATTGATTGAATTGTTAGTTGATGGGAAAATAAGAATGTTAGTATAAGTTCATAGACTACGAACTAATTGAAGGAATATGTTAGTGAAATTAAGATTAACTATCAACGTACAATTCAAAGACTTAATAGCCTGTGATATATATATATATATATATATATATATATATATATATATATATATATATATATATATATATAAAAAAAAAATAACTCATAAATTAAAATACTAGTACTTTGTAGCAATAATTTAATTGCATCTAAGAATTTTTTTCTGTTTGTTTAGGCCGGTCCACGAAAACAATCAGTAATATTCCCATGCTATTTTGACCATTACATATGATGGTAGAAGGCTGACTTGATATCCTTGTCACGGCCTGAATTTCTCTCCCTCCGGAGTCGTAATGGTGCCTACTCGTGGAAGCTAGGTATGCCATATTGTACAATCATTACCTTCCTTTTATTAAACATGTTAACAAATTCAAAATAATAAGTAATTAAACAACGGAATAAATTAAATAACCATAAATGTGGAAGACCAAAAACTTATAATTCAACCAAAATTCTGCTACATAATCTGAAGTATAATAATATCCACAATTTGGTGTCATAAGTCACAGACTATCTAAGAATATTACATATAAGGTCCGAATGGAAATAGATAAGTCTGTCTCTTAATAAGTAAAAATAGAAAGAGAAAAGATAGGAGAAGACGCCAAGACCCGCGGACGTCTGAAGGACTACATCAGGTTGCCTGAACGGACTGAAGACAACACATTCACTGCAGTTCAAACACTCTGGTATCAGTATCTACACACAGTGCAAAGTGTAGAATCAACACAACCGACCCTATGTGCTGGTAAGTCCCTAGCCTAACCTCGGCGAAGTAGGGACGAGGCTAGGACTAGACTACCAAATAAGCTTGTGCAGTTAAATCATATATAGCGAAGTAGAAGAAGATAATTACAACTAAAGTTGGGCGAGGGAAACATGTTGTAGGGAGTAATAGATACCAATAGAATAATAGTAGAGAAATGTAAGGAACGCCATAAATCAATTACCAGCAAAAGATAAGGAAATAAGAAGAACAGGTATACATATAATACAGTTTCAGGCGTGCAACCCGCTCCCATTTTATATAGAACCGTTGCAGGCGTGCAACCCGTTCCCATTTCATATATTAGCGTTGCAGGCGTGCAACCTGTTCCCATTTTATTTTTCAACACCAATCATAAAAGAATCCCTGCAGGGGAACGATAGCATAATAACAACATCCCAATAAGGAAACGATAATATTACAATAAAATACTAGCAAGGGAACAATAATATCACAACAACATCCCGTCAAGAGAACAACGACATCACAACAATATCCTAGCAAGGGAAAAATAATAAAATTCTCATATGAAGCACGAATAAACGGCAACAAAGTCATCAACATTACAATACAAGACTCACGGACATGCTTGACAC
This sequence comes from Nicotiana benthamiana, assembly GCA_034376525.1. Classification (NCBI taxonomy): domain Eukaryota; kingdom Viridiplantae; phylum Streptophyta; class Magnoliopsida; order Solanales; family Solanaceae; genus Nicotiana; species Nicotiana benthamiana. The sequence goes on from CM067323.1 coordinate 61,024,213, forward strand.
CAAAGTATAGATATTCATCACCATTCCTATACACCGTACTCCATAGTTAACATGTTGAAAATAAGGCACGACTCCTAATCCCCCAAGCTAAGGTTAGACCAAACACTTACCTCAAACTTCCACGGCCAACTCAAGCCTAAAACACCACTTTTCCTTTAGAGTTTGCCTCCAAATTACTTGTATCTAGTCACATCAATATATACTAAATAATCATACACAATGCTTAATTATATGTTTTCTAGCATTTTCCCTAAAAAGCCAAAAATCGGACCTGGACCCGCTTGGTTCAAAATACGAGGTTTGGACCAAAACCCAATCACACATTCACCCACGAGCCTGAATATGCAATTAGTTTCGGAATCCGACCCCAAAAAGAGGTCTAAATTAGAATTATTCAAAAATTCCTAACTCTACCCAAATCCTCAATTTCTACCATAAAAAGTCACGATTTGGGCCTAGAAATCTTGTGTGTTAATAGAAATTGAAGAAAATAAGTCTAAGAACACATACCTATGGCTTTGTGGTGAAATCCCTATTCGAAAATCGCCCCAAGTTCGAGTTTAAGTGAAAAGGTTATGAAGTTTTGAAGAAATCCCGTTTTGCTACTGTTTTAAAATAACTGGGTAGGGAACCAATGCGTTCGCACACATTTGGATGCGTTCGCATAGAACAAATGGTGACCCCTAGGATTAACTCTATGATATCGCAGACCTACCTATGCAAACTCATAGAACAAAAACCTGGACACCAGCAAACAACAAAAACACTAGATTTTCTAAGTTTGAATCACCTCGACGCCTATCTGAAACTCACCCGAGACCTCAAGGCTCTAAATATAACATGCACGCAAGTCTAAAAAATCATACGGGCTTGCTCGTGCGATCAAATCGCCAAAATAACATCTTAATCAATGAATTTAACATAGAAATCTAAGAAAAATCTCAAAACTTTCAAAGTATCAAATTTCACAACTACGGGTCTGAATCACATCAAACGACTTCCGTTTCTTATCAAATTTCACAGATGCATTTTAAATGTCATATTGAACCTGTACCGGGCTCCAGAACTAAAATACGGGTCTGATACCATAAATTTCAAATATAATCAATTTTCCAAAAACTCTTATATTTTCAGTAAAATAATTTCTTTCAAAAATTCATTTCTCGGGCTTGGGACCCTGGAATTTGATTCTGGTATACGGACCTTTCGGGATTATCAAATCACCAGTCCAGATCCGTTTACCCAAAATATTGACCGAAGTCAACTTAAATTCAATTTAAAGGCCAAATTTACATTTTCATCACATTTTCACATAAAAGCGTTCCAGATATGCGCCCTGACCGTGCACACAAATCGAGGTGAGGAAAAGGTGGCTTCTAAGGCCTTGGAACACGGATTTTTTTTGTAAATCAAGTGATGACTTTTTGGATCATCACATCCTCCACCTCTAAAATAACCGTTTTTCATCGAATGGACATAAGAAGGAAATACATGAGTCGGGGAAAATATGGGGATAACGGCTCTGCATATCTGACTCAGACTCCTAGGTCGATGCCTCAGAATGCTGACGTCTCCACTGAACATGAACAGATGGGAAACTCTTCGATATCAACTGACGAACCTGCCGGTCTAGAATAGCTACCGGCACTTCCTCATATGACAAGTCCTTATCCAACTGGACAGTGCTGAAGTCTAACGCGTGGAGGGATTGCCGTGATACTTCTAAAGCATGGACACATGTAATACTTGCTGCACAACTGATAAACTCGGGGGCAATGCAAGTCTGTAAGCCACCTCTCCCACTCGATCAAGAATCTCAAACGAGCCAATGAACCTAGGGCTAAGCTTTTCCTTCTTTCCAAATCTCATCACGCCCTTCATAGGAGACACTCGAAGAAACACCCGCTCGCCAACCATGAATGCCGTATCACAAACCTTATGGTCGGCATAACTCTTTTGCATGGACTGAGCTGTATGAAGTCTATCCTGAATGATCCTGACCTTGTCCAAGTCATCCAGTACTAGATCTATACCCAACAACCGAGCCTCTCTCGGCTCAAACCATCCAACCGGTGACCGACACCGCCTACTATACAAAAAGCCATCTAGATACTCAACTGGTAACTGTTGTTATAGGCAAACTCCGCTAAAGACAAAAACTGATCCCACGAGCCTCCAAAGTCAATGACACAGGCTCGGAGCATATCTTCCAAAATCTAAATAGTACGCTCGGATTGCCTATCTGTCCGAGGATAAAATGTTGTGCTCAACTTGACTCGTGTGCCCAAATTTCGCTAATATAGATCTCAGCTAACCTCTTGGAAGAATAGGAGACTGCCACTGGAATGAAATGCGCTGACTTAGCCAGCCTATCAATAATAACCCACATTGCATCGAACTTCCTCTAAATCTGTGGGAGTCCGACAACAAAATCCATAGTGATACGATCCCACTTCCACTCGAGAAGCTCAATCCTCTGAAGCAAACCACCAGGTCTAATGCTCGTACTTTACCTACTGACAATTCAAACACCGTGCCACATATGCAACAATATCCTTCTTCATCCTCCTTTACCAATAGTGCTGCCGCAAATCCTGATACATTTTTAGTGGTGCCCCGATGAATAGAGTACCATGAACTATGGGCCTCCTCTAAAATCAACTCTCGGATTCCATCCATATTAGGCACACAAACTCGACCCTGAAGCCTCAAAAATCCATCATCTCCTAATGTAACCTGCTTGGCACCACCGTGATGCACAGTGTCTCCGAGGACACATAAATGATGATCATCATACAGCTGATCTCGGATATGCTCCAATAAAGAAGAACGAGCGACTATGAAAGCTAATACACGATTGGGCTCAGAAACATCCAATCTCATGAACGGATTGGCCTAAGCCTGCACATCCAAAGAAAACGGCCTCTCACCGGCCGGAATATATGCAACACTTCCCATACTGGCTAACTTCCTACTCAAAGCATCCGCCACCTCATTGGCCTTCCCCGGATGAAATAAGACAGTGATATCATAGTCTTTCAATAGCTCCAACAACCTCATCTGCCTCAAATTCAACTCCTTCTTCTTGAACAAGTATTGCTAACTCTTGTGATCCTTGAATACCTCACATGCCACGCCAGACAGATAATGCCTCCAAATCTTCAACGCATGAACAACGGCTTCTAACTCCAAACCATGGATCGGATAGTTGTTCTCATGAATCTTTAACTAATGCGAAGCATATGTAGATCTTCCCATCCTACATCAACACAGTACCAAGTCTAATACGAGATGCATCACAATAAACTGTATATGGCCCTGGATCCATGGGTGAAACCAACACCGACACCTTCGTCAAAGCTGTCTTAAGCTTCTGAAAGCTCACCTCGCACTCGTCTGACCACCTGAACTGGGCACCCTTCTAGGTCAACCTGGTCATCCAGGCTGCAATAAATGAAAATCCCTCCACAAACCGATGATAATAGCCTTCCAAATCCAAGAAACTCCGGATCTCTGTAGCTGATAAGGGTCTAGGCCAGTCCTTGACTGCCTCTATCTTCTTTGGATATACCTGAATACTCTCTATTGAAACAACATGGCCCAAAAAATCAACTTACCCCAACCAAAACTTGCACTTCGAAAACTTGGCATACAACTGACTATCTCTCAAAGTCTGTAGAACAACTCTCAAATGCTACTCATGCTCCTCCCGACTGTGGGGATAAATCGAAATATCATCAATGAAGACTATCACGAATGAATCCAAGTAAGGCCTGAACACTCGATTTATCAAATCCATAAAAGTTGCCGGAGCATTGGTCAACCCAAATGACATCACCAAGAACTCATAATGCACATACCAAGTGTGAAAAGCTGTCTTAGGGACATCAGATGCCCTAATCCTCAACTGATGGTAGCCAGATCTGAAGTCAATCTTCAAAAATACCTTGGCACCCTAAAGCTGATCAAACAAATCATCAATCCTCGTCAATGGATAGTTATTCTTGATTGTAACCTTGTTCAACTACCAATAATCTATACACATTCGCATTGATCTGTCCTTCTTCTTAACAAACAATACCGGTGCACCCCAAGGCGAGACACTAGGTTTAATGAAGCCTTTGTCAAGCAAGTCTTGCAACTGCTCCTTCAACTCTTTCAATATAGGCGAGACCATACGATACGATGGGATAGAAATGGGATGAGTGCCCGGAGCCAAATCAATGTAGAAGTTAATATCCATGTTAGGTGGCATACTTAGCAGGTTTGAAGGAAATACCTCAAGAAACTCACGAACAATATGCACAGAATTAATAGAAAGTACCTCGGCACTAGAATCACAAACATATTCCAAATAGGCCAAACACCCCTTCTCGATCACGCGCTGAGCTTTTATATATAAGATAACACTACAGGTATGTCACGACCCGAATCCCGATCGTGATGGTGCACAACAATAATTTCTAGGCAAGCCCAACCATTAAACACTCTCAACCCAAGTACGAGAACCCATTACCAATTAATAGAGTTAATCATTTTTAGATAATATAGGTCAAATAGTGATAATAAGTAGAAATAGTACGGAAAACCATAAAACAATACTAATAGAATTCCCAATAGATCTAGGGTCATGAATCTAGAGCCTCTAAATACAACTAAGTAGCCAAACAAAACAAATAAAAGTCTAATATGCGGAAAACAAAGTGATAGGGGAGGAGTCGGGTCATGCGGACGCCTGACAGCTACCTCAACAACTCCAGATAGGTCTAGGAACATTAACTGTACAACTAAGCTCCCAGTGCTCCTGAATCTGCACACATGGTGCAGGGCATAAAGTGAGTACTTCCAACTCGGTGGTAATAGACATATATAATGGTTGGAAGTAAGAAATCTTGAATATACCACAATGTAAAGCTGAAACTAACAACTTAGCACATTTAACAGTGAACCAACAACAAATCAATGATAGGTAGACAAATAGATATCAATGTATGATGCAATGCAATGCACATGACCGCTGCGGCGTACAGCCCGATCCATTGGGTACCCGCGCTCACTGTGGGGGTTCAGACTCCAGAGGGGCTCGTACAACCAAAGTTCAATATCATCGTAGCATTCGCTATGACGTGCAACCCGATCTATAGTCACTCCCGTTATATGCATGCAAGCCACAAGAGCACAGTCAAATTTGTCATTTTCAGTTCCAATTATCAGGAATTATTTAAGTGTTTAGAACATTAGAAATTTACTAATCATTTCGATATAGTGTTTAATTAAGGACTGATATAATGAGAACATGGTCAACATCATGTAAATAGTGATAATAATCCATAAAGGATCCAAATAATTGGCACGTAGCCTAAAGATGCTCATAACAATCCAAGTGGGATGTTTGCCAATGAATTTCTAGTCAATAACACAGTATAAACAACACTCGGAGGGACTAAGACATACCCCCTTCCACAAATGACCCCGCACTCACCGTAGAGTATATGTCTCGCCTCAATACAGCGTCACAGTGTGATATACCGGGGTATCAAACCCTCAGGTCATCATCTACATATATTACTAACCTCAAGCCGGCCGAAGACTAGCTTGCAATGCCCTTTCCTCTAGTATAGACCTCCTCGTGCATTGAATCTGGCCAAAACTACAACGAATACATTACAATAGGCTAACAATACACAACCCAATCAAAAAGACTCAAAAAACACCAAAAATTACGAATTTGGCAAAACCCGAGCCCCGGGTCCACTTCTCGAAAAATTACGAAACTTACATCACCGGAATCCTCGTCTTGCCACGAGTATATACATATCAAATTTACCAAAATCGGGATTTGTCTGTCCCTTTAAAACCCACATTTAACTCTCCTGAATTTTAAGCCCTAACCTCCATTTTTAACCTTTAAATCCTTGAAATTCAGTGATTAATCCATGTTTTTACACCATAATAACATAATCTGAGTCCAATAACGCGTACCTAGTGAAACCCTTCGAGTTCTCTTCAAAAATCGCCCAAGAATAGCCCTAGTCGAAGTCCCAAAATATTTCTCTTCTTTTTCAAAATCGTGAACTACTGTTCACTTTAATCTAGACTGATTTTGCGCTTCTGCGGTAATTTTTTCACACCTGAGGCTCTCGCTCTTGCGACCAAACGGCCGCTTTTGAGGTCTAACTTATTCACCAGGGGCCACTTTTTTGGTCAAACACCGCTTATGTGGTCACCTCTTATGCGGTTCTCCATCCTCACCTGCGGTCCAAGCCAAAGCCTCCCCAAACCGCTTTTGCGACCCCTTAGGCGCATCTGTAGAACCGCCTATGTAGTCCCTTTTCTGCAGATGTGGAAACAACAGAACCTGCAACTTCCAATTCATTCAACAATTCTAAATTCTCCGTTTAACAGCCCGAATTCACCCCGAGTCCCTCGAGACCCCAACCAAAAACACAGACATGATATAATAATTCATTCAAACTTGATCGAATCATCAAAACTCTAGCGTTAACATGAAAACCCTCACGGAGAATTTAGAATACAAGAGGGGGTGATTTGTGTGGTACCTATTTTTTGTGTTAGAAGAACTAGGTTCTTCTAAGTGTTCTAACTACAACAGTTTGCGTCATAATAAATACTGAAAATAAAGTGCACAGAGATTTTTACGTGGAAAACACCTGGCTCATAAGGCAAAAAATCCATGACCTACTACTCATTAGGATTTTTCAAAACTCCACTAAAATCACTGAGCCAAAAACTGCATTTACAAAACTCTTTGTAAACCTAAGGATTAACTCTAATCCTATTGTGGCACTTAGCCTCAACTGTTGTGACACTTTCAAGTTAACTCTAACTTGAATACTCAGAGTACCTAATACAATTGCTTCTAAGCAAGCTGAAAGGTACAATATGAAAACCTACTACAATTGAACTTGACTTAGAATAAACATAATGATGAAACATGTTCTTCTATCTTAGTTCATGTAGCTTCAGACATGCACACTTGTATCTCACATATATTTCTTGCAAATCAAACTTGCTCTTTTTGCTATCAAATATGCTTAACTTCTGCGTATGTGCATTACCTGTAAAAGAAAACAACTTGGTTATTTAATAGATTAGCAGTTAGAGTTTGATCGAGAATCCAATGCTTATCCTTAATTGATTTGAGTCATTAACCAATACAAATTCCAATCCTTATCCTAGCTTAGGATTGTGTTCACTCATCATAAGGAGACTGTCCTCCTTAGAACTCAATGCAATCTTTTCGATTCAGTTCATAAGATATTTGTTGCGTGATCTTCAATACATATCTTCCTCACGTGCCTTCCATGTGCAATGGTTATGCCTAACTGTGTCTTTCAAGATGGACCAGGTCCTTCCTTGAGTTCACTTGTCAATCTTCAAAACTTCAACTGAACTTGGGCCAACAAATTCTCCCTTTTTGATGATGAAAAACTCTGTGCTTTTAGTGATCAGAGAACCTGTGAACTTCAGCTAAAATATCAACACTTAGGAAATTTTCATCTTATCACCAAGGGCCAGATTAAAGTTAGGTCATAAAAATTGCTAGATCAAAGCACAATATCTCTTCCACCTTTTGGCATCATCGGAAAGTTGCATAAATAATGTGAATCCCAAAAAATTAATTAGTACTCATAGCCACTAGGGTAACTGCAAGTGAACACGTGCTTTTAGTTAATCAAAAATAAACTCATCAAAAATAACTATTAAGAACATAATTAACAAAAAGTAAGGAAGTTGCATTAAGTGATTAATGGTATTTCTACACTGCAGTCCACATGAAGAAAATCAGAATTACCAAACCATTAGCAAAATTAAAAGGAAATAGGCAGACAAAATCCCAAACTGTGTCACTGAGGGGGGTCTAGACTGGTTCACACTAGGACAGGACACCTAAGTCTTAGAAGAGCTGGAGGGTTGGGTTTGTAGCAGATTGAGCATCTGTTGGAGCATTCCTTCATTTTTCTCCTTCTCCTTAGTAAGTTCAGCTCTCAACCCATTTCTTTCTTCATCCAATTCAGCAATTCTGGCATGAAGCCTTGCTATCTCAGCATTCTTTTTCCCAACCTCCTTAGCCAAGGTGCTGACCTTGCTGTTCACAAAAGTCTTTACATAAGAACCAGGTTCAATTGGGCCTGTACTGAGCATATAATCACAAGGTTGAAGGGTCTTTCTGCCAAAATGCTCTTTGCTGGAAGCCATTTTCCACTTTTTCAGGGGAACATTCAATCTCTCAAGCACAGTTGTCAAGATAAATCTATAGGGAATGGCATGAGCTTTTGAGTCATTAAGAACTCTTTCCAACAGTTTCACAAGGAAGGCAGGCCAGTTCATCTGCTTCCCTTCATTCAGGCATTGCATAAGAACTCGCTCCATATAATTTGTTGTATGCCTTCTTTCTTGTCTGGACAAAAGGCATTTGTTGACAAACTCAAAAAGCACTTTGTGTTCTGGCCTCATTTCATTTTTCTGAACTGCCCTGACCTCAGGTACCTCTTCATCTGTTGTAGTGTCACAGAAATTCCTAGTGATATGAAGACAATAGGCAACCCATCCAGACATGGCTATCTCTGCCTTGTATAGTCATCGTATCCCTCACTAGGGATGTCTAGAATCTTTCCCAGCTTTACAGTATTGAACTTCACTTTGACACCTTTCAATGTGCTAGTCACCAGCCCATTCTTAACTGTCCTATTTTCCATGAACTCTACAAGTTATTTCCTGGCCAACTTACCATCCATAGGAAGGACCATGTCCTTCCACCCCTGTGCTTCTAGTGCAATCACACGCCTCATCATACCTGGCTCCTCGAGGTCTTTGAGTAGTCTCCCTTTCAAGATTTTTCTCTGGCTAAACATGTCATATCTGTCATGTTCCTTCTCTGACTCATATTCTTCATCCTCACTCCACTCATCATCCTCTTCTTCAGTTATTTTCACTTGTTTTCCTTTTGCAACTGACTTAGTTCTCTTGGTAAGAACAGGTTCAGCAGATACTGCTTGGAGGGCTTCATGGCAGAAGTCCTAGTTCCCTTTGATTTAGTAGTGGGAACATCCACAGTAGTACTTTTTTCTAGATGGACCTGCTCCATCTCTTCTTCTTCCTCTTCAACCACAGCCTCAGAGCTTTCACCTATCTTTGTTTTCCCTTTCTCTTTCCTCTTTTTCTTACTTTCTTCTAAAGCTTTCTTCAACTCTAGTTCACTCACCCTAACCCTACTTCTGGTAGCTCTAATCCTAGGAGAAGACTCGGGTGATGAAGTTTTGCTTTTCTTGGTTGGTTTGGACGCATCAGGGGTCCTTTGTGAGGAAGCCTTGCGTTTCTTTGGATCATAGCTGGACCCCACTTTCTTCCACAAATCGCCAAGCTCTCTTCCCCAAATGAATCAGGTTCATCTTTCTATTTTCTCAGATTAACCTAACCCTCAGTTGCCTCACCTGATCAACTTCCCCCTGACTTCGAGACGCCCTCTTCCCCACTCCCTCATATAGGTAAAAGCTCCTTTTTCATTTACTTCCTCATTTTCCCAGAATCAGTACCACCTACATCTCTAGCAGCCCCTATCATAACAAATTTATTTTCCTCCCACTGAGCAACATCAGAAAAAACAAAATATGACTTTACCTCTCCTTGGGTTTCTTGAGTTTTTGCCTTTTCAAAAGACCCAGGTTCATCTCCTTCACTGGCAGAGATGTACTCATTAGATTCAGACCTACTGTTGGTCTCCTTTACTGAGATTTCTTTCTTTTGACTGGACTGTAGTTTTTCATTCAAAGCTTTCCTCAGAGTCTACAATTATTCTTGCTAGCATTTTCTGGCGACGAAATCTTGGTTGTGTGGTTTCTACTGGTGGTGTGGAGGATGAAGTGGTGTTGGGTGAAACAGGAGGTGGAGTTCTAGGATTATCATTGGGATTGTCAGGGTAAATAATTTATGAAAATCCTAAGGGAATTTTGGTGGTGTGAAGAATTTTGGAGAATTGTAGAGACGAGAGTGGATGATCAGGGGGTTTTTGTGAAAAATAGACGATTATTGAGTGTTTTGGGGTTTTTAAACAGGGTAATGATTACTCAGAAATGACAGCATTTTCCAGAGGTCATATAGAAGTCTAATCAATTTAGAGTTCCGGTCTCCTTAGTGATTAATTAGGCTTGCTAAAATTTAGGAGAGGATTCAGTTATACTTAGACTTCTAGTTTCAATGAAACAGGTTCAATTTTCCCAACCGATAGAATTGTTAGGACGTTTGGTATATCTAGGACTCTGTCTCATAATTGATAATTAAATTTTTCTAATTGTGCAAAGTATAGAAACATACTTGAACTTTCTTATGAACATATTTTGATGAACCAGGTTCTCAAGTAAAACCTCTCTTGATTATGCTTCAAATGTAAAAATAGAAAATTTGTAAGATATTAGTGAATCGCATAAACACATGTCACAAGAGTGTACTATTTACAGTATGAGGCTGAGTAGGAATTAGTCTAATATTCACAAAAATTAAGAAATCCCAACAAAAAAAATTATTTTTTCAATATATATATATATATATATATATATATATATATATATATATATATATATATATATATATATATATATATATATATATATATTTTCATTGTGCAATCTGAACTGGACCTTTTAGGTGATCTTAATCATCCCTAATTTCATCCTGTTCCTTTCAAAGTTTTTCCTACTCAGTGCCTTAGTAAAGATGTCAGCTATTTGTTTATCAGTAGCACAAAATTCCATAGAGATTAGCCCTTTCTCATGGTTATCTCTTAAGAAGTGGTGTCTAACATCTATGTGCTTAGTCCTTTTGTGATGAACATGGTTCTTTGTCATACTAATTGCACTAGTGTTATCAGAAAATATTGGTATGCACCCACTTCAACTCCAAAGTCTACCAATTATTGCTTAATCCACAGTAATTGAGCACAAAATGAAGCAGCAACAACATATTCAGCTTCAGCAGTAGAGAGAACCACTGAATTATACTTTTTGGTAGCACATAATACAAGACAAGACCCTGTGAAGTGAGCCATACCTGAAGTACTCTTCCTGTCTACTAGGAAACCTGCATAGTCAATATCAGCATATCTAGTTAAGTCAAAATTACTACCTTTGGGATATCACAGACACATATCATTGTGCCTTTCAAGTATCTCAATATTCTTTTGACATTTGTCAAATGTGACTCCTTTGGATTTGCCTGGAAACGAGCACAAAGTCCTACACTGAAAACTATGTCATGTTTGCTGGCTGTGAGATACAAAAGTGAACTAATCATACCCCTATATAGTATATGATCAACTAATGAACCACGTTCATCAACATCTAGTTTTGTGGCAGTTGCTATAGGTGTATCTATTTTTTTATTCTTCCATTTTAAACTTCTTGATTAGTTCCTTTGTGTACTTCTGTTGATGGATCATAGTCCCATCTGGACTTTGTTTAATCTGTAGCCCCAAGAAAAAATTGAGTTCACCCATCATGCTCATTTCAAACTCACTTCCCATTAGTTTAGCAAAGTCCTTATTTAACCTATCTGTAGTGGCCCCAAATATTATGTCATCAACATATATTTGTACAACAAGAAGATCTTTACCTTTTTCCCTTAGGAACAAAGTGCTGACAATTTTACCTCTTTTGTACCCATGCTCTAGAAGGAAGTTTGGCAATCATTCATACCAAGCTCTTGGGTCCTGCTTGAGACCATAGATAGCTTTATCTTGCTTGTATACATGATCAGGGCATTCTTTGCTTTCGAATCCTGGAGGTTTGTTTCACAAACACTTCTTCTTTGAGATAGCCATTTAGGAAGGTACTTTTGACATACATTTGATGAAGAGTGAATTCCATATGCGTTGCAAAGGCTATGAGGAGTCTAATTGCTTCAAGTCTAGCAACTGGAGCAAAAGTCTCATCATAATCAATGCCTTACTCTTGACTATAGCCTTGAACCACCAACCTTGCCTTGTTTCTTATAATTGTTCCATCTTCATCTAGTTTGTTCCTGAAGACCCATTTTGTCCCAATAACTTACCTGTCCTTGGGTCTTGGAACCAAATGCCATACTTGGCTTCTTTCAAACTGATTGAGCACATCTTGCATAGCATTGACCTAATCTGCATCCTGTAGAGCTTCACTCACATTTTTAGGTTAAATGAGGGACGTAAAGGCATCAAATGCACACAGGTTCTTCAGTTTTGATCTAGTCTTGACTCCAGATGTTGGATCATTGATGATGTTCTCAATGGGATGAGAACTCAGGTATTTGTAAGACTTTCCCACCAGCTGGTTCCTGCTAGATGCTTTTTCATTGTTATACTGCAGAGGAACAGGTTCCTTCAGAGAATTTTGTTCGGTTTCTCTCAGATTGGTTCCCCTGATAGGTTGCCCTGGGTGGAAGGACATGTTCCATCACCCGCTCCTTCCTTTGATGCCCCCTTGATTTGTCTTGTGGCTTCAGTCAATTGTTTCACCAGTCCGATGGCTTCATCTTCATGTTCCTATGTCACAGAAAGAGTGTTAGATTCATCAAATACAACATGTACACTTTCTTCATCACACAGAGTTCTTTTATTAAACACTTTATATGCTTTGCTATGTGAAGAATATCTCAAGAATACTCACTCATCACTTCTGGGATCAAACTTACCTAGGGAGTCTTTGCCATTATTGTGCACATAGCACTTGCAACCAAAAGCCCTAAGATGGGATATGTTTGGTTTTCTCCCTTTAAGTAACTCATAGGGAGTTTTCTCTACAAGAGGTCTATTCATGCATCTTTTTATTATATAACATTCAGTGTATATAACAGTCAGTGTTTATAGTATACTGGAAAGAAGCATGGTCCTTGCCATATTCTCAAGGGTCCTTGTGAGCACGTGATGTTCGCTCCACGACAATTACACCAAAAGAAAAATGATGGAATATGTTGCCTTCGGGTACAATTTTTTGAGACTTGGCGTGACATTTTTGTAATTATTTTGTCCGTAAATGTTTACCTTATTGTAGTTAATTGAAAAATACAAAAATACAGGTTACATGCATATTTAGGATTTAATTATGCATTTAGGAATTAATTAAACTATCATTTGGTTCTAAAAAGAAAACCAGAAATATGTATTTTTGTTCTATTTGTCGTCATAATGTGATTTCATTTTAAGGTGTTAATTTGTGTGTTAATCGTTGTAACTGTAAATTAATATTTGTCTAGTTTTTATTTTTTGATTTTTAAAATTTAATTAGGAATTGTGTTTAAAATAGAAATAAAATAAGAAAAAGGAAAAAGTATAAAAATGAAGAAAATCGGACTGGGCCAGTCCAAAACCAGGTCCAAAATTTTGCCTCACCCGGTCCAAGAGACCCTTGGCCCTGGCCGATTGAAACGACGTAGTATGATGGTAAAGCTACTTCGTTGCAATGGCAAAAGATCATAGTCGTCCATCTGATCACGATCCAATGCCATGATCCCTTCGCGCATAGCCTGGCCCACTTTCTCGAACCAACCCAGTCCCCCCACTTAACCGAACGACGTCGTTCCTATAGGGGAATTGATCCAAGCCATCGATCTCAATTGATCCAATGGCCTGGATTAATTACTTTATTTCGTATATAAATCCAAATCCTCACCCTGCACCCCCCTTAGAACCCCCCTCCCCCGCCGTTCATCGTCTCTCTCGGAGATGAATACCCTCTCCACCAAAACCCTTGCCGCCATTGAACACCACCACCTGAAACCCCGTGGCAACAACGCCACCAGTCACCAAATTGACACCCCTGAGCCATTTCCCCATCCACAACACGAATCTATGAACCATTTGCCTCGAATCACCCCATATCTTCTTGAATATTCAATCAAAGATTCGAGCAGACCATGAACCGACCCCAAACAACCGCTAAATAACACCACACCACCACTAGACCTCCCTCACCCCTGAATCACCACTGATTCCCTTCAAATCACGTTGGACTCGTTCGAATCCCAAATCAAACCGTATAAACCCTAGACAAGACCCAAGCTGGAATTTTCCCAAATAAAAGAAAATGGGGCCTCAATTGACTTTAGTCGAGTGTTCTCAGTTGAGAAAACTCGATTAAGGTCCATTTTGGCCTCAAAAGTTCAAGTCAAGGTCAATTGAACGAAGTCCATTTGGTATCTGATTTCTAAGGTATTCATTCTATTTCCTTTTTATTTTTCATTTCTTGTTGTTGATCTATTTAAATTTAGTTGTATTTCATATTTGGTCAACTATCTTCTTCCTCCTTTGTCCATACATTTTTCTAGTTAAATTTTCATTGATAATCGTAGGTACATCTATTAGGTTGTTTGAACCGTTTGAATGTGTTTTATCCGTAAGTTTAATTTTTAAGTTAGTATCTGTAATGCGCTTTTGTGATTACGCGTGTGATTTGTTTGATGCTACCACTGGTTCAAATGGTTTCATTTAGAATGATATTTGTTCTTTGATGTTCATCGGTTTGCATACAAATTCAGTTCATGTTTTGTCGAGTATATCACAGTTTCATTCACTCTACTTAGCTTAATTTTGAATTGTGAACTCAATCAGTCATTCCCATAGTATGTCAATCATGATTGGAAATCGGACCTGGATGGTCCAATAGGGTTGTGTTCTAATTCATTGCAATACTATTGGTCTAATTCGAGGTCAAAGTTCAATTGTAGTTGAGTATTCTGTTAAGTATCAATGAGATTTGGATTCTGCTTTAGCTTCAGTTTCAGCTTCAGTGTTCTGTTAAGTTCTTTTGTTTGATTTTGATTTAAATTCAATTTATTTGTATCAATTAGGAATCAACGTAGTTAGTTAGCACGTTTGAATTGGATATAGTTGTGGGTCTGTTACAGCTTGAAGGGGATTTCAGGTGTTTATTTAAATTTAATGACTAATAATTAAATTAAAGGATGCTAATAAAATGATTGGAGACAATTATAAGTGGAAGTGAAAAGTTAATAGACAAAGGGTAGTAGAGGGGACCATTGAAAATGATAAATGTTTGACTACTTTTACTTAATTGGAATTAGGAATAGTAGTTTAATGATAAAAAGCTGAAAGAATACACATAAAAGAGCATATTTGGGGGCTGGAAATTAAAGTAAAGGGTAATTGGAAGGCTAATAATAAAAGGGTGGAAATAATAATTAAAGGGGAGTGGGAAGAGAGTCTTGGTTTTAGATATATAAGGATTCATTTCAGCACTAAAGAGGAGGAGAAAAATCTGAGAACCAGAATTTGAGGGTTTAGGAGAAACAATCTGTTGAGAAAAATTGAGAGTTTAAAAGGGAGTTTTGAGAGAGTTCCTAGACAACCTTAAGGAAGTTTGAAAACATTGAGAAAGAGTGAATACTGTTCTATCGATCCTCCTCATTATCTTTCCAATTTCTAGCTCGAATTCAATCCCTTTGCCTGGTTACTTTGAGTATGTGGGTTTGAGTCTGTTGGTAAATCAGTTGATTGCTTATACTTCAGTACGTAGTTCGTCTTTGAGTTTTGTTATTCTTTTGAGGCTGTTTTATCACTTCTGTTTGGTTTTCAAACTGTTCTGGGTATTGAACGCGATTGGTTGTTGCTGTTGGAATTTGTTGGTTATTCATACTGCTGTGACTTGTTGTGTTATTGTTGCTGAGTGCTCTTTCTTCTTCATGTATATTCATTATCCAACTACACTTTCGAATCACTCTATGAGGTAGCAGTGAGAGGTACAAGTAAAAAATAGATGCTCGAATAGTCGAGTATTTAGGTTGTATTTGTAATTATGGCTAAATGATAGGTGGCTGTACTGTCTGCTTTGTAATTCAATAAAGAATGTGGACTGTTGGATTTTATGCTTTCCTGGAACTGTTTTTGTGCCATTCATGAATCGCAGTTTGAAGTTATCAATTGTATTTTTAGTTTAGTATATCATGCAACTTGTAGAATGAATACACAGCCAGTAGATTTGTCATTTGGATTCCATCTCTAATAGGTACTTGTCTTTTACAACAAGATAGGCTTTGTGAATGTGTATTTTCACGGATTAGACTGCGTCGAATTATCCCAAGTTAGGATTAGTTTCAATTAGAATATCAATAAAACTACAAATAAGTTCCAAATGGTCCGAAATTGCACCATTAATTCCAGTATCTGTTAGTTGAAATAAGTTAGAGGACATTTAGCTTAATGTAAGATTTTTGTTAATCTTGTGTGCCATCGCTATAATTTTTAGCTTTAGTGATTCACTTAAAGGGGAAGGCATGAAATAAACCGCCATTTAGCAAGCTCAAGCACAATTTCAGTCCACCTTAATTTAATAACTAATAAAAGGCACGAGCTTGTAAACATGTAATTTTTTAGGATATTTTCCCCTTTTATTATAGACAAACTTAAATGGAAAATGTAGCCGCTTTAGGATTACCCTTTAAAAAGTGAGGCGTGCCTCGCCAAAATAGTCGTAAGTTGCGAGGCCCTCAATAAATACATATAACAATTGGATAGATTTCGGAGTTGGTCGCCTAGCGAATTTTCACAGCCTTTTCAAAAAAATAACGACACGTTAGTCTCTTTAGGACACGCCTTAATTAATCTTACCTTCCTAAACTCGTGTCTGCATTTATGCGACCTAAATCCAAATCTCGTTAGAGTCGAAATGTGTCAACGACCACAGGTACACTAGCTGTAACGTGGTCTGAGATATGTTTCACAATGTTGCAATTCTCTGTAAAATAATAACAATAATATTAATGCTAAAAGCAGTTCAAAGTTAAAATTTCCTTTTAAGATCATAATTGTAAAAATCAGATAAATAAGCTAAATATGACAGTTGAGCCACCCTGCTAGAACCACGGAACTCGGGAATGCCTAACATCTACTCCCGGGTTAACATAATTCCTTATCCGAATTTCTGGTGCGCGTATTGTCAAACAGAGTCATTCTTTTCCTCGATACGAGATTTAATTGGTGACTTGGGACAGCATAAATATCCCAAGTGGCGACTCTGAATCTTTAATAAATAATCTCGCTTCGATTGTCCTTTAATTGAAAAAAACTCCCTTGCGCCTCGCGGCGTTCAAAAAAGGAGGAGTGACAGTTCTATTCTTCCTCTTTACTACTCCATTTTGCTGAGGGGTCCTAGGGACAGAGAAATTATGATCTATTCCATTTTCATCACAAAATTCAGCAAACTTTGTATTTTCAAATTCAGTTCCATGATCAGGCCTAATGGATGCACGTAGATTTCCTCATCGTTTCTGGGTTTTTCTAACAAAAGTAGTGAACATTTCAAATGATTCATCTTTAGAGGTTAGAAACAATATCCAGGTAAATCTCGAATAATCATCAACAAACACCATTACATATCTTTTACCACCTCTGCTCATGGCTCTCATTGGACCATAGAGATCCATATGAACCAGTTCCAACGTCTTGGACGTACTTACCATTTTCTTGGGTTTGAAGGATGACCTTACCTGCTTCGCCCTTGCACATGTCTCACAAACTTTGTCTTCCTTGAACTTTATATTAGGTAACTCTATCACCAAGTCCTTGGAGACTAATTTGTTCAATTGATTTAGACTGGTATGGCCAAGTCCTTTATGCCAAAGGAGGGGATCATTAATTAACACACTTAAGCAGGTGAGTTCATTTTCAGAGAGAGTTGACAGATCTACAATGTAAATATTGTTAACTCTTCTTCCCTGCAAAACAATCTTGTCAGTAGTAAGGCTAATCACAAAACATTTTGTGGAAGTGAACGCCACAGGACTACCTCTGTCACACAGTTATGACACACTTATCAGGCTATATTTTAAGCCATCTGTCAAATAGATATTCTCAATGAAATCAGAGTCTAAATTTCCTACCTTTCCAACTCCAATGATCTCACTTTTTAATCCATTTCCAAAGAAGACATTACCTTCTTTTAGATTCTCAAGTGAAAGGAACTAGTCCTTGTTACCAGGCATATGCTTTGAGCAGCCACTATCCATGTATCATATTTGGCTACTCCCCTTCACTTGGACATGCAAAAAGAAATCACGGGTTAGTCTTAGGAACCCAAACTAGTTTGTGTCCCTTTCTATGGGAAAAAGGATGAATTAAATCTTTCTTTGCCCAGCCAGGCAGTTTGTGTTTTTCATGAACAAATGCTTTGTTCTTTTGACTGGCCTTTTCTTTTGCATTCCATTCATTTTTGTAATGGCCAGTCTTACCACAGTGTATGCAGATCTTATTCTCAGGAAGTGTGAGGTACTTGTCTTTGGGATCCCATTTTGGAGCTTGTGTCCCGAATCCAAGTCCTTTCTTATTGCTACTATGATGTTCTTGCAGCCAGGAGAGCGCATCGAAAGCCTTATTCCATTTGTGTGTCTTGTCTAGTTCATGCTTAACCTTTCTTAAATCTTCTTTTAGGACTTTAATCCATTCATCTTTCTTGTATAGTTCATCTTTCATTTTTCCTAGATTTTGTTCTAGAGTGAGAAATGATCGATCAGCCTTTTTCTTTCCTGTCCCTAATTTTATTTAATATTTTCATATCTAAGTTCTAGGACCTTATTTTCATGTTAATGAACCTGGTTCTTCAACTTAGGATTTGTGTTGTCACTCTCATCATCCCTAAACACTAACCTTTTGAATTTTTCTTCTAGGATACTACATTCCCTAGACAGAACATCCTTCTCATTGTTTATTATTTCAGACTCATCTATGAAGTCAAACAGTAGGTCAGCCAACTTTTCTTTAGAAAAGAACTTAATCTTTTATTTAAGATGTAAAATACTTACCTCATGTTCATCTTCTGATTCTCCAATGGCCATAAGAGCTTGATCATCTTCAGCTTCATTTTCTGAGGCCTCATCTGATGTTTCTCCCCATGGAGCAACCATAACTTTAGTTGATCCTTTGTTCCTTCTTGGTTGAACATGTTCCTTCTTCCTGTTTCTTCTATCTGCTCTTTCTTTCTTCCATTCAACCTCCTATTGAGGGCAGTTTCTGATGTGGTGATTAGTCTTCCCACACTTGTAACATCCCTCATTGGTTTGTTTTTTAGGAGCCCTAGGTTTTCTGAATGTTTTTCCTTTTGAAGGACCCTTTCCTCTCATAAGATACTTCTTGAAATATCTAGTTATCATAGCCATTTCATCTTCTTCAAGATCTGATCCTTCTGAGATTCTGAGAGACAGACTTCTTTCTTTCTTTGGAGAATCCATCTTCATTGTCTGCCTTGTCAATTTATAGGCAGTAATATTTCCAATTAGTTCATCAAATTTTAAAATAGCAGTGTTTTTGGATTCCCGAATAGCTGTGATTTTGCTTTCCCAGGAGATTGGCAGAACTCTAGTTAGAATCTTCTCCACCTTGTCTTCTTCCGGGATAATCTTTCCAAGAGACTCAAGTTCATTTATCAGTGTAATGAACCTAGTATACATCTCTTGGATAGTTTCTGTATCATTCATAGTCAAATTCTCATATTGAGAATAAAGCAGTGTTCCTCTTGGCCTCTTCACCTGAGGTTTTCCTTCATGAGCCACTTGTAAAGTTTCTCAAATCTTCTTGGCAGTAGTAAAGCCTTAAATCCTACTTTACTCATCAGGAACAAGTCCACACACTAGCCATTTCTTGGCTTTCGCATTTTTCTCCCACTTCTTTCGGTATTCAGCAGTACAATCTGCTCTTGTCTTTGGAACATTTAATCCTTCAGCAATCTTCCTGGTTGTGGCTAATGATATCCCAAAGCTCATTGTCTTCACCCATGATATGGTCCCTCATTCTGTTTTCCACCAATAGTAGTAGAGGCCATTGAAAAGACGAGGCCTGGAAGTGGATTGCCCTTCCCAATTCTCAGGGGGTGCACTCATGTTGATCTTTTCCTAAGGTGTTAGCCTCTTCAAGGATAACCTGCTGTTATACCAATTGATGTTATAAATGTCAATACCACACGGGGGTGATTTGTGTGGTACCTAATTTTCACGTTAGAAGAACTAGGTTCTTCTAAGTGTTCTAACTACAACAGTTTGCGGAATAATAAATTCTGAAAGTAAAGTGCACAAAGATTTTTACGTGGAAAACACCTAGCTCAAAGGGTAAAAAAACCATTACCTACTACTTAGTATGATTTTCCCAAACTCCACTAAAATCACTGAGCCAAAAACTGCATTTACAAAACTCTTTGTAAACCTAAGGATTAACTCTTAGTGTGGAATACAACCTCAACTGTTGCGACACTTTCAAGTTAACTCTAACTTGAATACTCAGAGTACCTAATACAGTTGCTTCTAAGAAAGTTGAAAGGTACAATATGAAAACCTATTACAATTGAACTAGACTTAGAATAAACACAACGATGAAACTGGTTCTTCTATCTTAGTTCATGTAGCTTCAGACGTAAACACTTGTATCGCACATATATTGCTTGCAAATCAGACTTTCTCGTTTTGCTCTCAAATATGCTTAACTTCTGCGTATGTGCATTAACTGTAAAAGAGAACAACTTGGTTATTTAATAGATTAGCAGTTAGAGTTTGATTGAGACTCCAATGCTTATCCTTAGTCGATTTGAGTCCTTAACCAATACAAACTCCAATCCTTATCCTAGCTTAGGATTGTGTTATCTTATCATAAGGAGACTGTCTTTCTTAGAACTCAATGCAATCCTATTGATTCAGTGAAGAAGATATTTGCTGTGTGATCTTCAATACATATCTTCCTCATGTGCCTTCCATGTGCAATGGTTATGCCTAACTTTGTCTCTCAAGATGGACCAGGTCCTTCCCTGAGTTCATTTGTCAATCTTCAAAACTTCAACTGAACTTGGTGTCACACCTCCTTTTTTCGCCCCGTGAGGGCGCAAGAGAGTTTTTCCAATTAAAGGAAAATCGAAACTGGATTATTTATTAAAGATTCAGAGTCGCCACTTGGGAAATTTATGGTGTCCCAAGTCACCAGTTAAATCCCGAATCAAGGAAAGAATGACCCTGTTTAATAGTCCAGGCACCAGAAATCTGGATAAGGAATTCTGTTAACCCGGAAAAGGTGTTGGGCATTCCCGAGTTCCTTGATTCTAGCACGGTCGCTCAACTGTCATATATAGCTTATTTATCCGATTTTTATTACATGAAGAACCTATGTGCCAATTTTACTTTTTACCGCTTTTATTCAAATTTTTATTGTTATTATTTACATAGAATTGCAACATTGTGAAAACATATCTCGGACCACGTCACAACTAGTGTACCCGTGGTCGTAGACATATTTTAACTCTATCGAGATTAAAATTTGGGTCGCATAAATGTACCCGAGTTTAGGGAGGTAAGATTAATTAAGGCGCGTTCTAAAGAGTGTCTAGTGAGTTGTAATCTTTTGGGAGGGTCGTGAAATTCGCTAAACGACCCTTCTTAATTTTTTAGATATTGTTAAATATTTACTGAGGGCCCCGCAATTAATTTATTTGGAGAGGCTTGCCTCATTTATTTACGGATATCCTAAAGTGGCTACATTTCTAATTAAATTTGTCTCCAAAATAAAGAAAGAAAAATCACAATTAATTACGAGCTTAAAAGTAAAATAAAATGTAACACAGTAATGGATAGATTAAGGCAAATATTAGTGTAAAGGAAAATAAACAAATAAATTCGAAATTATAAATAAAATTAAAAATTCGAAATTATAAATAAACTACAAAAATTCGACAACTAATATTTAAAGCAATTAATTATAGCTAGATTAAAACTCACATTATTATGTAAAAACTATTGAAATTAATTCCTAAAGTGACTACATTTCTACTTTTTTGGTCTCTAAAATAAAATATATAAAAAATCCTAATTAATTTACATGCTTGACAAGTTCGTGCCTTTTATTAGTTATTAGATTAATACGAACGAAAATTGCACTTGAGCTCGTAAAAATGGAGAATTGTTTCGTGCTTTATTCTACAAGCGAATATTACTACAACTGCTACATCCTAATAGTTCATTATATTAATCCAAATCAAACTAAATACTGTCCATCTATACAAAGCTGGCAGAAATCTACATAACCGTAGTACAAGAAATGTTCTACAATAAAATCATGTAAAGAAGAAAATTTAAATCAAAACTTCAAACTTCCATTTTTATATGTATTCATGCTTCTACATTTTCTGCTTATAATAGCCAGTGTTACAGTCGTGTGCCTGGTATTTGGAAAGCAAAGAAGCAGAAGAAGTCAGTAGTGTAGCAGTAGCACAACACAACAACAACAGGTTCAGCAACAAAAGCAGTAAACCAGTAACAACGGTGCAGGAAGACCCCAGGAATAGATTTGAAACCAATGCAGAAAATCCAGCAATAACCAGTGAAGTAGAAACAGTACTAGTTCTGATATTCAGCGGTGAAGAAAAGATCTCCATTTTACTCTTAAGTCCTGAAATTTTTTATCTCTCCCCCAAAATTCTTCTCTCGTATTGGAATATTTTTTTCTCTCTAAAAATTCCCCCCCTCCCTCTAAGTGACAAATGACTTCTATTATATACCCCCAAAGCAAGACTCCTTTCTTCTACCCTTTAATTATAATCCCTACCCCTTTTATTATTACCCCATCGTTTTACTTTTACTTTCCAGCTTTTATTATTAAAGTGAAAAGTTGTCAAACATGAACCCCACAGTCCCCACACTTTTACTTTAATAATTATGTCTTGTCCCCCCACTACCTTTTGTCTTGTCCCCCACCATATTATTAAACAATTCCTTATATTTTCAAATCCCATATTATCCCTGAAAATTACTACTCTACCCCTATCAATTATAACCAATTCACATAAATTAATTAACCAAAATATAGCAACTATAACCAATTCTTAACCAAATTTAACAACAATTCAAATTATATGATGAACAACAAAGAACCAATAACATTTTTAACAACAAACACACTTTCAGATCTAACAACAATAACAAACGAGTAAATTCAAATCAGTAACCTTGGATTCAAATTAAACTTAACATATCAAACAAATAAATTCAAATATCTAACTCAGATTTAGACTTAACAGAATAAAAAATACGGATTCAATTTACTAAACTCAATAATCAATTAAACTTCAAATTAAATCTAACAATATTGCAACCAAGATGAAAGATTTATTAAACTAACATATGTCTAAAAAATAAAAACAAACTGAAGAAATAAACAAGAAAATGATAACCAACAAACAAGAACATAATCAAACATATATTGATTTTAGATCCGAAAATATCAAACAAAAGACGGAAAAAATGGAACGTAAACCAACTAACCGGATCGGAGCAACGATGAGCTCGAATGGAACGGATCTGCCCGGAAATTTTTAAACGAAAATACCTCGAATCTGCCCGTAATCTCAACAATGATCTCCACGAACCCACGACCAACTTGGCGATATATATGTATATATACATATACAGACAAATTATCTATATATATATATATATATATATATATATATAGATAGATAGATAGATAGATATATATGCGTATATGTACATATATATAGACGAGGGTGGGGTTTGGACGCTGGGTTGCTCGTTTGGTTTCGAACTTGGGGGGGTCGTGTGGTGAGATTGACGACGAGCTGGTCGTTCATGGTCGTGACGAGGTGGTTTGGGACATGGCTGCTGGTTTTAAATAGTGACGGGGATGACGAAAAGCTGGTCGTTTTATCAGTGGGGGTGACGACGGGCACGTTTGGTTGAGAAGAGGAAGATGATGTGTAAGGTGACGGAATTGGATTGGTTTGGCTGCGTCGACGTCGCTGGTGTGAGGGGACGATGGGAGGGGCTATATGTCGTGAAGTTCAGGCAAAGGGGGAACTAGTTCGTTGCATATGGTTGGGCAACGGGAGAGGCGGCAGGGGGTTCGTCTAGTGGGGGTGGCTGTTCAGGGTGGTTTTAGGATGGTTTTGGGTTTGGGAGGTGTGGTATCTTGAAGAAGAAGAAGAAGAAGAAGAGGGGGCTATGTTTTTTTTTCTCTTGTCCTAGTTCAAAAATGGGACAAATATGATGGGTTTTGGGTTGTTTTGGGGGGTGTTGGACCGGGTCAGGGATTTTATTGTAACCCTCCGACTTATTGACTGTTGATTTGATATTGAATTGTATTTCTCTGTTCTGCAGTCGGGCTCCTGACTTCATCAGCAACATAAGGATAAATCATCCTCCATTCTCCAGGCGGGCTCCTGACTCCATCAACTTAAAATAATAACAACCTCCGTTCTACAGGCGGGCTCCTGACTCTTTTAACTTAAAATAAATACCTCTGTTCTACATGCGGGCTCCTGACTCTTTTAACTTAAAATAAATACCTCCGTTCTACAGGCGGGATCCTAATTCCTCTAACTTATATAAATACCTCTGTTCTCCAGGCGGGCTCCTCACTCCTTCAACTTAAAATAAATATTGTCGTTCTACAGGCGGGTTCCTGACTCTTTTAACATAAAATGAAAATTTTCGTTCTACAGGCGGGCTCCTGACTCCTTTAAATTTAAATATATACCTCTGTACTACAGGCGGGCTCCTAATTCCTCTAACTTAAAATAAATACCTCTGTTCTACAGGCGGGTTCCTGACGCCTTTAACTTAAAATAAATACCTCCATTCTACAGGCGGGATCCTGATTCCTCTAACTTAAAATAAATACCTTTGTGCTACAGGCGGGCTCATGACTCCTTTAACTTAAAATAAATACCTTTGTTCTACAGGCGGGCTCCTGACTCCTTTAACTTAAAATAAATACCTCCGTTCTATAGGTGGGCCCCTGATATCCTCAACTTAAAATAAATACCTCAGTTCTAAAGGTGGGCTCCTGACTCCTTTATCTTAAAATAAATACCTCTGTTCTACAGGCGGGCTCCTGATATCCTCAACTTAAAATAACGCCTCTGTTTTACGGGCGGGCTCCCGACTTCAACAACTTAAAAACAACGCCTCCGTTCTACGGGCTGGTGCCCGACTTCAACAACTTAAAAATAATGCATCTGTTCTACGGGCGGACTCCCGACTTCAACAACATAAAAACAACGCCCCCGTTCTAAAGGCGGGCTCTCGACCTCAACAACTTAAAAGTAACGCCATTGTTCTACGGGCAGACTCCCGACTTCAACAACTTAACATAATGCCTCCGTTCTACGGGCGGGCTCCCGACTTCAACAACTTAAAAATAACGCCTCCATTCTATAGGCGAGCTCCCGACTTCAACAACTTAAAAATAATGCCTCGGTTTTACGGGCGGGCTCCCGACTTCAACAACTTAAAAGAGTAACGCCTCCATTCTACGGGCGGGCTCCCGACTTCAACAACTTAAAAGAGTAACGCCTCCATTCTACGGGCAGGCTCCCGATTTCAACAACTTAAAAGTAAGGCCTCCATTCTACGGGCGGGCTCCCGACTTCAACAACTTAAAAGTAACGCCTCTATTCTACGGGCGGGCTCCCGACATCAACAACTTAAAAATAACGCCTCCATTCTTTGGGCGGGCTCCCGACTTCAACAACTTAAAGATAACGCCTCCGTTTACAGGTGGGATCCGGACTTTAAATACTTAAAAACAACGCCTCCGTTCTACGGGCGGACTCCCGACTTCAACAACTTAAAAATAATGCCTCTGTACTACGGGCAGGCTCCCGACTTTAACAACTTAAAAACAATGCATCCATTCTACGGGCGGGCTCCCGACTTCAATAACTTAAAAACAACGTCTCCGTTCTACGGGGGGGCTCTCGACTTCAACAACTTAAAAGTAACGCCTCCGTTCTACAGGCGGGCTCCCGACTTCAACAACTTAAAAACGACGCCTATGTTCTACGGGCGGGCTCCCGGCTTCAACAACTTAAAAACAACGCCTCCGTTCTACGGGCGGGCTCCCAAATTCAACAACTTAAAAATAATGCCTCCGTTCTACTGGCGGGCTCCCGACTTAAAAAACTTAAAAATAACGCCTCCGTTCTACGGGCGGGCTCCCGACTTCAACAACTTAAAAACAACGCCTTCGTTCTACGGGCTGTCTCCCGACTTCAATAACTTAAAAATAACGCCTATGTTCTACGGGCGGGCTCTCGACTTCAACAACTTAAAGATAACGCCTCCATTCTATGGGCGGGCTCCCGACTTCAACCACTTAAAAATAATGCCTTCGTTCTACGGGCGGGCTCCCGAATTCAACAACTTAAATATAACGCCTCCGTTCAACGGGCGGGCTCCTGACTTCTACAACATAAAGATAATACCTCTGTTCTACAGGCGGACTACCGACTTCAAGAACTTAAAGATAATGCCTATGTTCTGCGGATGGGCTCCCGACTTCAACAACTTAAAAGATTTCCTCGTTCCTTCGAGAAAAAATTCAACGATGGCAAAAAACTTTGCCCCAGTTTTGGTTCTTTTTCTTGTGCCATGTCTTTCCGCCATCAACGATATTTCTTTTCCCTTGTTCAAATGAAAGAAAACTTTGTTAGTTTAAAATGTGGTGAGTGGTCGTGCCACTTCTGCTAGGGATGGTTTTTCCTTCTCTTCTTTTCCTGCCTTGCATTTCATTATGCTATCAAAACTTGTTGGGGATGATATTTCTGTTGGGGATCTATTTTCTTCCCCTTATGTTCTTTTTTTTTCAAAACTACTTCCTTCAAAAATTTTATTTTCTCTTAACACTGCTAAGGATAAAAATGTCATTAAGTGGGGATAACGCTATTGAGGATAACACAGATGGGGATTTTCAATCCTTCAAAACTGGTGTTGTGATGGGGATAACATTGGTTCGAAGACCACTTCCTCTTAGATTTGTCTTATTTCCCTTCTTCCCCAAAGTGGATACCTGATTTCCAGAAAATTTTCAAAATGAAAAGAAAATTTTCTACCCCAGTTTGCTAAACCTCCTTACATCACGCTTTTGCGCCATCAATGACATCTAACGTCCCTATTTTACATAAAATAAAAATTAGGTCAGCTTAAAAAATGGAGTGTTAGTTGTGATACTCCAGCTGGGATAATTTTCTTTGTCCCTTTCCCACGCTCTGCGCTGTCCGACCATCTTGAAGCTGGGCTGATAACTCCTGACCTTCTTGACGATTCCTTATGCACAAACTTCTCACCATTAATTCCCATATGACCCCGTATCATTTCCGCGACAACTGATTTTCCTTGAATATTTTGCAATGTTTTGATGATATACTACTTTCTCCGGGGATATCTCTCTACTTTCGTGGCATAGCTCGGGAACTGGCATTTCCCCGACCCTTTAGTCTCACGTAAATTTCCCCAAATCATACCCATCGCTTTTTGCATTATTCTTTGTCCACGGACCTTGGCCTTGAGGTCTATAACCTTTTATTCCTGCGGGATATCCTTCCTGACACTGGTCGATCCTTTCGTCAATCTCATCTTGTTGGGGATATTCCGACACGGGCCTTGCGCCTGCTCCTTGCTGACCCATCCCCCTTGGATGCACCAGTTAGATCTTGTCTTGCCTAATTGGAAGCTGATGGCATATTTTGAGGTCATTTCTCACTTGTTTTTACCAAACAGACTCTACTGGGGAATTTTTCTATGAAAGCATAAAGGTGAAAAGAAACAAAATAAAAGAAAAGAGATGACTCTCTAACAAGAGAAACTGTAAAATAAAAACCTATCAAACGCGGATACCGACTCTAATGGTCATGACATGCACACGTCGCCTATCTTCCGACGTTAATCATCTTTCAAGATCTTAGTTTGGTGAATCCCCATCTGATTCTCACCCTTATTCGACTTGTAGTGCCCGAAGGTTTTCACTGCCAAGCCTCTCTCTTTTTGGATTTTTCTCTCAGCTTGCATCGCCTTATGGTGCATGTGAAGGTTTTCACCGATAAGACTCTCTTGTTTTATTTCTCAGTCGAGGATTGAGGTGTTACCGAAAAGACTCTCTCATGTATCTTCTCTGCATGGGACCAGAGTCTTTTCTGCTGGGGTCGGAGTATTTTCGTCGGGGATCAGAGTGTGATGTTCTGATAAGACTCTCCCATTTGCCTGACTTGGCCTCTTTTGAAGACTGATCGGAAGGTCTTTCTTTGGACGGTAATATGGGATTTGGATAGGCTAGAAAGAAAGGGTATTAAGGCTAAAAAATGCATCAATTTGGGTTCAAAATTACAACCTTCGGAACTAAATTTATTTATAAAAAAAACAACTTTTGCCCCAGTTTCTTGCTTGGGGATTTTTTAATTTTTGTTACACTATGACCGAGTCGTGAGGCGCCTACGTCCTCTTTGACGAATCAGGTCGAACGTAGTTCACAATTCCTTTTTTTTCTTAATGACTCTCTTTGTTTTTTCTCTTCCTTTTCATTATCTTTTTTTTGTGTTTACTTTTTTTGTTGTTTTCTCTTTTTCTTATCTTTTTCTTCTTGTGTTTCTACCCTTTGCTACTGATTCCGAAAGAATGGTATGAAAGAAAAATAAATAAGGTTCAAAGGGCTAATGAAAGATAAAATATTTGGATAGCATAACAAAATTCCTTCGTCATTCCAATCTTAAAAACATGCCATGTTCAAACAACACAATTAAACAAAGATTTGTAGTCTCTTCTGATGGTGTTGGACTTGACAATTATATCCAAACATTTGCTTTTTCATTTGTCATTTCTAAAGCACAGTTGGGAAACACTCTCACTCTCATCATCATGAACGGGCCTCACGTCAATTTGTCTAGCTTGTCTTTACGATTCCTTTATGTTGTACTTGCCCCAGTTTCACATGGTTCGGGATCCAAATAATTTCAAGGCGTTCTGGTTTCCTTTAGGCGTCCCGATCACCTCCCAATGGTTTTGTGATTAACTTCTATAATTAGGACCAACTGTGTGTGCATGTCATGTCACTAGAATTGCTGTTTGAACAAAAGACACAACAAAATGATAAAAGAACTAAACGAAAAATGACTGGAAATAATAAAAGACCAAAAATTGCAATAGACTAACGGTGGAACGGTTCGAATAATCAAGTAAGCAAAACAAACTAGGGTACACCCTGAAACAAACCTTGACAAAACTAAATAAACCATTGTGGCAAAAATGAAAGGATGAGAGGGTTTCATACAAGACAATATCTGTATTATAACCCTGAAATAACCCGAACAACATATATGACAATAGACTAAGCCATCAAGCTCCTCTCCGGTTAACCAAGAGGTGAAGTGTTTTTCCCATAACCAAGCACATCGTCTAAGCACCTGAATTCTGCATCAACAATACCAGGAAATTCACAAGTCTTCATCATATCATTCATAACAAATTGCTTTTGGGTTCCTTTTGTCGACCCGTTCTCAAGATCAACCAGTTGTTGTTATATGCCATTGTCTTTTGCATTTGTGTTGCAGAGAGGAGTTACCACTTTGAAAACCACAAACCAACCACCCTTCTATATTTACAATTCAAAACAAAATATGTTAGAATGGACTGAATCGGTCCTTATTATTAATAACATCTTTTTCTTTTTTTTTTCTTTTTTTCTTTTTTTTTTGTGTACGGTTGAATCTTATAGATATTGGCTACGTATTATGACCCCGCATGAATCAGACCTTGCGTAGTTCAGACCACTAAACAACCTCAAACATTTATTGGAATTTTCCAATTTCCTAATGAAGCAGACTTGATAAAAAGAATTTAAAAACTTACCATACTAACAGACTCTGATGAAAATACGACCTACAAACTTGAATATTAAACAAACTACATACTCTAAAAAATAAAAAAATAGATTGAAAAATTCCTTCCTCTATATGCCAATTTTAACCAAACGGCTATTTCTGAAAATGTGGGCCCTTCTCAATTTCACATGAATTTTGAGGCCGGGAAGGAATATTTTACAAACTTGTTCGTTATTTTACGAAAATAGCCTTTCGACAATCAAAAGATACTCTAACGATATCTCGACAAGAACAACTTAATATATTGTTGAAGCTGGCTCAGCTTATTTTGATCAAAATCCAAATGGCATTCACTTGCATGCTGACTCTTTTTTCAACTTAAAATAAGAGAACTAGTTTTGCAAACATGGCCTTTCATCGCCTTGGGGCGAAGATTCTAAGGCTGTGTGGGTCAATCGACCAAAAATCTAAAAACATTGACCAAAGGTGGCGTTTATGCAATTTCAGTCTTCCGGCGTCCCTTTAGGGAACATTCGATTATTTCTCAAAACAGCATCACCTGACTTATTACGACTCTTTCTCTCTTTTTTTTTAAAATAGAAAAATCGCATATTTGCAAACACAACCTTTCAGCACCTCGGGGGCAAAGATTCTAAGGTTGTGTGAGTCAATCGACCAAAAATCTAAAAACATTGACTAAAGGTGGCTGTTTATGCAAAGTCAGCCTTCCAGCGTCCTGTTTAGGTACATTTGGCTATTTTTGCAGAAACGGCATCACCCGAGTTTTATGACTCTTTTCCTATTTTCAAAATTAAGATAAATGACCTGGCATTTCAAAACACGGCCTTTCATCGCGTCAAGAACGAAAGATTTAAGGCTGTGGGGGTCAAAAATCAAAACATTACCAAAGGTGGCCTTTTATGCAGAGTCAGCCTTCCGGCGCCCCATTCGGGAACATTCGGCTATTTTTGATAAAAACAACATCATCCGACTTATTTATGACGAAATAAAAATTTTGATATTTTTTTCAACGGGGAGGTTGGACACGATGAGGGTTGCCTACGTATCCCACACCATATGAGAATCAAACCAACTTAGTTCGCCATTACGAGAACTATATTAAAACAAGACTCTCATTTTTTCATTTTCATTTTTGGTATTTGAAAAGTATTTTTTTTAAATAAGATTCTTTTTCATTTTCATTTTTGGCATTTCATAGAAAAAACTATTTTTTTAAAAACAAGACTGTTTTTCCTTTACATTTTTCACGGCAAAATAAACTATTTTCCTTTTCTAAATTTTTTGTGAAAATGAGACAAAATAATGACTTTTTTTTCGTTTCAATAAAAACTAAAACAACCTATTTTTCCCAAACTAAAACAAAGACTGTTTTTCTTTTTCAACAAATAATAAATCAACCTATTTTTCGGGCTAAAAACAAAGACTTTTTCTTTTTTCTATTTCTCCTTTGCTTTTTAGTAAAACAAATAAATATATATTTTTAAAATTTTGGCAGAGTTTCGAAAACATTTGGGCATTGGTTTTTTTCTAAAAAATGAGTAGTTATCTCTCTACACCGCTATTTTTCTTTTTCACAATTTTTCAAAATTTCCGATTTCATAAGCCGGTCAGCATGCGAGTCTGAAACAAATAAATGCGCAAAACAAACAAGATGCAGCGGGATGGTCTTTTTCATTTAGGTTGCTATTCCTAGACGGGTCCAACCCTGTGTTAAGCCCCTTAAGTCAAATGCAACGTGATGCAAATAAGTGTTTCCTACTAGGGATCCGGCTTAAAGTTTTGTTATTCTAATGTTTCAAACCTGGGCTTTGTTCTATACCTGGCTAACCCTAGCGGACAACTTGGGCGAGGAGGGGGAAACTTACCGGGGACCCGCGTGATCGTCCGGCTGTAACTTGTTGAGCCTCTTTCTTATTGGGTAACACTAACAGAATGGGGAGTCTCAAACCAGTGAGCAGCATCCCCGGAGGTAAGAAGAGAAAGGATTCGGCACAATTTATATACAGTCAAACAATATCAAAGAGGTAAAAGCAGTCAATTAGCACATTAAGCACAATCATATAATAAAATCAGATAATAATAAAGCCAAATACAATAATTATTCCAAGCTCGAATTCTTCAACCCTGAACCGGTGGTTCTGGTTTCGTTCTCCAGCAGAGTCGCCAAAGCTGTCACACCTCCTTTTTTCGCCCCCACGAGGGCACAAGGGAGTTTTTCAATTAAAGGAGAATCGAAACGGGATTATTTATTAAAGATTCAGATTCGCCACTTGGGAAATTTATGGTGTCCCAAGTCATAGGTTAAATCCCGAATCGAGGAAAAGAATGACTCTGTTTAATAGTCCGCGCACCAGAAATCTTGATAAGGAATTCTGTTTACCCGGGAGAAGGTGTTAGGCATTTCCGAGTTCTATGGTTCTAGCACGATCGCTCAACTGTCATATTTAGCTTATTTATCCGATTTTTATTACATGAAGAACCTATGTGCCAATTTTACTTTTTACCGCTTTTATTCATTTTATTGTTGTTATTATTTACAGAGAATTGCAACATTGTGAAATAATATCTCGGACCACGTCACAGCCAGTGTACCCGTGGTCGTTGACACATTTCGACTCTGTCAAGATTTGGATTTGGGTCGCATAAATACACACCCGAGTTTAGGGAGGTAAGATTAATTAAGGCACGTCCTAAAGAGAGTCTAGCGAGTTGTAATCTTTTGGGAGGGTCGTGAAATTTGCTACTTGACCCTTCCTAATTTTTTTAGATATTGTTATTTACTTAGTGTCCTGCAATTTATTTATTTGGAGAGGCTTGCCTCATTTATTTACGGATATCCTAAAGTGGCTACATTTCTATTTAAATTCGTCTCTAAAATAAAGAAAAAAAAATCCAAATTAATTACGAGCTTAAAAATAAAATAAAATGTAACACACTATTGGATAGATTAAGGCAAATATTAGTGGAAAGAAAAATAAACAAATAAATTCGAAATTATAAATAAACTAAAAAATTTGACAACTAATATTTAAAGCAATTAATTATAGCTAGATTAAAATTCACATTGTAATATAAAAACTATTGAAATTAATTCCTAAAGTGACTACACTTCTATTTTTTTTCTCTCAAATAAAATAAAAAAAAAATCCTCGAGATCTTATTATTGGGTAACACTAACAAATAATTATTTGTCTCTCAAACAATTAATATACATGCTTGAAAAGTTCGGCCTCTTATTAGTTATTAGATCAATGCGAACGAAAATTGCACTCGAGCTCGTAAAAATGAAGAATTGTTTCGTGCCTTATTCAATAAGCGAATATTACTACAGTTGGTAACTACATCCTAATAGTTCATTATAATTATAACTTCAATTAATCCAAATCAAACTGAATATAGTCCAACTATACAAAGCTGGCAGAAATCTACATAACCGTAGTATAAGAAATGTTCTACAATAAAATCATGTAAAGAAGAAAAGGTAAATCAAAACTTCAAACTTCCATTTTTGTATGTATTCATGTTTCTACATTTTCAGCTTACAATAGCCAGTGTTACAGTCGTGTACCTGGTATTTGGAGAGCAAAGAAGACGAAGAAGTCAGTAGTGCAGCAGTAGCACAACACAGCAACAACAGGTTCATCAACCAAAGCAGTAAACCAGTAACAATAGTGCAGGAAGACCCCATGAATAGATTTAAAAATCAAGCAGAAAATCCAGCAATAACCAGTGAAGTAGTAACAGTACTAGTTCTGATATTCAGCAGTAAAGAAAAGACCTCCCTTTTACTCTTAAGTCCTGAAATTGTTTATCTCTCCCCCAAAATTCTTCTATCGTATTGAAATATTTTTTCTCTCTAAAAATTCTCTCCCCCCTCTAAGTGACAAATGACTTCTATTATATACCTCCAAAGCAAGACTCCTTTCTCTTACCCTTTAGTTATTATCCCTACCCATTTTATTATTACGCCCTTCATTTACTTTTACTTTCCAACTTTTATTATTAAAGAAAAATAGTCAAACATGAATCCCACAGTCCCACCCTTTTACTTTAATAATCATGTCTTGTTCCCCCACTACCATTTGTCTTGTCCCCCACCATATTATTAAACAATTCCTTATATTTTCAATTTCCATATTACCCCTGAAACTACTGAAAATTACTACTCTACCCCTATCAGCTATATCTAATTCACCTAATTCAATTAACCAAAATATAGCAACTATAACCAATTCTTAATCAAATTCAAACAACAATTCAAATTATATGATAAACAACAAAGAACCAACAAAAATTTTAACAACAAACATACTTTCAGATCCAACAACAATAACAATTGAGTAAATTCAAATTACTAAACTCAGATTCAAGTTAAACTTAACATATCAAACAAATAAATTCAAATCTCTAACTCATATCTAAATCTTAACAGAATAAAAAAACACGGATTCAATTTACTAAACTCAATAATCAATTAAACGTTAAATTAAATCTAACAATAGTGCAACCAAGATGAAAGATTTATTAAACTAACAAACTTCTACAAAATAAAAACAAACTGAATAAATAAACAAGAAAATGATAACCAACGAACAAGAACATAGTCAAACATATATTGATTTTAGATCCGAAAAAATCAAACAAAAGACGGAAAAAATGAAACTTAAACCAACTAACCGGATCAGAACAACGATAAACTCGAACAGAAACAGATCTGCCCGGAAATTTTGAAACCCAAATTAACTTGAATCTGGCCAGAATCTCAACAATGATCTCGACGAACCCACGACCAACTTGGCGAATATATATATACATACATGTATATATGTACATATATATAGACGAGGGTGGGGTTTGGACGCTGGGCTGCTCGTTTTGTTTCGAACCTGGGGGGTCGTTTGGTGAGCTTGACGATGAGCTGGTCGTTCATGGTCATGACGAGGTGGTTTGAGAGATGGATGCTGGTTTTGACGAGTGACGGGGACGACAAAAAGCTGCTCGTTTTTCAGTGGGGGTGACGACGGGCACGTTTGGTTGAGAAGACGAAGACGATGGGGAAGGTGACTGATTTGAACTGGTTTGGTTGTGTTGACGTCGCTGGTGTTAGGGGACGATAGGAAGGGCTGTTTGGCATGAAGTTCAGGCGAAGGGGAAACTGGTTCGCCCGAAATGGCTGGGCGGCGGGAGAGGCAGCAGGGGGTTCATCTGGTGGGGGTTGTTGTTTTGGGTGGTTTATGGTTTGGGAGGTGTGGTATCTTGAAGAAAAAGAAGGGGCTAGGTTTTTTTCTCTTGTCCTAATTCAAAAATGGGACAAATCTGATGGGTTTTGGGTTGTTTTGGGGGGTGTTGGACCGGGTCAGGGGATTATTGGGTTGGGTAGGAAATGTTTTGGGCCTAAACTTAACATTGAGGAAGAGGTCCAATCCGATTTTCTTCTTCTTTTACTCTCTTTTCTTTTCCTTTCTAAAAACTAAAAATACTAAGATTAAATTATAAAAACTAAACAACAACAACCCAATATAATCCCACATAGTGGGGTCTAGGGAGGGTAGTATGTACGCAGACCTTACCTCTACCCTCGAATAAAGAGGCTGTTTCCAAATAGACCCCCAGCATTCTTCCCTCTAAGAACTTCCCACCTTGCTCTTGGGGAGACTCGAACTCACAACCTCTCAGTTGGAAGTGGGGGATGCTTACCATCAGAGCAACCCCTCTTGTCTAATTGTAAAAACTAAAATTATCTTAAAATACTAATTAACTTCTAATATAATTATCATCTAAAATTAAATATCAATTGAAATAAAATTGCACAATTTGGACATAAAAGGCTTAAAAAATGCAAAAAATACATATTTTTGTGATTTTCCATTTTTGTATAACAAACTTGATTACTCCTAATTGCGGAATTAAATCCTAAATGCGAATGCGGCATATTTTTGTATTTTTTTATTAATTTAACAAATAAACATACAAAGATAAATGCAAATAATACAAGAAAATAACACAAAATTCACAAAATTTGCAAGCAATCTAAAAATTATTTTACTTTGACTTTTATGGGAGTAACTCATATATATGGCAAAAACCACGTGCTCGCACTTGGTCCAACGCCAACATACTTCCGGAGCATAGAAACATTAAACACCGGATGAACTTTCGACAAGTTGAGTGGCAAAGCAAGCATATAGGCCACCTCCCCAATCCTCCAAAGTATCTCAAAAGGTCCATGAACCGTGGACTCAGCTTCGCTTTCTTTCCAAACCTCATAACGCCTTTCATAGGCGAAACCTTCAACAAGACCTTCTCGCCCACCATATAAGACACATCTCGAACCTTCCAGTCCGCATAACTCTTCTGACGTGACTGAGCTGTACGAAGTCTCTCCTGGATCACTTTCCCCTTCTCTAAGGCATCCTGTACAAACTCTGTCCCCAGTAGTCTAGCCTCGTCGGGCACCAACCAGAGATCTACACCGTCTCCCAAATAAGGCCTTATACCGCGCCATCTAAATACTGGATCGGTAGGTGTTATTGTAAGAAAACTCTGCAAGTGGCAAAAGCTCAGCCCAATAACTTCCAAAATCAATAAAATAGACACGCAACATGTCTTCCAATATCTGAATAGTATGCTCGGACTGTTCGTCCATCTGAGGATGAAATGTTGTGCTCAACTCTACATGCGTCCCCAACTCTTGATGAAAAGTCTTCCAGAACTAGGAAGTAAACTGAGAAACCCGATCTGAGGCAATGGAAACTGGGACCCCATGCAACCGTACAATCTCCCGGATGAAAATCTCTGCTAACCGCTCCGAAGAATAGGTAGTACACACCAGAATGAAGTGCATGGACTTGATCAGCCTATCAAAGATCACCCAAATCGAATCAAACTTCTTTGAGGTACGAGGGAGACCACTCACAAAATCCATAGTAATCATCTCCCTTTTCCACTCAGGAATATCCATCCGCCGAAGTACACCACTGGGCCTTTGATGCTCATATTTGACCTACTGACAGTTGAGACACCGAGCTACATAACTCACAATATTTTCATTCTTATCCACTAGTAATGCTGTCTCAAATCCTGATACATCTTCGCGGCACCCGGATGAATGGAATACCGTGAGTTGTGGGCCTCCTCTAATATCAACTCCCGGAGCCCATCCACATTGGGCACGCAAATTCAGTCCTGCATCCGCAACACACCATCATCACCAATCGTCACATATCTGGCATCATCATGATGGACCCTGTCCTTTAGGACAAGAAAATGCGGGTCATCATATTGGTGCTCTCTAATGCGGTCATACAAGGAAGATCGAGAAACCACACAAGTCAACACCCGGCAGGGCTAAAAAATATCTCATCTCCGATTGTCCAAAGTCTGGAAATAAACCGCAAAGGGCCTCTCCGCAACTGGAATGTACGCAAAACTACCCATACTAACTGCCTTTCGGCTCAAAGCATCGGCCACTACATTGGCCTTTCTCGGGTGATACAGAATGGTAATATCATAGTCCTTGAGTAACTCAAGCCACCTCCGTTGCCTCAAATTAAGATCATTCTGCTTGATCAAGTGCTGAAGACTACGATGGTCCGTGAACACCTCACAAGATACGCCATATAAATAGTGCCTCCAAATCTTCAAGGCATGAAATATAGCAGCCAACTCTAAATCATGAACATGGTAGTTCTTCTCATGGGGCTTCAAAAGAAGAGAAACATAAGCAATAACTCTACCTTCATGCATCAATACACAACCGATCCCAACTCTTGAATCATCACAATAAACCGTGTATGAACCTTAAGCTGATGGCAATACTAGTACCGGAGCTGTGGTCAAAGATGATTAGAGCTTCTGGAAGCTCTCCTTACACTCATCCGACCACACAAATGGAGTATTCTTCTGCATCAACTTCGTCGAAGGCGAAGCAATAGATGAAAAACCCTAAACGAACTTGCGATAATAACCTGCCAAAACAAGGAAACTCCAAATCTCAGTAGTTGAGGACAGTCTAGGCCAACTCTGCACTGCCTTAATCTTCTTTGAATCAACCCAAATACCATCACTGGACACCACGTATCCCAAAAAAGCTACAGAACTAATCCAGAACTCACACTAGGAGAACTTTGCATAGAGCTTCTCCTCTCTCAATATCTGCAATACCACCCTCAAGTGTTGTGCATGCTCCTCCTAGCTACGCGAGTACACCAGGATATCATCAATGAATACGACCACAAATTAATCTAGATACGAACGAAATACATTGTTTATCAAGTGCATGAACGCGGCTAGGGCATTAGTCAGCCCGAATGACATAACTAGAAACTCATAGTGCCCATATCTCGTCCTGAATGACGTCTTCATAATGTATGAATCCCTAATCTTCAACTGGTGATAGCCTGATCAGAGATCAATCACAGAGAATAACTTTGCCCCCTAAAGCTGGTCAAAATAATCCTCAATACGGGGAAGTGGATACTTGTTCTTCATTGTCACCTTGTTTAACTTTATGTAGTCTATGCACATTCTCATTGTGCCATCCTTCTTATTTAAAAATGATACCGATACACCCCACGGTGACACACTCGGGCGAATGAAACCCTTATCTAGGAGTTCCTTAAGTTGTTCCTTAAACTCCTTTAACTCTGCTGGTGATACGATAGGGAGGAATAGAGATGGACTGAGTGCCTGGAACCAGATCAATATCGAAATCAATATCCATGTACTGCAGCATGCCCGACGGGTTTGCTGGAAATACATCAAGGAAATCCCTCACAACGGGAACCGAATCAAGACTAGGAGTCTCTGCTCCAACATCTCTACGAAATACAAGTACGATAAACAACCCTTACCAACCATCCGTTGGGCCTTTAAGAAAGAAATCACCTTGCCGGGCACATAATCACTCATACCTCGCCACTCGATCCTCGGAACACCCGGAATAACCAACGTAGCTGTCTTGACATGACAGTCCAGAATAGCAAGGTATGGGGATAGCCAGTCCATACCCAGAATCACGTCAAAATCTACCAGACCTAATAACAACAAGTCAACTCGGGTCTCTAGACCCCCAATAGTCACTAGAAACGATCGATATACATGATCCACAATAATATTATCACCTACCGGAGTAGATAAGTGCACAGGAAAGGCAAGACAACCACGGGTCATACCCAAATGATGAGCACAATATGAAAATACATAGGAATTGGTAGATCCGGGATCAAATAAAACAGAAGCATCTCGTGGCAGACTGAGATAATACCTGTGATAACAATATCTGATGCAATAGCGTCCCTCATATCTGGGAGAGCATAGAATCGAGCCTGACCACCGCCAGTCCGGTCTCCACTCCTGAGGCAACCTCTGACCACCTGGCTTCCACCCCTAGTTGATTGTGTGGGTGCTGATTAAACCGGAGCAGAAGATGATGGCTAATCCCTCTATTGAGACTGACCACCACGAAGTCGAGGACATTGTTTCCTCATGTGACCCAACTCACTGCACTCGTAGCAACGACCTGGAGCTAGAGAAGGGGACTGAAGGGAACCCCTCGCTGCAGATCAACCCTATGATGAAGAGGCAGGAGTAGCACTCTGATATGGAAGGGCGCTAAGTGAAGACTAGCCCTACTGATAACCCTGATGACCCCGGCCTGAAGAAGCCCCACTGTACTCTGTACGACCTTACTGAGGAGGTCTGAAGGAACGTCCTCTGCTGTGCTGGAACTGTCCTCTAGACGGAGCACCACTAAAGCTACCTGAACCTCAAGGACTTTTGGCCTCCCTCTCCTCACGCTCCCGACAACAATCTGTCCCAATCTGACGATCCATATCGACTACCTCCTCAAACGAAGCGGCTACAACCGTCTCTCTAGTCATCAAAATGCAGTTTGGATAGTTGAGGCCATCCACGAACCTCATAATCCTTTCCCGGTATGTCGAGATCATCCAAATAGCATGCCGAGCTAGCTGCGTGAGCCTCAACTCATATTGGGTCAGAGTTATATCCCCCTAAATCAACCACTAAAACTGACAATGCAGCTCCTCTCTACGAGACTGTGGTATATACTTCTCCAGAAAGAGAGTGGAGAACTGGTGCCAAGTAAGGGTCGCTACTCCAACAGACCTACGCGCCTCAAACTCCTCCCACCATGTAAATGCATGCCCTAAGAATTGGAAAGTAGTAAACGCCACTCCACTCGACTCCAATATCCCTGCAGTGCAAATCATACGCTTAAACTTGTCAAGAAACCCCTGGGCAACCTCGCCCTCAGTACCACTGAACGTCGGTGCTGGAGCCTACCGAACCTCTCCAGTCGATGTTTGCTCGTCATCTGGCATAGCTGGAACCACAAAGTATAGAGTTGGTACAACTAGCGCAGCTGGTGAAACTGGGGCAACTGGTGTAACTGGTGCAACTGGCTGAGCTGGGGCTGCTGCCGGTGTTTGCAATCCCTGAACACCCTGCTCGGGTGTGCGAGCAGCGAGGGTATAATGACCACCACCAGTCTGAGAAGTAGCTGCTACAGCAGCGGCTGAGACTACTTGAGCCAGGCCAGTGCAGCCAGATAAAATCTGAGCTAAAGCCTCCTGGAGACTACGAACCACAATGAGCACTGCCGGTGCCTGAACAGGTGCTGCTGGAGCATCTGCAGCTAGAGGCTGGTCTTGAACCTAGGCAGATGGTGGATCTAGAGGTGCTTCCCTCACTGGTCTGCCTCGACCATGATCACAACCACGGCGGCCTCTAGCGGATGGCAAATGTGGTCGTTCGTCACGTCCATTAGCACAGGTTCTCGCGATCTGCGAGAGAATAGAATACAAAAGTTTAGGTCTCATAACAACAAAGCCGCACGACAAGAGTTCAAGAGTAGGAAGTGTTTCCTAAAGGTTTTGCAGCCTCTCGAGGATAAATACAGACGTCTACATACCGATCCACGAGACTCTACTAACCGGCTCATGACTCATGAGGCCTAGTAACCTAGGCTCTGATACCAACTTGTTATGACCCCAATCCCGATCATGATGGCGCCCAACAATAATTGCTAGGCAAGCCCGACCATTAAACACTCTCAACCCAAGTACGAGAACTCATTACCAATTAATAGAGTTAATTGTTTTAGATAATATAGTTCAACCAGTGATAATAAGTAGAAATAGTACGAAAAACCTTAAAACAATACCAATACAACTCCCAACAGATCTGGGGTCATGAGTCTAGAGCTTCTAAATACAAATGAGTAGCCAAGTAAAACAAATGAAAGTCTAAGATGCGGAAAACAAAGTGATAGGGGAGGAGTCGGGTCTTGTGGACGGCTGGAAGCTACCTCGACAACTCCGGATAAGTCTGGGAACAACAACAGTACAACTAAGCTCCCAATGCTCCTGAATTTGCACATGTAGTATACGGAGTAAAGTGAGTACTCTCAACTTAGTGGTAATAGACATATATAATGGTAGAAAGTAAGAAATCTCGAATATACCACAATGTAAAGCTGAAATTAACAGCTTAGCATATTTAACAGTGAACCAATAGCAAATCAATGACATGTAGACAAACAGATATCAATGTAT
Organism: Nicotiana benthamiana; assembly: GCA_034376525.1. Classification (NCBI taxonomy): domain Eukaryota; kingdom Viridiplantae; phylum Streptophyta; class Magnoliopsida; order Solanales; family Solanaceae; genus Nicotiana; species Nicotiana benthamiana. Next base: position 61,065,449 of record CM067323.1, read on the forward strand.
GAATGCAATGCAATGCACATGACCGTTGCGGCGTACAGTACGATCCATTGGGTACCCACGCTCAGTAGGGGTTCAGACTCCAGAGGGACGCCTATAACCCAAATGCAATATCATCATAGCATTCGCTACGGCGTGCAACCCGATCCATAATCACTCTAATTATATACATGCAAGCCATACGGGCACAGTCAAATTTATCATTTTCAGATCCAATTATTAGGAATTAAAGCTTAAGTGTTTAGAACCTTAGAAATTTACTAATCATTTCGAGACAATGTTTAACTTAGGACTGATATCATGAAAACATGCTCAACATCATGGAAACAGTGACAATAAACCTTAAGAGATCCAAATAATCAGCACGCAACCTAAATATGCTCATAACAATCCAAGTAGGATGTTTGCCAATCAATTTCTAGTCAACAACATAGTATGAACAGCACTCAGATGGACTAAGCCATAGTCCCCGTCCACAAACGACCCTGCACTCACCGTAGAGTATGTGTCTCACCTCTATGCAATGACACAATGTGATATATTGGTGTTTCAAACCCTCGGGTCATCATCTACATCTATTACTCACCCAAGCCGGCTGAAGACTAGCTCGTAATGCCCTTTCCTCTCGTATCAATCTCCTCGCGTGTCGAATCTGGCCAAAACCACAATGAATACATTACAATAGGCTAATAAGACACAACCCAATTGAAAAGACTCAAAAAATACCAAAAATCACGAAGTTGGAAACACCCGAGCCCGGGGCCCACTTCTCGAAAAATTACAAAATTTACATCACCGGACTCCTCGTCTCGCCACGAGTCTATACATATGAAATTTACCAAAATCGTGATTCGTTTTCCCTTCAAAACCCACATTTAAACTCTCTTGAGTTTCAAGCCCTAACATCCATTTTTAACCTTTTAAATCCTTGAAGTTTAGTGACTAATCCATGTTTTTACACCATAATAACATAATCCAAGTCCAATAACGCGTACCTAGTGAGACCCCTTCGAATTCTCTTCAAAAATTGCCGAAGAATAGCCCTAGTCGAAGTCCCAAAATAGTTCTCTTCTATTTCAAAATTGTGAACTACTCCCAGACTGATTTTCTGCTTTTGCGATAATTTTGTCGCACCTGGGGCTCTCGCTCTTGCGACCAAATGACCGCTTTTGGCGGTATAACTTATTCACCAGGTACCACTTTTGCGATCAAACACCGGTTATGCGATCACCGCTTGTGCAGTTCTCCATCCGCACCTGCGGTCCAAGCCAAAGCCTTCCCGGAAAGCTTTTGCGGCCCCTTAGCCGCATCTACGGAATCGCATATGCGGTCCCTTTTCTGCAAATGCGGAACAACATAACTTGCAACTTCCAAGTCATTCAACAACTCCAAATTCTCCGTTTAACCACCCAAATTCACCCCGAGGCCCTCAAGACCCCAACCAAAAACACATACATGATCTAATACTTCATTCAAACTTGCTCGAATCATCAAAACGCTAATGTTAACATCAAAATCCTCAACTATGATCAAATCAAAGACTAACTTTCTTAAAAACATCCAAATTGCAAATTCAATCAGAAACCCGACCTAAGCACCTCCGAATGGCCTGAAACTTTTCATGCATATCCAAAATCACCTAACGGAGCTACTACAAAATCAAAAACTCACCCATCAACCAGAATTCGCCAAAATTCAAACTTAGCCAATTCAATCCTTATTCTACACCGGACCTCCAAATTCAATTCCGATTTCACTCCTAAGTCACAAATCATCCCCCGAAGCTAAACGAATCATCAGAATACACATCCGAACCCTCTAAGGAAATAGTCAACTTCTAGTTGACTTTTCCAAAACAAGCTTTCCTTTAAGAGACTAAGTGTCTCATTTCCATCTAAAATCAACCCAATTCTACCTGGTCAACTCAAATACTAACATGGAGGTAACTCACATGACGACGGGTCGAGTCGTCACAAGGTAGAATGACCAAGAGTCCCTTTCCATTCTAAATGAGGCAACCCCGACAAGGTTAAGGTCACATTCTTGGCATGACAGTCCAAGATCGTGTGGTAAGGTGATAACCAGTCCATCCCCAATATGACATCAAGATCAACCATGTCTAGAAGTAACAAGTATACTCAGGTATCAATACCCCTAATCACAACTATACAAGAACGATGAACACGATCTACCATAATACAATCACCCACCAGTGTAGACACATATACAGAAACACTCAAAGAATCACTAGGCATGATCAAATACGGTGCAAAATAAGATGACTCATAGAAGTATGTAGACCCTGGATCAAATAGCACTGAAGCATTACTACTACAAACCAGAACAGTACCTGCGGTAACTACATAGTTAGCCTCAGCCTCAGGCCGGGCTGGAAGAGCATAACATCGGGTTTGGGCCCCACCACTCTAAACTACATCTCTAGGATGGCCTAATCCTAGCTTGCCTCCACCTATAGCGTCCTGGACCCTATATCTAATACCTCTACCTCCACCTCTAGTACCTCTACCTCCACCTCTAGCTGTCTGAGCGGGCGGTGGAACACTCGGTGCCTGAACCATGGCACGGGAACCCTGGTGCTGAGAAGTGCTCGGTGCTCGAGGGAAATATCTAGTAATATGCATCGTGTCGCCATAATTAAAACAAGCCCTCGACTGCTGGGGCTAATGACCCTAAAAACTCTGAAGCGGAGGTGCAATGATAGAAGCCGGTGATGCACTGTAAGACTGCTAATCGAAATACTGCATGTGAGAACCACGGCCACCTGGGGCATTGTAAGAATCTTGAAGTGCTGACTGAAAAGGCCCAGGAGGATGGCCTCTACCAAAAGAATCCCTGCCTCCAGATGAGGCACAACTAAATCTTCCTGGATGACGAGGCCTCTTGTCAGACCCACCTCCATGTGATAGAACCATCTCAACCCTCCTGGCTACATTGGTCGCATCCTGAAAGAAAATATCACTCCCCGTCTCCTTACCCATATGAAGTCAAATAGGCTGAATGAGTCCCTTAATGAACCTCCTTACTCGCTCTCTCTCATTGGGGAAATATAAGAAGAACATGACGGGCCAAGTCAATAAATCTGGTCTCATACTGAGTAACAGTCATAGAACCCTACTAGAGACGCTCAAATTGCCTCTGGTAGATCCCTCTCTGAGTGATAGGAAGAAACTTATCCATAAACAGTTGAGAAAATGGGTCCCAAGTCAAAGCTGGTGACCCAACTGGTCTAACCAATCAATGATTCCTCCACCAAGTCTTGGTGGATACAGATAAGCGAAAAGTAGGAAAGTCAACCCCACTAGTATCCATTATCCCCATGTTCTTGAGAACCTCATGACAGCTATCTAAATAATCCTGGGGATCCTCAAAAGATGCACCTGTGATAGTGCTAGTGGAGAGCTTAGTGAACTTTTCCAATCTCCACAAGGTATCAACAAACATAGATGCTCCATCACCGGTCTGAGCGACCACACTCGGCTGAACTGCTCCAACTAGCTGAACTGCTGGAGTCTGAAACTGGGGAGCCATCTACTCCAGAGTGCGAATAGCAGTCTGTACTCCTCCTCCAGCCTGAGAGACGGCTGGTGCTACAAGAAGCAAACATGCCCGGGTGACACTCTCCAAAAGGCTCACTAGACGGACCAGAGCATCCTGGAGTACTGGGTTGCGATGAACCCCTCTGGGACCTGAACTGGGCCCACCGGAACTGCCTGGGTCGGAACCTCATCATCTACTCAACCTGAGGCTCTTCCTCTGGTGTTGTTGCTCTGGGCTGAACTCTGCACCTACCTCGTCCTTTAGCACAGTCTCCACCTCACTCTATGCCCCTCGTGGGAGCTGCTACTGGGGTCTCGGGCTGTTGATTGATGGATGAGGAAGCGCATGTTTTCGCCATCTGCGAAAGAACAGAGTAGAAATTCAATTAGCATTGAGAAACCAAACCGCACCATAGGAAAGAATAAATGTGAATTTTTTCCTAACTCTGTAGCCTCTGGGGATAATACAGACGTCGCCGTACCGATCCCTCAGAATCTACTAAGCTTGTCCGTAAAATGTGAGATCTATGTAACCTAGAGCTTTGATACCAACTTATCACGACCTATATTTTCAATCCTCAGGAGTCGTGATGGCGCCTACTCGCGGAAGCTAGGCAAGCCAAATATTGTAAAATCATTACCTTCTTTTCATTAAACATGTTCAACAATTTAAAATAATAAGTGATTAAATAGCAAAATAAATTAAATAACCAGAAATGCGGAAGACGAAAAATTTATTAATTCAACCAAAACTCTGCTACATAATCTGAAGTACAATACTACCCGGAATTTGGTGTCACAAGTCACGGACTATCTAAGAATACTACAAATAAGGCCTGAATGAAAATATATAAGTATGTCTTTGAATAAGTAAAAATAGAAAGAAAAAAGATAGGAGGAGACGCCAAGGCTCACGGACGTCTGCAGGACTACATGGGGTTGCCTGAATGGACTGAAGACAACACCCCCACTATGGTCTAAATGCTTCTGTATCAGTATCTGCACACAGTGCAGAGTGTAGTATCCGCACAACCGACCCTATGTGATGTGATGGTAAGTGCCTAGCCTAACCTCGGCGAAGTAGTGTTGAGTCTAGGACAAGACTACCAAATAAACCTAAGCAGCTAAATCATATACAACGGCAATAGATAACAACACAATAACATTAGAGAAATATAAGGAACACCATAAATCAATTACCATCAAAAGATAAGGAAATAAGAAGAACAAGTACGCATGTAATACCGTTGTAGGCGTGTAATCTGATCCCATTTCATATAGTACTGTTGCAGGTGTGAAACCCTCTCCCATTTCATATAGTACCGTTGTAGGCGTACAACCCGTTCCAATTTCATATAATATCATTGTAGGTGTGCAACCCACTCCCATTTTATGTATTACCATTGTAGGCATGCAACCTGCTCCCATTTCATGTATTACCGTTGCAAGCGTGCAACCTGCTCCCATTTCATAAATCAATACCAATCATAATAGAAACCCGACAAGGAAACAATAGCATACTAAAAACATCCCAGCAAGGGAATAATAATATCACAACAACATCCTGGCAAGGTAACAACAATATCACAACAACATCACGGCACGGGAACAATAATAAAATTCTCATATGAAGCATGAATAAACCACAACGGAGTCTTAAAAATTACAATATAAGACTTACGGGCATGCTTGACACCGACGTATAAATACTCGTCACCATGCCTATACGTTGTACTCCACAGTTAACACGTAGAAAATAAGACACGACTCCTAATCCCTCAAGCTAAGGTTAGACCAAACACTTACCTCAAACTTTCACGGCCAACTCAAGCCTCAAACATCTTTTTTCCTTTAGAATTTGCCTCCAAATTACTTGTATCTTGTCCAAATTAATTTAACAACATCAATATATACTAAAGAATTCATACCCAACGCTTAATTATAGATTTTCTATCATTTTTCCCAGAAAGTCAAAAATCGACCCCGGACCCGCTTGGTCAAAAAACGAGGTTCGGACCAAAATTCGATCACCCATTCACCCACGAGCCCGAGTATGTAATTTAGGGGTGTTCAAAACCGATCCGAAACCGAAAATCGAACCAAACCGAAGCTTAATGGCTTACTGATAACGGCTTAACGGACGGAGAACAGATTGAATTTTTTTTATTAATGGCTTATAGGTTTGGGAGCGGATTATCAATTTTCTCAACGGATAATCCGTTAACCCGTTAAGAATAAAAAAATAATATATATATATATATATATATATATATATATATATATTATTTTTATTTATATATAATAAATATAAAAAAACTAAAATCCTTGAAAATGAATAAGTATAACAAAAACAAACAATCTTGTTTACTGTTAATACTTTGTTCTGGATTGGTTACGAAGTTCGTCTCTGTAGTGTTTTTTTGTGTTTTATCCAACACAGTTTACTATTCATACTTCGTATTGTTGTGAACTTGTTTATCCATTAATACATCTATTTAAAAGGATCAACTATTAATACTTACTGCACACTTAAAAAGATTCGATTCTTCAATACATATCATAACTGCAGAAGCCAGTAGACTCTCAAAGACAATCAGACTAACTAGATATAAGAAATACCAAAGCATTGAAGCTTTTAATCAAATGAGCATACAAGAACAGAGAACAACAATCCAGATTAAATGACTTCTTACAAAGATTAAATTTTTCAATACATATTACAACTAATGAAGTCAGTAAAATCGAATTCACCAGAAATGGCAGACTTGGAATCAAAAGCACCAAAAAAATGAAACTTTCGGACAAATTAGTTTTGCAAGAACAAAGAAAAACAATCCATATAACTCACTTCTAACAAAGATTCAGTTTTTAAATACATATCATAGCTGAAGAAGTCAGTAAAAGGGGAGATATTTAATGAATATGTGTGTTAGGCACCATTCGATAACCGCCCAATAAGAGCTAAACCGATACCAATCCACCCGATATCTTATCGGGTGGCTACCGGATTAATACATTTAAAAGCCGATAACCGTTAAGCCAAACCGTTAAGAGTAAAAAGCCGCCCAATCCGCCCGATAAGCAGCCCTAATGCAATTAGTTTCGGAATCCAACCCCAAAAAGAGGTCTAAATTCAAATTATTTAAAAGAACCCTAAAACTACTCAAATTCTCAATTTCTACCATAAATAATCATGATTTAGGCCTAGAAATTTAATGAGTGTTAATGAAAATTGAAGAAAACAAGTCTAAGAACACATACCTATGGCTTTATATTGAAATCCCTTTTCAAAAATCGCCCAAGTTCTTAAATGAAAAAGTTATGAAGTCTTGAAGAAATCTCGTTTTTTAATGTTTTAAAATAACTGGGCATGGAATTTATGCATTCGCACACGTTTGGATGCATTCGCATAGAACAAATGGTGACCCCCAGAATTAACTCTATGCTATCCCAGACCTACATATGCAATAGCATGAACAAATGATGACCCCTAGAATAAACTCATTGCTATCGCGGACCTACCTATGCAATCGAATAAAACAAAAACCTGGACACCAGCAAACAGCAAAAATACAAGATTTCTAAGTTTGAATTACCCCGACGCCTATCCGAAATTCACCCGAGCCCACGGGACTCTAAACCAAATATATAAGCAAGTCTAAAAACATTATACAAATTTTTTCGTGCAATCAAATCACCTGAAATAATATTTTAAATAACGAATTTAGCATAGAAATCTAAGAAAAATCTCAAAACTTTCAAAGTATCAAATTTCATAACTACGAGTGCGAATCACATCAAACGACTTCCGTTTCTTATCAAATTTTACAGACGCATTTTAAATGTTATATTGAACCGGTACCGGGCTCCGAAACCAAAATAAGGGCTTGATATCATAAATTTCAAATATAATCAAATTTTCAAAAAATTCTTATATTTTCAGTAAAACAATTTCTTTCAAAAATTCATTTATTGGGCTTGGGACCTCGAAATTCGATTTCGGGCATATTCCAAGTCCCATATTTTTCTACGGACCCTCCAAATCGTCAAATTACAGGTCTAGGACCGTTTACCCAAAATATTAATCGAAGTCAACTTAAATTTAATTTTAAAGGCCAAATTAATATTTTTATCACATTTCCACATAGAAATATTCGGAGATACGCCCGGACTATACATGTAAATCGAGGTAAAAAGGCTTCTAAGGCCTCTAAACACAGAATTTACTCATAAATCACTCCCCTCCATCATTCGGGAAAGCTTGCTTCTATTTTTGTGGTACATTCTTCTTCTATTCCTTAATAGTTATAGTTGTACGTCACTTTGTGTGAATGCGAATTACATTGATATTAATTCTTATTTCTTAGGCAGTTGAACTATTCCCCGGAGAAGCTTTGCTATTTATCACACATTTATATTACTACTTCTCATTTCTAAGGCACTTGAAATATGGTATTGAAACAAAGATGTCCTCTCAATTGAAAATTTGATTGGTGGAACCATTCATTTTAACTACAATTTACTTCTCCGGCTTAAGCTTCATAATATTGGAGAAGTTAAATTAGTTGTTAACAACTGAATTTTTGGGATTGTGACGATTCAAGAAAAAAGAACTAAATCGTGTCGTTCACTGCGCTCAGGTAATTGTTTAATTTAATTATATAGAAGAATTTGTTTTGTCCTTATTAACTGTGAAAAGATACAAAAATATTGCATAAAGTGTAGGATTGAGTTAGAACTGTAATTTGATGTTTGATGTTCATCTCTTGATGAGTAACTTCTACTAATTTGGCGCTAACCATCCAACTAAGAAAAAAAGAAAAGAAAAAAATAACGTGAGAATTAGGATAAAATATCTTCCTGCTGTGAAAAGGTTTAAATTCTATAATTTGGTGCTAGAAGACTAGCTAAATTACTACAACACTGCATAATTTATGCTAACTTTCTCCAGAAAAATGGTATGAACTGTTAGCTAAAGTTCTCATAGGAAATAACATAAAACTTTGCAAGCGGTGTATGTGTTGTATATGATCGTGGGGCAATCTTCAAAGGAGCATTTTCTTGGTTCTACTTTTGTTTCACGTTATAGTATTTCGAGTTTTGGTAGAGATATTGATATTTCAATTGCATCAGTTAGTAAAGAGAAGATAAGTTGATTTTAGGAAACTTTTGCAGTTTAAAAGAACAATGCATAGTTTTTCTGAAAATTCAGTTTTATTACGACTACTTATGAGCATGTGAATATGAATGAAAGATAATTATTTTTTCTTGATAATTTGTACTTATACAATAGAAATATATCACAAAGTTTCTTCTCTGCAACTGTGCTGAAAAATTCTATAAAAAGTTTAACAGTTACCGTTAATACTCTCGCTTTCATATAATCTAATGATTCAAAACTAATACTTTTCAATGAAAAAAATACTACACCCTTGTAATATTGGTTTTGACTGCAGCTAAATGAAGCGGTTTTGGCTTATATCCTTCAATTCCTAGAAGGTGTTAAATAGAAACTAATCAATTATATAGTCAAAGTTTTGTTATTTGTTTGATGTCCATTTATATAAATTCACTCTTCAAACAAATATTTCTCGAAAAAAAAAAAACTTGTAATGAATATTGATTGATTTTTGTAATGTTTCTTTCTCCAGTATGTAGGTTTACTTCATTATATATGTAAGTATTTTTATCAACTTTTAAACTTTTTTTTGTCTGGATAAACATAGATGTGTACCTTATATATTATATTTATTTTAAAAAAAGATTTACTTTATTCAAATCTAGCTATAGTGTTTTAAAGAACTATAATTATAGGATTTTTAAATGTAAAAGAGTTTATAGTTATATGGAGTATTTTTTTTGATTTTTGCCAAAGGCAAAATAGTATTTACATAATTTGAATTAAGATAACAAAAGTTCCTAATATAATTGCATATGATCACTAACCTAATTAAGTATGATAACATGGTAACAAAAGATAATTTCTTTTATTTTAATTCAGATTTAAAATGTCACGGCCCGAATTTCCCACCATCGGGTGTCGTGATGGCGCCTACTAATAGGAGCTAGATAAGCCAACTCTTACTTATATTTTGAACAATACTTATTAAATCTATTATCAACAATATTAAAATGTAAGCGGAATAAATAAATTTAGCAGAAGACTTAACAAACTTTACTAGGTGCGATACTGAAATTCCAACATAAAACACTACCCAAGAACTGGTGTCACAATACTCACGAACTTCTAAGAATGATACACACAATCGTCTGAAAGAAATAAAATATTGTTTGTATCGAATATATGGGATAACAGACTGAAAGTAAAGATAGAGGAGACGCTGGGTCTTGTGGACGCCTGCAAGACTACCTCGGTGTCTCGGTGATCAAATGCTAACGCCCGTACTACTGCCGTTGTTGTTGTCCAAAACCTGTATCTGCGCAAAAAGAGTGCAGAGTGTAGCATCAACACAACCGACCCCATGCTGGTAAGTGTCCGGTCTATCCGGTGAAGTAGTGACAGTTCAAAATATATATGTACAACAAAAATAATAGGAAGTAGCATTAAATATTTGGGAACGGAGAACACGCTCTGGGATAGCAACAAAATGTAAACAAAAAAAAACAGGTGCAGAATAAATGAACTTCAATTAATGAGGACGGGTAAATCAAAATCTGCACGGCACCAACCATCGTGCTTTTACTCTCGTTCTCACCAAATAATCAATTAAGATGTACGGTACCACCCATCATACTTTTACTCTCATTCTCACCAAATAATCAATTAAGATGTACGGCATCACCCATCGTACTTTTACTCGCACACTCTCATATCGAAGCACGAAAAGACCCATCGTGCATATTCTCTTTTTCTTGTCACCGGCATCTACGGCCAATAACAATAACCTTTGTAATATATATAGCACGGAAAACCCATCGTGTGTAATCACTCTTCCTCGTCACAGGCAACTATGGTCAATAACAATAATCATTGTAATATATATAGCACGGAAAGACCCATCGTGCATAATCACTCTTCCTCGTCACCGGCAACTATGGCCAATAATAATAATCATCGTAATATATTACCGGTAGAAACCAATAATAATTAATCATATATATATATATATATATATATATATATATATATATATATATATATATATATTTATATATATATATATATATATATATATATATATATATGTATTACCGGTGTGAAACCAATAATCCTTTAAATCAATAATATAAATATTACCGGTATGAAACCAATAATTTTCAAAATCAACAATATAAATGTTACCGGTATAAAACCAATAATCCTTTAAATCAATAATATAAATATTACCGGTGTGAAACCAATAATAACAATTCCTTTCATTTAATCACATAAGATTATTAAAATTTAATCGATTTAAGACTTGTGCTCGACCCCCAACGTATAGATACTCGTCACCATGCCTATACGTCGGACTCCACACATAGCAATTAGCATATAGACTCAACTCTTATTCCCTCAAGCTAGGATAGATCAAACACTTACCTCGAAGGTTTACGGCAAACTCAATCCTTAAGCAATGCCCTTTCCTTTCGAATTTGGCTCCAATTCAATTGTATCTATACACAATTAATTTAATATCATCAATTCTACTCAACAAAATATTCCAAATGGCTAAATATATATTTCACAACATTCTGCCCAGAATAGTGAAAATTGACCCTGGGCTCATGTGGTCAAAACACGAGGTTTGAACCAATTTCCGACAACCCATTCATCCACGAGTTCAAATATACTATTTGTTTCCAAGTTTAACTCTAAAATGAGGTCTAAATCACAAAGGGAAAGCACCTAACTTTATTTCTTTATTGATGTTGGTATGACTTTTACTACCATATACATTTTGTCTTAATGTAGTATTAAGGGGCCTAAAATATTGCAGCTAGAATCCCATTAAATAAATTTTATCATACATATATATGCATAAATATTGTTACTGGGACCGTTGGGGAATTCACATGATATGACTTCATATTGCACGTTCATGACGTTTGATTTTATACATAAAGATAATATTATTTTCCTCTTAAATTGCTGTTTTCAAATTTTCTATTACAATAATCTTCAAAAAAATTATTTCCAGAAAAGTGAACCAACTTTGTTATATTAAATCCCCAAGTCTCTATCTACCCCCACCAATTCATTATGAAACTATTTTAACTTTCCTCTTGGTATCGAACCTTTGCAAAACCTACAAGTGAATCTGCTCAAGGAAATTAGTAGTTCCTTCTATAATTTGTCTCTACAAGATCTTAACTTTCTTCGCTGATTCTAATCTTATAAAATATGTTGAGCCTATGACTTGGTATAATGTGATCATGAGCTATTCTTAAAGTATTGCGTAATCGCTCTGCCATTTGAAGTACGTCAACAATCAAGCTATAAAACTTAGGATATCATGCTAATAAAGTGCTACTACCTTGATTTTCAGCTGCAGCTCTTACTGGAGGTTCAGGTGGTCGTTTGGACGATAGGGTTGCTGGTGAGGAAGACGAAGACAACAGCTTGCTGCTGCCGCTGGTTCAACCACTGGAGGTGTTCGACTTCGACTGCTGCTGGACGATAACGGAGCTGGCTGGACGACGGACTGGTTTGGAGACGAAGAAGCAGCAGAGATGGTGGCTTTTTGGCAGCTACGTGAAGAAGAAGAAGCAAAGGGGGTGACGGAACAGTGGTTGTCGACGGAAGGGAGGTCGTTTGGTCGTGAGTTGCGCTGGTTCTATGTTTTTTTTTTTTTTGATTTTGGTTGAGAATTTGAGACAATTGTCTCCACAAATTCCTTTCTGAATCCCTCGAGCAGAAGCTCTTTTTTTTTTTTTTTGGTATTTGAATATGAAATGTTTGGTAATGAAAGTGACAAATGACATGGAAAGCATTTGGTGAATATTCAATGGGGGATTCTTGAAAGTGGGAACAAGTAGTAATATAAAAGGTAAAAATAACGTTCTCTTTAGGTAATGGCACAACCCAACTAATTGCTAAAATAATATCATATACAAAGAATTAAACCTCACAACCCATAATTTTTTAAATATTTTCAAAAAATAATATTTTTCTGCTTCGCATTCAGTCCATACAAATCGAGGTAATTAATAGTGTGATTTTCAAGGTCTCGAAAGCTCGAAATGACTGATAAAACAAGCGATGATTCTGTCGTCGTATAAAAATTATATATATATATATATATATATATATATATATATATATTTGACTAATATAGACAAATATAAAATAAAGTTATCATATATTATTGAATTTTATTAGTTTGACACAGGCCTTTAACTATATAGTCAATTATATATGGCAACAGCTTTAATATATATATAGATTGTTCCTTAAAACAGTCATATTCTCCATGGCCCCTGCGAAGGGCTTCTCGCCTTATACATCATTTCCCTCGATCGACACAGTGAGCAAGAATGTGGAGAAGAGCTTTCTGGATTCTCTCACAAAGACCCTTTTCTTCACAACCTGAAATCCCCAATTTGTATTCTTTTCTCCAACCTTCAATTTTCTCCTTAAAAAGAACACAACCACCTTCTTCTACAACCCCAACAAAACACCAAGACCAAACCCCACTAACCTTAACACAAGAACATAAATCTAATCTTGAATCCACTCTTCAAAATTCCATAAACACCGACAACACAGATGAAGCATGGAAATCGTTCAAGACACTTTCAAATTATTCAGCTTTTCCAAGTAAGTCTCTTACCAATTCACTCATCACTCATTTGTCATCACTTAATGATACCCATAACATAAAAAGAGCATTTGCATCTGTAGTTTTCTTGTTAGAGAGGAAACAAGAATTGTTACAGCCTGAAACTGTACATGTTCTGTTGAAATCAATGAGAGATGCTAACACTGCTGCCCCTGCTTTTGCATTGGTTAAGTCTATGTTCAAGAACAGATTTTTCATTCCTTTTAGTCTCTGGTGTGATGTTCTTATCGAGATTTGTAGGAAAAGTGGTAACTTTAGTGGGTTTTTACAAGTTTTCAATGAGAATTGTAGGATTGCTAGTGATGAGAAGTTGAATTTCTTGAGACCTAGTTTAGCAGCTTGTAATGCTGCACTAGAATGTTGTTGTCGTGAGCTTGAATCGATAACCGATGCAGAGAAGGTGGTGGAGATCATGTCGGTTTTGGGTGTTAGGCCTGATGAATATAGTTTTGGGTTACTAGCTTATTTGTATGCATTGAAGGGTCTTAATGAGAAAATAGCTGAGTTAGAAGGTTTAATAAGCGGATTTGGTTTCACGGATAAAGGGGTTTTTCTTAGTAGTTTGGTTAGCGGGTTTGTAAAGTGTGGTAATTTGGCATCTGTTTCAGCAACTATTCTTCGAGGTTTAAGAGAAACGGATGGACAAGGATTAGGTTTTGGAGAAGGAATTTATAGTGAATTAGTAAGTGGATTTCTTCAAAACGGGAGCATAAAAGATTTAGCTACTTTGATTGGTGAAACTCAGACTTTGGAATCCCCATCAGTGATTGTTGGGAGATCTCTTGGATATGGCATTATCAATGCTTGCGTTAGTCTCGGGTTATTGGACAAGGCACATATGATATTTGATGAAATGAATGCTCAGGGGGCTTCTTTAGGTATTGGAGTCTACGTGCCAATATTGAAGGCATATTGCAAAGAGCAAAAAACAGCTGAAGCTGCTCAATTGGTGACAGACATAAGCAGTTTAGGTCTCCAATTAGATGTTGCTACCTATGATGCGCTAATTGAATCGTCAATGTCATGCCAAGATTTTCAGTCTGCATTTTCTATTTTTAGGGACATGAGGGAAGCAAGAATACCTGACTTGCAAGGGAGTTACTTGACTATCATGACTGGTTTAACAGAAAGCCATCGACCTGAGCTCATGGCTGCTTTCTTAGATGAGATTGTTGAGGATCCTAGAATTGAAATTGGAACACATGATTGGAATTCCATCATTCATGCCTTCTGCAAGGCTGGACGGCTAGAAGATGCAAGGAGGACTTTCAGGAGAATGACCTTCCTTCAGTTTGAACTCAATGACCAGACATATCTTTCTTTAATAAATGGATATGTGACAGCGGAGAAATATTTCAATGTTTTGATGCTGTGGAACGAAGTGAAAAGGAAGATTTTGACGGAAGGGGAGAAGAAGTTTAAACTAGATAATAGCTTGGTCGATGCATTTCTGTATGCGTTGGTCAAAGGTGGCTTCTTTGATGCAGTAATGCAAGTAGTGGAGAAATCTCAAGAGATGAAGATATTTGTTGATAAATGGAGATATAAACAAGCATTTATGGAAAAGCATAAGAAGCTCAGAGTTTCAAAGTTAAGAAGGAGAAATCGCAGTAAAATGGATGCACTTATTGCTTTCAAGAATTGGGCTGGTTTGAGTGCTTGATGGGACACATATCTGTTGCTTGCCAATACTCAACTTAACGTCAAAGGCTAACATCAAAGACACAGCAAGCAGCAAATAGCTTTTCAGGAAACTCGCTTGCTAATATTATGAGTTGCAGAGCCTTTAGCAGAGGACAGAGCTCAAAGATGTATTATGCTTGCCAAACCATATGGAAGTGTGATCTAACTTCCAAGAAGTAATTATGCTTTGGGTAAAGCACCATTCTAGTCGAGCTAAAAGCTGCAAAAGCTCTCCATAGACCATTGTTCCGACCTGGCTATGATCAACATACTCTAGAAGTTGCTATATCATGAAACCTTTCTTATTAGTTGTAACACACTTGTATAAAACTATGCCTTTACTCTCAGCCGGAGAAATTGGCATAGCGAGACCAGAAGTCGGGAAAGAAATACCTCTGTGCTTGTAGAAAAACTCAACAAATTATCTAATTTACTTACAAATGTATAACATCCTTGGTTGGTTCATTAATCTCCACCAGCTCCTTTTGATGCTGCTACTGGCCAAAATGTGTATGGTCGGAATATTTTGTTATTCAACGCTTGAATAGGTGTCACAGATATCTGATGAGGAGCTTCTTTTGCTAGTACAAATTGTAAGAGTTGTTCCCTTTCTCTCTAGTGCAATGAAATGTCATAATGTGTGTTTTTTTCTTATAAAAAGATGTCATAAAGTTTGTTTTTTCCCCTTCCGGGAACTTGTCTGCTATTAAAATTGTTTGATGATTGGATGCCCTTGTGTTAAGCTGTTTTGTTGGGATTCCAAGATAGCAAGCGGGGGATCAATCATGTGCTGTGTATGGACATTGGACATGATTCTTCTTTAGTTGCATTGGCTGTTGCTGTACTTGTGTCCAAAAGGGAAAAGTTACCGAAAATTCAACTTTTGGTTCTTTGTTAGCATGACTGTTGAGAGCTGTTACTGATTTATTTGTGTTTGTTTTGCGTAGGAATGTAGGTAGAAGTAATTGATGTTCATCTTCAATCTTGTTATGCTGATTGCTATGATTTAATTGTCGTGCTTGAACATCCTTCTTCATGTAGAAATGATTTTTAGCTACCAGAATTGAGTAGTGGTATTTGAATTTTGTTTTCTTTTTTGTTGCCTCTTCGTAAGAATCTGAGTGTTTGATGACTTTTTAGAAGAGTAACTTGTCAGAAATAACTCTTTTAACGGAGGAGCTTCAGAAATGCACTTAACCTAAGAAATTTAGGTAGCAACATGTCGTGTTATAACATTTAATGCTCTCTAGTAATCAGCCATGGGAGTAGATATTGTTCCTGTTGTCTGGAAATGTAGTCTCAATAACTGCAATCATCCAATAAATTAATATTCTTTTGGGAGAAAAATTACAAATTCTTACAAGTTCCAACTTATAAGTATCTGGGCATACAACGTGATTAAAACAAATTAATCATTATGATTAGTGATTGTTGGACAATCCTATTAGATATCAGTCTCTTTACCCTATCATCGAAAAAAGAAAAAATCCTATTAGCTAGCTGTCTTTATCGAGTTGATACTGTGAATCCAAGCAACTTTCTGTGGTTTTCTATAGTTTAGGCGAGTTCTTTTGCTTGCATTTTACAGATTGTCAAATTGTTAAGCAGCCGTTATCGGTTAATATCCAAATTGTTGCCGGTGTCTCTCTTTCTGACCA
Organism: Nicotiana benthamiana; assembly: GCA_034376525.1. Lineage (NCBI taxonomy): Eukaryota > Viridiplantae > Streptophyta > Magnoliopsida > Solanales > Solanaceae > Nicotiana > Nicotiana benthamiana. Next base: position 61,082,126 of record CM067323.1, read on the forward strand.
AAGTGTTTCTATTGATGAAAAGAAAAGTACTTAGTAGAAAGAACAGTTGTCAAAAGGGAGATGATTCATTAGTGCCTGTTTTACCTGAACTTCAGTAGCATACTCAGCATTTTACAGAAATGGTTTCTCCCTATTATATTTATTTACTTGTAGTTGGGCTTGGATCTAGGAGCGATTATTTTAAGCAACCCCCACTCCAACCAAGAGGTTGTGAGTTCGAGTCTCCCCAAGAGCAAGGTGGGAAGTCCTTGGAGGGAAGGATGCCGGGAGTCTATTTGGAAACAGTCTTTCTACCCAAGGGTAGGGGTAAGGTCCGCGTACACACTACCCTCCCCAGATCCCACTAAATGGGATTATACTGGGTTGTTGTTGTTGTATTATTTACAAATAGTGTCTGTCTATTGAATATATGCATATGTAAGGGGTGGTACATTAGGTCGACAATGAGAGAGTTGATAGTGTTGAAATCAACAAGTTCATTGAAAGAATTATGAACTTATAATCTGGTGATCGAGTCGATTCCATGATTATAAGTTCATTCCATATCGGACCAGGCCGTAATAGGGTTATATACATTCTCATTATGAGAAGGGGTCATTCGGGCCTATCTAAATAGATACTATGTTTACATATGGATTCCTACATCATTACTTTCCATTTAGGATTAGGAAAATGCGTAATCGGAATATCTCAAATCAATGATGGGGTCTGTTTGGCACCTCCTAAATGGGCGTCCAAATTGGACCGAACACTTTGTCAGGCCATGGTTCCCTCAAAGTTATGGAGGCTGTAGCACAAAATGTACTTCTAAGTAGTTGCCCCATAGATCCTATATCTATTTATTTTTATATGAAGAAGAAATCATGCACCCCACTTTGTGGGACTATACTGGGTAGTTGTTGTTGTTGTTGAAGAAGAAATCATGTAACGAAGGGGATCCGCTAGCACGTCGATCGGTTAATTCAATAAAATGGGAATTAGCACTCGATTTCGTTGGCACCATGCAATTGAACCGATTTAATTGTTGCCCTGATGAGTGTTTTAACTCTACTGGGACAACTTGTTACTGCTCTTCTTATATCTATTTCCTTTTTGGATGAGTTGTGTACTTCAATCTTTAGAGATGTTTAAGAGAAGTTTGTTCTGTTAGCATAGTCAAGCTTTAAAAAATTCTTGAAAACCAGCAATTTTATATGCAGGGTATTGTTGTAATCCATTAGTATAGTTGTACATTGTAATTCAATTCAGTCACAAAGTGGTTTTGGTTTTCAGTGAGCTAGCCATAAGGGAAGTACATTATGTTAATTCATGCCCAAAGCCAGCAAATGAGGCTAGTTTTATTAGTTCACTTGGATAATGTATTTTCTTTTTATTTCCTTTTTTTTTTTAAATTTTGTTTGCTGGAGTTGTCCCTTTTCATTTTTTAAAAATTGGAGGTTCAATTGCAGGACAGTCAATTCAGCTGGAGGTTCCATGTCTAAAGATAAGCTTCCAAAAGTCAACTGGATGCAACATGCTACTGCACACGAGAATTTTTCATGCCAAGATAAGTTCTTGACTTCAAATTTCCTTTTCTCTCTGCCAACACAAAAACCTTGTATCAGAGAAGAAATGAATGCCAGGTATGTTACTCAATCATTACCTGATTTGTTTTCTCTTAAGAGTGCATAGTTTTTCTACTTAATTGTTTCAAAGAATAGAGCTTTTGTACATGATTAATGTATACAAAGATATTGAGCGTTGGGTTGTCTGGTTGAAATTTTAACCGTGCTACTATAGTCATATTTCACCATTTCTAAATTCTTGTGTATTCCACCATCACTATACATGCAATTTTCGAACAAGTAATGGCTATTATGCTGGATGTATTCAATGCCAGTCACATATAAAATTGTCCATCTCAGTATAAGTAACTATGGAGAGTAACAGACACAAGATGTCATGCATTGGCCCATACTAGTTAAAGAGCCATCATCATTTTATCACTTGGCTAATTCCTCGGGAGTTTTCTCTTTTTATTTCCTTATACTATATGAATGCTATTTTATCCTATGAGCCGGGGGTCGATTGGAAACAGCCTCTCTGCCCTTTCGGGTAGGGGTAAGGTTTGTCTACATATTATCCTCCCCAGACCCCACCTGGTGGGAGTATACTGGGTAGCTGTTGTTGTTGTTGTTCACAAAGTCCACTTTCATAGATGTTGACACAAATCTTGATTTCATTGTTTAACCTTATGTAACTTCCCAAGATACTCTACCGGGCTGCAGATTCTCTCAGGTAGCCAAAAAGATAAGAAAGTTTCTAATGACAAGGTGGGAACTCTTTGGATGATATGGTAGCCAATTTAGCCAAAATGATGAGTTGGTAGCCTAAAAGATTACCGGTTCGAACCGTGAAAGCAGTTTACATCATATTCTTTGGTTGGAGGGATGCCCTTTGATGAGTTGGTAGCCTATTTCTTCTAAAAGGCTTTAAGATTTTTTGGTGATCTACTTTATCTGCTCAGTGCAAAATTGAATACATGTGATGCTGCCCCAAACACTAATAATGACACCCAAATACACAACTTCCTTTGTCAATACTCAGTTGGGTTGTCAGATTCTCCCACTTTGTGTTTCCTTTACTACATTCACACTTTACTCCCAATACTAGATTTTTGTGGAACTGTTGATTAATTTGCTTTATTATTTCTCCACATATATAAGTAATTATTATAGAGTTTAAGTTTTATGTACTCACGGTCAAAATGTACTTACACGGTTAGATTTTTGTAAAGATCTACCATAACAGTTATATTACACTGATAGTATATAAAATTTAAAAATTCAATTTAATTTCGTTCCTGAAATGACAAAATATTCAAGAGAAGCAATACACACCAAAAAAAAATTAAATTAGTTTTTCGTAACCACTACATTTAAGGATATACACCGGGTAAGCTTGCCATATAAATTGTCTATATATATATATTTTTTGAATTTAACAGTTAGCTTTCATTGATATAAAAAAGGTTTACAATGAAGAGTTTATAGTAGTAGTAGGACTATCCACTACTTCCAGTTCAAACACTATACAAATACATGAACTTGCAAAGCTAAGGATAATTGTTAAGTTGTCGCAGTCCAGCTTGCCAGCGCTGCCACGAATGTAAATAAACAATGCAACCTCATGACAGAACTAATTCTCCTCTAATGATTTCCCTTCAAATCTAATATAGTTCATGTTTCTCCAAATAAGTGCAACATAAATTGTCTATATTATAAATGGTTATGGGACTAATTTATAATAAACCAGATAACAATAGCAGTTTCATTGCTTTGTTTGTTGCCTGTTTCTGTAGTGATCACATTTTCATTTACCATGTTGGGATATTTTATCACCTCTTGTACATCTAAATATTTCTGTCCCAATTTCCCAAACCTAACTACTCCCATTACTACTAATGCGGTTAGGAGGGAGGGTGAGTGGCGCAAAAACACAAAAAAAAAAAAAAAATAAGAAGTGAATTTTTTTTTTGGGGTAGGGTGAGTGGGAGGTGTAGAAAAATAAAAGAATAGAAAATTAAAAATATAAAAAAATAAAATTGGGACAACTAAGTAAATTTTTAGATAAGTTGGGTTGAGATCAATTGTTGCGGGTGAGTTTCATGGGTTGAATTTGGGCTGTTAAATGAGTTATAATTGGTTATTTTGGGCTCAACCCAAATTGACCAATGAGCTAAAATTTATAGCCCAACCCATTAATTTCTGGATTAGTTGGACGTGTTAAATAAGTTTGGGCTTCCGTTATGGATATCTTTGGATTTTAACTTTTTCCATATGAAAATGTGTAATACATAAAAACAACTAATGGAAGTGATAATCACCAATATGTGTGTGTATCACGTATTAAACGGTCCTTATTAGTAGTATCTTTCTAATAATTTTTTTTATCTATCTTTGATTTAATGTCCATTTAAGATTGACACATTAGGCCTTTTTTATCCATCCAAAAAAATCCAATTGATCGTGACGGTTTCTCTCTCGGCGCACGATAAGCCAATGAAACGGTACTACTCGGCGTAAGTTAGCACGAAGCTTTCTCGCCGATAATGGCGCGTCGCCGGTGTCAACCAGCCGTCTCCACTGCCCAAATCATTACTCCAGCACCGGGGGTAACTAAAGAACTTGAACCGCTAACGTTTGGAAACTTTCTACCACAGAAATTTCAAGCAACCGATACTTTGCATGCAGATGAAATTGTGAATGTAGAGCCTCAATTGAAGGTGAGTGATGCAGCTCCTGCAAGCTTGGCTGTAAGAAGATTGCAGTTCTCTGATATCGCCATATCTGAGCATTCCTCTCCTACTGTTGATGAGGTCGTCAGGGGTAATCGCAATATGGGTAAGGCTCTATCGTATGTTTCGCCTTCTGATAGGGATGGGAAAAAAGTAGTTAAAATCAGTGAAGCTAAATTGAAACCTCTGTCGGAGTACTGGAGTGCTTCATTAATTGGATACATCATTGGTGATAATCCCTCTGTGAAAACTTTGGAGAATTTTGTTATGCATGTCTGGAATTCTGTGGCTAAACCACAGATTCCACTACACTCTGAAGGTTATTATATATTTCGCTTCAATAATGTTGAGGATAAGAACCTAGTTCTCCAATCTGGACCATACTCGTACAGGAACAAGCCTATGGTGCTGAAACCTTGGGATGTTGATTTCTCTTTTCAAAATGCTGTTCTTAGTACTGTACCTGTTTGGGTTCGATTCCCTGGCCTACCAATGGGCTACTGGTCTCCTGAAATCTTAAGTAAACTTGCCAGTGCAGTGAGTAAGCCTCTGTACATAGATAAATTCACAGCTCATTTTGAGAAGATCTCATTTGCTAGAGTACTGGTTGAAGTAGATGCTGCTTTTCCTTTGCCTGAGGAAATTGAAATTGAAACTCCTTTTGGGCTGAAGATACAAGAGATTGAGTATGACTGGAAGCCTGTATTTTGCAATCACTGCTTGAAGTTTGGTCATAACTCTCTTGACTGTTGGTATAATGGTCATAATGAAGGGGTTCAGGAGATGCAAGAGCAAGGAAGGGAAATAAAACAAAGGACTCGAGTCAAGAAACCAGGAAAGACTACAAGGCAGGAATGGATACCTAAAGCTACTGCAGATACACTGGAAAGCTTGTCAATGCCTGCAAATACATTGCCTAGCTTGCTAGTACAACCTGCTCAACATGATGAGAAGATGCAGAGGGTGCAGATTAATACTGATATGGTTGCAAGTCAGGGGAATGAACTAGATGACTCTGGCAATCAGGAAAGTATTGATAGTGGTGATAATAAGGTTTTGGTTTACCAAGATAAAGGCAAGGCTGTTGCTGGATTTCTTGATGATGGTAGGAGGGGACAACATCAGGATCCTGGTCCTTCTTCGAGTTTGTTTCCTAATGATTCATGATTATAGTTACCTGGAACATTAGGGGGCTTAATAAAGCCCATAAACAGAAAGAACTGAAAAACTTTCTGGCTAGAAATAAAGTTGATGTCCTGGATGCCTTGAAACTAGAGTTAAGGAACATAAAGCATATAGGATTGTTGATAAGACTGCTAAAGGGTGGAAGGTCCAATGTAATTATACCAAAGCTGTCAATGGGAGAATATGGCTAATCTGGAAGCCTCACATTCAGATCCATATCTCTTGTGTGACTGACCAGTTTATTCACTGCTTATTAGAAGATCCTTTGAATAAGATCAGAATACAACTGAGTGTCATTTATGCTCATAATTCTGCAATTCTGAGGAAGCAGTTGTGGGATGATCCGAGACTAGTAAATGTTCCTAGTCAAGATGCATGGTTAATCAGTGGTGATTTTAATTCTGTCTTATACTCTGATGATATGATTGGCTCTCCTGTCACAGATGCTGAAGTTAGAGGGTTTAAAGAGGTTATTTCTGATCTTCAATTGACACTTGTCTTGGTTTATCAAAATAATTATTGCATATATCCCGCCTATGTTTGCCATTATCAAAAAGGGGGAAATTGTTGGAAACACGTTTCAAATGCAATATACTAAACGTGTGTTCTTTTGTAGGTTTTGATGAATGTCAAACAAAGCAATAAGCGATATATAGCAGTGCTCAAGGACAAGCACATAATGGATGCATTACAAGAAGCTCAAGACAATGCTTGGAAATGTTATAATTGAGTCAATATTAATTGTGATCTTGATTCCTCAATCTTGGCTCATAACATGGCTTCTCTACTAAAATTATTTTTCCAAAATCATGCATATTTAAAGTAAGTGTCAAATGATTTTAAACTATGCATATTTACATTTGTTAAAATGTTTTCCAAACATGCCTCAAAAATCTGGGCTAAGATAATCGATTATGTACTTATGATAATCGAGTATCTCTAAGCCAAGACTGCATGACAATCGATTATGAATTAATGATAATCGATTGTGAGTAAGCCAGTTAACATCAGGTTTTTGCAAACTGCAGAACAATCGATTGTGTACTTTCGATAATCGATTGTTAACTGAGGCAAAGTTTTCAAAACTCATAAAAATCGATTATGAACTAATGGTAATCGATTGGAATGAGAAAAATGTCTCCCAGTGATTTTAAGTAAAATGATAATCGATTGTGGCTTTTGATAATCGATTATATATGAGACAGTAAGCTTTGAAATTAATTAATAATCGATTGTGGCTTTTGATAATCGATTATATATGAGACAGTAAGTTTTGAAATTAATTAATAATCGATTGTGGCTTTTGATAATCGATTATATATGAGACAGTAAGTTTTGAAATTAATTAATAATCGATTGTTCTATTTGATAATCGATTGTTGAAGCTGACCGTTGTCATACTCTTTTCAAATTACCTTCAGGTAATCGATTGTGATATTTAACAATCGATGTTTTAGCGTAAAATCTGGAAAAGATTTTCTGAACGTTGTTAAAATAATCGATTATTGATTTCCTGATAATCGATGTTTTATGCCAAAAATTGGAAAGGATTTTTTAACGTTAAAATTAATCGATTATTGATTTGAAGTAATCGATTGTTAACGTAAAATCTGGGATTGATTTTTTGATCTGATAGGCAAACAATCGATTGTTTAGTCCTGACAATCGATTGTCACTGAGTAATTTCAGCAATCCTTAATTGGCAATTAGACAACGGTAAGACTGAGTTTTTCACCTATAAATACAGGTTTAACTCAGTGTTTTCACAACAACAACACATACAATTTAAGTATTTTCATTGCTAAAAGCTTTCTTACATTGATCATCATTTTCATTCATCTATAAAGCTTTTTGAAGAGCCATTCTATTGAGCTAAGTTGTTGTGATCTTGAGCGTACTATTTCTACTCATATCTACTCATTGAGGAGTACTTTGTAAAGTGAGTGTGTCTTTGTGTTTGTAAGAGAATTGCGATTCTCGTTTGTTGAGGAACTTGTGATTCCTCGATTGAAGTCTTTGGGATTGTTATCCCCGAGCAATTGAAGTCTTTGGGATTGTTATCCCCGAGCAATTGAAGTCTTTGGGATTGTTATCCCCGAGCAATTGAAGTCTTTGGGATTGGTATCCCCGAGCAATTGAAGTCTTTGGGATTGTGATCCCCGAGCACCTAGGTGAGGCTTGTGTCCTCAGCTGTAATGGTTTGTTAAGCACCCGTAAGCTTGACAAGTTTAGTGGAAATCTCGAGAGAGTCTCTCGGGGACTGGACTAACCACGTTTGTGGCCAACCAGGATACATCTTTGTGTAAGTTTATTTTACTGCACTTGTCTTAATTTCTGCAAAGTTTTTAAATTCCGCACTAAAACGCTTAATATTTTTAAAACGCTATTCACCCCCCCCCCTCTAGCGTAAAGCGTTATTTCCAACACAGAATTCCTATTCTGAATATTCAACAACTGCAAGGTGATCTCATGCTTAGATTGGATGGACTGTGCAGGCTAGGCAAGTTCCATATTCAGAAACTGTACCATGTTATGCTCCCTATCTTTCCTAGGGTGGAATGGAAGAATCTGTTGTTGACACCTAATGTTCTTCCTCGACATAAATTCACTGCTTGGCTTGTTGCTCAAGGTCGACTCCCTACTGTCGACAAATTATTGAAGATTGGAGTGAATGTGGATGAGAAATGTGTATTCTGTGATCATCAGACATAAGACTTTGCTCACCTGTTTTTTGAATGTCCAGTCACTAATCGACTGTGGCATAGAATATGTTGTTGGCTGGGCTATAACAGAACAATTGGTAGTTGGAATGCTGAAATCCGATGGGTATGCTGCCTAGCTAGAAGTAAACTGTGGCATAAGGCTGTTGCTGTTACTGCCTTTATTACCACAGTTGCACTCATTTGGAGAAATAGAAACTATATCAGGTTTGAGGGGAAACCACTAGAGGAAAACCAGTTCTATCGTGAGGTTGCATTGCTCATTCATATTCGTGGCAGAAACTGTAAGCGTTAGCAAACGGGACTGCGACAACTTAACCATTACCCTTAGCCTTAGATGTAAATTCTTGTATTAGCATAGTATTGAACTGTAAAGTAGTAGTTAGTCCATACTATTACTATGAACTCTTCATTGTATTTTTTTTTATATCAATGAAAGCTAAATGTTAAACTTAAAAATGAAAAAGATTGACACATTATTGAAAACTATGGATTACTTCGATCCCAATAATTTGTCAGTTCGTTACTCACATTGAAAGCAACAGATGACACATCTTTCCACATTGAACCTCTAATTAATTAATACAATTAAAGCGTTTCCTTTTCTTGTACTTTAACATAAGGGCCACTTCTAATACTTATCATGTAGAACTAAGTTGTACTGCTTTGATGCTCTAATGAAAAAACAAATTAATCAAACTATAGATCCTATAGAAATTCCTAATTCCAGTTGCAAATTTAAAAGGTGAAAACTTGAAAACATTAAAATGGTAATTGAAGAGATATGTATATGGGTTTGACACAGCTACCCACAAGAACAAAATTTTTTATCTTTGTCTATCAATTTATTTTTTTCACCCATAAACTAATTATATTTCCTACCCATAATAGTTTTTGTGGTGCATTTTTTCTTTATTTTCCCATTCTTTTTTACTTCTATGCTTCTTTTCTTCTTCTTTTTTCCTTTCTGATTTTCTTTTTTCTCGCTCTCTTCTTAATTTTTTCTTTTTCCTTTTCTAATTTTATTTAACTTTATATATATATATATATATATATATATATATATATATATATATATATATATATATATATATATATATATATATATATATATATATATATACTTTTTCTCTTCATAATTTAATTTTATTTACCGTTTTTACTAATTATTATTATTATTATTACACAATAAATAGTAATTATTTATTCATATTTTTTAAATGTAACTAGTAGAATATGCCTTTTGTTTTTTTTATTCTCATTTTTTAAATTCAATTATTAAACTGAAATAATATCAGTTGCCATTTGATTTAATATACTGAATATCACATTGACTGTTGTTGAGCACCATAAATTACACAATCAAATTGTAAGTATCAACACGTGATTGCCATGCAAACCTTGATCTTCTTCCCTATAAAAATCAATACACACTCTACGATTAGCGGTAATACAATCAGTTATAGAGCAAGAAAACATAATCTACGACAACGAAATCTCCATATATACTAGTTAGAATAAAAATAATAATAATAATAATAATAATATTAAAAAATACAACAAAAGTATAAGTAGCGAAAAAGACTTCTAGTACCATGTGATACCAACATGATATATATATATATATATATATATATATATATATATATATATATATATACCAATAGAGTATATGATTTCTTTAGAGTATTGCTACAACTATCTGCGACTATACTACTCTACCAAAACATTAAAGGACGCAATAAAAGTATGAGAAAATTACATGCTCGTATTGCAAGATAAATAATCGCAAAACAACTTGCTCATTTCGTATACTAAGAGAGTATATAGTTGTATGTGATATAACTATAAACACTATCAATACACGTAATTTATGTCCATCGGTACACAAAAATTCCAACATTATTGCAACTCATATTGATATAAATAATTTTATAATAGAATTCACTTAAAATACTGCTAAAACAACCAAAAAAATGTTCAAACTACCATATAATACCAATATGAAATATAACTATACCAACATGGCATACAGCTTTACTAGTTAATTCCCAACAAGTACATGACTATACTACAATTACATAGTACACATGCATAAAGAGAAAAATAAAAAAATAGTGTACCACATATTAATATAATAAGGTATTTCAAGATATTATACTATAATACTATTATTAAAAAAATCAAATATTGTACCAATTAAATGCAGCTAATACAATCAAAAAATAATTCAACTTGCTTATGATACTAATATAGTATATAGCTATACTAACATGGTATATAGTTGAAATAAATTGTATCCTAAAATAGGTATATTTTTATACTATTTGGGTATACAATACAAATTCGTCTTCTTCTCTGGTTCAACTACACTTCAATCCAAATTTCTAAAATTTACTACAAAATCTCCATCAAATTGACTAAAACTTTAGCTACAACCTCCAATCAAATCCAAACTAACCCATATAGGATCGGATCAAAATAATTAAAAACTCAAACAAGTCAAGTTATGAGTTTCAAGCTTCAAAGTCCATCAATGGTGGATTTAAATTTGAAGATATGGATTTTGCTCCTCTAGTGAGTGCTGTTAACATGACGTCATATTGTTCATCTATCGAAGCTTATGGAAGAGAAAAATTGAAGGTGAACAATGAACGCTTATGTCTACCTCTGCTATAATATAGTGCTTGACATAGTAGCAAACACTGAACGAGTTGAATATAGTTACATACTTTTCCTTAGGGTAACCAGGAAATAGATCTCATCATTTTTCTTGTTTCTAATTGCTCATTTTAATTAATTTGACTATTACATTCATTAGTTGTTTGTTCTTTATTATGCAGACTGTTCCCAACAGATACAACACCTTCACTGAAGTTGTTTATAAGAATGACCCTACAATCATGGCGTGGGAGATTATGAATGAGCTTAGATGCACATCGGATTCTTCTGGAAGAATCGTTCAGGTTCTTGTGCTTTGACTGTTCTCATCATCTCCATTATATATGCATTTATCTTTAAATCAATGGCTCAACTTTTAAGAAGATAATCTTTTCTTGTTAGTTCCTCCTTTTTTTTCATTTTCTTCTTCTTCTTATGAATTTTAAATAAAATTGGGGTCGTGATTCCTTTTCTTCTTTGGTTGTTTTACATTTTATGCAAGTCAGATACAAACAATTAAGTCTTGAAATACGGTGATAAATTGTGATATAGGATAAGTTTTAAAAAAATCATGAATTATACGGTGAGATTATATAATACATAAACTATAGTAAGTGTTTGGTTTGTCCTACTAAAATATGAGATATGCGACTAAGCATAAAGCTACAATATTTGGTTTTGCAAATTTTTTAAATTTCAATTTAACTTTGGAGGAGGCGTAGAGACTTCATTAGTTAGGATTTCTTGGCATTCTGTAGGTTCCACATTTATGTTACTGTCCTCGTGCATTTTGGAAGTCAGAGAATTGAGGGGAGGCAAGGAAAAAACGACCAAAAAGTTTTATATTCATGAGTTGGAGTAATAAATAGTTTGAGCTTGAACATTAAAGGGAAAATAGTTTAAGATTAATGGGCATAAAGTATTTTCTCAATTAAAAATTTCTAAAATTTTACACTTGTACCCGAATCATATTATAATATAATATGTTTTATACAATGGGGAATATTAATTAATTTGAGCCGATTAGTACGAGAAAACGTTGGTACTAAGCATGCTAATTTTCTACTATATATCAGTTGAAAGTATTTATTTTTAAAAGTACTTTATGAAGGAAAAGTATTAACAACATTCAACAAAAATTACAATTAATTAGAAACATATAGTACCGCTAATTAATTAAAAAAAGAAAAATAAGGGGAAGAGGAAAAGATCAACAATAAAGAAAGGCGAAAAGATTAGAAGAAGAGAGAGAAAAAGGCGAATTAGAGAGGAATTCATCTGTCATCTCTCTCTCAAATGTCGACGAAACCCTAGTTATCTCCGTCTCTCCAACTCACTCTCTGCAAACACACACAACACATACACTCTCTCTGTTACGGTTGCATTTATTACCGATTTTTAGGGGGTTTTCAGCTTCATATACGTGTACAACTGATAGATTCATAGAGAGAAATGTACAGGGATCGAGGTGGCGGTTCATCGAAGTCGGAGATCGTTGGTGGACCGGTGGATCGGAAACGAATTAACGATGCGTTGGATAAGCACTTGGAGAAATCCTCACCTTCCACATCTAGAGCCTTCAAGGATAAGGCTGTTCCCTCTACCTCCGCCGGAAAATCGCATCAGCAGCATCTCGATCATCGCACCACAAAAAACAAGTGCTCAGATGGTAAGGCTTTTAGTCCTTTTTCGTTGGGAAAAATGTTTTATTTTGCTCATTTTCTATGTTCGCGCCAGAAAAAACAAGAATTATTTTGTAGTTGAATTCTTTGAATTTGCTGATAATCGAGGTAATATTGTAGCTAACAATGGTAAATTATTCATTTTCTTCGTGATAATGGAATGTAGATCCGCTAGATGCTGCTTTGAAGTCGTTAACATATATTCTTTAATTTGTCGAATGTTGTAAAGTGACTGCCTTTGTGATTTTTCTACTGCTAGGCTAGAATATATTAGGCTTTAAGTTTGATGTTGTAGTGAGGGCGAGAGGTGGCGCGACAAAGTTGCTCCTGTTTATGAAACGTGGAAAAAAGCCTCTTTACAGATATGCAAGGAGAAGATTGCGCATTTTATATGTCACTCTAGCTCTGACGGTCTAGCTGCGTAGTTTGGTGGGAAGCATTTCATACCGGGATAATAACCCTTTTAAGTTTGATGTGGTATTCTGGTCTTTTGCCTTGTAGTTGCGGGCATCTTGGGAGATGTGAAAGTATGATATTTTTGTGATTTTGAGTTTGATTCCACTTGTGGGGAGGTGAGAACATTGGTAAGCATAAAACTCAGTGTTTTTTTCTGATAAGGCAAATTCAATAACTTTTACGGGTCTTCAGAATCCTTTTCTTCTTAGATGGATATATTCAGGGTCTTCTTTGGCACATTTTCAAGAATATTAGAGTTGGCGCTGCTTTCTGTTTCGGCTAAGATGTGATTTACATGGTTGAATACTATAGAATATGCTTGTTCTGTAAAGAGCATCATGGAATGTGTTCAGGAAAAAATTAGCAAGTGTCAAAGAGGGTGAATGGATGGACTAGTTGTGACCATCTTATTTTGATGAACTGCGAGGTTCATCTAGCTAATTTGGATCTCACTTGGGTGAAGGAAAAACTTCACAGGGAATATCCTTTTTGTGGTCCATTATTATTAGTGGCTTATGATGCTTTTGTGGTATTCAATCAGAAGCTGAGACTTGCTTGCTAGTTTCTATCTTCCATTAGTACATGTAGCATGGTTACACATAGTTGCATCCTAATGTTTAACTGCATTTACACCAGAGAGAATGTAGTAGAGTTACAGCTGGTAGTAGAGGTCATTAATATATTCGGTTGCAAAAACCTTTGGACTCAGTTTATTTCTTAAATTCTACTACTCTTTTGAGATCAGCATTCAAGTACAATTTCTGTTGTTTCATCATATTTTTTTCTTTTGTTTTTGATAAATGGTTCATGATATTGGCTCGTGACGAGCTGTAAACTAGTTTTTCTATATGAATTCTTAATATTATTGTAGCGATGGCATACTAGGTAGATCTAAGATATTTCAAATTTGTCTTTTTTGCATTTCAAGCTAAGACAAGAGGGGTTGCTCTGATGGTAAGCAACCCCACTTCCAACCGAGAGGTTGTGAGTTTGAGTCTCCCCAAGAGCAAGGTGGGAAGTTCTTGGAGGGAAGGATGCTGGGGGTCTATTTGGAAACAGCCTCTCTACCCAAGGATAGGGGTAAGGTCTGCGTACACACTACCCTCCCCACACCCCACTAAATGGGATTATAGACAAGAGGGGTTGCTCTGATGGTAAGCAACCCCCACTTCCAACCGAGAGGTTGTGAGTTCGAGTCTTCCCAAGAGCAAGGTGGGAAGTTCTTGGAGGGAAGGATGCCGGGGGTCTATTTGGAAACAACCTTTCTACCCAAGGGTAGGGGTAAAGTCTGCGTACACACTACCCTCCCCAGACCCCACTAAGTGGGATTATACTGGGTTGTTGTTGTTGTTGTTGTTGCATTTCAAGCTAAGTATGGGTGTATCCAATATTGTGTCGTTTGCAGATGAATCTAAAACAGACAGTGAAGAGTCTGATGTTAGTGGTTCTGATGGGGAAGATACATCATGGATTTCTTGGTTTTGTAACCTGCGTGGAAATGAGTTCTTTTGTGAAGTTGATGATGAATACATTCAGGATGATTTTAATCTCTGTGGATTGAGCAGTCAAGTGCCATATTATGATTATGCACTTGACCTTATCCTTGATGTTGAATCGTCTCATGGTAAGTATGTTTGCTTGTTTAGAGTACTTCCTACATTACCACAAATTAAGGAAGCTTCTTTATGATCATATCTTTTCACCCGAATGATGTGGTAGTTGATCTTCTGTGGATAAAAGGAAAGATGAAACTACATGGTTGTTTTGTTTTCTTTTGGCATGTGGAATTCATGTTTCTTTCAACAATCTACATCATGTTGATTTTCATGTTAAGTGAATATGTACATAGTCGTCGGCTTAGGTTTGTTTTAGTATTGGGGTATGCATTTATCAATTGTGGGAGAAGATACTGAATGGTTTCTTACATCCAAAGGTGTGGCAGAATGGTCAATAAGTGAAATGGAAACCGTGGGAGACCAAAGTTCAAATCTTAGTAGAGGCTAAGACTCTAGGTGAATTCTTTCCATCTAAGTTTTGATAGGCAGAGTTACTCGGTACTTGTGTTGGTAGGAGATAGCAAGTACCATCACCTCTTATTTACAAACATCTTCTTCATGCCGGCTTAGTAGAAATCCCATCTTTGGCTTTGGCATTTTGGGGGTTCTGTAGACCCCCAAAATGTTGAATAAGAAGCTCCCAATCTTGGTGGTAAAGCTGCAGTGTAGGAACAGGTGGTTGTTGAATAAGAAGCTCCCGGTCTTGGTGGTAAAGCTGCAGTGAAGGAAAAGGTGGCTTGGATCATAGTTTTGCTCCTCACTGAGGGCACATCCGCTACATATACAAAGACCTCTACTCTGAAGGCTCTCATGTGTTAAGTTTGCTTCTTTGGCCACCTGCCAAATGAAGCACTCTACCTTAGGAGGGGCTTTATTTTTCCAGATGCACTGCAATTGCCAATTAGTATTGAGAGTACTTGAGCTGCTGGGTATGTTAGCCAATTTTACTGAGAATATCCATTTGAAGTGACCTCTTCTGATCAGTGAATCAGGTTTTGGTTGAGGAGGTGGAAAGATGCTCAGCTGAAGAAGCAGTGAACAAAAGCTGTCCATTTTCCAATTATTGATTTTTTCTTGAGAATGATGTTCTGACCTTGCTCTGTTCTGTAGTTTGAGTCTCCAAGATAGAAGCTTCAGGATTTTCTGCAAGAGGGTTGGAAGCTGGTCTCTTAAAGGGGAGTGACCCAGCCGTGCATCTTACCAAAATTTCACTTTCCTGCCATCCCGGATCTGAAATGAAATGTTGGCTATAAATGGTGGCTCACAAAGTGATGTATTAATTGCTATAGAAATGTTAAGGAAGAATGATATGTTAGTGATTAGGACTAGGAAAATAGAAACTTAGTATTGGAAAAACTAGACAATAGATCAGAGTCTTGAAGGCTCAAAGTTCAAACTGGTGGTTAGTTTGTGTGGACATAATTAATATATATTTGTCAATCAATCAACAATCAACTATGCATAAATCCCCAAATCACATATACTTGACCAAAATCACATATACTTGATCAACTGGGGTGGAATTGGCATGTAGTTGTTTTGTGTCATTGTGATTTTCAACAAATTTAGCGCATTGGAAAAATTGATCATGTGATTCCCTCCGGATTATCTCTTTTATGTGATTTCACAAGCTTTCTAGAAAAGACTTGACATCTGCTTTAGGCAATAAACTCAAATTCATAACTTCTTTCCCCCTGCTTTCACAATATTCTTGTTTTTCCGCTTTGGAAATAAATATCACTTTGCTTTCCTAAGTACATATCGCCTATCTTATGAGTTATGACACTGAATATATAGTATGCTCTCAAAATGGAGCTTCTTGCCTTTTTCATGTTTGGAGAATCACAACTTTGTAACCGTTTCCTGCTTTGACTAGGTGATATGTTCACTGAGGAGCAGAATGAATTGGTTGAGTCGGCGGCAGAGATGTTGTATGGTTTGATCCATGTGCGGTACATTTTGACTAGCAAGGGAATGGCTGCAATGGTAATCCCTTATGCTTTACTGTTTCTGTGCTTCTGTGTTGTCTGCTTTCATTTTTATTCACTTTTCCATGATGTAAATTCTGGGAAAATCTTTCTTAGTTAGAGAAGTACAAGAACTACGACTTTGGGAGATGTCCACGAGTTTATTGCTGTGGACAGCCTTGCCTTCCAGTTGGTCAGTCAGATATTCCAAGATCAAGTACAGTAAAGATATACTGTCCCAAATGTGAGGATATCTATTACCCCCGATCGAAGTACCAAGGCAGTATCCTTTTGTTGATAGCACTTTTTGAAGTTCATCTTTGTTGATACTTTTTCTCTCTAGTCATTTATGCATTTATCTTGACTTTTCTGATGCTATTCACAATTATGCTAAGTGTTGAGCTGGGTGTATTTTTGTTCCTAAGTTTCTGTTCTTGTGGTCATGCTGCTCTTAAATTTTAAATTGCATGGGAACTTGATTGCACACTTTTCTATGGTAGCTTGCTCAACTAATCTTGAACTGTAGCTGTTACTTTGCCATGTATAGAGCAGTTCTATCCTCTATTATGATTTCTTTAATGGCCAAAGATATCGATGGAGCTTACTTTGGAACAACGTTTCCACACCTCTTCTTGATGACTTATGGACACCTCAAGCCACAAAAACCAACACAGAATTATGTTCAGAGGGTATTTGGTTTCAAACTCCACAAGACTTGACAGACAGTAAAAGTCCGTTGTGATATTGTGAAGATATTATATTTTTCTGCCACTGTCAGTTCTTCCCTGGCTGTGAAGTACAATTCATCATGGTATAGCCCAGGCGAAACGGGAGTTCTAGATATGACAAACTTGATTCATTGATCAAGAAGCAACTATGGCCAATCTGTCAAGTGAAATTGTCTTCAAAATTTCATCATGAAATACAAGAGCATCTGTAAGGTTGTTTCTTTACTAGGTAGAGAATTGCATTTGTTCCTCGTGTAGTCCTTTGTTATCTTTATATCCTTTTTCTCTTGGTGCTTCAGTGCTGAATGCTACTACTATTTTCCACCAGAGGCACTCATCTGGAGTCTAGGTTAGGGTACATGACGGTTTTCCTCCTTTCTGTGGGACATTTCCAGATGTAATGTTGCGTGATGGTAGGAAAAGGTATTCCAATTTGATATAATGACGATAAAAAACAAAATATAATGATAGATAAATGTGAGGCATGAAGGTACAATCCTTGAATTTTGGTATCTGCACACTGTAATTGCATTTACATTTGTAATACTCGGGGGCTTATTTGATTTTGATGGTTACCGTTGTTTGAAGTGATATTTGACTTAATACTTCAAGATACAGATATAATTTAATAAAGTAGGGTCAAAACACTATTAAATGAACATGTTTTAGTTTTAAATTGGGGTGGGCATTGGTCGGTTTGGTTATGAATATTATCGGTTTAGCATATCGGTTTACAAATTTAATAAATTGATAACAGAACCGACAAGATATCAGTTATCGGGTATTGGTTAATAGGTTATCGATCATTATCGGTTCGGTTATCAGTTTATCCGATAAGATAATTCAATTTAGAGTTAAGCAAAAAAAGGAAAGATAATTCACTGGAGTTAGCAAAAAAAAAGTAATTCACATATAGTATACAAAAAACTTGCGGTAGGAGTAACTAGTACTAATATCTATGAAGAATGAAGATGAAGCAATTGAAGAGTGGGGTTGAGAAAGAATAGGAGAGAAAAAGCTGAAGCCTCTATCATTTGTATATACTTAAGGTAAAGTTATAATTTTATTAGTTTTTATTGGGTTATCGGTTAACCCATTAACAAGATTGGCAAACCGATGCCCGAAATGATAACCCAATAGTAAAAAAATTCTAGATTGTTACCGAACCATTAATCCAATAACCCGATATCGATAACCCAATAAATAATTAACAGTTTGAGTTATCGATTTTACCCGATATATGCATGGCCATAGTTCTTTGGGAAAAAGGCAAAAAAAGAACCCATACTATTAAAATTTATTCACGTTAGTACCCCGTTCTATTATCTGTCCAAATAAGTCCCTACCGTTAAGAAAGTAGGAGAAAAAGTACCCAAATCTAACAGAGCTCCTACGTGGCAACCGAGTCCCTTTAACAAAAAATGCCACGGAATTAAATAATATGTCACGTAATTAAATAATGGAAAAAGGCCAAAAAAGTACCCCTACTATTAAAATTTATCCACGTTAGTACCCCGTTTTACTATCGGTCCAAATAAGTCCCTACCGTTGAATAATTTTAAATTTTTATTCTTTTTCCCTTTCTTCTATTTCTTCCCCCCACCCCCCACACACCCTAACACTTGAATCCTTTGCCTCCACCATTAGCAACCTTAACATTTGAAATTGTTTGCTCTTTCCATTAATGCGGTAATAAATTATGTAGTATTATTCAAATCAACTTAACCTGCTTGTCCCTTTCTTCTATTTCTTCCCCTATAGGAATTTCGGCGGGTTGCGGTTGCTGGGATTTCGAAGAGGAAGGGGTCCGTTTTTTGCAGTGAGGGAGATGAGTGTTCGGCTAGTGCCAATTTGGGTCTCAAATTCGAAAAGCAAAAACAAGCCAGGTCTTTTCAGTTGTTAAAATAGTAATTTACAATTTCTTTTTCATTTATTAGAATTCACATATGATTCAGGTGTTAGGGTATGTGTGTGGTGGGGGGGGGGGTGATGAAATAGAAGAAAGGAAAAAAGAATAAAAATTTAGAATTATTTAATGGTAGGGACTTATTTGGACCGATAGTAAAACGGGTTACTAACGTGGATAAATTTTAATACTAGAGGTACTTTTTTGGCCTTTTCCCATTATTTAATTACGTGGCATTTTTTGTTAAAGGGACCCGGTTGCCACGTAGGAGCTCCGTTAGATCTGGATACTTTTTCTCCTACTTTCTTAACGGTAGGGACTTATTTGGACCGATAGTAGAACGGGATACTAACATGAATAAATTTTAATAGTAGGGTACTTTTTTTGGCCTTTTTCCCTTTAAAGAACTAAGCATATAAATAGATAAAGAGTGCTTCGATGAAATACAAATTTGGTTAATTTGGGAACTGACGTATTGGATGATGGTCAAATTGACAAGACAGAAACCCTGTTGTATGACCCAAAAAATAGACTTCGATTTTATACAATTAAATTATTAGAATCCGGTGTTAATCACGGTCAATATCAACATTCAAGGACAAATCTAGTTTTTGATGCTATGTTAAAGTGCAACACTAAAGAAGATAACTTTACACGAATAAAGAAGCAATAAAGACCTATTATAAAGAATAGCAATAAATAATAATAAATGACTTCTAAATAGTAAATAAGGTAAAGACAACCCAATAAAGTTGAAATTTTTGATGTCTTTCTAACAATGATGGATAATGATGAGCAACTTTATATTCCTATCATTTTTTAATCGGTTGAGAGACGCAAAGGAAACGGAAGTATAAACTCAAGCTTTGTTTCTATTCAATAAAGTGATAATCTTGTACAGAGAGTGTTGATTAAATTCTTTACAAAAGGTCCCATCCCCCTTTCCGATATACATCTCTTCCTATTTATAAGAACACATGCCACAAAACCCCTACATAGTACAACATAAAAGAATATTCTACAACATAAAAGGAATATTCATTAGAATATTCCCTAGGAGTCTAAATCCTAAAACTTGTCGTCACTTCGTACCGAAGACGACGCTCGTCCTCGTCTTATGTTGAGTCATTTCGACGTTCGACAACGATTTATCCATCACATTTGACCTCGACCTTTTGGAGATAGGTTGGATGTCACAGTCTTCAGAGGCTCTATTGCCGTTGACCGGGCCAAACACATAAAATAAAGTTTTCACCCCTATAAGCAATATGAATGAGGGAATAGGTTTGTCAATTTTACTTGTTAGTATTACGAGCCTACATTCTTTTGGTGTCGAGACATATCCTCGTACCGACCCATCAAGAAAATCGGGAAAGTATTCATGTTTGTTTCATTATATTTAACGTTATTTTAAAATAATACCATCGACGGAAAAACTTTCATCCTGTATACTAGTGAAGAGCCAAGAAAGTTCGGTTGCTTTTTGTCACGCCCCAAACCGAGGAGGTGTGATTGGCACCCGGTGCCGTACTGACCCGAGCGAACCACTCTATAACTTTTTTCTTCTAACTATCATGAGCCAACATGACCACAACTTGTAATGTATAACTATAAGTGGGCAAGCGTTGTATCAATGAACTATCGATCTTAAAACATGAATCATATGGGCCGTCAAGGCCTCTAACATACTGTATAAAATGAACCTCTGTCTAAAAAGCCTCTAAGATTATTTGACATCAAATGGGACAGGGTACCGGTCTACCCATAAGTCTGTAGCAAAACTCTGATATGATGACTTATAGACTTGGCTGCACTCCGAATGAGGTGGAGCCGCACCGATCCTTCGCTGAATGCTAACCTTGTCTACTATGAGGGCTTGTCAAACTGATTATCTATACCTGCAGGCATGAATGTAGCATACCATTAAAAGGACATCAGTACGATAATGTACCGAGTATGTAAGGCAGAACTGAAACATAACAATAAGTCAACATTAATTAGAGAGATATAAGAATTAACCTGAGTCTCTGTATATGCATACTTATATATATATATATATATATATATATATATATATATATATATATATATATATATATATATATATATATATATATATATATATATATATATAATGCTTCTCTTTGAGATTATTATCCATATCTTATGATGCATGACTGCCCAACTGATTAGTGGTAACTGCCCAACCAGCCGTAGCGCGATGGTAAATGCATGACTGTCAAACCAGTTGTAACTCGATGGTAAATGCATGATTTCCCGAATTGTCGTACCTCGATGGTAAATGTGTAACTGCTCAATCGGTCGTAACTCGGTGGTATATGATAATGCATATAATACCATTACAAACATTAACATATTTAATGAATGCCTTGATAGAGAGTTAGGAACATATTTAGGCATGATTTAAATATCATTTTACATGGATGAATAATGTAAACCTTCTTAGTTACTAAGAGTAGAATTATTTATGAAATAACATTACGTTTACTTATGGTTACTTCGATCATGCTGTTAATACCCAATTTTTTCCTATACATTTTTAATACTTTCAAAATAGCATATATGCATATATAAGCATGCATAAGTTTTTCTAAAAATAATTTTCTATTATTTAAAAGGCTTTAAATGGATTTATTTCATCCGTTTTACTTATAAAATCTCCAATAATTATCCTCCAAATTATTATTATGGTAATTTAGCCATCTAAATTCTATATTTATGCTAAACTATTACTTATATATTTTAGTACATTTTTTATAATTGTATTTATATTTTTAAAGCAGATTTGCATATATTTACAATACTAGTCTTATTAATGCATAAAAAGGTTTTTATATTTTTAAAATGTTAAAAAACTATTTTTAATACATGAAATATTTTTTATAAATTATTTTATTATTTTTATTAATTATATATTACTGAAAATGACTATTTAAAACTTAGCCCATTTTATTTCAATTTCAGCCTAAATCCTAACCCAATCCAATCCCAATACCCAGCCCAATTTCTAATTAGAAATACCTGACCCATGCCCCAAATTTACGATCCGGTCCCCCCACACTTTAATCCTGGTTGTTGATCACAAAGCAATGGCCACATTCATCCTTCCCTGAATTAAACTACCATATACCCCAAAAACCTAATTCATTTTCCACCTTATACCGCCGCCCTAAAATCCTCTCTTCTCTAAAATACTCTCAACCAAAACCCTAATCTCCAAATGCCGACACCCATCTATGGACATCTTCGGCGACCTCTCATCATCTCT
Source organism: Nicotiana benthamiana (assembly GCA_034376525.1). Lineage (NCBI taxonomy): Eukaryota > Viridiplantae > Streptophyta > Magnoliopsida > Solanales > Solanaceae > Nicotiana > Nicotiana benthamiana. The sequence continues at coordinate 61,104,552 of CM067323.1, forward strand.
CAGGCCTCCAATGACTTTTCTCATGTCATTCTTACCATCCCTAAGGCCCTCAAGGGACCAGGGCCATGCTGACTTGCATCTAGGATTCATCTCCTGCTTGTTCCTAGCCATTCCAATGTGATTTCGAGTGAAATTGTTCTATATGATCTATGAGTTTCTAGATAGGTTTCTTCATCTCTGTATGGATCTCTTCGAAACCCTAATTTCTTTTCTATACCTCATACATCTTACAGATCAAGGACAATTTGAGTTTATTTCTTGTGTGTTTTACAATAGCCTTGAGATTTTTTACAAGAATCATATGATTTCAAGTGTTTTTCATCTTTTTCTAAAATTAAGGTTTTCAGAATTTCTTTATAAACTTTGTTGGATGATTTTTTGTGTTTAAACTTCTGTTTCTCACATATTTTGACTGATTCTATCAGTCTACTACAACTTTAACTCGCCTGTGCTGAAAGTCTAACTTTTCAGGGGTTCTTCATTTGGTTTCTGAGTATAAGCATATCTGACTGGTTATCGCTTTGAGTTCTTGTGATTTCTCGTAATTGTCTTGCCTTAATATGCATCTATTGAGTTTTTTAGTCTAAACTTTATTGATTCTACATGCATGTGTTCATCTTGACTATTCACATAAAGACCTGTATCTTTCTCACTGAACATGTATTGTTGTTTAGCTTTTGTTTTGTTAAAGTTATATGTCAATTCCTGACTATCCATGTTTTATCTTATTTATATGTTAAACATACTAACTCTTTTCATGACTTTCTCTTTGATTGAGCCATTGAATATTATGAATTTCTTATTTCTTGGGCTGATTTGAACACTTTTCCTTAAACTTCCGATTCTTACCTTTCTACTCGAGTTGATTGATTTGCTTGACTTAATTAATTTTCCCTTAACTTGTCTGCATTATTACTTGATTCTTACTTATTATTTCCCTAATTTGAACTTTATGTACCTAGCCAAGTTGCATTTTCTGTACTTGCATTGTTTGAAGTCTTTCCTTATTTGTTATACTCCAGCTATGTATGATTTCTTTCCTTACTTGTCACCTACTCTTTACCGTTTGAGCTAATTCCCTTAATTAAGGGAAGACTTGGACTGATTTTACTTTAATTGATTCTGAGATTCTCCAATCACCAAACAATTTGATTCTTACCTTATTTACCTAGCTTCAAACTACTATTTATATGATTTCTTCTACTCTCATTAGACAGAACATTGAGTTCACAAAAAAAAAACACTTACATGTTAAAAGTTCTCTTTCTCTTCCACTATTTGTGATACTTGCCGATCTAGTTGGATGAAAGCCAAAGCTATATATTGGAACTTTATTTTCTTCATATTCTGCACCTTTCTTCAACTGGTATGTCTCTAATTAAAATTTGAGATTCAAACCCTATGTGTTTTCATTATTGCACTAGTTCATCAGTTATGAGTTCAATTTCCTGCCTACTTCTTTATGCAGTATGTCTAAAATCTGCTTGTTTAATGTATTCTTTACATTCTGTTCTTTTTCTTGCTTACTTCTTACCTAGCATGTCTAAATTTCTGTCCTGTTCAATGTATGCACTCTGCCCTGTCTATTTCTTTGCCTAGCATGACTAATCTGTTAAAGTCCTCAAGGTCCTAAGTGTTGTATGCAATTTGTGACTATATGTTTCCTTTATCCCTATCCATGATACCTAATGTGATTCTTATGTCCCACCATTCTCATATGAGATCTATTTGTCAAATGTTTCTTTCCTGAGTCTGAATGTCTCTTATGACCAACCAATTGTCTGTTGTTTTGATACTCTTCTCAAACTGTCTTTTCCCACTAAGTTGTTCCTGTTTTTGAAACAAACCTTTCTACTTCTGAAGCCATCCTTGTACTATTTACAAAACAAAACTATGTCAAGCATTATCCACTACTCCTAAAATATTTAGGTCATGCCCCTCTAGTATGTGTACTGCCTTGAGATCCATGAGATTCTCTAAACGCTAGCATGTCAGAGCTGTCCTTTCCACACTGCACTAGAATCAGTTCTTGTTTGAGAAAGTCTAGGTGTGAATACTGCTCGAGATCTTTGAGATCCTTAGGGAACTCTGACGCACCTAGACAATGATACTGTCCATGAAACTTTGGCATTTGAGGTTATTGGAGGCTTAGGGAAGTCATTTGGTCCTGCTTCAGGCTCCATATAGTTAAATTCTTCTTTTCTTTATTGTTTATGTAATTTATTCATCTAGTCTGTAATAATTATTTGTAAACAACTTTGGGGTGATTACTGAAAAAGGGTGAATAGCTATATCTATTGGGTAATTTGGTTAGAGACCATCCCTATAGGATTGTATTAGTGCACTTGCTGCGTTTACTTTCACCATATTATAGATCATGTCTATATGATTTAAAAAGGATTCAATAATAGAAACTCTGTCTATAGGTTTAAAATCAACTTCATAATTAGATACCATACCTATAGAGTGTAAAGTGATTGAGTTCAGTTATGCTACTGCATATATTTACATTTGTCCCACTAAAATCATGCCTATATGTTCAAACATCAGCTCTTAATAATTAGTTACCATGACTATAGGAATAAAAATCAGAAATACTGCCTATAGAACCTAAAATCAATTTAGTTAAACAAATCAATCTAATTCATGTTAGTTCCTTTTGAATTGGCTTAAATCAACAGTCTGTTCTTTGAACGAATCTTTGAACACTGTCGTAATCTACTATCACTAGAAAGCATGCCTATAGGATCTCAAATTTACTGCACCAATTTATTTATCATGCTCTTAGGACATCAGTGTTCTGCGTTTAGGCAAGCTTATATGGCAATTTTAAATTCTGCAACTCTGAAATTGAGTTTTACTACTTTAAACTGTTCAAACTTAATAGAGTTAAATAAATAGGAAAGTTAAATAGGATCTCTCACGCATTATCCTAATTCAGCATCGTATAACCCCTGCTCACCTAGATATCATGTTCTAGGATTTTCTCTTAAGTACTTGAATATTGTTTGAAGAAGTGCATTTACTTGTTGTGAGCACGTGATTTTTGTCCTATATATGAATTATTCGCAAAAATTCAAACAAAATGATTTCTTTCATTATTTTACACTTTTTGTGAATTTTGTGTTATTTTCTGTTAATTGTTTGTATTTTATTTGTGCATTTTAATTCACATGAAAAATATAAAAAATACGCATGACATTTGCATTTAGGATCTAATTTCATATTTTAGTATTATTTAGTGGTTACATTGTTTTTAGAGCAAAATATAAAGAAAATAACAAAAATAGCCCACGTTTGCATTTTAATGGTTAAATGTTGAAGCAAAATAGATTTTTAAAATTTTTTAGGAGTTAATTAGTTTAACTTTGAAATCTATTAGGACTTTATTACATTTTTATAAAATTATAAAATAATAATAATAATAATACAAAATGAAATACAAAAATAGATAAAACAAATGAAAGAAAAACAATTGAAAATTGGTCTTGGTAAGGTAACAAGAATTGGGCCATTTATTAAATTGTATCCATCCCAAAAACAACCCACGCCCAAGCCCAATCCACCCTGACCCAGTCCGGTTCAAGGACTCATCAAAACGACGCCATTTCGGCGTCATGCAATCTCAACTATCCGTTTATTCTAATCAAACCTCCCAGCTTCAATCTCAGACAATTAATAAAAATGTTTGAATTTAGTTCTAACCCTAGAGACCAAACATTTCTTCCTCGTACCTCATCTCCCTCCGCCATCCGCCACTCTAACGCTACTGGCCGAAAATCATCGCCGCCGGCGGCCACCTCCAAATCACTTGAAATTTGCACTCTAGAACCACCTTTCTCTCCTCTTTCCACCCCCATCTTAGTTTTTTTCGAATCCCATCCAATCGCCTCGAATATCAGATCCCAAATCCAAATGTATCTCAAATATAAGAGTGTGTCCATTTGCATAGACCAAGGACACACATGAACTCATACCAAGAGCAACAATTATAGATTGACCATTTCACCAAATAAGTTAACGAGCCACACATGGAAATAAATTTAACAACAAGCCATACCTCGTAGAGATATGATCATATGATATTAGCAAGATTCATATAAAACATATTGGCATTTCTAAAGCAAGAGTGACTAGATTGATTAAACAAAGAACATGAGGACCAGACGAATCAGTAGGGTGTAGTTTTAACATAGTAAGTTTGATAAGGAAAACTAACAATCATAGGTTCCACCATTTATCAGGTGATAAAAACAACATTAGAAGAGCTGATGAGACATGCCATTTGGGGTTAATAAGGTAAACATATTAGACACGTACACGATGAACATTCTAATCTTTCTAGTGTGAGTTTAGAGTATAGGATGATCTAGAGATAGTCTAAAAGGGATTTTAAACCTAGGAGTCTGAGCCATGAATGTTTGATAGTGTTATAGTCACGGAATGGCAATTACATATAAAAAACAGGCACCTAGGCATGATCTACAAAAGTCAATAAGAAGCCTAACATGTTGAGTAAAACACAAAGATTCCCAAGTCCAAAGATATCATGGTAAGAAGACATATAAAATCAAGGTTAAACAAAACATGCACACTCCATAACTTTAGCCAATCAATAATGCATAATAACAGAAACTAAGTGTATTGGTATTTAACTAGAAGCCTAGGCAATATGAAAGAGTGCAGGATTGACCAAACATCACATTAGAGATCTCAACAACAAAGCACCATTTTTTGGTTAAAACATTTTGACAACAATAGGATTCGTGTAAATAGGGAAAACAGTAGATCCCACATAATGGATTTATCATAAAGAAGCAAGTTCTAGGTAAGATATGATTCTGTATGAATTTCTATATGAAAATACAAGACAAGGCATGAGAAAAGACTCACAACAAACGATAGGTGATCAGAACAATAGAGCAGGCTTAAAAATAGTAAAAATCTTTGAAATTGAACATAATGAACATATATAGAAGTTTCAAATCTAAATAGGTTTTGATACTAGGAAATTCAAAACTGCAGAATAGCTTCAAAGCAAGTACGATCACAAACGAAAATAACATAATATTGAATTCATATTGGTTTACAACATTCAAACAATATAGATATACAGAGCACCAAACACATGCAAACGAAGATAGAATTGCAAGAGTCAAGGTACTCACCACTTTGCAGATTCAACAAACAAATAGAAGAGAAAACCAAGTTTCAGCAACAACCAGAATATCAATAGTAGAGGGAACAATAAAAACTCCTAAATCCTAGTGCGTTAGAATTCATATGAGTTCAATGAGCCCCGAGCAGTGCTCGAACTAGGAAGATCAATAGAAAAGATTTCGATGGTATTGGATTTCAGCCAGCCACAATCAAGAGTGCAGAATATAATAGAACATGTAAAAGTGACACAATAAAATGATTCAAGGTTTGTCCTAGGGGAAACTAGGAATGGGGTTTTTATAGTATAAAAATAAAAAAAAATAAAAAAGTTAACCTAGTTGATCAAAATAAAAATAAAAAAGAAGAGAACACAAAATAATTTAAAATCAAATTAGGAGAAAAATTAGGCGAACCCTAGTTTAAGACGAAGAACAAAAAGTAGTTAAAGATCTCATTGAGTCAGATCCATATAGTCTTGTACACCCGTAGATTAAACTTCCATAAATAACTTAGTACCAAACATATTCTAACATTGAGGAGATGTTAAAAATCGCCGTGTATGCAAAAAAGAAAGGAAACATGAAAGATCTCTAGGTAATATCGGATTGGGACTGGGGTTTGAGTGGGGGAGGCTAGGGTTTCTTTTGGAGAAGGGAAAACGAGAGGATATTAGGGCAACGGTCTTAGGGAAATGGGTATGGGTTTAGGATGTGGTCAATTTAAAAGGCTAGGAGAGCGAGGGCCATTGTATTTTGAATGATAAGTGAATCCCTTATCATATGGGTGAACTCGTTGCATTGAGTTTGTTGGATGGAACCCATATCATATCAATATGTACTTCGCTTGATTTTTCTCCTAATTTTCGTCCATACAAATTTGGCGATGTCCTGCGAAGCAGTGCACAAAGGATTGGAGTTCATGCTTGGCGTAGTTGTCGATCAATATGTCTATATTGGGCAATGGGAAATCATATTTTGGACTTGCCATGTTCAAATCTCGATAATCAACACATACCTTGACTTTCCAATCCTTTCCTAGAACCGGTACAATGTTGTCTAGCCATGTTGGGTACCCAACCACCTGAAAGCCCTTTGATTTTTTTGGTAACCTCTTCTTTTATCTTTAGACTCATATCTGGCTCGAATTTCCCGAGCTTCTACTTTATCGATAGATGTCACACCCCATTTTTTCTCCCTCCTCACAGAGAGAGGTCCGGGTTTTGACATTCATGGGGGGTAATAAATCATTTCCTTTTAGGAATGGGGTATTTAAAGAGTCACCACCAACGATTTATGGTGCGTTAGGGCATTTAGAATGATTAACTCTTGGATTGGTTTGCATTACCATAGATTAGGGTAAGGGCTCGAGTAACATCGAAGGGAAGGTGTTATGCACCCCTCTTGGTCCACAAGTGTGGGTCCCAGCCGAACTTCTATTCACAAATTAGTCCACATAATTAAATTGTTGAAGCAAATAGGTTGCAAGTATAGCACGTTGGGTAACTTACGTAATAGAATAAAGATTCTTTTTTGAACAAAGTTGTAAACAAAGGTTTTAATAGAAAAGAAATTTTGGTAAAGGAGAAGTCCTAGGTTGGTTAGCATATAGGATCACCCCATATAATGTACGGTAAACACTCCTCGGTGAGGGGCTACACGTGATATTAGCATGTGGTCATCATATCCCATATCTACCCTTCCCATCCCTTTAGTGTTCATGCAAAACGAGTATTTGGTCAGTGATCTCTATTGCTTTTTGCTGCCTATCCCTTCTTAATGGTCCTAGAGAGAGTTAGGACCTCTACCTATAGGTGGTTCTAGACGGACCCCTAAGGTATAAAAGGTGAAAATTCTAAGGCGACATGCAAAAAACATAGGACTTTTAGCATAAAGAGAGCAATTAGAGGCTCAAAGTTTCCTCGTCAAACTAGGAACATAAACAACACGACTCTAGCATAATTAAGGGCTTTTATTAGACAGTATCTTAAGGCAGGATGTCTAGATGAATATGAAGAAGACAGGATGTCACGACCCCAACCCGGTTGTGATAGCGCCTAGCACACTACTAGGCAAGCCCGACCATTTATAACTATTACTCCGATTTTTTGAACAAGTAAAGATAAAGCTATTTAAGTTAAATTCTGAAATATTGATAAAAATACGGAAAATCTGACAAAATACCAAAATAGTCCAACTAGGATCCGGTGTCACGACCATGATGATAGAATAATATCTTACTACAAAGCCCCTCAAACATTTATAATGCGAAAATAAAGGATAAAGATAGAGGGGAGGATCATCAGCTGCGAATGCCCTGCAGGTACCTCAAATACTCCCGGAAAGAACTCTAGATCAACTGGAATCACTCAGCCTGAGACTGCCCTGGATCTGTACACAAAGTGCAGGGAGTAAAGTGAGAACTTCCAACTCAGTGGTAATAGACATAAATAAAGTCCGAAGGTAAGAAAACACATAAAATGCACAAAGTACTCTATATCTAGCAGTTCATATAAAAAATCGTGGAAATATTATACAATAAATAATACAGTTAAGAATTAATGCATGAAAGAATGCAATACATAACGGTACACTCTAGTACCCGCCGTGGCGCGTATACCGCTCCACTTATTTAACATCGACGACGCTCACTGGGGGTGTATACAGACTCCGGAGGGGCTCCTACAGCCCAAGCGCAATATCAACCAGGTATTTGCATAAAATAGGGTCTCTGCCTCAATATCAATATATAATAATCGCTACGGCGTGTAGCCCATTCCATATCAAGAAATCATCCTCACTACAGGGTCCTCTACCCATCTATGTCAAACACGTCCACAACCAATCGGGCGTGACATACTATAGGGATCTCGACCCTCATATCCTTTTCATTTAAGGTTTATGTATAAAACACATTTATTATATTGTTTTTAATATTTGAAAACATGACTGAGAATTTATTTTATGCACACAAGTGAGGAAAACATATAAAAATTAAGGATGCTACAGGTCGGCACAAGGCCCCAACACTGCAATGAGCCCATTTCACAATAACAAGGTATGCGTTTCAATCACCAATATAGTAGAATTTAACACTCGGGATGGACTAAGTCTCAATCCCCAATGGTATACGACCACGCACTCATCGTGGAATGCTTGTCACGCCTCAATATAGCGCTACGATGTGAATGTCTGGGGTTTCAAACCCTCAGAGCATCAGTTACATCAACTACTCGCCTGTAGCTGGCAGAAAACTAGCTAGCAATACCCTTGCATCTCGAATCGACCTCCTCACACGTCGAATCTGGCCAAAACCACAACGAATACATTACGATAGTCTAAGAGAATATAACCCAATCGAAAAGACTCGAAAATATTGAAAATCACGAAATTTGCAAAACCCGAGCCCCAGGCCCACTTCTCGAAAGTCAGAAATTTTTACACCAAAATGTTCCTTATCTCGCCATGAGTCAGTGGGATCGCAGAAGCGGTCTCAGAAGCGCAAAAGCGAAAGGGGTGGGGGCAAGCAGAGAAAACCGCTGAAGTGGCCCCGCTTTTGCGACCGGCTGACCACAGAAGCGGTTTAGCCTAACTTCTCCCACACCGCAAAAGCGGCTCATTTCCGCAGAAGCGAAAAATACTGGGCAGAAGTGTGCATTAAATATGAACTCAAACTCATTTTCTCTCATTTTCACTTTACATTGGGGCAAACTGGGAGCTTCCAAGGGAGGGTTTCTTTACAAATTGGCAAGGTATGTAATCCCTCCACATGTTTAACTTAAGTATTTGTATAATGGGTAGATTAAACACGGAAAACATGGTAAAATTAAAGGGTTATAGTTTGACCTAGTGTTTAAATAAAATTAAGATTTGATCACGTGAATGACTATGTAATGAACTAGAAATCGTATATTCATGATCCTTAGGTGATAGAGAGCAACTTTCTTCGAAAAATCTCAAAATCCGGGCGCATGGGCCTGGGGTCGGAATTTAGAAAACTTACGGGAAAGGTTGGGAAATCACTTACATAGTTGGGATTTAACCTTGCTAACCCTTGTTGATTAGTTCCTACATTTTTTTAGTAGTTTGCGTGCTTTCGGCTTCGCTTTGAGGATTCGGGCTTGTTCTTGATATTCGGAGGTGCGCTTCGGAGCGAGGTAAGTCTCTTTCCTAATCTCGTGAGAGGGAATTGTCCCTTTAGATATTTGGGTATTTTAGGACCCACATCATGCCTAAATTGAGATTTTAATTATTTGAAATATCTAAATGATCTCTTATGACATGCTAGAGACAAGAGGAGAATGAAAAATGAACATGTGATAATTGTTGAACTTGAGAGGATTATTTCCTTGTACATAAATGATGCCTTTGTGTGCATTCTTGATGTTATCTTGATATTTGTGGGTCGGGCCGATCTCCTCGGTGAAATAGATGCATCTATGGTTTGGGTCGTTCGACCCTAGGTGGTGCACAATTTATATTCTGTTTGAGCGGATCGTCGACCTCGCATTTTGCGCGTGATATATATATATATATATATATATATATATATATATATATATATATATATATATATATATATATATATACTGTGGTTTAACTTAAATATCTATGCTTTAGATTGTACATCATTATATATATATTATCTTGACCTAGTGGGTATCAAGCCGACCTCTCGTATCTACCTCTTCGAGATTAGGAGGGATACCCACTGGGTACATATTGTTTATGTACTCATGCTATGCTTTTGTACTTAAATGTACAGGGTCTGAGGCGGATTCATCTGGATATAGATCAGGCGCGCGCCAGTGAGTGGCTATAGAGACTTCCACGGTGAGCTGCTTCCCTTCCTACATCGCTCGGCAGCCAGATAGAGTCTTCTTTTGTATTTTTGTTGTCTTTCCCTTATTTCAGAAAGTAGGGTATGTTAGGATTTATGCCGTTCACTAGAGGGGCGGGGGTGAATAGTGAGGCACGAGAATATTGATAAATAATGCGGAATTAAAATTGCAGGAATAAAGTAAATACGGTAATTGAAATAATAAAGAAAGAACACACCGTATTTTATCCTGGTTCACCACAACCTGTGGCTAGTCCAGTCCCCGAGAGACTCTCTCGAGATTCCACTAACTTTGTTAAGCTTACGGGTGCCTAACAAACCGTTACAGTTGCTCGTAGATGTACACTCTACAAGACTTCGATTGCTCGAGGATACCGCACCCCAAGACTTCACCTTGCTCGTGGATACCGCACCACAAGACTTCACACACTAAGACTTAGGGTACTTAGGAACCCGACAAATGAGAAGATATGTTCTTCTCAAACACCTTTCTCTTCTTACACAAGAACTCTCTCAAAAGAGTGGATAAAGAGATACAAATTTAGCTCTATGAATAACACAAAGTTGTCTCTCAAATGGCTCAACAAAAGCTCTAAAATGATGCTCAAATATGATCAATATGTATATCAATATTGGGAGGTGTTGTGTGTTTAAAATCAGCTCAAAAGACCTCTTTTTATAGGTGAAAAAGGGTGCATGTCCGTTGCTTAATTGGCAATCAATTATGCTGATTTTGTGCCATATAATCGATTATGTAATTTGAGATAATCGATTATTTCTAACGTTCAGAAAATCAGAATGCTGATTTTCTGCCAAATAATCGATTATTTCATACCACATAATGAATTATATGAAGGCAGTGTTCAAAACACCGGCAACGGTCTAAGCATATTCGATTATGCAGCTTTGTATAATCGATTATATACCTCTGATATACACTTGATATACACTGTGTATACCAGAATTGAAAACTTACTTCAAAACCCATTTTGGTTAAAATGAAAACGTTAAAATCATTTTGTTTGAAGTATTTAAAATATGTTTATCATAAATATGATTTAATAAAATATGTTTATGATAAATATGATTTAATAAAATGATTTAATAAAATATGTCTATGATAAAAATGATTTAATAAAATACTTTTATGCATATTTATGATGACCTATGTTGAGCCAAAAGACGAGATAACTTAAATGTTGCTCTTACATTGGTTCTACCTAATGACCTACGCCTTGGATCTTCGGTCTTGAACATTTGAGCTCGTCTTTGGCTTGTCTATGCAATTCCGTCATCAATATGCTTCTCGCCATTCATTCTTGATTGTTTGTCATATAATATCGTTGTTTGACACTTGACTTCATTGTTTGTCATTCATCAAAACCTATACCTGAAAATCATGCTCATACAACCAAAGCGCACATATCATAGATAGAGTGTTTTTCTACAATTTCCCCCCTTTTGATAATGAAAAACAACAGGAGATATGCATATTGAATTCCCCCTAAATTCATGATATATCTCAACATACAATTTATGCAAACAATTCAATATAAACAATTCAATATAATTCCCCCTTAATTGAATATTCCCTCTCAATTAAGGCATGCATATCGCCTATATTCTTCCCCCTTTTGGCATTAGCAAAAAGAATATACCAAATGTTATTTAAACTATTGACGATACCAATTTTATAAATAAAATCATATCAACATCAAATAATACCAAATGTTAGTAAAAGCATACTAACCATGATAACGGTCATTTTTCTCAAATGTACCAACTGTTATTTAAACTAAAAATATTCATCAAAACATGAATCAATCATTTAATACAAAACTAATTGATACCAATTGTTATTCAAAAAAAAACTTATCGAGACATGAATCAATAAATAATATCACTTGTTAGCACATATCAACTATTACGTTTTTATCGAAAATACGATAACTAACCGACGTTCCCCCTCGATGCATTAAGGTTTCGTGCTTGGTACATCTACTACGATATTGTAGTCTTCAAGCACACCTGCAAACGTACCTAAAAATAGGTTTTCGGTACCCAACTTCTTTTGGGTCCTTGGGGGTTAGGATAATAATAATCATAATCCACACATAAATCTCTATATTTAGCAAAACATACGGGTGCAATGTGTCCTACCCGGTTACAATAATGACATATAACATTAGGATTGTGCATATGTCTAGGTTGAGCCAAATGCTTTCTAGGTGGTCTAACGTCGTTATTCCTAGAAGCGTTGAAATTCCTAGAGTCATTTCTAGGCGGTCTAAAATTATTCATTCTAGACTTATTAATAAAATTCCTAGAATTGTGTCTAGGTGGTCTAAAATTATTTATTCTAGACTCATTAACAAAAGTCCTAGAGTTGTTTCTAGGTGGTCTAAAATAATTAATCTTAGACTCATTAGTAAAGTTCCTAGAATTATTTCTAGGTGGTTTAACCTCATTTTTATTATCCTTTTTAATTTCTTCTATTTTAGGATTATCAACACTACGTTTTTCTAGTGCGTTCCTAAGTTCTATGTTCTCCATTTTCAAGGCACTACAAGAAGAACAATTGGAACATTGATCAATTGAAGAGGCTTCATTCAATTCCTTGATCTTATTTTTAAAATCAACAATGTCATTTTCCAAAAATTTATTTTCTTTTTCTAAAAATTCAATTTTATTTTTAAGAACACTATTGTCATTTTCAAAAGAATTCTTTTCTTCTTTTAGCTTCTCATTTTCACTAATCAATTTTTCAAAATCTATTTCTTTCAAAGAAGATGGTTTTTCAAAATCTTTTTCTTGCAAAGAAAGTGTTTTCTGAAAATCTGTTTCTTGCAAAGAAAGTGTTTTCTACAAAAAAAAGTGTTTTCTTCAATTCTTTGATAGTTTTGGAAGCATTAACAAATTCACTATATAATTCATCATATGCATTTTGTATTTCTTCAAACGAGTGAGAGTTAGAAGTACTTACCTCTTCTTCTTCGTTGGCCATGAGACATAATGCGGCGGTTTCATCACATGAACTGTCCGAGTCCCATGTCACATGCTTTTGGACTTGAGGCGTTTCTTCATAAATGGCTTCAAGTTTATCCCACATTTCTTTAGCGGTTGTGCAATAGGAAATTTTCCGATAATCTTCCGGATTCACCACGCAATATAACATATTGATGGCTTCGGCGTTGCATTCATTCTTCTCCTTCGGAGCCATGGCTTTCCCAACTTTCTTGGTTGGCGTTTCACCGTACTTGATGATTTGCCATAAGCGAAAGTTGTTCGATTGAATGAAGATCCTCATCCGCTCTTTCCAATATGTATAATTTGTTCCATCAAATCGTGGAGGCTCAAAGGTAGAGTGTCCTTCGCTCATTATTCCTGCGTTCAACATTCTCAACAAAAAAATATATATCGCTCTCAACCGGTTAGGGCTTTCAGAGAGTTAGGCTTTGATACCAATTGTTAGAATTTATGCCGTTCACTAGATGGGGGGTGAATAGTGAGGCACGAGAATATTGATAAATAATGCGGAATTAAAATTGCAGGAATAAAGTAAATACGGTAATTGAAATAATAAAGAAAGAACACACCGTATTTTATCCTGGTTCACCACAACCTGTGGCTAGTTCAGTCCCCGAGAGACTCTCTCGAGATTCCACTAACTTTGTTAAGCTTGCGGGTGCCTAACAAACCGTTACAGTTGCTCGTAGATGTACACTCTACAAGACTTCGATTGCTCGAGGATACCGCACCCCAAGACTTCACCTTGCTCGTGGATACCGCACCACAAGACTTCACACACTAAGACTTAGGGTACTTAGGAACCCGACAAATGAGAAGATATGTTCTTCTCAAACACCTTTCTCTTCTTACACAAGAACTCTCTCAAAAGAGTGGATAAAGAGATACAAATTTAGCTCTATGAACAACACAAAGTTGTCTCTCAAATGGCTCAACAAAAGCTCTAAAATGATGCTCAAATATGATCAATATGTATATCAATATTGGGAGGTGTTGTGTGTTTAAAATCAACTCAAAAGACCTCTTTTTATAGGTGAAAAAGGGTGCATGTCCGTTGCTTAATTGGCAATCAATTATGCTGATTTTGTGCCATATAATCGATTATGTAATTTGAGATAATCGATTATTTCTAACGTTCAGAAAATCAGAATGCTGATTTTCTGCCAAATAATCGATTATTTCATACCACATAATCAATTATATGAAGGCAGTGTTCAAAACACTGACAACGGTCTAAGCATATTCGATTATGCAGCTTTGTATAATCGATTATATACCGCTGATATACACTTGATATACACTGTGTATACCAGAATTGAAAACTTACTTCAAAACCCATTTTGGTTAAAATGAAAACATTAAAATCATTTTGTTTGAAGTATTTAAAATATGTTTATCATAAATATGAATTAATAAAATATGTTTATGATAAATATGATTTAATAATATGATTTAATAAAATATGTCTATGATAAATATGATTTAATAAAATACTTTTATGCATATTTATGATGACCTATGTTGAGCCAAAAGACGAGATATCTTAAATGTTGCTCTTACATTGGTTCTACCTAATGACCTACGCCTTGGGTCTTCGGTCTTGAACATTTGAGCTCGTCTTTGGCTTGTCTATGCAATTCCGCCATCAGTATGCTTCTCGCCATTCATTCTTGATTGTTTGTCATATAATATCGTTGTATGACACTTGACTTCATTGTTTGTCATTCATCAAAACCTATACCTGAAAATCATGCTCATACAACCAAAGCGCACATATCATAGATAGAGTGATTTTCTACAATTTCCCCCTTTTTGATAATGACAAACAACAGGAGATATGCATATTGAATTCCCCCTAAATTCATGCTATATCTCAACATACAATTTATGCAAACAATTCAATATAAACAATTCAATATAATTCCCCCTTAATTGAATATTCCCTCTCAATTAAGGCATGCATATCGCCTATATTCTTCCCCCTTTTGGCATTAACAAAAAGAATATACCAAATGTTATTTAAACTATTGACGATACCAATTGTTATAAACAAAATCATATCAACATCAAATAATACCAAATGTTAGTAAAAGCATACTAACCATGATAACGGTCATTTTTCTCAAATGTACTAACTGTTATTTAAATTAAAAATATTCATCAAAACATGAGTCAATCATTTAATACAAAACTAATTGATACCAATTGTTATTCAAAAAAAAAACTTATCGAGACATGAATCAATAAATAATATCACTTGTTAGCACATATCAACTATTACATTTTTATCGAAAATACGATAACTAACCGACGTTCCCCCTCGATGCATTAAGGTTTCGTGCTTGGTACATCTACAACGATATTGTAGTCTTCAAGCACACCTGCAAACGTACCTAAAAATAGGTTTTCGGTACCCAACTTCTTTTGGGTCCTTGGGGGTTAGGATAATAATAATCATAATCAACACATAAATCTCTATGTTTAGCAAAACATACGGGTGCAATGTGTCCTACCCGGTTACAATAATGACATATAACATTAGGATTGTGCATATGTCTAGGTTGAGCCAAATGCTTTCTAGGTGGTCTAACGTCGTTATTCCTAGAAGCGTTGAAATTCCTAGAGTCATTTCTAGGCGGTCTAAAATTATTCATTCTAGACTTATTAATAAAATTCCTAGAATTGTGTCTAGGTGGTCTAAAATTATTTATTCTAGACTCATTAACAAAAGTCCTAGAGTTGTTTCTAGGTGGTCTAAAATAATTAATCTTAGACTCATTAGTAAAGTTCCTAGAATTATTTCTAGGTGGTTTAACCTCATTTTTATTATCCTTTTTAATTCTTCAATTTTAGGATTATCAACACTACGTTTTTCTAGTGCGTTCCTAAGTTCTATGTTCTCCATTTTCAAGGCACTACAAGAAGAACAATTGGAACATTGATCAATTGAAGAGGCTTTATTCAATTCCTTGATCTTATTTTTAAAATCAACAATGTCATTTTCCAAAAATTTATTTTCTTTTTCTAAAACTTCAATTTTATTTTTAAGAACACTATTATCATTTAGAATTCTTTTCTTCTTTTAGCTTCTCATTTTCACTAGTCAATTTTTCAAAATCTATTTCTTTCAAAGAAGATGGTTTTTCAAAATCTTTTTCTTGCAAAGAAAGTGTTTTCTGAAAATCTGTTTCTTGCAAAGAAAGTGTTTTCTGCAAAAAAAGTGTTTTCTTCAATTCTTTGATAGTTTTGGAAGCATTAACAAATTCACTATATAATTCATCGTATGCATTTTGTATTTCTTCAAACGAGTGAGAGTTAGAAGTACTTACCTCTTCTTCTTCGTTGGCCATGAGACATAATGCGGCGGTTTCATCACATGAACTGTCCGAGTCCCATGTCACATGCTTTTGGACTTGAGGCGTTCCTTCATAAATGGCTTCAAGTTTATCCCACATTTCATTAGCGGTTGTGCAATAGGAAATTTTCCGATAATCTTCCGAATTCACCGCGCAATATAACATATTGATGGCTTCGGCGTTGCATTCATTCTTCTCCTTCGGAGCCATGGCTTTCCCAACTTTCTTGGTCGGCGTTTCACCGTACTTGATGATTTGCCATAAGCGAAAGTTGTTCGATTGGATGAAGATCCTCATCCGCTCTTTCCAATATGTATAATTTGTTCCATTAAATCGTGGAGGCTCAAAGGTAGAGTGTCCTTCGCTCATTGTTCCTGCGTTCAACATTCTCAACAAAAAAATATATATCGCTCTCAACCGGTTAAGGCTTTCAGAGAGCTAGGCTTTGATACCAATTGTTAGGATTTATGCCGTTCACTAGAGGGGGGGGGTGAATAGTGAGGCACGAGAATATTGATAAATAATGCGGAATTAAAATTGCAGGAATAAAGTAAATACGGTAATTGAAATAATAAAGAAAGAACACACCGTATTTTATCCTGGTTCACCACAACCTGTGGCTAGTCCAGTCCCCGAGAGACTCTCTCGAGATTCCACTAACTTTGTTAAGCTTACGGGTGCCTAACAAACCGTTACAGTTGCTCGTAGATGTACACTCTACAAGACTTCGATTGCTCGAGGATAGTGCACCCCAAGACTTTACCTTGCTCGTGGATACCGCACCATAAGACTTCACACACTAAGACTTAGGGTACTTAGCGAACCCGACAAATGAGAAGATATGTTCTTCTCAAACACCTTTCTCTTCTTACACAAGAACTCTCTCAAAAGAGCGGATAAAGAGATACAAATTTAGCTCTATGAACAACACAAAGTTGTCTCTCAAATGGCTCAACAAAAGCTCTAAAATGATGCTCAAATATGATCAATATGTATATCAATATTGGGAGGTGTTGTGTGTTTAAAATCAGCTCAAAAGACCTCTTTTTATAGGTGAAAAAGGGTGCATGTCCGTTGCTTAATGTGCAATCAATTATGCTGATTTTGTGCCATATAATCGATTATGTAATTTGAGATAATCGATTATTTCTAACGTTCAGAAAATCAGAATGCTGATTTTCTGCCAAATAATCGATTATTTCATACCACATAATCAATTATATGAAGGCAGTGTTCAAAGCACTAGCAACGGTCTAAGCATATTCGATTATGCAGCTTTGTATAATCGATTATATACCGCTGATATACACTTGATATACACTGTGTATACCAGAATTCAAAACTTACTTCAAAACCCATTTTGGTTAAAATGAAAACGTTAAAATCATTTTGTTTGAAGTATTTAAAATATGTTTATCATAAATATGATTTAATAAAATATGTTTATGATAAATATGATTTAATAAAATAATTTAATAAAATATGTCTATGATAAATATGATTTAATAAAATCCTTTTATGCATATTTATGATGACCTATGTTGAGCCAAAAGATGAGATAACTTAAATGTTGCTCTTACATTGGTTCTACCTAATGACCTACGCCTTGGGTCTTCGGTCTTGAACATTTGAGCTCGTCTTTGGCTTGTCTATGCAATTCCGTCATCAATATGCTTCTCGCCATTCATTCTTGATTGTTTGTCATATAATATCGTTGTTTGACATTTGACTTCATTGTTTGTCATTCATCAAAACCTATACCTGAAAATCATGCTCATACAACCAAAGCGCACATATCATAGATAGAGTGATTTTCTACATGGTAGAGATGTGTATATTCTACTAGATGCACATACATTGTGACACCAGGTCTTGGTACACACATGCACTAGTAGACTTGCTTTTGGGGTTGTATATTTTATTTCCTATTATATTAACTCTTTTTGTTCCAAACCTAGTTGAATGGTTATTTCACTTAAATTTGAGTATGATTCAATATGAATTGTTAGTAATATTCCGCACTTGGATAGCCCGGCAAGGTCGTTGGGCGCCATCATGACCTGTTTTGAAAATGGGTCGTGATAGATAAGAAGTGGTAATAATAAAACCATGTCCAAATAGAATATATTCTAACAGTACCTTAGTAATTAATATTGCAAATATGGAATAATATCTGATGATATGGTTTTAACTTATTCTTATTGACATATAGAAACATACAAAATATAAAGTACAAAATTTTCGATTTTTTGGACATCCAAAAATCCAAAGTATCAAATCTAACATCCATTCTGACATTCAAAAAATTTAAAAATTAATTCCAAAATCCAATCCGTAATCCTAAAATCCAAACCAAAAATTTTAAAAATTCGGATTTCGATTTAGATTTCGAGTTTGCCCAAACTATGCCCACCCATAATGTTAGTATGCTACTATCATTCAGAATGTAGTGTAAGCATAAACTATGATTCTACCAGGATCTTGAACATGATAATCTTACATATAATCGTCATAAAAAACATACCTGAGTCGTGAGCCATCATCTTTTTAAGCGGAAGCGTTAATCGGTAATTGGTTTCTCACCCCTTGCCCTAGCTTTCGCTATTGCCGTCTTTAAGGATGGAAGAGAGGAAAAGATGTAACCCTAATGGGTGGGGAAAGGAAAAATTTATAAAGTTTCTCAGTTAATCTGGTACATCCATCAAGTAACCAATCGGACGGACGAGATTTGCTCATTAATTAAATATTAATTATGGGCCTAATCTTATTGCGCCACACATAACGTAGGAAATAACTTACATTCTGCCACTTGGCCCAATAATCACATAATATTAATATTTAATATAGGAACATTAGTTGCGCATAAACAAATCTCTTCTATAATGTCCATCATAAATACCATAATACAATAAACTAGTAAATGTGAGTTATGGCGGTTATACATAATTTATCTATATACTCCCTTCCATATACTACATTAGTAATTTATCTTATTAGGTTCATAAGCTATAAAATATTAAGGTCCACAATAATTCTCCTCGAGACTTATCTTGTAATATCTCAAAACAATAATGTGTACACCATTATGAAAAATAGGAATCATTAATGTATATCAGAAATATATAAATGAGCTCAGAGTGTCTAAACATCATAAATACATCAGTCATAAATACAGCCAAAGACCCATTTTATGTACATGTCCTTTAAATATCTTTGGCTGTAAACCTTTCGTTAACGGATCTGTAATCATGAGATCAGTTCTAATATGCTCAAGTGACACTCTTTGTTTCTGAACTTCCTCCTTGACGGTAAAGTACTTTAATTCCATATGTTTGTCACCTTTGGAGTACTTATAATTTTTGGAGAAGAATACTGCTGCAGAATTATCACAGTAAATTTTCAGCGGCTTGGTAATGGTGTCGACAACCCTAAGTCCTGAAATAAAGTTTCGCAACCGTAATGCAACAATTGTGGCTTCCAAAACATGCCACAAATTCCGCTTTCATCGTGGATGTAGCAATAACAGACTGTTTGGCACACTTCCACAATATTGCCCCTTCAGCTAATTGGAACAAATAACCAAACGTGGATTTCCTAGTGTCAATACGTCCAGCGAAATCTGAATCCGAGTATCCAACAACTTCCAAATGCTTGGACCTCCTATACATGAGCATGTGATCCTTCGTTCCTTCCAGATACCTCAAAACTTTCTTTGCAGCTTTTCGATGATCAATTCCTGGGTTACTCTGATATCTTCCTAGCATTCCGACCGCAAAATTAATATCCAGTCTTGTGCAAGTCTGAGGATACATCAGACTACCAACAATAGAAGAGTAAGGAATTGTGACCATTTCTTTTCGCTCTACATCATTCTTAAGGTATTGCATGAGACTAAATTTGTCCCCTTTTTGAATTGGAACAGTTCCTCCTGAAGAATTGTTCATGTTAAATCTCTCTAGAACTCTTTCAGTATAGCCTTTCTGAGACAATCCCAATAATCCTTGTGATCTATCACAGAATATTTCCATTCCTATCACATAGGATGCCTCACCCATATCTTTCATTTCAAAATTCTTAGAGAGAAAATCTTTAGTCTCACGCAATATACCTAAGTCATTAGCATCAAGTAGAATATAATCAACATATAAGACTAAAAATATAAACTTGCTCCCACTGATCTTTTGGTATATACACCGATCAATAGTATTTTCCACAAATCCAAAAGATGTTATGGTATCATTAAACTTTATATACCATTTTCGTGAGGCTTGTTTAAGTCCATATATTGATTTTGTCAGTTTACACACCATTGGATCTTTTCCTCTAGTTTCGAAACCATATGGTTGGTCCATATACACTTCTTCCTCTAGATCTCTATTAAGAAAGACAGTTTTCACATCCATTTGGTGTAACTCTAAATCATAATGAGCCACCAAAGCCATAGTAATTCTTAACGAGTCTTTCTTTGAGACCGGTGGAAAGGTCTCTGTATAAACAATGCCTCCTTTCTCAGTATAACCCTTGGAAACAAGTCTGGATTTGTACCTCTCAATATTGCCATTTGGATCGCGTTTGGTCTTAAAGACTCGTCTATACCCGATTCTTTTAGAACTTACTGGCAATTCAACGAGATCCCAGACTTTATTGTATTCCATGGATTTTAACTCTTCCTTCATGGCATCAATCCATTTGTTAGATTCATTTCTTTCTATGGCTTGTGAAAATGAAATCGGGACCTTATTAAGACCAATGTCAAAATCTGACTCTTGCAAATAAACCACGTAATCATCTGAAATAGCCAATTTTCTTACTCTTTGAGATTTTCTTAATGACATTTCTTGTGGTTCATTTGTGTCAGATATTTGTTAGTTAGTTTCTTCATGAAGTGTTTTATCCAAATGTTGCTCGGTATTGTCACAGTGTTCTTCAACAACTGGAGTAATCCCTATCAATAATAGGCCGGAATGGTGGGGAAGGAGGCCCTCCCTACTTCAATGGAAAGGGGGGAATCGCCGTTTCACAGCCGCTCCTCTATAACTACCTTTCGCCCAACATGATCAAAATATTTGGTATTTGTGTGGAAGTAGGCACATTTCTGGGTAATAGAATATTGACCCTCATCTCTTTAATTTCCACACTTTGCTTTTCAACACTCATACTAACTTCACCATTCTCAATAAATTTTGCATTACCGGTTTCAATAATTCTGGAAATATGGTTTGGATAGTAAAACACATACCCTTTAGATCTCTCTGGGAAACCAATAAAGTAACCACTTATAGTTCGATAATCTAATTTCTTTTCTTGTAGATTATAAACTCTAGCTTCCGCTGGGCAACCCCAAATATGCAGGTACCTTAAACTAGGTTTCCTTCATGTCCACAGTTCAAAAGGGGTCTTTGGAACTGCTTTACTAGGAACCCTGTTTAATAAATATATAGCGGTTTTAATTACTTATCATGCTCCTAACCATGTCCATAATTGTTCGATTACTCCTTTCCGCAACACCATTTTGTTGAGGTGTTCCTGGTATAGTATACTATGCACATATGCCATAATATTCACATTGTCCTGACTCATTATATTTTCCATAATATTCACCATCTCTATCTTACCTAATGATTTTCACCTTTTTATCTAATTGCCTTTCAACCTCAGTAACAAACACCTTGAGGGCATCTGCTGCTTGAGAATTTTCTTTTAGCAAATAGATGTATCCATAACGTGAAAAATAATCGATAAAAGTGATAAAATATTTCTCTCCACCAAAAAATGGAACATCAAAGGGTCCACAAATATCGGTATGTCTAATTTCGAGAAGCTGGGTGTTTCTTGTGGCACATTTCTTACTATGATTGGTTTGCTTTCCCTTAATGCAATCCAAACATATAGTAAGATCAGTAAAATTTAGATTCGTAAGAATATCATTCTTTACTAATCTCTCTAACCTTTCTTTGGATATATAACCCAAACGTGTGTGCCACAAGTAAGCAAAACTTTCATCTAGTGAACTACGTTTAATTCCAACATTATCTTGAACATTAAGAAGGGATTCAGAAAAGCCAATATCAAGTTTCAATTTATATAAACCATCACTAAAAAATCAGAACCATAGAAAAAAAAGATTCTTATATAAATTGAAACATCCACTTCCAAGCTTAAAATCAAATCCAGAAACATCAAGTCTTGAAAGAGAAATCAAATTCCTAGAAACTGAAGGTACGTAAAGAGTCTGTAATAGATCAAGTTGACATCCGGTCTCAATGATCAAACTATAAGTCCCTATGCCTTCAATTGGAGCCTTCATAAGATTTCCCATGAACAAGAAATCCGTATTTAGATTTGTAGTTGGATCGTAAGGAATCCCTGCAACGTAGTAGATACATGAGCAGTTGCACCAGAATCAAGCCACCAAGTATTATTAGGAACTTCTACTAAATTTGATTCGAAACATACAAAAGCACTAATTACACCTTTCTTTTCGAACCAAGCTTTACATTTCAGGCAATCTTTCTGATAGTGTCCTTCCTTGTTACGGAAACAACAAGCATCTGCCTTATGTTCCTTGTTAGCATCCTGCTGAGATTTAGCATGTGCTTTCTTCTTCTTGAACTTGTTAGCCTTCACTTTAAGTCCTTTACCAACTCCTTGACCCATGAGGTTAATTGAAAGATTCCCTTGTTTCTTAAGTCTTGACTCCTCCTATGTAAGCATACTAGACAATTCACTAACATTCTACTTATCCTTGATAGTGTTAGTTAATTTGAAAAGGTCCATACTCAGTAGGTAACGAGGTCAGAATAAACTGAACCAAGAAGGAGTCATGCACTTTCATCCCCAAGATCTGAAGTCCTGCTGCAATGTTAGTCATCTCGATGATATGATTTTGCATACTACGCGACTCATCAAACTTTATGGTCGTGAGTTCGGCCATTTGTGTACCAGCGAGGGGCTTATCTACAGAACGAAAACGTTCTTCCACAAACTTCAGGTATTCCTTGACACTTTCTGTTTGTGGAATAGTACTCTTAATGTTGTTGTCAATATTCATTCGCATAAACATAATGCTTAGCCTGTTAGAGCGTTCCCATGCTTTATGGAAAGACTTCTCATCCGCACTACTCGAATCAGTAATGGCAGCGGGCTTATCATTCAATAGAGCCAAGTCAAGATCCATTACACCTAAGTGGAATTGGTGGAATTGGACTTGTTCACGCCATTAAGAGAAGTTCAATCCATTGAACACAGTAACAGACGAAGCAAGCGAATGAAAAGGAATAGCTGCAAAATAGATAATACACGCCCACAAATCAATATGGATTCAACCAAATAGTTAAAGCATATCGCAGTTCTCCTTTGGGTAAATACTACGACACACTATCATAAATTAAATGCCATTTATTCTTAATAGGTAATTAAATATTTTTAACCAAATATATGTGCCATCTTTGGACAGACAATATATATTTGACTAAGAATATTAATTTACCTCATCCTATTCACTATTCGTAAAATAATTGATTCACCCTTGGGTAAATCCTTAAGTTCTAGCAATAGGGAAAATTAATTTATCCACTATTTTTAAATTATAGGCATTTCATTAATTTCATGGATAAACTATATTTTATGTATGCATATTTTTCATAAACAAACTAGTTTCGCCATTTTGGTGACTAACAAACTATATAACATAAGTGTACACACAAAATAGGGATCATAAGATTTTGTGCACGTGAATACTTTAAACAATCTAATTTAATCACTTTAGTGACTAACAAACTATGTAACTTTAAACATACATATAAATAATCAATGACCCGAATATTAAAACAGTATCCTAAAGAAACAAACGTAATTCCATGACCACAATTATAAAACAGCGACATAATGGAATAACTTAGAAACAACATAATCCCTATACTGCAAGGTGACAGTCACTGAAATATTCTTCAAGAATCAAGATATAGCAGTTCTATACATAGTATGTCGTTTTCCAACAACAAGCTAAGGTCCTTTTAATTTGATCGTCTAGCCAGATATAAAGCATATCAAAAGTTATAGCAGCAACAACTACTGAGAAATTTCACATTACCCATAGAAACATGACGCTGATGAGCTTAAGCCAAAAACCATCTTGTAATATATTACTAGAACAAATTTCTTATTGAAAATCTTGATCGGTAACTTTATAACTTTAACAACAAAGCTTCTTTTATTTTACTTAATAATTTAATGATGGACATCATGAACCAAATTACTTAAAGATAGTAACAGTCAAAAGTGTTTCCTATCAACAATTACTTTTAATTGTATTCTGTCGATTTCAAAAGGAACACGAAGTCCAAAATAGACACATAATTCATACATGAACACACGCTATACATATACGTGTTTAATAATTATTCTTTCACGTAGATTATCAGTCCAAGTAATCAGGCTCTTGATACCATATGTAAGCATAAATTATAATTTTAATGTAATCGTCATAAAAACATACCTGAGTCGTGAGCCATCATCTTTTTAACGGAAGCGTTAATCGGTAATTGGTTTCTCGCCCCTTACCCTAGCTTTCGTCAGTAACCTTAATGGGTGGGAAGATGACCAATTTATAGAGGTTCTCAGTTAATCTGATACGTCCATCAAGTAACCAATCAGACGGATAAAATTTGCTTATTAATTAAATATAAATTATGAGTCTAATCTTGCTATGCCACACATAACGTAGAAAGTAACTTACACGTAGTACTAGGGATACCTATATTTTCCAAGATAAAGGAGTAATAGAAAGCCAATGTCAAATTACAGCTGTTTTCACACTTTAACCTGCTCCATTGAAAAAAATATAAAAATCATTCCAACTGGTCAAATCCTTAATGAGATAGTGACTTCCATCTCAAAATTTCTGTTTATTTCATTCTTGCCAATGTCATTTTCCTTCTTTACTTTTGTCTTCTTTTATCTGCATGGAGTCAAGTCTTGAAACGCTAAAACAATTTACACTCAGATTATAGGGTTGACAATCTCGTGAAGGCCTTATTTGCTAGTCAATGCTCTATCATTACATTTTCTTTTATATTTATTGAAATAAGAACGTGATCGTATTTTTGCATCCTTTAGATGTCGTACATATTCGTAAAAGGATTTAAGTTATGTGTACTGTAAGTGTGTATGCTTTTCAATTCTATCAGTATTATTTGATCCGTTATAATAAATTAACTACCTTTGATAAAGTTGTGTCTTAATAATATAATTAATCTTACAACGCCAATGCATAAAATTTTAAACACGTAAGAGTGGTTTATTTCAAGCAGGGAGTTTGTTCTCAAACAACAATAAAATTCCTACTACATTGTGGAATTAGTGTTCTGATAACTCTTTTTTTTTCTTACCCGGTGTTCGGTATTTATATTAGAGCCCGATTAAATTTGAATTTATATTGAAAGTTCTTGAGGAGTAAAGCGCTTCCTAACAAAGACGACTTCATGCCCAGAGACTCAAACTCGATATCTCTAATTAAGGATAAATAAGTACTTATCACTCCACCACAATCGTTGTTAATAGTGTTGTAATAACTCGTGATATCACTTTTTTGGGACATTAGGAATTATTATCAATAGGCAACAAGGAGAAGCTACCTACGTAGGTGCATTAACCCTTTTGCATAAAGTTGTTATAAAAGGAAGTCAATACTCATCAACTTTATCTCGAGAGTTTGCTCCTTTCATCATAATCGGCGGAAAGAAGCACTGGCTAATACTTTAATGGAGATAGGGTCTACAGGGCAATCAGATAGCAGATTCCCTGTATAATCTCATTTAGTGGGTTCTGGAAAGTGTAGTGTATATGCAGATCTTATCCCTATCCTGAGGTAGAGAAGCTGTTTCCAAATAGACCCTCGGCATCCTTCCCTCCAAGGGCTTCCCACCTTACTCTTGGAAAGACTCAAACTCACAACCTCTCTGTTGGAAGTAGGGATTTCATCACATAGAAATAAACTATATATTGACCGTCTGAAAAATGAAAGCAATCCTCACTCTACTTTTCGTCCTACAATCTTTTCGATAACTTAATAATGCAATCCAGTTTAGTACTCCTAGTCCTAGACTAGAATGTTAGCATCAAGTATGGAATAAATTAACTTGCAAAGGATCAAAGACTTGAAAAGATCATTACATATCGTACTACTCAAATCTGTATATTTTTTAGGGATTTAAGTTATATTCACCGTTAATATAAAAAATTATGCTACTACTATTATTACACATAATTACCAATTGATGCTTATTAAGTAGAGATAATCACTGCAATTACATTTTATTTGACCTGATTTATTACACCATATAAGACTTCAATCCATCGTACTAAGCCAAAGTCAATTGCCGTTGTCGTCACGCTTGACCCGGCTCCAATGAAAAAGAAATCGAATTCCGGATAAATGGCCAAATCTTTAATGATTAAAATAGTGACTTCATCTTTCCATTTTTCCTTTTACTTTTCTTTTGAAGTTTTGATAATCTTGTGATATTTCGGAGTCAAACTTAAGGTTGTTAGTTGTCGCGGTTCCGAACCGG
This sequence comes from Nicotiana benthamiana, assembly GCA_034376525.1. NCBI lineage: Eukaryota > Viridiplantae > Streptophyta > Magnoliopsida > Solanales > Solanaceae > Nicotiana > Nicotiana benthamiana. The sequence goes on from CM067323.1 coordinate 61,131,502, forward strand.
AACCGGATAGGAACTGTGGCCCTGCCAGTTTCGGTGGCCCGGTTCTGGCGGTTCCGGTTCTACCGGTTCCAGGGAACCGTCATGGGCCGGTTCTACCCGTTGGAACCGCTAGAACCGGACCCGTCAGACCCGGAACCGGTTCTGGCGGTTCCGATCCGGTTCTGGCGGTTCCAACGGTTATTTTTTTTTAAAAAAAAATTTAAATAATTTCAGTAACGACTCTTTGCAAAAAGTAGCCGCTTGGAAGTTTAAAAAATAACCATTGGCCCCCAAACTTTAATTTAACCCCAAACTTTATATAATTACGCTATTTCTCATTTCTCAACTATAAATACCCCCTCATTCTTTCATTTTTATTCATCAATTCATCAATACCTCTCAATCTCTCTCAAGCTCTCTTCAATCTTTCTAGTGCAAATGCTTAATTTATTATTGCAAATTCGTGAAAAATTGTGAAGTTGTTGAACTGAAGTTTTCAAGTGATCTAGTTCAACGATTTTCAATTTTCAAGAAATTGTTCGCCAATCTGGTAAACTCGTTTCAACTCTTACGTGCTAATTGTATTTTTTTGTGTTTTTAGTTTGCTTAATTCTAATTAGTATGGCATTTTTCGTTGAAAAAATGTTCGGTAAAGGAAAAGGTAAAATCGGTGAAAGTAGTGGCCAAAATACTACCCTTCCCCCGGCTCCCCGACCTAAAAAAGATAAGCAAGTTGAAAGTAGTAGCCAACCTAGATATCCTAATGAACCATTCGTAATCCTTGATAGTGATCACCCTTGTTTTCACTTTACCGATAGTGAATTTCTACATGATGTTGCAGTATGTGATAGATTAGATGATGATATTATGAATGCTCTTTATCCTAATGAACCTATCTTAGAGGAAAATGGGGATGATGATAAAGATGATGAAACCCAAGCTCTAGTAGATTTAGATGATACACCTACTAGTCCTGCTCATAACTTAGGTAATGAACCGGCACACCCACCTGTACAAACTCCCACTTTTAGTAGACAACCTTCTAAACGTACAGAAACATCATTAGTTTGGAAATTTTTTACTCAAGTAAGAGAACAAAATAAGACTAAGTGTAAATCTTGTGGAAAATTACTTGTTCATAGGTATACTGGAGATCGTAGCGGCACGGGTAGTTTGACTAAGCATATAAAATTACACCCTAGAGATAAGGTTAGATATTTGCAAATGAAAGCGCAACAAGAGGGGAGGACAAGTGTTGATTCTCAAGTTAACCCAAGTACTGGTTAAAATCTAGTTCAACTAGGAATAAACACTGTCACCGGAGTTTGACTAAGCATATAAAATTACACCCTAGAGATAAGGCTAGATATTTGCAAATGAAAGGGAAACAAGAGGGGAGGACAAGTGTTGATTCTCAAGTTATCCCAAGTACTGGTTCAAATCTAGTTCAACCAGGAATAAACACTGTCACCGGATGTATTTTATATTACGATCCAAATAAGGATCGTGAAGAATTAGCGAAAATGATTACTGTTATGTGTTTGCCTTATGCTTTTGCTTCTAATCCTGCATGGATTCATTATATTAGAAGAGTATTTAATCCTACTTATAAAGGTTGGCATCGCGCAACAGTTAAGGCCGATATTTATAAATTCAAGCATGAATATGAACAATATTTGCGTTATTTATTTACTCATATAAGTAATCGTATTTCTATTACAACTGATATTGGTAGAAGTGGAAATGACTGTGATTATCTAGCTGTAACAAGTCATTGGATAGACGAAGACTGGACAATGCAAAAACGCATAATTGCATATAGAATAATTAATTCACGGCACACGAGTAGGTTTATAGCTAACACTGTTTCAGATATATGTAGATATTTTTGCTTTAGTGATAAAATAATGGCAATTTCTATGGATAATGCTTCTAGCAACACTAGTGCAATAGGCATGCTAACAAAAACACTTAATCCTGCATTTAGTAATATTTTCCATGTTAGATGTATCTGTCATATTTATCATTTAATTGTTGGTGATGGTATGCGAATATTAAACATAGAAATTGAAAAGGTGAGAATGACTCTTAATTGGCTATTTTATTCAAACCGTAGAAGTAGACTTAGAGAATATTTTAAAAAATATGACGAATATGGCCTTAGAGAAAGAAAGGTTCCTAAACCTTGCCCGACTAGGTGGAATTACATATACGAAAATTATGAATATAGAAACCCAATTAATGCTACGTTTAATTCTCGGGTAGGTGGTGAGGATGATGATGAAATGCTAACTACCCAAGATTGGACTAATGCTAAAATTCTTTTAGATTTTTTAGAACATTTTAGTGGCTACAAATGCTTTTTCTGGACAATATTATCCGACTATTTCTAACTGTTTAGTTTATATTGCCGCACTTGCTGATTTGTTTGTTGATTTTAGCGAGGGTGGAGATATTTATGAACTTGCAATAAATGAAATGAAAAAAAAAGTTTAAAAAATATTTTTTTCCAATCCCTCCTATTTTTGGTGTAGCTGCTATGTTAAATCCAACAATGAAATTAGGAGGTCGTCACTTTTGGTATTCTAATATTTATCGAGCTTTAGATCTTTCAGAAGACGAAATTGCTACACTAGCTGATGCGAAAGCATCAATTAAAGTTAATGCTCAAACTGTTTATAATGCTTATAAACAGGCGTTAGAGCATGCTAGGCCAAATATTCCAACCCCTACCTCGTCTACTCACAATCGTCTAAAAGAGCTTATGGCTTAACAGCTCTTAAATCGTGGACGGAGTTCAGGGGTACTCAAGGTAATAATTTTGATGAAATTTCCCATCTAAATGAGCTTCAAGTTTACTTGTCACAGGGACTAGAAAAGTAGAATCCATACGGCTCTTTCGACCTTTTGGAATGGTGGAAGTCAAGGGAAAAGCATTTTCCCGTTCTTGCAAGGATGGCTCGGGATGTTCTGTCAATTCAAGCGTCAACTGTTGCATCGGAGAGAGCTTTTAGTCAAGCAAGACTACAAATAGGTGATCACAGAGCGTCGATGCGGGAGAGCTTGGAAAAATCAGTGCTTTTTCGAGATTGGATCCGCGCACAAAGAAGGAACTTTGGCATAGCAGAATCACAACCAGCAATAGATGAGGCATATGAAGAAATGATAGCAGAACTTGCTGAAGAAGCAACTTCTTCCGGAAGTGGTGATGAACAAGCTTCATTTCCACCACCACCAACACAACCACCTCCCAACCTTGACGGTTTTATGAGATTTGTTAGAAATACAACATAAATTATGATGTAACTTGTACATTGGCACGTCTTCTTTTAGTTTTTTTTCCTTTTAATGGTGGTATTAGTACCATGTTGTGCTCATTCCATTGGGGGAAGGGAAGACTAAGAGATATGCCATTTTGGTCAATAAATATGCTCTTTATCATATCCTTGAATATCTTTTTTCTCAATAATTCTTTGTCTTTACTTCGATATCAATCCTTGAATATTTATATAACATACAATATATAACATACAACAGAATATACTAATGACAACATTCTTTTATCAATATATACTACTTATATACAATTTATACTAATTACTAACTACAACACAATATACACTACTTATATATAATATATACTACTTACATACAATATATACTACTTATATACAAAATATACTACTTATATACAATATATACTAATTACTACAACACAATATATACTATACTAATAATTTAGTACACCATATAAAATATATTCTACACTATACTAATGACTACTATACAAGATATTGAATTAAAAAAAATTCAGACCCGCCAGAACCGGAACCGCATGGTACCTGGAACCGTCACGGGCCGATTCCACCATGAGAACCGCCAGACCCGGAATCGCCAGAACCGCCAGACCCGGAACCGCCAGAACCGCCAGACCCGGAACCGCCAGAACCGGAACCGCCAGAAGCGGAACGCCAGACCCAAATAGACCCAGAACCGGAACACAATACAGCCTTAGTCAAACTTCTATCTTTATACATTACCTTTTTTAATTCAAATCCTTTTTATGTTCTTATCAATTATTTTTATAAAAAAAACTTATTGTCTCTATTTGTACTAAATTTTCAACATACGAAAATTAAATTGCAATCACAAAAAAGTAATTTGATTAATCAATTGTGAGTATAATTTTATTTGTTCTTTTGATTCTTCTTTTCAAATTGTTCTTCGTGGCATGAAGGGATCCAAGGGTTTAATGAGAACCTTTTTCTCGAACATAAGATAATATGAATTTTCTTAGAATATATATGCTCTCCATGGAAAGGCGCCACTAGGTGTTCTTTACCTAGCCACCTGTCTCACTTTCGGGTAGAGGTAGGCTTTTGCAAGATGCAAGATACTTAAAGCCTTTCGAGCTGCTGTCGCAAATCTTTTAGAAGTATTTGATTGTCAAAAAGTGTTTGATCACATCTTATATAGGCTTAGTATTAATTTTGTCCTTATCATACCGAGTTTGTATGAAAAGTACTAACTTGTTATAATTATTCATTTTATGTTATGAAATCTCCTATTTAAGGTGAATGTCTATAATTAGAGAGATTCTAGAGTTCTATTCTTGGTAGCTAAATCATCCCCCTCCCTATAAATAAAGGGGTCTTCTACCATTGTAACACATCCCTAACAATCTCTAAGTATCAATAAGAATACTTCTCTCTCTATTCTCTCTATTGCTCTTGTTCTTGCATTATTGTTCTTGTTCTAATATTATTTCATAACACGTTATCAGCACGAGTCTCTAACCAATTGAAATTTTCGATTGTCTTAACTTTTGTTTGTGTAGGGTTTTGCTTCAAAGAAAGAATGAAGAAAGAAGGAAAAGAAAAAAAAAGAAAAAAAAAGGGGAGGAACGAAAAAAACAGAAAACAAAAGAAGGAAAGCAAAAGAGAAAAGAAACGAAAAACAAAGAAGAGAAAAAAAAAAGGAAACAGAAACGGAAGAGAGAAAAGGAAGAAAACATTGAAAATATAATTGGTATACCTTAAAGGTAAATAACTTACTTTTCCCTTTCAAATTATTGGAATTCTATAATTTGATTTTATATACAAACATAGACAACAAAGTTTGATTATAACTCTAATGGAGTTTGTAAGAAATTGTAACCACATGAAGTGGTAAAATCTCTATGTCCTGCCATGATTAAATTCATGTATGATTGTGGGCAAAGAATTGAAAATCCGTCCCATTGAATTTGCTCCATTCCCTTTAGAGAATGTGGAAGCAGTATGTGATAAGTCTGAAAGAAGACAAAATTATTACCGTAAAGGTATCAATGGATGTGGACGTGGCAATAGACGAAATTATAATCATCATTATTGTGATAATGAGAATAATAAAGATTCTCAAAATAATCTTTCACTTTATGAAAGTAATATTTGACATGAGATTGTGTAAAGCACATGATTATGATCCATTCCCTGAAGTGAATGTGATAATTGTAATAGAACCCGTAAGTATGAACACGCTCTTGATGTAAATTTGTTTTATGTCTGACATTATGAAAAGAAAGTTCGTTGCCCTTGAAATTTCGGGCAAGAACTATATGACATGGGTGTTGGATGCTGAAATCCACTTAGATGCTATGGGTCTTGGAGACGCCATTAAAGACAGAAATAATGCATCCACCCAAAACTATGCTAAGGCCTTGATTTTCTTGCGCCATCACCTTGATGAAGGTTTGAAACTATGCTAAGGCCTTGATTTTCTTACGTCATCACCTTGATGAAGGTTTGAAAATTGAATATATCACAGTCAAAGATCCACCCATCTTGTGGAATGGCTTAAAGAAGAGATATGACAACCTGAAGTTGGTCACTCTGCCACAAGCACGATACGATAAGAATCCAAAAGCAAATAGTTTATAAACTATATATTATCGTTGCGGTGGAAACGGGCACTGGTCAAAGGCTTGCCGTATACCATGAAATTTGGTTGACCTTTATCAAGCATCTCGAAAGAGTAAACGCCCTGAAACGAATTTTGTCTCTGACGACAACTTTGACATCACCCACTTGGATGTGGCAGACTTCTTTGAGCAACTCGAGGGGAAGATAGACCACCTAATCGGTGATGGATCCGTGATGAAAGAAGATAGAGTTATTTGATTTTGTTCTACTTATTTGTATTAGTTAGTGAATAAACTAATAGTCATTAGTATTAGCTCGTATTAGTTAGTTCATGATGCAATGTTAGCAGTAGTTCTTTAGAATGTCTTCAATATGCTCAAATATCAATAATATTTTTATTTTCCAGTAGGGGTAATCGACTAGCCTGAAAAACTAGTCAATTATCTAATATTTTCGCATTAAAGCTGAAAAACAATTGATCGACAATCGATTGTCTATGTCTAACAATCGATTGTCGTTAGACAGTGTAATCTGGAATTTTTCAAAAATCATCCACAATCGATTGTCTATGTCTAACAATCGATTGTTGTTAGACAGTGTAATTTGGAATTTTTCAAAAATCATCCACAATCGATTGTCTATGTCTAACAATCGATTGTCGTTAGACAGTGTAATCTGGAATTTTTCAAAAATCATCCACAATCGATTGTCTATGTCTAACAATCGATTGTCGTTAGACAGTGTAATCTGGAATTTTTCAAAAATCATCCACAATCGATTATCTATGTCTAACAATCAATTGTCGTTAGACAGTGTAATCTGGAATTTTTCAAAAATAGTCAACAATCGATTGTCTATGTTTAACAATCGATTGTCTTAAAACAGTGTGATCTGGAATTTTTCAAAAATTGTCAACAATCGATTGTCTATGTTTAACAATCGATTGTCCTAAAACAGTGTGATCTGGAATTTTTCAAAAATAGTTAACAATCGATTGTCAATGCTCAACAATCGATTGTAAGTGTTTAACAATTGATTGTTTTAAGAAAATGCTTAAACTGAAATTTTCAAGCTGCATAGTAATCGATTATGGAAAACATATAATCGACTATCTGATTTAGTTAGTCAACTGACCTCAGCAGATTTTGAAAATATTGTTTAAATGTGAAACAAAAAGTTGTTTATTCTCATGTTCGTATATTTTCTTTTATATGTCAAACCATGGGAAGTAAATTGATTGAAGGCTCCGGAAGAGAAACTGTAACTCTGCCCAAAGGCACGACGTTTATCTTAGAGAATGCAATATTCTCCTCCAAGTCTAAGAAGAACTTGTTGACTTTTAATGATATCAATTGCAATGTTCTCCTCCAAGTCTAAAAGGAACTTGTTGAGTTTTAAAGATATCATTCAAAATGGATATCATATTGAGACAATAGATGAGAATAATCTTGAATTCTTCATGAAAACGAGGCTGCCCATTTCGGTTTGGGGTCACGCCATTTTGCATGCAGCAATACTAGTTCTCGGCTGCCCACTTCGGTTTGGGGTCACGCCATTTTGCATGCAGCAATACTAGTTCGTCGGCTGCCCACTTCGGTTTGGGGTCACGCCATTTTGCATGCAGCAATGCTAGTTCGTCGGCTGCCCACTTTGGTTTGGGGTCACGCCATTTTGCATGCAGCAATGCTAGTTCGTCGGCTGCCCACTTCGGTTTGGGGACACGCCATTTTGCAAATACAGCAATGCTAGTTCGTCTCTGACTGACGAATTGACACAAATATTCCCCGTTGCAATTGGTTTTGGGTCATGGACCCAATATATCCCATTTAAGAATCTTTGGATGCGCAGTATATGTGCCTGTAGCACCGCCATCCCGCACCAAAATGAGTCTGCAAAGAAGGTTAGGAATATATGTTGAGGTTGAATCGCCCTCCATTATTCGCTACCTCGAAACATTGACAGGAGATTTGTTCACTGCACGATTTGCAGACTGTCAATTTGATGAGACACTTTTCCCAAAATTAGGGGGAGAAGTTGGTGAAACCAAACGGGAAATTTTGTGGAAAAATGCATCATTATCTCATCTTGATCCACATACCTCTATTTGTGAAAGAGGCACAAAAGATTATCCATTTGCAAAGAATAGCAAATCAAATGCCTGACGCATTTATAGATTTGAAAAGGATAATAAAATCACATATCCCCGAAGTGAATGTGACAACATCTGATTCACGAATACATATTCATTATTGGAAGAATATGAACATGAAATTGGTATTAAATATACCACGCTCTCCCCTAGAAGGAGGTTTTAGATGATACCACACTCACCCCTAGAAGGAGGTTTGAGATGATATATGGCATGAATGATCGTTGGTCACGTACCTATTGTACGCCAAAGTATTTTGGAAATATGACTATTAAAGGACAACGATAATGCAAGAAACATATCTTGCATATAAGTTTGACATGACCATAATGGTATAACTTTCTCTTTAAGAAATATATTCACCACATGGATGTTGATGAATCTGTGGTAGTACAAAATTAATTGAGAGCTCTAAAAGAGCCAATTATTACTATGTTGGAGAAACACAATTGAGTATTGTGCTGTAGTAAGTCTCAAAGAAACTTATTCAGTTTCCAAAGTACACGCGAAAGCGATTGATTATATTGAGACTATAAATAAAGGAAGGCTTTGATATCTCCTATTACTACAACTTTAGCGGGGTAATTTGCATATGAAAAGCTACCCGCTTTGTTCTCCAGTTTGTACTACACAAAAGAAAGAATGCCACAATAAAGTGGGTATCTATTGGTATAAAAACCCATGTCATAATAAACCTGAAGTTTATTGATAAGTGCACATGTCATGGTGTAAATTTGAAGTTTACCAATATTGATAATTTGTTCAGTTAGCATTCGTATTAGCCATCTCATTTTAAGTATGATGTACAAATTCACACAGGTGAATATCAAAGAACTAGAAAGTTCTTTACGAATTCTCTTGTATCACTTGTTCTCATTAATGAACTGACCAACTAAAGAGTTCGGGTTGAAGCCCATAAATTCTGGAAATATCAAAGGTGAATATGGGCCCATTCACCTGCCATGTATACCACATATGATGCATCTATGATATGGTTACATGCGCAATTGTTATTAACCCGCAGCCTGGCCGGTGCTTGCGAGGTAAATTGCTCAGTAATCTAACTTCGAGCATAATTTCCAGATTCTCTACTCAAGATAGTTCATCTTGATAAGTTGGTTTATATCAAAGTTGGTTTAGCAAGATAATTATTGAGTGCTTCCACTTAATAGCTAAACTGTTTCTTATGAGAACAAAGTTATATATATCAGTTTGATATACGTTGTATACAAGAGTATATTATATTCTCCCCTCACAAGTGGTTCAGGGTCAGGAACCAAATAATTTCATCTTATTATTAATGTGCTGTGTATATTGACATAATAATGCACAAAGATGATTTCCCAAAATTGAGGAAACAAGTTAGCTTTACTAACATGAGGGGGAGACATGATAAACGCTTGAGAAGAGGTTACATGGGATGAATTATCATTTGTATATGTAAATCCCCAAATATCATGATATGAACCTGAAGTTCATAAAAGGATAATTCAATTGCAACATATTGCAAAGCATGCTATACGCATTTGCTGACCCAAAGAAAGTAACTAAATGGAAGAGATATAATTCAAGAAGAATTGATTCCATATGAAAGACATGTAGTTTTGAACCTATAGTTCAAATGCTTGAAAGTATAAAGTCAAAGGTATGTATAATCAGTTTTCGATATCTTATTTGTCTAGCATGACATGGAAAACTTGATATGCATCTAAAGTCTATTATGTGACTTATATGACTTAACTTGAAAGATTTAAGTTGCTTGAAGCATATGCAATTCTTGGTCCTGAAGTACCACATCCTTAGTACAATTTGTGTACATATGTATCTTGCTATAACTATAAGCATGATGGCATTAAGAATGCATCTATGGAGATATTGAAGAGTTATTCCACGACATTATATGAAGATGTTCATATCTATCAAGAATGATGATTTCAAGGTGCGGAATATTTATTCAAGTCAATATGGTTGATTTATCAAACGTCTACCAAAGATCGTTTTGAAGACGATGCACAAGATTGGAATACAAATGTTCAAGGATATAAATTGATGTTCTTATTAGGGGGAGTTAATGCGCGTTGCACTCTTTTTCCCTTACAAGGTTTTGTCCCAAATGGGTTTTCCTTGCGAGGTTTTTAACGAGGCAACCAATAGGCGCATATTCAAACATGTGTACTCTTTTTCCTTTCTTTAATTTTTCCCATTGGGTTTTGGTTTTAAGGTTTTAACGAGGCACATTGTTGAATAGACATTCAAGGGGGAGTGTTATGAAATCTCTTATTTAAGGTGAATGTCTATAATTAGAGAGATTCTAGAGTTCTATTCTTGGTAGCTAAATCATCCTCCTCCCTATAAATAAAGGGGTCTTCTACCATTGTAACACATCCCTAACAATCTCTAACTATCAATAAGAATACTTCTCTCTCTACTCTCTCTATTACTCTTGTTCTTGCATTATTGTTCTTGTTCTTGTTCTAATATTATTTCATAACATTTTAAAACTTATCACTTATTATTTATCAATTTAAAAACTCGTAGTCCATTTCTCAGAAGATCCCAACCACACTTAGGAAATTTCCTGAACCAATTCTAGAGATATTGATTGCTTGTTCAATGAAAATTACATTTTTCGTCTCTGACAGAAACGAGGTGTAAATGCCGTCATGATTTGAAGACAATGGTCGTCTCAAAATGCCACCGGCCATGTGTTCACATATTTGAAAATAATATATTGTTGTATTTTGTTTATTTGGAGTGTGAACAAAGTTTCACATAAAAAGTAAAAAGTAAATTACTTATAAGGAATTGAATACTCTTAATAGGATAATATCTTTTGGGGAACCCATGTTGACTTGGCCCAAAGCGAACAATATCACACCAAGTTAAGATTATTTTTAAGCCGTTTTAGTCCAACTTCTCCTTGGGTTTCTATGACCATAAATACTCAAATCATGGGTTTCGATGATCATAAATATTCGAATCATGTGGGTAGCACATAATTAGTCTCCAAATTATTGAGTGTGTAAATAAAATCCCACATGAAAAGTAAAATATCTTTTAAAAAAAATTATGCAAACTTAATCCAGCAGAAAATATCACATCATGTTAAAAATATTTTCGGATCGTTTTAGCTTAACAAGTTTCTAACTATTTTGAGAGATCAAAATTAGTACTTCCAGAAGGGTAGAGAAAAAATATACTATTATTATTTCTTTTTCTCTTTCACTAGTGTCTGGGTATATAAGAAAGTAGCTTTATATATAGGTCAATAAGTTATATTATTCATAACAGACATGTCCCTATATTCAAACGCCAGCTCTTGTTTTACAGTATGCGCTTTGCGCTTAGTACCTAAATCAGTGAGTATATAATATTCTAGAAAACTATATATATAAATATAGTATATTTGTATTATACAAAAAAATTATTTTATATACCTTATAATATTTAGAGTTTTAGTTGAAAAGGCTTATCTATAAAACCTTCCATGTTAATGTTTCGATTTTATTTTCTAACTTTTTCACCGTCAATACTATTATTATGCAAACAAATTTGGGTATCCTATGAGTTTTGTCAACTTGAAAATAATTTTAACTATACGATGAATTTGACAAATGATAATTGGATATTTAGACTTAATTATTTGGCCTTGACAGTAAAAGAACTAATTTTATTTTTTGTTGATTCAACTTTTTAATATTACCTCATCCCGAGTTTTAAATATTTAATGTAACATGAAAGGGATTACAATTATATTACATCGTTCAAATAAAAAATAATTTCATAAGGTAATAAAAATTTAATTTATTTAAAGTACTGAATGCTAAAACTTTCTGCGTTTTTCAAATAAAATTTAATTTTTTTTAACATCAATACTATTCTAATGCAAAAACATTTAGGCATCCTAAGAGTTATGTCAACTTGAAAAATAATTTTTTTTATATGATGAATTTGACAAATAATTGATTGGATTTTTAGACTTAATTATTTGGCTTGAAATTTAAAAAAACTAATTTAGTTTTTGTTAATTCAAATTCTTAATATTAGCTCATCCTGAGCTCTAAATATTTAATTGTGACATGAAAAGGATTATAATTATGTTACATTTAAGGTAACTAAAATTTAATTTATTAAGTACTGAATGCTTAAACTTTCTACATAGTTCAAATAAAATTTATTTATACGAAAATATAATAATATTATATTAAACTTGTAATTCAAATAGACAAAAAAAAAAGTATAATTTAGCACCTTAAAAGATAATTATTGATCATATTTAGCTATTCAACAAATGAGAATTTTCGATGGTTCCAAACTTCCGGTTATAATGAAACTGCTTATATTTCGTAAGTTATCATGTTTCTTTTAATGTTTAAGCAAGACTGAAATACTTAAGAGTTTTTTTAATTTGTTTTCTTTTGAAAAAATATATAATCTTAAGTTCATTCTAGAAGACATTATTAGATAGACATAGCACTATTGACCCATATATAACTTAATATGTTAATTTCATCATATATTATATCGATTGAAGAAAAATACTAAATTGTAGTTGAAGATATCTAGTTTTAACTTGTTTAATTTTTTTTTATTATCTCTCCCTTTCTCTGAGCCGAGGGTCGGTCCGAAACAACCTCTCTATCCATTCAGGTAAGGGTATGTTAGATTATAAATCCGACTAAAATATTATAGCCTTCATATCGAATTATTCGAAATAACAACATAAGCGGAAGCGTACCTGAATCCATAAGTGGAAATCCTTAGTCCTTATGAAGATTGTCCAAATGTTTGGCTTTGAAGGCTCCTTGATCCTTCTTGAAGATTGTCCTTCTTGAAGTATTGGCTTTCACAAGAATTTATCTAAGACCAAAAATGGAGAATGGTTTTCCACTTGATATGCAAGACAACAATGGCCCTCTCTCTCAATGGGTAGAAGAAGAAAAGAATGTCTTGCATTCTTATGGGAACCATAACCCCCACTTATAACATATGAGTTATGAAACTCAAAAGTCATAAGCATGTAACCATGGTTACATATATGTAACCTTAGTTAGCCCATCATTAACTAAGGTTACCCTTTTGGGTATCTACACATTAGTCCTACACTTTATATGACAATATATTGGCCCTTTAACAATGTCCATAAGACCACTAATATAGGCCAAACCAAAAGATAGCACATAACATATAATTACTCCATATACTGTTCATATGTATGTAGATATAAGTCCATATATCTAACAATCTCCCACTTGGACGAGATATTCATACATATGTACAAACCTTAGCATTATATGTTACATTATAACCTTATGAGCTCAGAATTGCTATCATAATAAAATTATCATGAACAATCTGGTCCATCAATCATACCAACATAGGAACTAAGAGCTCTTAGTTACTCTTTCGTAACTAGAACCAACATAGATCGCGTATATCAATATAACCAACGACATGGATCAAGTGTAAGTGTGTAGCATGGAAATAACATAAAGTGTGGTCTGAAATAGAATGTCTATTTCCAACTGGTTCTCTTTATTGAGATCAATCATAAACCTTAAACTTTAAGACTGAATATCTGCAGATATAACTTTAAAACTAAATTACTGAATGTAATGGACAATACATAATTGTATAATACAAACTCCCACTAAAATACATAATCCTTAACTGATTTGACACCCATACAAGCAATATGCTCATGAAATACTTTTGGTGTCAATCCCTTAGTAAGTGGATCCGCAATCATGGAGTTTGTACTGATGTACTCAATGCACAATTGTCCATTTTGTACTCTTTCTTTAACAACCCGAAATTTGACGTCTATATGTTTTGCTTTCGTCAAACTACTGTTGTTGTTAGCATAAAGGACTGCTGACCTGTTGTCGCAAAATAGCCTAAGTGGCTTTTTAATGCTATCAACTATGCGTAGTCCACCAACAAAATTTCGCAGCTATAATGCCTCATTGGATGCTTCATAACATGCCATGAATTCCGCTTCCATGGTGGAAGTGGCCGTAAGAGTTTGCTTGATGCTTCTCCAAGAGATAGCACCGCCAGCAAGCATGTAAATATAGCCTGATGTAGACTTCAGACTATCCTGACATCCAGCAAAATCAGAGTCGGTATACCCGATGATCTCAAGCTGGTCCGATCTCTGATATGTAAGCATGTAATCCTTTGTTCTCTGTAAGTACCTCATGACCCTTTTGGCTGCCTTCCAATGATCCATTCCCGGATTGCTTAGATATCTGCCCAGCATCCCAACAATGTATGTTATATCAGGTCGTGTGCATACCTGAGCATACATCAGACTACCTACAGCCGAAGCATAAGGCGTCTTCTGCATTTCCGAAGTTTCAATATTATTATTTGGGCACTGTTTGAGACTAAATTTGTCTCCCTTAGCAACATGGGTGTTGCCTGGTTTACAATCCTGCATGCCAAATCTTTTAAGAACCTTATCGATATAGCCCTTTTGTGACAGACCGAGAACATCTTTGGAGCGATCTCGTTGTATCTGAATTCCAAATACAAAAGAGGCATCACCAAGATCTTTCATTTCAAATTTCTTTGAAAGAAATTTCTTAGTTTCATGCAATAATGCTATATCGTTACAGGCAAGCAGTATGTCATCGACATATAAAACCAGAAAAATATACTTACTCCCACTGAACTTATGGTATATACAGTCATCAGCAATATTCGGTTCAAAACCAAAAGAAGTAATGACTGCATGAAACTTATAATACCATTGACGGGAAGCCTGCTTGAGCCCATAGATGGATTTCTTTAATTTGCAAACCCTTTTCTTTGATTCTTCCGAAACAAAGTTTTCAGGTTGCACCATATAAATTGTTTCCTCAATGTCACCATTGAGAAACGTTGTCTTAACATCCATCTGATGAAGTTCAATATCAAAATGTGCTACTAGTGCCATTATAGTCCTGAAAAAGTCTTTCGATGAAACTGGAGAGAAAGTCTCTTTATAATCAATGCCTTCCTTTTGAGTGTAGCCTTTTGCGACAAGACGAGCTTTATACTTAATGACATTGCCCCCTGAATCCCTCTTGGTTTTAAATATCCATTTACAACCAATTGGTTTAATACCTTCGGGCAATGTAACAAGCTCCCAAACGTCGTTATCGCTCATAGACTTCATCTCATCATTCATGGCATCAATCCACTTATGAGAGTTAGAACCCTTAATGACTTGACGGAAGTTGATTGGATCATCTTCCTCAAGTCCAATATCACTTTCTTGTTCTTGGAGAAATACAACATAATCATCCGAAATTGCATTTCTCCTCTCTCTAGTGGATCTCCTTAATGGCACTTCAGTTTCTTGAGGTTGTTGAGTTTGATTTTCATTAGTAATATCAGGAACTTGATTGGGTAGATTTTTGAGATTGTCTTGAACTGGAGTTGTGTGATTCGTGTCAGGAATGAGAACACCCTGACCAAGATCAACAACTTGAGGGAAAGACACATGTTCTTCCTCAAAGACAAAATCTCTAACAATTTTATCTCCCCACCCCCCAAACTCAATATCCTCAAAAAACCTAGCATTACCCGTCTCAAAAATAGTTCTAGAAGTGGGATCATAAAACTTAAACCCCCTGGATCTTTCAGAGTATCCAACAAAATAACTACTAACCGTTTTAGCATCCAGTTTCTTTTCATTCGGCCTATAAGGCCTTGCCTCAGCTGGACAACCCCAAATGTGTAAGTGCTTAATACTGGGTTTATGCCCAGTCCAAAGTTCATATGGGGTTTTGATTGTAGCTTTAGTTGGAACTCTATTAAGAATATAAGCTGCGGTTTTTAATGCTTCTCCCCAGAGTGAGTCTGGCAAAGTAGTACGACAAATCATACTTCTTACCATATCCTTAAGGGTCCGATTTCGTCTCTCAGCTACACCATTCATCGTAGGACTTCCTGGCATAGTATACTGAGGGACGATCCCACACTCATCTAGGAATTTAGCAAATGGCCCTGGACGTTGTTCACCTGACCATCATATCTACCATAGTATTCACCACCACGGTCAGATCTAACGGATTTAATCCTTTTGCTTAGTTGATTTTCAACTTCGGCCTTATATGATTTGAACACGTCTATATATTGGGACTTTTCATGAGTAAGATATAGGTACCCATAACGAGAGTAATCGTCTATGAATGTGATAAAGTATTGTTGACCATTCCTACAAGGAGTAGGAAATGGCCCACAAATATCCGTATGTATCAATTTTAAGACGCCCGAAGCTCTTAGCACCTAATCTCGTCTTGTTTGTTTGTTTACCCTTGATACACTCAACACAAATATCTGAATTTGAGGAATCAAGAGAATCAAGAATTCCATCTGACACGAGTTTCTGAATTCTTTGAATGGATATGTGACCCAAACGTTTGTGCCAGAGTGATATAGAATTCTCATTAGTTAATTTCTTTTGGTACCATTTGAACTTGTATGCAAAGTTTCATTATGTGAGCTTATTATATTAACCAAATATAGGCTATCATATGTTGAAAAAGACCACTACCGATAAGATTTGAACTTTGAAAGAGACTAACTTTATTGTCACCAAACGAACATGAATAACCGGATATGTCCAATTTGGGAACAGAAATTAAATTCCGTCTAAAAGACGGTACAACAAAAGTCTCATCCAAATCTAAATAAAAACTGGTCTTAAACAACAGCCTAAATTTTCCAATAGCCTCAACTGGCACCTTCTTGCCGTCACCCACATAGATGTATCTTTCACAATCATTTGGTTTTCGGCAGTTCAGGCAACCCTGCATAGATATACTTATGTGAGTAGTAGCAGCAGAATCTACCCACCAAGTATCCTTAGGTACCGAAATTAAATTAACTTCAGAACAAACAAGAGAAAGAGATGTACCTTTTTTCGCACGCCAAGCGTGGTACTTGGTACAATCTTTCTTCACATGATTAGTCCCCTTACAGAAAAAGCAACCTGATTCTGAAGTTTCAACCTTAGGTTCCTTATTTTGCTTTTTCTGGGGCCTTGCAACCGCAACTTCCTTACCTTTCCTCTTCTTATTATCTTTAGAAGAGGATGCCAAATGAGCACTTTTAGTGTTATCTTGCTTTATCCTTTCCTCCTCTTGCACACAATGTGAAATGAGCTCATTAAGAGTCCATTTCTCCTTCAGGCAGTTGTAACTGACCTTAATCTAATTAAAGTGTGCAGGAAGAGATATCAAAACTAAGTACACAAGCAGTTCCTCAGGTAATACTAGCTTGGGTGACTTTAGTTTCGAAGCAAGATGAGACATTTCCAAAATGTACTCCCTTATGTTTTCCTTGCCTTTATACCTCATGGAAACAAGTTTACTCAAAAGAGTACTTGTTTCCGCCTTTTCGTTTTGTTCAAAACGCTTTTCAAGGTTTTCAAGGAAAACTTTGGCATTAGCTTCATCATTCATAGTGCCCCTGAATGATTCTGGAATTGAACGTTTCATGATCATTAGACTCATGCGATTTGAGCGTTCCCACTTCTCCATCTCCTTCTTTTCATCAGAAGAAGACGTACCCTCAAGAGAAGCAGGTAGCTCAATCCGAAGTGCAAGGTCCAGATCCATGCAACCGAGAACGATCATAATGTTCTCTTTCCATTCCTTAAAGTTTGTGCCGTTAAGCACAGGGATGCTGTTAATGTTGGCAGATATCGTAGAAGCTGAAGAATTCACTGAAAATAGAACAAGGATAACTTAATACATGCTTACAATTACTTGAACTTTAACTTTAGTTTACAGATTCAAAATAGGCAAATCTCATTACAAGATACCTAGCACAACATTGATTTTAGTCTTTGGACAGAAAATCAACTTGTAAGTGGTACTCTTGGCGTAGTAATCAAATATTGACAATAAACTCCTGTCAAATATTAAGCCTTCCTTTGGGCCGACTTAATATTCACATGGAAAACTGAATAATTGTCACATATTTATCACCACAAGCATGTTCGAATTCCTGCCAAATAACAACCTTCCTTTGGGCCGGTGTTAAACGCATGGAAGACTAACATCCACAGTCATCTTATATTTCAAGATCAATCAATCTACACAAAAGAGGTTACTTTGGCAACATAATGCTTCAATTGACTAATTTAAAATATTAGATGCTAAATCATATAGTTCCTTAAGCCATATATTGAATCTTAACTGAATATGTTACATGTTTTGACATGTAACATCTGAAAATTAATTGTTTTTAAAATTAATTGGACAATACCAAAATCTGAAGCATGATGGACTAAAACAATTAAACTGAATATTAATGTACAAAACATTAATAATTAAAAACTGAATTTTAATTGACATATTATTAAAGTACAATTAAAATTTGAAAACTTAAAATCTGAAAACTTAATAGTTAAAATATTTCTTTAATTATGAAAAACGTTTCTTACATAATGACCTCACTAAATTGCCAGAAAATAAAACGTTTCTGCAATTTATGGCCAGATAATCGATTATCTGAGCCTGATAATCGATTATCTGGGCCTTCTGAAATCTCAAATTTTGCCGAAAAACTAGGATAATCGATTATCCTAATAGGATAATCGATTATCTTGGCTCTCTGGAATTTCCAATTTTGCTGAAAATACTTCAGATAATCGATTATTTTAAAAATAATCGATTATCTCAAAAAAAATTTGATGAACAAAACAGAATAATCGATTATTTCATAAAAATAGTCGATTATTCTGTGCTACTGTTTTGCAAAATTTTTGATGAACTTTAAAATTTATTCTATGACCTTTTGCGGCGACGAACTCTGCCACTAAACCCATAGAAGTCGCCGCTAAATGTATTAGTGGCGACTATGTATTGAAACTGGAAACTGGAGTTGCCGTCACTGAAGGTTATTTGTAGCAACAATTCCTTGTTTAAGTTTCTTGTTGTTCAACAACCAAAATTTTGCAAACTTCAATATTTCAATTCATATAGAGATAACAAGATATTGAAACACCAAAGTTCATCAACAACGTAACATTCATGAAATCATGCTATATCATGGTACTAGAATTTCATAATCAAAATTCTATATTAATTTAAACATGAAGTTTATATAACATGAATTTCATGAACTTCCAAATAATCCAAATATGAAGGAGGCTCTGATACCAATTGTTTGATTATAAATCCGACTAAAATATTATAGCCTTCATATCGAATTATTCGGAATAACAACATAAGCGGAAGCGTACCTGAATCCATAAGTGGAAATCCTTAGTCCTTATGAAGATTGTCCAAATGTTTGGCTTTGAAGGCTCCTTGATCCTTCTTGAAGATTGTCCTTCTTGAAGTATTGGCTTTCACAAGAATTTATCTAAGACCAAAAATGGAGAATGGTTTCCACTTGATATGCAAGACAACAATGGCTCTCTCTCTCAATGGGTGGAAGAAGAAAAGAATGTCTTGCATTCTTATGGGAACCATAACCCCCACTTATAACAAATGAGTTATGAAACTCAAAAGTCATAAGCATGTAACCATGGTTACATATATGTAACCTTAGTTAGCCCATCATTAACTAAGGTTACCCTTTTGGGTATCTACACATTAGTCCTACACTTTATATGACAATATATTGGCCCCTTAACAATGTCCATAAGACCACTAATATAGGCCAAACCAAAAGATAGCACATAACATATAATTAATCCATATATTATTCATATGTATGTAGATATAAGTCCATATATCTAACAGGGTAAGGGTAAGGTATATGTACGTATTATCCTTATCAGATCCCACTTTATGAAAATATACTGAATATTTGATGTTGTTGTTTGCTTAAAGACATTGTGTCAGAAGTAGAAAATGGTATTTTTATAACCATGTCAAGGTCGATTTTTCTGTTTTGTCAAGGTGGCTGATGTGCTTTAAACCTTATTATGAGGGTGTAAAATTCTTGTGTTCTATGTTATAATGCTTTTGCATTACATGTACGATTTTGTGGGTTCTCTAATTTTTACCAATTTATATAAGGTAAGGTTCACACATTAGTTCATATATATTAGGAATCCATACATAATTCAAATAAGAAAAAAATTATTAACTAAGATTTAATTGATTTTTAAATTTCTAAATTTTAGAAAAATAGCTAAATACAATTTTGTTCGATATGAAATATGTTTTTAAATGGTAAAAAACGAACGATATTTCGTAAAAGATCTTCATGTTTTTAATATAGCATATATAAATAGATATAAATAAATAGATTTATGAACATGCGTATTGCACATGTATTCCATTTAAATGGTTAGATAGTGTATGGGACAAAACTAGATTATGATAATTAGCGTGTCTAACAGGCTCCTAAGCTTGTTCGGACTAATAAATGATATAATCATTTGCTGACAAACGTATTTCGAGGTTACTCGACCTAATTAACGAGACCACAGCCTACTCATTGTTCACGGACGTCCCTTCGACGCGGCCACGGTCATCCCTCGCCAGCTGGCAAGATTCACAGCTATAAATATTAAGAGAAATAACTCTAAAATGGAGGTTGCTTCTTCTTCTTCAACTCCACTTCTAAAAGAAGAAAATATACATCATTGTAAGGCTCTGAACATCTCCATGGAGAGGCAGACCAAATCGATATCATTAATGAAATATCTCTCCTGCCCTTAACCAATAAGTATTGTCTCTTATATTTTATTCGTTTGGTCTTTTGGTTTATTGCGATCTTCTATGATTGTCCCTCCGTTTATTTTAATTGATTTATGCTTATAAAGTGTACAGAACTTTGAGCTAAACAATTTGGCGTCGTCTGTGGAGATTTCATAGCAGAATTGCGTAGTTTATCCTTGGACCAAAAAAGAAAATAAAACAGGGGTAAGGAATTCAAAAGCCTCGAGACTAGCTTGCTTCCACATCCCGCATCTCCGATCAAGGGGAAGAAGAAGAAGAAGAAGAAGAAGTAGTAGTAGTAGATCCCCCGTCCCTATGGGAAAAACGCGCATAAGGTACCTCGCCCCTATTTTTTTACACGGAATCCTGCCAAAATGGAGAAAAGCACAAAAGCATCTCAAACCGAGATCTATAACAGGGTAACCTATGCGAACCAGTCAAGAAGACTACAAGCACGAGTTATGCAAGATATTGAACCAGAATCAAATCCCAAGGCCCAACATGAAGCGGGTTATGTGGGAGAACAAAAGTTCAACTATGAGTTGAACTGGGACTCAGGCTATGTGCCTTCGACATCAAAAAATTACAAAGATTCAACTACGGTTGAACAACAACTCAGGCTACACACCTCCGCCCAAAAGTTCAACTATGAGTTGAACTAGGACTCACGCTTTGTGCCTTCGACATTAACAATTACAAAGGTTCAACTACGGTTGAACAACAACTCAGGCTATGCGCCCTCGCCCAAAAGATCAACTATGAGTTGAACTGGGACTCAAGCTATGTGCCTTCGATATCAAAAATTACAAAGGTTTAACTACGGTTGAACAACAACTCATGCTACGCACCCCCGCCTAAAAGTTCAACTATGAGTTAAACTGGGACTCAGGATATGTGCCTTCGACATCAAAAATTACAAAGGTTTAACTACGGTTGAACAACAACTCAGGTTACGCACCCTCGCCCAAAAGTTCAACTTCAACTATGAGTTGAACTGGGACTCAGGCTATGTGCCTTCGACATCAAAAATTACAAAGGTTCAACTACCATTGAACAACAACTCAGCCTACGCGCCCGCACCCAAAAGTTCAACTATGAGTTGAACTGGGACTCAGGCTATGTGCCTTCGACATCAAAAATTACAAAGGTTCAACTACGGCTGAACAACAACTCAGGCTACGTGCCCCTTCCCAAAAGTTCAATTATGAATTGAACTGGCACTCATGCTATGAGCCTTCGACATCAAAAATTACAAAGGTTCAACGACGGTTGAACAACAACTCAGGCTACGCTCCCCCGCCCAAAAGTTCAACTATGAGTTGAACTGGGACTCAGACTATGTGCCTTCGATATCAAAAATTACAAAAGTTCAACTACGATTGAACAACAACTCAGGCTACGCGCCCTCGCCCAAAAGTTCAACTATGAGTTGAACTGGGACAGGCTATGTGCCTTCGACATCAAAAATTACAAAGGTTCAACTACGGTTGAACAACAACTCAGGCTACGCGCCCTCGCCCAAAAGTTCAAATATAAGTTGAACTGAGACTCGGCTATGTGCCTTCGACATCAAAAATTACAAAGGTTCAACTACGGTAGAGCAACAACTCAGACTACGTGCCCTCGCCCAAAAGTTCAACTATGAGTTGAACTGGGACTCAGGCTATGTGCCTTCGACATCAAAAATTACAAAGGTTCAAATACGGTTGAACAACAACTTAGGCTACTCGCCCTCGCCCAAAATTTCAACTATGAGTTGAACTGGGACTCAAGATATATGCCTTCGACATCAAATTTTAAAAAGGTTCAACTACGGTTAAACAACAACTCAGGCTACGCACCCTTGCCCAAAAGTTCAACTATGAGTTGAACTGGGACTCAGGATATGTCCTTCGACATTAAAAATTACAAAGGTTCAACTACGATTGAATAACAACTCAGGATACGTGCCCTCGCCCAAAAGTTCAACTCCGAGTTGAACTGCGACTCATGCTAAGTGCCTTCACCATTAAGAAACACAAAAGGTTCAACTACGACTGAAAAGTAAGATATCTTTTGAAAAAAATTATGCAAACTTGATCCAACAGACAATATCACATCATGTTAAAAGTATCTTCGGATCGTTTTAGCTTAACAAGTTTCTAACTATTTTGAGAGATCAAAATTAGTACTTCCAGAAGGGTAGAGAAAAAATATACTATTATTATTTCTTTTTCTCTTTCACTGGTGTCTGGGTATATAAGAAAGTAGCTTTCTATATAGGTCAACAAGTTATATTTATTCATAACAGACATGTCCCTATATTCAAACGCCAGCTCTTGTTTTACAGTATGCGCTTTGCGCTTAGTACCTAAATCAGTGCGTATATATATAAATATAATATATTTGTATGATACAAAAAAATTATTTTATATACCTTATAATATATAGAGTTTTAGTTGAAAAAGCTTATCTATAAAACCTTCCATGTTAATGTTTCTATTTTATTTTTTAACTTTTTCACCGTCAATACTTTTCATGGCATCCTAAGAGTTATGTCAACTTGAAAAATAATTTTAATTATATGATGAATTTGATAAATAATTGATTGGATTTCTAGACTTAATTATTTGGCTTGAAATTTAAATTTGTTAATTCAAATTCTTAGTATTAGCTCATCCTGAGCTCTAAATATTTAATTGTGACATGAAAAGGATTACAATTATGTTACATTGTTCAAATATTAAAATAATTATGTAAGGTAACTAAAATTTAATTTATTAAGTACTGAATGCTTAAACTTTCAACATAGTTCAAATAAAATTTATTTATAAGAAAATATAATAATATTATATTAAACTTGTAATTCAAATAGACAAAAAAAAGTATAATTAAGCACCTTAAAAGATAATTATTGATCATATTTAGCTATTCAACAAATGAGAATTTTTGATGGTTCCAAACTTCCGGTTATAATGAAATTGCTTCAATTTCGTAAGTTATCATGTTTCTTTTAATGTTTAAGCAAGAACTGAAATACTTAAGAGTTTTTTTAATTTGTTTTCTTTTGAAAAAATATATAATCTTAAGTTCATTCTAGAAGACATTATTAGATAGACATAGCATTATTGACCCATATATAACTTAATATGTTAATTTCATCTTATATTATATCGATTGAAGAAAAATACTAAATTGTAGTTGAAGAGATCAATTGTTTAATTTTTTTTTATTATCTCTCCTTTTCTCTGAGCCGAGGGTCGGTCCGAAACAACCTCTCTATCCTTTCAGGTAAGGGTAAGGGTAACGTATGTGTACGCATTATCCTTATCAGATCTCACTTTATGAAAATATACTGGATATTTATTGTTGTTGTTTGCTTAAAGACATTGTGTGAGAAGTAGAAAATGGTATTTTTATAACCATGTCAAGGTCGTCATTTTTTTTTTTTTGTCAAGGTGGCTGATGTGCTTTAAACCTTATTATGAGGATGTAAAATTCTTCTGTTCTATGTTATAATGCTTTTGCATTACATGTACGATTTTGTGGGGTTCTCTATTTCTTACCAATTTATATAAGGTAAGGTTCACACATTAGTTCATATATATTAGGAATCCATGCATAATTCAAATAAGAAAAAAATTTATTAACTAAGATTTAATTGATTTTTAAATTTCTAAATTTTAGAAAAATAGCTAAATTACAATTTTGTTCGATATGAAATATGTTGTTAAAGGGTAAAAAAACGAACGATATTTCGTAAAAGATCTTCATGTTTTTAATATAGCATATATAAATAGATATAAATAAACATGTGTATTGCACATGTATTCCATTTAAATGGTTAGATAGTGTATGGGGCAAAACTAGATTCATGATAATTAGCGTGTCTAACAGGCTCCTAAGCTTGTTCGGACTAATAAATGATATAATCATTTGCTAAAAAAAGTATTTCGAGGTTACTCGACCTAATTAACGAGATCACGGCCTACTCATTTCGAGGTTACTCGACCTCAATGTCAGAAAGAATACCAAAAATCTAACTTTTCTTCGGGTGACTCGCATGCTTTCATTTACTTAAATGTCATTCCTTGTTATTTATTGTCTTTTAATGTTACCTCCTTCATTCTAGGACCATTGAATATAACCATATTGCCACCTTTTATTGCCACTTAGATACTACCCATATTATCTTGCGACAAAATCGGTTAAGACATCTTTGAATATTAACATTGGCTAAGATTAACTCTACTTTATGAGTAATTCTAATTATTTAAACCTAGATCTAAATTTTGGGTCAAATAATAATATAATAGAGGAAGGAAAAACGAGTGTAATGGGTCGTTTAGTAGGGTGTATAAGAATAATATTGACTAGTGTGTATTAGTAATGCACGGATTAGTTATGCAAAGATTATTTTGTATATACTGTTTGGAGTGGTGTATTAAAAATTTAAATGCATTGCATAATTTTGTTTTTTAAAATAGTTGTTTTAAAAAATTCCCTCTATAATCATTAGTTTTAAGGGACCTTAAGAATAATTTTGTCTTTAATTATTCTAATGCATTAATTAATAGCCTTGATATTTGTAACGATTCGCCCAATCATATTGATAATTAACATCACGTTCGGAGGACTAAGGTCTCGAGAAACTTTGTATTTTGGATGATTTAGGGTCAATTTGGAAACGGATTCTTATTTAGAAGTTTAAGCAGTAAGAGTTGATCGGAGTTTTGAATTTTGTGTAGAATACTTCGATATATTATTTTGATAATTCCAACAGCTTTGTATGGTAATTTTGGATTTATCCATGCGTCTGAGTTTGGATTTGGAGGTTCGTAGAGTAAATTGAAGCATTTCGACGAAAATTGAAAAGTTAAAATTTTGAAGGTTGAGAGATTTGACCTGGAGTTGATGGTTGATGTCCGGATAGGATTGATATTTCGAGAGTTGAAGTAGCTCAGATATATCATTTGGGACTTGAATGCAAAATTCAACGTCATTACGGTTTGATTTGATATGTTTCGACATGAGTTTTGGGAGTTGGAAAATTTAAAAGTTCATAAGTTTGATTCGAGGTGTGATTCATAGTTTTGATATTGTTTGATGTGATTTGAGGCCTTGAGTAGGTCTGCATTATATTATAAGACTTGTTGGTATATCTGAACGGGGTCCCGAGTGGCTCGGATGAGGTTTGGATCGTATTGCAAACTTTTTGTTAAGGTTGTTAGGCAGTGTTTTGGTGTATCGGCATTTGCGGAGGGTTAATCACAGATGTGGAAACCCTTCTACGAGGTTTTTGTTTCTTCTATGATGTTGAGTCCTGAGAGGAAGCTTCACTTTTGTGGAGTTTTTGTCGCAGATGCAATGGCCCCTTTTGCGGCCCAATGATCGCATAGGCAAAGTTGTCCACTTCCGTAGCTGTTTATGTGCTTCTATGGAGTCTCAAGTGCGACTCATTCTTGCACAGGTGCGGCCACTACGCTGGCTAGTTGGGCTCACAGATGCAAAATTTTTCTCGCACATGTGAGGTCCCAGATGCAGCGTTTTTGTTCGCAAATGCAAAAAACCCAGGCAGACTCACACATATTCGAGGGTTTGGCATTTTTGTTCTTTTTGGAGTTTGAAGACTCGATTTTGAGCGATTCTGGAGGGATTTTTCATGGGTTTGATTTTGGTAAGTGTTCAAAATCTGGAAATGATTACATTAGTGATTTCATACTTATTTATATTATTCAATTAGTGAATTCAAAGGAAGAAAATGTAAAATTTTGTCAAATCTTTCAAAAATATAAAATGATGATTTGAAGGATAAATTAATGTCGGAAATTGACAATTTTGGTATGATTGAACTCACATTGGAATGGTGTTTGGATTTGGTGAATTTTATCAGGTTCCGAGGTACAGGCTGATCGAGGCCAACCCTGCACTACTACAAAGTATCAAGAGTGGTCGAAGCAACTTTTACCTGAGACGGTCGGGAACGATTTTCACAGGGAGCTAGAAATGTGAATTGAATTTCTATCTAAAGTGGAGTTACGTAGTTGTTCCTAATTGCAATTCAAAATATAGTTAGTTTTGATATTACTTCTAAATTTATACTAATAGGATGCTAAATTAAGCTAAGAGTAAAATGTTTGAAGGTTGTCTAAATAGTTAAAAGGCGCTAGGGAAGTGACCTTCTCCTTGGTGGATACTTGATGGGCTCTCAGGTCTAAGGATAGGTTGTCATATTTGGGGTAAGGATAGGTTGTCATAATTGGGGATTATGATATAACCATTGCAAGATACTTCTCACTCTATAGCTCTTGGTAGTTTGAGTAATTTTACCCTAATTGGCTTTCTCAAATCCAATGGGGTATGATAATTTGTGCGAGTAATTGAGGTTCAATTCTGGTATTACTATCCCTAGGTTTAACCATTTAATTGGGGCTATCAATATTTTGAATACGCCCCAATTCCTTATTGGACTAATTCTCCTATACTTGCTCTCTCATTCTCAAGAAGAGCCCAAGTCAAATAGGCATAAATTAGCGTTTGCAACCACTAATTCAACATTAAAATCCTAAATTAGTCCAAATATCAAACATCCATAAACATTCAATCCTTAAAATACTAGACTCATCAAATACCCACTATAGGGTTGAGCCACAACCTTAGTTAATGGGTCTAGCTACTCATAATAATAGAAAAGAATAAAGAAATAGATGAAGAAAAACCTATAATATTTAATTACTAGTTAAAACTTGATGATTCAATGATAAAACCATTATAAAATTACTCGAAATAGTAAAAGGATATTGTTCACGAGAGCAGCTCTGCTTAAAACTACAAATGATGCCTAAAAAAAGGAGAAGAAACTATTTACACTAGGCCAAATTTTCTGGACAAAATTATCCCTGCGGGGGTAGTGCGGTCCGCACAAAATCGAGTGCGGCCGCACTGAGGCTCTTGGCTTAAACTTTTGCTCTCTGAACTTGGACATTGCAAGCCGCACAAAATGCTCCGTGGCCACGGTGGCTTCTATAGCGGTCCGCACAAAAAGGACTGCGGATGTGCAGACTGCAGACCGCATTGGCTATGATTCCCAAAATTAGCACCTCTCTGAACTCTAGCTTTGCGAATTGCATTTCTTGAAATGCTTTGCGACCGCATTGCTTGAATGTCTGAAATGAGCACCTTTCTAAACTTTCTCTTTGCCGACCGGAATGGAGTGCGGTCGCATTGGTCCTGTTACACTGTGCTTGAACCTTTTCTTGGTACTTGTACATGTTTCGCTCCTTTTTTATCTGGTTTTGACGAATTGTCACCTTGTTGACCAAACCATGCAATCAAGTACAACATGTAAGCCTTTGGGACTATTTTGTACACATTTCTAATTAAAACTCAAGTAAGAAAGAATGTAAAATGCATCATTATCCCTAGTTATCACGGGCCCGAGGGTTAACTTTTTAGTTTTAATTAAAGATTAAAACTTTATTATCCAGAATTATTTCCTATGAGTTTTATTTATGATTTGAAGTTATTTTGGCTAGATTTGAGTTGTCCAGAGGTTGTTTCACTCAAGAAGATTATTTTAGAGTAACGGCCTAGCTTCTTTGAGATAAGTTTTTTGCCTAACTTTATGTGAGGGAACTACCCCCTTAAAATTTGAGTTATTTGTGCTAATTGTGTCAAGTGAAGGCCGTGTACGCAAGGTGACGAGTACATGCTCAATCTTATTTGTGGAAATTTGACTGTATAG
Source organism: Nicotiana benthamiana (assembly GCA_034376525.1). Classification (NCBI taxonomy): domain Eukaryota; kingdom Viridiplantae; phylum Streptophyta; class Magnoliopsida; order Solanales; family Solanaceae; genus Nicotiana; species Nicotiana benthamiana. The sequence continues at coordinate 61,159,927 of CM067323.1, forward strand.
GGCTATTAGGTTCTTATGTTTATTAGATATGAAGTTGTTTTGTTATGTTAAATTTCTCATTTACTAAATTCACCCTTACAAGTCTTATTTGGAATTAATTACTTCATGTTCTACCCTTATTGCCGATTAAACCCTTATGTGTCTTAAAATAAGTTGTTGCTTATTTTATTGTCATGATATCCTTTCCGTAGTTTGCTTAACCTTAATTGAAATTGTTATTCTCTCTTCCGTACTTGCTTAACCTTAGTTGAAGTTATTAGTGTATGTTCCATAATTTGCATAACCTTAATTGAAATGACTATTATCTCTTCTGTGATTTGCTTAACCCGAATTGAAGTTATTATTATCTATTCCGTATTTTCTTAACCTTAATTGATGTTAATAGTATCTCTTCCATAATTGCTTAGCCGAAATTGAAGTTTGTTATTCCTTTCATTCTTGATGTATTCTTATTTCGGGCCATTGATTCATGCTATATCTCTTGTCATGGAGTTGTACTTTTGTGAAATCGTTGTTACACATTATCTCTCTCTTGTTGAGCTATTCTTGTTGAGACCAATATTCCACGTTGTATCTTTATTTCTAAGCTCGTTTTTTCATTTTTTTATGTTTTGATGTTCTTGTAATGATTTACTTATCGTATTATTATATTATTGTTGTTGTTGTTTCTGATGTACGTTGTGGTTAAGTCATGGGCCCCTTATTACAAAATTTTGTTATTATTTGGTTTCGCTAGCAAATTGTGATTTTGGACACTTGAGGTATGATTGTGATGCATTGTGATATTGATACGCATACTGTGGTATAAGGTCTAGGTATTGAAACGCATGCGGTGAGATAAGTTGGTTTGATACACATGGCTAGTAAGGGAACTACTAGAATGCATGTGGTGTGATAAGGTGGGCTAAAATATAGGATGCTATTTCGGAAAAAAATAATTTTTAAAACTAAATGTAAAGGCTCCCACAGTTATATAAGGAAAGATTATTGTTTATTTTATGACTTGAGACTGCGAGGTGGTAGCTCGGTAGTGACTCTTGTTGACATTTTCCTATTCTTTTGTACTTGTCTTTGATCGTTGTTTCCTTAGCATAATATTAATTGTCTTTCTCCATGTTGCGCTATTTGTTTAGTTATGTGTAGTTAATCTTGTTGTACGTTCATCGTTTCAATTTCATTACTATCTTTATTACAATATACATTTTGTGCTGATCATTTCTTATGTGTCATTCATTGTCTCTACTCTTACTTGTTGACTTGAATTGTGGTAGGACACTTGCACAAGCATACACATAATTTAATCACCCATAATTTAACAAGATGAATCCTGATGTTATTAACCATTTACATGTACTCTAGTCTACTTGTTTCTGGTGTGAGAGTTCTCCTAATGGCACGTGAGTTATCCGTTGAATCATGAGTCATTATTATTGTTGCCACGTGAGTGGTCCATGAGGATATTAAATATTGACACTCTCTTAGCACGTGAATCATCTGTGCGGTTATAAATTGTAATGTGGGCACAAGATACCAAGTGATTAGGTTTCATGAATTGGGACCCGTGATATACGATTAAGAGATTTGGTACTTCGTGAAAATTCTTGAATAAATCTAGTATAAAAGTGATTGTTCTTATTGAGTTGTTGCTAGTTTTTCCTTTATTTGGTTTCACCGTATTTTGACTGTGTTCAGCTTACTCTACAATATGATTACCTATTTGCTTCTTATTAAAAATTGTTGTTACTAGTATATCATTACAAGTATTGTTTTGTATTCCTTGCCATGCTTAGCTTTATATTAACATTGTTTCTCTGTTATTTCACCTTCAAACTTATTCTAGTTGTTTAGTCCAGTAGGTGTCTTTATTGTTTCTCGTGACTACTCCATCCAGGTTAGTCTTGATACTTACTTGGTACCGTTGTAGTGTACTCATACTATGATTATACACATTTTTGTGCAGATTCGGGTACTTCAGAGTTAGTTGTTCACTAGCTGTTGTTTGGGTTTGCAATGGAGACTCAAGGTATATCTATCGTTGCGTTCGCGAGCCTCGAATTCACCTTCTGAAATTTCATCTTGTACTGTTTTATTTCTCTTTCGGAACATTTTTATTTAGGAATTTTATAGCAAACTTAGTAGATTCTGTGACTTGTACTACTTGTTTTGGGATTGTTGGTTTTATATAGAAACCCCTGCTTGTAATAAATAGTTGTTGGTTAAATTTTTCCACTAAATTTAGTAAGTGTTAGACTCACCTAGTCCCTAAGACTAGGTGATATCACGGCATCATACGGAGGAAAATTGAGGTCGTGATAAGTTGGTATCAGAGCTCTAGGTTCATAGGTGCTATGAGTCATAAGCGAGTTTAGTAGAGTCTTATGGACCGGTATGGAGACGTTTGTACTTATCTTCGAGAGGATACATAACTATTAGGACAATTTCACTTCTTTCATTCATATCGTGTGAGTTTGTTGATCTTGGAGTTTTAATCTTTGTCATTTTATTCTCTCACAAATGGTGAGGACACAAGCTGCAGCTATCGATGATGCTGCCCCTAGATTCGATATTGCTTGGGGCTAAGGCAGAGGCAGAGGTCGAAGAGGAGCACATACATAGCTAGAGCACATGTCAGAGCATCAATTGAGGAGCCTCCAGCAGCTCCGGTTGGGGGACAGACACCTGTTGCAACCCCGAGACTTTTGCACAGTTCCTTACTATGTCACATTGACTCAAATGAGGTTGATTCCGGTTGCACCAGACACTTCACAGACCGGGGGAGGAGCTCAGACTCTCACCGCCCGTAATTTACAGTAGGAAGCCCATGTTGGTCAATTTCTAGGTGTCGTGCCGACATAGCTTGTTATCCTAGTTTAGCCCGTGGTTAGGGTAGTAATTTGAGGAGGATCAACTTAGACTTGCGAGGTTCAAGAAGTATCACTCTCCTACTTTTAGTGGTTTAGCTTCATAGGATTCACATGGTTTTCTAGAGAAGTGCCACCACATTTTTTTTGAACTATGGGTATTGTAGAGATGAGTAGGTTATATTTACTGCATTTCATATGAAGGGAGTGGAATATCAGTGGTGGCGAGCGTATGAGTTGGGTAGTCCGAGAAATGTAGCTTCACTTTCATGGGCTCAGTTTTCAGAGATGTTCTTGAGAGAGTTTGTTCCTCAGACCCTTCAGGATGTACAGAGCATGAAGTTTGAGAAGTTGCGCCAGGGCATTATGTCAGTGTCAAAGTATGCTGTTAGATTTAGTGATTTGTCCAGACATGCACCTGCTTTGGTTTTTATAGTTAGAGATCAAGTCTGCATGTTCATTGAGGGGCACAGTCATGATATCCAATTCAGCATGACTTGTGAGTTGCAGTCAAATATTTTGTTTCAACAGGTAGTAGAGATCACTTGCGGATTAGAGGGCATGCATGGTCAAGAGAGAGAGGACAGAGAGGCTAAGAGGCCTCGTAGACCGGGAGACTACTTTGGAGGCAGGGTACGGCATGGTAGAGGTTTTGCAAGTCAGCTAGTTCAGTTTTCACTTCAGGCTCGCATGGTGTTTTAGGTACCCATGGGTTTCAAAGAACTCGTACTGGACAACTTCCATATCCACACCAGCGGAGAGGTTGTTTTGAGTGTGGAGATACTTGCCACATGGTGAGAGATTATCCTAGGATTCGAACATATGTGTCAAAGTGGGGGCATTCAGGCTATGAGTTATGCTCCAGTTGCTGATATCCCTGCACCGCCAACTTGGGGTGCAGGTCAAGCGAGTAGAAGGAACCCAAGAAAAGGAGGCCCGGTCTGCTGATGTGCTTTCTACGATAGGGCCGAGGCCGCTGCACCGGATAATGTTGTACAAGTATGTTTTCAGTTTATCATAGAGGAGCATTATATGTATTTTGTTTCAATTCTGCTTATTAGGGTGAGTCCTCCTATGTTGCTTCACATATGGGTAAGTTTCGTGATTTTGTACGTTTTTTATGTGTTTACTCATATCGGGAGATTCTATAGTTATTGATCGTGTCAATCTTTTTTTTTGTTCATTGTTGAGAGCTATGAGACAATAAGTGATTTTATGTTACCCATTACGGTAGGTTTTGATGTGATTTTTATGGTTTGAATTTAATTTTCGGATTTAGATGTTGGGGTTCAATAAGTGTTGTGACTTTGTTTAGCAAAATAGTATTGCTTAAAGGCTCCAGTTGGTATGATGTGTATACTACTTGTGATTCAAAATTGAGGATGGGATCCTCGTATTTTCTTGTGAATTGATATGTTTGAACCGGTAAACTAACCGTTGTGGAGTTATATCAGGATGAGATCATTGTGATTAATTTATGCAGAGGTGGATCCAGAATTTAAAGTTTATGGGTTCCTACTATAATTTTAAATTAATATACAATTATAACTAGGTCACAGTTAAATATTATAAATAATTAGTGATTTCTTAATAAAAATACAGCGTCTATGCAAAAGTTACTAGGTTCCAACCAAGTATCAACACTCTAGATCTGCCACTGAATTTATGTGTTATTCTCCCTTGTGAAATTGATTCTTAGTATGGTACTAATAGGGAGTGGCGCTTGTCAGGTTTGTTTGATCATTTTCTCATGTGGTTCTCTTAGTATAATTAGTTATATTCGCGTTGTGCTTATTGGATTTTAGCTTACGATATGTGTACCCAGGTGGCATTAAATATGACTGGATGAATTAGGTGAATAGTTACGAGGTCTTCATGTTTCTTACATCATTGTCGATATTGTGAAGGTTTGAAATGAGGCTTAAACTTAGATGAGGTTAATTATCGATGTTGTAGTTGATTATGGGCAGCCCATAATTATTGTTATGGGCACATGTGTGATGTATTACATTGTGTGGTTTTACCATGCGAGTGTAGGGACTAGTTGCTACAACTGGTTGGGGCTGATACCATGTGTTGATGTGGGAAATAGTGCTTTTGGAAATGATCGGATGATGAAAAATTTGATTCTAGAGTTTATCAGTGTGGATGGAAATAATCTTCAATTGAGATGGTGTTGTCAGGATTATATCGATTGGAGTGATATGGGATCACCCGCGCATATATGTATGGTAAGTTCGTTCAATGATTTGAGGACTTCGGAATTATTCTTGGCACGTTCGAGGATGAACGCTTGTTTAAGAGGGGGGAATATAACGACCTGATCGGTCGTTTTGAGAATTAGTGTCTTGTTAGGAAGCTTAAGGCCTCAAGCAGCTTTGTATTATATTTTATGACTATGTGAATGATTCGGGGTCAATTTGGAAGAATGATTCTTGTTTTGGAAGCTTAAGCGGTAAAAGTTGACTGAAATTTTAGCTTTTATGTAGATGACTCCGAAATGGAATTTTGATAATTCCAATAGCTTTGTATGGTGATTTGGAAGTCCGTAGAGTAAATTGAAGCATTTCGACGAAAATTGAAAAGTTAAAGTTTTGGAAGGTTGAGAGGTTTGACCGAGAGTTGACATGGTTGATATCGGGCTTGGATTGCGATTCCGAGAGTTGGATTAGCTCAGTTATGTCATTTGGGAATTGTAAGCAAAATTTGACGTCATTTCGTATTGATTTGATATGTTTCGGAATGAGTTTTGGATGTTGATAGATTTAAAATTTCATAAGTTCAATTCGTAGTTTCGACATTGTTTGATGTGATTCGGACGAGGTTCGGATCATTTTTAATATTTTTGGTTAAGGATGTTACGCAGTGTACTGGGTATCCGCATCTGCAGAGGGTTGATCACAGATACGGAGCCGCTTCTACGAGGTTTTTGTCTCTTATGCGATGTTGAGTCCTCAGAGAAAGCTTCACTTTTGCAGAGTTTTTCCCGCAGATGCGATGACCTAGTGATCATATATGCGAAGCTGTCCACTTCTACGACTATTTGTGCGCTTCTGCGAAGTCGAGGTGTGACTCATTCTTGCGCAGGTGCGGTCACTAGTATGGCTAGTTAAGTTCGTAGATGCGAACTTTTCTCACAAATGCGAGGCTGCAGATGCGGCATTTCTGTTCACAAATATGAAAAACCTAGGCAAACTCACATATATTCGAGGGTTTGGTATTTTTGTTCATTTTTTAGTTTGAAACCTCTATTTTGAGCGATTTTGGAGGTATTCTTCACGAGTTTGATTTTGGTAAGTGTTCTCTATTTGGAAATGATTATGTTTCATGATTGCATACTTATTTATATCATTAAATCAGTGAATTAAAAGGAAGAAAATGTGAAATTTTGAAAAAACTTTCAAAAATATAAAATGATGATTTGAAAGACGAATTGATGTTGGAAATTGATAATTTTGGTATGGTTGAACTCGTATCGGAATGGATGTTTGGATTTTGTGAATTTTATCAAGTTTTTAGGTTTGGGCCCGGGGTTGACTTTTTAGTTTTAATTAAAAACGAAACTTTATTATCTAGAATTATTTCATATGAGTTTTACTTGAGCCGTCCGGAGGTTGTTTCACTCGAGAAGGTCATTGTAGAGTATCGGTCTAGCTTCTTTGAGAATAGTATATTGCATAACCATGCATGGGAGAACTAGCCCATATGATTTGAGTCATTTGTGCTAATTGTGTCATGTGAATGCCGTGTACGCGAGGTGACGAGTACATGCTCGGGCTTATTTATGGAAATTTGACTGTTTAGGGCTCTTAGGTTCTAATGTTCATTAGATATGAAGTTGTTTTGTCATGTTAAATTCCCTATTTACTAAATTCAGCCTTACATGTCTTATTTGAAATTACTTGCTTCATGGTCTACCCTTATTACCGATTAAACTCTTATGTGCCTTAACCGAAGTTGTTGCCTCTTTATATTGCCATGTTCTCCTTTCCATAATTTGCTTAACCTTAATTGAAGTTATTATTATCTCTTTCGTACTTGCTTAACCTTAATTAAAATTATTAGTATCTCTTCCGTAATTTGCTTAACCTTGATTGAAATTACTATTATCTCTTCTGTGATTTGCTTAACCTTAATTGAAGTTATTATTATCTCTTCTGTACTTGCTTAACCTTAATTAAAGTTATTAATATCTTTTTCGTAATTTGCTAAACCTTAACTGAAATTACTATTATCTCTTCCGCAATTGCTTAGCTTAAATTGAAGTTTGTTATTCCTTTCATTGTTGATGTATTCTTATTTGGGGTCATTGATTCATGCTATCTCTGTCATGGAATTGTACATTTGTGGAATCATTATTACACATTATCTCTCCCTTGTTGAGCTATTCTTGTTGAGACTATTATTTCCCATTGTTTCTTTCTTTGTGAGCTCGTTCTTCCATTTCTTTATGTTCTGAAGTTCTTGTGATGATTTACTTGTTGTATTCTAGTGTTAATGTTGTTGTTGTACGTCGTGATTGAGTTGTGGGCTCCTTATTGTGAAATTTTGTTGTTGTTTGGTTTCTCTGGCAAATTATAATTTTGGGCATTTGAGATGCGATTGTGATACATTGTGATATTGATACGCATGCTGATGATATGCTATAATTACGTATTTTAGTCACTTATTACACTCAAATTTATTGCGCTTTAATTGAGCTTGAGCTTTAATCGCTAGTGTCTTGCACTAATTGTGTGTTTTATGCCTCGTAAGAGTGATTGCGAGCTATGTAGATGTTATGGAATGAATTTAAGTGATTTGGAGATTTGAAATCTGATTAAAAGCCCAAGAAATTAAGATGGGATCATATTTGGTGATCAATGGATGATAGAGCAACAAAACAAAGAATTTAGTAGGCATATTGTGCATTATCTAGTAAAATACTCATATCTTTTTCGCTCAGAACTTCATTTGGACTCCTCAATATATGGTTGGAAAGCAAATACCACGGGATAAAACTTTCATGTTTTATGTTTTTTCAAATTTCAAACGGAAAAGGGTGAAGTACGCGGTCAAAACTGTGACCGCGGACTGAGGCAGTATACTTGCCAAATACCGCATCTGTGTCGCGCCCTGGCCACGGCCATCAAGGCCTGAAAACTTGTCCTTTCTCGCGTAGGAGAAGGTATAACTCGGGAAAGTATGTCTAGTAAATTATCATAATTATTCGGGAGAGAATTACAACGCACACGTTCATGAGCGGTAGAGAATACTTAGGCGAAATTATAGAAGATATAGCAGGAAGGATTCCAACAATTGGAAAAATCATAACTCTAGACCTCCTTAATCTTTTCTCCAACATGTAGTATCTTTAGTGTTAATTTATTATTTTAATTTGTTAGTTAGTTAGTTAAATACAAAAATCTTAATATCTATAAGTTAGGAATTATATAAGCTTGTATTCTCGGTAATAGTGAACAACTGTAGTTAAGCCTTATTTCTCTGTGGAATTCGACTCCAGACTTGTAAATCGGATTATATTTGCAACGATCGCTTAGTCCTTTTTATAAGTCATAGTTGGGCGTGATCACATGCGGTGATATAATTTCAGGGTGTTGAAACACAAGCAGCAAGATAAGGTGGTCTTGATACGCGTGGCTAGTAGGGAAATTGCTAAAAGCCATGCGGTGTGATAAGGTGGGCTAAAATGCGGCATGCTATTTCAAGAAAGATAATTTTCAAAACTAAATATAAAGGCTCCCGCTGTAATATAAGGAAAGATTGTAATTCATTTTGTGAGACTACGAGGCGGCACCTCATTAGTGACTCTTATTGCCATTTTCTCATTTATTTGTACTTGTCTTTGATCGTTGTTTTCTGAGCATGCTATTAATTATATTTTTCTGTGTTGCACTATTTGCTTAATTTTGTGTAGCTAATCTTATTATATTATTCGTGTTTCAATTTTATTAATATTTTTATTACATTGTATATTTTATGGTGATCGTTTCTTATGTGACATTCATTGTCTCTACTCTTACTTGTTGACTGGAATTGTGGTAGGACAATTGCACAACCATATACGTAATTTAATCACCCATATCTGTTTAAAAAGGTGAATCCTGATGTTATTGACCGTTTACATCTACTCTCGTCTACATTCCTTCGGTGTGAGAGTTGTTCTATTGATACGTGAGTTGTCCGTACGCTCATAAGTCACTGGTATTATTGGCACGTGGGTGGTCCATGCGTATATCAGATATTGTTACTCTATTGGCACGTGAGTCGTCCGTGCGGTTATGAATTGTAATGTGGCCACAAGATTCCAAGTGATTAGGGTTCATGATTCCCACGATATGCGATTATGAGGTTTGGTACCTCGTGAAAATTCTTGAATAAATATGGTGTGAAAGCAGTTGTTCTTACTGAGTTGTTACTGGTTTTTTCTTTATTTGGTGTCACCGGACTTAGAGTGTGTTCAGATTACTCTACAGCATGTTTGCTTCTTGTTAAAAATTGTTATTACTAGTATATAATTGCAAGTATTGTTTTGTATTCCTTACCATACTTAGCTTTATATTAACATTGTTTCTCTGTTAGTTCACTTTCATAATTGTTCAGGTTGTTTAGTCCAGTAGGTGTCTTAACTGCCTTTCGTCACTACTCCACCGAGGTTAGTCTTGATACTTAGTGGGTACCTCTATGGTGTACTCTTGCTACACTTTAACACATTCTTTTGCAGATCCAAGTACTTCAGAGTTGGTTGTTCACTAGCTAGTCGTTCGGGTTTGCTATGGAGACTCAAGGTAAACCTGTCGTCCCATTCGTAGGCCTCAGAGTGACCTTCTGAAATTTCATCTTGTACTATTTTATTTCTCTTCAGGAATAGTTGTATTTAGGAATTTTCTATCAAACTCAATAGAGCTTATGACTTGTACTACCGGTTTTGGGATTGTTGGTTTTGTATAGAAACTCCTGCTTTGAAATTAATAGTTGTTGGTTGAATTTTGCCACTAATTTAGTTAGTGTTAGGCTTACCCAGTCCCTACGACTAGGTGTCATCACGACATCCTACGTAGGGAAATTGAGATCGTGACAGTATTACTAATACCATAATTTGTTATGCATTAACTCTACATATGATAATACCAAATAGGATAAATCTCACTTTATACACATCAATTTCAAACTATTTACCCTTTAATACTCATACCCAAACTATTTACTACCCTACCCATGTGCCCAGAACTATTTACCCGCCCTTTGTTCTATTTGCACTGCCACTGACTCACCAACTGTGATAAAGGGCTCCTTAATTTCAAATGCGTCCAATTTTTAATCCCTCTGCTTCTTTGTCAAGAGAGTTAGAATTATTTACTTTTCTTTTTAGTTTTATTATAATAACTTCACTTTTAGTACTCTACTATTTGACATACTTTAATTTAAGAAATTTTTTAGCCTACGTCTAAAGCTTGCGGCCATTATCATTAGGGGAAAGTTTGCGTATGAACTTGAAGAAAACCAGTACTCCCATTGTGATGACCTGGCCGGTCTTCTTAAGAATTAATGCTCTGATCTCCTATTAACTGCTTCCCCTAAGTACAGCAAAAGCGAAACAATTAGTACCTGCAACAAAGCAGAACTTGAACGTTTAGTGTTACAAATAATTATTTCTAATATCTTTTGAGAAGTTCATAGTGATTTATTGTAAGAAAAATTAGATCAACCATTGAAAGACCTTGAAACTTGAAAAATCACAAATTGCATTTATCGAGTTTGTAATTGTTTGATTAGATTTGACTCGCGTGATTAAAATATCGATTGGCAATTGTAACCAAGTGTTGAGTTAGCTTGGTCGAGACTTGGAGCTAATTTGAGGTGATTGAGATCAAAATTTTCAGTTGAAAATCGAAGAAGAACACAACTACATTAATAATCGAAGAAGCACATTGTTATCTAACAGTATACCGCTACAGTATACTAATATACTATAGGAGTATATAGTTATACTACAATAATATACCATTATAGTATACAAATATATTGTTATGGTATACTATAATAATATGCAAGATATTGTAACAATATGCTCTAATAGTATACTTATTACCCGTAAATTTTCTTACCTTTTTCCTTTTAATTTGTTTAAAGCTTTTACCTAGCGTGAGCGGCAATTTGAAATGCAAATAAATAAATAAATTATAGTATGCTATATAATGTAACGGTATACTCTTACAATTAGGTCCTTTTAGATTTTTTAAAATTTTTTATTGACAACTGATATTATTTCAGTTTAATAATTGAATTAAACTTTTTTTTAACTATTTGCGTACAATTGTATACCATGTTGGTATAACTATATACTATACTGGTATCAAATATTAATAATAATTTTTTGGTTGTATTATCTACATTAATTGGTACACGATTAATTTTTATTTAGTAATATATATATATATATATATAAAATAAAAATAGTGAAAATAGTAAATGAAATTGGATTATGAAGAGAAAAAGCATATAAAAAGAAGTTAAATGAAATTAGAATAGGAAAAAAGTAAAAAAAAAAATAAGAAGAAAACGAGGGGAAAAAAGGAGAAAAGAAAAAAGAAAAGAAAAGAAACATAGAAATAAAAAAGAATTGGAGAGTAAAGTAAAAATTCCCCATAAAACCTATTATGGATAGGAAATGAAATTAGTTTATGGGTAGGGGAATCAAATGGGTAGAGAAAGGTAAATAGTTTTATTTTTGTGGGTAGCTGTGTCAAAACCCCGTATAATTAATGCTTGTATTAGTTATACATAGGTTGAAAAAGTGTACCAAATAAGGTATTACTAATACAAAAAGCTAATGCATGTATTATTTTCTCTAATACACTCTACCAAACGACCTGTAAGAGTAATGTTGAATAGGGTATATTGGTAATGCCGGGATTAGTTATGCTAGCATTCGTTATGCTGAAATTATTCTTATCCACTATTTGGTTTGGTGTATTAAAACATTACATAATTTCTAAAAAAATTAGTTATTCACAAAAATACTCTCCACATTCTTTAACTTTGTAAAGTATTTTTATTATAATCTTTTTATTACCCTCCATATTCTTTGTCTCTCTAAAGCCAAATTTTTTTCCAGGGAAGCAAAATTACAAAAGAAAACTAATTGAAATGTTAAACTTAAAAGAGAAGAAAAATTTAATTACTGTGACTTATAATACAAAATATGAAAAGCTTCATATTTTGAAAAAAAAAAAGGATAGATTTTTATCAAATAAACAAAACTTCATTTTATATTTTGAACGAATCGTAATCCAATTTCATATTAAATATGATATTATTTTTATTATAGTAGAATGCTAAAGTGAAAAATTAACTAAAATATCACAATAGAAAATATACAAAATATGGTGAAAAGTATTTGGAAATAGGTTTTGAGGGACTTGAGGGACAATTATGTCTTTAATCGTATTTATGCAAGTATTAAAAAATCATGCATTGCTAATACCATAATTTGCTATACTAAATAGAATGTATAACTAATAGTACCAAATAAAGAATTAATAATGCAAAAAGTTATGCATTATTTCTTCTAATACCTCCAATCAAACGACCCCTAAAGGTTTTTGGCGGAATTTTAGCATTGCATCAAAGATAATAATGTGAAATTGCATTTTACACCATTAGATCACCCAAAATAATACTTACAAATAATATTCCAATAAAAAGTAAAATTGGTAATCTTGAAACCGAGAGGTTGTGAGTTCGAGTCTCCCCAAGAGTAAGGTGGGAAGTTCTTGGAGGGAAGGATGTCGGGGGTTTATTTGGAAACAGCCTCTCTATCCAAGGGTAAAGGTAAGGTATACGTACACACTACTCTCCCCAGATCCCACTAAGTGGAATTATATTGAATTGTTATTGTTGGTAATCTTGAAAAATAAGACAAATTATTTAGATGAACATGCAACGGTGAAATGATAGTGCAAAAATTCGTTGCACATATATATATAAGTTAAGTGCTTCTGTTAAATGTTAGGCATCGAATAGTACCAATTTTTTGTTTCCAAATCATTTAACTTGAGATAGAAATTGAAGATAAACTAGTAATTCAACTTAGGTAAATGATAAAAATTCATAAAACACATCTTGCATTCCATTTGACTCGAATACATAAATTTTCTTGCATTCCCTTGTCTTCTACTGAAAACTCCTCATATTAAAACCAAAAAAAAGAACTTTGTACCACACCAATTATTCCAAAACTTTCTTTAATGAACCATTCGAATAAATATTTTAAAAGGCTGGGATAAGTCAATACACCACCTACTCATTTTCTTACTTCATCCCCAAGTAATAATAGCACTCATCAATTAAGACATTGAAATATCCTTTCTAAAAAAAATAAGATATTGAAATATTCGTGACGTAACCATTAAGGCTTGAAATTTTAATTCCACCAAAATCCTCTTCCAAAAGACAAGAAAATGTAAAAGGAAAAAACATCAAGAAGCTCAGACATATACCTAAAAGGACGTAAACAATAGCATACAAATTATCTTATGAATAGAAAATAAATATGAGAAATTATTCATATTTAGCGTCTACACAAAATGTGAATATTTTTTCTAGAAACAGCTCTCTGCCCCTCGGGGTAGGGATAAAGTTTGCATATATATTACCTTCTTTAAATCCCACTTGTAAAATTATATTGAGTTGTTGTTGTTGTTGGTGTCTACACTAAATCATGAATTTGTCATGTTCAAGTTTATAGTAAATTGAGATCAAATGATAAACATGTAGATTGAAGACATATGTAATTTATTCATTCGAATAAGTTATTTTCTATTATGTTTCGGAATTTGCCGTTCCTACCAAATTGTTTTTATGATTTGTATTGGAACCATGCTATTGAGTCTTTGGACCACTTTGATTTGTAACCATCAACATTATTCACGACATTGGTTTATTTTTTTGTTCCCCCTTTCGAGGTGGAGTTGTAATTTAGATTTTAATTTTACATCTATACATATTTTTTTCCTTTTTCAAAGAGTGTTTTTTTTTTTGGATTATGTCGTTTACTTTTTAACCTTTTTCTAAGTTTATCTCACTTTGTATTTTTAGTACTAATTAATACCACAATTAGTTAATTAAATTATTTTAATTGGATACACATGTATGGATGTAAAAACTTGGTCGCGAGATTGTATTGTATATACATAGATATTAATGTATCATCAAATTTAGAGGAACAAAAATGAGAACACCTTTTACTTTTAAATGATAAGAAGAAACCAAAAGACATATTCACATGTTTTAGTTAGCTATTCTGCCGAAATTTCTTACAATGACATAAAAAAGAAATAGAAAAATTATATTAATTAAATTATTATTGTGCTGAATGTCTTGTGGATATTCTAAAAAATCATAGGCCCCAAGGAATGTGATGATTGAATCTAGTAAAGTGTTTTCTTTTTCTCTTTTTCTACATTACTTGTATCCATCATAATAGCTTTCTAGCCTATCCACTTGCTATATAAGGTAATTCCAAAAAAGGAAAAGGGTCAGAACTGCCTCTAACGTATTGACTCCAGGTTAAAAATGCTCTTTGTTAATCTATTTTAAAGAAACTACCCCTACCATTAAAAATGTAGCCTATTTGTGCCCCTAAGTCTAACAACTGACTGTACTTATATTTAAAACGGTAGGGGTATTTTTTTCAAAATAGGTTAACGGTAGGGGCATTTTTAAACTGAAGTCAATACATTAGGGGCACAAATATGCCAGTATTTTAATTGTAGGGGTATCTTTTTCAAAATAGATTAACAGAGGATATTTTTAAACTAGAGTCAATACGTTAGGGGCAATTCTAACATTTTTCCGTTAAAAAAATGATAAGTATGGGTTCTAGAATTACATAAAAAGAAAATAATATTATCACTATGACAAATGAATCTTTTTCTGTTCTTACATCTTTCCCACATAATTCCCAGAAAATAGAAAAATAATTAGAAAATTGCTCTACTCGAGTATGTAAGAAGTGTGTGATATGTAAGTTAAATTGGCTAGACACATATACATAAAACATGTCTTTCAAGGTCATATAATCATATTAACATAGTATAAACTATAATACAAGGTGAATTCAGATTTAGAAGCGATAAATTTATAATTAAATTCGTACAAAAAATTAAACTCTACTTAAAATTAGCGATAAATCTAGAAAAATATGATAAAACAGTAAGCATTTTTACATCTTTAATCAAATGTTATGGATTCGAATCCTTGGTATGAATTTGCCTTTAATTTGAAGCCATCTTTCTAAATGAAAATTTTGGCACAATCTAGATTAGGGAGAAAAAAGAAAAAAAGAAGAGCAACGCTAAAGTATAAGCTAACATAGTATAAGTTATAGGACAAGGTGCATTCAAGATTCAAAATCCATAGGTTTAACATTAAATCTGTCCAAAAGATTAATTTCCATCCAGAATTTAAAAATATATTTAAAATCTTATCTTTTATATATTTTACTTAGAGATCACGAATAACATGAATACATCTTTCCTTAGGAAGCGTTTTACCCTTATTGAAATTTTGGCACTATCTAAGTTCAACAAACCCCCCTCCCCCACACACACAAAGAAAAAGAGCAACACTGAAGTATTGGTAGTTCCGTGCGCTTCGGTTCTTGTACGCTGTTGTTATTATAAGGGAAAGCTGGTTGCCTCTGTCCTCTGATTTCAAACTGCCCTACCCTTAAGTTCACCCCCTACCCATCCCCTACCCTCAGCATAAAAAACTCAAAAAACTCCTCATCGCATTGCTCTCTCCGCTCTCTTCTCCAAAACACACACACACATACATTCCATATATAGGAATAATAACAATAATTTTGTCCATCTTTTGTAGATATAATTAGATTAGATAGAGGTAGAACTGCTAAACAACCTATCCCAAAAGGGTAAAATTCATTTTCCTATTTCAACTCCAACCAAAGAATCGTCACTGACGAAGAAAAATTGAATCTTTGTGGCTTTTCTGAAGAGAAAAGAGGAAAAAATTGAATTTTTATCAATTTTCCAGGTTCTTGTTTTGTGTTTTTTTTGGTAGTGTGATATGTATTTCTATATGTGTATGTAATGCATCAGAAGAAATCTGAAGTTCAGATCGGAAAAGAAAGCAGTTGCTTCTCTTCCGATTTCAATCCCACACCACCCCTTCTTTCTCCTTCTTCTTCTCTTCATCACAAACCCCCCCACCCCCATATTTACCCCCATCCTATTACTCCCCCTCAAGCTTTGATTTTTTCTTCTTCTTCCTCTCCTTCTGTGCCTCCTCCCCTTCAAATCTTGATTGACAATGGAAATGACCCAATTGTCCCTAGCCCCACCTCTACCGCCACCAAAACCACCCCTCACAAGAGACCCCTTTTAGGTGTTTCCACAAACAACCACCACAGCCCTTCTTCTTCCTCAAGCTCTTCTATTCTAAAGTCTCCAACTTTATCTGATTCTCTTCACAAATACCCTTTTTCTTCTGCTCCTAAGGGTCAATACCCATCAAGAATTTTGAACCATTTCCATATTTACCACCGGCTCCGCCACCTCCGCCGTGTCCTTCGCCTCCATCTTCGGCTAATACTCCTCCTCTCCCTTCCATTCTTCTATTTCTTGGTTTCTCATCCAACTAACTCTTTCTTTTTGGATTTTCTATCTGCTTTTGCTTTCTCTGCTGCTTTACTGTTTTCACTCAATTTAGCACTGCCTAGGCTTCCTTCAATCAGGTTGTTCTTGGCTAGGTCCTTGCCAATTAAGCTTACTTCAACTAACCAAGTATCTAGGCAGCAATTACCAGTGTTTTGGTCAATTGGGTCGCGGCCTAAGATCGATAAAAGGGTAAATTCAGGTTGTTGGGTGCAGGCTTACAGTAGTGGAGATGTGTATGAGGGTGAGTTCCATAAGGGGAAATGTAGTGGCAGTGGAGTTTATTACTATTACATGAGTGGGAGGTATGAAGGTGATTGGGTTGATGGGAAGTATGACGGCTATGGGGTGGAGACGTGGGCGAGGGGAAGTCGATATAGGGGTCAGTATAGGCAGGGCCTTAGGCATGGTTTTGGAGTATATAGGTTTTATACAGGCGACGTGTATGCTGGGGAGTGGTCCAACGGTCAAAGTCATGGTTGTGGAGTTCATACATGTGAGGATGGTAGCCGGTATGTAGGTGAATTCAAGTGGGGAGTCAAGCATGGCCTTGGCCACTACCACTTCAGGTAATTTTTCATGGAGATGTTTTTGTTCGTTTTCTAACTTTGTTGACTTTTGAAGGGATATGTAACCAGAAAATTTAATATTTCTAGTTAAGACCTAGTTGAGCTTTAGAAGCTTTAGTTGTCTATATGTGGTATACCATATGTATTAACCATAGATTGTGTTATTTCTTAAAAGATGAATAGGCGGGAGAGGAGTGAAAGAGTTGCTGAGCTTGTTGCTATATGTCTCGATGTTGTGCAGCCTAAACTTTTAACTCCAGATGTACTGTATAGTGTATAACTGTCCTCAATCTACTGGAGTCTAAAAAAATGGGGAAGACTAGAAGTAAGGTGGTGCTAGTCCTCAATCTACTGGAGAATAGACAAACCTAAAGATAGTTTCCTCTAGTTGATTACATTAGGTTGTAGACTTGTGGATTTTATTTTGTGAGCAACTAGTTTATTTCTGTCCAATTGGGAGATATGCTGTCCTTGTTCCCCTTTGCATTTTGTCATCTCTATACAGTTAGGCTTTTTCGAAAAAGGCCTTCCTTTTTTTTTTAGTTAAGCAAGCACTATTCTTCTTTCCTGTTTTGAAATGCATATTATGTCATTCCAGTTGCTTCTATGTAGTAGTTTATTTTTCTATCAGTTTCAAATTAATATCTATAATTGACTATTAATGTATGGAACCATGTGCTCAAGAAAATATTCTTTCAGACTAGAGTCTTGTCAATATTTCCAGTTTTCCTCGAGTCCGTGACTACAGAAAGACAATCTTCTAGCCAAGTGAAGACTATGAAGAATCTTTTGCATGATGAACAGAAGATATGCAAAATAATTGCAAAAGATAAACTACCTTTTGTAATTTTGTGCCTGCATTATGCATAACTTTGCTAAATTGGCAGTTCAAAACAGGGTAGCATTCATGCCTTGACTCTATGTCTAGATGAGATATTAATATTTTCACTACCTATTGCAACTTCTGACTAATTATGAGCCTAATTATGGACTGCTTAGAGTCACATTGATAAAGTTCCATTAATTATGATGTTAAGTTTATTTTAACTGAAGAGATACAGCTGATATCAACAGTGTTTGTGCTATATTAAGTTTTAGCTTATTCTTAAAATGTAAGAGAAAAAATTGTTGATGTGATGATCCCAGAGTACTGCCTGTATGGTTTTAGTGACATATAATGAGATAGCACGTGACATACTGAGAAAGAGTGTTACCAGGTCCAAAATCATTTATTTGGATTCAAGATAAAGGAGGAGTGAAGTTTACTTGATGTCTTAACTGCTCTGAAGTTTCTTTCTGATTTTCATGATTGAAATGCTATAAATTTTTGGCCTCTTCTATTTCTGTCTCTCAGATGGTAAGGGTGCTTTGAAGTAGCATTCTCCTGGAGAAATATAGTGCTGTTTTCCAGGACATAGAGCTATGTTGCACATAGTCATGTTGTGGGCTTTAAAATATACACGCGCACACATATAACATAGTTTTACTGTGGGGTTTTCCTTCTTTTTTCCACTAGGTTTCTACACTTGTTATCTATATCCCTTCATTTATTTGTATTGATTTTCAGTTTGAATGCTAGTGTCTGCACTGGGCAGTGGGCACCCTTGCATATACTGTGATGAGATGATTTAGGAAAGTAAGAAAGAATTCTATTCTCGTCAAAAAAAAAATGATTAACTTGGTTTATTCTTTCCAATGTGAAGGAATGGAGATACATATGCTGGAGAATATTTTGCAGATAAGATGCATGGTTTTGGGGTATATTGTTTTGCTAATGGGCATCGCTACGAAGGAGCGTGGCATGAGGGAAAGAGACAAGGGCTTGGGATGTATACTTTTAGAAATGGAGAAACCCAATGTGGTCATTGGCAAAATGGGGTTCTTGACATTCCAAGCACGCAGAATGCCTCCTATCCTGTATCATCCCCTGTTGCTGTTTACCACTCCAAAGTGCTAAATGCTGTACAGGTAAAGATTAAATGAAACTTGATCTGAGTTCTGCTCAACCCCCCACCCCCCACCCCCAAATTAGTGCATGGGAGATAAGGATTGACAGATTAGCCTTCCAATTCCTTCAAAAGCTCATGGTTTATTGACTGTCTAAGTATACGCTCTCTGAATCCTCAGATATCTATTACTATGATTTGGAGGCTTTTTTTAAGTTTAGTTGGCACATCTTTAAGTAGTATTAGGTTAGGATCAGTACTGGTTCTCTTTTTCCTTCGTTTCTGACTCTTCCAATGTGAGTAAATTGACTTCTGTGCTAGAACAGTATTCGCCTTTTGGATATGCAAAAGTTATGTCATAATTGCAACTTACTTCTCATGAATATTTAGTAAATTGTTTTAAAATTTCAGAAAATGCATGTGACCAGTCAAAAAAAGTTTTAGAAGGAACCTGCATTCTTATTAACATGGCTAGAAAAAGTTCCAGGAAGCACAAAGGCATAGTCATGAAAGCTTTCTCTGTAGATTTTTTCCTTTTCTTAATTGTGATTTTCAGGTTTTCATTCACTTAATAGGTTTTAATAGTGTACTTGGTTGACTCCTAAGGGAATATACATTGGCTTTTTGGCACTCTATTTTGGGTGCCTTATAATCTTAAAGTCTAGAAGGGGAGCCTTGGAACCTATGTTGCACAGACTCTCCAAAACAGTTGTTGCACCCATGTCGGATCCTCCAAAAATACACTATTTTTGGAGGATCCGACACGCACCCATCGATATTTTTGGAGAGTCCGAGCAGCATAGCTTGGACTAGTGGAACAATGATAAAGTTGTCTCCATGTGACCTATAGGTCACGGATTCGAGCCGTAGAATCAGCCACTGATGCTTGCATCAGGTAGGCTTCCGAACACCTCCTTGGGGTGCGGTCCTTCCCCGAACCCTCTATAAACGCAGAATGCTTCATGCACCAGGCTGCTCTATATAATCTTGGAATTGGACTCTCAGTGGAAGTAGCTACTCCGACATGTGCATTAACTAATTTGATTCGCTCTTTAGAATAGTGAAAAAGAAAATATAAATGGCATATGAATCTGAATCGTGTGCTAATTGCCTTTACATATTTCTATCAGGAGGCTCGTCGAGCAGCAGAGCGAGCATACGATGTGGCCAAGGTTGATGAAAGAGTGAGCAGAGCAGTTGCAGCTGCCAACAGGGCAGCCAATGCAGCTAGAGTGGCAGCAGTAAAAGCCATGCAAAAGCAAATGCATCGTCGGAGTAACAGTGATGACCCTCCAATCCCCGTGGCGTAAGACCTCCAAATGATGGAGTGTTTTTTCAGTTTAACCTCATAGAAATTGTGCATCCTTTTACGGAGGACTGCAGTAGAATAATCTTACCTTAACCACCTTGTGTCCATGCGTGATACCTCGTGTTTACGTTTTCATTCCATGAATTGAAGCAGGGCTGTGTTCTCTTTGCCGGGATTTTCGCATTGTGAGTGTCTAAAAGTTAAGCCACTCTTCAAGCTCCCTGTATTTCTGTGGCTTAAACCTTGCTATGAGAGCCAACCTGTTTCTTCTGTTTTGTAAAGATTAGCTAGTTTTGTAGCATTTCGAGTGCTGGTGCCCAGAGAGAATTTCAACCCAGCCGGCCTTTTATGTGTATTAACGACTCTTGAGAATTAGTGGAAATATTATAAAAAGAAAAATCTACGTAAGAAAAATAATTGTTGTATTTCTTTTTTATTTTCTCAAATTGGGTGGACATTATCGTTTTTGTTTTGTGTGTGTGGTATGTTTGGTACTACGGAAGTCGATAATTATTTGAAGATCAGCCAGTTATTTGGAAGTCTTTTAGGGGTAAGACTAATGCTGTATTTTGTCTCGGGCCCGGCCTAAAAAAGCTTCGCGGGCTTGGGCTTTGTGGGCTAGGGCTCTGACGGTCCTGAGTTTTGTGGGCTTAATGGTTGAGACCAGCCCGTCACGGGCCTAAACTCATCTGGTCCTGGGCTTAGCGGGCCGGGCTGGCGGGCTTTTTGTATTTTTTAAGGCAATATCTTGTATATTAGTTATTAGTATAGTATATAATATATATGGATTTTTACCTATGTATACCATATAGCAAACATTATTACCTCTCACGTTTAAGATTTGTGTTTATCACATTTAAGCATACCAAATTTCAATTTATATACCATAATTCAAATTAAGGGTATAACTATTGCTTCATTTATTCTAGGTATGGTTTTAGGAGCATATATTCTCCTATTTTAGTTTATCTACCTCTCTTTCCTCCCACCCCCACACCTCCACATTACAGCGAATTTATATAGCCAAATCCGATTAGTGTGGGATTGAAACATATTTGATTGGTCGATTTCATGAATACGTCATTCATGTAAACTAATACTATGGAGAAGTCAGTTTATCCCTTCCTTAATAAATGTGTAATGCTCAAAACCAAATTTTCTATCTTGTTAAACTAGCTATTCTTTCGGACCTCAATCCAGTACTATTCCGTTGCCAATCCAATTTACCTTCAGTTAATTCCATGCCAATTTAATTTTATGAAAAAACAAGAAAAGAAATGTGTTCAGTTCTCTAAACACAAGATTAAACATTTCTTACTATTAATTTTATTAAAGGTACGTACTATAGTTCTTGTAGTTTGTATGTAGAAATTTTGTAGATGAAAACCAAATTTTGTTGTCAATATTTTTTTATGACACAAGATTGTAGTTTAATTGTAGTATAAATGTAGTAATTTTGTAGATACTCTTAAAAACAATACAACGTTATACAATACTTAAACTGATTTGTATTATATTTGCAGAAATTTTATCTACAAGATATCTACAAACTGAATACATTGGATCTCAATATCCCAATCCCCATTTCAATTGTAGCATAATTGGCATTTTCGACATAATTATAGAAGACTTGTAGAAGTTTTCGTCTTTCCAATTTACAATTTATCTACAAATTATCTACAGTTTATCTACATTCCATCTACAATTTATCTACAATTCTACAATTTAACTACAATTTCTGGAAATATGTCTTCTTCTTCTTCTTCGACGAGTTTCAATCTGAAATTCAGTCAAAACCAAGTATAATCTTCACCAAAACCCCTAAAAATTGAGATATAAACTCCTAAACATATTGCGAATTATTTACAACAACACTCAATCCAAACAAATAATGATTTTTGAAAATCCAAATTTGAATTCAAAGCTTTCAAGATTTTTAATGGCTATAAAAGATGAAAAACATATGGAGAATGAGAGATTTACGCAGCTACAGATTTACTTTCGTTTCAAATTTCGAATTAAATGCCGATAGGATCACATGCAGATCCTCCCATTACAATCTCACGCGCTTTTTTGGTAGAATCTCATTATAATATATAATAGTATACTAGTATAGAATATATTTATAGTATACTAGTTATTAGTATAGTATATATAACATATATTTCATTGTATATTGTATTGTAGTATATTGTATGTTATGTATATATATAGATATCCCTTATATATTTTCTTGTAATATATATTGTATGTTATGTATATATATTCTCTTATATATTTTTTGTAGTATATATATCGTATCTTATATATATATTGTAGCTTATTAATAATTCCAAGTAAAGACAAAGAAATATTGAGAAAAAGTATTATAATTTTTATTACCAAAAATGACATATCTTTCTTAGTATTCCTTCCCCCAATGGAATGAGCACAACAAGGTACTAATACCACCATTAAAAGGAAAAAAACTAATAGAAGATGTGTCAAAGTACAAGTTACACCATAATCTACATTGTATCTCTAACAAATCTCATAAATCCTTCAAGGTTCTATGGAGGTTGCGTTGGTGGTGGTGGAAAAGAAGCTTGTTCATCACCACTTTCGGGCGAAGCTGAATCCTCCGCAAGTTCCGCTATCATTTCTTCATAAACTTCATCTATCGCCAGTTGTGATTTTTCAATTCCAAAGTTTCTTATTTCCGCGCGGCTCCAATTTCTAAAATGTACCAATTTTTCCAAGCTATCCCTTATAGAAGCTCTATGATAACCTATTTGGAGTCTTGCTTGACTGAAAGCGTTATCTGATGCAATAGTTGAAGCTTGAATTGATAAAATATCCCGAACCATCCTTGCAAAAACCGAAAAATATTTTTCCCTTGACTTCCACAATTCCAAAAGATTAAAAAAGCCGTCTAGATTCTCCTTTTCAAGTCCCTGAAACAAATAAACTTGAAGTTCATTTAGATGTAAAGTTTCATCATAATTAGCACCTTGAGAACCCCAGAACTCCGTCCAAGATTTAAGAGTTGTTAAGCCCGCAACTCTTTTAGACGATTGTGAGCTAGATGAAGTAGTGGTTGGAATATTTGGCCTAGCATGCTCTAAGGCAAGTTGATAAGCATTATAAACTGTTTGAGCATTAATTTTAATTAAGACTTTTGCATCTACACTTGTCCCCTCTTGGTGCGCTTGCATTTGAAAAAATCTAGCCTTATCTCTAGGGTGTGTTTTTATGTGCCTAGTCAAACTACCCGTACCGCTACGGTCTCCGGTAAATTTATGCACCAGTAACTTCCCAGAAGTTTTACACTTAGCCTTATTTTGTTCTCTTATTTGAGTAAAAAAATTCCAAACTAATGATGTTTCTTGATGTTTAGCAGGTTGTCTATTAAAGGTAGGAGTTTTTACATGTGGGTCGGCCGGTGCATTACTTAGATTATTAACAGGACTAGTAGGTGTATCATCTAAATCTAGTGCTTGGGTTTCATCATCCTCATTTTTCTCTAAGATAGGTTCATTAGTATAAAGAGCATTCATAACTTCACCATCTAATCTATTACCTGCTGTAACATTATGGAGAAATTCACTATCGGTAAATTGAAAACAAGGGTGATCACTATCAAGAATTATGGGAGGAGGAAGAGTACATCTAGGTTGGCGACTACTTTAAACTTGCTTATCTTTTCTAGGTCGAGGAGCCGGGGAAAGGGTAGTATTATGTCCACTACTTTCACCAGTTTTACCTTTTCCTTCACCAAATATTTTTTCCAAAGAAAATGCCATATTAATTATAATTATGCAAACTAAACCACACAAAAATATATTCTTAAAACGTAAGAGTTGAAACGAGTTTACCTGATTGCCGAACTTCTTGAAAATTGAAAATCGTTGAACACTTGAAAACTTCAATTCAACAACTTCACGATTTTTCACGAATTTTCAACAATAAATTAAGCATTTGTAGTAGAGAGATTGAGAGAGATTGATGAATTGATGAATAAAAATGAAAGAATGTGGAGGGAGGGGGTATTTATAGTTGAGAAATGAGAAAAAGTGTAATTATATAAATTTTGGAGTTAAATTAAAGTTTGGGGGCCAAATGGCCATTTTATAAACCTCCAAACTGCCAAATTATCAGCCCAAACGGCTATATTTTAAATATGGCCGTTGGAGAATTTTAGAAAAAAATTAAATATAGTTGTTGGGCCCGTTTAGGCCCGCCAAGACCGGCCCAGGCCCGATTAACAGTCCCGGGCTAAACGATCACGATCTCGTAGGCTCAACGTGGAGGACCGGCCCGTCATGGGCTTATAAGAAATGCCAGGGCCGGCCCACCTGGCCCGTTTGGCCCGCCAGGACCACGGTCCAGGTCCGGCCCGGTACAGGCCCAGGTCACTTTACTGCATTAGGTAAGACCATGGAAAAGAGGTTATGACATGAGGTTGTGAAATCTTTTGTATATATGAAGAGGTCTTATGAAGAAGTTGCTAACTTGGGAGGAGGAATCATGTCATGCAATTTTAAATGTTAATTTGATCAATAGAATAATTGACCAACAACTTTTTTCTTGAAATTGCTTACTTTCAGGTTTTTCACTCTGAGTTGGTACCTCTCGGTCTCTTTCTTACTCTGTACACTTTTACGTATTTTTGTTAGCATCTGGCTTTTGATTTACTCTGTGGTTATCTAGTTAGCATCCTTAACTGTATTCAGACATACTTCGTGTGTGGTTGGAGGGATAGTGGCCGCAATGGGGGATAGTAGTGTGAGGTCATGTCCTCGGGTGGTGGGGGTGAGCGGGGGGCGGGGGAAATCCTGTGCGTGGGGCGAGAGGCAATGGTGGAAAGGGGAAGGGGTTAGCGGCCGCTCATAGATTGAGGATCGTTTCATGGAACATAGGCACCCTGACGGGTAAGTCAATTGAGTTGGCGAAGATTCTTCAGAAGAGGAGGGTCGACATAGCCTGTATGCAGGAGACTGGGTGGAAAGGGTCGAAGGCGAGGAATGCAGACGGGTTTAAGCTATGGTATTCTGGGGCCGTGGGGGGCAAGAATGGAGTGGGGATCTTGGTGGATAGGGATTAGGGAGTCTGTGGTGGAGGTTTGGCGAGTGAATGATATGTTAATGTCTATTAAGTTGGTTATTGGTGGTTGCGTCCTCAATGTCATCAGCATTTATGCGCCGCAAGCAGGCTTGGATGAAGAGTTTAAAAGGCGCTTTTGGGAGGGCTTCGACGAGTTGGTGAGTAGTATTCCCCAACCTGAGAAGTAGTTATTGGAGGGGATTTTAATGGTCAAATTGGGGATGATGCTGGTGGTTATGGTGAGGTGCATGGAGGCTTTGGCCTTGGGGTTAGGAACAGATGAGGCACTTCGCTGCTTGATTTCGCCAGTGCTTTTGAGATTTTGATTGCGAACTCGTCCTTTCAGAAGAGGGAGGAACATTTGATCACTTTCAAGAGTTCAGTGGCGCGGACTAAGATTTATTACCTCCTCCTCAGAAGGAGCGATAGAGGGCTATGGAAGGACTGCAAGGTTATTCCGGGAGAGTCCCTGTCGACTCTGCATAGAATCCTAGTGATAGATGTTGGTCTCTGGGTGAAGATAAAGAGGAGGCGTGTGCGGGGCCGACCGTGGATTAATGGGGAGCTTTAACTAAGGAGAAAGCCTAGGAGTTGGATAGGAGGTTAGTTGATGGTGGAGCTTGGAGCAGTTTCGGGGAAGCAGATGCGATGTGGTCAGAGACGGCGAGCTTGGTTAGGGAGGCAACGCAGGATGTGCTCGGGTAGCCAAGGGCTATTCGGGCAGGCATCAGGACGACTGGTGGTAGAACGACATAGTCCAAGGTAAAGTGGAGGCGAAGAAGGCGGCACTTGCTAAGCTGGTAGGGAGCACAAGCGAGGAAGAAAAGAGAGTTAACATGGAGAGTTACAAGGTGGCGAGGAAGGAAGCGAAGCTGGCGGTCACGGAAGCTAAAAATGCGGCATTTGGTCGCATGTACGAGGAATTAGGGGAGAAAGGTGGGGACGGGAAGTTATTCAGGTTGGCTATTGCAAGGGAGAGGAAGTCGCGGGATCTAGGCCAAGTTAGGTGCATCAAGGATGAGGATGGTAGAATTCTGATGGGGAGTCTCAAGTAAAGCAAATGCGGTAGGCGTACTTTTGAGATCTGCTTAATGTGGTGGGGATCGGTACATAGAGATAGGGTAGCTGGGGAACTCAGACTGTCATAGAGACCTTGGGTACTATAGGCGCATTAGGGTGGAGGAGGTCGTGAGAGCTTTGCGTAGGATGAGTAGAGGCCGAGCGACCGGACTAGACGAAATTTTGGTGGAGTTCTGGAAATGCATGAGTAGGACTAGGGCGGAGTGGTTATCCAGGTTATTTAACGTGATCTTTAAGACTAAGAGGATGACAGAGGAGTAGAGGTTAAGTACAGTGGTTACCTTGTATAAGGACAAAGGGGATGTCCAGTGTTGCAACAACTATATGGGTATCATATTACTAAGCCACGCCATGAAAGTTTGGGAGCGGGTGGTTGAGGCGAGGGTGAGGGAGATGGCGTCTATATCCGTAAACCAGTGGGGTTTCATACCAGGCTGCTCCACTACAGAAGTTATTCACCTTGTCAGGAGATTGGTGGAACAGTTTAGGGATAAGAAGAAGGACCTGCACATGGTGTTTATCGACTTGGAGAAGGCATACGACAATGTCCCAATGGAGGTGCTGTGGAGGTTCCTGGAGGCGAAGAGTGTGCCGAAAGCCTACATCAGAGTGATCAAGGACATGTACGATGGTGCTAAAACTAGGGTTAGGACAGTGGGTGGAGACTCCGACCATTTTCGGTGGTTATGGGGCTTCATCAAGGATCTGCGCTTAGCCTGCTCTTATTTTCTTTGGTGATGGATGCTCTAACTCGCCATATTCAAGGGTATGTGCCATGGTGTATTCTATTTGCGGATATCATTGTCTTGATAGACGAGACGTGGGTCGGTGTTAACGAGAGGTTGGGGGTCTGGCGATAGACTCTCGAGTCTAAGGGTTTCAAACTAAGCAGATCTAAGACAGAATACTTGGAGTGCAAGTTTACCGCCGAGCCGAGCGAGGTGGGTGGGACGTGAAGCTTGGATCTCAGGTCATCGCCAAGAGGGACAATTTTCGATATCTTGGGTCGGTGATTCAGGGGAACTCAGAGATCGACGGGGATGTCACCCACCACATAGGGGCGGGGTGGTCGAAATGGAGGCTTGCATCAGGAGTCTTGTGTGATAAAAAATTGCCATAGAAACTTAAGGGAAGATTTTATAGAGCTGTGGTTAGACCTGCCATGCAGTATGGGGCGGAGTGCTAGCTGATAAAAAATTCTCATATTCTGAGAATGAAGGTTGCGGAGATAAGTATGCTCAGGTGGATGTGCAGGCTCACCAGGTTTGATATGATTAGGAATGAAATTATTAGGAAAAAGGTGGGGGTGGCCCCAGTGGATAAGAAGATGCGGGAAGCGAGACTTATGTGGTTTGGGCATGTGCAGAGGAGCCCCGATGCTCCGGTGAGGAGTTGTGAGCGGCTGGCGGTAGTTGGTGCGAGTCGAGGCAAAGGGGGGCCCAGGAGGTATTGGGGAGAGGTGATCAGGCAGGATATGGCTAGATTGTGGATTTCCGAGGACATGACTCTTGATAGGAGAGTCTGGAGGTCTAGCATCAGGGTTGTCGGATAGGGGCCCCTTGTTTCTTTCGCACTTCTTTCCCCATCTGGGGGTTTGGTAGTGCCCTCTATAGATGATTTTTGCATTGGTTCATGTTTTGAGATTATTGCATGTCATTTTATTTATGGTTTATGTTTATGTTTTGATAATTATCTATGTGATTTTTCATAGAGTTACTAATACTCTCCTATTTTTGCTTTTGTTTTTATTTTCCTTTTCCTAAGCCGATGGTCGATTGGAAACATTCTCTCTGCCCTTTCGGATAGGGGTAAGGCTTGTGTACGTATTACCCTCTTCAGACCCCACTTGGTGGGATTATACTGGGTAGTTGCTATTGTTGTTGTTGTTGTATCTATATTTATTATAAAAACACGAATAATTTATTCTAAATGTTGAACAATAAAAATATACCAAAATATTAGTTGACTTTTATAACATGTAAATCACCTAAGACAAATTCTTTTCCATTTAGACTATACATACACCATCTTCAAAGTTGATTCTATATGATAAAAGGTTATACTTGTATAAATTTCTTGGTTATATTGGCGGTTAATAGATGAAGGTTATATAGACTGACGGTGAGTGACAAATTATCCAGATAATCAGTTATCTAATGTAGTAGGAGTACGAGTAATTTTTGTCCAAAGAAAATTAGGACAAAATTTGTTTGTTTATTTTTTTTATTTTTATGTTGTTTGTTAAAAGATAAACAAAGAAGAAGATATTGTCTCCTGATTAAGAAATTCAATATAGGGAGGTTATTAAGTTTTTTTTTCTCTGTTGATTTTGTTTGGATTATCCATAAACTTTGCATACACTTTTCTTCTTTATTTTATGTAAGTGATTAACAACAACTACTACTATCCAGTATAATTCCACAAAGTGGGGTCTGGGAGGGTAATATGTAGACGAGCCTTACCCCTACCCAAAAGGGCAGAGATGCTGTTTCCAATCGACCCTCGGCTCAGTGAAGGAAATGAAAAACAAAAACAAAAGAGCATTATTAACTCCAGTAGGAATAGCGTAAATAATTATATAAACATAAGAACCATAAATAAAATAGCATGCAATAATATCATACAGTAACTACCATAAATAACTACCATAAGGGAGACAGACTCCAAAACACAAACCATCTATGGATAGCCCTGCCAAGCCTCACACAACCCTTGGTGAGGAGTACAAAAAACTCTAGTAACCCCTATCCTACAACCCTGATACTAGACCTCCAGACTTTCCTGTCAAGGGTCATGTCCTCGGAAACCCGCATTCTAGTCATGTCATGCCTAATCACATTTCCCCAATACATCTTAGGCCTCCCTCTGCCTCGACGAACGCCGACAATCGCCAGCTGCTCACAACTCCTCCCCGGGGCATCAGGACTTCTCCTCCGCACATGCCCGAACCACCTCAGCCTCGCTTCTTGCATCTTCTCATCCACTGGGGCCACCCCCACCTTCTCTCGAATAACTTCATTCTTAATCTTATCTAACCTGGTGAGCCCGCACATCCACCTGAGCATCCTCATCTCCGCAACTTTCATTCTCTGAACATGAGAGTTCTTCACTGGCCAGCACTCCGCCCCATACAACATTGCAGGTCTAACCACAGCTCTATAAAATATTCCCTTGAGTTTCTGTGGAACTTTCTTGTCACACAGGACTCCTGATGCAAGCCTCCACTTTGACCACCCCGCTCTTATACGATGAGTGACGTCCCCGTCAATCTCTCCATCCCCCTAAATCATCGACCCAAGATATCTGACACTGTCCATCTTGGCAATGACCTGAGATCCAATCATCACATCCCTGCCTACTCCGCTCGACTCTGTGCTAAACTTGTACTCCACGTATTCAATCTTAGATCTGCTTCTTTTGAAACCCTTAGACTCGAGAGTCTGTCTCCATACCTCTAACCTCAGAATAACACCGACCCACGTCTCGTCTATCAAGACTATGTCATCAGCAAATAGCATACACCAAGGCACATCCCATTGAATATGTCGAGTTATAGCATCCATCACCAAGGAAAACAAGAGAGGGCTAAGCGCCGATCCTTGATGGAGCCTCATAACCACTGGAAAATGGTCTGAGTCGCCACCCACGTCCTAACCCTAGTCTTAGCTCCATCGTACATGTTCTTGATTACTCTGATGTAGGCTTCCGACACGCTCTTCGCCTCCAAGCACTTCCATAGCACCTCCATTGGGACCTTGTCATACGCCTTCTCCAAGTCGATAAGCACCATGTGCAGGTCCTTCTTCTTATCCCTGAACTGCTCCACCAGCCGCCTGACAATGTGGATACTTCTGTAGTGGAGCGACCCGGCATGAAACCGAACTGGTTCATAGATATAGATGTCATATCCCTCACCCTCGTCTCGATCACCCGCTCCCAGACCTTCATGGTGTGACTTATTAATTTGATGCCCCTATAGTTGTTGCTGCACTGGATGTCCCCTTTGTTCTTGTACAAGGGCACCACTGTACTCCACCTCCACTCATCCGGCATCCTTTTGGTCCTGAAAATTGCATTGAACAACCTGGAGAGCCACTCCACTCCTGACCTACCCATGCATTTTCGGAACTCCACCGGTATCTCATCAGGCCCGGTCGCTCGACCCCTACTCATCCTGCGCAAAGACCTCATGACCTCTTCCGCCCTAATGCGCCTGCAGTACCCAAGGTCTCTATGTTGCTCTGAATGCCCTAACTCCCCTAGCTCTATATTACGATCCCCCTCCTCGTTAAGTAAGTCTCGAAAGTACGCCTGCCACCTCTATTTGACTTGAGAATCCCCCATCAGAACTCTACCATCCTCGCCCTTGATGCACCTAACTTGGTCAAGATCACGTGCCTTCCTTTCCCTTGCTTTACCTAACCGGAATAACTTCATGTCCCCGCCTCTCTCCCTTAGTTCCTCGTACATGCGACCAAACGCAGCGTTTTTAGCTTTCGTAACTGCCAACTTTGCTTCTTTCCTCACCACCTTGTAGATCTCCCTGTTCGCTCTCCGTTCTTCTTCGCTTGTGCTCCCTGCCAACTTCGCAAACGCCACCTTCTTCACCTCCACCTTTCCTTCGACTACATCGTTCCACCACCAGTCACCCTAATGTCTGCCTGAATAGCCCTTGGCTACCCCGAGCACGTCCCGTGCTACCTCCCTAACCAAGTTCGCCATCTCGGACCACATAGTGTCCGCTTCCCCAGAACTTCGCCAAGCTCCGCCCTCAGCTAACCTCCTCCCCAACTCATGTTCTTTCTCCTTAGTCAAAATACCCCGTCTAATCCGTGGTTGTCCCCGAGCACCCCTCCTCTTCCTCTTCACCCAGAGACCGGCATCCATCACTAGGATTCTATGAAGAGTCGAAAGGGACTCTCCCGGAATAACCTTGTAGTCCTTGCACATACCCCTATCGCTCCTTCTGAGGAGGAGGTGATCAATCTGAGTCCTCGCCGCCGAACTCGTGAAGGTAACCAAATACTCCTCCCTCTTTTGAAATGTCGAGTTCGCAATCAGAAGGTCGGAAGCCCTGGCAAAATCAAGCAGTGACGTGCCTCCTCCGTTCCAAACCCCAAAGCCGAAGCCACCGTGCACCTCACCATAACCACCAGCATCGGCCCTAATATGACCATTAAAGTCTCCTCCAATAACTAGCTTCTCATATTGGGGAATACTACTTACCAGATCATCCAAGCCCTCCCAAAAGCACCTCTTATCCTCCTCGTCTAAGCCCGCTTGCGGCGCGTAAGCGCTGATGACGTTGAGGACGCAACCCCCAATAACCAACTTAATAGACATTAACCTATCATTCACTCGCCTAACCTCGACCACAGACTCCCTTAGATCCCTATCTACCAAGATGCCCACTCCATTCTTACCTCTCACGACCCCACAATACCACAGCTTAAACCCGTCTACATTCCTCGCCTTCGTCCCTTTTCACCTAGTCTCCTGGACACATGTTATTTTATGTAAGTGATTATGGTCAAAAAATCTAATCAAAATAATATTTCTATGCCAAAGCTCATATGAGATTTGTACTGCGGAGGCGAATTTAATCATCCTATTATTTTAATCATAATATTTTATTTAAAATTTATAGAATAAAGTTCTATGAAATTTCTAAATTTCAGGTATGTGCTTTGACCTATTCTCTAAGATTTATAAGAAATTTTAGATTATGAAAAGAGTAATGCTCCCAGTCTACGTATAAACCCAATTAAATTCACCTTAAAAGTGTTGATTTACATGCCAGAAATAAAAGTAATACCAAGAAGAGAATAAAAACAGAGCCAAGTAGCTGAAGTACTTTGCTGGTCTCTTAATACTTCTAAGGCGAAATGGCTTTCTAGCCACTTAAATTTGCAGTATTTTAAACCTGACACACCAACTTACAAGTTTCTTATTTGAACATTCCAACTAGTGATATCTTGACTAATAAACATGTTGGACCCTTGACCATCTGCGCGTGTATTACACTTCTGCTAATGGGTCCGTCCAATCAGCACTGAGCCAATTAAAACATTACACGTCAGACATCCAACCCTTTTACCATTCCCGTTTGCCTTTCCCTCTCTATCAGTGGAAATCCAAAATCAAGACTCCATTTTTACTCTGCACCTGAGCTTTGTAGTGCTCATTCCTAAAAAAAACAAATCAAGAATCCCTTTTTAACTCTACGGCCAAAAGAGATTTTTTATTTTCATAAATCAATACGACATAAGGGATTGTTTTTTAAGAAATTTCAGTCCCAAAAGCAAAAGCTTACGGCTTACCTTCACAAGGAAAAATAGGAAGTAGGAAACTTCATATTCCCAAAAATCAAAGTTCATATCGTCCCCCGCATTATCACGCTTCCCCTTTTTATCTTTTGTCGTTGCCTCTATTGTTTCATTCACATCATACACATTTGCCATTTCTCTTGTTTCTCTCTCTAGATCTCTACTATACTAGCTAGGGCTTTGGTTTCAGCCAAGAGAAATCAATATGATTAACCTTTGAAAATAAATGAGTTAAATTTAAAAATTTAAAAACTGTATGAAAAGTATTACAGTTTGCAAAAATTGATGAAAACAAAGGGAGTAGACATTATTACAGTATGAGTGTAATGGGTGGGAATTTTGCTATCGGTAGATTAAATAATCCTTAGATTGAAAAAGGTTTAGGATGAAAAAATGAAAAAAATGGGTAGGAATTTTATTGGGAAGACGAAAGAATTGGAGGGGAGGAGAGAACAGGAAGGGAAAAGTTTTTTTTCTTTTTTATTCATATTTTATTGACAACAGTCGCGACTATAAACAGACTCGTGACTATGGCAGGGCGGTACGCTCTGCTCTCTCGCGACCCCTACTCTAATCAAAAGACTAAAGGCCCCTACTGAAGATAGGTCGCCAAACTACGACCGAGAGTTTCACCTTTTGAAGCGCCAGTCGCGTAGGGCGACCGGGCCAGGCCGAGTCAGAAAGGCTTTGATGACTCAAGGTTCATATTAGGGAAAGGAGAGTGAGGGGAAGAGGGGGCAGCCCTCGGCCCGATCATCCAATTCGCTCCAACAGACAGGCATGGTTCTGTAGTCAAAGCAACTTCGTCACTTTCGTGTACCCATCGGACGGCAGCCCTTTCGGGGCTTCTAAAGCTATTTTTAGGTGCCCTCTCGACCTTTCCACCGATGTTCTAATATAACCTTCCGATTCTATGGTTCTCCCTGGCCACGAGGCCTCACACGGGTAGAGTTCGGTATTCCTTTGTCGATGGCTGACCCCGCTCTTTCCTTTCACCGGTCGGTAAGTGCATCCTATTCCTATTAAGCGGGGCGGCAGTTGCTAAATAAAAAGGTGGTGCCATTCCCGCTAAAGAAAAAGCAATTCTTCATCCAATCTCTGTTCGAGATTCTGGTCTTACCAAGTCACCTTTCTCTAAGGCTAAATAGCTAAATATCCCTGTACTCTTTTTTCCTATTTTCTTTATTCTTTCATGTCGAGCTTTCGAAAGCCACTGGGGAGGGAGAATGAACGATCGACTGCTAAAGATCTTGAATAAAGCATTGATAGCTTTGCAGAGGAGGAAAACTTTGATTCTTCCCGAAGGTGTTCCTTGCATGCTGAAGTGAACAGGGGCGGTACCAACTACGACTAGAAAGCGGTCACAGACTTTCCGTACTGCCAAGGAAGGAATACACTTTACAAAGGATCCACTTAACTAGCAAATGAGCATTTCATACTTTCCCGCGCTACTTCCCAGTCCAATAGAGGTCTTTCCAGTAAAAGGAGGTCGTGTACCACAGTTCGAGTTAAAAAGAAGAAAGGGGCTGCGATAGAAAGAGAAGGCACAAGAGAAGCAAGATACGACATTCGTTGGAACAAAAGAGAGCAACAAAAAACAAGTTAAGTAAAGATCTGGTTGATTCCATTCGTCAGTCACTAAGGGAAATGACTCTCGATTGAGAAAAAACTTGCCACCTTTTTTGTATCCATTTCGCGGATTAGGTTCCAAGCGAAAGATACCAAAAGAAAGGGAGCGCGCTATAGGACACTAGCTGGCCTTTAAAGCCATAGGGGTAAGCTCCCACAAGGATTGATAATAAGCATAAATCAGGCCTTCTGCGGAGATAAAAGGAAGATTCTTTATAGAAGATTCTTTTTATTCCCACCTCAAGCTCGGTCATTGGCTGTCCTCCTCAATCGATTAGACTATGGCGAATCACTTGTGTATTGGTCTTTGGGAAAGTGTAAGACGCTATTGCTCGCAACTGGGTCTTGAGTGCCGGTCTAATATCATTGCGTACTTACTTGACTTGCCCCATTTTTTTTAAACAAAGAGGAAGTCGTGCAAGCAAGCGAAGTGGAATCTATTAGAATAGAAAATGGTGCAGCTCGATCAGTATAAGAATAAAGCCAGGAGGTTGGCAGGAAAGGTGACTTTCTTTTCTCTTCCTTTAGAACTTCCTGTAAAGTGGAAGGGTAGGCCTTTGGCACCATCCTGGCCGGAACTTGTATGCAGCACTTGTACGGAGGTGCATGCATAAAGGTTTGGAACTCTTTTCTTATCTGAATCTTAAGGACAGGACCCTACCCTATTCTCGAACCCTCTACCGAGCTCTACCCTGCCCGCATTTCCTTGTGTTTTGAAGAGGAAAAAAAGATCTCTCTACCTGCTGCTAACAGTCTTTCTTCAGAATTATCTGAACGGGTCGATCCTCCCATCCCGTTTGTTTTAGCAACTTATCCTAAGGTCTCCTCGGCAAGAGCTCCCCGGCGACGACAGAGGAAGCAACCCGTCTGCTGTGGCGGGGCGGCTTTTTCTTTCACAATAAGACCTGGACGATTATCCCTACCTTCGGTAGCTTACGAGTTTACGTCCATCCTTGGTCGGGTACAGTTCCCTTTCGATTTCTCCCTTGAAGCGTTCAACGCCGGCCTACCCCCTTTTTTTTCAAGGTTGAGCTTGTTCAATTGAAGCTAATGTTATGCTGCCCTTCCCTTGTTCAAGAGAAAGCGAGGACTTTCTTTTAGCTACCGGCCCAAACAAAAGAGATTAGCCTCTTGATCGATCGATTGATTGGATCGAAGTACGAAGGGGTTGATTGAAGTCTGAGATCAGCCCAAGACTAAGGCCGAGCAACTAGCTGCTGCAGGATTGGACGTCTATCTATCTCACCACGCTCCCCTACTCCTATAAAGGCCGGCGGAAGGAATGCTCTGCTCATCTTTCTTATGGATCGTTACCGCAGCGCTCTCGGGAATTCATTGATAATGACTTTGCCAGGTTCTAGGGAGGCTACTCTTCTTTTTTGTCGATCGAGCCGCTTTCCCTCATTCCACACGTCCAGCCTTCTTCACGAACTTGTACAATCGATGCCACAAAGATAGCCAACTCTATTATCAAAGAAATAAGGAAAGGGGCGACAATTTGGCACCAGAGTGCTTCCACATAGGCATAGTCAACGGTCAAACTTGTTTATAAGTACTCATTTTGTCAAGTTTAAGTGTTCAAATGGGAAACTTGTAAGTTGGTGTACCGGCTTTAAAATCGGCTGCAAGTTTGAGTGGCCAGGAAACCATTTCGCCTACTTCAAACATGGACAATGTTTGTCCAACTCAAACAGATTCGTTGAAATATTATGATATGACTTCCATATACTTGAATTAAAATATTCCATCGTGTCACAAATATATTAAAACTATTATATTCTTAGCGATTGTTTGGTTGGAAAATAAGTTATTTCAAAATTAAGTGCATGTTTGGCCATAAATCTTTTCTTGGAAAATTTCACATAAGAACAACTGAGCTCCCTATTTTTCAATTGTATAGCCTATATTTCAATTTACAACCACTTAGCCCAAAAATAATAGGTTAAAATTCAACATCCAACTCCAGTAGGTTCTAAAAATTACTATTTAATTTTTACAAAATATTGCTCAAGCTTTTAAGTTAATTTTCGAATCGGTAATTGTGACTCAAATATTAGTTTAACAAATCAAATCCATTTGGATGGTAAAAATTAAATTTTTAACAAGCTTAGATTTCGTGAGAAATTTGGAGTGGGTGCTATTTAGACTTGTTAGAAATAGTATAAGGAGGTTGTATATAAAATTTGAAGTCATTTAATAGAGATTTGGACTGGTTATGAATAAGAATTGCAACTGAAAATCATGAAAGAAGTTCATCTACAGACACTTGTATAAAAGTGTACAAAAGTGTGCAATAGTGTATAAGATGCGTGTATACACTCATATACACCATTATACAAGATTATACATAATTATACAAAAAACTAACTTCGTCTTCTTCCTTTCGTCTTTTCTAAAATTCACCTCAAATCTTGCTCAAATCTACTCCAAATTACTTCAAGTTAAAATTTTGAACTGCTTTTTATATTTTCAATCAATTGGAACAACATCCAATTCAAAAAACTAACAAACTAAAAAAAATTATATTATCGAAAGTAAAACTTTGAATGACCTTCAATGGTGGACTTCTACTCTTTATTTTTATTTTTTACATTGCAACCAGGTGATACAGGATAAGAACAGCAATGGCGAACAACCCTTTCAAGCATATGTAAAAGATGTGAGAAGAAGAGAGAGTGAAAATAATGGTTGTAACAACACATATTTAACTTCATAGTTTTAGAAGCAGTGATTGTAAGAACACAAAGTTTGAATTTGTTAGTGTTTTCAAAATATGTGCAATATGGGCTATGTTGGGTAAAACTTAAAAATATGGACCATTTTTTATTATGGTGTGAAGTCGTGTGTATTTTCTTGTAATTCTTTCTTTTTTCCTTTACCTTTTACGAAAATTTTTAAATTTTTTTGGAATCAAATTTTTGATCATAAAAAAATTCAAAATTCATTTGAAGATGATTTTGAAATTTTTTAAAAATTTAAAGAAATCCAAAAAGGCATTTTTCAAAATTTTCACGTGAAAGCACTCGAAAAAATTCAAAAACATATCCACATTGCATTTAAAACACAACTCTAATTTTCAAATATCATTTTTACTTGAATTTTTTTTATACTTTTTTCTGGAATTTCACAATTCTTATGTCCAAACGCCCACTAATTATCACGGAATTAGTTATCCCGAGATAGTTATCTATTACGACCCCAAACCGGCCTGGTCGTGATGGGCCTCTTGTGAAGACAAGGATATCTCACACCACACTCACATTAACCATTTAAGCATTAAGAGTCATTTTTAAGCCTTTAATTAAATAATATTTCACAAGAAAATTCTGAAATAACAGTGCAGAATAAAAATATCAGCCTGACATCAATGTGTCACTAGTCATGAGCAACTATCAAGGTCTGAATACAACGAAGTCTAAAAATGTACTAAATACAGTAACAGCAATAAGGGAAAGGAAGCGGTGCTGCGAATGTCATGCAACCATCTTGCTAACTATGCTGACTCCGCGCCTGAGCAATCAACACCCGCTACCAGGTTCCAGTATACCTGAATCTGTACACGAGGTGCAGGGAGTAATGTGAGTACTCCAACCCAGTAAGTAATAAGAGTAAATAAAGGCTGAGCAGTATGAAACAATGAGTCCACACTCATGTTAGACTCAATAAACACAACAGGCTTTCAAATCATAATACGAGTCAATCTCCCCTTTTAAAATCTAGCTTTTAGTAAAAATTATTTTGAAATACTTTCCAATAGTTTCAGTAGGGGTTCAATACCATTTAAAATAATAATAATAGTAATTAAAGCCAATCAGCCCCTTAGGGCAAGGCATAGTTCGTAAAACAACTCCTTGGGCAAAGTAGTAGTCATAAACACTTCATAACTTGAAAATCTCAGTGGAAATAACTAATTCCAAATGAATGATTAATTTATGAACATCTCACAAACCCCAGTTTAAATAAAAGTTATTTTAAAACATTAGTTCAATTTTTCTACAGAGGCTCAATATAAAGATGAGTGAAAACAGCCAGTAAATCAACATATTCGATAGAAACTCACTTTAAAGATGAGTGAAATCAATAAGTTCATCAACAGGCCAATCAAGCAAAACACTACTCATATGCATGTATATATCTATCGCCCATCGAGCTAGACTCTCTGTCACTCGTGACTCAACTCTAACCAATCCCTACTCGCACTCAGCATTCACGCTCAATAGGTACCATATAGCAACCTCTACGGCGTGCAACCCGATCTATATACTGCGTCGACGGCGCTCACTAGGGGTGTGCAGGCTCCGGGAGGGGGCCCCTAATGGCCCAAGTGCAATATTGCTGCAGCGTGCAGCCTGACCCAAGCATTGCTACGGCGTATAGCCTGATCCGCACTCATATATGTATTATATTGTTTCGGCGTGCAGTTCGGCCCATAAATATATAATTCTCACAACTAGGCCATCGGCCTCTCTCAGTCATTAATCTCACCATCAGACTCCCAGTATATCTCAGTCATCAATCTCACAATTAGACTCTTAGTCTATCTCAGTAAAACAAGGAACTCAGCCCAAAACAGTTTTCATATTTTTAAGAATATAGTGATGAAGCCAGATTTGAGTAATAGAGAGGTAAC
The DNA here is from genome assembly GCA_034376525.1 of Nicotiana benthamiana. Classification (NCBI taxonomy): domain Eukaryota; kingdom Viridiplantae; phylum Streptophyta; class Magnoliopsida; order Solanales; family Solanaceae; genus Nicotiana; species Nicotiana benthamiana. The sequence goes on from CM067323.1 coordinate 61,199,038, forward strand.
ACATGACTGAGGATATGCTTTCAGACAATTACAATGAGGACAGATAATAAAAATTCTCCTAAGGGTCTCGACAAGTCGGCACAAGGCCCCAAACATGACATACAACCCAAAATATAATAACATCAAACAATTAACTATCAAATACACATTAAAGTACTCGTTTGGGATGAACTGGGTCAAAATCCCAGCGTGTTCCATCCCACGCTGGTCATCTATGGAATAATTAACAAAATATTTAAAATAATAACCTAAAACCTAGACTCTACATATAGGCTAACGCCAAAACGAGCAAGAGGACAGAAAAATACGCCTAAAAAGGCCTAGGGACAAAAGCTGAAGAAGGAGCAGCCATAAATGACCCCCACCTCCCCCTTTTCAGATCTCTCATCTTCCTCGCCATCATTTTACACAGAGGGGTGCAAATACAGTGAGAAGGGAATGCATATATGGATTTTTTTAGAATCTCCCCTTCTATCGTCATCTTATCAAAAGTATATTTTTGTTTCTTTAACTGTCTTTCGTATTTTGTTCCAAAAATGGGGTTTCAATGAAGTTTGTGATACGAATTGAAATAGAAGAGGTTGGAGCAACTGGTGGAGCTTGTACAAGAGGCTTGAAATGGTGCACCGTGATGCAATAGGTTGATTAGTTAACAACTTTACTTCTTGCAATTGATCCACTTAGTTTGCTTTATTATTTAATAAACCCATTGTAAGTTTTTCTTATTTCTTTTTAGTCCCTAGGCCCTTGCTCCCGTCTTTGATCCCAATAACAATATCTTCCTGCATCTTACAGTAAGTATGTATAACTCCATATATTAAAAATTCAATACTTTTGATTCCCATCAAATATAACTTTCCAAATACTAAGTTTGAAACAGGAGATTTGATATGATCAAAAGCTATATTCAAAAATTTCACTATATTTCAAAATTTATCACCTTTCTATAAAATTATAAGGCTCGATCACAAGATCTGTCGTTAGATGCGAGAATAATTTTATTAATAAAATTAACATCGTGTATTGATATATGCACCGAGGATATCTATAAATCATTTAATAAATGATAGGGTTAGTTTAAGCCCTTTTCCATATGGAGTATACGTTTTACATAACAACAACAACAACAACAACAACCTAGTAAAGGATATTGTGTACAACCTGTTTGGATGATTGTTAGTTATTACCTATTATATCTCATCGCATTGTTTCTTTAAATATATTATTTATTTTAATTTTATTTATTATTATTTTGTATTGCTAAACATATCATTACTAAACGATGAAGTCACAAAGTAATTTGTGACCATAAGTTAGTTGAGTAAATCCTTTGCAATTGAGTCATTGCAAAGTAGCTTGTAATGAGTTCTTTACAAGTTAATAAAGTTAAAAGCTTATAGATGTAGGTCGTAATTTTTGATTCTCTTGTGTGGGATTTTTTACGTAAAAATCCTATGCCTTATTTATGTAATGATTTATTAGCATTCTCAACAGAATCTTATAAATGACGAGGTACTCTATTGTTTGGTGGAGTCGCACAAACTAACAATATATATATATATATATATATATATATATATATATATATATATATATATATATATATATATATATATATGGTAAAGTCTTTGATTTATAAATCAACAAATATACGTTACGGATAAGGTCATCTAATTGAAATCTTAATAAATATCGAATAAAAGCAAATATAATTTAAATTCACATGTTGATTTATAAATAATTAAAACTAAAATTAAATATACCATATTGAAAACAAAAAATAAGAAGTTTCAAATTATTATTTATTATAGGTGAAATACTAAAATAAAAACAGTTAACTAAGAATATTATAGTAAAATATGCATACAAGAGAATGGCATGGATTATGTGAGGATATTTATGATTTTAAATAATTTGTAAAACAAATAAAATAAATAATTAATAATATTAAAATCCAATAACTTAGGAAGTGCTAAATATTGTTTATATATAACTTAGGAATAGCAAGTTGCATGTCCAGATTTGATATTCGCAGCTTCCTATTAAAGTTATATAAGTTAGATGACGTATATTATTTTATCATTCTATTTATGATAAAATCCAATTATCCAGGATTCATATCCCTTTCGAGTCTTTCCATGCTTTAGAGCCTCAATGTTTCCTGCTGACAATATGGGCCCTGAGAATGCCTAAGAAGTATAGTTCATTTACACAATTTTGTGATGGCAATATAGGTAATAATATACAAAAGGAGGGCCAAACATATTTTACGTAAAGCGGGCATGTCGACGAAGACCACCGTGCTTCACCTAGTGCTCTTCCACTTCTAATATAGTAGAATATAATATGTATGAGCTCTGTTCTTTTCCGAGGCTTATGAATAAAAATCCTTTTATTTGTCTTAATTCCTTTTCTTTCTTAGCTTTATCTTAGCCTTAGTTAGCTTCTTCTTCTCTGAAATTTGGCAATCGTAATAGTGGTATCAGATCAATCATCCTTGCTCTGTGGGTAGTCACCAATGGCATTCCAAAATCCTCTCTATGTCCCTACATCCACTTTCAGTCACTCTTTACAAGCTGTTCTACCTGCTTTTCTTCCACGGAATTTCAGCAATACTAACATATCGAGGTCATAATCCTTTTGTTTATAGTAACCCTTATGGTTATAGCAATATGGGATATGGAAATTATAATGGTGAGTACCAGCAGCAATACAATCAAAACCCTCTATACACTTTTAATTTCAGTCCACATCATTCTTCACAACCCATTGATTTTCTGTCCTCTCATTATCTGTATCATTCACCGGAGGTTTTCCATGGTTGGACTTCTTGAGTGGTTCCAGACAGAGGCTACGCTATGGGTTCCTAGTCTGTTGAATTTCCATCAAACCATGTCTTTTCCTGTCTCAGGAGTCGCTACCCTTACGTTTTTCACAAGGTTTGTATCTCTGAAACTCTTAATTTTGGCATATCTTCTGTATGGAACAAAGATAATAGTCCCACGCAAATGGAATTGGTGCTCTATGCTGATTGACTAGGGGATAACAGAGTCGAAAAGACTAAGATTGAGTTGTCTGCAGAGACTTCAGCCTATGTTGTGCATAGCAAAATGGTTTTCGGAACTCATGTGCAACAAGTGTTTGATGATATGTCAATTACTGATCAACTAGAAAATGGAGAAATGGATTTCGTGGGGAAGATTTTTGATACTGATTCTAATTTTGAGAAGTCAATTTTGAACAATGTTGGGGAGCAAAAAGGAATGGTGGTAGAAGCAGATCTTTCGATTCTTGAAGCTAAATGTATGGGAATAGATGCAACAACTGAAAGTGAGACTGAAAAATGTGAGCCTATTGGGGAGGCAAAAGGATGCACGACCAAGGAGCTACGGCCAGTACTAGAAACGCCAACTGTAGGCGAGGCTTCAAGTGTTTCTAGCTCAACCAAATGTTTTTTCGAGAGTACTATGCTTCCTTCTGACGAGTAACAAGTAATGAATAAGGGAGTAGTAGTTATTTCAAAGGTAGAGCTGACTGGTTTTGGTAAAAATACACCTTCCATGTTGAAGCCAAGTGACCAGTTTACTCTTACTAGCCTTCAAGAAAATTAATGCAGAAATAATTGATGAAACATGGAGAGAATATGATGCATGTAGAGGGGGGAATAGTTCCATTGGTTTATGTTATTCTTCCGATATCAGTTTAATAACTGAATTGGATGTTTCATTTACAGAAACCAGCTTAGAGAAGGCCACTAATGTTGATCAGTATTCTTATGAGCTCAATATTCTAATTTCTTCCATTAAAGATGAAGTTGAAAATCATCTGGAGTATCTCTTGTCAAGATTACTAATAGGCAAGTGCACTGTTGAGAAGGCTTATGAAATAGCTATGCAGAAGGTGGCAAAACACTTTAGTTCTGAGTTATTGAAGTGGCTAGATGAGATTTTGTTCCTTGATCTCATGTGCCACGAGCAGCTAAGACAATTAGGCTGCTATGAGTTTTATCATATTAACTCAGGAATAGTTCTTGCTAATGAACAACACTGTGAAATATTTTCTGAAATGAGAATGAACCACAAGAAACCTGGAGCAGTTGTTCTTGATAGTTTTTCTATTAAGCGCAGTTATGGGAAAAAATCAGAGGAGGCTAATGTGGGGTTTTGTTTGATACTTGAGGCAATTAGGGAGCTTTCATAATTGAATCATCTGGTCCTAGATCCAACTATTTTAGTGATGAACCACCTATTTATTCTGGCATACCTAGGTATCCTATACAATTCTTTATCCCTTTATTACGATATAGGAACTGGACATCCTGAGATGGCTCTGACGATTAAGGGGACTTCTTATGTGCAAAATGGCTATCTTGAGGTGTTAGAAGAGCTGGTAAAGTATGAGCCTGTTGATATATATTCTATCATTTGGTGGAAATTTTTTAGCTCTTCTGTTTATGAACAAGCAGGCTTCCTGAGTGCTTCATTGTTTACTAGTGACTGGTATATGGTACTATGGGATCTTTTTAGCAATTTTATAATGTCAAAGGAAGAATTTGGGAATTCTATGGTAGTTGGCGATGCTAAGATTAGAGAGTGGAGTTTACTTGTCTGGTTGTTGGAATTAGCCTGCCAATTACCTTGTCCCTCATTTGATATTGAGATGTTGTGGAAGGGTAGTGGTGCACGCGTTATTCGATATTGTCCTGTTGATCAACAATTGAAGCAACTGCTTCCCGGAGGAGAGTTGCTAACTATTACCATTAAAATTCTTCTTCTTGTGTTATGAAAGAATCTTATGATTGGGGACAACTCTAAGATCCTATTCGATCCATGTGTGGTTATTTTTTTATTTTCACATATCATCCTTGAGGACAAGGGTGACTTGATGGGACGGTGTAATTGGCAGAATCATGGCGTTGGAGTCCGGAGTTGCTGTTAGGGGAGCTATTACATAGATGAATTTAAATGGGGTGCAAAACATGGTTTTGTTTTGTATTATTTTGCACAAGTGCTGTATCTATAAAAGGTCATGGCAGGAGAATTGTAAGAAAAATTATAGAAGGTACACATCTAGGATTGTCGACACAAGTTATGGTAAAGGGGACTCTAACAATCTGAATAGTCCATTGTCCCCTCTTACTGATGTGATCCTTCGAGTCATTCAAGCTGCTTGTAGAGGTCTTGTTCTGTCAGTTCATGGGTGGAAAATATTGGAATCAAGCCCATTGGGTGTTCTCTTAGATCCTAAAATTATTGGCTCAAGATTTTTGGTTTATGGCATTGGGAAAGAAAGTAGTGCGTACCATAGTTTAGATGTTTTTTGCAATGCTGGAAACTCAGTTGTTTTAGTGAAATACAAAGATGTTTATCCAATGGGTCCAGATCCTAGCTGGAGAAGCAAATGTCCAAAGGCTGTCTTGATGTTCTCTCAGATGAAGATGTCTATTTGGGGAAATATGAAGCAGATGATCCTAAAGAAATTGTTGAGTAGTCTTACTATGAGTTTCTTCAGTAGCTCACCTTGTTCTACGCAACACGGTAATTTCTCTCAGCTGGCTCTTTAGATGCCATGACCTCCTCGTTCTGTTTAAAAGATGTAGTGATTCTCAAGAAGATTTGCACTATGTTATGACCTACAGGATACATTTTGAAGCTCTTGATGTACACAGAATATGTTGGGAGTAAATGTGACTCATGTGGTATTGATGCTTTTAGCAATTTTTCTTGTTTCTGCAACTCAAGTGAGTATTACAGTGATGGACATGGTCAATGAGAAATCTAACCTGTGTAGTTGTGGTTTAAGGCTTGAAGTTTCACATAGAAAGGATTCCACAAGAAAGTCACAATCACCAACTGTTAAACTCTCACAACTAGGCTTGGAAGTAATAGCCTTAGTTGTTGCACTTGCTTCAGTTGTTACGTTAGTTCCAAAGGAAGTAATTTTTTGGTACAACAAAGAGACTGCAGATATGAAATCTCATTCCCATATTCTGTTGAATGATGAATAGTTACAAGTTGTTGCGACAAGCATTGAGCTTGTGCGATGGGATAATTTTGCTTTCCTGTCCTGCTCCTACATGGTGGTTGAGCATGCTGAGATTGTTTTGTGCCTTGATGCATGTGTATTGAATTCTGGAAGAACACTGCATATAATAAAGCTGGACGATCTACTGTGGAAATGCTATCAGGGTACATGTTTTCATCTTCTCTTTTTTGAGGACAAGGAAGCTCTTAACGGGGGAGAACTGATACGAATTAAAATAGAAGAGGTTGGAGCAACTGGCGTAGCTTGTACAAGAGGCTTGAAATGTTGCACCGTGAAGTGATTGGCTGATTAGTTAACAAGTTTACTTCTTGCAATTGATCCACTTAGTTTGCTTTATTATTTAATTAATCCATTGTAAGTTTTTCTTATTTCTTTTTAGTCCCTAGGCCCTTGCTCACGTATTTGAACTATATGTATGAGCTCTGCCTTTTTCAGAGGCTTATGAATGAAAATCATTTTATTTGTCCTAATTCCTTTTCTTTCTTAGCTTTAGCTTAGCCCTGGTTAGCTTCTTCTCTGAAATTCGGCAACCATAACAGTTTGATTGTAGTTCATGTTCGATTTCTCTTGAGTTTTTTTCAGTGCCGTCGAGTTTCAGAGTCTCATTTTGCATAGTCGAGGTTCCGGTTGAGAGGTTCAGTCCGAGGTTGTGGTCGAAACTCGCTGTTGAAGGTTCACGGTCCGGGTCCTTGGTCACAGTTGTTTTTTGTACATTAATTTGGATCTCCGCATCGTTGTAAACGTTGGGAAATTTCAGCAATAGAAGATCTTCATCTCTAAAAGGTTCACTCTTTTCTTAACTATTGTTTTTATTGCATTTCTTTCAACAGGTTTCTATCTGATTTCTATATTATGTTTTGGTTGTCTACCTTAAATGATTCATTGTTCTGGGTTTTGTTTTATTCGATTTGAATAAATACGGGTGGTTGACTGATTATTCTATCCATTTTTGGCTCATGGAATTTGGAAAGTTGGTCGAATGAATATGTTGGTGTAGATAATGTCAATTCGTTTGACAAGTTATTGTCTTATCTGTTAAGTTTGGTTTTGGGCGTTATTAAAATATAAGTTTAATCAGTTATGGTTTGTCATTGTTTGTTTGAGAATTGGACAAAGATTCGTCTACTTGATTGAAATGATGAATTGTGTGCCTTGAATTAACCCCGGGGACTCCCATCCGGTGACCCCTCCCCCAGTAAGTTACCTCTTTCCTCTCTCTCTCCTCTTTTTCTCTCCTCTCTCCTCTCTCCACACTATATCCTCCCAATTCCCCTTCTCTCGCACCCCTCTGGCCTTACCCCATCCCCTTCTTTTTTGTGATTTTTAGGCAACCCCTCCCTCTTTCACAAGCTAGGCATCCCCCCTCCCCCCGCTTTTTTTGTAGTTTGTTGTGTGTGTTATTTTCAGGTACTAGCCGCAGCAGACAAGGCGAGCTTGAGACGTTGGACGCGAAGAGCAAAGCAACACCGGACGAAACATCCAAGAGCTAGCGGTAGTTGATATCGGGCGAATCAAAGCATACTTCCAGATTTTTCCACGGGAGTTGGTACCTCCCGACCTCTTGTTTACTCTGTACACCTTTTTACGTTTTCTAGCTAAACACCCTCTGTGGTTTACTCTGTCGATTCCTAGCTTGAATTCTTTTGCGTTTTCCGCTATAGTACGTGTGCGCGCCACTGTTCCTCGTAATCGGTTGGAGGGATAGTGGTTGCGGCGGGGGATGGTAGTGTAAGGTCATGTCCTCGGGGGGCGGGGGTGGCAGCAGGGGTGAGCATGGGGGCTGCGGGTAGGACGGGAGGCAAGGGTGGGGAAAGGGTACCGGACGCTCATAAATTAAGGATCGGATCGTGGAACGTAGGCACTATGACGGCTAAGTCCATTGAGTTGGCGAAGGTTCTTCAGAAGAGGAGGGTCAGCATAGCATGTGTCCAAGAGACTAGGTAGAATGGGTCAAAGGCGAGGTATGCAGACGGGTTTAAGCTGTAGTATTCTGGGTTGTGAGAGGTAAGAATAGATTGGGCATCTTGGTGGATAGGGATCTAACAGAGTCCGTGGTTAAGGTTAGGCGAGTGAATAATAGGTTAATGTCTATTAAGTTGGTTATTGAGGGTTGCATCCTCAACGTTATCAGCACTTACGCATTGCAAACGGGCTTAAATCAGGAGGCTAAGAGGCGCTTTTGGGAGGGCTTGGATGATTTGGTGAGTAGTATTCCTCAATCTGAGAAGTTAGTTATTTGAGGGGACTTTAATGGTCATATTGGGGCTGATGCTGGTGGTTATGGTGAGGTGCACGGTGGCTTTGGCCTTGGGGTTAGGAACGGAGGAGGCACATCACTGCTTGATTTCGCCAGGGCTTCTGAGCTTCTAATTGCGAACTCGACATTTCAGAAGAGGGAGGATAATTTGGTCACCTTCAAGAGTTCGACGGCGAGGATTCAGATTGATTACCCCGTTCTCAGAAGGAGCGATAGAGGTTTGTGCAAGGATTGCAAGGTTATTCCGGGGGAGTCCCTTTGAACTCTTAATAGACTCCTAGTGATGGATATCGGTCTCTGGGTGAAGAGGAAGAGGAAGAGGAGGGGTGCTCGGGTACGACCACGGATTAGATGGGGTGCTATGACTAAGGAGAAAGCCCAAGAGTTGGAGAGGAGGTTAGTTGATGGTGGAGCTTGGAGAAGTTCTGGGAAACGAACGCAATGTGGTCAGAGACGGCGAACTTAGTTAGGGAGACAGCACGGGATGTGCTCAGGGTAGCCAAGGGATATTCGGGAAGACATCATGGTGACTGGTGGTGGAATGATGTAGTACAAGAAAAAGTGGAGATGAAGAATGCGGTGTTTGCTAAGTTGGCAGGGAGCACAAGCGAGGAAGAAAGGTGAGTGAACTTGGAGATCTACAAGGTGGCGAGGAAGGAAGCGAAGCTGTCGGTTACGGAAGCGAAAAAGGCGGCGTTTGGTTGCATGTACGAGGAATTAGGAGAGAAAGGCGGGGACAGGAAGTTATTCCAGTTAGCTAAAGTAAGGGAGAGGAAGGCGCAGGATCTAGACCAAGTTCGGTGCATCAAGGACGAGGATGATAGAGTTTTAATGGGGGAGTCTCAAGTCAAGCAAAGGTGGCAGGAGTACTTTCGAGACCTACTTAACGAGGGGGCGATCGAAACATAGAGCTAGGGGAGCTAGGGCATTCATAGCATCATAGAGACCTTGGGTATTGCAGGCACATTAGAGTGGAGGAGGTCATGGGAGCTAAGGGTGTTCAAAACCGATCCGAAATCGAAAATCAAACCGAACCGAAGCTTAATGGTTTAATGGTAACGGCTTAACGGACGGAGACCGGATTGAATTGTTTTTATTAACGGCTTATCAGTTTGGGGGCAGATTATTTAATTTTCTTAACGGATAATCCGTTAACCCGTAAATAATATAAATATATATAAAATTTATTTTTACTTACATAATTATATATTAAATATAAAAACTAAAAACCTTAGGTATTAAATACGCGTCTTAAATGCTTCAAAATATCTATAATTACTTCAGCTTTTTAGTATATATTAATGATCATTATATTTTTACTATATTGATTGTAAATAAATTGATGATAATCATTTAAAATATGAAAATTTCATATAATAGATATAGGAGACATCAGGAGGTTAGCATCACAATTGAGAACTGATGGAGCTGGCAGTTGTATTACAATTTGGGAGGTATAAGATTGGTTGATAAGATTTAATAGTTATTGTTAACTTTGACCTATATTTTCACAATTAGCATGCTTATTGTTGGACCTAAATTAGGCATATGCTACTTCAGTTTTATATCATACAGTTGTTTTAGTAACCAATTGTATTTGGTTACAACAAGTTGAATTATGTACATTTTAAATATTATATAATGCATTTGATATTTTGGTCAAAGATCATGTATTTATTGTTTCAAACCAAATACAGAACGAAACTAACAATTTCTGGGAATATTAGCAATGATATTTTGTTTGGAATATGTGTGACAATGCAATTGGTGCAATTTCCTGCAATTTCCTATCCAAATGATATGTTGCTAGAGAAAGTTTAGTTTATGTTCCTCCTAATTGCATGTATTTTGTGCAGCTACTGTCCGAGACAGCGCTACGGCCAACACAATTGGCTAAAAAGCATTAAAGAAAAGCTTTTGTAAGTTATTATTTTGTTCCTAATGCTTTCGTTGTTGGAATTTTATGTGTATGTAAGAAGTGTTTTACTATTTTTCATGTAATTGAAATAGGAAAAGAAGTAAAAATGGAACCAGACATTGGACAATATAATGTTTACTGTGTGGACAGAATACATTTGAGCCCTTAGGTATTAAACCGATAAACCGCCCGATAAGAGCTAACCCGATACCAATCCGTCTGATATCTTATCGCGTGGTTAACGGATGAATACATTTAAAAGCCGATAACCGTTAAGCAAAACCGTTAAGAGTAAAAAGCCGCTCAATCCGCCCGATGAACACCCCTAATGGGAGCTTTGCGTAGGATGAGTAGGGGTCGAGCGATCGAGCTTGACGAGATCACGGTAGAGTTCTGGAAATGCATGAGTAGGTTAGGAGTGGAGTGGCTCTCCAGGATGTTCAATGCGATCTAAAGGACTAAAAAGATGTCGGAGGAGTGAAGGTGGAGTACTGTGGTGCCCTTGTACATGAATAAATGGGATATCTAGAGTTGCACAACTATAGGGGTATCAAATTAATAAATCACACCATGAAGGTCTGGGAGCGGGTGATCGAGGCAAGGGTGAGGGAGATGACATCTATATCGGTGAACCAGTTCGGTTTCATGCCGGGTCACTCCACTACAGAAGCCATCCACCTTGTTAGGAGATTGGTGGAACAGTTCAGGGATAAGGAAAATGACATGCACGTGGTGTTTATCGATTTGGAAAAGGCGTATGACAAGGTCCCAAGGGAGGTGCTATGGAGGTGTCTGGAGGCGAAGAGCGTGCCGGAAGCCTACATCAGAGTAATCAAGGACATGTATGATGGATCTAAGACTAGGGTTAGGATGGTGGGTGGTGACTCAGACCATTTTCCGGTGGTTATGGGGATCCATCAAGGATCGACGCTTAGCCCTCTCTTATTTGACTTGGTGATGGATGCTCTAACCCGACATATTCAAGGGGATGTGCCTTGGTGTATTCTATTTGTTGATGACATAGTATTGATAGACGAGATGAGGGTCGGTGTGAATGAGAGGCAAGAGGTATGGAGACAGACTCTCGAGTCTAAGGGTTTCAAAATAAGTAGATCTAAGACTGAATACCTTGATTGCAAGTTTAGCGCCAAGCCAAGCGAAGTAGGCAGGGACGTGAAGATTGGATCTCACGTCATCACCAAGAGGGACAGTTTCAGATATCTTGGGTCGGTGATTCAGGGGGACGGAGAGATTGACGCGGATGTCACTCATCGTATAGGAGCGGGGTGGTCGAAGTGGACGCTTGCATCAGGAGTCTTGTGTGACAAGAAAGTGCCACAGAAACTCAAAGGGAAATTTTATAGAGTTGTGGTTAGATTCTTGGGCCGTATAACAGGACTAATTCTTTACTTTAACATTTCGTTTTCATAAATTATGCCTTACACTAATCCTTAATTTAGGAAAAGTAATCATAGACATTCGTAGGTTGATTTAGTTGAGTATAATCTTTTGAAATAATTTAAGGCGTGCCATGTCACATAAAATTCCAAATTTTATAGCTCTCAGTTAATTAATATTTAAATCTTTAGAAATCGAGGAGTGACATTTAGTTGAATTTCCATGGCCCTCGCAAATTTAAAAATGCGTAGTTGCTTTAGGCACGTTATTTTAAGAAATTACTTTCCTAAACTTGAGTGTGTATTTATGTGACCCAAATCCAAATCTCAACAATATTAGATAAAATGTGTCGTGGACCGCGAGTGTATCTATGTGACGTGGTGCAAGACATATTTTAGAGGACTTTAATTTTTTCCTACAGAATAATTTTTAAAAAAAACGTTTACAAAGTTAAAATTGAACCATAGGTTAAAGCATGCATTAAATCAGATAATAGGCCAATCATAATAGTTTAAGCGAACGTGCTAGAACCACGAAATTCAGAGGTGCCTAACACCTTCCCTGGGTTAACAGAATTCCTTACTCGAATTTTTGTGTTCGCGGACTATAAAACAGAGTCAATCTTTTTCTCGATTCGAGATTCTAAAATCGATGACTTGGGACACCATAAATTATCCGAAAAGGTAACTCTGAATAAATAAATAATCATGTTTCGATTGTCACTTAAATTGAAAAAAACTCCTTTACACCCTTTCGAGGTGGTAAACGGAGGTGTGACAAAACCAATAAAAAAGAAGACGCCGCCTCTATTCTATTTTTCCAAACGAAACACAAATTCTATTTTTTTTTTGTCTGAGTTTCGAAAGATTGTTGCTCGAGTTTGTCTCCATTTAAGAGTCGAGGTTGCCGAATTTTTGGCCGAGGTCTTGTCTGTGGTCTGTACGAGCATTAGAAATCATCCTTATTTAGCTAAGTTTTCATTCATTAGAGCTTTACAGTGTAAATTCGAGTTCCATCCACGGTTCGTCATATTTTTGAGTTCAAAACAGTTAAACAATCAATTTTCAGCTATATTGAGGTCCAATTATTTCATCCTCTAGTCATTCTATTCAAGCTTAATATTAATTGTTTGTTTGGTGATATGATTCTGTTGCTTGTGTAATTGTTTTCCATAGTTTTGAATTTGCTCACTTAGTTGTCTGCTCGTATTTACTCGAATTGGTTATAGTTGAACATTATTTTATCACAATATTGAAATTGGTTGCTGGGTAAAAATTAAAAGAAAATTTGGGTTCAAGTCAATAATATTGTTCTTTTATTCTTGCTTTAGTTACTTTTCGAGTAGGATCATATTTAGCCGTCATCATTCAAGTAGGAAAAATTTAGGGTCTCTTCCTTTTATTAGAGGCAAAAGGCCATTCCCTGCACTTCATATTTAGGGAAATGCCCCTTAGACTTTGTACATATTTTTATCCAGGGTATGCCCCGTAGTATCTTGTATTTGGAGGCTGAAATTATATTTCGTAGTATTTAATTTTATTTTTATTTTATTAGGTGGGAACGACCAAGAGACCGAGCCTCTTATGTGTTTATTTTTCTTTTTCGTGTGTATTTTTTACCTCAATTTGAATATTTTAAAAGACGACTTGATCATGTACGCAACCTTCTATCCTAGTCAAATGAACCCTTTTACCTTGAATCTCTGGTACTGACTTAGTTTTTGAGTCCAAAGTGTTTTAAAAGGAAAAACTATTTCTAAAAACGGTGACCTGACACACCAAAACTAAATGTCAGGTGGCGACACTGGAAAAAAATCCGTTTGAACACATTTTGTCACTATTCATAATTGGAAGACCTTTGGAGTTCTTCAAATCTTTTTATTATTTATAATAGGGTTAGTGAGGGGAAAAAGGGGTGTGACAACTCTGGTGACTTTGTTGGAATGTTGTAGGTTTGAGTTGATACTTGATCTTGTTGGCTTTTAGGATATTCGATTGAGGTGTTTATTCTTTATTTACTTTGTCTATTTAGTTTGTTTGTCTTGTTTCATGTTTTGTTGGTTATTTGTTTATCACTTTCCTTATGTGTTTACCGATTCATAATTGTTATTATTTGGAAATATGTAATTTTTTAACCTCCCCGAGATTTTACACATGTTAGCGTTCAAATATTTAGTTTATGTAGAAAATCATTCTATCTATGATATGTGCGCTTTGGTTGTATGAGCATGATTTTCAGGTATAGGTTTGATGAATGACAAACAATGAAGTCAAGCGTCAAACAACGATATAATATGACAAACAATCAAATGGCGAGAAGCATACTGATGACGGAATTGCATGAACAAGCCAAAGTCGAGCCAAAGAGTTCAAGACCGAAGACCCAAGACGTAGGTCGTTTGGTAGAACCAATGTAAGAACAACGCTTAAGTTATCTCGTCTTTTGGCTCAACATTAGGTCATCATAAACATGCATAAAACATTTTATTAAATCTTATTTATCATAAACATGCATCTTTGTGTTAAACCAAAATGATTTGTATTGTAGTCAAAATGATCTTTAAACATGTCTTTTAAATCTGGACCTAAACAATCGATTATATGCTCCTTACAATCGATTGTGTTTTTCAAAATAGCAAACAATCGATTATACAGTTTTAACAATAGATTGTATTAAGACAGTGTGATCTGAAGTTTTTCAAAATAGCAAACAATCGATTATATACTTCTAACAATCGATTGTATTGAGACAGTACTTAAACTGAATTTTTCAATCAGCTAAATAATCGACTATATGTTTTTAACAATCGATTATAATCAGAATAATCGATTATGGTTTTTATACAATCGATTATATTCAGACCGTTCCCACAGAATCCTAAATTGATTTTTGAACGTTGTCAGAATAATCGATTATGGTTTTTATACAATCGATTATATTCAGACCATTCCCACAGAATCCTAAATTGATTTTTGAACGTTGAAGAACAATCGATTATACAGGTTTTATAATCGATTGTTTCCCTTAAAATCAGGAGTCTGTCTTTTGAACGGTCCTCAAACAATCGATTGTGTAGGTCAGACAATCGATTGTATGAGCAAAAATTCAGGGATTTTATTTGTCAATTAAGCAACGGTCAGCACCATTTTTCACCTATAAAATGAGGTCTTTTGAGCTGCTTTTAAAAACACAACTCCTCCATACATTGATATACATATTGATCATTTTCAAGCATCATTTTAGAGCTTTTGTTGAGCCATTTGATAGACAACTTTGTGTTATTCATAGAGCTGAAATTGTATCTCTTTATCTACTCTTTTGAGAGAGTGCTTGTGTAAAAGAGAGTTGTTTGAGAAGAACATATCTTCTCATTTGTCGGATTTGCTAAGTACCCAAAGTCTTAGTGGTTGAAGTCTTGGGATGAGGTATCCTCAAGCAAGTGAAGTCTTAAGGTGCGGTATCCTTGAGCAACTGTAACGGTTTGTTAAGCACCCGTAAGCTTGACGAAGATATTGGAATCTCGAGAGAGTCTCCCGGGGACTGGACTAGCCACGGGTTGTGGTGAACCAAGATAAAATACGGTGTGTTCTTTCTTGATTATTTCAATTACCGTATTTACTTATTCCTGCAATTTTAAATTCCGCAATATTTCAATATTCTCGTGCCTCACTATTCACCCCCCTCTAGTGAACGGCATAAATACTAACAGTTTAGGTCTAATATCGCTATTTTAATTAGCTTGGACTCTTTCACTTTATTTTATCACAAAAATTAAAATACAAAAAATAGTTTCACTTTATTTTCAAGAATATCAATATTTGTGGTAGTAATATTATTTTAATTTTGCGATAATTTTCTCTTTTTTTGAACATGAAGAAATAAAGAAGCCATTGTAATTGCCGGAAAGACTAGGCCTACTAACGGTACAAAAATAGATGGAAGGTTCAAATGTGTCATAGAAGGGGTACCTCGATTTACTATTTGTATCTGTTATTATGTTATTATATAAATAAAGATATCTTGTAATAATTATAATTAAATTAAGAATTTGAATTTTAATTACTAATTAGAAATTAGATAATATTTATTATTAACAAAATTTGAAGAATTTGAAATTCTTAATATAGATCTAAGTACCTATATATCTATATCTAATTGAGTAGGTATAAGTGCAAAGAATATCGAAATGTAGAACTAAATAAATAGACTTATTCATCTCCTATATGATTAGTATGATATTTGAAAAATACCAAAAATAATTTAATTTTAATGGTTAGTTTTATTTTAATAGTCATTTTTACTTAAGTACGATTAATAATATATGTGAATAATATTTTTATTCTTGTTCGGCGAGAAAAAAAAATCAAATTTGGGCTAAAATAATTCAATTTTGAGCCCCATTTTTGGTTGAGCCCTTACCCATACTCCTATTCCCTATCCTTCCCTAGGACCTCTTCTTCTCCATCTTCACCCAAGACAAACCCCAGGAATACACCTAGGACCTCTCCAAGACCCCTTCAGCCGTTTCCATCATCTCTCACACCAGCAACCCTAGAATACCCCTCCCAGCCGCCGCCTGGTCGACCCCCATCTCCTCTTGAAACCAAACGGCCCACCCTACTCCAAAAGCAACGCCGGTCTTCTCTTTATTCCAAAGACCACCAGCGGTATACCCCTCCTCTTCGACCTCCCTAAGAAACAGACACCACACCCCCTCTCTCTCTCTCTCTCTCTCCGCTCTCCGTCGCCGCCGCTGTAGGTGGTGACCGGCCTGACGGCGACCAACCTACCCGTGCCCTGCCGCACACGGAAAATACAGGCAAAAACGAGTGAGTAAGAGAGATTAAAATCACAACTACTAGCCACTGGGATTCGCCACAATTATTTAGTTTCGATTGGAAACCTTCAGATCTGCTTAAACCAACTAAAGAAAGGAAAGAAAAAAGAAGACCTCGCCTCTGTTATTTTTTCCGAAACGAAGCATAAATTCTGTTTCGTCGGCTGAGTTTCTAAAGATTTTGCTCGAGTTTGTCGCCTTTTGAGAGTCGAGGTTGCCGGATATTCGGCCAATGTCTTATCGGTGGTCTGTCCGAACATTAGAAATCATTCTCATTTAGCTAAGTTTCCGTTCATTAGTGCTTTCCGGTTTTAATTCGAGTTCCGTCCGCGGTTCATCACTTTTTTTAGTGCAAAACAGTTAAACAATCAATTTTCCGTCTATATTGAGGTACAATTCTTTCATCCACTATTCGTTCTATTCAAGCTTAATATTAATTGTTTGTTTGGTGATACGATTCCATTGTTTATGTGATTGCTCTCCATAGTTTTGAATTTGCTCGCTTGGTTATCTGCTCGTATTTACTCGAATTGGTTATAGTTGAACATGATTTTATCACAATATAGAAATCGGGTTGCTGGGTAAAAATTAAAAGAAGATTTAGGTTCAAGATAATAATATTGTTCTTTTATTCTTGTTTAAGTTACTTTTCGAGTAGGAGCATGGCTAGGCCGTCATCATTCGGGTAGGCAAACTTTAGGTTTTTTTCCTTTTATTTAGAGGTTTTCTTCCTTTTATTCGGAATGCCGATAGACTTTGTGTATATTTTTATTAGGGGTATGCCCCAAAGTATCTTGTATTTGGTGGCCGAAAATAGAACTCGTATTTTATTTTCATTTTATTTTTTTATTAGGTGGGAACGACCTCGAGCCTCTTGTGTGTTTATTTTTCTTTTTCTGTGTGCATATTTTACCTCAATTTGAATATTTTAAAAGCCGACTTGATGTACTCAAACATACTAGTTACGGGACTTGGGAAATGCCTAACGCCTTCTCCTCGAGTCAAATGAATCCCCTTATCCTGAATCTCTTGTGCTTACTTAGTTTTTGAGTCCAAAGTGGTTTAAAAGGAAAAAATATTTCTAAAAATGGTGACCTGATACATCAAAACCAAATATCAGGTGGCGACCCTAAAAAATTCTTTTGAACACAATTTAGTCACTTTTCATAGTTGAAACCCTTTTTGAGCTTCAAAATCTTTTTATTAATTTTTAAGAGGGTTATTAGAATTGTAAAAAAAGGGGTGTGACAATGTGTCATTCGAACAGTCTCTTAGTTAGCTAAAATCTATCTTGAGAAGTCTAGGATTGTTTTTATTTTAATTTTGTACTTTGAATATCATAATTTTTCTGATGCAGTTTGTTTACATTTGTTGCACAGTTCAAAGTTGGGTAGAAAATGGATATCGAAGTTGATCATTATGCTGTTTTGGATTTACCCTCTGGAGAGGAAGGGGCCAAACTTTCTGAGAAAGACATATCTAAAGCCTATAAGAAGAAGGCATTAGAGTTGCATCCAGACAAGAGGCTTGATGACCCAAATGCTCAGTTGAACTTTCAAAATCTGAAGACTTCATACGAGGTTCTAAAGAATGAGAAAGCTAGGAAGTTATTTGATGATCTACTTCGCGTGAAACGTGAAAAGATCCAACGCCAATCACTACAAGATTCAAAGCGTAGAAAGATGTCAGATCTCGATGCAAGAGAACGTGCTGCTTTTGCACCTGATGCTAGCGTTCTAGCTCGACAAGAGGAGGAGCGAATTGCTAGAAAGCTTAAAGAGGAAATTGCTCGAATTCGTGCAATGCATTCAGACAAAGTGCCTACTGCTACAGATCCTTCACATAAAGAGACACATGCAAAGGCTAAGGCGTGTACAGAAGGCAAGGGGAGTAGTGTAGACAAGGAAAAAGTGCTTAAGGTATCTTGGGAGAAGATTGGTGAAGATTATACTGCTCAAAGACTGAGAGAGTTATTTAGTGAGTTTGGTGAGGTTGAAGATGTAGTAATTAAGAGTTCTAAGAAGAAAGGCTCCGCTCTTGTGGTCATGTCTTCTAAGGACGCAGCTGTAAGTACTTTTTGAAATTGAGTATTGATTTTAACCGTTCATCTCTTTAGTTAGTAGCACCTCACTAATGGGTTTTTCTCTTTTCCAGAAAGCTGTTTGTGGAAATGTCTTGGGGGATCTATCAAATCCTCTCTTAATTGTGCCTCTTCAGCCAACAGTTCAACCCACAATGCCAGCTCCATTTTTTAACGCTGAGAAAGATAGAGAACATGAGGGCCCAAGTTTGAGTAATCTTGTAGGTGCTGGATATCAGAAATTTGAAGACTCTGTATTAGAAAAAATGAGAAAGGTATGAACTGCTTTAAACTGTTATTTGACATTCTGATATATCCTTTATTACTATTGTATTCTGAAATAATGAATAGGCAAATATGAATATTCTGTTAGAATATGTAAATAGTAGTAAAATAACCTTAATCCAATATGTATTAGGAGTAGGATATGTTATGTGTATATATAGGGCTCATTGTATCATGTTTAACATCAATTATTATATTTCTCCCATGCTTTCTCACATGGTATCGGAGCTTTAGTGAGAAACATATCGTTGTGCCTCATTCCAGCGATTTTCGGGAAGAAAGTCCTCGTCGTCGTGCAATTTTTCGGCGACCGAGAAGGCTGCCCGTAATCACATCACTTTCTGTTGGTGTTTTTATAAAAACAACACCACCACAAGACTCCTCAAGCTCCGGCGGCCAAACCCCCAGAAACCCCACCGGAAAAGTCAACTACACGCGCCCTCACGCCCCGAAATTCACCGGCGAGATCTGTCCCACACGCCGGCGCGTGAACCACTTTCTGGCAGTTTTTTAGAAAAATTTTCTTGAGACAACCTGTTCACATGAAAATTCCGAGCCTACCCATATTTTTACTTTTCAATTCCGACCACTTTGAATTTTTTTCCGGCATGTACAGTGATTTTTTTGGCAACTACAGTGATTTTAAAAACAGTATTTCTACATATGTTTCAGCAAGTTTTCACAATGTCTTTGGGAGTCGATGCTTTCGGGCCTATAAACTCGGCTTCTGGCAATTCCGGTATTATGATTACCTTAGAACCTTTAATGGGAGGTTCCAACTACTTAGCTTGGGCTTCGTCTGTCGAGTTGTGGTGTAAAGGTCAAGGTGTTCAAGATCATCTAATCAAGGAGTCTAGTGAAGGAGATGAAAAAGCCAAAGCACATTGGGAGAAGATCGATGCTCAATTATGCAGTATTTTGTGGCGATCTATTGATTCCAAGTTGATGCCCTTGTTTCGTCCATTCCAGACATGTTATTCGGTTTGGGAAAAGGCTCGTACTTTATACACTAATGAAATATCTCATTTATATGATGTGATATCGCGGATGACAAATTTAAAGAAACAAGAATTAGATATGTCTACTTACTTGGGACAAGTACAAGCAGTTATGGAGGAATTTGAGACGTTGATGCCAGTTTCTGCTAGCGTTGCAAAGCACCAAGAGCAACGACAAAAGCTGTTTCTAGTTCTTACTCTTGGTGGGCTTCCTAATGATCTCGACTCAGTACACGATCAGATTTTGGCTAGTCCGACTGTCCCCACGGTTGATGAATTATTCTCTCGATTACTTTGCCTTGCTGCAGCACCAAATCACCCAGTGAGCTCATCACAGACACTTGATTCATCTATCCTCGTATCCCAATCAGTGGACAATCGGGCATCTCATACTATGGAGAATAGACGAGGAGGAGGTTGTTTTGGAAGATCTAGACCCAAGTGTTCTTATTGTCATAAACTTGGTCACACTCGTGATGTATGCTATTCTTTACATGGTCGACCACCCAAAAATGCTTATGTTGCTTAGACCGAGACTACAAGTAACCAGGGATTTTCTATATCTGAAGGGGAGTATAAGGAGTTCCTTAAATATCGAGCAAGTAAGAAGACATATCCACAAGTAGCCTCTGTTGCTCAGATTGATACTTCTGTTGCTGATAATTCTTTTGTATGTGTTTCCCAGTCTACTCCTCTTGAACAATGGGTTGTGGACTCAGCTACTTCTTATCATATCTCTGGTAATAAATCCCTTTTGTCAAATATTGTGTATTTACAGTCTCTTCCCAATATTATTTTAGCCAATGGGTCTCAAACTAAATCAAAAAGGAGTTGGACAAGTGAATCCCCTACCCTCTGTCACTCTAGATTCCGTTCTTTATGTCCATGGCTGTCCTTTTAATCTTGCATCTGTTAGTCGTTTGACTCGTGCCCTTCATTGAAGTATATCTTTTATTGATGATTCTTTTACTATGCAGGACCGCAGTATGGGACATACGATTGGAACATGACTTGAATCAGAAGGACTCTACTGCCTTAACTCACTAAAATCTTCCAAGGCCTGTCTAGTTGCAAATCCTCCAGACCTACTTCACAGTCGTTTAAGACTTTCTAGCTTGTCCAAGTTTCAAAAGATGGTGCCTAGTTTGTCTAGTTTATCCATACTAGAGTGTGAGTCATGTCAGCTCGGGAAACATACCCGAGCCTCCTTTCCTCGTAGTATTGAGAGTCGTGCAGAGTCTGTTTTTTCTTTAGTTCATTCAGATATATGGGTTCCTAGTAGAGTCAGTTCAACCTTGGGATTTTGTTATTTTGTTAGTTTCATTGATGATCATTCAAGATGTACTTAGATTTTCTTAATGAAAGATCGTTCTTAGTAGTTTTCTATATTCCAGAATTTTTGTGTTGAAATTAAAAATCAATTTGGTGTTTCTATTCGCACTTTTCGCAGTGATAATGCCTTAGAATATTTATCCTCTCAATTTCAGCAGTTTATGACTTCTCAAGGAATTATCATCAGACCTCTTGTCCATATACCCCTCAGCAAAATGGGGTTACAGAGAGAAAAATTAGGCACATTATTGGGACTGCTCGCACATTTCTCATTGAGTCTCATGTTCCGTTGCGTTTTTGGGGCGATGCAGTTCTCACATCTTGTTATTAGGTTAATTGGATGCCTTCATCTCCCATTCAGAATCATATTCCGTATGAGGTATTGTTTCCCCAGTCACACTTATACTCTGCTCCCCCTCGTATTTTTGGGAGCACTTGTTTTGTTCTTAACTTAGCCCCTGGGAAAAATAAGTTAGCTCCTAGTGCTCTAAGTGTGTCTTCCTTGGTTATTCTACTGTCCAGAAGGGCTATCGTTGTTATTCACCTGATCTTCGTAGGTACCTTATGTCAGCTGATGTCACGTTTTTTGAGTCTAAACCTTTCTTTACCTCTTCTGACCATTCTGACCACCTTGATATATCTGAGGTTTTACCTATACCGGCCTTTAGGGAGTCTACTATAACTCCTCCTTCACCTTCCGCCCCAGAAGTCTTACCCGAGTCTACTATAACTCCTTCACCTTCCGCTACAGAAGTCTTACCCATTCCAATCGTTGTATTTCGCCTGCGCCAGTCACTTTATGGTCTAAAGCAGTCTCCTCGAGCCTGGTTTGGTAAGTTAGCACTGTTATCCAGGACTTTGGCATGACTTGGAGTGAAGCTGATCATTCTGTATTCTATCGGTATTCTGATTCGAGTCTCTGTATTTATCTGGTGGTCTATGTTGACGACATTGTTATTACCTGCACTGACCGGGATGATATTACTAAATTGAAGTAACATCTCTTTCAACACTTTCAGACTAAGGATCTGGGCACACTAAAGTATTTTCTGGTATTAAGGTCGCTCAGTCTAGCTCATGATATCACAACGGAAGTATGCCTTAGATATTTTTGAGGAGACAGGAATGACAGGTTGTAGACCTGTTGACACTCCGATGGATTCGAATTATAAACTTCTTCCAGGATAGAGGAAGCCTCTTAACAATCCTGCAAGATATAGGCGGTTAGTTGGTAAATTAAATTATCTTACAGCGACAAGACCTGATATTTCCTTTCCTATGAGTGTTGTGAGCCAGTTTATGGGTTCTCCATGTGATAGCCATTGGGATGCAGTTGTTCGCATTCTTCGGTATATAAAATCAACTCCAGGTAAAGGTTTATTGTTTGAGGATCGAGGCCATGAGCAGATCGTTGGATACTCCGATGCTGATTGGGCAGGATCGCCTTCTGACAGACGTTTTACTTTTGGATATTGTGTCTTAGTAGGAGAAAATTTGGTATCTTGGAAAAGCAAGAAACAAAATGTGGTTGCTCGGTCTAGTGCAGAAGCAGAATATCGAGCAATGGCTATGGCGACATATGAGCTAGCTTGGATCAAACAGTTGCTCAAAGAGCTGAAATTTAGTGATGTTAGTCAGATGAGACTTGTGTGTGATAATCATGCTGCTCTTCATATTGCGTCAAATCCAGTGTTCCATGAGAGAACTAAGAACATTGAGATTGACTGTCACTTTGTTAGAGAAAAGATACTCTCGGGAGATATTGCGACAAAGTTATTAAAGTCAAATGATCAGCTTGCAGACATTTTCACCAAGTCCCTCACTGGTCCTCGTATTAACTACATATGTAACAAGCTCGGTACATATGATTTATATGCACCAGCTTGAGAGGGAGTGTTAGAATATGTAAATAGTAGTAAAATAACCCTAATCCAATATGTACTAGGAGTAGGATAGGTTATGTGTATATATAAGGCTCATTATATCATGTTTAACATCAATTATTATATTTCTCCCGTGCTTTCTCACATATTCTATCTGAACTTCTTTCATTATTTTTACCTTAAGTCGAAAATCCTTCTACATATGCAACTTGGGTTGAGAAATCAATAATGGTAAACTGTTCAAAAGTTTTTGAAGTAATCCCAAGTGAGCTTCCAGCTAAAGTAGTTCTTTGATCTTTGGAATAAAATCTTAGGGAAGTTTTCTGACTCAGCTATCCTAAATTCTATTAGAAAATAAGTAGTATGTATGAATGTTTTCTGCTGAGGAAATTTAAGAGGGCTTGACTTTGCTAAGTGATAGAGGAAGTATTATTATGCCTATTCAACATAAACTAAGGTGCTGATAGATCGTAAATTGTTGGGTATGAATTTAATCCTGAGTCGGAGAATGCCCATGAGTAGTCTTATTACAGAATCTGCAGTTCGAAAAATAGCCCTAGACAGGTCATTGCTAAAAGGAGAGCAGGGACTTTGTTACCGAGGTGCTTTCATCGTATTATAATGATTACTAGACCTTGGCGAATTGACTAGTTACCTTCACCCCGCTTTCAGTATGTTTGTTTTAACTGTTCAGTAGCTGCATATACTTTAGGAAAATCTGATTCTGCTACAAGTTGCTACAGAGACTAGACTGCTGCAAAGTTTGATGATGACATCTATTAATCTTTCTAATATGTCAACTAGCAGCTTGCTAATCCAACTAGGTGGTATAACCCCTCCATTTACTATTCATCTGACTTGCTTCAGTCAACCACACGAGGGAGAGAGTTCAAAGAAGGGAAGGCTGAAGTGTTCGGGAATGAGCAATGACAAAAAAGAAGATGAGGCACCTTGGGCACCCAGGATTTTGAATTAGATTGAACATGATTTGAAATAGAAAATTTTCTATCATTTTTCTGTTTGACTCTTGAAAAGAAAGAGGGAATATCACCAAAATATTACTCCGAATTCCCTTTTCTACTTTATCGTAAAGTTGTGGTTAGAAGCTGAAGTAAAATGATTATCTGTCAAATTAAGGTTTAGCACCACCATTTGAGAACTATCGTTTATTATCTAAAGTATCCAAAACAAAGAGGAATTCACTATCTACAGAAAGATTTAAGCTATGCTCAAATGGGTTTACAGGTGTGCGACTGGATTGAAACACAAAAAAAACTAATTAGAGTTTCTTATTTCTATGTCCTTTCTTGAATTGTTACTGCTACTATTACAAATTGCTCCATTTTCCGCTCATCTTTTACAATTACTCGTCTCTGGTTACCTCTATATCTCAACCAAAAAAAAAATCAGTGCTTCTTTACCCATCCTACAATTAAGTTTTAGGAATTTTCTTACAAATACGGTTTTACTAATCACAGGCTGCTCAAAGGAAGAAATAGCATGCTGAAACTTCATCAAGTTTAAGTGCTGACATGTTAAGATTTCTAGGTTGCTCAGTTAAATAAGAGGTAGGTATTTGATATAGTATTTTATCTTGTTCATGTGGTTTTATATATTTTATGCAGTATGCGGGTATCAATGGAGTTCTGATGGATAGTTTCTTCCAAATTAACAGGCAAGGAAAGCTAGGTTTTATCCCCGAGAAACAGCTCTAGTTTTATACTAGGGAATGCCATCTTGAAGTGGCTGTGTCAGTGTTATGCTAAATTTCATTTTGCCTGTCTCTCTGGATCTGGTTTGTTGTCTGACATGTATTTCGTTGAGAATCTCGGATTGCTGTCACAAGATTGATTTCCCTTCACATAGTCCAATGCCTGGTATTGTGTACATGGTGTCTGCAGTAGAATCACGAAGTGCGGCGATGGATTCATGACCTTTTTTTTTCCGGAAAAGTTGCAATGTATGCCAAGACGACGGATGAGAGGCTAAATGAGGCGGTGTTGACTGTACTGTATATTAATTTCATTTGTGGATATATGCTATGTTTTTAGTATTTAGATTAGGTCATTGATGAGAGATTTCTTGATCTTAATTGAAGTCGGGCATGGCAACTACCGGATTAATGGTCTTCCATAGAGCTTCTTGCTGCTGGTGTTCATCTTTTCGTCGCATAAAAGCTTAACCTGCTTTATTGTAAGCCCCATTTTTTGTTTAATTTACAGAACTAGTATGCAATTCTACACGTCCCTCAGTTGACTCATAAGAATAAATTATTGATTTCAACTTGTAGAAATGTTAGAAGTGAATTATGATTCAATTCCCAAAGTAAACTCTTCCCTTCTTACATCAATGCATATAGTGTTATCCGACTTGTCGTGCCCCCATATTTGCAAGGGGGAATCAGTCAGAAGGATGCATTGTATTTCAATAACCATAGTGTTGATCATGGTCATATTCTCCTGCTTCCTCATCATTATACAGCATTTGAACTTTTCTTTGGGTTCTCGGTAATCGCCTACATAACTAACACAATCATAAGTATAAAATCCAGGTATAGAAAGAACATTGGAGCAGTTGAATAAGTACCGACTGGTGTACAGCAAGTACAATGCAAAAACTACAGATTGGAATTGGGAGGCATAGACTCCGCTGTATATATTAAAATGTCAGCAGTGTTCTGTTAACAAATACCAAAAATGTTCTATTTGTAAAAATATAACTGAAAAGACTAAATTTGCTCCTGTATATTTGAAGGACCATATTAAACTTATCCTCATATTTGAGGGACGACTTGCACAATATAACCGGGCATTCCGATCTTCAATGGTGGACACAGGAATAACGAAGAGGGCCCTAACTTTCTTGTTTAAATTATATAAAATTTTGTCCACCTTAAATGATCTTTTTCCGCTAGTCGAGCGTAGATCTACTAGTAAAACTGACACACATTTACCATTCCAGTGATGGGAAGTTGTTCCCAGGAAATAAAATAATCAATGATAACTAAAACAAAATAGCTTGAAATGCAATTAGCTATCAGGACTAACAATTCCTAATATACAAGTGAAGGAAAATGTGGTATCTGATAGCTAGCTTATATCCTCCATTTTTATAAGGAAACCAGCCATATGGAATGCAGATTAATTCAATATTCATAATCATCGTAGTGTTGATCATAGTCATATCCTCCAACATCCTCATCATATTGCACATCCTCGCCAAATGCTTCTTCGTAAGTCTCATCTACTTCCGGATCAATTTTGCTGCTCTTTACCAAGTTATTATCCATTGAATCATCCACATTTCGACTTTTCTTTGGGTTCTCAAGTTTTGCCTGCATAAATAACATGAGCATGAGTTAAAACATATTTATGGAGACTACAGCAACAAACCATTTGTATAATTTGCCCTTTACATGAACACACGCACATCCTACAACTACAAAAGTTAAGAGTGCTCCAGGACTTCTCATCTAGTTCTGCTTCCTACCAGGAATTGGAGTGATTTTAAAGTATCTTAATTCTCTTCCAGCTTTTAAGCCGATAAGACATATATGTTGGTTACACATCTTTTTTTAAATAGTAATAAGAAAATCCAGAAGGTGAACCAAGATCAGATCCACAGATAAATAATACCTTTCTCATTTTCAAGAAACTACAACTCAGCTTTCTTAAGAAGAACAAAACAAACTATATCTCGGGATACAAAAATTGTGAGTGTAACAGCAGAGTTTCTCACATGCAACTCACAGTAGTCATGAAATGAGCAGCAGCAGAAACAAAAAAGATGGAGAATACTACCCAAAAAAATAAAAAAAATAAAAGAACTTGATTACCGAGAAATCTACAAAAGGCTACTGGCACAAGGTTCGATAGTGGGCCTACTCCGTTAACCTTCTCCACTTAAATACCAAGATTCTGCCTACTGTAGGATTTGAACCCGTGATGTGCGTCTAACCCACACACCACAAGCTGCGCTCTTATCACCAAACAAAGCCTTGGGGCGAGATTTCTACAATTTTTTGATGCAGCACAATTTATTTTTCATTACTGTTACTTAAATATCCAATATTATGCATAATAGTGTCTCAAACACCAGCTATCTCCATTCAACCCAAACACCAAAGATTCTGTTTATATTTTTTAATTAAGGTCAAAACTGAAGATTCTTTGAATGAAGAAAACAGTAGTCTGCCAAAGGAATTGACATCCGAGTAAAAATTAAAAGTAACAAAAGGTATAATGGAATTCTCAAGAAATTTTGGATAGGGAGGAGCACATACAGACTCATCAAAAAGCTTCTCTAGCACATCATAGTTGATCTTAGAACTCAGCCTCTGCATACATGACATAAAGCAACGTAAGATGCAAACAAAACAACCGATAAATCTGATGAATATTGTCTCATACAAAAAGGAAGGTATACCATGCAATACAAACATATAATAAAGAGGAAAATAAATGTTTGAGACCAGTGGGAAGAAACTAGATCTTTTCTGTGAGCTTCACATAATTACATATACGTGGACTTGCAAGCTCATTTGCAATCCCAAAAAAATCTTCCAAATTTAGGCCAAACATGACAGAAGTGTTGAAATTGAGCAAAACAAACACCCAACAACAAGGAAAACTGGAACATGCTGCAAATCTGCGATATCAGCAAAGCTGAAGTCCAGGAAACTTATACCTTATTAAGATGTCTAAATTTGTAATAGTAAATGGAGTGATTACAGCAAACAACAAACTCAAGAAACATCAAAAGCTACTCACTTGCAAGCATCCCCAAAGTGCTTGACCCTGTATTCCTAACAACTACAAATCTCAAGCTATGCAAGCCTACAACCAATGAGTACAAAATCCTTAGTATGTCTAGATTAGCTGTTTCTTCTGAAAGTACCTTTCTTTTGACCCATTTTTTCTGGTACAATTTTTATCTTATCTTGAAAGTTAATGTTCATTTGAAGAAAAGATCAAGCCATGCATAAGCATTGAACCAATGTGGCAGAAATCCCTAGTATGTCTAGAATTGCTAATTCTTATACAGGTACCTTTCTTTTCACCCATCTTTTCGATTCATTTTCAATCTTATCTTGAAAGTTAATGGTCATTTGAAGAAAAAGTTTCCAACTTCCCTAACCATATATAAGCTGCAGTAACCGTATCACCTGAAAGCAGAATCCTGTAACTCACAGCATCAGATATTCTCATTGTCTATGCTACCGTGCTCGTACATCCTATAATTCTTTCCTCCTATTTCAGAATCAATGGAAAGAGATGACGAAAAGAAGTTCCAGAATCTCAATCAGATACTTTCTTCATTACAGTTGGAGGAGACAAAGCATTGCCTAGAAGAGATGAACAAGCAAGAAAATGAGTAGAGGAAGATAAAGAATCAATCACTCAACTTTAACATGATCCCAAACTAGTCTGAGGTCGGCTATATGAACCGTCTGTAATCATTGCGCTCTATGCAGGCTCATTTCATTCCAACACTAAGTGTTTAAGAGTGCTTCTCGTTAGTGTTGCATGTCTCTAGTATGGTTTGTGATTTTCTTTATATATAAACCGAGAAATTACATTTAAGGTAAAAAACTACAATCTGAAACTGCATATCCATACAAATTAATAAAAGATACCAAGAAACATTTGGAATTTTTGTGAATCAAACGAACAAAGGTGTGTTCCTACAACACTAAAACTCCTCTTTCTCACTTGTCCTGGTGAATATAACCATATTGTAGAGGCTAAACATAGAGCAACAGTGAGTAACAAACTTGCATGGTTTCAGATAACAACGAAGATACTATAGTTCTTGGAGAACACACAAGGAAAAGGTAAGAAACTCCCAGAATGCAGAGATTTCTGCAAACAGAATGCAAAATATTGTTACTTCCTTTGCCTCTATCATACGCACCTTTCTAGTTAACATTTGCTTCGTTGCTTCAGCAGCAGTTTGAGCAGGACCAGAATTTTTCAGTTCTGCAGCCCTTTTCTGTTGTTTTTCCTGCAGATGATAGCATTAAGCAAAGTGTAAGCTAATTCCAGGAGGCTTCTAGAGCAAGTACCATGTATAGAAATGTCACATGCTGCGCTATTCTTAATTTTTTTGATAGGTCACATGCATGTGCTGTTCTTGTGGCAAGTTAAAAGAGAACATGTAGTAGTCAGTTGGTGTTGTAAGTTTAAGTGGAGTGGACGAGGGAAGACACAGATCCCACCTACTTTGACCGGCCTGTGTAGTTTTATTTACTCGTCCTTCAATTGTAGAATTGGTATTTGATAAGATCTAATAAGAGAAGACCTAACGAGTTGGAAGAGCAGCGGTATTGGGAAGAGAAGTAAAGGCGTGTGGAAGATCGCCCCACTGTGTATATTTTGGATGATTTTTAGAGAGGAACAGATGACTATTTGAAGGAATTGGGAAGTTATTATGGAGGACTAGGAGTTCCTTTGATATTTTTTTTTTATGCTTTAGGTGTAAATAGGATGTTAGAGACTCTTGGCTAGACATTTGTGAAGGCCAACCCTGCAGATGGAAATGTAAATTTTTAGTACCATCTTAGTGCAATAAATGATTTTATTTATTTAAAAAATGAAATATCTTTTTTTTATAAAAGACGAGAAATATCACAACCACAGATCATTCTTGCCATTCCTTTTATATTACAGAAATGTGCATCACTAACAAAGGATCAAAACACACAAAATTGGCAATTAACATTCACGAACTTACTAAGAAACTAGAAATATCTGTTATTCTCATGCAAGAATATTGGAAAAAATCTCAGAAGTCTGACCGTCCCAGGAAGCTGAATGCTTTTGTCTAACTTTAGATCAATGTACCCAAGCCTTGAGTCTTAGAAAATGCAAGATGTGTTTCAAATATTTTCTGAGTTTGCATATGTTAATCAAATTCGTAATAACCGTCGACATCAGCAAAGTTCCCCTTCTCTATAGTTCCTTAGTTCCTCAACTTGGAACTCCGAGAGTGAGTTGCTCAAGTGGTGAGCACCCTTCACTTCCAACCAATAGGTTGTGAGTTCGACTCACCCCAAGAGCAAGATGGGGAGCTCTTGGAGGTAGGGAATAAAAAAAAAAATTTTAAAAAAATCTGAGAATCAATTTTCACCAGGTACCATCGAGATAAGTTCAAAGTACTACCTTTCTTGATTTTGCAACAGCAGCAGCAGCAGCAGCCGCAAGCTCCTGTGCAGCTTGCACATCCTCCGAACAGTTAGCTAAATTGAACTCCTTATTGTTCTTTGCTGCTAATTCAGCCGCTTGCTTAGCCGCTTGTTCCTATAAATATTGATCCGCAAGCTCACTCATAAGAAGAAAGGGAGAGGCAGATAAGGAAGTGAGTGCAGACTACTTCGTTATGTGATAAGAAAGATCACTGCGAAGATGGACCAAAAGGGAGCAACAGTAAACCAAAGGATTTATCATTTAGCTGCAATCAATTCAGTAGAACAGACCAACAAATCACCAAAAATCCACCTCAAGATATTCTTAATGAATTTATAAATCCTAAGACCAGTATAAGACCTTGCGATTTACATATCGATTTTACATGGTGAATCATACAGAAGATAAACTAATTCACCTCAAGATATTCTCGGTTCATCTTTACCCAAATGATCTCCTTAAAACGCCTCTCCTCCTCATTGTGAAGATAACCATCAACCTGACAGCAATGCAGGTATAATGTAATAGCCATGACAAGTTAGTGAACCAGGAAATACATGCCCATAAATGTACCACTAATTCCATGCCAATTAAAAATGAATAGAAAAAGTTTCAGCGCATTCCATTGAAGCAGAATAGTTCTCATATACTAACAAACTGCTATAAAACAGTCTTTAATGTGCAATTACTTACTTTCCAGTATCTATTACATGTTAGTTTCCATATCACAGAATGATGCTTTCTAAGCAAAGCATGAAAGGAGGGTCAGGTAGTATCCTACTGATTTGCTAAGTATCACGCGATGAGGTCTGGCAGGATGAAATCCGACGAAATAACAAAACAAAGACAAATCACAGCATTTGCATCTAGACTGATAGTTTTTCTATGAAAGCACTTAGGGATCAGTAACAAGTGGAGTAGCACACCTCTGCATCATCGATATCGGAAAAGTTCTCTGATTCGTCATGATCATCAGGACCCATACCATCCAAGCCATGTAATATATCAGGAGTCGCATTATCATCAGTTTTAGCCACCGATGGTGCCCCTGCAATTGAGAGAAAAGTGACTTATTCTCTAGTCCTGATCCAGGACTCAGGACTAAGTCCCTCCAAAATTTTAGCTCTCGAAGAAAATAAGCATTTACCTATTATCTCAGACCCTGATATCTTCAAATATTTACTTCCAGTCACACTCAGGGTGTTCCCTCCCTTTTCAGGCTTATCATCAACCAAAAGAAAAAAAGAGAAAATATAAATAATGCACTATTCAGAAAGCAAGAGAAGGCCGGCATATTTCCTGTAAATACTGTGAGAAAGCACGGGAGAAGAATATAACTGAGATTAAACATAATACAATGAGCCCTATATATAATACTAATAACCTAGAGTTCTACTATAACTAGAGTTCTACTATATTTACATATCTAACACTCCCCCTCAAGCTGGTGCATATAAATCATATGTACCGAGCTTGTTACATATGTAGTTTAACATCGATTCCCAAAGACATCGTTGAAAATTTGCTGAAACAGATGAAGGAAAACTGTTTTTTTTTTTTTTTTTTTTTTTTGCCGGAAAATCACTGTAGATGCCGGAAAAACTTCAAAGTTGTCGGAATTGAAAAGTAAAAACATGAGTAGGCTCGGAATTTGAGGGCGATGATACTGTCCTGAAGAAACTTTTTGAAATTCTGGCCGGAAAGTCTCTGTAGCTGCCGGAAAAGTCGCCGGAAAAACTGAAAGTTGTCGGAATCGAACGGAACAAGGATGGGTAGGGTCGGAAATTAAGGCCGACCAAACTGTCCTTCTGGAGCGAAGCCAAAAACTGGCCGGAAACAGCCCCACGCGCCGGCGCGTGGTCTGACGCGCCGACAGCTGTGGCGGCGCGTGGAGGCGCGTGACGGGGAGTCTGCCGGAGAAATATCTGGGGTTTGGTCGGAATTCTATTCCGAGTCTTGTGGTGGTGTTGGTTTTTGCACAACACTGATAATTAGTGACTTTGACGTAATTAGTCACTTAGGTCACCGGAAAATTGCACGGTGACCGAGTTATTTCTTCCCGGATGTCGTTGGAATGACGCACAACGATAATTATCTCACCAAAGCTCTGATACCATGTGAGAAAGCACGGGAGAAGAATATAACTGAGATTAAACATAATACAATGAGCCCTATATATAATACTAATAACCTAGAGTTCTACTATAACTAGAGTTCTACTATATTTACATATCTAACACCAACTAAATTCAAGAATTTGGTACTAGTGGCAGTATGGTGTCGCCTAAGGAAAGACTGCTCAAAAAGAAATCTCAGTAAATGGTGGATACTTCTTCCAAGATTTCATCTAAAACTAGAATTTGGATTCTATATTTGGGTAATGAAATGTTTAGAAGTTTATTACATTCTTAATATCTTCAGAAATCCGGAAACAAAGGAAAGTATTATGAGTCCATTGAAAGGATCCTTCTCCAAAGAACAAACATCCACATTAGTTATAAATTATAAAGTAGCTCTTACAGGTTTTTATGCAACAATCATACAATTCACTCATTCATGTGCAGCAGCTTATCTCCCGGTTACTTGTTTTAAAAAAATAAATGAAACTCATTACCCTCCCCAGACCCCACTTGGAAACAGCCTCTCTACCCTAGGGTAGGGGTAAGGTCTGGTACACACTACCCTCCCCAGACCCCACTTAGTGGGATTGTACTGGGTTGTTGTTGTTGTTGTTGTTGAAACTCATTTCATTCTTGAGTACTATGTACAAGATCACTCAAATGAACAATGATTATAAAGAAGATAAATTTTTTTTTAATAAAAAGTATATCATCACCTTAGATGTGAGTGACAGGGAATGAACCTTAATTGTCCCTTGAGAGGTGGAAAGGGTGGATTAGAAAACTATTAGGAGATGCTGTAAGTAACACACAATTTTTATCTTTCTGCAGGATGTGCTTTTAAGCTCTTTTTAGCACGCCCATAATTTAGAAGTCGATCCCAAGAAAATCAAGTGTCTAAGAAGAGATCCTCTTCTCCCTACCACTTATTTTCTTATAGATGCCTAATCTTTTCTTTCAAATTTATTTTTCCATCTGGAATTCTTTTAAAACCTGAGCTGTGTCTTCTGCAGCAGTCAAAAGCTTTCTCGAAAGCATAAAATTCTACTTCCCAACTACAAGGTAATAATGGTTTGGATAAGTAACAGCTCCAATGAGTACCTCCAGATACTCGCCACCATTGTTCTCCACCTGATTGGTCATGGGAATATTTGGATCGTCAGCATTTTCTTCAGCAGCTTCTTTTGCCATTAATCTTTCCCTCTCAGCGCGTTGGAAGGCTGGAGGTTCAGAACCTCTATCAAGCCCACCTGAAAGTTTTACAAACTGCAAGCACAGTCATGAGTTTTATATATGATTTGGCAGTACAACTAAAGTTTTAAAGGTCAGGGTAGCAAGTAATTACATCAGTATAACAACTTTCACAAAGACCATGGGCAAAGGGAAGCTCAACGCTTTTCTTGTGTTCACATAGCACTTCTGTGATCCCTGATCCTTTTGACGCCGAATAAAGTTGCACGGCCAGCCTCTCTTCTTTCTCAAGCTCCTCAGCTCTTGTATTGAACTCATCAATCTAGTTGCAAGTAATTCAAGTAATACTATGAAACTCAGAAAGGAAATTTTGGCTAACACGCCATCACAACAGAGGCAGCTTGCATCAAACTCCAACTATAATGTGTCAAGAAAAAAGGATGGAGTTAAAAGTTTTTAGATCCCAGGCAAATTTGTTTGAACTGCAAATAAAAATACAACATCAAGCACATCAGGATTATAAAAAGTAGCACATCACTGGTGAAGATTTCTCCATGATGTGAGCATCAAAATGCCTCGAAGCCTGAGGTGCAGAGCCCATAGGTAAGGTTTTTTTAAGACCCCCACTAGTAGAACAAGAAGAGGAAAAAGAGAAAAGAAGCAAGAAGCCAAACACCAGATGAAATTAAAATCTTCTCCAGAATGCAGGCATTGGTTGGCTTCATGGCATACCAAAATCTGATGACAGCTGCACACTAGATGATTTTATTTGCTCTCCTTTGTAAATGGAGGATTTTTAATGAAGAGCATTAAGAAACATAAATATTTATTAGTAGAGGCAAAATTATCAATCTCTCACCCAATAACGTCAGCACGCTTCTCTCCGTACGTGATTGTATATGAATACACAAGATTTAGAATATTGGTTTCAGCATTGGCAACAAATTACGTTATACACCTTATCATACCAACTTAAGATAAGAACCCAAACTCCATTATGCTCGTTCTTCCTTTGAGATGCCTGTTTTTCCTAATTATGTTTTTCAGTATTCACAATATATCCAACTGAAAAGATAAAACGAAATTTGAGCATTACAGGAGTAAGCACCTCACTGTACTAAACTGCTTTTCAAGATTTTACTTTAATAGCTGGCCTCCCTCCCACCAAAATTGCGCACATGACTAAATACATGCACATGAAGCTTTTTAAGTTGCGAATATTAAAGTATTAGCAATGTCCATCGTACCAGCCTTGATTGTACATACCGTTAAGCTTCCAGATTCTGTGTTTTCGAATTCAATCAAACGCTTTGTCAATGTCGCTTCACAAATGCGCACGACTTTGATCTGTTGACCAAAAGAACAAAGAAAAAGTTAAAAAGGAATTCCTAGTAGAATAAATTAGGGAGTCGGCAACTAGGGCCGGTGTTAGTGCTATATAGGCTTCAACATGAAATAAGTCGAGAAAGTAGAACGAGAATAGTTGTCAAGTCCAATGAAAAGATAAAGTCCAAACTTCGTGACCAAGAACAAGTAGTCCTTGAAAACTAGCTACAACACTTAGAGTTTCTCAAAGCAATAAGAAGATTACGACATGAGCCCGTCTATAAAGAAATCTGATTTTTTTATAACCATCGGATCCGAGCCAGCCTATGCGCACCTCGACTACAAGGTGTACCTGCTATCTCCCACCAACACAGGTACCGTGGCTTGGATAGATGGAACCTAGTGTTTTTGCCTCCACTGGAGTTTGAACCCGAGACCTCATGGTTCTCAATCCACTTCATTGACCACTAGACACACCATTGAGTGCAAGAAATCCAATTGTTTGAATAAGTACACCTGAAATTTCTATCAAAATTAAGAAAATCTAGAAAGACCACTTACAATTTCTGATTTAGTACAACTCAGTCCATATGAAAGAGCAGAGATGTACAGCGCAGCTCCACATACCCCACTTGGCTTTCTCCCTGTCTATAGAACATTCACAGATTAGAGCAAAAATGTAGGTGATTTTTATCTTTGATAAGAAAATGAACCTTAGGTCCAACTCAACACCAAATGCTAGCTGGGAGGTGAGAATTGCCCAGGACCATATAAGAGACAACACACCACTCTATCAAATCTCAACTAACGCGGGACAATCTAAACCCCTCCAAGCACACTCAAATCTAGTTAACTGGAGCATGGACAACGTAGGCCCAACACTAGGTAAACCAATAAAGGTGTGTCTGGCTCTGATACCATGACAAAGAAAATGGACATTGGGCCTAAATCAATTATAAAAGCTTAACTTTTATGAGGTGCAGATTGTCCAAGATCATATGAGACATCCTATTCTCTCAACTAAAGTGGGACAATCTAAAATCTAGTTCCGCAACAATAATCCAATCCAGTAGCTTTCGACCACATAAATTGTACCCACAGAAAAATGATACAACCTGCATCCAATCTCGCTTCATGCTGGCCACAATGTGAAGTGCAGTTCTAGAAATATTTGGCTTCCTTCCCCCAAATAAACCTACATTATAGATGATAGTCTTCACTGGTGAACTGCGGCAAGCTAACATAAATCTTATATTGCCGAAAGAATAAAAACAAAGAGCGAAAGGAAAGGAAATAGTAGAGCTAAAGGCAACATAGTAAGTAAGGTGTAATTGCACAGGTGCCCAGCAGGTACAACAAATAAATTTCGAGATGGAACGGGTCTTCTGCACATACCAATAAAACCAGGAACCACCCGCTACTGTGGAGGAAAATTAAGCTAACATGTACTTTATGCATTAAAACAACATACCACATCAAAGATAAAAAAGAGAGATAAAATGAGGTTTGGCTCGTCCTTATTTTTGATATCTGGAAACAGAATTCTCTTTTCTTTTCTTTTCTTGTTTTCCTTGCCTTTTTAATTTCCGTCGCTCTGAGCCGAGGGTCTATCGGAAACAGCCTCTCTGCTCTATCGGGACAGGGATAAGGTATGCATATCCAGACCCCATTATATGGGACTTTACTGGGTAGTTGTTGTTGGAAACCGAGGATTTTGAGAAATTTTCAAAGGATTCAGCTGCAGAGTTCTTTCCAACTCACAATCAGTTTTACATAGCAATCTGGCACTCTTCCAGGACTTGCGCTCACACGTGGGAGGTGCTTGTCTCTCGCGCTTCCGGTACAAGTGCTCGAACACTACACCCCAAGCACGCCTGACGCCCAAGATTGTGCATCATCTTTTATGATAATCATGTGCAAATTTTCTAATTGAGAAACTCTCATTCTTTAATTAACTCCTTTATTCCTTAAAAGTCCTCCTATCTATCTCAAATATGAAGCACTAGAACACCGTAACTCAAAGTGGAGCCCCAAGATCACATACTATGGTTGGTAACATCGTGCGGATGAGCTTTATACAAACTTTTCTTAAGGGAAATACATAGTCAAACTTCATGTCTTCACTTGCCATAGGTTTTCACGCATTAGTTCTCTATTTCTCATTATTTTATTTTTTGTATTCCCCAAGAGAGAAAGTTTCAAGTACCTAGGGTCAATTATCCAGATTCCAAGGAGATGGGGAGATCGACGAGAATGTCACGCACCGTATTGGGATGGGGTCGATAAAATAGCAGTTAGCTAGTGTCTGGACACCTGTGTGATAAGAATGTGCCACTGAAACTTACAGATAAGTTCTACATAGGGTGGTTAGACCGGCTATGTTATATGGGCCTGAGTATTGGCCAGTCAAGAATTCACATATTCAGAAAATGAAAGTAGCCGAAATGAGGATGTTGAGATGGATGTACAGGCACACTAGACTAAAAAAGATTAGGAATGAAGATATTCGAAAGAGGATGGGCGTTGCTCCCACGGACGACAAGATGCGGGAAGCGATGCTTAGATGGTTCGGGCAAGTACGGAGGAGAAGCCTAGATGCCTCGGTTATGTTGTGCTCACACTATCTATTTATTTTCTTTTGTTTTGCATAGTATTGTATTATTGTCCTTCCATTTATTTGTTGTCTCTTACGACATTATTATTTTTCTGATTTATTTTGTTGTTACAGATCTATTCTTTTATTCTTTTCTGATATTATTGTCTCTTCTGTTGAGCCGAGGGTCTCCCGGTAACACCCTCTCTACCCTTCCGTGGTAGGGGTAAGGTTTGCGTACATTTTACCTTCCCCATATCCCACTAATGGGATTTTACTGAGTTGTGTTGTTGTATTCTTTTCCATTTGGAGATAATGTTGTTATTTTTGTGTACCTTGGTAAGATAATCCAAGGACTCGTTTCATTTGATGTATTATAGAAGTAATCTTGGTATAAATTTGATATATGTTATCCAGTGTTTGGTTTATATTTTAAATCCCGCTAGCCAATCCTAGGATACACCAATTGGTGTATAATGTTCTACCTAATATAACATGGAATACACTACATGGATAATTAATATATGGATTAAACACTGAAAAAGAAAACTATCCTTTATCATTTCCTCAAACCCATCATTATCATAACACCCTTTCAATTTTATTAAGTTTGAAAAATAAACTCATATTTTAAATTTTACCGTATATCCCATTTTTAGCACTCCCTCCGTTTCAATTTATGTGAACCTGTTTCCTTTTTAGTCTATGCCAAAAAGAATGACCCCTTTCTTTATTTAGAAACAATTTACCTTTATGCAATTTACAGCCACATAAAATATATATGCCTCATTTTACACCACAAGTTCAAAAGTCTTCTCTCTTTTCTTAACATCCGTGCCCAGTCAAGTGGATTCACATAAATTGAAACGGAGGGAGTACAAAGAATCAAACGCCCGAAAAAAGTAGTTTTGCATTACAATCTCTGCATAACTTATTTCTAAATCAAACAACTCCTAATTGTGTAACTATTAGTAATAATTAAGGGGTATTGGCCTCAATCTTGTAAATATGTATACACTCCTGGGACACTACTGATCTCACAACAAATAGTTAAGAACATTACGATTTACTCTTACCAACTCTGACATAAAACCCATTAATTTTCCATACAGGCCATACCAATTATGAAACCCCACACCTAAAACCGGAACATCTTCATGGTTATAATCTTTATTAGTATGGGTTTGATTTGAGTCTACCAACAAACCCGCACTAATTTTTTTTATATGAATTAATGATGCTAAATCTGCCCAGACCACAACACAAATAGCTCTAGTCTACAGCAGGAGCCAGCAACAAATGAGTCGTCTAACAGAGAAGAGGTTTTGCAGAAGGTGACATGAACAGATCTGGTTTTCCCACCAAAGTGCTAGAGGACATCATCCTGGATGCTTCTGTGATGGTTTGCAGAAAGATCAGCAAGGCTTTCCAAGGCCAAACGATAAACCTCAACTGCTTTAAAATGCATTTCTCGCCCACATATCAACTAGTGATGCGTTTTCCGCTCAGGGCTCCTCACTATACTAATCTAGAACCTATTAGTGCTACTCTAAAATCTTTTTGCTCTACTATTTAATAGAAAGAAATTCTGATATATAGGTCGAAAACAGCCTCTCTGCCCTATCGGGGCCGGGGTAAGGTCTGCGTAACCCCACAATGTGGGATTTTACCGGGTAGTTGTTGTTGTTGTTGTTGGTGGAGATTCTGATATATGTAGTTGTAGTAAATGATGCTACAAATTTGGTTCAAAGATGAGAGGAAGAAAAGGATGCAACCAGGATCCATCCAATAAGCATCCATATTGAATTAACTTGCCAGAGGCCCAGAACGATGGGCACAATATCATGCTTGCAGAACTAAATCCTTATGAATCAAGATCCTTGAACTTTTTAATCCGAAACGTAATCAAGAAACCAAACGGGATATTGAAAAAATATATACAAACTCCACCATAAAGTTGGTACCTGGGACAAGGTGGTCAAGAAAGAAGCAAGATTAAAGCTAATCAGCAAATCAAATCTTGATAAATACTTACGATCAGTGAATCGATGAATGAAAAGGCTAGGATCCACAGGTTTTTGAACAATTGGGTGATTTTCAAGGCTTAGAAGTTTGCAAAGCTGTAAGAACACAGCACCTAAAATATACCTGCATTTTAATAAGAAAAAGGGTTGAACAGGCTTCAATTACCATAACAAAGATAGTTGTTAGGTAAATGTCTTCCCAATTGTCCAACTGTAGGTATAACCCTTCATGTATGACCAAAAGAAAATAGGATTTAGGATACTGTTCTAGATTTGTAAGAAGGTATTTACCAGAAAACCTCCAAAATTGGCCAATAAAGATTAACAATTTGTGAAGTCATTAATGTGCAAAGGGTCGCCTAGATTTTTTCTGATAGGTAAAGGAAACTTATTGAAGTAGAGAGAAGAGGTACTGCAGCTAGAGATGGCAAGGGGTGCGGGGCTGGGCGGGTTCTACCTTAAGCCACAAAATTTCAACCCGACCCGACCCACATTGCATCCACCCACCCCGCATCCACGCCCGTGTTACCCACCCCGCAAAATTTTCCTCTTCTTTATTTTTTCCTTTCCAATTTGTCTTATTTTTATTTGTCTTTTCAATTATGTTTATAAATGTCACTGCTAATGTAAATGTTTCCATCAGAATCCAGTGGCAAACCAAGGAAGTTATATTTTGAATAGCCATAACTAGGGAATAACTACAATTCCTACCAAATTCTATTGGTATGTCATTCTAATATATAATTCAGATTGTACAATGTAATGATACCATACACATGAACTTAGCTTAAAACAAATTAATTATATAGTTAAAAGTGAGACTTTAGAGCAGTAAATAAAATATAAAACAAGTTTTCTTCCAGTGATGCAATTAGCAGAAGCATTGATATTTACAATCAACTGAATGGACGTCTACTATGAATCAATTTGAGACTACAATGATCCAATTCATAAGATAACGGAATTATAAGTCCAAAAATGGAAAACAAATATTTCTTGGTTGAATATTAGTGATCGATAGCTGAAAAGTTGTAGTTATTTGAAAATCTTAAATCTTAACCCGCACCCGCAAAAAACTGAATTTGTTTTTATGTTGACCTGCCCCGCCCCATTGCCATCCCTATAATGTCTGCAGCAGAAGA
Organism: Nicotiana benthamiana; assembly: GCA_034376525.1. Classification (NCBI taxonomy): domain Eukaryota; kingdom Viridiplantae; phylum Streptophyta; class Magnoliopsida; order Solanales; family Solanaceae; genus Nicotiana; species Nicotiana benthamiana. The sequence continues at coordinate 61,239,651 of CM067323.1, forward strand.
AAAACTGTCCTCAAATACAAAAGCCTAACATAACCAAAGAAGATATTCTCTTCAGTCAAACTGAAGATTAATCCAGAGTAGACCGGCAGTAACGCATATAACTCAGCAACTTACTCAAAAGCCAATTCCACTGTTGTCCTATATTTTCTTCCCACTAAAAAGAAGATATTAAGCTCCTTTATCTTTCTCAAACCCAAGACTGAATATACTTCACATAAGGCTGCTTTAGTTTCTTTTTCTTTTTTGAGAAAGTAAGACTACTTTAATGTCTAGCTCAACATGAAGCAAGATTTCTGTAATTTACTCTGACTGCACACAACTCATGCATGATATCTAGTTCACAATATAGACAAGAAGGAGCTACGCGGTAAATAGAATATCATAATACTGAACACAATAATAAGAATTGCTAGCCCAAAGGGCAATCATTAAGTTCTTGCTCAAGATTATTGATCCAAATTGTGATATCAAAAGAAAGCGAAGCTTACGTACACATTTATCCTCAAGTACTCAGAAAAGTCAATGAGAAGGAGTGGCTTTTTGTTCTCCCTGCAAGAAAAACATAAAGAAACCCCACTTCGTCACTAGTAAAGTAGCATGAGCCAAGAAAAATTACAATAAAAGATTGGATCAAAATGATACTGTCCTTTGTTACTCTTTCTATCTACGTACTAACGACAACTTTGTTGCTTTGGCATCCTTCCATGCTGCATAATAATATAGTTGCTAGTTTCATGCACTATTAACCAGGTCACGCTTTATAATGTATCAGTTCTTTTACTTAGCCACCGTATTAATTAGGGCTTCTTACACTTTTAGCCCATGCCAGAAACTATTTATATTCGGTAGCCGAAAAAAGTGTATAAAATTTTTATATAACATACAAAATGTATATATATACAAAACAAAATATACATTTTTTCGACTATGATTTTGAGGTACAGTGTCATTTTCCCTATTAACAATTAGGTACTATCAGCACAGGATTCAGGTCAACACTTGAGCATAAATTTTCTTGGTTAAGTACACAGAATACATAATTGTATGCAGACAACATAGAACTGATATTAGCCAATTATGCAGACAACAGAGAACTGATATTAGCCAATTGTGTTCCTTCAAATTTTCATAAATTCAGACAGGTGCCTTACCAAATTTAACAGTATTTTACTGGCCCAAAAAACTAGATATTAAAGTGGGAATACTACGATAAGGAAAGTAGATATAACAATTATCATAAAGCAAAAATAATTCCACTTTCTCTAGTATGCAGATGTTATTTTTTTCAACTATACAAGTTTAACTACGCAAGCTTAAAGCGCGGGTAAATTGGGAGACATAATGATAACTTGGTCTACTTTTTGTCTTCCACCTTTCTTTTTATCCACTGATCCAACCCGCTTTTTTAGTGTCCAAAACCTCAATTTCAAACAAAAACACAAAAACTAAAGAGAACGACATCTGATTCTATAGCTCAAGAAAGCTAAACACTTCAAAGACAAGAGTATTTCAGTGTGCAGATCTGAACCACTGTCAAAATGAATGGCTAGGTTACTTAACTTTCAGTCATTTTTATTTGTTATAAATTATATTCAAACAATTAATGATACTTATTGTAAAACAAACAAAAAACTCAATTTTCCCACTTCTTTTTTCCCTTAGGGTACTAAAGATATGTTGAAAAAGAATATCATAAAACACAATCTCTCACCTGCAGGCAATGTAAAGACACGCAGCCTCAACTTGCTCTTTCCTACGCCCCCTTGTGAAATTCCTCTCAACTGCTATCTGAAGTTACAAATTCAGCCATAGAATGATATATCATGCTAGTAAAGGTATAATCTAAGCATAATGAATCATACTGTATAGAAGGCCAAAGCTGGACGAGCTATTGAATCACCGCCATCAATTTCTAATGCATAAGCCATACTCTCTATATCACTATATGCTGCAGGAAGGGGGAAACAAATAAATGTATCAGCAAAAACTACATAACTTATGCACCTCTTAGTATATTGTTACACTAATCATACTAACCAGATTAATCTATACAACAAACCTTCACCGTGTATTGCTAGAATAGCTACATAAATTAGCAACTCTAAGTGCAGTGTGGCACTTGTCCCATTAACAAAACCTCTTTCTTGACATATCAGTATATCAGGACAGTGTTGCCACCAATCAACAAGAACAAAACACTTACTATTCACATATACTTTCAAAATTATCATTTGCGTCTCATCTTTGAACCTTAAAGATGATTAGAAACAATGATCTTTGACCACGGAATATTAATATATCCACCGTATAAATGTTTGGGTCGGTACATCTCCTGGAACTTATCTTGTATGAAAGGCTATTTAGCATTAACCTGATAAATAGATGAAAAGTTGTTGAGCTGTGCAGTTAGTTGATTTTGAGACAAATTTAGTGTGTTTCTCTACAGCAAGACTTCCAACAATTGTTACACCAGAATGCCTATATTTGCAACGAACATCACAATCACCCGTTTTTCAAGAAACTAAAATTCAAAATCTCACATTAGACAAAAATACCAACTAAACCATGGCTATAACATTTACGATATAAGTAATGTAGACCAACTTTGACGCAAAGCAAATGCAACTGTAGTGTAGAAAGACATAACTTCTGTTGAAAATCGAGAACCAAAATTTCTCATTTCCCTAATAGAAGCAAAGAACTTGTTAATCATTCAGCTGGAAAAAGAATGATAGAAATCAAAGTATCAAACAAATAGGTAGACTGAGTATAAAGTCAGTGTGAGGAAATAAGAATTAGAGGTACATGAATACCTTCGTTAAGTGTTCTTTCACGTGAAGCTGAATAATCACTTTTGACAGTCCTCACAAAGTTCCCTGACAATTGGCTCTGCAAATGGTTTAAGTTAGACTTGACGGAACACAATTTGAAAAATGTAGTTTACAAGTCACCACATATAACTTCTCCTTTTCCTTGTTTTCATTTTAGTACTATTTATCTCATCAATTGGGTATGTATATTTGAATTAGAAAAAATGGAATAGTTGATGAAAGTAAGGAACTACATCAATATTACATGCAAGGAGTTCATTCTTCACATTAAAACATACATGCATCGTGGTGTTATACAACTAGCATCTATTCCCTCTCCCAACTTCTCCACTCTCCCCCAAAACACATGTTTGGGATGGAAGTCCATTTTTCTCTCCACTGAAGCGTCTTAGACATCAGAGTTTTTCTTATTCTCTTTTTCGGATATTTTAACCCCATAACAAAACTTCCTATCAGAAACCAATAACCAAATAGTGGTTTTCCCACTTTGCTCTCTTGGTAACTCGAACCCAACCTGATGAGAAGGCGATTGGCCTTTTATGCAAGGTTGTCCCTCCCTTCTCACATCACGATCCTGTTATTAAAGAACTCTATACGAAACATATTCCTATCAAGCGTATTTTCTTCAAGTTCCACCAACCACTGAACCACATAATGAGGTACAACTTTTCAACAAAGAAGTAAGCGTATTTAAACAGTAGAATAAACATATAAACTTGCCAGCTAAGTTGCTCGGACACGGTGTGGGTGTCCGACCGGGTGCGGGTCTAGAGGTCGGATCCTTCATGATGTATATTAATATTCGAGGATACGGATCTTAGTATAGATACGGGTGCGGGTATTCGGCTAAAAATAATTCAAAAATATAAAAGTATCTCTAAATTATGAGAAATTTTGTGGAATAGTTATGTATAGCTTGTAAAGTGTGGATTTCTTTTTTTATTCTCAAGTTGTAGATAAGTAAAGAATTGATTTCCTAGATAAGGTATACTACTTCTTCAAATTTACCCTAGTTTTGGTTTTGTTTTAAGGAATCAAATGGTATCTCTTATCGAATTTTCCGCCTGGATGATCAAATTACCCAAAATTGTCTGGCCAAATCCGGTATGGATCCCATACCCACGCCCATACTAGAGTTGTGCTGACACGGGTGCGGCACCTAAACTGTCGGACAAGCTTGACAGAGGTATGTAATAAAGGCAGTGAAGAAACTAGTTTTTTTTTATTTTTTATTGTCAGGAGTCAGGAAAATAGGTTTCTTGTATTGTCTAATTTCTAGAGTCTCAGACATACTTTCATATCATTTGATCTTTAAGGTATTTGCTTTTATAAAGATGGTATCTTGCCCAACTTGCACGCACCTCGACTATTTCACCGGGCACATGTTACCTCCCACCCGCATAAGTACCGAGTTATTTTGTCCACCAAGACTTAGGCAGATGGGAAGAAATCATCTAGGGTATTTTGTCTCTGTTGGGATTTGGACCCTAATCTCCCATGGTTTTGACCCACTTATTGATCGCTAGGTCACACCTTTAGATATGCTAGGCCTATGACGATAACAACCCAGCAAGTTTCCAGCAATGACATACTCTTTTTATTTAACCCTCAAAGGGTTGGCCTGGTGACAATTGACTTGAGCCTTAGGGTATGCTCCCTTTCAAGATCTCAAGTTCGAAACCCACTAGGTGCAAACAATTTCTGAGGGTCATCGGATTTGGTGAAACCTGAATTAACCGTGGTGCACTTGCTCATAGAGACTCATAGAGACTCGGACACCGGGTGCAAATCAAAAAAAAATGTTCCCTATTTTTTAAAATGAAATTTTCTTAACTTTCTTAGTGCGGCTCCCACCGCACCACCTTCTTTTTTTTTTTAGAAGGTAACAATTTCTCAGACCCCACTTTGTGGGACTATACTGGGTAGTTATTTTTGTTGTTGTTGTAACAATTTGTATATTAATGCTCCCACTGCACCTTGAGAAATCCTTTTTAACAATTAATAACAATGGCATATAGCCATATTAAGCATACCTCCCAAACTAGATAGGATTGAATCTGAAGGGGACAAAAGCAAACTGTGTCTAAGATATATCAACCCCATATGCATCGAGAAAGAATATGAAACAAAGAACTAACCTGTCCAGCAGCATTCTTAACAAAAGTGGGCTCACTTGAAAAATTATCTTCGTCAAGAACTCTTCCACAGAAGGAACAACATCTGTAATGCAACAGAATGAAGTATCTTAGAACGAAAAATATATATACAAATGAAGCATCTTAGAATGAATGAACTATTTACATATACAATGAAATGAACGATAGTATTATAAAGAAGAAGAAAGAACAACATCATAGGAGACAAAGACTCACATTTTACCATCCACATTGTTGGATTGCCTATTCTTTGCACAATAACCACACCACACCATGCTCGAAGTAACCTGAATCAACTCACAGAATACATCACCTTGTGAAATTTGTTGACAGTCGCCATTAGAATTCTAATTATAATGATCAGCTTCATGCATATTTAGCAAAGGAATTCCATGCAGAATGATTAGTTTTTTCTTAAAAACAAGAAATTGTGAATTTATTCAATGGATGCGAAGGTGGTTAGGAATTCTTTTTGATGAAGTAAGTGGTATTATAAATGGCATCAAGTAGATGCATAATAGCAAAAGTACAAAAGTGATCAGCTTGTTGGCTCTTTTATGAGGGTGGATAGGAATTATTTATTTGTAATAATCAGCTACATGCTGGGAGTTGACAATCCTAACTCATCTGATTTAAACCTTCCTAACTCGTGAGTACGTTTGTTACACTTGAATCAGAGTCAAAACTGTACATTGACAAATCTCCGTGTCATTCATTATGGGAATGAATTAAACATGGCTGTTTTATCAACATCCAGTCGACTTAAAAGAGCGAGATCAAATGACAAAACGTCAGGGCAGCTAACTATTATTAATTCATTTCACTGCAAATTCCATAATCATCCAATGAGGTACCTAAAGATCCAAGTATTACAATTATAAAGAGCAGTTCGTATCTTTTAATAAATTCAGAAACCAGACCAAGATGACACTCATTGGTAGGGGTGTTCATCGGCCGGATTGGGCGGCTTTTTACTCTTAACGGTTATCGGCTTTTAAATGTATTCATCCGTTAGCCACCCGATAAGATATCGGGTTAGCTCTTATCGGGCGGTTACCGGGCGGTATATCGGTTTAATACCTATGGGGGTTCTCGTAAAGCTTATACCGAATTACAATACTTGTACAATACTACAACAACAACAACTACCCAGTATACTCCCACCAGGAATACTTGTACAATACTAAAAGTCTAAAAAGCAGAAGACAATTGCAAATTGTTCGCATTTTCTGTCCGCACACTACATTGTCCAATGTCCAGTTCCATTTCTACTTCTTTTCCTATTTCAATTACATGATCATTTTCAGTTCCAACCAGCCTCAATACTACAATACTACCCAGTATACTTATACCGAATTACAATACTTGTACAATACTACAACAACAACAACAACAACAACTACCCAGTATACTCCCACCAGGAATACTTGTACAATACTAAAAGTCTAAAAAGCAGAAGACAATTGCAAATTGTTCGCATTTTCTGTCCGCACACTACATTGTCCAATGTCCAGTTCCATTTCTACTTCTTTTCCTATTTCAATTACATGATCATTTTCAGTTCCAACCAGCCTCAAAGTTCTTTCTAAAAGGAATAAGAAACATATGTTGGCAGCCATTAATCATATATAACAGATACTACAAAATATAACAGAGACTACGAAATAAGAAGCTTTAAGTATTCAAGAAAGACATTTATTTAATAAACAAAAACCATGGATGGGCAAACGGGTAAGATATGTACAAGAATGCACAAACAGAGGTAACATATATTTTGATGGCAAAAGGGTAAGATATGTACAAGTAGCACTCAATATTATCACAAAGATGGAATTTGCTGGGCAATTTCCTGTAGACAGTTCACCTTTTATTCCTTCCTAAGGGAAATGACCTTGTGAATTGAATCAGACAACAGGTGATCTTTGTGACCGAATGTATCCGTCAACCATGAAGCTTCTCTTCTTCTGATGTTACGATTCAGTAACAGCAAGACGTCAAACGAGCATGTGACTTCAGCAGGTATTGTCCAAAAAAGATGGGAAACGATGCTTATAGCCAGTAGTGATGTGATAGACATAGATTAAATTTCAATGTGCACGAAATGGTTACTCAGAAGAAGAATGGAAAATTAGGGGGGAAGAAATCACATCTTAAAAAAGTATCTAAAGCTTAATAATTATCAGGTGAAAAAATTATTTCCAGAGAGTAAATTACTCCATTTTAACTATAACTCTGCAACATTTTGATACCTAGTTTACAAGAGCTTTGAGATTTTGTCTCATTTTTTTGTATTGTACACACAAGAAGACGACGAGTACCTGGAGAGACGAGATGGCGACAGGATGACCGGCGACTGGTGGAAGTAGACGACGACGAGCGAGCGGACGCGGAGACCGGAGAGGATTGGTGGCTGGCGGCGGCTGCTGCTTCAACACTGTTAGGGTTTCTCAGTTTCTCTAGATACCAGAATGATGAATTACATATTTAGATTTAGGAAATAGAACTTAGAAAATTAGGGGTAATGGGTATAGAGACAGAATTTGTTTTTGTAATTTATTTTTATTATACACTTATACTTATTTATTTTTAAAATTTTTAGTTTTTATATTTATATATATAATTATGTAAGTAAAAATAAAATTATATATATATATATTCTTAACGGGTTAACGAATTATTCGTTAAGAAAATTAAATAATCTGCCCCAAATCGATAAGTCGTTAATAAAAAAAATTCAATATGTTCTCCGTCCATTAAGTCGTTAATAAAAAAATTCAATATGTTCTCCGTCTGTTAAGTTATTAAGCCGTTACCATTAAGTCATTAAATTTCGATTCAACTCGATTTTCGGTTCGGATAAGTTTTGAACATCCCTACTCATTGGAACTTCTGTAACTTATTGTGAACTATGGGAGAAAAAAGAATTTTTTTTTTCAGAGTAAGTGAAAAAGAAAAAAAAAACTGAGATTTTAAAAAGAAAGGAGTAAATGATTAGTGACAAGATATGAAGGAGAGCTAATTATTAATTCATCCATTAGAAATTCAATCAGAATCCAACAAGGAATCAAAATAAAAAGAGGATTAAGTTTACACAGGTACCTAGAACAGTTCGAAACCTTGCTAAAATTTTGAGATGGTTACTTTTCCTCGCTATGGATGTGTGAGAGAGAGTAGGGTTTTAGCAATTTTATGACCACTTCCTCAATTCCTCCCTTTTTAGGGGGACTATACAAATAACGGTCTTTAGGCGGGTCGAATTTCCTATTTGTTTAATTCACTCTCTATTTTATGTTTTCTATTTTTTTTATTTTTTATTTTTTGCGACACAAATTAACATTATCTAACCAATTTACTTATTTATTTAACTTGGCGCACACTTGCGTTGGAATGCATAATTAAAAAATTATTGAGTTCGATTAAATAACAATAACTATATAACCTAGTAAAATTTTATATGTGTAGTCTGAAAATGATAGCATATACGCAAATTTTACATTTAGAATAGATTGTTTTCGGTGGACCGTTGGCACAAGTCGATTAAAATTAAGTTATTAATTTGATAGAAAAGATATATAATTCAACTCATTTGTAACTAACTATACTGCACAAATCGCCACTTTTTATTAACTTTCCTATAAAATAAAATAAGATTTTGTTATAAAATAATATAAAGACAAGAACAATAATGCAAGGACAAGAGCAATAGAGAGAATAGAGAGAGAGGAGTATTCTCATTGATACTTAGAGATTGTTAGGGTTTGGTTTACATGGTAGAAGACCCCTTTATTTATAGGGAGGGGGATGATTTAGCTACCAAGAATAGAACTCTAGAATCTCTCTAATTATAGACATTCACCTTAAATAGGAGATTTCATAACACTCCCCCTTGAATGTCTATTCAACAATGTGCCTCGTTAAAACCTTAAAACCAAAACCCAATGGGAAAAATTAAAGAAAGGAAAAAGAGTACACATGTTTGAATATGCGCCTATTGGTTGCCTCGTTAAAAACCTCGCAAGGAAAACCCATTTGGGACAAAACCTTGTAAGGGAAAAAGAGTGCAACGCGCATTAACTCCCCCTAATAAGAACATCAATTTATATCCTTGAGCTTTTGCATTCCAATCTTGTGCACCATCTTCAAAACGATCTTTGGTAGACGTTTGACAAATCAACCATATTGACTTGAATAAATATTCCGTACCTTGAAATCATCATTCTTGATAGATATGAACATCTTCATATAATGTCGTGGAATAACTCTTCAATATCTCCATAGATGCATTCTCAATGACATCATGCTTATAGTTATAGCAAGATACATATGTACACAAATTGTACTAAGGATGTGGTACTTCAGGACCAAGAATTGCATATGCTTCAAGCAACTTAAATCTTTCAAGTTAAGTCATATAAGCCATATAATAGACTTTAGATGCATATCAAGTTTTCCATGTCATGCTAGACAAATAAGATATCGAAAACTGATTATACATACCTTTGACTTTATACTTTCAAGCATTTGAACTATAGGTTCAAAACTACATGTCTTTCATATGGAATCAATTCTTCTTGAATTGTATCTCTTCCATTTAGTTACTTTCTTTGGGTCAGCAAATGCGTATAGCATGCTTTGCAATATGTTGCAATTGAATTATCTCTTTTATGAACTTCAGGTTCATATCATGATATTCGGGGATATACATATACAAATGATAATTCATCCCATGTAACCTTTTCTCAAGTGTTTATCATGTCTCCCCCTCATGTTAGTAAAGCTAACTTGTTTCCTCATCTTTGGAAAATCATCTTTGTGCATTATCATGTCAATATACACAGCACATTAATAATAAGATGAAATTATTTGGTTCCTGACCCTGAACCACTTGTGAGGGGAGAATATACTCTCGTATACAACGTATATCAAACTGATATATACAACTTTGTTCTCATAAGAAACAGTTTAGCTATTAAGTGGAAGCACTCAATAATTATCTTGCTAAACCAACTTTGATATAAACCAACTTATCAAGATGAACTATCTTGAGTAGAAAATCTGGAAATTATGCTCGAAGTTAGATTACTGAGCAATTTACCTCGCAAGCACCGGCCAGGCTGCGGGTTAATAACAATTGCGCATGTAACCATATCATAGATGCATCATATGTGGTATACATGGCAGGTGAATGGGCCCATATTCACCTTTGATATTTCCAGAATTTATGGGCTTCAACCCAAACTCTTTAGTTGGTCTGTTCATTAATGAGAACAAGTGATACAAGAGAATTCGTAAAGAACTTTCTAGTTCTTTGATATTCACCTGTGTGAATTTGCACATCATACTTAAATTGAGATGGCTAACACGAATGCCAACTGAATAAATTATCAATATTGGTAAACTTAAAATTTACACCATGACATGTGCACTTATCAATAAACTTCAGGTTTATAATGACATGGGTTTTTATACCAATAGATATCCACTTTATTGTGGCATTCTTTCGTTTGTGTAGTACAAACTGGAGAACAAAGCGGGTAGCTTTTCATATGCAAATTACCCCGCTATAAGTTGTAGTAATAGGAGATATCAAAGCCTTCCTTTATTTATAGTCTCAATATAATCAATCGCTTTCGCGTGTACTTTGGAAACTGAATAAGTTTCTTTGAGACTTACTACAGCACAATACTCAATTGTATTTCTCCAACATAGTAATAATTGGCTCTTCTAGAGCTCTCAATTAATTTTGTACTACCACAGATTCATCAACATCCATGTGGTGAATATCTTTCTTAAAGAGAAAGTTATACCATTATGGTCATGTCAAACTTATATGCAAGATATGTTTCTTGCATTATCGTTGTCCTTTAATAATCATATTTCCAAAATACTTTGGCGTACAATAGGTACGTGACCAACGATCATTCATACCATATATCATCTCAAACCTCCTTATAGGGGTGAGTGTGGTATATTTAATACCAATTTCATGTTCATATTCTTCCAATAATGAATATGTATCAGATGTTGTCACATTCACTTCGAGGATATGTGATTTTGTTATCCTTTTCAAATCTATAAATGCGTCAAGCATTTGATTTGTTATTCTTTGCAAATGGATAATCTTTTGTGCCTCTTTCACAAATAGAGGTATGTGGATCAAGATGAGATAATGATGCATTTTTCCACAAAATTTCCCGTTTGGTTTCACCAACTTCTTCCCCTAATTTTGGGAAAAGTGTCTCATCAAATTGACAGTCTGCAAATCGTGCACCGAACAAATCTCCTGTCAATGTTTCGAGGTAGCGAATAATGGAGGGCGATTCAACCTCAACATATATTCCTAACCTTCTTTGCAGACCCATTTTGGTGCGGGATGGCGGTGCTACAGGCACATATACTGCGCATCCAAAGATTCTTAAATGGGATATATTGGGTCCATGACCCAAAACCAATTGCAACGGGGAATATTTGTGTCAATTCGTCAGTCAGAGACGAACTAGCATTGCTGTATGCAAAATGGCATGTCCCCAAACCGAAGTGGGCAGCCGACGAACTAGTATTGCTGTATGCAAAATGGCGTGACCCCAAACCAAAGTGGGCAGCCGACGAACTAGCATTGCTGCATGCAAAATGGCGTGAACCCAAACCGAAATGGGCAGCCTCATTTTCATGAAAAAATCAAGATTATTCTCATCTATTGTCTCAATATGATATCCATTTTGAATGATATCTTTAAAGCTCAACAAGTTCCTTTTAGACTTGGAGGAGAATATTGCATTCTCTAAGATAAACGTCGTGCCTTTGGGCAGAGTTACAGTTGCTCTTCCGGAGCCTTCAATCAATTTACTTCCCATGGTTTGACATATAAAAGAAAATATACGAACATAAGAATTAACAAGTTCAATTCGTTTGTGTCACATAATATTTTCAAAATCTGCTGCTAACAGTTGACTAACAAAATCAGATATGTTATCCATAATTGATTACTTTGCAGTTTGAAAATTTCAGTTTAAGCATTTTCTTCAAACAATCGATTGTTAAACACAAACAATCGATTGCTGAACATTGACAATCGATTGTTAAACACACACAATCGATTATTTGCTATTTTGAAAAACTTCAGAGCACACTGTTTTAAGACAATCGATTGTTAAGTATAGACAATCGATTGTTGGCTATTTTGAAAAATTCCAGAGCACACTGTTTTAAGACAATCGATTGTTAAACATAGACAATCGATTGTTGACAATTTTAAAAAAATCCCAGATTACACTGTTTTAAAGACAATCGATTGTTGATCATTGACAATCGATTGTTGACTGTTTTTGAAAAAATTCCAGATCACTGTTTTAAAGACAATCGATTGTTGATCATTGACAATCGATTGTTTTGCAGTTTTTATGCGAAATATGAGATAACCGACTAGTTTTTCAGGTTAGTCGATTACCTCTACTGGAAAGTAAAAATATTATTGATATTTGAGCATATTGATACATTCTAAAGAACTAATACTAACATTATATCATGAACTAACTAATACGAGCTAATACTAATGGCTATTAGTTTATTCACTAATACAAACAAGTAAAAATAAAATCAAATAGCTCCATCTTCTTTCATCACGGATCCATCACCGATTAGGTGGTCTATCTTCCCCTCGGGTTGCTCAAAGAAGTCTGCCACATCCAAGTGGGTGATGTCAAAGTTGTCGTCAGAGACAAAATTCGTTTCAGGGCGTTTACTCTTTCGAGGTGCTTGATAAAGGTCAACCAAAAGTCATGGTATACGGCAAGCATTTGACCAGTGCCCGTTTTCACCGCAACGATAATATATAGTTTATAAACTATTTGCTTTTGGGTTCTTATCGTATCGTGCTTGTGGCAGAGTGACCAACTTCAGGTTTTCATATCTCTTCTTTAAGCCATTCCACAAGATAGGTGGATCTTTGACGGTGAGATATTCAATCTTCAAACCTTCATCAAGGTGATGGCGCAAGAAAATCAAGGCCTTAGCATAGTTTCAAACATTTATCAAGGTGATGGCGCAAGAAAATCAAGGCCTTAGCATAGTTTCAAACCTTCATCAAGGTGATGGCGCAAGAAAATCAAGGCCTTAGCATAGTTTTGGGTGGATGCATTATTTCTGTCTTTAATGGCGTCTCCAAGACCCATAGCATCCAAAATGGATTTAAGTATCCAACACCCATATCATATAGTTCTTGCCCGAAATTTCAAGGGCAACGAACTTTCTTTTCATAATGTCAGACATAAACCAAAATTACATCAAGAGCGTGTTCATACTTACGGGCTCTATTACAATTATCACATTCACTTCAGGGAATGGATCATAATCATGTGCTTTACACAATCTCATGTCAAATATTACTTTCATAAAGTGAAAGATTATTTTGAGAATCTTTATTATTCTCATTATCACAATAATGACGATTATAATTTCGTCTATTGCCATGTCCACATCTATTGATACCTTTACGGTAATAATTTTGTCTTCTTTCAGACTTATCAAATTCTGCTACCACATTCTCTAAAGGGAATGGAGCAAATTCAATTGGACGGAATTCTTTGCCACGTCCACATTCATTGATACCTTCATGGTAATATTTTAGTCTTCTTTCAGACTTATCATATACTGCTTCCACATTCTCTAAAGGGAATGGAGCAAATTCAATGGGACGGATTTTTAATTCTTTGCCCACAATCATACATGAATTTAATCATGGCAGGGCATAGAGATTTAACCACTTCATGTGGTTATAATTTTCTTACAAACTCCATTAGAGTTATAATCAAACTTTGTTGTCTATGCTTTGTATATAAAATCAAATTATAGAATTCCAAGAATTTGAAAGGGAAAAGTAAATTACTTACCTTTAAGGTATACCAATAAATGTTGTGATATCAAATATACCTCTTGAGTTTCCATCCCGTTGCTTTACTTTATGATGATACCATCTCTTCTATTTTTCCGTATAGAAAATCAAATATTGTTCCACTGGAATGCCTCTTCGAACGAAACGAAACTGTTTGAGAAGCTGACGGTTGAAAACGGATTGTTGCATCTCTTGACTATAGTATCATTATTGAACACAATCTCAATTCTTTGTGTACAGATTGAAAATTAGGTTTGCGTTCATTTATGCAGCCGTTAATGATGTAATATATACTGCTTTGTTCTAAATGTCCCTTCCATATATTCACTTGATCAGTGAAAAGTATAGGCATTGAGTTGAGAGAGCAGAATCGGCTATGAAGCAAAACCCTACACAAATAAAAGTTAAGACAATCGAAAATTTCAATTGGTTAGAGACTCGTGCTGATAACGTGTTATGAAATAATATAAAGACAAGAACAATAATGCAAGGACAAGAGCAATAGAGAGAATAGAGAGAGAGGAGTATTCTCATTGATACTTAGAGATTGTTAGGGGTTGGTTTACAATGGTAGAAGACCCCTTTATTTATAGGGAGGGGGATGATTTAGCTACCAAGAATAGAACTCTAGAATCTCTCTAATTATAGACATTCACCTTAAATAGGAGATTTCATAACAGATTTTATATTTTAAGAAAATGTTAATAGAATATTCTCCAGCGGGAGTGGAAGGTCAATCTTATTGAAAAATAATAATTTCTTCTAAATAAATATAATTTTGTTATGAAATAATATAAGAACAAGAACAATAGAGAGAAAAGTAGAGAGAGGAGTATTCTTATTGATACTTAGGGATGATTTACAATGGGGTAAGACCCCTCTATTTATAGGCATAGAAAAGACTTAGCCTCAAAGTAAAACTCTAGAATCTCTCTAAATATAGACATTCACCTTAAATAGAGTTCTATTTATAACACTCCCCCTTGAATGTCTATTCAATAATGTGCCTCGTTAAAACCTTAACTAAAACAAAACCCAATGGGGAAAAATTAAAGAAAAGGAAAAAGAGTACACATGTTTGAATATGCGCCTATTGGTTGCCTCGTTAAAAACCTTGCAAGGAAAACCCATTGGGACAAAACCTTGTAAGGGAAAAAGAGTGCAACGCGCATTAACTCCCCCTGATAAGAACATCAATTCATATCCTTAAGTCTTCGCATTCCGATCTTGTGAACTAGCTTCTTAAAGGTTGACGTTGGTAGAGATTTTGTGAACAAATCAGCCATATTATCGCTTGAACGAATCTGTTGCACATTGATATCACCATTCTTTTGAAGATCATGTGTGAAAAAATAACTTTGGTGAAATATGCTTTGTTCTATCTCCTTTTACGAATCCTCCCTTCAATTGAGCTATACATGCTGCATTGTCTTCATACAAAGTCGTGGGTAGTTTATTACACTTCAAACCACATTTGTCTTGAATATGATGTATTATAGACCTCAACCACACACACTCCCGACTTGCTTCATGAATAGCAATTATCTCGGCGTGATTAGATGAAGTAGCCACAATTGATTGCTTAGTCGATCGCCAAGATATGCCTCCACAGGTAAACACATAACCTGTTTGAGATCGAGCCTTGTGTAGGTCGGATAAATATCCAGCATCAGCATAACCAACAAGATCAGGACTGTAATTATTGCTATAAAATAAGCCCATATCGGTGGTCCCTTTTAGGTACCGCAATATATGTTTGATCCCATTCCAATGTCTCATTGTAGGAGCCGAGCTAAATCTTGCTAAGACATTAACTGAAAAGGATATGTCAGGCCTTGTAGTATTTGCAAGATACATTAGTGCGCCAATTGCACTAAGATATGATACTTCAGGACCAAGTAGCTCTTCATTCCTTTCTTGCGGTCGGAATGGATCTTTATTCACATCAAGTGATCGAACAACCATCGGTGTACTTAAAGGATGTGCTCCATTCATGTAAAACCATTTCAGTACCTTTTCTATATAGGTAGATTGATGAACAAAAATTCCGTTTGCTAAATATTCAATTTGCAAACCAAGACATAATTTTGTCTTTCCGAGATCTTTCATCTCGAATTCATCCTTTAGATAATCAATTGCCTTTTGGAGTTCTATGGGGGTTCCAATAAGGTTTATGTCATCGACATATACGGCAAGTACAACAAATTCCGATGTTGTTTTCTTTATAAAAACACACGGGCAAATGGCGTCATTTATATAGCCTTCTTTTAACAAATACTCACTAAGACGATTATACCACATTCGTCCTGATTGCTTTAGACCATACAAAGATCTTTGCAATTTAATTGAAAACATTTCCCGAGACTTTGAATTATGAGCGTTTGGCACTTTGAGTCCATCGAGAATTTTCATGTATATCTCATTATCAAGTGAGCCATAAAGATAGGCAGTAACCACATCCATTAAATGCATGTCAAGCTTTTCAAGGACAACAAAACTGATGAGATAACGAAAGGTTATAGCATCCATTACAGGTGAATATGTCTCTTCATAATCGACACCAGGCCTTTGAGAAAAACCTTGCGCAACAAGGCGTGCCTTATATCTTTGTACCTCGTTTTTCTCATTTCTCTTGCGTACAAAGACCCATTTATAGCCAACGGGCTTAACACCATTAGGTGTTTCAACTATAGGGCCAAAAACTTCACGTTTTGCCAGCGAATTCAATTCTGATTGAATTGCTTCTTGCCATTTTGGCCAATCATGTCTTTTTCGACATTCTTCAACAGATTGAGGTTCGAGGTCCTCACATTCTTGCATAATTCTAGATGTGATATTATAAGCAAAGACATTATCCACCACTATATCCACTCGATCAAAATTTGCCTCAATATTGATTGGATTTATGGATAGTTCCGTATTTTCCAGAGTCTCGGGCTCAATGGATTCTTCATGAATCTCAGAATTTGTTAAATCATGAATTTCCTCATGAGATTCTTTCGTAGTGTCATTTTTATCATTTGCTTTCCTCTTTCTAGGATTTCGATCTTTAGAACCTAATGGCCTGCCACGCTTCAGGCGTGCATTCGACTCATTGGTTATGACACTAGATGATTGTCCAACAGGGACATCAATACGGATTGGAACATTTTCCGCGGGGATGTGGGATTTCGTTATCCTTTTCAAGTCCGTAAATGCGTCAGGCATTTGATTTGCTATTCTTTGCAAATGGATAATCTTTTGTACCTCTCTTTCACAAATAGAGGTATGTGGATCAAGATGAGATAATGATGCATTTTTCCACAAAATTTCTCGTTTGGTTTCACCAACTTCTCCCCCTAATTTTGGGAAAAGTGTCTCATCAAATCGACAGTCTGCAAATCATGCAGTAAACAAGTCCCCTGTCAATGTTTCGAGGTAGCGAATGATGGAGGGCGATTCAAACCCAACATATATTCCTAACCTTCTTTGCGGACCCATTTTGGTACGGGATGGCGGTGCTATAGGCACATATACTGCGCATCCAAAGATTCTTAAATGGGATATATTGGGTTCATGACCCAAAACCAATTGCAACGGGGAATATTTGTGATAATTCGTCGGTCTGAGACGAATTAGCATTGCTGCATGCAAAATGGCGTGACCCATACCGAAGTGGGAAGCTTCGTTTTCATGAGTAATGGCCTTGCAATCAACTGCAGGCGTTTAATTAACGATTCTGCAAGACCGTTTTGAGTATGAACATGAGCTACAGAATGTTCCACTTTTATCCCAATTGATAAGCAATAATCATTAAATGCTTGGGATGAAAACTCAGCAACATTATCCAGTCTAATAGACTTGATTGGATTATCAGGAAATTGTGCTCGTAGTCGAATTATTTGTGCCATTAATTTCGCAAACGCAAGGTTGCGTGATGACAACAGGCACACATGAGACCATCTACAGGATGCGTCTATCAAGACCATAAAATACCTAAAGGACCCACTGGGTGGGTGAATAGGTCCACAAATGTCCCTATGTATACGTTCCAAAAATGTGGGTGACTCAGTCCCAACCTTTGTTGGTGATGGTCTGATAATCAACTTGCCTTGATAACAAGAAGTGCAAGGATATTCATTATTTGAAAGAATTTTGAAATTCTTTAAGGGATGCCCATATGAGCTTTCTATAATCCGTATCATCATGATCGATCCCGGGTGTCCCAATCGATCATGCCAAAGTACGAAAGTATTAGAATCAGTAAGATTTTGGTTTACTGTTGAATGTGCTTCAATTGCACTAATTCTTGTCCAATACAGGCCACAAGATAAATATGGAAATTTCTCAATAACCCTCTTTTGGCCGGAGACATTCTTTGTAATGATGAGATATTCAAGATTATCTTCATCTATTGTCTCAATATGATAGTCATTCCGGCGTATATCTTTAAAACTCAACAAGTTTCTCTTAGACTTGGAGGAGAACATTGCATTCTCTATGATAAACATCGTGCCTTTGGGCAGAGTTACAGTTGTTCTTCCGGAGCCTTCAATCAATTTACTACTACCAGAGATTATAGTAACATCTGCCTTACACATACTTAGTTGAGAGAAATATTTCTTTTCTTTGAGTATCGTATGTGTAGTACATGAATCAACTAAACAAATATTTGATTCAAGCTTGCTTTGTGAGATATCCATATTTGCTTTCCCATGGTTTGACATACAAAAGAAATACACGAACATGAGAATAAACAAATTCAATCCGTTTGTTTCACATTTAAACAATATTTGAGGTTAGTCGATTAACTTAGTTAATAGTCGACTAATTTTGGGAAGCAGTCATTTAGGTTAGTCGACTAACTGAATCAGATAGTCGACTATCATGCCTTGCGGAAAAGTCCAGTTTTTAATTCGAAATATTAGATAGTCGACTAACTAAATCAGATAGTCGACTATCTTAGTAAACAGTCATCAGGATAGTCGACTATCTAAATCAGATAGTCGACTATCTTAGCTTGCGGAAAAATCCAGTTTTATTGCGAAATATTAGATAATCAACTAACTGTTAGGTTAGTCGATTACCTCTACTGGAAAATAAAAATATCTTTGAAATTTAAGCATATTGAAACATTCTAAAGAACTAATACTAACTTATACGAGCTGATACTAATGACTATTAGTTTATTCACTAACTATTACAAATAAGTGAAATAAAATCAAACAACTCCATTTTCTTTCATCACAGATCCATCACCGATTAGGTGGTCTATTTTCCCATCGGGTTGCTCAAAGAAATCTGCCACATCCACGTGGGTGATGTCAAAATTGTCGTCAGAGACAAAATTTGTTTCAGGGCCTTTACTCTTTCGAGATGCTTGATAAAGGTCAACCAAATGTCTTGGTATATGGCAAGCTTTTGACCAGTGCCCTTTTCCACCGCAACGATAACATATAGTTTCTGAACTATTTACCTTAGGATCCTCATAATCCCGTTTCTGCTTTCGGCGGTTATCTCTCCTCGGGGGGTGACGGACATCATGGAGATTTCTTCCTTGTCTACGTCCACGGCTATGACCCGATTACGACCACGACCATGATTAGATCCATGGCCGTTTTCATGATTGGCATAATGAGAATACACCTTATCTGTTTCAGGCAATGGTGTAGACCCGGCGGGTCGATTTTCGTGATTTCTCATGAGCAGGCCATTGTTTCGCTCCGCCACAAGTAGGAGAGAAATTAGTTCAGAGTACTTTTTGAAGCCTTTCTCTCTGTACTGTTGTTGCAGTACCATATTGGAGGCATGAAACGTTGAAAACGTTTTCTCAAGCATATCATAATCAGAGATGTTATCTCCGCAGAGCTTCAACTTAGAAGTAATTCTGAACATCGCAGAATTACATTCAGAAACAGACTTAAAGTCTTGGAGCCTCAGATGAGCCCAATCATATCGTGCCTGTGGCAGAGTGACCAACTTCAGGTTGTCATATCTCTCCTTTAAGCCATTCCACAAGATGAATGGATCTTTGACTGCGAGATATTCAATTTTCAAACCTTCATCAAAGGTGATGGCGCAAGAAAATCAAGGCCTTAGCACAGTCTTGGGTGGATGCTTTATCTCTGTCTTTAATGGCGTCTCCAAGACCCATAGCATCTAAGTGGATTTCAGCATCCAACACCCATGTCATATAGTTCTTGCCCGAAATTTCAAGGGCAATGAACTTTCTTTTCGTAATGTCAGACATAATTGAAAATCAAATTAGGAAGAGAGAAATACCTTAGTTTTTCTCGAGAATCGATTCTTGAGACGGTAGAGTCTCGTGCTGATAACGTGTTATGAAATAATATAAGAACAAGAACAATAGAGAGAAAAGTAGAGAGAGGAGTATTCTTATTGATACTTAGGGATGATTTACAATGGGGTAAGACCCCTCTATTTATAGGCATAGAAAAGACTTAGCCTCAAAGTAAAACTCTAGAATCTCTCTAAATATAGACATTCACCTTAAATAGAGTTCTATTTATAACAAATTTTTCATATTTGTAGTCTCTCAACTTATTTGATATGTTAGATTTCAATATCTTAAGGTAAAGATTTTCTTCTTTTCTCAAGCATTTTTCTATTTAAAACGTAAACCTGATTGCAGTTAACTAAGTTTTAGGCATGAAAATATTATCCAACTATGAAACATTACAGTTTTTTCAAGTTACACTTATAAAAGGGGATTTTTTTTTTGACTATATCATATATGAAATTGTATTACTAAAAATGTGCATAGTTTGTATATTACCCGCCCCAACTACACTTTAACTATAAATTTTGTACCATTTGACTATTAGGCATTAAAAGGGCAGAATATTCCCTAAAAACGAGCTAAAATTACGGAGGGAATCTTGGTGTTAATTGATTCTACATTAAATTCACTTTTTAAAAAGGAAAAGGAAATTTTTCATCTACGTATTCTCTCCAAAACTATAGTTCAAATTCTCGAAAAAAACGAACATTTACTAAAACTACGAATATATTCAACTACTAACATCTTCGAAGATTTTGAATTCAAATTGTAGAATTCATATTTTCGAGTTTCAACAACTCAAAGTTGAAAAAAATTTGTTCTTCGTTGTTTCTTCTATCAAATAGTGGCTCATATATATCTCTTCTTCATCTTTTCTTCTTTCAATCTAAAAATCCAAAAAAAAAAAACATTAATAACAAGAAATCATGTCCAAAATCGCAATTATGCTATAATTTAAAGGTAATTGAGATAACTATGGCAGATTTAGAGATTTTGAAGTTGATGCCATTGTGGTAGATGAGAATGTATGTTTGTGTAGTTCGAAAATGCTTAGAATTTTAGTTTTATGATATTATCTATAAATTTACTACGTATATCTACAATTTGACTAAAATTTCTTTATTCGGTGCAGGAAAAAACTATTTTAATATATAGTGTTCCCAGATTGTAGATAAATTGTAGGCACTTGTAATTTATTTGTAGTTTGTAGTTAATTTGTAAATACATTGTAGATAAAATGTAGATGTATTATAGATACTATATTTTTAATATTGTTTATTTTTTTTTCTTTGTGTTTATTCTAAAAATGTAGGTGAGGGCTTCACAAGATTATATACATACTGTGTTGAATGGTGTGAAGTGGTACATTGTGTGTCTCGAAAAAAGAAAATAAGAAATATAATTGTGGCTAATTCCAACTTGAAGAACTTCCATGTGTAAATTGTTTCCAGAGTGTAGTTATAATGTAGGTTAAATATAGTTAATTTGTAGTTTTTGTAAAATTTTATAAACAATTTGCACATTAATTGTGGATAACATATTTCTACGATTGGAATATTTATTTCTTATTTTTTGTTGTGTAATTTATATTAAACTGACAGTTATATGCAAATATTACATAGAACTTGGAGGTAAACATCTAAAAATTATGATAAAAAGCTACAAAATTTATATACAATAACTACATATTGTATGGGGGGAGCCGTTTTGGAATTTGGATTTCGGATTTCGGATATTTGGATTGGATTGGGATTTGATTTTTTAAAATTTTGGATTTTCGGATTGTATTCGGATTTGTATAGTTTGAACCCGATCCGATCCGAAATTAATAGGGGTAGTCTAAATATTAATTTTATTTTTAGGGTTAGGCTATTTCATATTTTCATTCTCGTTGTTTTCTCAGCCCTAGCTCAGAGACTCCTCACTCAAATTCATCAGACTCCTCACTCTTCTGCTATGCTCTCCGCCTCACTTCACGTTCACGGTTCACGCCGCCTCAACCAGCACAAGCTGCTCGCTTCCTCGTTGAAATGCTTCTGAAATCTGATTTGTTTTTAAGAAATAGAATTATTTGGTTGAGCTGGCTGCTGAAGGTATCTTTGTTACTTTAAATTAGTTAGCAATTGTTTGTTTGCTAATATTCCTGAGGGTTGTTATCAGTAGGTACCATGTTGTCTTTTCATGTGAAATGTAGAGCACGAAACTTGAAAGAAAGCACGCAGACTGTCTAGTGGTTATACTAGATCCAAATCAAGATTGTTATACATTTATGTGTGTAATGTTGCTGATTAGTTTGTGAAGTTAAGGAATTGTAAGTTTGTAACTACATTTATGTCTATGGGAAAGGTAAAAAAATGCAGAATTCACCCAAAACAGGAATGGAAAATGCAAAAAAGAATAAAAGAAAAGTCCTTAATAATACGTACAATCCGATCTGAAAATCTATCACCAAACCGATCCAAATTTTAAAAATCCAATCCAATCCGATATAATTTGGATCGGATTCGGATTGCAATTTGTGGAATCCGAAATTCGAAATTTCAATTTGAAATATGCTAAATCCGATCCGATCCATGCACAGCCCTAATACGTAGGGAGGGGGATTGAGATAAAAGAAAAGACAAAGTGGGAAGATACAGTCCTATAATTATGCCTATGAACCCTTAATTATATCCCTAATTTGAATTATGATATAAAAATGGTATTTTAATATGCTAAGATGTAATTAACTAAAACCTTTTAACATCTCATTGTTTGCACTGCTAATCACGTTACACGAAATGTTTAACATTAACGCCCGAGATCAAGGGTTCTCGTTTTCAGATCTTACACAAGAGTATTCATTTTTGCCTAACTAGTACATGCATTCTCACTTTCTCCCTCAATTAGGGTTGATATCGCAACTCCCTCCCATGAGGCAAAGTGAAGGTGAAAATACTCTCAGAATGCCATGAAATCAATGGACTTATCAATTATCACGTACAAATTCATAAGTTGGTTGAATATTACTTTTAACTGGAAAAAGAAAAGGCTGGTCCAGAATATTTGAAAGTATTTGGAAGAATTGTTAGAAAAGCATAGAGTTGGGACAAAAGTGCAGGAACGAGAGGTCAAGTAATTGAACAGGGCCGTCCATAAATCATGACACGAGTTGTAATTCTGCCAAAACAACCTCTTGAAACAGTAAATTTTACATCAGATCAACAGGGGTGTTCAAAACCGATCCGAAACCGAAAACCGATCCGAAACCGAAGCTTAATGGCTTAGTGGTAACGGCTTAACGGCTTAACGGACGGGGAACGGATTAAAATTTTTTTATTAACGGCTTATCGGATTGGGGGCGGATTATTCAATTTCTTAACGGGTAATCCGTTAAACCGTTAAGAATATATATATATATATATATATATATATATATATATATATATAAAATTTATTTTTATTTAGATAATTATATATATTAAATATAAAAAACTAAAAACCTTAAAAATGAATAAGTATAAGTGTATAATAAAAATACCAAATTACAAAAATAATTAAACAAACACCCCTACCTGACCTTTTGAGATCTTCTATTAGTCATAACTATACAGTAGGTTCTCTAAAGGTAGATGTTCTTTCAGTCACTTTGTTATCCCTACCTGACCTGATGCAAGTGTAACACCAGCACCCAGTCTCACTTGCGACCAGTTCGTATTGCCTCTATGAATCTTTTGCTTTGACTAGGTTCTGTTATTAGCAAGGTTGTAGTTCTCAAACTAATATATTATGAGACTTTATCATCTTCATTTTATTATGAGAGAGTTAACTTGTGTCAACTTTGGTTTTCGTTGCAGGAGAAGTGGGGAAAGAACCTCTTATCTTTCTTGCCTATGCTATGGGCGCACTGTATCTTGAAAAATTTGTGACCAATTGTTGTAAACCTGACAATGTATCTTATCTTCTCTTTTTCTTTGTTTCATTGCCAATTGTAAAATCCATGGCAAGGTCAGATGCCTTTGAATGTCATGCACAGGAAATTTTAGTTATGTCCTAGTGTGCGGGCAGAATATATTTGAGCCCTTAGGTATTAAACCGATAAACCGCCCAGTAACCGCCCGATAAGAGCTAACCCGATACCAATCCGCCTGATATCTTATCGGGTGGCTAACGGATGAATACATTTAAAAGCCGATAACCGTTAAGCCAAACCGTTAGAGTAAAAAGCCGCCCAATCCGCCCAATGAACACCCCTAAGGATCAGTATCATATCAACAGAACTGCACAGACCAAAACAGGATTTGAAAGAGAAGACCCTAATCAAATTTAACAGATTCTTCACTACACGTAGACAATACTAAACAACAACAACAACAACAACAACTATCCAGTATATTCCCACCAGGTGGGGTCTGGGGAGGGTAATATGTAGACAAGCCTTACCCCTGCCCAAAAGGGCAGAGAGGCTGTTTCCAATCGACCCTCGGCGTGTAGGATTAAAAAGGAGAAGCTGCATTAAGAAACAAAGGCAAAATTAGAAACACACGCAAGATAAAACAAAATAATAAAGCATAAGTAATCCCGCAGAAATAACGTAAATAATTATGAAAACATAAGCAACATAAATACAGTCGCATGCAATAGCAACAATCAGTAACTACCATACTAACAACCATATGGGGACATAAGCTAAAACACTAATCACCTATGGGTAACCCTACTATCCCACCCAACCCCGGGAGAGGCGTACGAAGAACTCTATGAGCCCCTAGCCTACAATCCTGATTCTAGACCTCCAGACTCCCCTATCAAGGGTCATGTCCTCGAAAACCTGCATTCTGGTCATGTCCTGCCTAATCACCTCTCCCCAATGCTTCTTCGGCCTCCCTCTCCCTCGCCGACCACCAACAATCTCCAGCCGCTCGCAGCTCCTCACCGGGGCATCGGGGCCCCTCCTCCGAACATGCCCGAACCACCTCAGCCTCGCTTCCCGCATCTTCTCGTCCACCGGGGCCACCCCTACCTTCTGTCGAATAACTTCATTCTCGATCTTATCCAGCCTGGTGTGCCCACACATCCACCTAAGCATCCTCATCTCCGCAACCTTCATTCTCTGAACATACGAGTTCTTCACGGGCCAGCACTCCGCCCCATACAACATCGCAGGTCTAACCACGGCTCTGTAGAATTTTCCCTTGAGTTTGTGTGGAATTTTCTTGTCACACAGGACCCCTGAAGCGAGCCTCCACTTTGACCACCCCGCTCCTATCCGATGGGTGACGTCCCCGTCAATCTCTCCGTCCCCCTGAATCATAGACTCAAGATATCTTACACTGTCCCTCTTGGCGATGGCCTGAGAACCAAGCATCACTTCCCTGCTTACCCCACTCGGCTCGTCGCTAAACTTGCACTCCAGATATTCTGTCTTAGATCTGCTTATTTTGAAACCCTTAGACTCGAGGGTCTGTCTCCATATCTCTAACCTTTCACTAACACCGGCCCTCGTCTCGTCTATCAATATTATATCATCAGCAAAGAGCATACACCAAGGCACATCCCCTTGGATATGTCGGGTCAGAGCATCCATCACAAAGGCGAACAACAGGGGGCTCAGCGCCGATCCTTGATGAAGCCCCATTACCACAGGAAAATGGTCTGATTCGCCCCCCACCGTCCTAACCCTAGTCTTAGCTCCATTGTACATGTCCTTGATTATTCTGATATAGGCTTCTGGCACACTCTTCGCCTCCAAGCACCTCCATAGCACCTCCCTCGGGACCTTGTCATACGCCTTCTCCAAGTCGATAAGCACCATATGAAGGTCCTTCTTCTTATCCCTGAATTGTTCCGCCATCCGCCTGACTAGGTGAATCGCCTCTGTGGTGGAGCGTCCCGGCATGAAAACGAACTGGTTCCCAGATATAGTTGTCGCCTCCCTCACCCGCGCCTCAATCACCCTCTCCCAAACCTTCATCGTGTGGCTTATTAATTTGATGCCCCTATAGTTGTTGCAGCACTGGATGTCCCCTTTGTTCTTGTACAAGGGCACCACTGTACTCCACCTCCACTCATCCGGCATCCTTTTAGTCCTGAAGATCGCATTGAACAGCCTAGAGAGCCACTCCCCTCCAGATTTACCCATGCACTTCCAGAACTCCACCGGGATCTCGTCAGGCCCGGTCGCTCGACCCCTACTCATCCTACGCAACGCCCCTAAGACCTCCTCCGCCCTAATGCGCCTGCAATACCCAAGGTCTCTATGTCGCTCTGAATACCCCAACTCCCCTAGCTCTATGCTCCGGTCCCCCTCCTCGTTGAGAAGGTCCCGAAAGTACGCCTGCCACCTTTGTTTGATTTGCGATTCCCCCATCAGAACTCTACCATCCTCGTCCTTGATACACCTGACTTGGTCTAGATCACGTGCCTTCCTTTCCCTCGCTTTAGCCAGCCGGAATAACTTCTTATCCCCACCTCTCTCCCCTAGTTCCTCATACATGCGACCGAACGCCGCGTTTTAGCTTCCGTGACTGCCATCTTAGCTTCTCTTCTCGCCTCCCTGTATACCAACTTGTTCGCTCTCCGCTCCTCCTCGCTTGTGCTCCCTGCCAACCTAGCGAACGCCGCCTTCTTCACCTCCACTTTTCCTTTGACTACCTCGTTCCACCACCAATCACCCTGATGTCTGCCTAAATATCCCTTAGCTACCCCGAGCACGTCCCGTGCTGCCCCCCTAACCAAGTTCGCCGTCACTGTCCACATAGCGTCCGCTTATCCATAACTTCTCCAAGCTCCGCCCTCCGCTAACCTCCTTTCCAACTCCTGTGCTTTCTTCTTAGACAAAGCTCCCCATCTAATCCGCAGTTGACCCTGGGCGCCCCTCCGCTTCTTCTTCACCCAGAGATCGACATCCATCACTAGAAGTCTATGAAGAGTTGAAAGAGACTCTCCCGAAATAACCTTGCAGTCCTTGCACAAGCCCCTATCGCTCCTTCGGCTGAGGATGTAATCAATCTGAATACTCGCCGCCGAACTCTTGAAGGTGACCAAATGCTCCTCCCTCTTCCGGAATGTCGAGTTCGCAATCAGGAGCTCGGAAGCCCTGGCGAAATCAAGATTAACGAGAAGAAAAACAATATAGTATTCTGGATAACAAAGTTTCTCCAACTAATGCAAAACCACAAGCAACCATTACTAGTATTCTGGATAACAACTAACAAAAAACACTGAATATAGTACAAATAACTTGCTGTAAATATTCAGCTGTTAGCAACTATACTTAGGAGGGTAGAAGCTGAAGAACTATTGTAAAGGAAACTTTTTTCTAGTTGGGTAAATTCCAGAGAAAATGGTTTCAGACATACCAAACAAGCCAACGCCAAATGATGTTCAAATTAAATCAAAATGAAAAAGCACATCAGCAAACAATCGTGCAGCTTTTCTACAGCACCTAGTGCCCACCACATAAGCACATGCAAAGCTAGGAAACATGAAACCCTTTCAACTTCAACTTGATTAAGATAGAAGTAAGATCTGGACATGTCGAGTTGGGAAAATTGTTCCAATCCTTACGATAAATCAAAACTTTCAAACACAGTACAAAGTACAGCTCTTTAATAGCAAAATCAAGATTCAACTTCACTTCCTTAAAATTTCAAAAAGCAGATAAATGACTCTAACTCTCTGTCTGCTCCCTAAGCCTTCGAATAGTGCTCCTTACGGTAACAGCGCTAGCAGTGCTGGAAGAAAGGAGAAAAAAATTAGTACTTCAAGCACGAACAAAAAAGAGAACAGCAAGAGTCCAGATGATAATTACTTCAATGTATAAGCGCCCCCAGCTTTCACTTTGCCACAGTCTTTGCAACCCCAAATTCCAACAGCTTTCCTCTTGACGGCATACTACAACATAAGAACATAGTGACATTATTATTGATGTAATTATGAATTTGTGCTCTATAGCAAACAATAAGTATAAAAACACATGGGAATTGTACCTTTCCGCAGAACTCACAGAAGTATTTGCTGTGCTGACTGACCTCCATCTTCTTGATCTGCTTCCTCAAACTGGCACCATAACGGGTACCTATAAGAGAAAGAGGAGGTTATTCAAAGATTTCATTAGACAAAGCAACAAACAAATATGCACCTCCCATCAACGTGTGGGGGGTTTGTGAGGGGGGTGTTGTTTGAGGGGGGGGGGATTCTTAGAGGATACCTCTAGCAGTCCCATATCAAATAACGAACAAAATCATGACCAGCAATGAAGTAATGGACACTATGTTTCACTTATATTACTATAATTGTGTTGTTAAACTAAGAGTTTTAGCAAAACACTAAAATAATTTTTTTACGAGAAAAACATTTAAATTAACTTTAAGCTGCAAATCCAAATGTCATTCATTTTTCCTCTTAAGGCATGAAATCTTCTAGAATACACTACTTCACCATTAAAATACAAAGCAACACAAATCATAGTAGCATTTTAGACACGTACCATACTTCCCGACGATACCAGCCTTCTTGGTTCTCTTGGTCTGTGTCGAAATAAAAGTACAGTTTAACAAGCATGTCGAGCTAAAATGATAATATAAAAGGTTATGAAAAAGTTTGAGAAATATCCATGCAGCCAAACAAGAAAAGATAAGAGATTACACCAAAGAATCAATAATCACCAACCCAAAACAGTTAGACAGCTATATACTTGATCCTATTCAGGCAACCATTAAGTATGAGTCAACAAAGAAGTAGTTATGCAACAGTGGAACTGTAGTTATGAGTATATCTACATGGATATGGATATATTTAGTGACAAGAGTCTCCTTAAGGAAATCATAAGTCTCCTTTACCCATTACATGTTTCTAGACCTAGTATGCATGCAACAGCCAGCTAATGGAGTCATATAATAGAACTTCTGCATCCTTTATTATATGGTTGAACACCAAACACAAAATAAAGGCTCATATAATAAGCTTAAAACCTCAACTTATCTACCTTAGCACTTCACTGTAACTGGTACACACACTGAGAGACACAGAGACACCAACAAAAGTTCACCTAATTGAGGATTAATTCGACACTTTTATCCAGGAACTGCATTGCCATTAAAACAATACAAGAAGAAATTCAACAAATTGCATTCAACAACTACATCGTATATTTATTCAAATTGCAAATAACTGAATAGCTAAAAAAGTAATGCTCATCTGATTTAACAGTAAAGAGTACCATTTTGGCGAGCTACAGAAGCACCCTGAGACCTGATGGAAGAGAAAAGAAGCCGCGGCTGCTGCAATTAAACCCTATATTGCGAAGAACCAGATATGCTTTGGTGATTTTATATGAGTGGCCCGATTCGAGTCTCTTTCAATTGATCCTAACATGGATTTTGCCCTACAGCCCACTAGGGAGTTTTCTCTCGGATACAGGCCCATTTAGCTATTGATCTTCTTGGACAAGTTTCGTGAAAGAACATTTTTATGGCCTTTGTGGAGAAGTTTGTTGGTTATTTGGGAACTTATACAAATGTTCCAAATAAGTGTCAACTTATCAACTTTTAGACATTAGTCATAAACTTATCAAATTAGTTAAGTACATATAAAAATTAAAAAATTAAATAAATAATTACTTTCTCTCAAAGAATCACATGTAAAAATCACCTTCCATATTTTTAAGTGTAATTAGCAACGTTAGATGCAAGACGGAAAGAAAATTTCATGAATGATATAGAAATAAGGTGATGAAAAAATGATAAAAATACAATATTCCAAAAAATATAAGCAAAGAGGGAATTTTTCAATGGATATAGTTGAAATTCATTGAAAACATATAGATAAGTCAATATACAAACTTTGAGGAAGATTGGAAGTGATTTGGACTGGTTTTGTATCAAAATTTGTAGGCAAAATACATAGTTTACCATCCAACTTACAGTCAAATTCCTACACACTCGTCGACCACGGGTATAACTTTACACACCAAACCTTTCACATGTGTGTTAATTACACACTACGTTTGACTAGCCTCTAGGACGTGTGAAACACGATCAATACAGTGCGTACAAAGTTATTTTCTGCCTCATTTGACAAATTACAATGGATAATTACTGAAACTGGGCCCATTTTCTTAACCCTAACGCCCAAATTCATCATATATTTCTTATTAAAAGCAATCATTTCATCTTTTTCATATTAAAAGGAACCAACTTCAGAAAAATCAAATCC
Organism: Nicotiana benthamiana; assembly: GCA_034376525.1. Lineage (NCBI taxonomy): Eukaryota > Viridiplantae > Streptophyta > Magnoliopsida > Solanales > Solanaceae > Nicotiana > Nicotiana benthamiana. The sequence goes on from CM067323.1 coordinate 61,270,005, forward strand.
CCATCTTCACTTTTCACATTTAAGTTAGTTATATTTGTTCAATTAAAGTGTAATACATTATTATTCTTCTGTCAATTCTCATATTAGGGTTCATATTGAATAGAGAATTACCCAAATAAACCCTAACTATTAACAGGATCGGATCTTTTTTGGGTCAAAATTTAAAAAAAGGGTCAGTTTGTCAATTTTAATTAAAGAATCGTTTGTTTTTAATTTAAATAAGTGCGTGCATACACAACATTGAATATTAACGGGACTGATCAAAAGTGGTATGTAATTGACACACATTTGAAAGGTTTAATGTGTAAAGTTATACTCGTGGACAACATGTGTATAACAGGGATTTGAGTGTAACTTGGATGGGTAAACTATGTATTTTACCAAAATTTGTATCTACATCAAGTTCAAAAATTCTTTTGCGATACATGTGTCAAACATGTATCACGTATGCATCTCACACAATGGTATAATATACATGCCATATATAATTGTTACAAATATGATACATGCGTGATACATAAATAATGCATAGTGTGATACACATATCATTTTTTTCATGTTCAATTTTTACTTCGAATGTTTAATTTAAACCACTTCAAAACTTCACTAAAGCATCCCAAAAATGAGATTCAAGCTTGTTAAGATGTACCCAATCTATTCTAATAACATTCACTCAAAAGAAAGCAAAATTTTGATTTTTTTGCTATAAATATTTAATTAGCTAATATTAGTAATATAATATTTGATTAATATTAATAATATTTTTTAAATTGATCAATTTTTATAATAAGCTACTTATAAATGGACATAGCTTGTAGTTTCCCTAATAAAAACATTATATAGCTTTAAGGGTTCATTTGGTTCGCTTATGGGATATCCCGTAATTATAATTATGGAATATATGAGATTAACTGATACCCACAATTAAAATATGATAACTGTTATAAACTAAAGCAAAAGACAAGAACAATAGAACAAGAACAATAGCAATAGAGAGAAGAGTAGAGAGAGTTCTTCTTATTGAGTTGAGAGGGGTGAATTACAATGGTAGAGAGCACCTCTATTTATAGGGAGGAGGAAGATCTTGCTACCAATAATAGGACTCTAAAATCTCTCTAATTAAGTACATTAAAGACATTCACCTTAAATAGAAGTGTAAGAATCTTCTATTTCATAACACTCCCCCTTGAATGTCTATTCAATGATGTGCCTCGTTAAAACCTTAAAACAAAACCCAATGGGAAAAATTAAAGTAAGGAAAGAGTACACATGTTTGAATATGCGCCTATTGGTTGCCTCGTTAAAAACCTTGCAAGGAAAACCCAGTGGGACAAAACCTTGTAAGGGAAAAAGAGTGCAACGCGCATTGACTCCCCCTAATGAGTACATCAATTTATATCCTTGAGCATTTGCATTCCAATCTTGTGCATCATCTTCAAAACGATCTTTGGTAGATGCTTGATGAATAAATCAACCATATTGACTTGAATAAATATTCCGCACCTTGGAATCATCACTCTTGATAGATATGAACATCTTCATATAATGTCGTGGAATAGCTCTTCAATATCTCCATAGATGCATTCTCAATGCCATCATGCTTATAGTTATAGCAAGATACATATGTACACAAATTGTACTTAGGATGTGGTACTTCAGGACCAAGAATTGCATATGCTTCAAGCAACTTAAATCTTTCAAGTTAAGTCATGTAAGTCACATAATAGACTTTAGCTGCATATCAAAGTTTCATGTCATGCTAAACAAATAAGATATCGAAAATTGACTATACATACCTTTTCCTTTATACTTTCAAGCATATGAACTATAGGTTCAAAGCTACATGTCTTTCATATGGAATCAATTCTTCTTGAATTGTATCTCTTCCATTTAGTTGCTTTCTTTGAGTCAGCAAATGCGTATAGCATGCTTTGCAATATGTTGCAATTGCATTTCCTTTTATGAACTACAGGTTCATATCATGATATTCGGGGATATACATATACAAATGAAAATTCATCCCATGTAACACTTTCTCAAATGTTTATCATGTCTCCCCCTCATGTTAGTAAAGCTAACATGTTTCCTCAACTTTGGGAAATCATCTTTGTGCATTATGTCAATATACACAGCACCTTAGTAATAAGATGAAATTATTTGGTTCCTGACCTTGAACCACTTGTGAGGGGAGAATATACTCTCGTATACAACTTATATCAAACTGATATATACAACTTCGTTCTCATAAGGAACAGTTTAGCTATTAAGTGGAAGCACTCAATAATTATCTTGCTAAACCAACTTTGATATAAACCAACTTATCAAGATGAACTGTCTTGAGTAGAGAATCTGGAAACTATGCTCGAAGTTAGATTACTGAGCGATTTACCTCGCAAGCACTGCCAGGCTGCGGGTTAATAACAATGGCGCATGTAACCATATCATAGATGCATCATATGTGGTATACATAGCAGGTGAATGGGCCTATATTCACCTTTGATATTTCCAGAATCAAGGGGCTTCAACCCGAACTCTTTAGTTGGTCAGTTCATTACTGAGAACAAGAACTTCTAGTTCTTTGATATTCACCTATGTGAATTTGCACATCATACTTCAAATGAGATGGCTAACACGAATGTCAACTGAATAAATTATCAATATTGGTAAATTTCAAATTTACACCATGACATGTGCACTTATCAATAAACTTCGGGTTTATTATGACATGGGTTTTATACCAATAGATATCCACTTTATTGTGGCATTCTTTCGTTTGTGTAGTACAAACTGGAGAACAAAGCGGGTAGCTTTTCATATACAAATTACCCCGCTACAAGTTGTAGTAATAGGAGAATCAAAGCCTTCCTTTATTTATAGTCTCAATATCATCAATCGCCTTCGCGTGTACTTTTGGAAACTGAATAAGTTTCTTTGAGACTTACTACAGCACAATACTCAATTGTGTTTCTCCAACATAGTAATAATTGGCTCTTCGAGAGCTCTCAATTAATTTTGTACTACCACAGACTGAGGTTCGAGATCCTCACATTCTTGCATTCCGTATTTTCAAGAGTCTCAGGCTCAATAGATTCTTCGTGAATCTCGGAATTAATCAAATCATGAGCGTCCTCATGTGATTCTTTCATAGTGTCATTTAGATCGTTCTTTTTCCTCTTTCTAGGATTTCGATCTTTGGAACCTAATGGTCTACCACGCTTTTGGCGTGCATTTGACTCATTGGATATGACACTAGATATTTGTCCAATAGGGACTTCAATACGGATCGGAACATTTTCCCGCGTGAATGTGTGATTTCGTTATCCTCTTCAAGTCCGTAAATGCGTCAGGCATTTGATTTGCTATTCTTTGCAAATGGATAATCTTTTGTACCTCTTTCTTTCAAATAGAGGTATGTGGATCAAGATGAGATAATGATGCATTTTTCCACAAAATTTCCCGTTTGGTTTCACCAACTTCTCCCCCTAATTTTGGGAAAAGTGTCTCATCCAATTGACAGTCTGCAAATAGTGCAGTGAACAAATCTCCTGTCAATGTTTCGAGGTAGCGAATAATGGAGGACGCGTCAAACTCAACATATATTCCTAACCTCCTTTGCAAACCCATTTTGGTGCGGGATGGCGGTGCTACGGGCACATATACTGCGCATCCAAAGCTTCTTAAATGGGATATATTGGGTTCATAACCCAAAACCAATTGCAATGGGGAATATTTGTGTCAATTCGTCAGTCAGAGACGAACTAGCATTGCTGCATGCAACATGGCGTGACCCCAAAACGAAGTGGGCAGCCGACGAACTAGCATTGCTTCATGCAAAATGGCATGACCCCAAACCGAAATGGGCAGCCTCGTTTTCATGAAGAATTCAAGATTATTCTCATCTATTGTCTCAATATGATATCCATTTTGAATGATATCTTTAAAACTCAACAAGTTCCTTTTAGACTTGGAGGAGAACACTTTGATTGATATCATTAAAACTCAACAAGTCCTTCTTAGACTTGGAGGAGAACATTGCATTCTCTATGATTAACGTCATGCCTTTGGGCAGAGTTACAATTGCTCTTCCGGAGCCTTCAATCAATTTACTACTTCCATAGATTGTAGTAATGTTTGCCTTACACAACTACTCTTCTTTTCTTTGAGTATTGTATGTGTAGTACATGAATCAACTAGGCAAATACTTTTACAATTGGACGTTGGTCCAAGTTCGCTTTGTGAGATATCCATATTTGCTATCCCATAGTTTAACATACAAAAGAAATACACGAACATAGGAATAAACAAGTTCAATTCTTTTGTGTCACATAATATCTTCAAAATCTGCTACTAACAGTTGGCTAACAAAATTAGATATGTTATCCATAATCAATTCCTTTGCAGTTTGAAAATTTCAGCGTTTTTCATAAGACAATCGATTATTAAATACACACAATCGATTGTTTGAACATAGACAATCGATTGTTAGACATACACAATCGATTATTTGTTATTTTTGAAAAACTTCAGATCACACTGTTTTAAGACAATCGATTGTTAAACATAGACAATCGATTGTGGATGATTTTTGAAAAGTTCCAGATTACACTGCCTAACGACAATCGATTGTTAGATATAGATAATCGATTGTGGGTGATTTTTGAAAAATTCCAGACCTCACTGTTTCAAGACAATCGATTGTTAGACAAAGACAATCGATTGTTGGCTATTTTTGAAAAATTCCAGAACACACTGTTTCAAGACAATCGATTGTTAGCCAAAGACAATCGATTGTTGATCAATTGTTTTTCAACTTTAATGCGAAAATAGTTGATAATCGACTAGTTTTTCAGGCTAGTCGATTACCCCCACTGGAAAATAAAAGTTTTATTGATATTTGAGCATATTGAAGATATTCTAAAGAACTACTGCTAACATTGCATCATGAACTAGCTAATACAAGCTAATACTAATGACTATTAGATTATTCACTAACTAATACAAATAAGTAGAACAAAATCAAATAATTTCATCTTCTTTCATCATGGTCCCATCGCCGATTAGGTGGTCTATTTTCCCCTCGGGTTGCTCAAAGAAGTCTGCCACATCCAGGTGGGTGATGTCCTCATTGTCGTCATAGACAAAGTTTGTTTCAGGGCCTTTTCTCTTTCGAGATGCTTGATAAAGGTCAACCAAGTGTCTTGGTATACGTCAAATCTTTGACCAGTGCCCTTTCCCACCGCAACGATAACATATAGTTTCTGAACTATTTGCCTTAGGATCTTCGGGATCCCGTTTCTGCTTTCGGTGGTTATCTCTCTTTGGGGAGTGACGGACTTCTTTGGAATTTCTTCCTTGTCCACGTCCTTGGCTTTGACCCCGTTTATGACCGTGATCATGGTCCCTTTTATGTTTGGCATAATGCGAGTGCACCATATCTGCTTCAGGCAGTGGTGTAGACCCAGTTGGTCTATTTTCGTGATTTCTCATGAGCAGGTCATTATTTCGCTCAGCCACTAGTAAGAGAGAAATCAGTTCAGAGTACTTCGTAAAACCTTTCTCTCGGTACTGTTGCTGCAGTACCATATTGGAGGCATGAAACGTTGTAAACGTTTTCTCAAGCATATCGTAATCGGAGATGTTATCTCCACATAGCTTCAGTTTAGAAGTAATTCTGAGCATAGCAGAATTATATTCAGAAACGGACTTAAAGTCCTGTAGCCTCAGATGGGCCCAATCATATCGTGCTTGTGGCAGAGTGACCAACTTCAGGTTGTCATATCTCTCCTTTAAGCTGTTCCACAAAACGAGTGGATCCTTGACGGTGAGATATTCAATCTTCAAACCTCCGTCAAGGTGGTGGCGCAAGAAAATCAAGGCCTTCGCACAATCTTGGGTGGATGCTTTTTCTTTATCTTTGAGGGTGTCTCCGAGACCCATAGCATCTAGGTGGATTTCAGCATCCAACACCCATGTCATATAGTTCTTGCCCGAAATTTCAAGGGCAACGAACTTTCTTTTCATAATGTCAGACATACTCGAAAATTAAATTAGGAAGAGGGAAAATACCTTGGATTTTCGAGAATGATACTTGAGACGGTAGAGTCTCGTGCTGATAACGTGTTATAAACTAAAGCAAAAGACAAGAACAATAGAACAAGAACAATAGCAATAGAGAGAAGAGTAGAGAGAGTTCTTCTTATTGAGTTGAGAGGGGTGAATTACAATGGTAGAGAGCACCTCTATTTATAGGGAGGAGGAAGATCTTGCTACCAATAATAGGACTCTAAAATCTCTCTAATTAAGTACATTAAAGACATTCACCTTAAATAGAAGTGTAAGAATCTTCTATTTCATAACAATAACTATAATCTAAAATTTTATATTTGAATTAATATTTTCATTCTAGTAATCAAACGACCCCTAAATGTTTTCTTCTTGTGTTAAATAAATTTCAAAAATACTTGTCATATCACTTTCTTAACATCTTAAAATATTTTAAATGACTTTTAATCTCATATTCTCATTTGAAATAAACATTCGTATTCTTCAAGAATTCTATGTGAAATAATGAGATAAGTTTGACCTTCAAAGTGGTGGATGGCAATTTAATATATCTTTTTTTTTTAAAATATAATTGATATATAGTTAAACAATGTTCCAATGTGTAAAAAAATAAACTATAAGTCAACTAGTTAAATGATAGAAAAAATCACTCATTCAATTTTATACAAACTTAATCGAACTCTATTATAATATGCCTAACTACGAGTAGCATTTTTATAGTTGAGAATCCGGAAGAAAAGGTATAACTAAAAAGTTAAAAAGCTTTAGATGAGTCGTTTATTTATTCTCTAAATGTTTTTATATCGTGTTTTAGTTAAAGATTGGGACACGAATAAAACTTTTAGGTAATTCATCGTGTACCATCACAATTAACTCACTAACGAAATTATTGAGAATAAATACAGACAATTTTCACAATTTAAGGATGTAACAAGAAAATATAATTGTTGAAAGAGTAGAACCATAATTGTAACAAGTGACACATTGGGGCCAAAAAGGGAAAATTAGAGAAGGAACTGTGAAATAAGAAAGAAGGATGTGATATGGTGGGGTATTTATATCCGAAAGTAGGGCTGTCAAATTTGATCCAATCTCAAATGACTTGTTCAACCCATTCAAAGTTTGGCTACTTATTAACTTGCTCATTTATTAAAGGGATTTTTATCTATCTATACCATATAGCAAACATTATTACCTTTCATGTTTAAGGTTTGTGTTTATTACATTTAAGCATACTAAATTTTAATTTATGTACCATTATTGCTTCATTTATTCTAGGCATGATTTTAGGAGCATATATTCATTTTCCCTTTTTTCCTCCTCTTCTATTTCGAAGCCAAAATAGCTTAGGAAAGGGCGACAAAATCTCTTATCAAAAATCAAGAATGGCATAAAAAACCCGCCTTCTAAAACAAAATCGAATCTTTCCAAACAAATTGTTTCTACCAAGCAATATTTTTTATTTTATTTCGAATGAACAGAAAAAATTATGTTAAGAAAACCTATGAAATTTAGTCGTTATTTATTCTTTAGGATATCAATTATTCTTTTGTGTACAAATGAGTTTAAAGAGTTCGTTCTATTGAGTCACATAAGAAAAGGAACACAAATATCTTCGGATACTTGAAGAAGATTTTTTCAAAAAAAAATTTATTCTTTTGCAAAAACAGTTTTTTTTACAAAAAGAAATAGAAATTGTATACAAACTGAATACATTGAATTTTAATATCCCAATTCTCATTTCAATTGGGATATAAATTAAAATTTGGTATGCTTAGATTTTTTTGACACAAGATTGTAGTTTAACCGTAGTATAAATCTAACAATACAACTTTATACAATACTTAAACTGATTTGTAGTTTATTTGTAGAAATTGTATCTACAAACCGAATACATTGAATTTTAATATTCCAATTCTCATTTCAATTGTAGCATAATTGGCATTTTCGACATAATTGTAGAAGACTTGTAGAAGTTTTAGTCTTCCCAATCTACAATTTATCTACAAATTATCTACCATTTATCTATATTTTATCTGCAATTTATCTAGAATTCTACAATTTAACTACAATTTCTGAAAAAATATGTCTTCTTCTTCGGCGAGTTTCAATCTGAAATTCAGTCACAACCAAGTCTAATCTTCACCAAAACCCCTCAAAATTGAGATATAAACTCCTAAACATATTTTTGAATTATTTACAAAAACACCTAATTCAAGGGATTTTCAATTGTAGCATAATTGACATTTTCGACATAATTGTAGAAGACTTGTAGAAGTCTTAGTCTTCCAATCTATAATTTATCTACAAATTATCTACAATTTATCTATATTTTGTTTACAATTTATCTACAATTCTACAATTTAACTACAATTTCTAGAAAAATATGTCTTATTCTTCTTCGATGAGTTTCAATGTGAAATTCAGTCAAAACCAAGTATAGTCTTCATCAAAACCCCTCAAAATTGAGATATAAACTCCTAAACATATTTTGAATTATTTACAACAACACCCAATCCAAACAAATAATGATTTTTGAAAATCCAAATTTGAATTCAAAGCTTTCAAGCCTTTTAATGGCTATCAATGATGGAAAATATATGGAGAAAGAGAGAATTACGCTGCAATAGATTTTCTTCCGTTTTAAATTTCGAAATTAATGGTGATAGAATCACCATTAAATATGATACTTACAAATTTGGCGCCTTTTTAGGGTAGAATCTATCTATTTTTGGTTTGGTACATATTTTGTTGCAAAACTATGGACTAAACGGGTAAATACAATATTATGAACATTTTTGGTAATAAGGTTTGCTATATGGTATAGATAGGTAAAAATCCATTTATTAAACCCAGCTTATCTTGACTCAACTCATTTAAAGTTTGGTTTTGTATGATCCACGAGTAACTTTACCAAAAAATCTTAGAAATATTTTTTTTGTTTGATATGTTATATGTGACCATAGCAAAAGAAGAAAAAAAGTATAATATTTATACAACTCATAAGAAAATGACACATATTAAGTAAAGCTTGACATGAGTTGGACGGGTTGAGCTATGACTTAAATTTTAGCTCATCCCGATCTAAATAATTTTTGAACGGGTCAAATAATCCGATTCAAAATCCGATTTTTGACCCGCCCAAAACCGGCTCACCCCGCCCATTCAATACCCCTAGTTGAAAGTGGAGCTAGAAATTTACTATTATCAGGCACATTGTAATGGAAAGAACCACAACTCTACAAGAGTTAACATGAATAGAAAAATTCATAACGAACTGTAACAAATTTTTATTATTTAATTGTTAATAAAATGAGTCGAAATAATATGAGTCCAGTTCACTCAAATATTCAAGAAGTGAGTCATGTTTGACCAAAAAGTGTGACTCTTAGCTCAAATATAATTTATGTATTAAGGGGTAAACCTAGTTAACAATAATATTTTTAGGTGCGAGTTATGAAAGCTTGATTAATGTTGAACAGATCTGGTAGAAAGATAATAACAGTGTGTGACAATCTTTCCTAACAACTTGAGCATTAAATAGCAATGAACAATAATAAATGAATTTTGGGTAAATAAAAGAATGTGTCTTTTAATAAAAGAGAAGCTGGATGTTATTCCTCCTGACATTAATGAATGGCACACAAATCCTTAAATATTCGAATTATTATTAGATTATTAGAAAGTATGAAATAATGTGGACAAGAATCTTGACTAAATGTGTTGTTTGTATCGTAGTAAGAGAGATAATATTTTTGTCAAAGCATATTCTTACCAACGAATATCAATTGCCATACATCATTGACTTTTTTTTCTTCTTTTTATATAAGACATATCCTTAACAAACCCTAATAGTATAAGTGTAGATAATATCCACTAGAATATTCTCTTTAATACCCTATTTTGAAAACTAGTTGTTATAGCTCTGTCAATGGTGCTCGATCTTGACCATTATTGACGTGTCGACCGCAAATCTCGTTGCTCCCTAGTCGACCTCGACTGATGACGCCTTGAAGACTCTTCCTTTAGGGTTATCTTGTTTATTTTAGGGCAGATTTTGACCTATACAATTAGTCCCTCCATTTATTGAGGCAGGCATCAGACGACCTTGATGAGAGGACTTTGTTTGTCGTGGTCGAGAAGGTGGATAGAGTGGGTCGGGTCGTGATGTTTGAGACGAGCTGTCAGCGTGGTCTTTCGTCAGCCACAACTTTCGGAGTTACGTGGTTTCTAGATCAAAATGATGTCATGACGTCATGCATCATTATGGTGCATTTTCTCGTTGTGTTACGTCGTTTTGTGTGCATCTGTCAATTGGATTTGTTGCTTCTGTACTGTTGCTAAATAATGATGGCATAATTTCTTGATTTCGATGTTTGAGCTCTTATAAATAGAGATGGGAAGGCACACACTCGCGTTTTAAGGATTTTCCATAGTAAAGCCTTGTGCCCTTTTCTTATTCCATTAGTGGAAATCTTCTTTTTCTGCTCTAGAGATCCTTGTTGTTTTTTACTTTTTGTTGCTTGAATACCCTCTCTTTCGTCAGAACTATGGCTAACGTATCTTCTTGTCCCAGCAAGGAAAATAGCATGGTTCCCTTGGCGATGGTTTTTCCTCCCCACGTGGAGGGCATCTCTATTGCCGTTGAGGATGAGAACTTTCCTACGGTGGAGGAGATAGTTCCTCGTGGTAAGAAGGTCAGGTTTGATTTTCAAAGGCACCTAAGGCTGAGCCCAAGGTTTTTGACGCAGCGATGAAAGAGGACGATTTATTATAGCTTAGGGAAAAATTTGACATTCCCGCTCGGATGGAGTTGGTACCTGCAGAGAGGGATGGGGTACAAGTCCACCGCCCCATGTATTGTGCGTTCTACGCCTACCCCTTTCATGTCGGTTATACTCTTCCCCTTCTCCTAGTGGCAGAGGTATTTTGCCATTACTATGGCGTTTTCTCTGCTCAACTCGCTCCATATATCTACAAGCTCATTAGGATGCTTACTAAGTTTGTGGAATTGGTTGGGTCGAGATCACATTACGATTTGATGCCTCTTTGGCCCCGGTTTCTATAGGGGGACAATGTTAAACCTTCACTATCGAGGGGGAAAATGTATGGGTGTTAAGATGGATGATAAGGCGAACCATCAGTTCTTGCACAATTTTTTCTTTGTTATAATCGAGGATGTGGTGGCCAGCACAGACGACTTCCCATAACTTGGAATCATACTCGTAAGTATCTAACTTCTCTTCATTGAGACGTTCAATTTACTTGCTTAGTTGTGGATTATCTCTTGCTCTTCTCTTATGCATCTAAGGCTATGCCCCCTCCTTGGCTAGGGACATTTCTGATTAGGCCGGTCGGCTCCTCCCTCACATCGCGGGAACTCGTGAGTGGCTGGGCTTACGGATGGCAATGTGGCGGGGCGGGGTTAACCTTATGCGGGTGCGGGGCGGTTTGTCTTTATGCGGGGCGGGTGCAGGTGCGAGGCGGGTTGGAATTAGTTTTAGAAATTAAATGTTGGTTTGTGCGGGTATTGCTCCATTTGAGGGAATCTAAGTCTACTAAATCTACCTTTAAATTCTTTTTGCATTATAATTGTTCTTTTGATTTGTATACGTATTTCATTCTCTAAATTTTCTTTTTCTTATTAAGAATAATTCCATTATCTAAATTTTGAAATGTTCTTATGAACCAACATTTTGTGATCCATGAATCATAACTAAACTTTAGTTTATAAATGGGTACTCGTTTACAAGTTCTGTTTTTTTTAACATTGGGAAAAACATTCAAAGAAAAGGCTTAATATAGTTTTACATATTTCTAGTTCTATTTTTCCATCCATAATTTCTTGTAGATAAATAGGAATACAGTTCAGTTTTCAGAATATGTCTCGTAACTAACTTAACCAAGGACTAACTATTGGTCAAAATAATAAATTAGATATTATATTAATATTTCTTCACCTAATCCCTTGTTACTCTAAAACTATGGTAGTCGAGGTAATTTCTTCACCTAAATTTCTACATGGAGCATTTTTTGCTTAATTTCTACTCCAATAAATTTTAAACTTTAACAAAGGACTTTTATATTACCGAGTATTTTTTAAGGTATTGATAATATTTTTTTATTGTGCCTTACGTCTTCAGATTTTATTAACATTGAGATACAATTTTTGCTGTGCATTTCGACACTAGTCACGTCAAAGTACTAGATACACCACATCTTGTTTTAACATAACTCATCTTAATTACGAGTTCGGAACAAAAATATGGTTATTTTTTGACTCAAAATACGTTAATAGATGTAAAACAATAGTGATCAAAATATATATGAAGCCATCAGTTGTGGCGCCATACAGTGCAGTTTTTCTGACATGTCTGTATGGCGTCGTGGCGCTATATTTACTTTTTCTGACACATCAAACATGGTGCCATCAGTTGTGGCGCCATACCCCTTTTTCCTTGACCCCACCAATAAATAATTCAAAAGCGTATGAAACCACCAAATGTGGCGCTATATACATAAGAAAACTATAAAATAAAATACTATAAAACGAAATGAGAATGGCATATATGCATCGTAAGAATGGCATATCTTCATTCAAATACTATATAGTATTTACTATACCAAATACTATAAACCGAAATGAGAAGTAAAAAAAATAACTGTCATATTCGACTAAATATTGTTGTTAATGTATACAAAATATTATTTACACCAAAAAACATAAAAAATTGAAGACCGAATCAATGTGTCACGCATCCGATGTGCTTCAAAGTAGCAGTTGCCTGAGGCGCATCCCCTGCCGCCCGGGTACGCTATCAGGATCATCATCATCAAGTCGTCTCCTTATGGCCGGATGCGGCACATGATGACATGTATCTGTGGTGTTGTCTGGTCTACTAGAAGGCTACATAATAATATAAAATTTAGTATAGGAAACTACATAACAATTTATATAAAATTATATTGTCTTACCATAATCGTGTCTGGATCCTGAATATAGTCATCTGTCGCAGCATCGCATGACGCCTGAAAAAAGTTAATTAATAAAGTTAAAGAAAATAAATAAGTTATAGTAAAAACAGTAATAAAATAAATACTAATAAACTCATACCTGCGCATGTGATGAGCTGTCATAACTTAGTCGGCGCCCACTATCAAAATCTCTGATCGGTCGAGACTCGTCAGTGGTAGACGTGCCGGGGAAATATCTACTCAACTCTGCTCCTTGAAAATCCCTGGAGTGTCATGAATGCCAAGGATATAAGACAGCATGTCGGGCTCATTCATGCCACATCCAATATCAGCAGTAGCATCATCAGCAAGATCCTCAAAGTCCCTTTGTTGGGAACCTCCTCTCCGCCCAAGAGGACGTCGTCCGGCACTAGCAGGTTGTCGGGGAGTAGTAGCATCTGGTCGGCTGCCACCTCGTGGCATACCACGACCTCGCTGGTACGTGGCTGGGTCAACATAATCAGGATCGTGTACCAAATGATGATCCGTGCGGGCTCGCTGCAGTGTCTGGAAAGCCACATCCATGAAGCGACGAATATACTCCTGCATGATCACAGGATCGTGGACATAACTATGCATCTACTGCCCCATTCGATGTATGGTATGCAATCCAATCGCATGTGCAAAAGTAAACAATATAAAATGTGTATTTGACTCGAAATTACTATTAATGTAATTGATAATAACAGAAAACATACCAGAGCCTCGTGTCTCCCGGCGTATGAGATGTACCAACCATCTACCTGGAGAACTGGGTTCCCGACAAAAAGTTGGGAAACGGTGTGGTACCATCCGATATAAACTTCGATAGAAAAACGTTGCGGAGTTGGGTTCAAGTCCCCTCGGTTGTCCCAAATCCCCAACTGCGCTACTAGCCAATCAGTAATGTGCTGTCCACCCTCATCCGGTCATTTGTCTCATAATGTAAAGGATGCCATGCAGCACGAGTCGGTATAGGTTATGGCAGTCCAAACTGACAAAATACTCGCTTTGAGGCATGATGCTCGACAATATCCAGGCATATGAGAGGGACGAAAGCCCTCCAAATATGGAGGCCGTGCGTTAAATGCGCTGGCAGGGTACCTATCAGCTCTTCATTGTACGACATCTAGATAAACTATCAAATAATAACACAAACCGTTAGTATGCACATCACATATTAAACAATAATTGGTAAGTTTAGTTAGATATTCACATGTGCATCCTCCAGCATATCCAACGCATCCCTGAAGAAGGGGAGATTATATTGGGCATGATACTGTTGTGCAAGTCTACGACGCAATACCCACGTACAAGCTAGAAGGATATCCGGAATATGTACATCAGCCGGTAGCTGTGGTAGAGGTGGCCGAAGTTGCAGAAATCGCTCCCAGACCCAAACCTAACATACAAAGTTGACGTAAAGATTAACTACAACTAAGTAGGATTATAACTATAGGACATATTATTTGAATAAGTTGTCACATGTATAAGTGGCAGAAAGCCACAAACATCTCTTTGTGTGCCTATGGATGTCCGACACATCTGCCTGTACAAAAATAATAAGACAGCGCCATCCCAGATGTAGAGGGTTGTATCATCGAACTGGACAATATGGTGCAGAAACTGGAGGCTCACTAGGTTCCTCGAAGTGTTTGGGAACAAGACCCCCCCCCCCCCCAAATAGAAGGAGCAACAACATCCTCGTATAGTTCTACATCCACCTCCCCCGAGTCGTCCGTGATAGTATCGTGGATCTGCACCAAGTGGTCTCTAATGGGGACCAACTGCATACGACTGCTCCCAATAAATACGTCTGAGTCCTCGGGCCTGAAGCCCGTGAGCATGTGCAGTATATCCATATATGTATCCCGAGTAAAATATCTCATGTTCTCAGGCAGTAAAACTGGCAAGCCATCAGCGGACAGGACATATAAAATCTCGACGTCCTGGAGTGTGATGGTGGCCTCGCCGATGGGCAGATGGAAAGTGTGCGTCTCTGGTCGCCACCGCTCAATCAACGCCGTGATCAAAGAATAGTCAAGCTGTATCCGCTGAATGCTAATGATCCTATAAAAGACCATCTCCTCCAAGTGATGGACCACACGGGGATGTAGAACGCGGGGAGGAGTCAAAAAGTCCCACAATAAATCCACTCACCTCGCCCGAAAAGTCTGCGTAAGCAGCTCTCCCCCCATATATGCTCAGATCTATGCTGGGGCTGTAGGGGTAGTATCTCCATCGTCCGAGGGCTGGTATGTATAGGTGCATCCATGTCGTCAACTGTAAATTCATAATTTTTAATAACTATCATTAATATTATGTGTTTTTTTTGTATAATTTAAATTCATATTTTAACAACTTAATTCTAAAAATTATATGTATACTTATGGGTTCCGGGCTCGATTTTATGAGACCCAGTGGTACCAAACTATCATTAATATTTTTATGTTTTTTTAATAATTTATATTCATACTTTTTAATAAATTATTTGTGTGTATGTGTGTGTGTGTGTGTGTGTGTATATATATATATATATAAATTTACTACGCTAGAAAGGTATACATTTTACTACGCTAAAAAAAACTAAACTAAACAATATAAAAACACATAAGCATACATTAGGATATTAACAAACCAATTTTTTAGATTAATTTACATATATTTTATACAACACTAAAATTAAATCCCGATAAAATTTAACATGCTAGTTTCGGGAAAAATAAACACAAACCTCAATAGAACACATACAAATCAAGTAATATGCGATGTTATACAAGTTTCAACTTAAAATAAATCGAAATACCTGGATTTAGAATTTTCGGAAACTAAATAGATCGAAATTTTGACTTCGGAAGAGTGAATCCACAACAACACGAACCTCTACTGGACTGTGGGACCACCAATCTTCAACTTTTATATGCCGGGGGACCCGATTTTTTTTAAAGGGGGCAGAATCGTTTTTCAAGGGGAGGGGGCAAGAGTAAAAAAATGGGGGCCTGTGGATGAAGTGAGGAAGAAGAAGACGATGGGGTAATTAAGCAAGGGGTATGGCGCCACAACTGATGGCACCATGTTTGATGTGTCAGAAAAAATAAATATAGTGTCACAGTTGGTGGCGCCATATAGACATGTCAGAAAAAGTGCACTGTATGGCGCCACAACTGATTGCTTTATATATATTTTGGTCACTATTTTTTCACTTATTAACGTATTTTGAGTAAAAAATAACCACATTTTGGTTCCGGACTCTCTTAATTACACGATACTTCGGTATCAGTGAATTAAAAGACTTCTTTGTAATTCTAAAAGACATTGGAGAAATATAATTTACTTTATTAAAAAAATTGTGGGGGCGGGGCGGGGCGGGTGGAGTGCGGGACGGGTGAATGCAGGTTTAAATTCTATGCGGGGTGGGGCGGGTTTAAATTTCGCGAGTTCAGACAGAACCCGCCTCACACCCGCACCGCCCCGCACCGCCTACCATTCCTAGCCGGGCTTTTTAAGAAATTCGGCATGCTCCCTCCTTAACCAGTGAGCTTCTTCGTTTTAGCCTCTTAGTTGTTTTCCCTTTATAGTTATTGCTTGCTTCCTCTTTGGCTTTTGCCCCCTCTATGACCACAACTAGGTCGTTTCGATCTTCGGTTCTACCTACTACTGCTTCAACATCAATTTCCTCTCCATCTACGAATATTTAGATAGTAGAGCCTCAAGCTTCCCCTTGTATCGTCTTGTGGGCAAGGAGGGGAAATCATCGCCAAGTGACGGGGATTTGGTGTCCCGTAATAGGAGGCTAGTAGACATTGGCGACGGGATTGCTTGACTCGTGAATTCTATAATAGATGATTTTACCCTCCGTGAGACAATGACCATAGTTCATGAAGACGACGTTGAAGTGGTGTCTAAGGTTCCAAGATCGGCGGAAGCCGTTAAGGGAATATCACTTCCTTCTGCAATGATGGAAGTTGAAGGGCCGACCACTAGGGTTTCTAATGCTTTGCGGCAAGAGGGGTCATCGACTTCGCAACCAACCGATGATATTTATTGTTTTGTTATGGGAGAGATAAAGGTGTTGCCATAGATGGTTTTGAGACGGGTTCAGACATCGACGTCACTGAACATAGGATGATATAGGGAGTTTACCCAACTCTAGGTGAGGTTGGAGGGGTCTACGAGGACAATTACGGTCCCTATGGATCGTGATCTGTTGAAGAATACGGAGAACATAATCCCTGCCCTCAACCCTCTTTGCTCCGATATGGAAGGCGAAACCCTTAAAGAGCTATATGACATCACTTTATCGAGGAGCATAACCGACCTTTCCCTTAGGGTGAGTATTTTAGGATTTCATATTTCGACTAGCATTTTTGTTGTGTTTTGTCTTTGTTGGTGGGGCGTCTTTATTTTTTTCTTCTTTTCTTATGTTCACATACCATGATTTTGGAGATTGAAAGCGCTCGAAAGAAGGGGAGGCGTAAGCAAATTTTTGAGAAGTTGGAGCGCAAATAATTGGAGTATCGCGGTAAGTACCAGGAGATTTGTAGGCATTTTGGCGAGGGAGAACACTTGCAGGCCCTTTGTGATGAGTTGAAGGAGAAAGACGACGAGCTGGTAAGGGTCATTGAGAAATGCAATATCCTTGAAGGGACGTTGAAAAGTAAGGAAGAAGAGCTCGAAGTCAACATGGGGGTCAAAGCCTAGTGCAACGATCTTCAAGCATAGTTGATTAGCTTGAGGAGTGTCAATTCAGAGCGGATACTCTAAGTGGAGAGGTCTCCGAGAAGGCAAAGGATTTCGAGAAGGCAGAGTTTGCTCGATTGGGGGATTTGAGGAAAGCGGAGGCTTTAGAGGTCGTGATATGTATTCTTCGTTCTAACCGAGAAAATGACTTGGAGACGGCTAGGCTTGATGAGAGGATTAGAGAGCTGGATAAAGAGTCTTCTAGACTTTACGACCGAGGTAACGCTCTTGAGGTCGAGAAGGCCCGATTGTTGGCTCATCCGTCCTCTTCCCATACTTAGGATTTTCCTAATGTTCCTCGAGGGTTTTACGAGGAGTGGATTCATGTCGAGGCCCAGTTGGATGTGTTTAGTGATTTGATGAAGGCAGGAACCATTTCAGAGGCCATTTTCAAAGATAGTGTGTTAAGGCTCGTGGAGCTGGAGTCACTTACCGGCTTAAGAAGAATGGTTGGTACGATATTTTATATTCGGAGGGTGAAGGCGACAATGACGAAGGTGTTGAAGGTCGACGGGGCAATGCTGCCAAGGTCCAACTCGACGAGGATGTCGCAGACCGTGATAGTGGTGGACAATAGTTTTCTTTTTTTGACTTTTTGTATATATTTGTGTGTAGTTGGTGGCATCTTCATGAGCCTTTGTACAAGAATACTCTAAGTACGAAATGCCAACTCCGATTCTCTTCCTGTGTTTATTTTTGTATATTTTTTGTAATTCTGCTTCTTGGTTGCCTTGATTTTCTAGCCGTGAACATTTAATCATAAATAGAGACCAGAGGTTGGTGGTTGGTATGTGCTGGTTCGAACAAGGTCGAATATAACTTAGGTTTAACTATGGCCAAGGGTCGATGGGTGTTAGTTCGAACGAGGTCGAACATAACCTACGTTTAATTATGGCTGAGGTCCAGTAGGTGTTAGTTCGAACAAGCTCGAACATAACCTAGTAACCTACATTTAATTATGGTTGAAGGTCGGTAGGTGTTAGTTCGAACAAGGTCTAACATAACCTGCGTTTAATGATGGTCGAGGACCGGCAGGTGTTAGTTCGAACAAGGTCGAACATAACCTACATTTAATTATGTCTGAGGTCCAATAAGTGTTAGTTCAAACAAATTTGAACATAACCTACGCTTAATTATGGTCGAGGGCCGGTAGGTGTTAGTTCGAACAAGGTCGAACATAACCTACATTTAATTATGGATGAGGTCCAGTAGGTGTTAGTTCGAGCAAGGTCGAACATAACCTACATTTAATTATGGCCGAGGGTCGGTAGGTGTTAGTTCGAACAAGGTCGAACATACCTATATTTAATTATAGTCGAGAGCCGATAGGTGTTAGTACGAACAAGGTCAAACACAACCTATGTTTAATTATGGCCGAGGGCTGGTAGGTGTTAGTTCGAACAAGGTTGAGCATAACCTACATTTAATTATACATGCTTATAGGTGTGAAGTTTGTCGATACCATAAATTTTATGCATTGTTTCCTTGCCTGTACACTTGGAGAAATAGAAATAAACTCCACACATCGCTGCTTTGGTCATACACTTGGCGAAATTTACAAATTTTTAGGCATTGACTGGTGTTCCAATCCCAGTCCTAGTCTATCTTGTCCATTTATTGGTCGACCTGGAGAGTACTCGAGAGGTCGGGCAATGAACTAGTCATCCCGTGCCTCCATCTTTGCGTACTTTGACTTGAAGTGTTCCCTTCATCACCTCGCTAAAACCTCATTGAGAAAACCTAATCAGGACAGAACTCAAGTGAAGGAAAAAAAAAGAGTACGACTTAGGGGACACTTTGTCTCTTAAAAGTTGAAGTACTTGAGGTGAGTAATATTCCAGCTGTTTGGTACAACTTTCCTTCCATTGTTTCTAGTTGGAATGACTATTTGTTCGCTTTTGCCGTAATTTTGTACGGGCCGTCCCAATTTGTTCCTAGTTTGCCTCCCGTGGGTCTTTCCTCGCTTGAGTTTTGGCTTTAAGCATGTAGTCCACGACTTTGAGCGGTCTGACCTTTTCCTTCTTGTTATTATAGCGTTCTGCTTGTTATTTTTGGGCGATCATCCTTATGTAGGCCATGTCCCTTCATTCTTCAAGTTCGTCAAGCTCGTGCCTTCTGTTTTCGTTGTTGCTTGGTCCGCTCTCATGGGAGTACCTTAGACTGAAGTATCCAACATCGACTGGTATTACTGCATCGGTCCTATAGACCAAAAAGTAGGGCATCTCTCTTGTGCTCATTTTTTGCATTGTTCGATAGGCCCACATTACTTACGATAATATCTCTTGTCACATTCCCTTGGTTTCTTCAATATTTTTCTTCATGATATTCAATATCGACTTGTTGGAGGATTTTGCTTGCCCGTTACCTACGGTTGATATGGCATCAAGAGTATTCTTTTGATATGCCATTTCTCAAAGAACTTGACGGTTATATTCCCCGTGAACTGTGGTCCATTGACGCAGTTGATCTCTTTGGGAAGGCCGCACTGGCATATGATGTTCCTCCATATAAAGGTGATCACTTCCTATTCACGTATTTGGGCGAAAGCTCTGACTTCCACCCATTTAAAAAAATAATCTGTTAAAACTAAAAGGAATTGTACGTTACCTCTCCCAGCAAGGAGGGTCCCACGATGCCCATTCCCTATTTGATGAACAATCAAGGTAAGGTGACCGAGTGGAGGTGTTCGCCTGCATCATCGGAGTGTATTTTTGGCATTGCTCGCATCTTTTCACGAAGTCCACAACCTCCTTTTTCATGGCGGGTCAGTAGTATCCTGCTTGTATAAGGCATCTGACTAGAGCTCGATTGTCAAAGTGAGCTCCACAATGGCCCTTGTGGTCCTATTCGAGGACGAGTTGTGTCTGGTTTGGGCCTGGGCATTTTCTAGAAGGCTGACGCATGTCCTTTTACAAAGGTTGTTATAGATGATACTGATCTGGCTGCTTGCACTCTTAGTTTCTCAGCTTCTTTTTATCATCTGGGATTGTGTCGTCCTGTAAATATGTAATAATATGATTGCGTCATACCCAAGTTAAGCTTATTATTTTACCTCAAATTAATCAAGCGATGAGTTGAGAAGGTGGATCTTATCTCCGGTTACGAGGCTTTTGGTGGCTGCGGCTAGTTTAACGAGACCATACGTCTCAGCGTTTTGCACCTGGGGCTGTGGCCGAGCTGGCAATCATCAAACTCGAGCCGCAGCTTGTAAATTTCATTTTGATATTTTTGCAATATTTTTTCTTTGATTTGGTAAGTCCATGTGACTTGGTTGACTACGAGTTAGGAATCATATCGTAGTTTTAATCGTCTTACCCCTAGTTGAGTTCTAGTCTCAAACCTGCAATTACGGCCTTATACTCAGCCTCGTTGTTAGTCATATCCGAGCACTTTATGGATTGGCAAATTACTTCGCCTTTAGGGACTTCAGTACGAGTCCCAACACGGCCCCTGATGCTTTAAATGCGCCATCGGTGTATAGGCCCCATGGGTTTTATGTTTGGGTAAAGTTTGAGCGACTTCTCTCTAACTTCGGGCATAATTTTTGCGCTGAAGTCGACGACAAGTCCACGAACACTTGTGACTTTATCATTGTTCACAGTTGGTTCTTGATATCATGCTCGCTTGACTTGATTGCCCATTTGTCTAGCCTTCTTGATATCTCAGGTTTATGCAAAATGCTTCTCATGGAGGAAGTCGTGACGATCGAGATGAGGTGGTATTGGAAGTATGGCCGAAGCTTTTTCAAAGCTATGACCAAGGCCAGAGCCAACTTTTGAGGTGAGGGTACCTCGTCTCGGCGTTGACTAATGTTTTGCTAATTTAGTAAATGGGTATTGAGTACCTTAGTCTTCACAAACCAGGACTGCGCTCACGGCTACTTTGGACACAATGAGGTAAATGAGAAAACACTCTCCTTATTCTTGTTTTGAAAGCAACGGTGGTGATGACAAGTATCGTTTTTAATTCCTTTAGGGCTTGGACGCATTCTAGAGTCCATTCAAGGCTGTTGTCTTTCTTGAGTACGACAAAGAATTTGTGACATCTATCCGATGATCGTGAAATGAACCTTGACAGGGTAGCAATCCGGCCGGTCAACATTTGAACCTGCTTGTTAGTGGTCAAGTGTTCTGGTATCCCCTCGATAGCTTTGATTTGGCCGGGGTTGACCTTGATCCCTCTATGTGATACCGGGAAACCTAGAAACTTTCTCGTGGCCACGCCAAACACACACTTTTTGGCGTTCAGCTTCATTCACCGCCTGAGTATGTCAAAACTTTCTCTCAGATGGTCGACATGATCTTATTTATTTTTGGATTTGACTAGCATGTCGTCTACATATACTTCCATTATTTTGCCGAGTTGGTCCTTGGATATCCTCATCACTAACCTTTGGTAAGTCTCCCCCGCGCTCTTTAAGCCGAAGGACATGGCCCTGTGCAGTGATCACGTCCAAATGCACACGTCAAAATAGGTATGACATGGTCGTATGCAATAATAAAACCCAATAAAGAGTCTAGGTCAAATCCACATGGAGTTAAGATGGGAGTTAAGAGTATATATTCGGAATGAGCAAGTGAGGTATCTATATTGCACTTCTACAATAAGATTTTTGTTTCTATTTCTAATGTTAATCTAATGATTTCAATTTAAAAATAGAAGATTGTAGATAATTATTTTTTAGGGTTTTCCCAAATATAAAAAAGGCCTAGGGCTATAAGCATGAACTAGGTGTTTGCCTAATGGGATAAAGATTTTTGTGCTCATTTTGTTGATTGGGGTGTATTATAGCTCACAACTCTATGTTACCCACTCAATATCTCTCGATCTAAGAGTAGTTTTGCCCAGTTTGACTTTCTTAAGACCAAATGGGTAACTACCAAAATGGTTGATCAGAGCTCAAGTCAGTTTGTTACTATCTCTAGGTGGAACCCTTCAACTGGGTTAATCAATATCTCAATTAACCCAACTCCTTGTTAGCTAAGTTAACCTAAACTAGCTTCCTCTTTCTCAATAAGAAACTAAGTCAAATAGGCATAGATCAATATTTGCAACCATCAATTTTAAAATTAAGGAATGAGCTAAGCTAAATAATAAACACTCAACCACAAACAAGCATAACATTAATCATCCATAAGGCTTACACACTAAGGTTCAGTCACAACCCTGGTAAAAATCTAGTTAATTATAGTGGGTATTGAAGAAATAAAGAAATCTAATTTTAAATTGCCAAAATAAGCTAAAACTTCATAAAGAGGCAAAGAAAAATGGTTACAGTACTTCAGATATTCAAAAACTTGACCTAATTTGGTGAAACTCATCTACTTATGTAAGGCTAAAAATCTCGGACAAAAATGCCCCTCGAGAGGTTTTGACCGTACAATTCCATATGTTGTGCGCAAATTTCTTCATCTTGGCAGGAAGTGGAGTTCTGCGGCCGCACATGTCTGATCTACGGAGGCAAGGCAATCTCTTACAGTCCGCACAATTAGGTCTGCGTCCGCAAGGCACTTCTTCTGTGACCATACAATTATTATGCGGCCCACGATTCACAAAGACTCCTGAACTTTTTCTTTTTGCACACTTTATGATCTTCAACTCTTATCCCCGCTTCTCGATCACACAATTCATGTGTGGTCCGTAGTTTGCATAAATGTCTGCTAATTTTTTCTTCTTTGTTTGTGACCGTAGGGGGAATTATGCGGTCAACAATTTCTTCTATGGCTGCAGAATTCCTTTTGCAGACCGCACATTTGTGCTTCTGTGCCCTTTATTTCCTTGTGCCTTAGACTACTCCTTTTTATTTGGATTTCTTCTTGGGAGATGAACTTCCATCATTCCTACAATTTTGTTGAATTTTATTAGTTTTGGGAACACAATTCAATGCTTTTAGACTAAAACAAAAGCTAAAAGACGCTAATAAGCAGTCAAAATCATTACTTATCAAGTAGTACGTCCCTTGATGGGTGATGAAGGTGGTCTCTTCTTGATCCTCTTCTTCCATAAGGATTTGGTTATAACCCGAATAAGTGTCCAAGAAGCTCAGCAGTTCGTGCTCGGCTGTTGCATCAAATAGCTGGTCGATATGGGGTAATGGGAACGAATCATTTAGGCATGATTTATTTAAATCTGTGAAATCCACACACATCGACCATTTCTCATTCTTTTATTAACCATGACCATGTTGGCAACCTACTAGGTACTTCGATCCCCGATAAAGCCATTTTCCAATAGTTTTTATACCTCTTCACATCTGTATCATTGGTTGTGGAGTTAAATTTACGCCTGACTTGCCTCACTGGGGGGTGGAATGGGTTGATGTTCAGCTTGTGCGTGGCGATTTCCTTTAGGATACCCGACATATCTACATAGCTGAGGGCAAACAAATCTGCATTAGTAGTTAAGAATTGGCAGAATTTACCTGGCTCCTAAAGTTTGCAGCTGATGTAAGATTTCTTGTCGTGGTCGTTGAGGTCTAGTTGAAAGGGGTCGAGGTCTTCTATGGTCGATCTTACATCTTCGATTGTATCTATTTCTCTGATGACGTCCTTGCTGTCGTCAGATATCGGCCTCGAACATGCTTATTACTATGCCTCTTTTTCTCTGTCCATTTGTTGACTAACAGTATTATCTAGGCGATGTTGTAACATTCCCGTGATATGCGTTGTTACCCTCATATGCTGATTATTCCCCAAAGAGTTGGGAACTTGATGACCCGGTACAAGCGGGAAGGCCCTCATGGTGTGTATCCATGGTTGCCCTATTATGGAGTTGTATGTCGTGTCTTGGTCCATGATGTGGAACGTGGTTTCTAGAGTGATGCCACCGGCCGGAATAGGGAATGTGATCTCACTGGATGTTCGCTTGACTGCATTGTTAAAACTATTTAGCATGATGCAATGCGACACTATCTTATCTTTGAGTTTCATTTGTGCAAGTACTCGAGGATGGATAATTCATGCGTGCTCCATCATCCACCATAATTCGTCTTACGTCGGTATCTAAAATTTGTAAAGTAATAAAAAGGCATTATAGTGAGGGAATACCAAACCGTTGGTATCAGAATTATCGAATATGATACTCTTTTCGAGTTCGTCATACCGTTCATGGGTGATCTACCGTTTGATCTTGTGGGTAGTGGTAAACTTCACACTATTGATGGAAGTGTCATCGCCACCGCCGATGATCATGTGAATAGTTTGAGTTGGTGACAGTGGTTTCGACGGTCCTTGGTATTATTCATGGCCTCTGGCAAATTTGGTCCTTCCCAGCCGCTTAGCAACTCTTTGAGGTGTCCTTTTCTCAACATGTTCACGACTTCCTGCTTTATGGCGATGCAATCTTCGGTTTTATTCCCTCGTTCTTGGTGGAACTCGGAGAGAGAATCTGACTTTCTGGTACTCATATCTGACCTTATCTTGTGCGGCTCACCTTTGGTCTGAGCTTCTCTAGGGCGTAGACTATTTTTGTAGGTAACACACAAAAGTTGTGAGCGGATAATAAATGAGGCATACCTATTTTGTTATTGTGAGTCCCTGTCCTTGATTGGGCTAGGCCTTCTTCGTAGAGGGAGGATGGCATAACGACCGCTATAACCTATGGCTGATGTCGTTCCTTGTTGGGTCGCGGAGCTGCGAGGTCTCTTCTAGTATCATTTCTTCGATCTTTTCTAGATTCGGTCTGTACTGAGGTCAATCGATGAGTTGGTCTATTGAGGTCACCCTCATATGCTCTGTCCTCGGCACAATATGCGTTATGTATTTCATCCCAAGTGGTTGGGATATACTTCTTCTCGACTCAATAGCTTTCTAGTCACCCTCGAACCATCCCTACTCAGCCCATTCTGGAAGGCTGCGACTGCCATTGCTTCTGACATGTTCGGTAGAGTCATCCTTACTCGGTTGAAATGGGCGAGGAAGCCTCCCAATCCCTATTGCGGAGAATGTTTAATAGCAAATATGTTGTTAACTATTTTCTCGGGTTTCTTGGCCCCAACATGGGATATTATGAACTTGTTGGCCATATCTTCGAAAGTTTCAATGGAACGTGCAACTAGTTGTGAATACCATGTCAACGTTCCTCCTGTGATGGTTTCACCGAATCTCTTCAATAAAATAGATGATACTTATTTTGTGCGAGATCACTGCCTTTCATGACGGTGATGTAGTGAGTCACGTGATCTTCAAGGTTAGTCATGTCATCATATATTATTAGGTAGGGCGGCATTTTGAAGATTTTTGATATGGCATGTGGGGCTGCCTTATGACTGTATGGCTGCTCGACGAACCAAGCGGCATCTCTCTTCGGCAACAGCTTGAGGGCGCCCGGTATTTTATCGACCCTTTCCTAGTGTTATTTCATTTTATCTCGGAGCACCTTGTTCTTATTCTCCATTTCCTCCATCCTTTTCAAAATGGTTGCAAAAGCGTTGTCACTGCATTATCATTGACGTTGTGAGTAATACCTGTTGTTTGAGGGGTAGGAAGTTGATTATGCTGCTCGTTTGCTGGTTGTATAAGACATGCTCTTGCGTTCTCTGTACCCTTGTTCTGAGCAGGCTTATAGAGTACGCTGGTTAATGTGTCAGCCGAGTCTTTTTTACACCTGGGGGCGTCTCCTTCCCCACAGATATGAAGGCTCCCTTACCGAGAGATTTTGTAATGCTGTAGTGAGGGGGAGGTGATCCATATTGCCTAGGGGATGCATTGGGCGTCGCGTCTTCGTCGATTGTTTCACAACTTTCGTTGATAATGTTTATGAGTTTGGTTGGGAGGCCACTTATTACTCTCGTCCTTTCTTCCATATTATCTGCCATGTTGGTACTTGTGCACATGAAGAAAGGGGATCTTGTTTTTTTTTCTTTTTTATGTTACGTTAGTGATAGATCTAGAAGAAACAAAAAATTTAACTAGAAAATTCCCATAGATGGCGCCAAAATATTCGACCAAAAAATGCAGTTCTTGGCTCAAATAATTTAATTTATGTATTAAGGGGTTAAACCTAGTTAACAATAATATTTTTAGATGCAAGTTATGAAAGCGCGATTAATGTCGGACAGATCTGGTAGAATGATAATAACTGTGCACGACAATCATTCCTAATAACCATAGCAATAAATGAGCATTAAATAGCAATGAATAATAATAAATGGTATTTGGGTAAATAAAGGAATGATTCACCCAGCAAAGGAGAAGCTGGATGTTATTCCTCCTAACAATAATGGGTGAGAGACAAATTTTGAATGTTCGAATTATTCGCAGAGTATGAAATAACATGGACAAAAATCTTGGTAAAAAAAGTATTATTTGTATCTTAGTAAGAGAGAGAATCTTTTTTGTCAAAGCATGTTTTTACCAATGAATGTCATTGCCATACATCATTGTCTTTTTTTTTTCAATATCCTTAACAAATTATAATAGTACAAGTACAGATAATATCTACTAGAATATTCTTTTTAATACTCTATTTTCAAAACTAGCCGTTACAGCTCTGTTAACTATGCTCGACGTCGACTATTGTTAGTCTCGAGCACGAATCTCGTTGCTTCCTAATCTATCTCGACTGATTACAGCTTGAAGACTCTTCCATTGGTGTTATCTGCTTGAAGACTCTTCCTTTGGCATTATCTTATTTTAAATATTTTAGACCGGATTTTGACCTATACAAGTTAGACATACAATTAATTTTAGGTAAATTCTAGCAAAAAAAATGATTCAAACTTATGTCATTTTGAAAGACAGAATGAACGTTTGACATATGATTCTACATGACAAATTGGTGTCACATTTTACGCGGACCGGACGGGTCAGTTGATTGGAAAATTCCAGCAATAAAATTGAAATAAGCTCTTAGAATACTGCTATTACCATTGGTTCTGTACTTTGAAAGGCGAGCCTTTAAATTAAAGGATCCTTTGGAATAAAAAGTCAAGAGCTTTTGCAGACATTATGAATTTTTTAATCTAACTTTATTTGCCGACTCCTAATTTTACATCTGTTCTCCGTCTCTTCCTCTGTTAATTGTTCTTCTTCCCTTATAATTCTCTGGATTTCTTCCCCCCTTTCCAAAACCCTATTCCTATAATACTTAATTCCAATCTTCTTCATTCAATTTATCAATTTATCCGCAGCCATATTGATTCTCTCTGAATTTCTTTTACCCTTTACAAACAAAAATCCCTGCTCTCCATAATCCTCAATTCCCAATTTCTTTTCTTTGTTTAAATTTGTTAAACAATAAGCACATAGATCAGCCATGATGATGCTAGTAAACTGTTCTAATTGTCATACGCCGTTACAGCTACCACCAGGTGCACGATCCATTCGTTGTGCGATTTGTCAGGCAGTAACACAGTTAGCTGATCCACGTACTGCTCCTCCGCCACCACCTAATCAATACAATCACCCACCACCTGCTTCCCCTGCTGCTGCTGCACCTCCCTCTCCCTACAACCACGCACCTCCCGGTCCCCCACCCAATGCTCATGGTAGAAAAAAAGCTGTGATTGTTGGTATATCGTATAGGTACTCTAGGCATGAGCTGAAAGGGTGCCTTAATGATGCTAAGTGCATGAGACATCTCTTGATGAACAAATTCCATTTTCCCGAGTCCTCCATTCTTATGCTTACCGGTAAAATACCCAATCTTGATTACTTCTCATCTGTTGGCAATGGAGTATATATATTAACCTTGTGTATAAACTAGGATAGTTTCTTTGATCTCGTTTTAAAATTGTTTTGTTGCTTAGGAATAGGAGTTCATTTTAGCTGAGGGAATTAGCTTGGGATTGAGACACAGTTGATTGATATAACTTTTTGGATATATAATGAAAGGAAAAATTGGGGCAATAGTATCAAATTCTGCTCGACCTTAATATATATTTTTTTCTAGGACCTTCAGCAAAGGAACTGTTCAGATTGTTTTTACAGCTGAGTTGGTAGTTGTATCCTAGGAAATTGAAACTGGTAGTTACTTTGTTCAGAATTGTAGTGAACGAGTGTTATCTTAATAGGCTGGGATTGTTCTGAGATTAATGCACCAAGAAATAGTGTTTTATCGAGTATTTAATGTATAAATTTATTTCTGGCAAAATGATTTACGCTTGTGGAATGGGTAATGTATGATCTGCAGTTTTTAGGGTTTGGGAGGCATATATGCTAGGAATTCCTTCCTTGCTGTAGGCAAGGTGGCTGCCACAGTGAGCTGAATGATTTTCTAGTAAGTTTAGGGAAGAGTAGTTTAAAAATAAATATTAATCAAGCTGCCAATGTAAATAACAC
The DNA here is from genome assembly GCA_034376525.1 of Nicotiana benthamiana. Taxonomy (NCBI): domain Eukaryota; kingdom Viridiplantae; phylum Streptophyta; class Magnoliopsida; order Solanales; family Solanaceae; genus Nicotiana; species Nicotiana benthamiana. The sequence goes on from CM067323.1 coordinate 61,299,080, forward strand.
GATATAAGCTTATATGATAGTAACTTTATCAAAAACAAAAACTTCATATGGTGTCAAGAGGAACTTTGATTGATTGATCTACACCTCCCGGAAGATATCAGATTGCAGACAAGTAAGATTCTGGTTAAGTTTTCTTTTTTTGGGCAAATCTATACACAAAACCCCTTTTCCCCTATATACCTATGGTTGCCAAACAATATGAAATGCGTAAATTACCTTTCCAAAGAGTCCCTTTTGAGTGTAGGAATGATTTTCAATAACTTTTGGGTGCTCAAGGGATAGCCTAGTGTGGTAAGGGTCATCCACCTTCAACGATCAGGGTGGTTAAAGTCACCTAGGGAGCAACTGAGGAAAAGCCACTATTGGGCTCCTAGGTAGGGGTGGCGGATGTTGTCTTGAAAATCTAACATCGGACATTAAGGGTATTGGTGGATCAGGAGTCATATTAATAGCTTTTTTATCATTGTTTTTTCTTTATTAGTTTAGTCTTGGAATCTCTAGTGTCTTTTAATAACTAGAAACATTCTAAGGCGTTACATTTTCCTTTGTACATAACAAATTTTCTTGGACGAATAGTATTATGATTTTAGGTCGACATGCTTCTATTGGCTGAAACAATTACTTATCATAGTTCATCCATTGTACCTTAGCTTGTCTAAATTCATGATGCAGAAGAGGAGACCGACCCATACAGAACTCCGACTAAACAGAACATGCGCATGGCATTATACTGGCTTGTACAAGGTTGCCAACCAGGAGACTCACTGCTGTTTCATTATTCTGGTCATGGCTCAAGGCAAAGGAATTACAATGGAGATGAAGTGGATGGATATGATGAAACTTTATGTCCGGTGGACTTCGAAACTCAGGGTATGATTGTTGATGATGAAATCAATGCGACAATTGTCAAGCCTCTTCCTCACGGTGTAAGGCTTCATGCAATAATAGATGCTTGCCACAGTGGAACTGTTCTAGACCTGCCATTTCTTTGCAGAATGACTAGGTAGGTCACTGCTCCTTAGTACTTTGTGATATCTTTCTTTGGTAGAAGTTGTTGTCTGTTGTTTGAAACATTTAAGAGTAACTGGATGTACAAGAGGTTGAATTTCGTGAAATATGCTTAATGGGTATTCATGTGACACCTATGAAAATCTAACTGGAGTAAAGGTTACGGAAGTATATGTTGTTCTGTTTCATCTAACGTTGGGGCAGATAAATGAGAGCTGTCTAACTGATAAGTTCTTCTGACATTTGAGAAATGATATGTTCCATGTCATGAACGATTTTTCAGTTTGAGTTTAATTGATTTGACTGAACAGAAAAATTTACAAATATCATGAACTTAGGAAATACATATGGTGCACTATGTTACTGTTCTGATTTATAAGACATCTTGGGATCATAGGAAGATCTACATTATAAGTTATGGGTGATTACTTACAGAACCAAACACTATTCTCTATTATAAAAACTAGAAAATTTATACAAATATATTAATTGAGCAACCAGTCTTAGTAGCAATTTTGAGATGAAAAATAGTCAAGCACCCATGATTTAAAAATTCTAAATCCGCCACTGTTGGGATTATCCAACACTGAAAATGTTTTATGCTTTTCTCGTTTTTTAGAAGTCATATCAACTACTTGACTATTCTAATGATTATTATTCCCCTTAACCATCAGTTATCTTCAGCTTTTTAGATTCCACTCTTTTTTACGATAATGCTTATTCTTTTAACTTCCTGGAAATAGGAGCGGACAATATGTATGGGAAGACCATCGTCCTCGTTCTGGTATTTGGAAAGGAACTAATGGTGGTGAAGTAATCTCTTTTAGTGGTTGTGATGATAATCAAACTTCTGCTGATACATCTGTAAGTTTGATTAATCTTATTCCGATTTAAGTAGAAATTATTGGGTGACACCTAATGACTTTGATCTGCAGGCTCTTTCAAAAGTAACTTCAACGGGTGCTATGACTTTCTGTTTCATTCAAGCAATTGAGCGCGGTCATGGAACCACATACGGAAGTATATTGACCGCAATGCGAAATGCCATTCGGCAAGCCGGAAGTTCAGGGGGTGACTTTGGTGGCGGTGCTGTAACATCTCTCATTTCCATGCTTTTGACAGGTGGTAGTGCCGGTATGGGTGGAGGCTTTAGTCAGGTAACTTCAGCATATTTAATTAATGTACTACTAAAGTGTAATGCATTCTTTTACCTTAGTTTTCCTGAATTATAGAATTCAAACGTAGTTCTTGACCTTTTCTCTTTTATGTCACACTTTTTCCAGGAGCCCCAGTTAACAGCTTGCCAGCCATTCGATGTGTATGCGAAGCCATTCTCCTTGTGAAACTCCTTCTGGCCTCCCCCCCTCCTTGGTGTGTTTGGATTTGGATTGTTTGTAAGGATAGAAATTTTATCGGCTTCCATAATATGCTGCTTATGCATGAGAATGCGAATAACTTTCTGATGGAATTCTTAATAGGGAAAAGGGCCAAAATTATACCTCTACTATTGAAAATTAGTCACGTTTATATGCGTTTTTACTTTCGGTCTAAAATTGTCCCTACAGTTAACAAAGTATGCAAAATTGTCTCTGCTGTTAACAAAGTATGCAAAATCGTTCCTAGCTCTAACAGATTTCCTACGTGGCATTAGGACCCCTCATTTAATGTGTCAACTAAGCAAATATCAACCCGAATTGTAGAGACTTATGTTCATTTTTTTGACCCATGCCTTTTTTTTTACCCATGCCATTTCTTGGACCCTTCCCTTCCCGTTTACCGTCTTCTTGTGAAGAGAAGATCAGAAATATGAATAAACAACCACCGCTTCACCAGTCCACCACCTTCTTTCACCAATTTATGACATAAAATAGATTAGATAGAATCATATGTGGGAAAGTTCACTTGTTGAAGATTAAATATATCTTGTTCTAACAGTGTAGTTTTTTGAAAATTAATCCGCTAATTGTAATTTTTAGCTGATTCCCTTTGATTTTAAATAGAAGAATATTGTGTTTCTCAATCACACATGGAGATACAGTTGTCGGCGGCTTCTGCCATGACAACCGCCACACTGTTCCACCACTCTCTTCTTCCCGCCGTGAAGTTTCTGATGAGAAAATAGACCGCTAGAGATTTTTGAATAATAGAATTATCTGGCATTATCCGGCACGAGATACAAATAGAAACAATATGGGAAATTGAAAAATTAAAAAATTGGGGAGAACAAGAAATTTATAGCCGAAGTTTTTGGTGGGTTATGCAAAAATTTATTTACAGAGAAAGGATGAGGATGATGACTTTTTGGGGCGGACTATTATAAAGTGGGGCGGGTTATTCAAAGGCTGGGCGAGTAAAGAAAGCCTAACTGGCACATTATTTTGGGGGTCCCGGTTGCCACGCAGGAAATCCGTTAGATTTAGGTACAAATTTATCTACTTTAGTAACAGCAGTGACACTTTTGCATACTTTTGTTAACGATAGGGATAATTTTAGCCGTAAAGTAGAACGGGTATTAACGTGGCTAATTTCAATGACAGGGGGTATAATTTTGGCCCTTTTCCCTTCTTAATAATGGAATTATTGTTAACATAACTTGCCCTTTAACTGCTGCATTATCTACTGTTACTGAATTTTCTTAAGGACCTTTGTTCAAGAAATTAGCTGAGATGTAACATTTTTTACTATTGGTTGTTCAGACTTCAGAAGTTTGATGCTTACATTCTATTTTTGCTCATCTGTTTGTTAAAAAAGTTGTGTTAGAAATCTTTCTTGGATTAGACTACACACCAAGCTCTTGTGCTTTGCACGAGATGTGAAGGCTTGTACGCCGAGTCTCTATTTTTATCATCAGAATATTATTTTTATTCCTTGTCTTTCCTAAAATTTTTCTTTTTCTAATGCTCTTTATTTTCTCTGAGTTCTGATAAATATTTCTCTTTTATTCAATCCGTTAATCATAGACGTTTTGGTCGAGAAGTTTACCTACTCCCTGAAGTGTCAGGCAAGGATTACTTAGGTGAGCTTGTATATGTTTGCTTGAGCTTTTTTTGCAAAAGTTAAATCTTTTGTTAATTTTTTCCAAAAACAACTCAAAAAAAAGAGTTTGGTAGCAGAGCATCAACGATTTCAACTTTATGAGTTCTTGATTTTAAAATGACCACTTGCACCCTGATTTCAACTTTATGAGTTTTTTATTTTAAAACGACCACTGCAAGTGCCAATAACTGGATTCTAAATTTAAGTTACAACAATTAGCGGGGCAAACTATTATTATGTCTACCATGAGAAAATTTTAGGAGATTATTAATGGAATTCTTACAGCATTTTATTGGCATTGATGAATAAGATACAGAAAGTAAGCATGTTTAACGACCGGGTTGACTCGTTTCCGGACCGGCCCAGACCGGTTGTAATCCGAACCGTCCCGGACCGGTAGTTGGGGGGTCGGGTGGGCTGGGTTTGGGGGTTGGTCCATTTAGAAGAAAAAAATCGATTAACCGGACTGGTCAAACCTGGTCAACAAAAAATATTGTTGAACCGATTAACCGGCCCGACCCGGAACAGTTCAACGGTTATAAATATGATTTTTTGTTTAAAGTGATATGACCGTTGGCAACAGTCAGCTTCAATCTGGTCGTTGCCCAACATGTGGATTTCAAAAATAGCCCTTTTTAGGCAATTTTTTTAGATAACACTTTTAGTAATTACTAATTTAACCCTTTGGAAAACTATAGATACACTCCCCTCTTCTTCATTCCTTCACTCATCTCTTATTTCTCAAACTCATATTCTCAATTATCATTCTCCCATTCTTCACCTAAAGTGCAACCAACTATTTGACTCTCATTTTTTTGGAATTTAATTTATCATATTATTTATCATTTGAAGTTTGAATAATTGAACATCAAACTTTGAACAATTGACGTTTCTTCGTAGTAAAATTGGAGTTGCAAAATCATCAAGTGTGTTCAATTTATTAGCTTATTGCCGAATTCGGTGCACTCCCTCCAAATTATAAGTGAATTTGTTTCCATCTTTATTGTATTCTATTATCTTAAATTCTTAATGTTTATTCATAATTTCAAATATAAAGATTTTAAAGTCTTTGCATCCTTTTATTCAAATACTCTTTTTATAAGATTATTTTTTTATTTTATATATTTACTTTATATTTTACTCGGATGGACCTAAATCCGTTATGTCCGGTTTGAAAAAATCGGTAACTGGCCCCAATTGAAAACGAGCCGATCATCTTTTCTTTCAACCCGGCCCGGCCCGACCTAGTCCACCCGTTAAACACCTATAACAGAAAGTATAGAATATTTTTCCTTTCCACCCTCTCCGCAGATGGAAGAAGAGAGAAGTAGCCCTTTAAATGTATTATTGATTTTATATTTATTTCCTTAGTTTATGTTGTATTGTTTTTTATTGATCCTCAAGTTCTTTTTTTTAATCCAAAGGTGAATATTATTATATATCAATAAGTAGCAAAAAAGAGACTGTGAATTTTCTTTGGGGGTGGGGGTGGGGGTGGGGGTGGGGGTGAGTTTCTTATGGCAACTATACATGATTACTGATTGATTCAGTTGTTTATTTCCCCTTGGTGAAAAACTATTGACTTTGTTGTTTGGTATGTATGCAATAAAAGTAATTGAACACACTGTATGGGCTAAAAATTATTAGAATATTATATGTGGGCCAAGTCGACATTAAGAGATCCTTCGAATGTTGCTGTGCGTCATCGATGGGCTTTCAACAGAGGATGAACGCGAGGTCGAGTCGACTCAGCAGAAGCACGAGGACAAGCATTCCCTTTAGTAGGGCAGTAACAACTAGTCTTAAAGATAAGACCTTATAGAGAAATTCTTGGGAATATTTCTCTCATATGTACTAATCGTGTTTTATTGGCTCATGTGCTTTTATTAATAGAAATAGAAAGAATTTTAAAGTGGATTGAAGAAACAACACAGTGAGATTCACTGAAGGTTCTTGCTTTATTAGTAACATATATGTTAGAGATAGCTATGTAATTGTCCACATTGTAATAGGAGTAGTATCCCCTTTGTATTTATAAATAGCACCTCTTGTATTGTATTACATACAAAATATCAATATATATATCATATTTTCTCCTGTTCCTTCTCACATGGTATCAGAGCTATCGTGAGATATTTATCGCTGTACATAATTTCCAGCGATTCCAAGAAGTGAAATCAGTCGTCGGGACCTTTTTTTTCGGGCGACTTTAAGTTGTTTTGCGTCTCTTTTGTCTCGGTCAGTGTTGTGCAAAAAATCCAACACTGCTACAGGAGTAGTCACTGTCCGATGACCAAACCCCAGTGAAAATCTCCGGTGGTGCTTTAGCCGTCGGAATTTTTTTTTTGACGAAGTTCCGACGTTGCATGGGCCATCTTCTGGCCATTTTTTGGCGACGACTCTTCAGGACAGATTGTTCCCCTTGCAATTCCGAGTCTACCCATCCAGGTTACTCCAAATTTTGACTATTTTTCTGTTTTCGCGGCGTGAATAGTGATTTTAAAAGTGGACTTCTGGCCATTTTTTGAAAAAGTTCCTTCAGAACAGTTGGGTCTTCTGGTAATTCCGATCCTACCCCTACTATTTTTATTCATCTTATTCTGACCACTTTGAATATTTTCTGCCAGTTACAATAACTTTCCGGCTTCTACAGTAACTTTCCAACTGCTACAGTAATTTCCTATTCTGGTTCAGTAGTTCCTTACTTTATTTTCAGTGGATCATTCTCTTAATTGGTAATAGTTTACAAGATGTCTTCAGGAATTGATGCTGTTGAGTTGTGGTATAAAGGTAAAACATGTGCAAGATCATCTAATTAAACAGTCTAACGAAGGAGATGAAGAGGAGATAGCGCTTGTCAAAAATTGATGCTCAATTATGCAGCATCTTGTGGCGTTCTATTGATTCTAAGTTGATGCCTTTGTTTCGGCCATTCCAGACATGTTATTTGGTTTGGGCAAAGGCTTGTACCTTCTACACTAATGACATATCTCGCTTCTATGATGTGATATCACGGATGACAAATTTAAAGAAGCAAGAATTGGATATGTCTACTTACTTGGGCCAGGTACATGCAGTCTTGGAGGGATTTGACACATTGATGCCAGTTTCTGCTATTGTGTCAAAACAACAAGAGCAGCGACAGAAAACGTTTCTCGTTCTTACACTCGTTGGACTTCCTCATGATCTTGATTCAGTACGAGACTAGATTTTGGCGAGTCCAACTGTCCCCGTAGTTGATGAATTATTCTCTCGATTAATTCACCTTGCTGCAGCACCAAGTCACCAAGTGATTTCATAGCAGATACTTGATTCCTATGTTCTTGCATCCGAGACAGTGGATGTTCGGGCATCTCAAGCTATGGAGAATAGACGAGAAGGATGTCATTTTGGGAGATCTAGACCCAAGCATTCTTATTATCACAAACTTGGGCACACTCGTGAAATGTGTTATTCCCTACATGGTCGTCCATCCAAAAATGCCTACGTTACTCAGAGCGAGACTACAGGTAACCGGGGCTTTTTTGTATCTAAAGAAGAATATAATGAGCTCCTTCAGTATCAGCAAGTAAGCAGAAATCTCCATAAGTAGCCTCAGTTTCCCAGACTGATACTCTTATTGCTGGTAATTCTTTTGCTTATGTTTTTAGTCTAGTACTCTTGGACCATAGGTCATGGACTCGGGCGCTTATGATCACATCTCTAGTAGTAAATCACTTTTATCGAATATTGTATATTCACAGTTTCTTCCTTACTTTTGCTAATGGATGTAAAATAAGGCACAAGGAGTTGGACAAGCCAACCCATTGTCTTCTATCACCCTAGAGTCAGTTCTTTATGTTCCTGGTTATCCTTTTAGTCTTGCATATGTTAGTCGTTTGAATCGTGCCCTCAATTGTGGTATATATTTTATTGATGATTCTTTTATTATGAAGGACTGCAGTACGAGATGGACAATTGGTACAGGTCGTGAATCAGAAGGTTTTTACTGCCTTAACTCGCTCAGTCCTCTCACAACATGTCTAGTTACAGGTCCTCCAAATCTAATCCATAGACGTTTAGGACATCTGAGTTTATCCAAACTTTAGAAGATGGTGCCTAGTTTATCTAGTCTACATTAGATTGTGAGTCGTGTCAGCTTGGGAAACATACCCGAGCTTCCTTTACGCGTAATGTTGGGAGTCATGCAGAGTCTGTTTTCTCCTTGGTTCATTTTAATATATGGGGTCCTAGTATAGTCAGTTCAACCTTGGGATTTTGTTATTTTGTTAGCTTTATTGATGATTACTCAAGATGTACTAGTCTTTTCCTAATGAAAGATCGATATTCTAGAGTTTTTGCGCTGAAATCAAAAATCAATTTGGTGTCTCTATCCGCATTTTTCGCAGTGATAATGCCTTAGAATATGTATCTTCTCATTTTCAGCAGTTTATCTCTTCTTATAGAATTATTCATCAAACATCTTGTCCTTATACCCCCAGCAAAATGGGGTTACCCAAAGAAAAAATAGGTACCTTATTGAGATTGCTCACACACTTCTAATTGAGTCTCGTGTTCCAAAGCGTTTTTGGGGCGATGCAGTTCTCACAACTTGTTATTTGATTAATAGGATGCCTTTATCTCCCATCAAGGATCATATTCCACATTCAATATTGTTTCCATATTCATCCTTATACTCTCTTCCACCTCGGGTTTTTGGGAGCACATGTTTTGTTCATAACTTAGCCCCGGGGAAAGATAAGTTAGCTCCTCGTGCTCTCAAGTGTGTCTTCCTTGGTTATTCTCGTGTTCAGAAGGGATATCGTTGTTATTCACCTTATCTTCGTGGGTACCTTATGTCAGTTGAGGTCACATTTTTTGAGTCTAAACCTTTCTTCACAACTGACAACACCTATGCTGACCACCATGACATATCTGAGGTTTTACATATACCAACTTTTGAGGAGTTTAGTATCAATCCTCCTTCACCTTCGACCACATAGGTTTCACACATACCAACTTTTGAGGAGTCCAGTGTTATCCCTCATAGTTCAGTCACAATAACACCACTCTTGACTTATCATTGTCGTCCGCGCCCTACATCAGGCCCATCTGGTTCTCGTCCTGCACCTGACACGGTTCCTACTGCGGATCCTGCTCCCAGTACACCAATTGCACTTCGGAAAGGTATACGGTCCACACTAAACCCTAATCCTCATTATGTTGGTTTGAGTTATCACCGTCTGTCATCTTCCCATTATGCTTTTATATCTTCATTGTCCTCGGTTTCCATCCGTAAGTCTACAGGTGAAGCATTGTCTCATCCAGGATGGCAACAAGCTATGAGTTACGAGATGTCTGCTTTACATACAAGTGGTACATGGGAGCTTGTTCCTCTTCCTTCTGGCAAATCTACTGTTGGTTGTCATTGGGTTTATGTAGTAAAAGTTGGTCCCGATGGCTAGATTGATCGACCTAAGGCACGTCTTGTTGCCAAAGGATACACTCAGATATTTGGGCTAGATTATAGTGATACCTTCTCTCCAGTGGCTAAAGTGGCATCAGTTCGCCTTTTTCTATCAATGGTTGCGGTTCGTCATTGGCCCCTCTATCAGTTGGACATTAAGAATGCCTTTTTTCACGATGATCTTGAGGATGAGGTTTATATAGAGCAACCACCTGGTTTTATTGCGCAAGGGGGGTCTAGTGGCCTTGTATGTCACTTGCGTTGGTCACTTTATGGTCTAAAGCAGTCTCCCCGAGCCTGGTTTGGTAAGTTCATCACAGTCCTCAAGGAGTTTGGCATGACTCATAGTGAAACTGATCACTCTGTGTTTTATTGGCACTCTGCTTCAAGTCTATGTATTTATATGGTAGTCAATGTTTATGATGTTATTACGGGCAATGATCAAGATGGTATTACTAATCTGAAGCAACATCTGTTCCAGCACTTTCAAACTAAGGATCTAGGCAGATTGAAGTACTTTCTAGGTATTGAGGATGCTCAATCTAGCTCAGGTATTGTTATTTATAAAATAAAATATGTTTTAGACATTCTTGAGGAAACATGGATGAGAGGTTGCAGACCTATTGACGCGCCGATGGATCCGAATTCTAAACTTCTGCTGGACAGGGGGAGCCGCTTAGTGATCCTGCAAGCTATAGGTGGCTGGTTGGTAAATTAAATTACCTCATAGTGGCTAGACCTGACATTTCTTATCCTATGAGTGTTGTAAGTCAGTTTATGAATTCTCCTTGTGATAGTCATTGGGATGCAGTTGTCCGCATTATCCGGTATATAAAATCGGCTCCAGGAAAAGGATTATTGTTTGAGGATCAAGGTCATGAGCAGATCGTTGGGTAGTCGGATAGTGATTGGGTAGGATCACCTTGTGATAGACGTTCTACATCTGGATATTTTAGTAGGAGGAAATTTGGTGTCCTGGAAAACTAAGAAACGGAATGTAGTTGCTTGGTCTAGTGCAGAAGCAGAATATCGAGTAATGACTATTGCAACATGTGAACTAGTTTGGACTAAACAATTGCTCAAGAAGTTGAAATTTGGTGAAATCAGTCGGATGGAACTTGTGTGCGATAATCACGCTGCACTTCATATTGCATCAAATCCGGTGTTTCATGAGAGAACTAAACACATTGAGATTGATTATCACTTCGTCATAGAAAAGATACTTTCAGGAGATATTACTACGAAGTTTGTAAGATCGAATGATCAACTTGCAGATATTTTCACCAAGTCCCTCACTGTTCCTCTCATTGATTATATATGTAACAAGCTCAGTACATATTATTTGTATTCTCCGTCTTGAGGGGGAGTGTTCGAGCTAGCTATGCAATTGTCCCACATTGGAATAGGAGTAGTATCCCTTTTTTATAGAGTAGTTATAAATAGCACCTCTTGTGTTGCATTACATAAACAATATAAATATATATATATATATATATATATATATATATATATATATATATATATATATATATATATATATATATTATTTTCTCCCGTAGTTTCTCACAATATAAAATATACCGTTTCTTTAGATCTGTGCCTATCATTTCTCCCACGATCGAAGGAGGGTCTTAAGATTCTTAGGCTTATCATTATCCATATTTTTCAAAAGGAATATCAAAGAATCTCACAATTTTGGGGTGACTCATTGTATTTATTAAATGTCATTTATTATAATTTTATTGCTATTTATGCTATTATTTTTGTTCTTGGGTCATTATATTTCTTTATTATTGTTATTTATTACTATTTGAATAGTACCCACGACATCTCGTTACAAAATCAATTAAACCACCTTTTGAATATTAATATTGGCTAAGATTACCTCTATTCTTTTAAAAAATCTAATTGTTTAAACCAAAATATAAATTTTGGGTCAAACAGTTTGGCGCCGTCTATTGAAATTTTGTTAGCCAATATTTTAGTTTCTATTAGATCCATAACTCACGTGACTTGTTAATATAATAAACTACAAAGTTTATCTCTTCTCTTTGTGCGTACAATGGAAGGTGACCAAGGAAAATGAACGAGGGCACATATAACGTTTCCCTTAACCCCTTGAATGCCATCATCGAAGGTTATGACACACAGGGCGAAGAAATGATGCCCACTGCCTCCCCCAGGCGAGAGAGGTCGCTGATAAGTAGGGATTTTGACTACTTATTAGCGCCTTTTTACTTTTATTTTAGTCTAAAAGTATTTAATTGTATTCCCGTAAACTAATGAAATAAGCTTAATTGCAGAAGTATTGGAAAATGAGTCACAAAGATGAAATCCAACTCAAAGAGGAGTGATCTGAACTCAAGGACATAAATCAGGCAGAAAGGCCCAAGTGCGGACTGCAGAATTCCATCCACGTCCGCAGAATACAAGGGAAATCCGTCAGAGTCTTAGTGCAAATGTGGACCGCACAGTTATTGTGCGAGCGAGAAGCTACCCAAGAACAGAAGTTCAGAGAGTGTGCATATGAAGATCAAAAGAAGTGCGGACCGCACAACTAGTGTGCGACCGCATAAGTCAGCCATACCGCAGAATTGTACGGCTCGCAAGAGGGATGTACGCGGCTGCACTAAGATTTGTGCAGACCGTAGAATATTCAAGATGTGACCGCATTCCAGAATTGTGCGGCTGCTATTCCAGATCCTGTCAAGATTGAATAAAAGTGCGGACCACACATGGAATTGTGCGGTCGCAGAACCTCCGAAGGGGCGATTTTGTCAGAAGTTTTAGCCATATATAAATAGAATAGTTTTACTAAATTAGATCAAGTTTTGAATATTGAAACTCTTGTAGCTGTTTCCTTATTGCTTTAGGTAGTTTTAGCTTACTTTTGTGATTTAACATTGGATTATTGTCTTTTAATCTTTGAATATGAGTTTGATCATCTTTTCTCATTATTTTTTTATACCCATCATGAGTAGCTAGATTTTTAACTAGGGTTGTGACCCAGCCCTGGTATGTATACCTAATGGGTTTTTGATTTGTAACTTGTTTACGGTTGAGTGTTTATTATTTAGCCTTGTTCTTAATTTTTATTATAGAATTAATGGTTGCAAACATTAGTTCATGCCTATTTGACTTGGTTTCTACTTAAGAAAGAGAGACTTAGTCTAGGAAAACTTGGCTAACAAGAATTTGGATGAAATCAAGAGATTGATAGTCCCAATTAAAGGGTTGAACCAAGATATAGTAATACCCGACTTGAGCATTTTATCAACACTTTAGTCAACTCCCATTTGAACTTGAGAAAGTCAAACTGGGCAAACTCACTCTCTTACCGAAAGGAGTTGAGTGGGTAATTGAGTGTTGATAGCTATAATACACCCCGAGCAACAAAACAAGCTTTAAAATTTATAATCCGTTAGGAAAACACTTAGGTGAAGGTCATAGCTCTAGGCTTTTTACAATATTTGAAAACAACAACAAAAACACGACTTCTTAGTTTCATATTTTTTGAATTGCAACCTTTAGCATAATTTTAGAAGTAAAAATAAACCATATTTGTGGAAGTGCAATCTAGATACTTCACATGCTTAGTACACATATATACTACTTTATATGGTTCCCTTTGGAGTTCTACCCCGACTCTTAGCTGGGTATTACTATTTCATCGACCATTTCATAACCTTGAATAGAGGTGTGACTTGGACGAGATCCGTTTCCTGCCCTTTTCTGCAGCACAACAAAACCAAATGGGAAAGGATCCTACACATCCACGGGAGAAGGGGCCGCCACCTGCTATGAAAAAGCTCCTCGAAGTATGTCTAACTGATACTCTAGTCAGCGTACTCAGTAAACAAGCTCAATGAACGACCACAGAAACCACGAGAATCCATGTAGAACAATGTGACAATGAACAAGATAGCCAACTAGACCCTCCGACTCTAGGTAAAACTCACATTATTATTTACAATGCAGGTGACAACATCCTCGCCACCGTATTGAAAAGAATGGAGGAAATGAAAAATGGGAACAAGGGGCTCAAAGACCAAATGAAAGAGCACTAAAAATCGGTCGACAAAATACCAGGTGCCCCTAAAACTATTACCAAGAAGGGATGCAGAAAAGTTTGTGGAATAGCCGTACAATGAGGAAGTGGCCCCACATGCCATACCAAAGTCCTTAAAGATGCCCTCATATCTTAGAATTTATGACGGGATGATCGACCCCGAAGCTCATGTGACTCATTACGTTACCGCTGTGAAAGGCAACGACCTAACCAAAGAGCAAGTGTCCTCCATCTTGCTAAAATTTTTTGGCAAAATGGCGTTGACATGGTATTCACAGTTACCAGCCCGTTCCATAGAAGCATTTAATGAAATGACCGAGAAGTTCGTGATGACACGCGTCGGGTACAAAAAAGCTGGAACAAGAGTAAAAGACATTTTGCCATTAAGTAATCCTAAGTGAGGGACTGAGGGACTTCCTTGCCCGATTGAACGAGGCGAGGATGACCTTACCAAATATTTTTGAAGGGATAGTTGTGGCAGCCTTTCAGAATGGATTGAGCAGAGAAGGTTCGAGGGTGACCACAAAGCTTTTGAGTTGACTGATGAACTATCCACCTGCCACTTGGGATGAAACCCATAATGCCTACTATACCGAGGTCAGAACGGATGACGACGACCTCAATGGACCAACTCGACAGCTCGCCTCAGTGCAATCTGATCCCAGACGCAGAGATAGTAAGAGAAGAGACCACCCAGTATTCGGGCATGGAATGACACCAACCCTATATCAGGACAATCGTTCCCTTGTTCCATTATGAAGATGCATCTAGGACAAGATCAGGCACTCACAAGAACGATCGCACACACAAGATGAATATCGACCCCCTCTACCTACGGTAAGGTAGGTTCGATGAAAGTCCAACCTCGCCATTAATAAGGCCGTCCATGAAGAAGTAGAGAAGTTATTTGCAAACGGCTCCACCAGGAAGTTGAAGTACCCCAAATGGATAACCAATGTGGTGATGGTAAAAAAGAAATGGGAAATGAAGGATGTGTGTGGACTCCACATACCTAAAAATCAAGCCCAAAAGATTCATTCCCACTACCACACTTCGACCAACTCATCGATGCAACAGCCGCGCATAAGCTGTTAAGTTTCCTGGACGCCTACTCAGGTTACAATCATATACTCATGGAGGAAGAGGACCAACAAAAAACCACGTTCATCACCCACATGGGACACATATTGTTTTAGTGTCATGGCATTTGGGTTGAATAATGCAGGGGCTACCTATCAAAGGTTGGTCACAAAAATGTTCAAAGATTAACTCGGAAAAACCATAGAGGTGTATACAACAACATGCTGGTCAAGTCTGTAGATGCATAGGATCATATCGACCACCTAAAAGAAGCTTTTCATATACTAAAAAAGTACACAATGAAATTAAACCCCGAGAAATACGCGTTTGGCGCAGGCTCAGGAAAGTTTTTAGGTTACTTGGTATCACATCGAGGGATTGAGGACAACCCAGATTAAAAAATACTATCAACAGGATACTAGAACAATTGACCACTAAAAAGGAAGTCGAGAGATTGACCGATCGAATTGTTGCCATATACAGATTCATCTCGCGGTTGTCTGGTAGATGTCATAGGTTTTTTAGCATACTCAAAAAGGATAACAGCCTTGAGTGGATGCCTGAGTGTCTACAAGCATTACAAAAATTAAAGGCGTACTTGTCATCACCACCATTGGTATCAAAACCCGAGCTCGGGGAGCGCCTCCTCATTTACCTTGCCATTTCAGAAGTAGAAGTAAGTGTCATCTTGGTTCGAGAAAACACTTGTCAATGCCAAGACGAGGTACCATCACTTCGAGAAACTAACCTTGGCCCTGGTCGTAGCTTCATGAAAGCTTAGACCCTATTTTCAGTGCCACCCTATCTCAGTTGTCACCACTTTTCCTTTAAGAAGCATATTACACAAAACCAAGCAATCGGGGAGGGTGTCCAAATGGGCCATCGAGTTAAGTGAGTACGACATCGCTGGTCAGCCTCGCACATCGATAAAGTCGCAAGTACTCGCTGATTTCGTCATAAAATTTAGTTCAAAAGTAATGCCGGAGGATGAAAAGGGAGCCACTCAAGCTTCTCTTCAAACATAAGACCTTTAGGTCTTGCACACTGTGAGCATGTGATTTTTTCCCTATATGAATTACTCCTATAAAGTACAAGAAAATAGATGTTTTCCAATTATTCGCCATTTTATATGAATTTTGTAGTATTTTTTTGCTAATTGATTGGATTTTTGTGCACGTTCAGTTTTTTTTATATCTTAAAAATGCCAAAAATACCATGCATTGAATTTAGGTTTTATTTTATATTTATTGAGTTAATTAGTTAATTATTTTTTAATTAAAAATAAAATCACAAAATAGCATATTTTACATTTTTACCTTTTAATTTTTAGATTATTGATTTTTCTCTTTTAATTTAGGCTCAAGTAATTTTTTTAATAATTTTTATAATTTGATATTTTAATTTTGCAACATATTTATGGTTAATTTAGGGTTTCTATTCATTCAAAAAAATAAAAAAGCAAGGAAAAAGGATTAAAAAAGAAATGAAAAGAGGTTTTGATCCAATTGGGCCAGTTTTGCACCCAGATCTGTCCCTAACCCGAGGCCAAAACCCAGGGAACCCAGTTCAGACCCCCACTAACTCAACATGACCCTGTTTTGTTCCCCCTCAATCACGACCGTTGGATCATAACATTCCATTAATTATTTAATTGTCCGAATTAGACCCCCCCTATTCAAAACCCTTCAATTCACCTCATTCACCCAAATAACCCCAAATTCAGACCCTATAATCCTTGAACCCCTCTGAACCTTTAACCACCGTTAATCCCCTTTGAATCAGCCTCAATTTCCTCGAATTTTGAATCTGAGTTCTCAAGGACCCTAACTTCCTTTCATTTCCAATTTTTTGGAAATTTTTAGGACTTTTGAACCCAAGAATTCCATGAGTCCATTGCTCTTGATAAGAATAGTGGATTGATGATTGTCTAAAGTGCATTTTACCTCGGATTATTTGGGCAGAATCCGAAGTTAGTCCATATTTTATTGGAAGAATAAGAATTAGGTAATTTCTTGTACAATTTTCTTCTTTAATTTCCTTTTTGTTTTGGTCGTTCCCTCCTTTTATGTTAATTGCCTTTCATTTAACCGCATAATTTAGGTATTCTTTTCTGTCTATTTGCTTCGTTAATTGCATGTTTCAAGATTTTGTCAATTAAAAATTCAATGTTTCACAAGTCCAAATTGCTTAGATTGAATTATTAGGTTTAGTTTTCTTATAATTCTCCTATTCTGTTTCTCCTTTTATTTTTTTTTTTCTGATTGTTTGTTTTTTGTTATTTTTGTTGTTCTTGCTAGTTTAGTAATATAATTAAGATGGAGTTAAAAGGTTAATTAATAGTCTGTTTAGCCAAATCCTGCTTACTTTTTATTTTGCCGGATTCAACTTCATTTCATTGTTTTGAATTTAGCCAGTTTTGATTCTTGGTTTCTTGGCCTAATCATGCTGGGTTTCTGTAACTCTTTGAATCTGAGTTGATTACCCACATGTTTTGATTGATTAGGACTAATTAATTTTAACTTTAGGTTTGAAGCTCTGAGTAGTAGTTTTAACCTTAGTAAATCTCAGAAAATAAAATGCAATACCATTAGGCAACCTAATCACATAGGTGAAGGTCTTAAAATGGTTGTAATTGATTTGAAATACTTTTCATACTTGTCTCCATCCTTGCTTAAAAGGCTGGTATTGGATAAGGGAAAGGACAAATAGCTGTAAAAGATACTCTACTATTCTGATTTTCAAAATTTTCAGGTTAGGTTATTTCTTTTTTATGCCTTTTTGTTCACTATATAAAAGGAAAACATTCCCTCACACACACACACACACACATTCTGCATGATTCTCTGCACAAATATTCCTGAAAACACATAAGATTTTTGAACCCTAAGAAATACACTCTACAAGTTCAACTGCCTTATTTTTCCTTGGAATTTTTGAAAAAACTTAAAGAACTTCTTTAAATATTTCTGGGTTTTCATTATCCATAAATGGTTTGAAGCTTAAAATTTCTCTTTTGGGATCTATTTGGCTTGTTGTTGCTGTGTTGGGTTATTGCTGTTGTTTCCTTTTTTTGAAGTTTTCGGCCAGTTTCCTTTCATCTTATACTTGTTGTTTTTCTATTGCTATTCAAGGTACACATTTTCTTCCATGCTCAAGTGTTTGTAAATGGAGTTTAAAGATAAATACAAGTTGTTCTTTCCTGTCAATGATGTATATCTATGTTTTCTTGCTATGATTTATCCACTGAAGTTTCAAATATTGAAGCTCTTCTTTGAAATATGTGATTCTTTGTCTATTTGGTTTTAAATCATGAGAATATGTTTCCTTGTATGAGTTTAGCATTGGTCATTTGTTTACTTCAGTTGGTATATACTTCTTTTTTGTTGCATTGATCAAGTAGCATGTTAGATCCCCATATTTGAAACTTTGTTTATTCATTGAGTCTAACCTCTACATGGTCAGATTCATGGATTACACTACCCCCCCTTCGTTCATTCTTGTATTGGTCTAAGGCGGCATATCATTCCTTTGGGTTTGAAGCCCTTGTTAGTTTGTGAGTTTGACCCTTATTATAGTCAAACCCATAAATCACATTGTTTTTTATCGTTGCATTGTTTGTTGAGCTTGGTTTGTTAATATAGTAGATCTATGTATCTGAAGACATTTTCGTGAATCTAAAGATTCATGAAAGTCTAAGTTGAAACTTGAAACCAAGGCTGGTTTGACAGTAAGAAGCCTCAGAGTTGGAACTAAGTTTTAGCATATAAGGAACAATTCCATAGCTAATTTTTCTTGCAAATTAATGCTCATTCAAAGGAGTTTATAGAAGATTTGGAGTTAGGAAGAATGCCACCCTTACCTTAATTATTCCTCCTTTTCCCTCAGACACAATGCTGTATTTAGAAGTGCTTTGTAAATTTATGGACTTTTGTTAAGTAAATGGAATGTTGGAGTGTTCTAAGTTCGAGATTTGACTATTTTAATTCTTAGTTTAGGTTCATAGCATATGATTTTTTGTAATGAGTACAGTCCAGCATCACAGAATCACTTGAGTATAATACAAATTGGGCCAGACTTGCAACAAGGCCCAAATTTGGGAACCACCTAAGCAAGTCTAGGCCCAGGTGAATGGACCCGGGCATTAAATACAGTAATTACCTTTATTTATAAATTCCTCTTGTAAATTCCAGTATAAATTGTATGTCTTAAAAATCATATTAATCTACTTAATTCTAGACTCGGATTTTATTGTTTTAATTTTGATTGTCTTCTTTAAAAAAAGTGATGCGAGTTATAACTTTGCAAAGTGTGCATTGTGTAAGGTTGGGCTAAAGATGTAGAGGTAAATATGTCCTGTCCATAGATATTCACAATTGGGCCCGCCTGAAGCCCAATATGGGCAAACACTCAATTAAAACTCCAACAAGGGAAAGAGCCCTTACGTTCTTTTCTGATGGGCCAAACTTTAAGCCTAAATGCAACTTTTCAAAGCTGAATTTTTTCAGATTTGATCGAGTGATGAACGCCCAAGCCTAAATCCTTTTTAAAAGAATTAATTTAAGCCCATCACACTTACACTTTAAGTTAGATATTCTTAGTCTGAACTTTAAAATTGAATTAAATATAAGTATCCTTAGTCTTAATTAAGTGAAATGCAATCCCTTTTGTTAAAATAAAATTGATATGTGCTACAAACAAAACCCTAACTTATGGCCCTCATATTAAGTGCTAACTTAGTATAGTAAAATATATTTCTTAAACACTCTTAATTTTATTTAGGCCCGACTTAAACTATTATTGTAATTATGTATATTCACGTAATATAATTACAAAATTATTTGTAAAAATTTACTCGAGGGATGCGTTTGCGCAACTTCAACTAAACTTTCTTAATAAATAAATAAAGCATTATTAATTATGAACACGTTCGTGTGAAATAATTTTTGACGCGCCAAAGGAAAAATGTATTCGTACGCGTAATTCAGTTTATTAAATACGAATAAATCAAGATTAAAAGCGGTTAAAAGAAAAATACACATAGGTCCTAGAAATGAGTAATTAAACAATTTGAGCCAAGTAATAATCACTAAGCGACCTTGCTAGAACCACAGAACCCGGGAATGCCTAACACTTTCTCCCGGGTTAAGAAAATTTCTTACTTAAAATTTCTGGTTCGTAGAGTTTTTAAAAATAAAAATCAAAATTTTCTCGATTTGTAATTTTAAAATAAAACAATGACTTGGAACACCAAATAAACTATTTCAAGTAGCGACTCTGATAAATAAAATAATCTCATTTCGGTTAATATCACTTTAAATTGGAAAATACTCCCATATACCCTCGGGGTGTAAACATGGAGGTGTGAAAGCTCTGGCAATCTGTTGTAGATCTCGAACCCAGAATCTCTGGTTTAGGGTTCAAGAATTCGAGTTTGTTAATGTGATTTTTATTTGGATTTGTTGTCAATATTACTGTATTTTATGGACTTAATGTGCTAATTGTCATTTACCACTTTGATATTACCTGAACTGCATTTAAATGTCTTTTTACGCTTCCTTCCGAGTCTTCTAAAAATGGTCTTACGTTCGCGTGGCCGACCTTTCTGTTAGAGTTATACCAAATAGAACGGGACTAGGAAAGCAACAAGGCTGGGCAGACTTTCGTGCCCACAGTACGTTTCGCCCTCCTCGACTCGAGTTTGTCCGCTCGGGTGTTGATATTTAATTTTATCTATATATTTTAGATATGCAAAAATACCTTTAAAATAGCACACACACACGCACACACACACACACACACATATATATATATATGCACACACACACATACATATATAAGCATGCCCAAGGTTTTTATTATTTTTTTCATAATTTTAAGGGTTTAAATTGATTTATTTTCTCCCTTTTTATCCATAAAATCCCTAATAAATATTATGATAGTTTATTTATTGTATTTCTATATTTGTGCCAAAATATGGCTAAATTAATTTTTATATATTTTTGCAATTACATTTAGTATTTTAAAGCTAAATTGCATATAATTACGATGTTAGCCCATTTTAAGATATAATTATGTTTTATTGCATAAAATTATATCATGTATTTTTAAATTTCTAATTATGCATTCTAAATCATTTTAGAACTTTAAGTTATTTTTTAGAAAGTATTTACTATCTTTTATAAATTAAATAGTGAACAATTGCCTATTTAAATTATAGTCGAATTGACTTTCAATTATAGCCAAGTCGGACCCCAATTCACAACCAAATTTTACAATTAAAAAACCCCACGCACACCCTATTAACCCATACCCAAACCTGAAACCCGCTTACCTTTTGAATCTCGACCGTTGATCTTCCAGATCAACGGTCTCCGTTATTACCTTCCTTTTTAATCTAACAACCCCCAAACCCTACCATATTCTCTCATTTGCGCCGCCTCTGAATCCTTTCCTCCTATCTTCTCTCTTAGACACCAATTCAAACCTAATCACTATCCACCTTCTCCGTACACCTCCCTCGCCGAAAACCATGGCCTCTCATCATCTCCTGGCCTCTGCTTCACCCTACGCTGGTTTGACACCACCCTAAGGTCCTCAAGTGAGCATAGAGCGGTTCAGCTCCTATCCATGTTCTTTCACGCCATTTATTATGTCAAAAACCCTAATTTCGTAGTTCTATCCTGGGTTTCTGTGTGTGTTTTTGATATTATGTTCGACTAGTCTGTATGTTTCTCATGAATATTCTGTGATTATGTGAACTTTACCCTATGTTTTCTTGTTAAGTTCTTTGACTTCGATTATGCCTGCCTATTATGTGTTTACTCCTAGAAATTTGTGTTTATTTCCCCTTATCAGTACCATAAATTGTTTTGAATAATGGATTTAAGTGATTCTTTTTACCTACTCTTGTTTGTGTTATATTTGTTTCGTTTAGTTGTTATGCTTTCCAAGTATACCTTTAATGGAATCCCTAATTCCCTATGATTGGTATGCTCTGTTCCCTACTGATTTTCAACCTCAAAATATTTTCTTGCCTTATTTTGTGGTTGATTGGGTTGTCAAACTGATTCTTAGACATTTTCCTTAATTAAAATTTGTCGAACCTAGCCCCTATTACATACTCTGTACTATGCTCATTTCCTTATGTGTTATATTCCAATCTCATATGATCCCCTTCCTTATTTGTTGCATGCTTTATACCGATGGTAAATTACTCCCTTAGTTAAGGGAGACTTGAATGATTTTCGATTCTTAATTGATTATGCAGTTCTCCAATTGCTTCTTCCCTTATTTACTTGACTTTAAAAACTGTTATATATACTTTCCTCTCTTTTCATTACACAGACGAACAATGACACTGTTCTGGACTCTCTCTTACACACATACATACTCTCTTGCTTCTCTTGATATTTATTTGATACTCAGTCGGCTTCAAGCCAAAACTCAGTGATTACATTGCTCTGCTGCTTTATTGTTCTACCGCTCTACTGCTCTACACATTACTACTCTACTTCCCTTCATTGTACTGCTTTTCACTCCCCACTCTTCATTAATTCTCTCATTGTTACCGGTATGTTTTAATTTTAACTTACAACATCCAAAATAATGTGTCCCTATTTGTATTGCACTTCCTTTTGTTTCTCTTGTGCTTTTACTTGTAGTTCTGATGTCTCCCTTACAATTAACATGCCTATTTTGCCATGTTGTTACCCTTCCATGTAATCCAACATAGCTATTGCTTCCTTACATTTTTCTACTACTATTCTGCCCTACCCCCTAACTGCAACACATTATAATCATGACACCTAGTTACTATGTGACCTTGAACCTTCCCTCCCTGAACCTAGTGTGTAACTTTGTTTAGCACCCCTTAAATCTAATGTTGTTAAGCTCCTGGTATGAATACTTTGTAATAGACTATTTTTGTGACTATTCAGTTTTGTAGTACTTCTCTGGTGTTAACCGGTGTGCTTTCAGATATGAACTACTTGTCCCAATTCCTCCTTTCCCTGTTTATGTTTGGACTATGTATGTTGATTTGGTTTTGAGTTTTTCATTGTCCTATTTCTTTTCTTGTTCAAACCTGTTTTCACTAAGGCAACCTCTTATATTACTTCCCAAAACTTATTTCAAACTAAATTTTCAAAATTGTTTCCAACTCAATTCTTTAAATCTATCTCAAGCACTCTCACATATATTCTTAAACCACTAGGTTCTGTCTCTTTTTTGTGAGCGTTGTCTTGGGACCCTTGAGCTCCCTCTGAACTTGGACACATACAAGTTGGCCTTTCCACACTGCGCTTACTCTGTCTTGGCTATAAAATCTAGGTGTGAGCACTACCGGGATCCCTTGAGGTCTTTGGGGAACTCTGCCACACCCAGTTATGAGAAAGCCCATGGAACAATCTTGGCACTTGATGTGATTTACTACATATCTCAGGGAGGAAGTCCAAATAAGGTGCTGAAAGGTTGGGCATGTTTTCAGGCTCTATATAGTGTAACTTTTATCTTTCTTTTCTGCTTATGTAATTCATTAAATTATTGATTTGTAATAATGTGTTGTAAACAAGTATAGGGTTGGCTAGTGAAAGGGATGAGGTAAATATGCATGCTATAGTTGTTAAAGGTAGAAAACAAGTTATTAGGTTTATATTCCTAATTGTGAAATACCATGATTAGGATTCATACATGCATTAGAAATCATGTTCTTAGGTCCCCTGTTTATTGTTTCAGCCTGTGCATCCTTGTAAAACGGTATGTTAAAATCTGCTAATGACTAGGACTTTACTATTATGTCATGCACTGCCTTTACCACTTATAAATCCTGCTTTAGGCTAAATAACAACATTAATATAAAACTTTGCTCCTGTACACTTTGAAATCATGATATAAGTCTTTGAGCATTTAGAGACCATGATCTAGGAATTCTGCAATCATTTTTCATATGTGCACGTTAGATACCCTGTTTTAGGATCTCGCTGAGTCACACCTAGTTAAACCAATAATGCATGGAAAAAGGATATAAAACAGTCTCATGTTTGATTATTGTGATTGAGTGAAATTGGTCGTAATCCCTACATATATTTTGCAACATTTAGAAGACCATGTTTAGGTAAAAACAACTTCCAAACTGTTTCAATAATTATGGAAACTGTTGCATATTATTTTTTGCCTAGGCAAGCCTTAGGTAATAAACTTAAATAAAAACCAGAACTGTCTTTGTTTAAGTGCCAACTGTTAAAATCAGTAGGCAAGACTGATTCAGTCTTCTTTTCCGAGTCATGTAATAAGTCTGGTTATACTGTTAGCACTTAGATATCATGCATAGGATATGAATTTAGACCTTTATTGTGCATGAATCATATTGTTTTATGTGTACTGTGTGTGGAGATCTGAGCCTTTCATTTTTCTTACATGCTCCCCTTAATTGAAGTCTTGCTTGTTTATTATATGTCGCCTTAGTATTTTGCCTTTAAACTTGAGGGTCTGCCTAGAACCCCCTTCTTATTGGATAGGAGTCCTAAATTCCTCCGGGACTTATAGGAAGGGACGTGTAACAACATGAAATAGGGGTCGTGACCAACCCTTGCTTTAATTACCTTCACGGGGCGGGAAATAATAGATATAGATATGATGACCGGTGCGTTAATACCACTTGTAGCCCCTCTTTGAGGAATGTCATACCGGGTATTTCATTGATGTGATAAGTAATATATAAACCTAGGTCACCCCCCTTTACATTTACAAATATGCTTAGATTGTAATTCTTTTCAAAATCTATTTTTTTCATTAGTTTTTTTCTTACACCTATTTATTTAAACATAAATCCCCTATTATTTGAAACATACTTGTCTATTTGCTAATTTTACAAATTTACAAAAAACTGTTTTGCTGGGAACCACATTAGTGGATCCAAGGGGTGCCTAACACCGTCCCCTTAGGATAATTTCAAGCGCTTACCATGCCTTTGGTTACTAAAGATAGTTATAAATGAACCCTATAGGTGTCCTAATGCACCTTAAATCTTTAGGTGGCGACTCTTCAAAGATGAAAACCCCCTTTCCCAAAAGTAAAGAGTTGTCCCAACCAAAATGTCATAAACCCGATTTTCGTGAGAAAAAGGGGGCGCGACAACATGGCGACTCCGCTGGGGATATTTAGGTTTTTACCATTTCATACTATTTTTGTGAATTTTTACCCCTCCCTATGTGCAATTATTTTTTAAATTCCTTTAAGCGTTTAATTTCTCAAGTAAAACTAACATATCTTTCTTGTTTCCTTCCTTTATTGCTGCTTTAAATTATGACACTGATGTATTTATCGCTTTCTTGATGTGCAAATACATGTCACCATGCTTTTAGTTATTGCATAATCATGCTAAACATCATACTCCACTCATGCCAAACAAATACTATAGCAATGCTTGATGAGTGGTTGTGCCTTTCCTTTATCATTACCCCCTAAATTTGGAAAGGCTTATTTGCGGTAAAACTAGCCGATCAACGGTGCAATCGACAATTCTGTGCCTTCCCTCTTGAGTTGTCCGCTCAAGGGTACCAGTCTAAAACTCCATAGAAACCTTACTTTTTTTAAATTGCGAATGCATCATGGTCAAACCTAGCCGGGTCAGTTATGCTGTCCACATAATGATCCTTTAAGATACCCTTGTCCAAAAGTCCATTGAGTTTCCGTAAACCCAAATGGATGTCATCATGTTGAGTGTATTTATTTGGAGAACTAAATGCTTCATGCTAATTATTGATATTAAATAGCCGAGTCTGGTGGGGGTAAGGGCCTAACCTTGTTTGTCTTGCAAAAATATGAGGCACGAAGTACACAGATTCAGCACGGTCACCAACATCCACCCAAGATTGCTAAGTTGGTGGGAAGATTTACATTTTAATGACAAAACCCTCGTCAGAAAATATCTGGGAAATCTACCATCCTTCCTGGAGTTCCAGCCTAACAACATGATAATAAAAGCTGCTACCTTATTTTAGGATTGTGAAAGCATCATGTTCCGCTTTGGAGACATTGAAATAACACCTTTGTTAGAAGAGATAGGAGGACTGGCCGGTCTAGTATGGGAAACTTCGGGTTTGCTAATGCCTGAGTACCCCACAGGCAAGGGTTTCCTAAAAATGATAGGTTCTGAAGAAGAATGTAGAATTGGTATGCCTGAAGAAATCATACATCCCTTTGACTACCTGTATGAAAGGTACGGTCACATCAAATCATATCGTACATACCATGACGAGCTTTACATCACGTCCTAGGACATATCTATCATAGAGTTTTTATCTTCATGTTTTGCTTCCCGAGTCTGATCATGTTTCCAATGAAGAAAGGGAGAATCTATACTAGGTTGGCTATGGTAACCAAGACCCTAATGGAGGGCATTGGTGGGCAGACATTCAGCATTGTACCCATGATCATCACATATATATCCGAGCCTTAGAGAAGTGTCAACAAGGAGCGAGACACTTCGAAGGCTGCAATCTATACCTTCAACTTTGGCTCATGGAACATTTCCAAAAGGGCGAGTACCGACAAGAAATTCAGCGAAGGGTCTGGGATGACCACATCGATTTCCACCATCTAAAGCTAATGAATTACATCCCCGACATGTTCGCTCAGCCCGAGAATGCCAAAGGATGGGTTGAGCTCTTTGATAATATAACTGAAGAACAGGTTCAATGGATGGAGGAGTGGTTTCCGACAGAGGAGTTTATCGCCTGATCTGGAGACCCACATTTCCTGATACTGATTGGTCTAATAGGAACATACCCTTACATCTCTCTTTGAGTTATGAGGCAAGCAGGTTGAAAGCAAGTCATAACCAGGGTCGACAAGATGAGCCATCTTCGAGCTGACTTCCAAAATGATGATAGTCCTCACATGTGCCAAGCCCAGCACATGTGGCATTGCAAGATCCTAATGGGGAAAGACACCATCGAGACAGACATATATCATGCCGATTGTTCCCCTTTCTATTCTGGTTGGTTGGAATATAATTGGGATGGTCTGGACCAACCTAGGTTCGTTCGAGGTCACATAATTATAGATGTAAAGGACGAGGTGCAAGTCAAGTACAACCAGTTGCGCAAAAGGATCCATGAATGCGAGAGCAAACACCACGAGATACAAGAGTCTAACAAGAAGTTGATTGAGGAATGGAAAGTCATGTCTATCAGTGCCAACAAAAGGCTGGGATACTTGGAGCGAGGCATAGTAGAACTAGAGGGAAAATTTCTCAAAAGGGTTAAAGACTGTCAGAAGGCTGAAGAGGCCGAAGGTGGACATATAGCTATAGAATACCTGTTGCTGTGACTTTGTGAATTAGGGAAGATGTTCGACGGATCCATGGATGTCGAATCTAGGGAAGGTCCTTCTGACCAAATAGATAGGAATTTTCTTTTCGCTTTATGAATGTAATAAGGCCAATGACCATTAGTGACTTTTATTTCTTGCGTATTTAGTGTCGTTATGGGATTCGCGTATCTTTATCAATAAAATGAGGCATTTAGCACTCTAAGTTCTCCAAATAATTTTGTCGCTAGGCCTACCTCGAGCACAAAAAGGTTCTCAAATTAGTATACACTTTACATTCCTGCACTATGTGTTTAATATTTCAATAATTTTCATAATCCTCACTAACTTGATTACCTTTTGTTTTTATTTTTATTTTTATTTTTATTATTCCCCTCCCAAACGATTAGTTTTTGCACTCTAGCATCATTATCACGACTCGAATTTTTCCCACCATCAGGAGTCGTGATGGCGCCTACTGTCGGAGCTAGGCAAGCCAACCTTTTAAAGAATTTCACAAAACATTAATCTAAAATTGTATAATAAGTGAAATAATTAATTAAAAACCACGCGGAAGACTTTAAAAAAAAATAACAATAGTAAAGTGCGGAAATTTGTAGCATGTCACAACCAAACGGGAAAAGGAATATACAAAAAGATTAAATATACCGGTAAGGGAGAACAACCCCACAATAAGTCCCCGCAAGGGAGAATAACTCAACAATAAGTCCCGAAAAGGGGGAACAACTCAAGGATATGTCCCGGCAAAGGAAAAATACCAAAATTCCTTCTTTAACTCATTTTCTCCTCAACTATCACTCCGTAGTTCTTTTAACAAGTAATTAACACATTTTTCACTTTTTTCAAATTTTAAAAGGAATTATGACTCACGGTCATGCTAGATTCGGGCGCATAGGTAACCGTCACCATACCTATACACCGACTCCACATAGCACAAAGCAAGTATTGTCCTAATCCTATTCCCTCAAGCCAAAGTTAGATCAAACACTTACCTCGAATCCGAAAATAGCAACTCAAAGCTCAACAATCGCCTTTCCTCTAGAATTCAACCCCGAACCAACGATATCTAACATAATTCGATTCAATATTATCAACAATAGCACAACGATACAATTTCCTAGCTTAGAAATGCATTTTCTAACTTTCTTCCATAAATACCAAAATCTGACACCGGGCCCAAATGGTCCAAACTCGAGTCTCGGACCAAATTCCGATTACCCATAACCCCACGAGTCCAAATATATAATTTTTTTAGATTAGACCCGAAATTGAGGTTGAATCGCCCAAAATTCTCAAAAACCTAACTATACCCAAAAGCCCTAATTTCTGCCATGATTTCATGTTTTAGGGTTAGAAAATTGATGTTTAGATGAAGAAAGCAAGAAGAAATGAAGTTAGGAATACTTACCCAAAGAACTACGAAGAAATGGGAGCTTGAATTTTGTCCAATGGAGGATTTTAGGAAGAGCTCGTGTGAGAATTTGGGAAGAAATACCGTCACTGTTCTGTTTTTAGGCTTTTAAAATCACTGTGCGAATTTGGTCTATGAAATCGCGGGGAAATTAATGCAATCGCATAGAGAAGTGGGAAGCTAGCTTATGCGATCGCAGACAGGTTAATGCGAACGCATAGAAGAGAGGGAAGCCAGAGTTCCAGGTGAGCCTTAATGCTGTGCCATCGCGTAGAAGGGGATGCGACCGCATTGAAGAGGCTGGCCAAGCTATGTGATCACGTACTAAGGAACACGATCGCACTGACCAAAGTGGGAGGGCTGAAAAGGGACTCTATGCGATATCAGACACGCCTATGCGATCGCATAGAGGAAAAGATCTCTGTAAAAATTGCAGAAAATCTGCTAAGTTTTCTGAGCCCTTGGGGCTCTGAACCAACCACATTTACTAACTCAATATCATCCTACAAACTTTCTTGGGCGATCAAATCATGATTTTCTTGATTTTCATTTCAAAGTTCAAAACTTCCAAATTTTTCATTTTTAGTCTGAAACACGTCAAATGACGTCCGTTCGACCAAAATTTATAGATAGTGCTTAACACTCATTTATGACTTGTACCGGGCGTCGGAACCAAAATACGATCCCGATACAATTACTTTTGATCAAATCTCATTTTATTTTTCCTTAAGCATTTTCAAAAAACAATTTCATGGAAAAATTCCGTACTCGGGCCTGGGACCTCAAATTTTGATTCCGGGAATACGCCTGGGTCCCATATTTTCCTACGGACCCTCCGGGACCAACACATCACGGGTACGTATCCGTTTACCCAAAATATTGATCAAAGTCAACTATAACAATATTATTATCAAAATTCATAGTTTTTAACACAGAATTCAAGTATTTGCACATAAAAATTTTCCGGCTTCACGCTCGGACTGCGCATGAAAATCGAGGCAACCAAATAAGAGGTTTTAAAGGCCTAGAAAGCATTAAGAAAGGGAGAATTGCGGTGATAACCCTTTGGGTCGTCACATCCTCCGCCTCTAAAACAACCCTTCGTCCTCGAACGTACAAAAGAAAGAGGTACATGAGTCGGGGAATAGATGGGGATAACGGCTCGGCATATTAAACTCGGACTACCAGGTCGACACCCTCAAGAGGCTGACCTCTCCACTGAACACGCACTAAAAGAAAACTCCGCGACCTCAACTGATGAACCTGCATGTCTAAATAGCCACTGGCTCCTCCTCATATGATAGATCCTTGTCCAATTAGACAGTGCTGAAATCTAACACGTGGACAGGATCACCGTGATACTTCCGAAGCATGGATACATGAAAAATCGGATGCACGGCCGACAAGCTAGGCGGCAAGGCAAGTCTATAAGCCACATTCCCCACGCTGTCAAGAATCTCAAATGGGCCAATAAACCTTGGTCTAAGCTTGCCCTTCTTCTCGAATCTCATCACGCCCTTTATAGGCGATGCCTGGAGCAATACTCGCTCACCAACCATGAAAGCAAAATCCCTGAACTTACGGTCTGCATAACTCTTTTGCCTAGAATGTCCTGACCGAAGTTTGTCTTGAATGATCTTGACCTTATCCAAGGCCTCCTGTACCAAATCTGTACCCAATAACCGAGCCTCTCCAGGCTCAAACCATCCGACTGGGGACCGACACCACCTACCGTACAACGCCTCATACGGAGCGATCTGAATACTGGACTGGTAGTTGCTTCTAAAGGCAAGAACTGGTCCCACGAGCCTCCTAAATCAATAACACATGCTTGGAGCATATCCTCAATAATATGAATAGCCCTCTCGGACTAATCGTCTGTCAGGGGGTGAAATGCTATACCCAACTGAACCTGGGTGCCCAACTCATGCTGTACCGCTCTCCAGAAATGCGAGATAAAGTGCGGACCCCTGTTCGAAATAATAGATATGGCCACCCCATGAAGGCGAACTATCTCTTTTATATAAATCTAAGCATACATCTCAGATGAATAGGTGGTTGAAACTTGGATAAAATGTGCTGACTTGGTCAGCCTATCAACAATAACCCATATAACATCAAACTTTTTCCGAGTCATCGGAAGGCCAGTAACAAAATCCATGATGACTCTCTCCCACTTCCCCTTAAGGCTGTATCCGGTTCCGATTCTGGGTCTATTTGGGTGTGCTGGTTCCGGTGGTTCTGGTGGTTCCGGTTCTGGCGGTTCTGGTTCCGCGGTTCTGGCGGTTCCGGAGCCGAAACTGCTACCATACGGTTCCGGAACCGCCCGGTTCCGGTTCTGGCGGTTCCGGAACCGCGGGTCTGGCGGTTCCAGGCGGTTCCCGGCGGTTCCGACTTAAATTTCTTTTTTTTTTTAAATCAATATCTTGTATAGTAGTGATTACTATATTGTACAATATATTTTTATATGGTGTACTATGTTCTTAGTATAGTATATATTGTGTTTGGAAATTAGTATATATTGTGTATAAGTAGTGTATATTTTGTATATTGTGTAGTAGTTAGTAATTAGTATAAATTTTATATAAGTAGTACATATTGATAAAAGAATGTTGTCGTTAGTATTATGTGTTGTATGTTATATATTATATGTTATATAAATATTCAAGGATTGATATAGAAGTAAAGACAAATAAATATTAAGATAAATATATTCAAGGATATGATAAAAAGAGTATTTATTGACCAAAATGGCATATCTTTCTTAGTCTTCCTTCCCCCAATGGAATGAGCACAACATGGTACTAATACCACCATTAAAAGGAAAAAAAACTAAAAGAAGACATGCCAATGTACAAGTTACATGATAATTTATGTATTATTTCTAACAAATCTCATAAAACCTTCAAGGTTTGGAGGTGGTTGTGTTGGCGGTGGTGGAAATGAAGCTTGTTCATCACCACTTCCGGGTGAAGTTGCTTCCTGAGCAAGTTCTGCAAGCATTTCTTCATAGCACTCATCTATTTCGGGTTGAGATTCAGCTAGCCCAAAGTTCCTTCTTTCAGAGCGGATCCAATCTCGGAAGAGCACTGATTTTTCCAAGCTGTCCCGCATCGACGCTCTATGATCTCCTATTTGTAGTCTGGCTTGACTAAATACACTCTCCGATGCAACAGTTGACGCTTGAATGGATAGAACATCCCGAGCCATCCTTGCAAGAACGGGAAAATGCTTTTCCCTTGTCTTCCACCAATCCAAAAGGTCGAAAGATCCGTCTGGATTATCATTCTCTAGCCCCTGCGACAAATAAACTTGAAGTTCGTTTAGATGGGAAATATCATCTAAATTCTCACCTTGAGTACCCCTGAACTCCGTCCACGATTTAAGAGCTGTTAAGCCAGCAACTCTTTTAGACGCTTGTGATGTGGACGAAGTAGGGGTTGGAATAGTAGGCCTAGAATGCTCTAACGCCTGTTTATAAGCATTATAAACAGTTTGAGCATTCACTGTAATTGATGCTTTCGCATCAGATAGTGTTGCCATTTCTTCTGGTGAAAGATCTAAAGATTGATAAATACTATTATACCAAAAGTTAGGACCTCCTGCTTTCATAGTAGGATTTAACATAGCAGCCACACCAAAAATAGGAGGGATTGGAAAAAAATATTTTTTAAATTTCTTTTTCATTTCAAATATTGCATTTTCATAAATTTCCCCTCCCTCGTTAAAATCAGCAAATAAATTAGCAAGTGCGGCAATATATACTAAACAGTTTGAAATTGTAGGATAATATTGGCCAGATAAAGCAGTTGTAGCCACACTAAAATGTTCTAAAAAATCTAAAAGAATCTTAACGTTATTCCAATCTTGATTAGTTAGCATGTCATTATCTTCATCCTCACAATCCCTAGAATTATAAGTAGCGTTTATTGGGTTTCTATATTCGTACACCAATACTAAGCTTTCATACATGTAGTTCCACCTAGTGGGGCAAGGTTTAGGAACCTTTCTTTCTCTAAGGCCATATTCGTCACATTTTTTATAATATTCTCTAAGTCTACTTCTACGGTTTGAATAAAAAAGCGAATTAAGAGCAAATTTAACTTTTTCAATTTCTATGTTTAAAATTCTCATACCATCTCCAACAATTAAATGATAAATATGGCATATACATCTAACATGGAAAATATTTGTAAAAGCAGGATTTAGTGTTCTAGTTAAAATACCTATTGCAGTAGTGTTGCTACTAGCGTTATCCATGGAAATTGACATTATTTTAAATATCGGACCGTTGGCGGAACCGTTTGGAACCGGATGGAACCGCCTGAACCGGTCCGGTTCCGGTTCTGGCGGTTCCGGTTCCACGGTTCTAATGGGTGGAACCGCGACATCACGGTTCCGGGGAACCGCTAGGCCCGGAACCGCGGAACCGGAACCGCCGGAACTGCCAGAACCGCGGTTCCGGTTCCAGAACCGCCCAACTTCCAGCCTTACTTCCCCTAGGGAAGCTTAATCCTTTAAAATAACCCACCAGGCTTCTGATGCTCGTACTTAACCTGCTGACAATTCAGATAACGAGCCACATATGCAACAATGCCTTTCTTCATTCTGGGCCACCAATAATGTTGTCTCAAATCCTGATACATCTTTGCGGCACCCGGGTGAATAGAATACCGAGAACAGTGGGCCTCCGCTAAGATCAACTCTCGAATATAATCAACATTGGGCACACAAACTCGCCCCTGCAACCTCAATACGCCATCATTTCCTAATGTCATCTCCCTGGCACTTCCCTGCTGCACCGTGTCTCTCAGGACACACAAATGGGAATCATCAGACTGCCGCTCTCGGATGCGCTCCATCAGCGATGAACAAGCGACTGTGCAAGACAACACCCTGCTGGGCTCAGAAATATCTAATCTCACAAGTCTATTTGCCAAGGCATGAACATCCAAGGCAAGAGGTCTCTGGCTGACCGGAATATAGGCAAGCCTACCCATGCTGGTGGACTTTCTACTCAATGCATCGGCCACCACATTGGCCTTCTCCGGGTGGTATAAAATAGAAACATCATAGTCTTTCAACAACTCCAACCACCTCCCCTGTCTCAAATTCAACTCTTTCTGGTTGAAAAAGTACTAAAGGCTCTTGTGATCCGTGTACACCTCACACGTCACACCATACAAATAATGCCTCCAGATCTTCAAGTCATGAACAATGGCTGCCAACTCTAGGTCATGAACTGGATAATTCTTCTCGTGGATCTTTAACTGCCTCGAAGCGTATGCTATGACCTTGCTACTCTGCATCAATACTGCGCCAACCTCGATGCGGGAAGCATCATAATACACAATATAAGGCCCAGACCCCGTGGACAAAACCAATACCGGTGCCGTAGTCAGAGTTGTTTGGAGCTTCTGGAAGCTCGCTCGCACTCATCTGACCACCTGAACTGGGAACCCTTCTGAGTCAATCTAGTCATCTGGGCTGCGATGGATGAAAACCCCTCCACGAAACGTCTATTGTAACCAGCTAACCCCAAGAAGCTCCGGATCTCTATAGATGAAGCTGGTCGAGGCCAGTTCTTGACTACCTCTATCTTCTTCGGGTCCACCTGAATACCTTCTACTGATACGACATGACCCATGAATGCGACTGAAATCAACCAGAACTCGCACTTCGAGAACTTGGCGTACAACTAACTATCCTTCAGAGTATCAAGAACCACTCTGAGGTGCTGCTCATGCTCTTCATGACTGCGGGAGCATACCAAAATGTCATCAATGAATATAACCAAAAAAATCCAAATAGGGCCTGAACACTAGGTTCATCAACTCCATGAATGCTGCCGGGCATCGGTTAACCCAAACTACATGACCAAAAACTCATAAAGCACATACCGAGTACGAAATTCTGTCTTAGGGACATCGGACACCCTAATCCTCAGCTGATGATAACCTGACCTCAAATCTATCTTCGAGAATACCTTAGCACCCTGAAGCTGGTCGAACATATTGTCAATCCTCGGCAGTGGATACTTGTTCTTTATCGTCACCTTGTTCAACTGCCGGTAATCAATGCACATCTTCATAGACCCATCATTTTTCTTCACAAACAACACGGGTGCACCCTAAGATGATACACTGGGTCTAATGAAACCCTTATCAAACAAGTCCTCTAGCTGCTCCTTCAACTCTTTCAACTCTGGCGGGGCCATGCGATAAACGGAATGGAAATAGGCTGAGTTCCAGGAGCCAGATCAATGCAGAAATCAATATCCCTCTCGGGCGGCATACCCGGCAGGTCTAAAAGGAAAACCTCAGGGAACTCCCGAACTATTGGAACAAAGTCGATAGATGGAGCCATTGCACTGAAGTCGCGAACATACGCCAAATATGCTAGACACCCCTTCTCAATCATACGTCGAGCCTTTACATACGAAATAACACTACAAGTGGCATGACGTGGGGCCCCCCTCCACTCACGTTGGGGCAAATCTGGCAAGGCCAAAGTCACAGTCTTGAGTGACAATCCTAAATAGCTTGATACGGGGACAACCAGTCCATCCCCAATATAACATCAAATTCTACCATGTCTAATAGCAATATTTCGGCACGGGTCTGAAGACCCTCAAATACCACCACACAAGAATGATGCACTTTGTCGACCACTATAGAATCAACAACCAGTGTGGACACATATATCGGAATACCCAAAGGCTCACTAGGCATGATCAAATAGGGTGCAAAATAGGATGACACATAAGAATACGTAGATCCCGGATGAAATAATACTGAAGCACCTCTATCATAGACTAGTATAGTACGTGTAATCACAACATCAGACGACTCAGCCTCCAGCCTCGATGGCAATGTATAACAATGGGGCTGGCCCCCACCTCCCTAAACTATATCTCTGGGACGATCTGCTGTGGACTGACCCCTGCCTCTAGGTGTCCGAGCTCCACCTTTACGGTCTCTCCCCCCGCCTCTATGATCCCTACCAAAGCCTCTAGCTGGCTGGGTAGCCTGTGGATCACCTACTGCTTGAATCGTAAGGCGACAACCCTGCTGCTGAGAACTACTCGAGGCTCGAGGGCAGAACCTGACAATATGACCCGGGTCACCACAACCAGTATGTCCTCCTCTAAAGCTCTGAAGTGGCGGTGCACTGATGGGTTCTGGTGGTACGCTGAAGGACTGCTGGTTCGAATAATACTACTGAGGACCACCACCACTTGGAGTACCATGAGAAAACTGAAATGCCGAGTGGAAGGGCCCCGGGTGATGGCTCTATCATAGGAATCCCTACCTCCAGATGAGGTACCACTAGATCTACCAGAATGTCGAGGCCTCTTATCTGAACCCTGACTACCTCCTCGAACCAGTGCCATCTCTACTGATGGGCCGCATTGGCCGCCTCCTAAAAGGAAATATCACTGCCAACTCCTATAGCCATCTGAAGGCGAATCGGCTGAATCAATCCATCAATGAACCTCCGGACCCTCTCTCGCTCTGTGGGTAGTATCACTACTGCATGGCATTCCAAATAAGTAAATCTAGTCTCATAATGTGTAACTATCACGGAGCCCTGCTGGAGGCGCTCAAACTATCTACAAAGTGCCTCCTGCTGAGTGACGGGGTGAAACTTCTCCAAAAATAACTGTGCAAACTGATCCCATGTCAAAGCTGGAAGCCCTGCTGGTCTAGATATGCAATAATCTCTCCACCGAGTCTTGGCGGATCCTTCAAGCCTGAAGGTGCAAAAATCAACCCATTGGTCTCCACTATACCTATAGTCCTGAGGATCTCATGACAACTGAATAGAAAATTCTGGGGATCCTCCGATAAAGCACCGCTGAAAGTGGTGGTGAAAATCTTGGAGAACCGATCAAGTTTCCACAGAGCATGCGAAGACATGGCCGTCCCATCTCTGGCCTGAGCTGTAATACCTTTCTGAGTTGCCACTGCGGGCTAATACAGTGAAAAATGAGTTCGGGGAGCTACCTCCTCCGGAGTACGTGTAGCAGGAGTTTGAACCCCTCCTCCAGCCTGAGAAGTGGCTGGTGCTACTGGAACCTCCTCATCGAAGTCAATATGGGGTTACACCTATGGAACTGCTTCCTAGGGCTGAGTTCTGGCCCTACCACGGCCTTTGGCACATCCTCGGCCCCTACCCCTCACGGGAGCTACTGTTTGGGGCTCATGCTGCTGCGCGGTAGAAGAAGACGCACGTGTTCTCGCCATCTGCGAAGGAACAGAGTAGGACGACACTCAATATTTGAGAAACAGAATTGCACGACAAGAAAGAACAAAGTGAAATTTTTTTTCTAACTCTGTAGCTTCTGGGGGATAAATACAGACGTCTCCGTACCGATCCCTCATACTCTACCGAGCTTGTCTGTGAGTTGTGATACCCAACTAACCTAGTGGTCTGATACCAACTTGTTACAATCCAAATATTTCCCACCAACGGGAGTCGTGATGGTGCCTACTGTCAGAGCTAGGCAAGCCAACCTTTTTATACATTTTACAAAAAATTTAATCTAAAATAGTATAATAACTGAAATAATTTATTAAAAACCACGCGGAAGACTTTTAACAAAAATAACAATGGTAAAGTGCGAAAATTTGTAACATGTCTCTACCCAGTATCCGTTGTCACTACTCACGGACTACTAAAAGAGTTCTGCAACCATCAGTATGAAAGGAAAATGCATAATAAGTTTGTTTCGATACAATGAAAACAAACAGAAAGAAAATAGATTAGACTCAGGGCCCGGGAACGCTAACGAACTACCTCGGAGACTCTGGACTAAAGGCTCGCTCCCTAGCTACTGCTGCGGTCCATAAGCCGTATCCTGACCTGTGCACAAAAAGGCACAAAAGTGTAGCATCAGCACAACCGACCCCATGTATTAGTAAGTGCTTGGCCTAACTCTGGCGAGGTAGTCACAAGGCTAAATCGGACCTACCACAATCAATCTATGCAGATATATGTGCAATAACAAAAGATAACAAATTTAAACAGCTAATGGGGAGGGGACATGCTGGGGGGTGTAACAGTTCAATTATAAGTCCAACGAACAAGAAATGGAAACTGAATATTTAACATCAATAAAAGAAAGCCAGTGAATCAACAACTGCACGGCATCAACCTTCTTGCATTTACTCTCAAATATAGTGCACGACATCACTATTCGTGCTTTCCTCAGCAAAACCATCAAATCTAGTGCATGACATCACCCTTCGTGCTTTTACTCTCAAATATAGTGCACGGCATCACCCTTCGTGCTTTCCTCACATAACTCTCACGTCAAGGCACGAAATTACCCTTCGTGCTCAATTAATCAAGAACATGGCACGGAAATACCCTTCATGCTAATTATCAAACATGGCACGGAAAGATCCTTCGTGCATAATCTCTCTCTTCCTCACACAATCAACGGGTACAACCAACGGGGGAATGAATATACAACAAGATTAAATATCCAGACAAGGTAGAAAAACTCCACAATAAGTCCCGGCAAGGGAAAATAACTCAACAATAAGTCACGGAAAGGAAGAACAGGTCAACAATAAGTCCGGCAAGGAAGAACAGCTCAACGATAAGTCTGGGCAAGGGAAAAATACCAAAATTCCTTCTTTAACTCATTTGCTTCTCAACTATCAGTCCATAGTTCATTTAACAAGTAATGAACACATTTGTTCACTTTTTTTAAATTTTAAAAGCAATTATGACTCACGGTCATGCTAGACTCGGGCGCATAGGTAACTGTCATTATACCTATACACCGACTCCACATAGCACAAAGCAAATATCATCGTAATCCTACTCCCTCAAGCCAAAGTTAGATCAAACACTTACCTCGAATCCGAAAATAGCAACTTAAATCTCAACAATTGCATTTCAAAGAGAATTTGACCCCGAACCAACGATATCTAACATAATTCGATTGAATATTATCAATAATAGCACAAGGATACAATTTCCTAGCTTAGAAATGCATTTTCTAACTTTCTTCCAAAAATACCAAAATCCGACACCGGGCCCACATGGTCCAAACTCGAGGCTCCGACCAAATTCTGATTACCCATGTTCCCACGAGTCCAAATATATGATTTGTTTTAAGATTCGATCCCAAATTGAGGTTGAATCACCCAAAATTCTCAAAAACCTTACTCTACCCAAAAGCCCTAATTTATACCATGATTTCATGTTTTAGGGTTAGAAAATTATTGTTTAGATGAAGAAAGCAAGAAAAAATGAAGTTAGGATTACTTACCCAAAGAACTATGAAAAAAATGGGAGCTTGAATTTCGTCCAATGGAGGATTTGAGGAAGAGCTCGTGTGAGAATTTGGGAAGAAATGCCGTCACTGTTATGTTTTTAGGCGTTTAAAATCACTGGGCGAGTTTGGTCTATGCGATCGCAGGGCAACTAATGCGATCGCATAGAGAAGTGGGAAGCTAGCTTATGCGATCACAGACAGGTTAATGCGAACGCATAGAAAATACGGAAGCCAGATTGCGTACTAAGGAATGCGATCACATTGAACAATGTGGGAGGGATGAAAAGGGACTCCATGCGATCGCAGACAAGCCTATGCGATCGCATAGAGGAAAAGATCTATGTAAAATTTGCAAAAAATCTGCTAAGCTTTTAAGAACAAAACATCCCGAACCACCCTCGAAATCACTTCCGATCCCTCGGGACTCCCAACCAACCACACACACTAACTCAATATCATCCAATGAACTTGCTCAGGCTATCAAATCGCTAAAATAACATCAAAGTCAAAGAGTCAACCTTTAAAACTCATGATTTTCATTTCAAAGTTCAAAACTTCTAAATTTTCCATTTTTAGTCCGAAACACGTCAAATGACGTCTGTTTTCAACAAAACTTTACAGATAACGCTTAACGCTCATTTAAGACTTGTACCAGGCATCAGAACCAAAATACGAGCCCGATACCTTTACTTTTGAAAAAAATCTTAATTTCATTTTTCCTTGAGCATTTTCAGAAAACAATTTCACAAAAAAATTCTGTACTCGGGCCTGGGATGTGTGATTTTGGTTCTGGGAATACGCCTAGGTCCCATATTTTCCTACGGACCCTCCGGGATAGTCACATTACGGGTCCGGGTCCGTTTACCCAAAATGCTGACCAATTAACTATAGCAATATATTATCAAAATTTATAGTTTTTAACACATAATTCAAGTATTTCCACATAAAAAAATTTCGGCTTCGCGCCCAAACTGCACACGCAAATCGAGGCAACCAAATAAGAGGTTTTCAAGGCCTCGAAAGCACAAAGAAAGGGAGAATTATGGTGATGACGCTTTGGGTTGTCACAATCATCACCTTATTACATAAGATACAGGGGCCCTACACCCACTCCTCATCTTCGTCCCATTAAAGGCAAGAATAAGATGGAAGATTTAAACAACATCAGGATGGAGAACACAGCTGAACGGGTTGAGGCCAACGATGCCAGGGTATTTGGGTTCTTAACTATAATGTGTCACAACATAAACAGAAACTGTTAAAATTCTAGGAAGAGCTTGATCAGGTTCGGAATCTGGCAAACCTATCATTTTCCCTCAACTCCACATATATCAACTTCCCCAATGCTCAAAACCATACACCTGCTCAAAATATCCCAAAACAATAGAACAATCCCGCTCCTCACCATTACGCTGCTCTACCAAAGAACTAACATAGCACCTGTCGTACCCCAAATAACACTCCACTACTCATTCTAGAACCCCAGAACGACACAAACCACCATTTTCCACACATGTACACCAGGCCATCATAACACTCATATCTACGTGGAGACCATGCCACACTGTAACTAACCTATCTCATGCACATCTAGTCTGATGAAAAGGATCTGCTTATCAGGAACATGGCCGAGGAACTTAAGAAACGGACCAGCCGAATTTAGGGCGTTGAGGGAAGCAAAGGAATTGATGAGCAGAACTATTAGGACCTCTACATACAGCTTGATGTCGAACTGCCTGAGGGGTAAAAAAACTCCTAAGTTCGAAATATCTAATGGTACGAGGTGATACAAGGGTCCATATGAGGACATATTGCGACAACCTGGTTGGAGTAGGTAAAGATGAAAGGATCTGTATGAAAATGTTCATGAGCAGATTGAAAGGAAATGCATTATCCTTGTACATCAGCCACGATCCCAATAAGTGGTCAAGCTGGATGGGCATGGAATTTGACTTTATGGTTAGACTCGGAGTTAATACAGAAAACACACTAGAGGTGGTCTATATCCAAATTTTGAAAAAGAAGCCCACGGAGACGTTTCGCGAGTATGCTACTCATTGAAGGTCCGAAGCTGCTAAGGTCAGATCCGCCTTAGAAGAGGAGCAAATGAACAAGTTTTTTGTTCGGGATTAGGACCCGTAGTACTATGAACGGCTGATGATAATTGAAAACCACAAGTTCTCTGACATTATCAAATTAAGTGAGAGAATTGAAGAAGGCATTAAAACTGGTATCACTACGAATTTTGAGACCTTGTAAGCTATAAATAAGGCTTTACAGTCCGGTGGGGTGTTGAAGAAAAGGGACATAGGGGTCGTGGTGGTTGCACAAAGGACCAAGTCTCCCCTTAAATACCAAGGTTACCCAATACCTCCACTCACATACCAGCCAACCCCAAATTACCAAGCACCATCTCCCTCATACCAAGCTCCGCCACCAACTTATCAGTCATCCCCATCTCCTACATATAAATCTACTTCACCCAGATACTCCTAAACCGCTCACGTCTACCAAACTTATGATGCTCAATCATCCCATTATCAATCACCCTCTTCACGCCAAAATTTCCCTAGACCCCAGCCTAATTTTGATCACAGACCTCTAAAAAAAATATACAACCATCGTTGAACCCATCGGCCAGCTGTATGATAGACTTAAAGTTGTTGGTTATGTCACCCCCATCCCTGCTGTAACCCCTTTGAATCTTTCTCAGCGGGTTAACCCAAACATGTCATGTGCATACCACTCCATCATCAAAGGGCACACCATTGATGAATGTCGTTCCTTGAAAGACAAGATATGGTCTTTGATTGATAATAAGATCATTATAGAAAAGGAACCCGCTCCAAACATCCGCAACAACCCTCTGCTAGACCATTAGGGTGGAGGTATCCACATTATTGAAGTAAAAGATGATTGGGATCCCAAAAGATCAATCGGGTTGATTGCAGAAGGTGATGACTCGAAGAAACTGATAATTACTCTTAATCCAATCATAGTCCAGATCCGACCGCTTGAGAACGCTGAGGTGAATATGTATATACCTCTAGAGTTTGACGTAGCACCACCTGGAATAGACACCAGTACCAATTGAGTTTGAATTTGAGTCTCCAGCAAATGCACCCGCTCCGTTTGAGGTTGCAGTCTTGCCACATGAGGCACATGTTCTGTTCAAAGTAAGGATAGCCATGCCGATCCTAGTGGTGATGTATACTATGCCATAATTCTATACAAATATTATACCTTGGGACTATACAACCAAGGCGAGAAGGAAAGGGAAAGTCAAGATCAAAGAAACTATCGCAGCACAGGGTATGACAAGAACTGGTAGAGTCTATACCCATGAACATCTAGCTGAATCAAGCAAGCATGCCTCCAATTTGCCGCCCCTCATTGAGACAGTTCTAGATGGCACTTGGAGAAAAGCATAGGCCAAGGAATATTCGGTTATGGACCAGTTAAACAAGACGCTAGCACAAATATCCATGCTCTTTGCTGCAAAATTCTAAGACGCACAAGAATGCTCTATTAAAGGTGCTAAATGAAGCGTATATACCAACATAACTAGCAGAGAAGTGACTAATATGGTATGACAAGTGCTAGAAAGTCATAAGATCACCTTTCATGAGGACGAGCTGCCACATAAAGGGCTGGGGCACAACAAAGCACTGGACATCACTGTGCAATGAGAATATTATTTCATCACCAGAATCCTGATCGATGGAGGTTCCAGTCTCAACATTTGTCCACTGGTAACACTCAAGAAGTTGGGTAAAGAGATGCATAAGATATAGGATGGAGAAATCAATGTGAAAGCCTTTGATGGTTCTCATAGGTTCACCATTGGTGAGATTAGTCTATGCCTGCAAATGGGACCAACCTGGTTCGAGGTTGATTTCCATGTAATAGATATACCAGCATCTTACAACTTGCTGCTGGGACAGCCATGGATTCATGTTGCTAGGGCTGTAGCATCAATGTTGCATCAGGCAGTAAAGTTCGAATGGAATCACTAGGAAGTGATCATTCACGACTACGGTAGCAACACTATATACAGTCACCAGAGCATTTCGGCAATCGAGGGAAGAAGTAAGCTAGGAGGAGAAACTTATCACCACATTGAGCGAGTCAATGCTATCGACAAATACAAATGGTGGGATAGCATAATCAAGAGTATATTGAGTTGGAGTGGGTATGAACCCGGCAAAGGGCTCGGTAAGCATGTCCAAGGAATCTGGAATCTCTAAACTTATAAAACTTAAGAAACATGGCATTACCTTCGGTTTGGGATATGAATACACTTGGGAAGAATTCAATAGTTGGTCGCCACCATGGCGTAGTCCTTACTACCCACTAGAGCAGCCAATACCGCATCTGGAGCAGACATTCCAACAGGCCGACATTATTTATGGTTCAGATGAAGAAGAAGAACTTGCAGGAGTGAAGAATTTGTTTCCAGAGGACAATGATATGGACTGTTGCGTTATTCTCGAGGAGGAGGGGGAAGGCCCTTCCATATAGGCTGTAAGTAGAGGGGCACATCTCAAGAATTGGACCATCAGGACAACTAAAGACTGACGAGCCTCGGGGCAGGAAGGCTAAAACAAGCATTATTCACCTCTTTATTTACTAAATGATTTTTTTGTATTTTTTAATTCCCGTAATAAGATATTAGATGTTTAAAACAATTATTTAATCTATCAAAAGCATTCTGATTTTTCTTATGAATTAATATTTATTACTATCATTTTCTCTCCTTGCTTTACCAATACAACATTACTATTACTTGTCTTGATGAACCAATGACTATGACATGCAATGAGACAACACAACAAATGGATATGGCTTTAGAAGAAGATGACATACCTGATGAGATTGTCAAAGAAGCTGAGAATTTTGAGAACATACTTAATTCCAACTTGGTCGAGACCGAGATTGTCAACCTAAGAGATGCAGAAAATATCAAGGAAACGCGAATAAGCATTCACCTATCGCCATCGGAGAAGAAAGAATACATAGAATTTCTAGAGGAATATGAGGACATATTTGCCTGGTCGTATGATGACATGACTGGTCTGAGTATGTCTATTATCGC
The DNA here is from genome assembly GCA_034376525.1 of Nicotiana benthamiana. Taxonomy (NCBI): domain Eukaryota; kingdom Viridiplantae; phylum Streptophyta; class Magnoliopsida; order Solanales; family Solanaceae; genus Nicotiana; species Nicotiana benthamiana. The sequence continues at coordinate 61,342,846 of CM067323.1, forward strand.
TCACAAACTACGAACATATCCAATGTGTCCATTGTTAAAGCAAAAGCTCAGAAAGTTCAAGCCTGGTATGAGTTTGAAAAGCAAGGAAGAGGTCACCAAGAAGATTAACGCTAAGGTTCTCAGGGTGGTAGAATACCCGACTTGGTTAGCCAATATTGTGCCAGTGTGAAAGAAGGATGGGAATGTTAGAGTCTGTGTCGACTACCGGGATCTCAACTGGGCTAGTCCAAAAGACGATTTCCCTTTGCTAAATATACAGATTGTAATTGAGAATTGAACCAAGAATGAACTACATTCATTCGTAGATTGCTTCGCTGGTTATCATCAGATCTGGATGGATGAAGAAGATGCTGAGAAAACGGATTTCATTATGCCGTGGGTAGTGCACTGTTACAAGATGATGTCATTCGGCCTAAAGATTGCAAGGCCCGCCCACATGAGGGTCATCACTACCATTTTAAATGATATAATACACAAGGAGATAGAAGTATATGTGGATGATATTATTATCAAATCCAAGAAGGCCACTGATCATATGGAAGATCTAAGGAAGTTCTTCAATAGATTGTGAAGATACAACCTGAAACTAAACCCCGCAAAGTGCGTATTTGGGGTTCCTGCTGGGAAATTGCTTAGGTTTATTGTGAGCCTCCGCGGAATAGAACTGGATCCATCAAAAGTCAAATCCATTCAAGAACTGCCATCGCCAAAGAACAAGAAGGATGTGATGAGTTTCTTAGGGAGGATTAACTACATCAACCGATTCATAGCATAGTATGCAGTTATCTGTGATCCAATATTTAAGATGTTAAAGAAGGACGTCTCTACCAAATGGATCAACGACTGCCAAAAGGCCTTTGACAAAATCAAGGAGTACATGTCAACACTGCTAGTATTAGTCTCGCCCGATCCAGGTAGACACTTATTGCTCTACCTTGCAATTTTAGATGGATTTTTTGGCTGCATTCTAGGGCAACACAATGAAACATGGAGGAAGGAGCAAGCCATCTATTATCTTAGTAAGAATTTCACCCCGTACGAGGCCTGGTATTCTCTATTGGAATGCACATGTTATGCTTTGACTTGGGTAGCTCAGAAAGTGAGACATTGCTTCTACGCCTATACTACATATCTCATATCGAGAATGGATCCGTTGAAGTATATCTTTCAGAAGCCCATGCCCACAGGCAAGCTAACCAAGTGGCAAATCCTGTTGAGTGAGTTCGACATTGTTTATGTAACTTAGAAAGTGGTCAAGGGACAGGCACTGGCAAACCACCTTGATGAAAACCCCATGGATGGAGGATATGAACCCCTGAAAATGTATTTTCCTGATGAAAAGATATCATTTATAGGATAAGACATTGCATAACACTATGACGATTGGAGAATATTTTTCGATGGAGCACCAAACTTCAAAGGAGTTGGCGTAGGAGCGGTCCTAAAATCAAAAACCAGTTAGAATTATCCGGTGTCTGCCAAACTCATGTTCCCCTGCACCAACAATATGGCCGAATATGAAGTCTGCATTTTAGGACTCAAAATGGCCGTTGACATGAACTTTCAAGAGCTGCTAGTAATTGGATATTCAGACTTACTTATACATCAGATATGAGAAGAATGGGCAACTAAGATACTGCCGTATCTGCATCACGTACATGAATTGAAAATGAGGTTCACAAAGACAAAATTCCAACATGTTCCCAGAATCTAGAATGAGTTGGTCGATGCATTGGCTACCCTATAATCTATGACACAACATCCCGACAAAAATCTCATTGATCCCATTCCAGTGAAAATCCATAATCAGCCAGCTTAATGTGCCCATATTGAAAAAGAGGAAGCAGGCGAAAAGCCTTGGTTTCATGATATCAAGGAATATTTGGCAAAAGGAGAGTTCCCGGAGCTTGCTCCTCTGGGGTATTGTACCGCAATCGGCACATCAACCAGGGCAACCCCCTATATGACGGTTTATAGTGTAGAGGGTGTTATTTCCGCTGAGGTAGAAATTCCTTCCCTAATGATCATACAAGAAGCTGAGCTCGACGACGCAGAGTGGGTAAAAAGTCGTTATGAGCAACCAGACCTTATAGACGGAAAGTTCATGAATGCAGTCGGCCATGGTCAACTCTAAGGTTGTGTTGTGGTCCTGTCCCAGGACAAACATGCCTAAGCGGTCCGGGCCAAATGGGCCGGGCTTTAAGCGAACCGAACTAAGGTGGTCCCAGGATTCACGGTCCCAATGTGTGGAAACGGTCCACGGTGGTCCTAAGCCCACATGGTTCTATGCTAAATGGGTAGGGCACGCGGGCCTAAAATAGTCCTGACGGGCTTTATTCGTTCCGCGCTATATTTTTTAATATTTTTTTATCTAAGGCACTTTCTTGTACACTATATTTGTTTATTTTAGTATAAATTGCATATATATAGCTATATAATATATAGTATATATACTATATAGTATGTATAGTGTGACGAACCAAAGGGTCATCACCGTAATTCTCCCTTTCTTTGTGCTTCTAAGGCCTTGAAAACCTCTTATTTGGTTGCCTCGATTTGAAGCGTAGTCCAGGCACGAAGCCGGAAAGTTTTTATGTGGAAATATTTGAATTTTGTGTTTAAAACTATGAATTTTGATAATAATATTTTCATAGTTGACTGGTCAACATTTTGGGTAAACAGACCCGGACCCGTGATGTGATGACCCCGGAGGGTCCATAAGAAAAGTAATGGTATCGGGCTCGGTTTCGATGCCCGGTACAAGTCTAAATGGGCGTTAAGCGCTATTTGTAAAGTTTGGTTGAAAACGGACGTCGTTTGACGTGTTTCGGACTAAAAATGGAAAATTTGAAAGGTTTGAGCTTTGAAATGAAAATCATGAGTTTGGAGGTTGATTCTTTGATTTTGATGTTATTTTGGCAATTTGATAGCACGAGTAAGTCCGTAGGATGTTTTTGAGGTTAGGTGCATGTTTTGGTTGGATCCCTGAGGGCTCGGGTGAGTTTCGGTTGGGTGTTAGGCTCATTTTGAAGCATTTTTACAACTGTTATCTACAGTCTTCGCATTTGCGAACAATCTTCGCAAATGCGAGCCTTTCCCTTTGGCCTGCTCCATCGCAAATGCGAGGAAAAACTCGCAAATGCGATTTTCCCTTTTTTATAGCCAGTCTTTGCAAATGCGATGAAATCTTCGCAAATGCGATTCTCCTTTTTACAGCCCATTCTTCACAAATACGAACCCAGTCCAAAACCCGCCCTCTTCGCTATTGCGACGTCCGCTACTTTTTCTGCATTCTTCGCAATTGCGAACAAAACTCCGCAATTGCGATATCTGCGACTGTGCATCCTATACTTAGATGATTTCAAACTTCATTTTTCAAATTTTCAAAACCCAAACCTCCATTGGCGATTTTCTATCAACTCCTTCTCTCCCAAATCAATTGTACATCAACTTTTACTCAATTTCTTCAAACTTTAACATCTTTTATCATAATTTCTACTTAAAATCAAAGCTTTCAATGGGGAAAAATGGGGATTTGGGGAAGAACCTAGGTTTTCTTAAAATATGGGAATTCGGACCTCAAGTTTTGACCACGTGGGCCCGGGGGCATTTTGGGAATTTTAGGTAAAACTTCGGGAATTTCGTTCTTATGCATTCGAATTTAACTAGCATTTGTTGATACATTTGAGTAAATTGTGATTAGATATCGCTGGTTCGGGGTTGAATTCTAGAGAAAAGGTGATTGTTGAGCTTTGAGTTGCTATTTTCGGATTCGAGGTAAGTGTTTGATCTAACTTTGGTTTGAGGGAATAGGATTAGGATGATATTTTCTATGTGCTATGTGGAGTCGGTGTATAGGTATGGTGATGGTTACCTATGCGCCTGAGTCTAGCATGACCGTGAGTCATATTTGCTATTAAAATTTCAAAAGAAGTGGACAATTGTGATAATTACTTGTTAAATGAACTGTGAAGTGATAGTTGAGAAGAAAATGAACTAAAGAAGGAATTTTGGTATTTTTCCCTTGCCGGGACTCATTGTTGAGCTGTTTTCCCTTGTCGGGACCTATTGTTGAGTTGTATTCCCTTGTCGGGACTTATTGTTGAGTTATTATCCCTTCTCGGGATATTTTATCTTGTTATATATTCCTTTGTAGTTTGGTTATGACCATTGATTGGGTGAGAAAGAGAGAAATTATGCATGAAGTGTCTTTCCGTGCCATGTTTCTTGATTATTTGAGCACGAAGGGTCATTCCGTGCCTTGATGTGAGAGTTATCCGAGGAAAGTACGAATGGTGATGCCATGCACAATGTATTGAGAGTAAAAGCACGAAGGGTGATGCAGTGCACTGCGTTTTGAGAGTAAAAGCATAAAGGGTGATGCCGTGCATTATATTTGACAGTTCTTGTGAGAAATGAGAGTAAAAGCACAAAGGGTGGTGCTGTGCAGTTGTTGATTCACTAGCTTTCTCTATTTAATATTATATATTCAGTTCCATTTCTTGTTTGTTGGATTTAAAATTGAACTGTTACACCCCCAGCATGTCCCCTCCCCACTTATCTGTTTAAATTTATTGTTATCTTTCCGTTATTGCACATACAGCTGTACGTGTTGATTGTGTAGGTCTGGTTTAGCCTCGTCACTACCTCGACGAGTTTAAGCCGGGCACTTACCAGCACATGGGGTCGTTTGTGGCGATACTACACTTTTGTGCCCTTTTGTGCACAGGTCAGGACACATCTTACGGATCACAGCAGTAGTTAGGGAGCGATCCTTCTGTCCAAAAACTCCGAGGTAGTTCGTTGGCGTTTGCGGGCCCTGGGTCTCCTCTATCTCTTCCAGTTTGTTTTTATTGTATCAAAACAAACATGTTATGTATTTCTTTCAGACTGTTATTTTTAGTACTCTTTTAGTCACCCGAGAGTAGTGACACCAGATACTGGGTAGAGGCATGTTAGTAATTTCCGCACTTTATCATTGCTATTGTTGCTAAAAGTCTTCCGCGTGGTTTTAATTAATTATTTTAGTATTTATATTATATTAGATTAAGGTTTTTGTGAAAATATGTCTTGCCTAGTTTCGACAGTAGGCGCCATCACGACTCCCGATGGTGGGAAAATCGGGGTCGTGACATATAGCATATATATATAAGGGTGTATTATGTATATATATATCTACATATATATATATATATATATATATATATATATATATATATATCAAATTTAAGCAAAAAATAAATTTCAAAGTAATATGCAAGGGATAGTGATCCCTTGTATATACATACTAAAATTTAAACACAAAATAAATTACAAAGAAATATGCAAGAGATAGTGATCCCTTGTGTATATTATATATATACTATATAATATATAGTATATATATATTATTTATAGCATGTATATATAAGGGTGTATTATGTGTATATATAATTATATATTGCCTTATATATATATGTATTTATGTATGTATACATACATACATACATACATACATACACACACACACACACACACACACATATATATATAAATATATATATATATATATATAACAGAATGTCCATATATATATATATATATATAGTTTATATATATATAGTTTATATGTATTAGATATATATCAAATTTAACAAAAAATAAATTGCAAAGTAATATGCAAGGGATAGTGATCCTTTGTATATATATATAGTTCAAATTAAAGTTTACATATAATACTTCGTATCAAAGCTGCAAATTAAAGTTTATATTTAATACTTCAAATTAAAGTTCAATATCTTCAACATAATATTTTAAATTAATCTAACAAACTAGAACATTACGCATATGCGTCTAATAATTGTAAAATAACAGCTATTATCTCAAATCAATTTAAAATCTTAAATACGAATATCTGGAGAACGCGCAAGACAACTCTTTATATGCCTCCTTAAAGAGCTTGTGCCCTCCTTTCGACGACGAGTGTAGGCTTAACCACAATTCTTGTACTTTATTATGCAAACTTCATCATTTTCTTCTACCATATTAAAGTGTTTCAAAACAAATGGGTGCAATCTAGAATCACCAGGCTTGATTTAACTTGAATTACCAATTTAAGTTTGAGAAATGAGAGATGAGTGAAGACTTGAATACTTCAAGTTGAGTTTGAGAAATGAGAGAGATTGATGAATTTGTGAGTAAAAATAAAAGAATTGGGGTGGGGGTGGGGGGCTATTTGTAGTTGAGAATTGGCAAAAAAATAATTATAAAGATTGGGGGCCAAATGGCTATTTTTAAAGTGCCAAACGGTTGAAGTTTGACGGCCAACGGCTAGATTTTAAAAATCTGACCATTGGTCATTTTAAAAATAATTTTTTTAAAGATTGCCGTTGGGGCCCGTTTGGCCCATTGAGCCCGACTGAACTAGCCCCGGCCCGCCTGCCCGTCCCGTGCTTAACAGTCCCGGGTTTACGGGCTAATTGGATTGGACCGGCCTGCTACGAGCTTATGCACCACTAGAGACCGGGCCCGCTTGAACCGACCCGTTAAGCCCGCGGTCCTGGGCCGGGCCCGGACCACAATACAACCTTATGTCAACTCTATCAGCAGAATGTCCAGAGCCTTCAACAAAAGAGTCAAGCCAAGACAGTTCACACTGGGGCAGCTGGTGTTGACGAAAATTTTTCCACATCAAGATAAAGCCAAAGGGAAGTTTTCTCCCAACTGGCAAGGTCCATACATGGTTCACCAGGTTTTGACAGGAGGAGCCCTCATACTAGCAGAAATGTGCGGAGAAGTCTGGCCGAAGCTGATCAATTCAGATGCAGTCAAGCGTTACTATGTGTAATCTTTATGCTTTCCTTATATGATGTAGTTGAACTATGCATGACCTGATTCCTGTTTAAGACGGGATACGTAGGCAGCCCTATGGGTTCGGTCATAATTCAATAAAAATTTCATTTCCCCCCACTATTGGAAACTGGGGCAGAATTTTAAGGAGGGCCCTCAAAATTCAATAGTAATTTCAGGCGATCGTCGTACGAGCAATAGTCAAAAACATTATCTCATCAAACTGGGGCAGAATTTTGAGGAGGACCCTCAAAATTCCGTAGCAAGAGAGGTTGCAACGTCCTGAACTATGCCACATTCGTCGGTTTATCTAAAAGCTATTTTAATTATACATTTATGTCATACTTTCACAATATCAAGCATGATTATATTGAAACTAATTTGTTTAGCAATGCTACCCCAATGATATAGACGGTATCACCAGATCAAAGCCAAACAAGTCAAGAAAAGCTAGCGGGGATACAAATTAACCTTCGCCCTTACAAAACTCAGGATTTTTTTTTGGATAAGGTACTAGGATTGCGAAATCATTAAACATACTATGCGCCCATGGGACAAACATTGTTCAAGAATACGACTCTCATAACCATTGCACTTGCTAACATTTGCTATCAGCACACACTAGTGATGTTCCGTAGTCATAGTGCTCCCAGTAATCACAATGCCGTAATTTGCTATTAGCTAATAAAACTCTATTGTCATTTGTTATTTTATTTCTTGCATAAGGCTACCATTATGCCTTCCGAGACTAAACGTTGTCTCCCTCTACATCTGCATTGCTTAAGGCTACCATTCTGCCTTCCTACATGCATAAGGCTACTATTCTACCTTACGAGACTAAACGCTATCTCCATCTGCATTCGTATTGTGTAAGGCTACTATTCCGCCTTCCAATCTGCATAGGCTACCATTCTGCCTTCAGAAGTTAAGCTCTACCTCCATCTGCATCTGCATTGCATAAGTCTACTATTATGCCTTCCAACTTGCATAGGGCTACTATTCTGCCTTACGAGGTTAAGCTCTACCTCCATCTGCATATGCATTACATAAGGCTACTATTCTGCCTTCCAAATTTCATAAGGCTACAATTCTGCGTTCCGAGGTTAAGCTCTACCTCCAATTTTCTTCGAAACTAAGCAATATCCCAATCACTATTTATCTCGCTTCTCTTACGGGCTAAGCTCTTCCCTTCAATTTGCAAGACTAAGCTTTGTCTTGTCTGCATCATACTACCGCATCCTTCATGGGCTGAAATGTTTCCAACTCATCCAAAGGCGTAATCGTTCGAGGCACCATCTTCATAGCCCGAGAACACCATGTCATGGCCTGAGGATCTCTTTTAATCTTTTACATATCATTATTCAAAGGAGTCATGGTTTGGAGGCACCATCCTTGTATTCTTAGAACATTGTTTCATAGCCTGCGAATCCTGCTTCAAACAACCTATGGCCCAGGACATCATGGTCTGAGGACGCCATCCCTAACCGTCCGAAGACAACATTCATGGTCCGACGGAAATTTGCATCATGTTTAAGTTTATGCATAGTATATGCTTGTATTTCTTCTATTTGCAGGAAAGATGGAAAGCAACGGCTATCCCAGCCGGAACGATCCCGCTCTAGTTTCGTAAATCGTTCACTTACCCAGCCCTAGATGATACATCCATTATTAAAATGTCCTCATCGGCATACTCCACCGATGGATCCTGAACTATATACGGCCTGATTCCTGTAAAATCAGGGATACATAGGCAACTCAGAAGCCATGGTGCGGCCTAAATCTTCCCAAATCATTTCGCTTAGTCAAAATTGGCCATCGTTTCTTTATCCCAAAAATTCATCCTTCCGGGGTAAAGAGGGGCAGCTGTTGATACCCAATTTTTCCCTATATATTTTAAATATGCAAATATACATTTAACACACACACATATATGTATATAAGCATGCACAATGTTTTTATTATTTTTCCCGTAATTTTAAGGGTTTAAATTGATTTATTTTCTCCCTTTTTATCCATAAAATTCTTAATAATTATTTACAAAATTATTATTTTGATATTTAATCTATTTTATTTCTATATTTATGCAAAAATATGGCTAAGGTAATTTATATATATATATTTGAAATTATATTTAGTATTTTTAAAGTTAAATTGCATATAATTGCAGTGTTAGCCTATTTTAAGATATAATTATGTTTTATATGAATATATATGGATCTTGTATTGTTAAATCGATAATTATGCATTCTAAATTATTTTAGCACTTTAAGTTATATTTCAGAAAGTATTTACTATTTTTTGTAGATTAAATAAGGAAATGGCCATTTAAATTATAGCCAAATTGGACCCCAATTTCCAGCCCAATTTTACAATTAAAAATCTGACTCACACACTATTAATCCATACCCAAACCCAGAACCCACCTATCCTTTTGAATCTCGACCGCTGATCTCCTAAATCAACGGTCCACGTTATTGTCACACCTCGTTTTTACCTAGCTCGAAGAATAATGTATATGGAAGTTTTTCCAATTTAAATAATATTTTTGTAATGGGATTATTTATTTGGTGTCCCAAGTCAATGGTTGGTTTTCAATCCCAAATCGACGAAAATTCGACTTTCCTTGTGAAGTTCGCGAACCAGAAATTATGAATAAGGAATTTTGTTAATCGAGGGAAGGTGTTAGGCACCCCTAGATTTGTGGTTCTATCACGGCCTCTTAAACTATTATAAATGGATTAAATCTAATTTTAATACAAGTCAACCTACAGTGCAATTTAAAAATTACTTACTGCTTTAAATTAATTTTAAGGAAATTGAACATCGTTTAAAATATATTTTTCGATCACGTCATATGAAATTCACCTGGATCTGTGACACATTTTATTCAATATTTTGGGATTTGGATTTGGGTCATATGAAATGCAAACCCAAGTTTAAGAAGGCAAAATTATTAAAGAATGCCCCTAAAGTGACTAACGGATTATTAACTTTGCGGGATGCCATGAAAATTTGCTAAATGGAACGTCCCGATTTCTAAGTATTTTAATGAAGTATTTACAGAGGGCCACTGCAATTTATGAATTTTATTTGGCGCGGTGCACCTCGATTTATTTTGGAGGTCATCCTAAAAGGGGATGTTATTCTCTATTAAATATTGTCTCTAAAGACCTAATGAATTGGCATTGTTAATGAACTATTATTAAAAGCATTCGAGAAATCTAGGGCCTCAAGGTCAAGTCCAAACTCAAACAAGAGGATCTTCATTATTGAAAACCCCTTATTTAGAGTTGGCTACTTAACTGGAAAGGCCCAAGCCTACATTACAAAATTGATTCAAGAGGATCTTCATTATTGAAAACCCCTTATTCGAGTCTGCTACTTAATTAGAAAGGCCCAAGGCTACATTATAAAATTGATTCAACAAATTAAAACTTTCAGCTTCAACTTTTGGTAAGAAGCTTGTCCAAACATTGGGCTTCATCATGAGCCTAATTTGGAAGTGTCCAACAGTCCACAATTAAACAAAGCGCCTTGATTCAAGCAAAGGTGGCAAGCATACTTTCGAGACCTACTTAACGAGGAGGGGGATCGAGTCATAGAGCTAGGGGAGCTAGGCATTTAGAGTGTCATAGAGACCTGGGGTACTGCAGGCGCATCAGCATGGAGGAGGTTTTGGGGGCTTTGCGTATGATGAGTAGGGTCGAGCAACCGGCCAGATGAAATCCCGGTTTAGTTCTGGGAATGTATGGGTAGGCCAGGAGTGAAGTGGTTGTCCAGGTTGTTCAATGTGATCTTCAGGACTAAGAGAATGCCAGAGGAGTGGAGGTGGAGTACAGTGGTGCTCTTATACAAGAGCACAAGGGATATCCAGTGTTGCAACAACTATAGGGGTATCAAATTAATAAGTCACACCATGTAAGTCTAGGAGTGGGTGCTCTAGGCGAGGATGAGGGAGATGACAACTACATCCGTTAACCAGTTCATTTCATGCGGGGTCGCTCCACTACAACAGCTATCTACCTTGTCAAGAGAGTGGAAGAACAGTTCAGGGATAAGAAGAAGGACCCGCACATGGTGTTTATTGACATGGAGAAGGCGTACGATAAGGTCCCAAAGGAGGTGCTATAGAGGTGCCTAGAGGAGAAGAGCGTGACGGAAGCCTACATCAGAGTAATCAAGAATCTGCGCGTAGCCCTCTCTTATTTCCCTTGGTGATGGATTCTCTAACATGCCATATCCAAGGGGATTTGCTCTGATATATGATGTTTGTTGATGACATAGTCTTGGTAGACGAGACAAGGGCGGTATTAATGAGCGCTAGGAGGTCTGGAGACAGACTATCTAGTCTAATGGTTTCAAACTAAACAGGTCTAAGACGGACTATCTGGAGTACAATTTTAGCACTGAGTCGAGCGAAGTAGGAAGTGATGTGAAGCTGGGATCTCAGGTCATTGCCAAGAGGGACAGTTTCAGATATCTTGGATCGGTGATTCAGGGGGATGGAGAGATCGATGGGGATGTCACTCACCTTATAGGGGCAGGGTGATCAAAGTGGAGGCTTGCATGAGGAGTCTTGTGTGACAAGACAGTGCCATAGAAACTCAAGGGGAAGTTTTATGGAGATGTGGTTCAACCTACCATATTGTAGGGGGCGGGGTGCTGGCCGATAAAGAACTCTCATGTTCAGAGAATGAAGGTTGCGGAGATGAGGATGCTCAGGTGGATGTGCGGGCACACCAGGTTAGATTAGAATGAGAATGAAGTTATTCGGGAGAATGTGGGGGTCGTCCCAGTGGATGAGAAGATGCGAGAAGCGAGGCTCATGTGGTTTGGGCATGTGCGGAGGAGAAGCCCTGATGCCCCGGTAAGGAGTTGTGAGCGGCTATCGGTGGTCGGCGCGAGTCGGGGCAGAGGAAGGCCTAAGAAATATTGGGGAGAGGTGATTAGGCATGACATGGCTAGAATGCGAATTTCCGAGGACATGGCCCTTGATAGGAAGGTATGGAGGTCTGGTATCAGGGTTGTAGGATAGGGGATTCTAGAGGTTTTCGTACTTCTACCGGGGGCTGGGAGGCATTTTGTAGGCCTTGTGTATTGTATTGTGCTTGGTGGATATTATTTCAGGCCATTTATTTATGGTTTTATGTCTAGATACTTATTTATGTGATTTCTGCAGGAGTACTAATGCTCTTTTATTTTTGTTTTTCTTTTTATATAGTTTTTCTTTTCCTTTCTTGAGCCGAGGGTCGATCGGAAACAACCTCTCTACCCTTTCGGGTAGGGGTAAGTCATGTGTACGTATTTCCCTCCCCAGACCCCACTTTGTGGGATTATACTGGGTAGTTTTTGTTGTTGTATTATGCAACTGGGCCCAATTATTACGTAAAATTGATGGTTGTCATGTTTGGGCTCATAAATGAGCCCTAAATCCAATGTTGATTTTTGTTTATTTTTGGGCTGAAATCACACTAGTTTGAAACCGCAATTTGACCTAACATTTTTTGTAACCAAATGCATGATTTCAATCTTACTACAACTAAAGGTCTACTGATCTTCATATTCATATACCTATTCAATTCACTTGTTCATCAATGAGCTAATACCTTAAATACAGAAATTTAACAGAAATTGAAAGCAATTCGTGAATCCCATACTACACGGAATACAACATGGATACTGTTTTAAATCTAACTCTTTGGATTTTGCTTTTCAGACAAGTATATGATGAACAAATTAAAATAACTAGTCCTTTTGAAGCTATAGGAGATGCTTCACTTTCTAGGTGATGAATATACATGCTGTTTGCAAATTTGAATCACGATAATATGTTCTTGCACTAAAACTAACTCTATTAAACTGAGGTGTCTCAATGTGTGGAACCGGTCCCACGGTGGTCCTAAGCTTGCATGGTTCTATGCTAAATGGGTCGGGCTCGCGGGCCTAAACCGCCCTGATGGGCTTTATTATTCCGGGCTATATTTTTTAATATTTTTTTTATCTAAGGCTCTTTCTTGTACACGATATCTGTATATATTAGTATAAATTGCATATATATAGCTATATAATATATAGTATATATAGTATGTATAGTGTGACAACCCAAAGGGTCATCACCGTAACTCTCCCTTTCTTTGCGCTTCCGAGGCCTTAAAAACCTCTCATTTAGTTGTCTCGATTTACGTGAGCAGTTCGGGCGTGAAGCCAGAAGATTTTATATGGAAATATTAGAATTATGTGCTAAAACTATGAATTTTAATAATAATAATTCTATAGTTGACTTTGGTCAATGTTTTGGGTAAATAAACCCAGACCCGAGATGTGATTGCCCCGGAGGGTCCGTAAGAAAATTTGGGACCTGGACGTATTCTCAGAATCAAAATCCGAGGTCCCAGGCTCGAGTACGGAGCTTTTCTATGAAATTGTTTTATGAATATGCTTAAGGAAAAAATGTAAACGGAAATTGATAAAAAATAGTGGTATCAGGCTCGTATTTTGGTTCCGACGCCCGGTACAAGTCTTAAATGGGCGTTAAGCGCTATCTGTAAAGTTTGGTTGAAAATAGACGTCGTTTGACGTGTTTCAGACTAAAAGTGGAAAGTTTGAAAGTTTTGAACTTTGAAATGAAAATAATGAGTCTTGGAGGTTGATTCTTAGATTTTGATGTTATTTTGGCAATTTGATTGCTCAAGCAAGTTCGTAGGATGATATTAAGTTAGTGTGTGTACTTGGTTGGGATCCCTCAGGGCTCAGGAGTGATTTTGGGGGTGGTTCGGGGTGTTTTAGTTCTTGAAAACTTGGCAGAATTTTTACAATTTTGCACAGATATTTCCTTCTTTGTGATCGCATCACTTCATTCGCGATCACATTGGGCAGGTTCAGATGTTTAGAAATTTCCTTTATGCGATTGCATTATCTGGCTTGCGATCGCATAGCTTGGCCATTCATTTCAGTGCCATCACACTCCTTGAATCGCGATCACGTAGTGTTAGCATCCCACCCAGGCCAGCCCAGTTTTCCTCTATGCAAACGCGTCTCAATCCCTACGATCGCATTAGCCAGAATCCCTCATCTCCATGCGATCGTGTCCCTGTTCCTGCGATCGCATATGCTATTTTTTCACAACAAATTGTTTAAGTCAGAACAATGTTCCGTCCAAGGCTATTCAAAATTTTCTCACGAACTCTCTTCCTAACTTCTCCATTAGCGAAATTCTAGCCCCCTATTCATCACAACTCTTTGGGTAAGTAATCCTAATATTTTTTTCCTCACTATTCCTTCATCAAACCATTAAATTCCTAGCTCTAAGACATGAAATAAAAGTAGAATTTAGGGGTTTTGGGTTTAGCTAGGGTTTTTGGGATTTTGGGTATTTCAACCTCAATTTGAGGTTGAATTTAAAATCTAATTATATATTTGAACTCGTGGGGTTATGGGGGATTGTGTTTTGGTCCGATCCTCGAGTTGGACCACGTGGGCCCGGTGTCGGATTTTAGTATTTTTGAAAGTAAGCTAGGAAATGCATTTCTAGGCTATGGGATTGTGTTTTTGGATTCTTATTGATAAATTGAATCAATTTATGTTAGATATTGTTGGTTTGGGGTCGAATTATAGAGGAAAGGCGATTGGTGAGCTTTGAGTTGCTATTTTCGGATTCCAGGTAAGTGTTTGATCTAACTTTGGCTTGAGGGAATAGGATTAGGATAATAATTGTTTTGTGCTATGTGGAGTCGGTGTATAGGTATGGTGATGGTTACCTATGCGCACGAGTCTAGTATGATTGTGAGTCGTATTTGCTATTAGAATTTCGAAAGAAGTGGACAATTGTGATAACTACTTGTTAAATGAACTACAAAGTGATAGTTGAGAAGAAAATGAACTAAAGAAGGAAATTTTGGTACTTTTCTCCCTTGTTGGGACGCATTGTTGAGCTATTTCCCCTTGCTGGGACTTATTGTTGAGTTGTTTTTCCCTTGCCGGGACTTATTGTTGAGTTGTTTTTCCTTGCCAGGACTTATTGTTGAGCTGTTTTCCCTTGACGAAGCTCATTGTTGAGCTGTATTCCCTTTCCCGGGGTTATTACTATTGTAGTTTCGTTTATACCTTCGCCCTATTACTTGTGAATGTTGTTTGGGTGAGGATGAGCGATAAAGAACGATGGGTGATGCCGTATAACCACCTAATGCTATTGATTGGGTGAGGAAGAGTGATAAAGCACGATGGGTGATGCCGTGTAACCAATGATTAAAGCACGATGGGTGATGCCGTGCAATCATTGATCTACTCCATACTATGTACTAGCTGATGAAGAGTGATAAAGCACGATGGGTGATGCCGTGTAACTGCTTTATGCTATTGATTGGGTGTGGATGAGTGATAAAGTACAATGGGTGATACCGTACAATATGATGGATTATCTTGGTGAGGACAAGAGTAAAAGCATGATGGGTGGTGCCGTGCAACGTTTATCTTACTGGTTTTCTCTTATTGGTGTTTGTTATACTGTTTCCATTTCCTTGTTGTTGATGATTAGATAATTGAACTGCTATACCCCCAGCATGCCCCCTCCCCATTATCTGTTTAGATTTTGTTATTTTCTGTTATTGCACATACATCAGTACAAGTTAATTGTGGTAGGTCTTGTTTAGCCTCATCACTACCTCGCAGGGGTTAGGCCGGGCACTTACCAGCACATGGGTCGGTTCTGCTGATACTACGCTTCTGTGCCTTTTTGTGCACAGGTCAGGACACAACCTACGGACCGTAGCTATAGTTCGGGAGTGATCTTTCAGGTAGTTCACTGGCATTCGCGGGCCCCCAGTCTCATCTATCTATTTCTTTCAGTTTGTTTAATTGTATCAAACAGACATATTATGTATTTCTTTCAGACTGTTGTTTTTAGTACTCTTTTTTCCGTCCATGAGCAGTGACACCAGATAATGGGTAGAATCATGTTGTTAATTTCCACATTATTGTCATTCCTTTTAATGCTATATGTCTTCTGCGTGTTCGAATAAATACTTCAGCATTTAATTTGCTTTAGATAAGGTTATTGTGAAATGATTAAAAAGGGGTGGCTTGCCTTGCTTCGACAGTAGGCACCATCACGACTTCCGATATCCGGGTCGTGACACTCAGACAACCTCAAACCCTAATCATTGTCCACCTTCGCCGGGCACCTCCCTCAGCGGAAACCATGGCCTCTCATTATCTCTCGGTCTCTATTTCATCCCACACCGGTTTGACACTACCCTGAGGTCCTCTGGTGAACCTGGACCGATTCAACTCCTATCTGTGACAACCCGAAGGTTCATCACCACAATTCTTTCTTTTTCCATGCTTTGAAGACTTTTGATATTAATATTGATAAAGTTGACTTTGGTCAACATTTTGGGTAAATGGACCCAGACCCGTGATATGACGATCCCAGAAGATCCGTAGAAAAATATGGAACTTGGGCGTATTCCCGGAATCGAACCGAGGTCCCGAGCCCGAGTAAAGAATTTTTGAAAGAAATTTCTTTTCTTAAAATGATGTGAAAATTTGAAATGAAAATGAGTTAGAAAATATAGGTATCGGGCCCGTATTTTGGTTACGACGCCCGGTACAGGTCTTAAATATAGGTAAAGCACTTCTTGTGAAGTTTGGTCGAAATCGGATGTCGTTTGACGTGTTTCGGACCTAAATATCTAAAGTTAGAAGCTTAAGAAGTTTGAAATGAAAAGCGATGAATTTGAGGCTTAATTCGTTGATTTTGATGTTATTTTAGCGATTTGATCGCTCGAGCAAGTTGGTAGGATGTGGTTGAGTTAGTGTGTGTGTTTGGTTTGACGCCTTGAGGGCTCGGGAGTGATTAGGAGGTGGTTTGGGGTGGTTTTGGCCTTAGAAATGCTGTAGATTTGCTGCAGTCAGCGGTTCCTTGTTTCCTTCTTTGCGATCACATAGGTCATGCTGCAATCGCATAGAGCTTTTTGTGAAGTCCAGAATTTCTTCAATGCGATCGCAATCCTCCTCCGTGATCGCATAATGCAGAGTTAGCCCCCTTTATTTTCCCCTATGCATTCGCAGTAGTACCCATGTGATCGCACTGCTTTGAACCTCCAACCCTATGAGATCGCATCCCCTTTTTTATGATCGCATAGGGCATTTTTGCCCAGTTATTTTAAAAGCTTAAAACAGAATGGTTGCAGGATTTTCTCACTTTTTCATACGGGCTCTTCTCCTTCACCCTCCATAGACGAATTTCAAGCTCTTCTTCCTCCATAGCTTTTTAGGTAAGTAATTCCCCACCTAATTCCGTCACTTTTCTTCCATAATTAGTAAATTCCTAAGCCTAAAATCATGAAATCAAAGTGGAAATTAGGGCTTTTGGGTAGATTTAGGGCTTTTGGGATTTTGGACAATTCAACCTCAATTTGGGTTCGAATCTTAAAACAAATTGCATATTTGAACTCGTGGAATTATGGGTGATTGAGTTTTGGCCCGATCCTCGAGATTAGACCATGTGGGCGCGGGGTCGGATTTTGGTATTTTTGGAAGAACGATAGGAAATTATTTCTAATGTCACGACCCAGATTTTTCCACAATCGGGAGTCGTGATGACGCCTACTGCCGAAGCTAGGCAAGCCAACCCTTTTAATCGTTTTCACAAAAATCTTAATCTAAAATAATACAAATACTGAAATAATTAATTAAGACCACGCGGAATACTTTTAGCAATAATAGTAGTGATAAAGTGCGAAAATTAGTAACATGCCTCTAACTAGGTCACTACTAACGGATGACTAAAAGAGTTCTAAAAACAACAGTCTGAAATAAATACATAACATGTCTGTTTTGATACAATAAAAATAAACCGAAAGAGATAGTGGAGACTCAGGCCCGCGAAGGTCAGCGAACTACCTCGGAGTCGCTGGACTGAAGGATCACTCCCTAACTACTGTTGTGGTATGTATACTGTGTCCTGACCTGTGCAAAAAAAGACACAAAAGTGTAATATCAGCACAACCGACCCCATGTGCTGGTAAGTGCCCGGCCTAATCCCAGTGAGGTAGTGACGAGGCTAAACAAGACCTACCACAATCAACATGTACATATATATATATATGTGCATTAACATAAAGAGAACAAGATTTTAAACAGATAATGGGGAGGGGACATTCTGCGGGTGTAACAGTTCAATTATAAATTTAACAAACAAGAAATGGAATTGAATATATAACAGTAAATAGAGAAAGCCACTGAATCAACAACTGCACGACACCACCTTTCATTTTTTTACTCTCATTTCTCACTAAAACTGTCAAATATAATGCACGGCATCACCCTTCCTGCTTTTACTCTCATTTCTCACCAAGACTGTGAAATATAATGCATGGCATCACCCTTCGTGCTTTTACTCTCATTTCTCACCAAGACTGTCAAATATAATGCACGACATGATCCTTCGTGCTTTTACTTTCAATATACAGTGCACAACATCACCCTTCGTGCTTTTACTCTTAAAAACATAGTGCACGGCATCACTTTCGTGCTTTTACTCTCTCTTCCTCACCCAATCAATGGTCACAACCAACTCGGAAAGGAAATATATAACAAGTCAAAATATCTCGGCAAGGGATAATAACTCAACAGTAAATCCTGGCAAGGGAATACAGCTCAACAATAGGTTCCAGCAAGGGAAAAATACCAAAATTCCTTTTTTAGTTCATTTGCTTCTCAACTATCACTTCATAGTTCATTTAACAAGTAATTATTACAATTGTTCACTTCTTTCTAAATTTTAATAGCAAATAGGACTTACGGTCATGTTAGACTCGGGCACATAGGTAACCGTCACCATACCTATACACCGACTCCACATAGCACATAGCAAATATCAACCTAATCCTATTCCCTCAAGCCAAAGTTAAATCAAGCACTTACCTCGAAAGCTTCAACCACAACTCACGCCTCTAGAATAGCTTTACCCCTCGAATTCGCCTCAAAGCTGGTCGAACCTAACCACAATTTACTCAAATATATCAATAAATGCTAGTTAAATCAATTTGAATTCATAAGAATGAAATTCCCAAAGTTTTACCCAAAAATTCGCAAAATGCCCCCGGGCCCACGTGGTCAAAACTCGAATTTTGAACCAAAACCGGGTTACCCATTCTCCCATGAGTTCATAGTTGTAATTTGTTTTGAAATCGGACCCCATATTGATGTCCAAATCCCCAATTTTTTGAAAAACCTAGGTTGTACCCCAAATCCCCATTTTTACACATGGAAACCTTTGATTTTAAGTTGAAATCATAATAAAAGATGTTAAAGTTTGATGAAATTGAGTAAAAGTTGAATTACAAGTGTTTTGGGAGAGAAAGAGTCGAGGGAAAATCACCAAAGGAGGTTTGGGTTTTGAAAATATCAAAAATAAAGTTTGAAATTGTCTAAGTATAGGTTGTACAGTCGCAGAAGTCGCAATTGCGAGGTTTTGTTCGCAATTGCGAAGAATGTAGAAAATAATGGATGTCACAATTGAGAAATTTATCACAATTGCAAAGAGGGAAAATTTTGACGGGCTTCGCATTTGCGAGAAATGGTTCGCATTTGCGGAGCCTGGCCATAAAAGGACGGAACGCATTTGCGGAGTCTGGCCATAAAAGGACGGATAGCATTTGCGAGAAATAGTTCGCATTTGCGGAGTCTGGCCATAAAAGGAGGGATTGCATTTGCGATATTTTCCTCGAATTTGCGAAGAAGCAGGCCAAAGGGGAAGGCTCGCATTTGCAATGATTGCTTCGCAAATGCGAAGACTGCAGATACCATCAGTTAAAATGTTTCAAAATGAGCCTAACACCTATCGAAACTCACCCCAGCCCTCAGGGTTCCAACCCAAACATGCACCCAACCTCAACACTATCCTACAGACTTACTCGTGAGATCAAATTGCCAAAATAACATCAAAATCAAAGAATCAACCTCCAAAACTCATGATCTTTCACTTCGAAGTTCAAAACTCTCAAATTTTCTATTTTTAGTCTGAAACACATCAAACGACGTCCGTATTCAACTAAACTTTATAGATAGCACTTAACGCTCATTTAAGAATTGTACCAGCCGTCGGAACCAAAATACGAGCCTAATACCATTACTTTTGATCAATTTTCATTTTCATTTTTCCTTAAGCAATTTCAAATAACAATTTCATAGAAAAATTCCGTACTCGGGCCTGGGACCTCGGATTTTGATTACGGGAACACGCCTGGTCCCAAATTTCCTTATGGACCCTCCGGGACCGTCACATCACGGGTCCGGATCTGTTTACCCAAAATGTTGACCAAAGGTCAACTATAGCAATATCATTATTAAAATTCATAGATTTTAACACAGAATTCAAACATCTTCACATAAAAATTTTCCAACTTCGCGCCCAGACTGTGCATGCAAATCGAGGCAACCAAATAAGTGTTTTTCATGGCCTCATAAGCACAAATAAAAGGAGAATTACGATGATGACCCTTTGGATTGTCACATCCTCCGCCTCTAATATAACCGTTCGTCCTCGAATGGACAAAAGAAGGAAGAAACTCAGTCAGGGAATAGATGGGGATAACAGATCTGCATATCGAACTCGCACTCCTAGGACGATGCCTCAGGCGGCTGACCTCTCCACTGAACATGCACTGATGGTAAACTCCGCGACCTCAACTGTCGAACCTGGCAGTCTAAAATACCCACCGACTTCTTCTCATATGACAGATCCTTGTCCAGTTGGACAGTACTGAAATCTAACACGTGGGTGGGATCGCTGTGATACTTTCGAAGCATGGATACATGAAAAAATTGATGCACAGCTGACAAGCCAGGCAGCAAGGCAAGTCTATATGCCACCTTCCCCACATGGTCGAGAATCTCAAATGGGCCACTATATCTAGGTCTAAGATTGCCCTTCTTCCCAAATCATATCACGCCCTTCATAGCCGATACATAGAGCAATACTCGCTCACCAACCATGAAAGCAACATCCCTGACCTTACGATCTGTATATCTCTTTTGCCTAGACTGAGCTGACCGAAGTCTGTCCTGAATGATCTTGACCTTATCCAAGGCCTCCTGTACGAAATCTGTTAGGATTTATGCCCGTCACTAGAGGGAAGGTGAATAGCGCGGCACAAGAATATTGATAAATATTGCGGAATTAAAATTGCAGGAATAAAATAAATTCGGTAATTAAAATAGCAAGGAAAGAACACACCGAATTTATCCTGGTTCACCACAACTTGTGGTTAGTCCAGTCCCCGAGAGACTCTCTCGAGATTCCACTAACTCCGTTAAGCTTTCGGGTGCCTAACAAACCATTACACTTGCTCGTAGATGTACACTCTACAAGACTTCAACTTGCTCGAGGATACCGCACCTCAAGACTTCAACCTTGCTCATGGATACCGCACCACAAGACTTCACACACTAAGACTTAGGGTACTTAGCGAACCCGACAACCAATGAGAAGATATGTTCTTCTCAAACACCTTTCTCTTTTACACCAAGAACTCTCTCAAAAGAGTAGATAAAGAGATACAAATTTAGCTCTATGAACAACTCAAAGTTGCCTCTCAAATGGCTCAACAAAAGCACTAAAATGATGCTCAAATAATGTCAATATGTATATAAATATTGGGAGGTGTTGTGTGTTTAAAATCAGCTCAAAAGACCTCTTTATATAGGGGTTAAAGGGTGTATGTCCGTTGCTTAATAGACAATCAATTATGCTGATTTTATGCAAGGATAATCGATTATTGGATTGTGATAATCGATTTTTTTCTCTAACGTTCAAAAATCAGAAGCTGATTTTCTGCTGAATAATCGATTACTGGATTCTGCAAAATCGATTATTCTGTTCCAGTGTTCAAACACTGGCAACGGTCTACAGCATAATCGATTATGCAGTCTTGATAATCGATTATTCTGTTACAGATTTGAAAACTTACTTCAAAAACCATTTTGGTTAAAATGAAAACTTTAACATCATTTTGTTTGAAGTATTTGAAATATGTTTATGATAAATATGATTTAATAAAATGATTTTATGCATATTTATGATGACCTATGTTGAGCCAAAAGACGAGATAACTTAAGCGTTGCTCTTACATTGGTTCTACCTAACGACCTACGCCTTGGGTCTTCGGTCTTGAACATTTGAGCTCGTCTTTGGCTTGTCTATGCAATTCCGTCATCAATATGCTTCTTGACATTCAATCTTGATTGTTTGTCATATAATAGCGTTGTTTGACACTTGACTTCATTGTTTGTCATTCATCAAAACCTATACCTGAAAATCATGCTAATACAACCAAAGCGCACATATCATAGATAGACTGATTTTCTACAATTTCCCCCTTTTTGATAATGACAAACAACAGGAGATATGCATATTGGATTCCCCCTAAATCTCAACATACAATTCATGCAAACAATTTAATATAATTCCCCCTTAATTGAATATTCCCCCTCAATTAAAGCATACTAGAATGTGAAGACATTCCCCCTTATTCGATGCATATCGCCTAAATTCTTCCCCCTTTTGGCATTAGCAAAAATAGTATACCAATTGTTATTTAAACTATTGACGATGCCAATTGTTAGAAAAAGAATCATATCAAATAATACCAAATGTTATTAAAAACATACCAACCATGATAACGGTCATTTTTCGCAAATATACCAACTGTTATTTAAACTAAAAATATTCATCAAAACATGAATCAATCATTTAATATAAAACTAATTGATACCGATGGTTATTCAAAATAAAACTTATCAAAACATGAATCAATAATTAATATCAATTGTTAGCACATATCAACTATTACGTTTTTATCAAAAATATGATAACTAACCGACGTTCCCCCTCGATGCAATAAGGTTTCATGCTTGGTGCATCTACTATGATTTTGTAGTCTTCAAGCACACCTGCAAACGTACCTAAAAATAGGTTTTCGGTACCCAACTTCTTTTGGGTCCTTGGGGATTAGGCAAATAATAATCATAATCAAAAGATAAATCTCTATGTTTAGCAAAACATACGGGTGCTATGTGACCTACCCGGTTACAATAATGACATATAACATTAGGGTTGTGCATATGTCTACGTTGAGCCAAAAACGTTCTAGGTGGTCTAAAGTCGTTATTCCTAGAAGCGTTGAGATTCCTAGAGTCATTTCTAAGTGGTCTAACATTATTCATTCTAAGACTCATTAATAAAATTCCTAGAATTGTGTCTAGGTGGTCTAAAATGATTAGTTTTAGACTTATTAACAAAATTCCTAGAGTCGTTTCTAGGTGGTTTAACCTCATTTATATCGTCCTTTTTAATTACCTCACTTGTTTTAGAATCATTTACACTACATTTTTCTAGTGTATTTCTAAGTTCTATGTTCTCTATTTTCAAAGAACTACAAGAAGGACAATACTTTGAACAATTAAAGAGGCTTCATTCATCTCCTTGATTTTATTTTTGAGATCGACATTGTCATTTTCCAAAAATTTATTTTGTTCTTCTAAAATTTTGATTTTATTTTTAAGAACAGTATTGTCATTTTCTAAAAGATCATTTTCTTCTTTTAGCTTTTCATTATCACAAGTTAATTTTTCAAAATCTTTTTCTTTCAAAGAAGGTTGTTTTTCAAAATCTTTTTCTTGCAAAGAAAGTGTTTTCTCAAAATCTTTTTCTTGCAAAGAACGTGTTTTCTTCAATTCTTTTATAGTTTTGGGAGCTTTAACAAATTCACCATATAATTCATCATTGGCATTTTGTATTTCTTCAAACGAGTAAGAGTTAGAAATACGTACCTCTTCTTCTTCGTTGGCCATGAGGCATAGTGCGGCGGTTTCGTCGCCCGAGCTACCCGAATCCCGTGTCTCGCGCTTATGGTGTTTCTTCTTTTTCTTGTCCTTGAGTTTTGGACAATGTGATTTGGTGTGGCCAAGTTTTTCACACTTTTGACATGAAGGACTTGGTTCTTCCTTCTTTATTTCCTTCTTCATACACTTACAAAACTTTTCAATTATATCATTGGAAATAATATCATCATCTCTTTCCGAATCACTTACCTCTACTTTTTTAGACGATGAGGCTTTGAAGGCAATATTCGAATTGCTTCTAAGATAGGGATTAAGAATTGTGCTTTCATAAGTTTTGAGGTTATCAATTGTGACATCCGTGATTCCTATCGACTCTTGGATGGCATTGGCTTTGGAACGCCATTCGGGAGTGAGACTCCGTAGGATTTTTCGAACAAGATCTTTGTTCGTGTACACTTTCCTGAGAGCATGAAGATCATTGATGATTATTGAGAATCGTTCGAACATAGAACCGATGGGTTCATTCTCCCTCATTCTAAAAATTTCATATTCATGTGTTAGAAAATCAATTTTAGATTCTCGGACTTGAGACGTACCTTCATAAGTGATCTCGAGTTTATCCCACATTTCCTTTGCGGTTGTGCAACAAGAGATTTTCTAATAGTCGTTCGGATTCACCGCACAAAATAGTAAGTTGACGGCCTTTACGTTTCTTTCAACCTTCTTGATGTCCTCGGCATCATATTCATTTTCCTCCTTTGGAACCATGATTTCCCCAACTTTCTTTGTTGGCATTTGTTCACCTTTCTTGATGATTTACCATAATTGAAAGTTATTTGATTGGATGAATATTCTCATCCGCTCTTTCCAATATGTATAGTTTGTTCCGTCAAATAGTGGAGGGCTATAGGTGGAGTGTCCTTTGCTTATCATTCCTACGTTCAATATTCTCAACAACAAAAATATATATCGCTCTCAACCGGTTAAGGCTTTCAGAGAGTTAGGCTCTGATACCAATTGTTAGGATTTATGCCCGTCACTAGAGGGGGGGTGAATAGTGCGGCACAAGAATATTGATAAATATTGCGGAATTAAAATTGCAGGAATAAAATAAATTCGGTAATTAAAATAGCAAGGAAAGAACACACCGAATTTATCCTGGTTCACCACAACTTGTGGTTAGTCCAGTCCCCGAGAGACTCTCTCGAGAATCCACTAACTCCGTTATGCTTTCGGGTGCCTAACAAACCGTTACACTTGCTCGTAGATGTACACTCTACAAGACTTCAACTTGCTCGAGGATACCGCACCTCAAGACTTCAACCTTGCTCGTGGATACCGCACCACAAGACTTCACACACTAAGACTTAGGGTACTTAGCGAACCCGACAATCAATGAGAAGATATGTTCTTCTCAAACACCTTTCTCTTTTACACCAAGAACTCTCTCAAAAGAGTAGATAAAGAGATACAAATTTAGCTCTATGAACAACTCAAAGTTGTCTCTCAAATGGCTCAACAAAAGCTCTAAAATGATGCTCAAATAATGTCAATATGTATATCAATATTGGGAGGTGTTGTGTGTTTAAAATCAGCTCAAAAGACCTCTTTATATAGGGGTTAAAGGGTGTATGTCCGTTGCTTAATAGACAATCAATTATGCTGATTTTATGCAAGGATAATCGATTATTGGATTGTGATAATCGATTTTTTCCTCTAACGTTCAAAAATCAGAAGCTGATTTTCTGCTGAATAATCGATTACTGGATTCTGCAAAATCGATTATTCTGTTCCAGTGTTCAAACACTGGCAACGGTCTACAGCATAATCGATTATGCAGTCTTGATAATCGATTATTCTGTTACAGATTTGAAAACTTACTTCAAAAACCATTTTGGTTAAAATGAAAACTTTAACATCATTTTGTTTGAAGTATTTGAAATATGTTTATGATAAATATGATTTAATAATATGATTTTATGCATATTTATGATGACCTATGTTGAGCCAAAAGACGAGATAACTTAAGCGTTGCTCTTACATTGGTTCTACCTAACGACCTACGCCTTGGGTCTTCGGTCTTGAACATTTGAGCTCGTCTTTGGCTTGTCTATGCAATTCCGTCATCAATATGCTCCTTGACATTCAATCTTGATTGTTTGTCATATAATGGCGTTGTTTGACACTTGACTTCATTGTTTGTCATTCATCAAAACCTATACCTGAAAATCATGCTAATACAACCAAAGCGCACATATCATAGATAGACTGATTTTCTACAAAATCCGTACCTAATAATTGTGCCTCTCCCGGCTCAAACCTTCTGACTGGGGACCGATAGCGCCTACCATACAACGCCTCATATGGAGCCATTTAAATACTGGACTGGTAGCTGTTGTTGTAGGCAAACTCTACTAAAGGCAAGAACTGGTCCCACGAGCCTCCAAAATCAATAACGCAGACTCGGAGCATATCCTAAAGAATCTAAATAGTCCTCTCGAACTGACCGTCCGTCTGGGGTTGAAATGCTATAGTCAACTGGACCTGGGTGCCTAACTCATGTTGCACCACCCTCCAGAAATCCAAGGTAAACTTCAGACCCTGGTCCAAAATAATATATATGGGCACCCCCTGAAGGCGAACAATCTCCCTGATGTTAATCACAACATACCTCTCAGATGAATAGGTAGTGGCAACTGGGATAAAATGCGCTGACTTAGTCAGCCTAGCAACAATAACCCATATAACATCAAACTTCTTCCGAGTCATCGGAAGTCTAGTAACAAAATCCATGGTGATCCTCTCCCACTTCCACTCGGGAAGCTCAATCCTCTGAAATAACCCATTGGGCCTCTGATGCTCATACTTAACCTGCTAACAATTTAGACAGCGGGCCACATATGAAACAATGTCTTTCTTCATTCTGTGCCACCCATAATGTTGTCTTAAATCCTGATACATCTTCGCGGCGCCCGGGTGAATAGAATATTGAGAATTGTTGGCCTCCGTTAAGATCGACTCTTGAATACCATCAACATTGGGCACACACACTCGCCCCTGCAATCTTAATACGCCGTCATCTCCCAAGCACCTCCTCGCTGCACTGTGTCTCTCAGTACACACAAATGGGGGTCATCAAACTGCCGCTCCTGGATACGCTCCATCAACGACGAGCGAGCAACAGTGCAAGCTAACACCCTGCTGGACTCAGAAATATCCAATCTCACAAGTCTATTGGCCAAGGCTTGATCATCCAAGGCAAGCAGTCTCTGGATGACCGGAATATATGCAAGACTACCCATACTGGCAGACTGCCTACTCAATGCATCGGCCACCACATTGGCCTTTCCCGGGTGGTATAAAATTGAAACATCATAATATTTCAACAACGCCAACCACCTCCGCTGTCTCAAATTCAAATCCTTCTGCATAAACAAGTACTGAAGGCTCTTGTGATCCGTGTACACCTCACACATCACACCATACAAATAATGCCTCCAAATCTTCAAGGCGTGAACAATGGATGCCAACTCTAGGTCATGAACCATATAATTCTTCTCCTGGATCTTCAACTACCTCAAAGCATATGCTATGACCTTGCCATTCTGCATCAACACTGCGCCAAGCCTGATACGGGAAGCATCATAATACACAGTATAAGGCCCAGATCCCGTGGGCAAACCCAATATCGGTGTCGTAGTTAGAGCTGTATTGAGCCTCTAGAAGCTCGCCTTGCACTCATCTGACCACTTGAACTGGGCACCCTTCTGGGTCAATCTAGTTATCGGGCCTGCGATGGATGAAAACACCTCCACGAAATGTCTGTAGTAACTAGCTAAACCCAAGAAGCTCCGAATCTCTGTAGCTGAAGCTAGTCGAGGCCAGTTCTTGACTGCCTCTATCTTCTTCGGGTCGACCTGAATAACCTCTACTGATATGAGATGACCCAGAAATGCGACTGAACTCAACCAAAATTCGCACTTTGAGAACTTAGCGTACAACTGACTATCCTTCAGAGTCTGAAGAACCACTCTAAGGTGCTGCTCATGCTCCTCCTGGCTGCGAGAGTATACCAAGATGTCATCAATGAGTACAATTACAAAATAATCCAAATATGGCCTGGATACTCAGTTCATCAACTCCATGAATGCTGCCGTGGCATTGGTCAACCCAAATGACATCACCAAAAACTCATAATGCCCATACCGAGTACGGAATACTGTCTTAGGGACATCAGACGCCCTAATCCTCAACTAATGATAACCAGACCTCAAATCTATCTTTGCGAAAACCCTCGCACCCTGGAGCTGGTCAAACAAATCATTAATCCTCAGTAGTGGATACTTGTTCTTTATCGTCACCTTGTTCAACTGTCGGTAATCAATGCACATCCTCATCGACCCGTCCTTTTTCTTCACTAACAACAATGGGGAATGCCAAGGTGATGCACTGGGCCTAATGAAACCCTTATCAATCAAGTTCTGAAGATGTTCCTTCAACTCTTTCAACTCTGGCGGGGCCATGCGATACGACGAAATAGAAATAGGCTGAGTACTAGGAGCCAGCTCAGTACATAAATCAATATCCCTGTCGGGCAGCATACCCGGCAGGTCTGAATGGAAAACCTCAGGGAAATCCCGAACAACAGGCACATAGTCGATAGATGGAACCTCTGCGTTGGAGTCGCGAACATATGCCAAATATGCTAGAAACCCCTTCTCGACCATACGTCGAGCCTTAACATACGAAATAACACTACGGGTGGCTTGACCTAGGGTGCCTCTCCACTCAAGTAGGGGCAAATTTGGCAAGGCCAAAGTCACGGTCTTGGCGATAATCCAAGATAGCATGATACGGGGACAACCAGTCCATCCCAAATATAACATCGAAGTCCACCATGTCTAAAAGCAACAAGTTAACACGGGTCAAGAACCTCAAATACCACCACACACCAATGATGCACTCGGTGGACCACTATAGAATCACCAATTGGTATGGACACATATACAGGAATACCCAAAGCCTCACTAGGCATGATCAAATAGGGTGCAAAATAGGATGACACATAAGAATAAGTAGATCCCGGATCAAATAATACTGAAGCACCTCTATCACATACCAGTATAGTACCTATAATAACAGCATCAGATGACTCGGCCTCCGTCCTGGCTGGCAATGCATAACAACGGGGTGTTCCCCCACCCCCTGAACTGTATCTTTGGGACGATCTGCTGTGGGATGACCCTTGCCTCTGGCTGTCTGAGCTCCTCCTCTGCGGTGTCTCCCTCCACCTCTATGGTCCCTACCCCAGCCTCTAGCTAGCTAGACGGCCTGTTGATCACCTGCTGCCTAAATCGTAGGGCGAGGACCCTACTGCTGAGAACTACTCGAGACTCGAGGGCAAAACCTGACAACATGACCTAGGTCACCACAACCATAACATGCCCTCAGCGGCTGAGACTGCTGGCCCTGTCGACCGGTGTATCCTCCCCTAAATCTCTGAAGTGGAGGTGCACTAATGGGGGCTGGTGGTGCTCTGAAGGACTGCGGGTCTGAATAATATTTCTGATGAACACCACCGCCTAGGGTACCATGAGAAACCTGAAGTGCCGACTGGAAAGGCCTCGGAGGATGGCCTCTCTCATGGAAATCCCTACCTCCAGAGGAGGTACCACTAAATCTTCCAGAATGTCGAGGTCTCTTGTCTGAACCCTGACTACCTCCTCAAGCCAGTGCCATCTCTACCAAGTTAGCCGCATTGGCCGCCTCCTGAAAGGTAATATCACTGCCAACTCCCACAGCCATGTGAAGGCGAATCGGCTGAATCAATCCATCAATGAACCTTTGGACCCTCTCTTGATCTATAAGGAGTATCACTACTGCATGGCGTGCCAAGTCAAGAAATCTGGTCTCATACTGTGTAAGTGTCATAGAGCCCTGCTGGAGGCACTCAAACTATCGTTGAAGTGCCTCCCGCTAAGTGACAGGGAGAAACTTCTCCAAAAATAACTCCGTGAACAGATCCCGTGTCAAAGCTGGTGACCATGCTGGTCTGGATAGGCAATGATCCCTCCACCAAGTCTTGGCAGATCCTACAAACCTGAAGGTGAGAAAATTGACCCCATTGGTCTATACTATCCCCATAGTCCTGAGGATCTCATGACAACTAAATAGAAAATCCTGGGGATCCTCCGATGAAGCACCGCTAAAAGTGGCAGTGAAAAGTTTGGAGAAGCTATCAAGTCTCCACAAAGCATCCGAAGACATGGTCGTCCCATCTCCGGCCTGAGCTGTATTTCCTGCTTGAGCTACCACTGCGGGCTGAACCAATGGAACTTGGGTCCGAGGAGCTACCTGCTACGGAGTATGTGTAGCATAAGTCTAAACCCCTCCTCCAGCCTGAGAAGTGGCTGGTGCTACTGGTAGCTATCCCGCTCTAGCAACACTATCCATAAAGCCTACTATGCGAACAAGAGCATCCTGGAGATCCGGGGAAAACATCACCTCTCCTAGGACCTGAGCTGGGCCCATTGGAGCTGGAACCTCCTCATAAAAGTCAATATGAGGCTCCACCTCTGGAACTGCTGCCTGGGGCTGAGCTCTGCCCGTGCCACGACCTCTGGAACGACCTCGGTCCCTGCCCCTCGCAGGAGCTGCTACTGATGGCTCGAGCTGCTACGCAGAAGAAAAAGTCGTGTTCTCGCCATCTGCAAAAGAACAGAGTAGAACGACAATCTATATTTGGGAAACAGAATCGCACGACAAGAAAGAACAAGGTAAAATTTTTTCTAACTCTGTAGCCTCTGGGGGATAAATACAAACGTCTCTGTACCAATCCCTCGGATTCTACCAAGCTTGTCCGTGAGTTGTAAGACCCAAGTAACCTAGTGCGTTGATACCAACTTGTCATGACCCAAATTTTCCCACCATCGGGAATCGTAATGGCGCCTACTGTCGAAGCTAGGCAAGCCAACGCTTTTAATCATTTTCACAAATCTTAATCTAAAACGATATAAATACTGAATAATTAATTAAAACCACACGGAAGACTTTTAGCATTAATAGTAGTGATAAAGTGTGGAAATTAGTAACATGCCTCTTCCCAGTATCTGGTGTTACTACTCACAGACGACTAAAAGAGTGCTATAAACAACAGTCTGAAAGAAATACATAGCATGTCTGTTTTGATACCATAAAAACAAACTAAAAGAGATAGAGGAAATTCAGGGCCCGCGAATGCCAGCGAACTACCTCGGTGTCTCTGGACTGAAGGAATGCTCCCTAACTACTGTTGCGGTCCGTATACTGTGTCCTGACATGTGCACAAAAAGGCGCAGAAGTGTAGTATCAGCACAACCGACCCCATGTGCTGGTAAGTGCCCGGCCTAACCCCGACGAGGTAGTGATGAGGCTAAATCGGACCTACCAAAATCAACCTGTACAGATATATATGTGCAATAACAGAAAAAGAACAAGATTTTAAATAGATAATGGGGAGGGGACCTGCTGGGGGTTTAATAGTTCAATTACAAATCCAACAAAGAAGAAATGGAACTGAATAAATAACAATAAATAGAGAAAGCCACTGAATCAACAACTGCACGGCAACCCTCTTCGTGCTTTTACTCTCAATTCTCACCAAAACAGTCAAATATAATGCACGACATCATGCTTGGTGCTTTTACAATCATTTCTCACCAACACTGTGAAATATAATGCACGACATCACCCTTCGTGCTTTTACTTTCAATATACAGTGCACGACATCACCTTTTGTGCTTTTACTCAAAAAAATATAGAGCACGACATCACCCTTCGTGCTTTTACTCTCTCTTCTTCACCTAATCAATGGTCACAACCAAACGGGAAAGGAAATATATAAAAGGACAAAATATCCTAGCAAGGGAGAATAACTCAACAATAAATCCCGGCGAGGGAATACGGCTCAACAATAGGTTCTGGCAAGGAAAAATACCAAAATTCCTACTTTAGTTCATTTGCTTCTCAACTATCACTTCATAGTTCATTTAACAAGTAATTATCACAATTTTTCACTTCTTTCCCAATTTTAATAGCAAATATGACTCACCATCATGCTAGACTCTGGCACATAGGTAACCGTCACCATACCTATACACCGACTCCACATAGCACATAGCAAATATCAACCAAATCCTATTACCTCAAGCCAAAGTTAGATCAAACACTTACTTTCGAAAGATTCCAACTCAACTCACTTCTCTAGAATAGAGTTACCCCTCGAATTTGCCTCAAAACCGGTCTAATCTAACCACAATTTACCCAAATGTATCAATAAATGCTAGTTAAATCAATTTGAGTGCATAAGAATGAAATTCCCAAAGTTTTACCCAAAAATTTCCAAAATGCCTCCGGCCCACGTGTTCAAAACTCGAGCTTCAAACCAAAACTGGGTTACCCATTCCCCCACGAGTTCAAATATGCAAACATTTTTGAAATCGGATCCCAAATTGAGGTCCAAATCCCCAATTTTTGGAAAACCTAGGTTCTACCCCAAATCCCCATTTTTACCCATGGAAAGCTTTGATTTTAAGTTGAATTCATGATAAAAGATGTTAAAGTTTAAAGAAATTGAGTAAAAGTTGACTTACAAGTGATTTGGGAGAGAAAGAGTCGAGGGAAAATCGCCAAGGGAGGTTTGGGTTTTGAAAATATGAAAAATGAAGTTTGAAATCGTCTAAGTATAGGTTGCACAGTCGCAGATGTCGCAATTGCGAGGTTTTGTTTTCAATTCCAAAGAATGCAAAAAATAACGGATATCGCAATTGCGAGAAATTTATCGCAATTGCAAAGAGGGAAATTTTGGACGAGCTTTGCATTTGCGAGAAATGGTTCACATTTGTGGAGTTTGGCCATAAAAGGAGGGATCGCATTTGCGAGAAATAGTTCGCATTTGCGAAGAAGTAGCCCAAAGGGGAAGGCTCACATTTCCAAGTTTGGTTTGCAAATGCGAAGACTGCAGATACCAGCAGTTAAAATGTTTCAAAATGAGGCTAACACCTATCCGGAACTCACCCGAGCACTCGACTCCAACCCAAACATGCACCCAACCTCAAAAACATCCTACAGACTTACTTGTGTGATCAAATCATCAAAATAACATCAAAATCAAGGAATCAACCTCCAAAACTCATGATCTTTCACTTTAAAGTTCAAAACTTTCAAATTTTCCATTTTTTGTCCGAAACACGTCAAACGACGTCCATTTTAGACCAAACTTTACAGGTAGCGCTTAACGCTCATTTAAGATTTGTACCGAGCATCGGAACCAAAATACGAGCCTGATACCATCACTTTTGATCAATTTTGATTTTCATTTTTCCTTAAGAAATTTCAGAAAACAATTTCACAGAAAAAATCCGTACTCGAGCCTGGGACCTCGAATTTCGATTCCGGGAATACGCCCAGGTCCCAAATTTCCTTACGGATCTTCTGGGACTGTCACATCATGGGTCCGGGTCCGTTTATCCAAAATATTGACCAGGGTCAACTATAGTAATATTATTATCAAAATTCATAGTTTTAACCAGAATTCAAATATTTTCACATAAAAAATTTTCAGATTCGTGCCTGGACTATGCATGCAAATTGAGGTAACCAAATAAGAGGTTTTCAAGGCCTCAGAAGCACAAATAAAAGGAGAATTACGGTGATGACCCTTTGGGTCGTCACATTGAGGCTATGGAATTGTGTCTTTGAGCCATTACTGATAATATTAAACTAAATTGTGTCTAGATATCATTGTTTCGAAGTTGGAATCTATAGGAAAGGCGATGTTCGAGATTTGATTGCTATTTTTGAACTGAGGTAAGTGTTTGATCCAACTCTGGCTTGAGGGAATAGGATTAGGATATTAAATGTTATGTGCTAAATGTGGAGTACGGTGTATAGGCACGTGACGGTTATTTATGCACCAGAGTCTAGCATGACAGTGAGTCGTAATTCATTTAAATTCGAAATATGTGACACAACTTTCTTGTTTAATTGATAAATTCCATATAAAGTGTTAGCTGAAAAGGAAATGAGTTAAAAGAGAATGTGTTGAAATGATTCCCTTGCTGGGACGAGTAGACTATTATTATTGTATTCTCCCTTGCCGGGATATTTGAGCTGTTAGTGATATTCCCTTGTGGGGACTCCTTGTTTTGTTGTTACTTCCCTTGCACTTGAGTTGTGATTGTTGTTGAGTGAATTTTTGGTATTAAACATTGAGGATCGGGTTGCATGCCGCAACAGTGCTAAATATTGAGGATCAAGTTGCACGCTGCAACGGTGTTAAATATCGAGGATCGGGTTGCACTTCGCAACGGTAATAAATATTCAGGATTGGATTGGACGTCGCAACAGTGTAAGATGATGAGGATTGAGTTGCATGCCACAACAGAATACGGATTAAGCGTACTGTCTCCGTATGTAGAGTATCTTGTGTTATTCTTCCTCAGTTGTTGTGTTGTTTCACTTCTTATTCGATGACTGTATATTTAACTGTCTTACCTCATAGCATGATCTCTTGCCCTCTTAACTGTTAAATAGAGTGTATTTTTCCTGTTATTGTATATATATGTGTAGAGGTTATTTGTGGTAGCTCCTGTCTAGCCTCGTCTCTACTTCGCCGGGGTTAGGCCAGGCACTTACTAGCACATGGGATCGGTTGTTCTGATACTACACTCTGTGCATTTTTGTGCACAAATTAAGACGCAGCTTACGGACCGCAGCAGTAGGACTTCAGGGAGCGATCTTCAGTCCAGGGACTCTCGAGGTAGCCTAGCTGGCGTTCGCAGGCCGAAGTCCCTTTTTTCGTTTGTTCATCCTGTATAACTATGTATTTCCTTTCTAGACATTGTTTGTAGTATTCTGTAATAGTCTGTGAGTAATGGCACCAGATACTGGGTAGAGGTGTACTTTGAACCTTCCGTATTTTTATTTTCAGTTATTTAAGTATTTAAAAGTCTTCAGCTTTAATTATTTTTTTAGTTTTGTATAATTTTTTAAATGAAATCAATAGAAATGTTGTAATGATTGGCTTGCATAGCTCCAATAGTATGTGCCATCATGACTGCCGATAGTGGAAAATCCGGATCGTGACAAGTGTCACACCTCCTTTATACCCGCGCGTCAGGGCGCAAGGGAGTTTTTTTAATTAAAGGACAATCGAAATGAGATTTGTTTATTTAATTCAGAGTGGCCACTTGGGAGATTTATGGTATCCCAAGTCACCAGTTGAATCCCGAATCGAGGAAAATATTGACTCTGTATTACAGTTTGCAAACCAGAAATCCAGATAAGGAATTCTGTTAACCCGGGAGAAGGTGTTAGGCATTCGCGAGTTCCATGGTTCTAGCACGGTCGCTCAACTGTCATATTCTGCTTGTTTATCTTATTTTAATACTTGTTGAACCTATATGTAAATTTTAACTCTTTACCGCTTTTATTATTATTATTATTTTAAAGAGAATTTCAACATCGTGAAAACGCGTCTTGAACCACGTCACATCAATGTACCCGTGGGTTTTGACACATCTCGACTCCATTGAGATTTGAATTTGGGTCACATAAATCTGCACCCGAGTTTAGGGAGGTAATGTTATTAAAGTGTGCACCTAAAGAGACTAATGCGTTATTATTTGGGAAAGGTCGTGAAATTCGCTAAATTGCCCGTCCCAAAATCTAAGTGTTTTAATATATACATTTATGAGGACCCTGCAATTTGGGCATTTTTATTTGGCGAGAATCGTCTCATTTATTTTTAAAAGGATAAATCTAATGTGACTACATTTCTTTATTAAGTTTGTCTCTAAAATAAAATAGCAAAGTTCTATTTAATTACATGCTTGAAAAGTCCAAGCCTCTTATTAGTTATTAGGTACAATAGATGCGAAAGGAAAATTGCACGCGAACTTGTTAAATCGTAGATTGTTTCGTATCTATTCTATAAGCGAATTACTAAAGCTGAAATAATAAATGGCATACGAGATCGACAAAGTATTAAAACAATCTAACAATTCTCTAACTAATTTAAACTAACTGTTTTAGATTATTGAAACTATTGGAAATAACTACATGCGGTTCATGACTATTGATTATCTTGACGGTTTCCCTATTGATAAGTCTAAGTTTCACTACAAAGTAACAAATCAGACAAAAGGTCACGGCTGAAAATAAGTGATAATTAACTCAAATTGATACTATTAAACAAACACTTCAAACTTAAAGGGTTCATGAATATGGAATTGGTTCATGTCTAGTTGCAAGACTATTTATACTACTCATAATTTACAACTCAAAGCAAGGTTTCTAAAAACAGCCCCAATTTGATCCCGCAATTACATGAATAGCTAATTACATGAATATCTAAGCTGGACATTTTAAAAGCTAATAACTAACAAAATGAACAAGTAACAATTTATCCTTATGGATTCTTCAAGTTCCTTATACATAGGAATCTAATTTCACATCTGGTTACGAAAGTGTACCTGGAAATGAAACACAATAAAGAAGGAAGAGGATGATCAGCAGAGAAACAGTAGTATACAACAACAGCAACAACCAGCAACAAAGTAAACAGGATAGCCCAGTCGTATATTAAAAACCAACAGAAGTCCAACAAAATCCAATGAAATAGTAGCAAACAACCAAATAGCCAAACTCAGAAGCAACCAACTGACACCTCAGAAATACCAATCAACAAAAACAATGAAGCAGTAACAGTAACAAATACTAATTTCAGTAGTAAAGAAGCAACTTTCTTTATTTCTTTAACTCTCAAAATAACTGAACTCTTGGATTAAAAATCCAGCCTATTTTTTTTACTCTCTAAGTCTGACTTCTCCAGATTAAAAGCCAATCTAAAAACTTATCCTCCATTTTTTATTCTCAATACTCACTTTTTTAAAACTGATCCTCTTAGATTTTTTAAAAGCTCCCACTTCTTTTTTTTATGTCTCTACTCATCTCTTTATTTAAACCCAAACTTTAACCCTTTTCAGCCCTTCTTTTTTTTTTTTACAGTTGTAAAAAAAAACCTTTTATTATTATCCTTCCTTTTTACTTTCCAGCTTTTTATTCCCTCCCCACATGCACTATTTTATCTTTTTCATTATTATTCCCTTCTTTTTACTTTCAAAGCTCATTTTTCCTTTATTTACATCATAATGTCTTATTTCCCACTACTCTTAAATAATTGCAACAATTTATTGGTCCATTAGTTCTTCCTGATAGAATATTCAACTAAACATTATTAAACTATTAAATCCCAAAATACCCCTGAAACTACTGAAATTTACTGTCCTACCCCCTCCCCTTTCAGTTTGTACCAAAAACTCAGCTATAACCAATTCAACTAATCAAATTCACAGTATATCAAAACTCAAATTAGCTTACATAGCATCTGATCAGAGTGGAATGGATAATCATATTGGGAACCAATCCTGATCAACCCATACCAAATGAACGAGTAAGGAGTCAATAACACAAGTAGAACTGGAATCAACTAGATGATCATACATCTAATTGAATTGGAAAACAAAGAAGAAACAAGCATAACAGTTTTAAGGGGATTGACATACACATGACTAATCAATTTAGTTCAATGAGATGGACTGAATATACTAACATGCTCAATTCTAAGTTCAAGCATATCAACCATTTCATTTTCAACATGAAATTAGAACAGAAAAGAAGCAGGATGGGAAACCTACTTGAATGTACCAAAACTATTATTACGTTAATAACATTCAAGCAAAACAGACTAATCGACGATACTTATTCAATCGATTACACATGCCAAAATATACAACAA
Source organism: Nicotiana benthamiana (assembly GCA_034376525.1). Lineage (NCBI taxonomy): Eukaryota > Viridiplantae > Streptophyta > Magnoliopsida > Solanales > Solanaceae > Nicotiana > Nicotiana benthamiana. Next base: position 61,380,356 of record CM067323.1, read on the forward strand.
TTAACGACAAACAATCAATACAAACCAAAGGTGATTTGTGTGGCATCTAACAGAAATAGAGAGTTATAATACAACTTAACTAATCGATGAAACAATTCAAACAAACGATTTCCTAATTCACAACATATAATTACAAGGAACACAATAGTTGGCCTAAATAAAAATGTCTAATGGAGTAGAAGAATTATTGAACAAACAAAAAAATGAACAGAAAATTAATACAATGACCCCTAAACAAATAAAAAATAACAAATAACCAAATAGAACAAACTAAAGAAAGGAAAAATACCTTAAAGAAATCAGAAATCAGACGGACTTGACCAATCTCAAACTTGAACTTTTTGATGTCAAACGGACCTTAATCAAGTGTTCTCGATTGAGAACACTAGACTAAGGTCATTTAAAACCCCAGATTCCTCTTAATTTCGGACGAAATCCCAATTTTGGTTTTCTAGGGTTCTATGGTTCAAATTGGGATTTGAACGATTCTAAAATGATTTTAACCGAGCTAATGGTGTTTGGGGTATGAGGGAGGTCAGTGGGTGGAGTGGTGTGAGTCTGGAGTGGATTGGGTTCGGCGCCGCCACTAGGGGATCTTGTGGCGGCGCTAGGGTTCTTGGTTGTAATTCAATATTGGAGAGAACCCAGGTTGATTCGAAGGAAATTAAGGGTGGTTATAAGATGAGAGAGGTCAGGGGGTCAAGGGGTGTTGATTTGGTGGCCATCGGAGAAGGTTAGGTTTTGGCCGATTTTCGATTAAAAATTCGAGGAGCTTCGTTAGGTTTTGAGGAAGGCTGTTTGGATGGTTGAAATGAGGAGGTTAAGGTGAGTTTAGACTGTGAAAATGGAGGAGTTTGGCCTACCAGAACCATCGTGAGGCGATTTCCGATGGCAGAGCATGGTGGTTGACGGCGGAGGGTGGTGAGCTTGTGTTTAGGTCAGAGACGAATGCGGGGGTATGGCTTAGGGGGCAGGGGTAAGGGGATGGAACTTATATACCATAGAGGTAAATAGATCCTGTCCGTTTGATCGGTTGAGATCAATGGTCAGGATCAATTTACTTGAAGGAAAATGCATCGTTTGGGTGCAGTAACGGGTGAGGCCGGTTTGGGAATGAGTCGGGTTAGGTCAATGGGTAAAGAGATGGAATATCAGTTGTTAGATTGATTTAATCCAACGGCCTTGATTAAGAGTGACCAAATGACGTCGTTATAAGACGTCTATGGACAGGCCAACTGGACAGGGTATGAGGGGTAGATTGGGCTTGATTTTGGTCCAAAACAATGGCCCAATTCTGATTTTCATCAATTTTCTTCCTTTATTTTATTTTCCTTTTTTAATTCTTAAATACTAAAATTCCTAATTTAAATTGTAAGACAAAAAATAACTTAGAAAAATATAAATTAACCTCTTAATAATTAACACACAATATTAAACACTAATTAAAAACAAAAATTACACAATTATGTTAAAATGACAAAATTACAACAAATACATATTTTTTGTGATTTTCTTCTTTCAAAAATCAAATATGGTTCAATTAATTCCTAATTGTAAAAATAAAATCCTAAGTGCACATGAAATATATTTTTGTATTTTAATTAATTAAAATAGGATAAACATTCACACACAAAAACATAAATAACTATCCAAAAAATATCAAGCAAATTCTAAAAATCGTACACCAAAGAAATTTATTTATTTTTGATTTCTTGTGGAGTGGTTTTCGTGAAGCAAAAATCACATGCTCACAGCTGCCCCTCTTTGTCCGAAAACACGAAGAGTTTTCGTGCAAAGATAAAGTGAGCGGATACGAGCGATTTTTGCCTGTTGGAATACTCTGTGTTAAGCATTTTTTGAAGGATTTAACCGAATCTTTTGTTCGAAGGTTTCCTACATATCCCTGTCTAAAAGGGAGTCAGGTTAATGTAGTTCGGGAAGTTTTAGTAGCTGAGACTACCATGGGACCGCAATTTGCTATTACTGTTGCTGCATGCTGTTACTATTTCTTACCAACCACCTTATTACACCGTGGTAAAAGAAAATAAGAATCTAGACTAAATTAGGAATTAAAAAATCTTATCTATCTTCAACTTGCTCTTGTTGCCTTGCTTACTTGTCGGTGTGTTTCTTCCGGTGCTTTTCTTCCTGACTTGACTTGTAGACTTCCTTTTGATTTCTGTAGTGGAACTTTTGCTGGGTTTTTTGTGTTGTAGCCCTCCGCTTTACTGCCTTCTGACTTAAACTTGAAATGTAATCCTCTGTTTTACAGGCGGGCTCCTGACTTTAACTACAACTTTGAAAATAAAATCGCATCTCCTCTCTTCTGGCGGGCTCCTGGCTTCCTGAACAACTTCGAAAATAAAATGCATTTGGAAATGATTTATGAAATATATATTGGAAATGTTTATACAAGCGGAACCACTCGGGTCGAAATAAATTAAATGTCCTTTTGAGGAAGTATTAAGTTAAATATCCTATTCGAGGGTGGATAGAACCAAAATATTCTATTTGAGGGCAGATAGACCTGAAATATCCTATTTGAGGGCGGATAGAACCAATATATCCTATTTGAGGGCGGATAGAACCAAGTATATCCTATTTGAGCGTAGATAGACCCAATTATATCCTATTTGAGGGCGGATAGAACCAATATATCCTATTTGAGGGCGGAGAGAACCAATTATATCCTATTTGAGGGTGAATAGAACCAAGTATATCCTATTTGAGGGCGGATAGAACCAAGTATATCCTATTTGAGGGTGGATAGAACCAAGTATATCTTATTTGAGGGTGAATAGAACCAATATATTCTATTTGAGGGAAGATAGAACCAATATCCTATTTGAGGGCGAATAGAACCAAATATATCCTATTTTAGGGCGGATAGAACCAACTATATCCTATTTGAGGGCAGATAGAACCAAGTATATCCTATTTGAGGGCGGATAGAACCAAATATATCCTATTTGAGGGCGGATAGAACCAATATATCCTATTTGAGGGCGGATAGAACCAATATATCCTATTTGAGGGCGGATAGAATCAAATATATCCTATTTGAGGGCGCATAGAACCAAGTATATCATATTTGAGGGCGGATAGATCCATCATATCCTAGAATATTTCGTCAGTTTAAAGTGCGGTGAGTGGTCGTGCCACTCCTGCTAGGGATGGTTTTTTTTCTTATAACTTGAATTGATTTCCTCGTTCCTCCGAGAAAATTTTTAACAAAGGCTGAAAATTTTCTTCCCCGATTTTAGTGATCTTCCTTGTGGCATGCCTTCCCGCCATCAACAACATTTCCTTTCCCTGCTTCAAACCAAAGAAAATTTCATTAGTTTAAAATGTGGTGAGTGGCTGTGCCACTCCTTCTTGGGGATGGTTTTTTTTCTTCCCCTTCCTCTGCTCTGAGTTCCCAAACCTTGTTGGGGAATAATGTTATTTGTTGGGGATGATATTCCTGTTGGGGATGGTTTTTCCCTTCCTCCCTTCCCTTCTTTGTGTTTTATTACGCTATCAAAACTTGCTGGGGATGAATTTTCCATTTCTTCCTTCCCCACTCTGTGTTGTCCGACCATCTCGGAACTTGGTCGATAATCTGTCGGAGTTGTTCCTGCATCTCAAAAATCTGCTGGGGATCCTTTTGGAATTTGGTCCACAATTTTGTCAACTGTTGTTTTTCTGTTTTTCTCCAACTTCCCCTGAAAATTTGGTCCTCTTGGAGTATATCCCAATTCATCATTTGGTCTTGCGACGAACTTCCTTTTCGCTTTGTTGCCTTATCTATGGATTGTCCTATTCACATTTTGCTTTGCACTATTATCAACAACTGGTAGTAAGCTCTGAAACAATAATCTTTCTCAAAAACAAACTACTGGGAAAAAGTCTTCAAAAAATAAGAAGTAAAAAATGATGACATCAAAAGATAGAAAAAAAAGACTTTCTGAACAAATGCTGGGGAAAAGAAAAAATAAAGAACTTATCAGAATGGTATAACCGATCCCAACGATCACATCGTGCATTCCGGATTAACCAACCCATTCTATTTGTATCAATCAATCTTTCTGATTGCCTCATTTTGCTGGGGATGAGTAGGTACCCAATTCTTTGTCCAATGTGGATTCTTCCCGCCAATCTTATCTTGTCACCTCATAATGCCCTTCGAGGGCTTTTCACTAATAAGACTCTCTCATTTCTCTCAGTTTCCATCGCCTTATGGTGCCCGTGAAGGCTTTCACCATAAGAGTCTCTCATTTTGTTTCTCTCAGCCTTTGTTTTCTTATGGTGCCTGTGAAGGTTTTCATCGATAAGACTCTCTCATTTTATTTTCTCTCTCGGCTGGGGATTGGAGTGTTACCGATAAGTTCTCTCTACTAGGGATTCTTTTGGCTATCAATTCACTCAACTCGTGATCCTCATTTAGTTGGGGATTAGTGTGTTATTCTCGACTTTCATTTGCCTGACCTGGCACCTCTCAGATACTGATCGGGAGGTCTTTTTTGGACATCAAATATGGTTTCTGTGTGGAGATAAAAGAAAATGATATGAAAAGAATCAAAATAAATTTAACGGGTAAAACATTACAACTCTTGGAATAAATCTTTTTCAAAATTTCAAAACATAACTTCTGTCCTAGTTTTCTTGCTTGGGGGATTTTGTTTTTTATTATACTTTGACCGAGCCGTAAGGCACCTACGTATCCTCTTTGAGAATCAGGTCAAACATAGTTCCCACGATTCCTTTATTTTATTGTGACATTCTTTTTTTATTTATTTTTTTCTCTTTTTTTCTCTTCTTTTCAATTTCATTACCGATTCCAAGAGAGGGGTATGAAAGAATAAATAAGCTCAATAGGGTAAGCAATGGTTAAAGTGTTTGGATAGTAGAAAAGTTGCCTCCGTCATTTCATTCTCCAATACAATGCCCAGTACAAACAAACAAAAATCGCAATCAAAGAAATCATACATAATATCTTTTGACTACGTCAGAATTCATAGCCATGTAGATACATCTTCCTTTGACATCTGTCAAACATAAAGCACCATGGGGTAACACCCTGGTCACAATGAACGGTCCTTGCCAATTTGGGGAAAACTTGTCCTTTGCTTCAACCTAATGTGGCAGGATTCGCTTCAACATTTGCTACCCCACTTCAACCTTTCTGGGAGGTACCTTCTTATTATATGCCCTTGTCATCCTCTTTTGATACAAGTGTCATGACATACTACTGCCAATCTCTTTTCATCAATCAAGTGTAACTACTCTAATCGGGCTTTGACCCATTCGTCATCCTCAAACCCAGCCTCAGCGATAATCCGGAGGAGCGGAATTTCAAATTCTGTTGGTATCACTACTTCATTTCCATTTACCAATGAATAAGGAGTCGCACCTACTGAAGTACGAACGGTAGTGCGATAACCCAACAATGCTAATGGAAACTTTTCATGCCATTGCCTGGACCCTTCTTCCTTAATATCTTTTCTATGTTCTTGTTGGCTGCCTCAACCGCTCCATTTGGGTTTTGACCCACTCATTATCATCAATATGCCTCTTGTATTATTAGTTCATAACCAGATTGATATTTTAGACTGGGTTGAAGATCCATCGTGCATGCCATGTTATTAGAATCAGTATAAAGAGAACTGTTCATAAAGAGAATAAGAAGAAAACAAAATTAAACTAAAGTAAAAGTGATTTTTTTTCATTTTTCATTGAATTACGAGAAACAAGGTTTCACACTTGGAAAAATATAAAAATAAAAGAAACTGGATTACAACCCTGTAATACTCTAGAAACAAGAAGGAAAATCAGAACCCTCTACCAAGACTCCCTCTGGATGGGACGGGGAGTAGCCATCCAATTATTGATTTTTTTCTTTCAGTCCTACAAAGTATACCTCCACCTTGCTGGACCCTTCCCCTCATCACCATGACTGGCTTGTCATCTACTTTTTTCAACTGTACCACTGCTTTTCCACTGGCCAACTTTTTATTCGGGCAGACACGGATCATCATTACTGTTTGTTGAGTGATTCTTGAGTTCCCCTCCTTCGTGCACCAGTTCGACCATGTCGGCTTCATGGTGTGCCGGCAATGGGTTCTAGTTGACCTTGGGTGCCTCTGGTATCTGAACCTCAATCCTATTGGTGTCAATAAGATCTTGCACTACATGTTTCAACTTCCAACACTTCTCGGTATCATGTTCGGTTGCCCCCGAACAATATTCACAGCTTACCGAGTGGTCCGTATTTTTGGGAAGGGATTTGGAAATCTGGGCTCAACATGAATCAACAAGTCTAACTGCCTTAATTTATGGAACAAAGCAGTATAGGTTTCTCCCAACTCAGTGAATGTTCTTTGATTCCCGCGGAAACCTGGCCCTGCAGGGTTCCTGTAGGCCCTTGGTGGTGGATATGTATTTTTTATAGGTGGATATGTACTTTGGGGAGCCGGCGCGCGCCATTGCGGGCGAGCCGCGGGATGGGTATATGTCTGGGCCTGATGGACGGAGAAATGTGGTTCTTGTGGTGAGTATTAGGGCTGTGGAGGGTAATTGGGAGTGTGTGGGTAATTTGAGTCATAGGGTCTGGGTTGGTAATGAGGGGAATGACCTCTTGATCTGGACCAAGTACCTGCCTCTACCGTTGCGACCTCTTCTCTTCTCTTCTTCCCGAGCACGCCTCCCGTGCCGCTCTAAATGGCCTGAGTTGTTGCTTTAATCGCCGAATAACATAGGATTTTGTTGGACTTAAGTCCCTCTTCAATCATACCACCCATTTTCACTACCTCGTTGAAATATTTGCCAACTGACATCACCAAGTGACCAAAGTAAGTTGGCTCTAGATTCTGTATAAAGTAGTCCACCATTTCCCCCTCTCTCATCGGAGGATTAACTCTTGCTACCTGTTCTCTCCACCGGAACCCGAATTCTCTAAAGCTCTCTCCGGGATTCTTCTCAAGTTTTAGCAATGTGAGACGGTCAGGGACGATCTCAAGGTTGTACTGGAAGAGGCCTGCAAAGGCTTGTGCTAGATCTTCCCAGGTGTACCACCTGCTCGGATCATGTCTTGTGTACCATTCTAGTACAAACCCACTTAGACTTTGACCAAAGTAAGCTATCAGCAGTTCATCTTTACCACCTGCTCCTTTCATTTTGCTGCTAAAACCTCGCAGATGTGCCATTGGATCACCGTGCCCCTCGTATAGATCAAACTTTGGCATCTTGAACCCTGCCAGTAATTGAACATCAGGGAAAGGAAATAGATCTTTGTAAGCTACACTGACCTGATTGCCTAACCCACGCATATTCTTGAGGGACTGTTCCAGGCTTTTAAATTTTCGAAGCACTTCGTCCTGCTCTGGGCCCTTAGCCTACTTTTCAGTCTCTATCGGGATCTCAAAGTGGGGATTATAAGCATGTGGCTCGGGTGCTTTGAATGTGGGTTCAGGGGTTAATATTGGTTATCATGAGCCTGAAACAATGGCTCACTGAAAGATCTTTGTAGCGTGGCTGGAGGGGGTAACATTTGGTGGGGGAAGGTTCTGATTAGGTGATAGAGCTTGGGGACCATAATCATTTCTTCCCTGATAGTAGTGGTGAGTGGGGAATCTTGTCAAAGGGCTAGGGGGAGGATATTCTGGTATGTGTCCTGGTGGGAGAGTAGGAGTAACGAGTGGTTCAGGTCCCTTTTGTACCCTAGCCAAGGCTAGCTGCATTTCATTCTTCTCCAGTCTCATTTTTTCCATTTTTTCCATTGCCTCCTTCAGCAACTGACTTTTCGTTCTTTCCTCCTCAACACTATTTTCTGAGTTAGTCATGCTTTTCAGCATAGGCCCTTTAGATCTTGTTTTATAATGTTATGGTCCCAGTACGCTCTAACAAACTAACTGTTTAAAATTAGAAAAATAACAAACTTGTCAGCGTTAGAGTTTAAATAGATGTTGCAATTGCACATTTGGGGTTGCAATGTTCTTAGGCATTTAACCGTTTCTAACATGTTTTTGCTCCGACCAAATGCATCATCCCGGCTTATTTTATTTGTGCCTCTTTCAAGTGTTTCGGAAACCCTCCATTATTTCTCTTTCTTTTCTCTTTTTCTTTTTCTCACTTTATTTCTCTTTTATTTTATTCACTTTTTCTTTTTCTTTTTTAAAGGTGGTTGAATCTTATGTGAATTGCCTACGTATCATATCCTCGCATGAATCAGACTATGCCTAGTTCTGACAAATAAAAGGTAAACAACAATGAAACATTTTTTGAAATTTTCAATTTTCATAATAAAACAAACTGGGTTTCAAAGGTTTAAAGATGACCTACAAACTCAAAAATCAAATAACCCACGTATTCTAATCAAAAGAATTATAAACTCAAAAACAAATCCAGCTTCCATTCCGTGTTTGCCAATTTCAACCAAATGGCTGTTTTTGCAAATATTGCCCCATCCCAATTGAGGCCGAGGAGATTCTATTTCATGACGCTATACAAATTTATCCGTTCTTTTACAAAAATAGCCTTTCAACAACTGAAAGGTATTCCAAGGCTATCTCGACAAGAACGGTTTATTACATTGTCGAAGCTGGCTCGGCTTATTTTTATTTAAAATCCAAACGACATTCAATCGCCCGCTGACTCCTTGTTTTTTTCAAATTAAAATAAAAGGCCTGTTTTTGTGAACACTGTCTTTCAGCAACACTGGACGAAGATCTTAAGGTTGTGTCGGCCAAAATCTTAAAACAATGATTAAAGGTGGTTGTTAATGCAAAATTATCCTTCCGGCGTCCCTTTTGGGAACATTCGGTAATTTTTGGCAAAGCCACCATCACTGACTTATTTATGACTCTTTGTCTTGTTTTTTTTCAAAAATAGAAAACCCGTTTCAGCGCCTCAGGGACGAAGATTTTATGGATGTGTGGGTCAACCAACCGAAAATCTAAAAAATGACCAAAGGCGGACGTTTATGCAAAGTCAACCTTCTGGTGTTTCTTCTGGGAACATTCGGCTATATTTGACAAAGCGGCATCAGCTTATTTATTTATGACAAAATTAAAATTTTGACATTTTTGGATATATTTGCAAAAAGGTGGTTGGACCCGATGAGGGTTGCCTACGTAACTCACACCATGTGATAATCAAACCGGCATAGTTAGGTAAAGAAAACAAACAAAATTTGAAAACAATACTCATTTCTTTTTTTTCGAATAAAAAAACAATTCTCCTTTTTTTCTTCATTTCTCAAACTTTTGGTAGAGCTCCGCTACTATTTGGAAATTGATTTTCTAAAAACATGTAATTAACACTCTACACTGCTAGTCTTTTTTCCCACAATTTCCAGTATTCAAAACCGGTCAGCATGCCAGTCTGAAGCAAATAAGTGCATAAAACAAACAGGATGCAACAGGATCGTCTTTTCACTTCAGGTCGCTTGTCCTAGATGGACCCAACCCCTGTGTTAAGTCCCTTAAGTCAAATGCACATGATGCAAATAAACGTTCCTACTAGGGATTCGGCATGAAGTCTTGTCATACTATGTTTAATGCCTTAGGAGTGAGGAATATCTACACTGCCCATAAAACGAGCGGACAACTCGAGTTGGGAAGAGGTAGCTTACCGGGAGCAATGCTTTTCCGGCTTTAGCTACTGGACCCTCCCCGTTCTTTAGATATGGGTGACTGATAATCCTTCACCGAGAGCGTAGGCCCACCGGCTTTATCTCAATAAATAATGGGGCGTGTATCCGCGATTCCCAAGGTTGTATTCAGAAGTCTCGGGGGGAGTGCACAAGAAGATAATTTATAATACAATTCAACAATATCAAAGCGGTAATAAGCAGAATTTTGCACATTAAATCCAAAAAATGTAATAAACATCATATAATAAAGAAAGCCAAATACAACAATTATTCTAAGCTCGAATTTCTAACCCTGAACCAGTGGGTCTGGGTTGTCATTCCCCAGCAGAGTCGCAAGAGCTGTCACACCTCCTTTTAGCCCGCGCGTCAGGGCGCAAGGGAGTTTTTTCAATTAAAGGACAATCGAAAGGGATTTGTTTATTTAATTCAGAGTCGTCACTTGAAAGATTTATAGTGTTCCAAGTCACCGTTGAATCCCGAATCGAGGAAAAGATTGACTCTGTATTACAATCCGCGAACAAGAAATCCAGATAAGGAATTCTGTTAACCCGGGAAAAGGTTTCGGCATTCCCGAGTTCGTGATTCTAGCACGATCACTCAACTGTCATATTCGGCTTATTTATCTTATTTTAATACATGTTGAACCTATGTGCAAATTTTAACTCTTTACTGCTTTTATTATTATCATTACTTTAAGGAGAATTACAACATTGTAAAAACGCGTCTCGAACCACGTCACATCAATGTACCCGTGGTTTTTGACACATCTTGACTCCGTTGAGATTTGGATTGGTCACATAAATGTGCACCCGAGTTAAGGGAGTTAATGTTATTAAAGTACGCACCTAAAGAGACTAACGCGTTATTATTTGGGAAAGGCTGTGAAATTCGCTAAACTACCGGTCCCGAAATCTAAGTGTTTTAATATATAAATTTATGAGGACACTGTAATTTGTGCATTTTTATTTGGCGAGGCTCATCTCATTTATTTTTAAAAGGATAAACCTAAAGTGACTACATTTCTTTATTAAGTTTGTCTCTAAAATAAAAGAGCAAGGTCCTATCTAATTACATGCTTGAAAAGTCAGAGCCTCTCATTAGTTATTAGGTTACAATAGATGCAAATGGAAAATTGCACTCCAACTTGTTAAATGGAAGATTGTTTCGTACCCTATTCTATAAGCGAATTACAAAAGCTGAAATTATAAATGGCATATGAGATTGATGAAGTACTAAAACAAGCTAACCATTCTCTAACTAATTTAAAATAACTGTTTTAGATGATTGAGACTATTGGAAATAACTACATGTGGTTCATGATATTGATTATCTTGTTTGTTTGCCTATTGATAAGTCTAAGTTTCACTACAAAGTAACAAATCAGACAAAAGGTCACGGCTGAAAATAAGTGATTATTAACTCAATTTGATACTATTAAACCAACACTCCAACTTAAAGGGTTCATGAATATGGAACTGGTTCATGTCTAGTTGCAAGACTATTTATACTACTCATAAGTTACAACTCAAAGCAAGATTTCTGAAAGCAATCCCAATTTGATCCCACAATTACATGAATAGCTAATTACATGAATATCTAAGATGGACATTTTAAAAGCTAACAACTAGAAAAGTGAACATGTAACAATTTCTCCTCATTGATTCTTCAAGTTGCTTATACATAGGAATCTAATTTCACATCTTTTATGGTTACGAAAGTGTACCTGAAAATAAAACACAATGAAGAAGAAATAGGATGATCAGCAGAGCAACAGTAGCATACAAAAACATCAACAACCAGCCACAAAGTTAACAGGACAGCTCATTGACATATTTAAAACCAATAGAAGTCCAGCAAAACCCAATGAAATTATAGTAAACAACCTAATGGCCAAACTTAGAAGCAACCAACTGACACCCCAAAAATACCAATCAACAACAACAATGAAGCAGTAACAGTAACAAATATTGATTTCTGCAATAAAGATGAAACTTTCTTTAGTTCTTTAACTCTCAAAATAACTGAACTCTTGAACAAAAAATCCAACCTATTTTTTTGACTCTCTAACTCTGACTTCTCCAGATTAAAAGCCAGTCCAAAAACTGATCCCCCGTTTTTAACTCTCAATATCGTATTAGATTTTTTAAAAGCTCCCCCATGTTTTTTATGTCTCTATTCATCTCTATATTTAAACTCAAACTTATCCCTTTTCAGCCCTTCTTTTTCTTTTACAGTTGTAAAAGAAAACCTTTTATTATTACCCTCATTCCTTTTTACTTTTCAGCTTTATATTCCCTCCCCATGTGCACCGTTCTAGCTTTTTCATTATTATTCCCTTCTTCTTACTTTCCAAGCTCCTTTTCCTTTATTTACATCACTATGTCTTATTGACCACTACTCTTAAACAATTACAATAATTTAATGGTCCATTAGTACTTCCTGACAGAATATTCAACTAAGCATTTTTAAACTTTTAAATCCCAAAGTACCCCTGAAACTACTGAAATCTACTGTCCTAGCCCCTCCCCTTTCAATTTGTACCAAAAATTCAGCTATAACCAATTCAAATAATCAAATTCACACAATAATCAAAACTCAAATTAGCTCACATAACATCTGATCAAAGTGGAATGAGCTAATCATATTGGGAACCAATCCTGATCAACTCAGACCAAATGAATGAGTAGGGAGTCAATAAAACGAGCAGAACTGGAATCAACTAGATGATCATACACCTAATTGAATTGGAAAACAAAGAATAAGAAACATACATAACAACTTTAAAGGGGTTGACATACACATGACTAATCAATTCGGTTCAATGAGATGAACTAAATATACTAACAAGCTCAATTCTAAGTTCAAGCATATCAACAGCTTCATTTTCAACACAAAATTAGAACAGAAAAGAAGAAGGATGGGAAACTTTCTGGAATGAACCAAAACTACTATTATGTTAATCTAACATTCAATCATAACATACTAATCGACAACACTTATTCAATCGATTACACGGGCCATAGCAACAATTAATGAAAAACAATCAGAACAGACCACAGTTGATTTGAGTGGCATCTAACAGAAACAGGGAGTTATAATACAACTTAACTAACCAACGAAACTATTTGAACAAACGATTACCTAATTCATAACATATAATTACAACGAACAGAATATTTGGACCAAATAAAAAGGTCTATTGGAGTAGAAGAACTATTGAACAAACAAAAAAACTTTACAAAAATTAATACAACGACCTAAACAAATAACAAATAACAAAATAGAAAAAACGAAAGAAAGGAAAAATACCTATGGTTCAAATTGGGATTTGAACGGTTCTAATGTGATTACAACCGGGCTAATGGTGTTTGGGGTATGAGGGAGGTCAGGGGGTGGTGTGGTGTGAGTGTGGGGTGGATTGGGTCGGCGCCGCCACTAGGGGATCTTGTGGCGGTGCTATGATTCTTAGTTATAATTCAAGATTCAAGAGACCTAGGTTGATTTGAAGGAAATTATGGGTGGTTATAGGATGAGGGAGGTCAGGGGCCAAGGGGTGTTGATTTGGTGGCCATCGGAGAAGGTTAGGTTTTGTTTCAATTGAAGATTCGAGGAGCTTGGTTAGGTTTTGAGGAAGGTTGTTTGGATGGTTGGAACGAGGAGGTTAAGATGAGTTCAAGATGTGAAAATGGAGAAGTTTGGCCCACTGGAATCACCGTGAGGTGATTCCCGGTGGCAGAGCACGGTGGTTGACGGCGGAGGGTTTTGAGTTAGTCTTTAGGTCAGAGACGAAGGCGGAGGGTATGGCTTTGGGGGGATGGGGTAAGAGATTTAACTTATATACCATAGAGGTAAATATATCCTAGCCATTTGATCAATTGAGATCAATGGCAAGGATCAATTTACTTGAAGGAAACGGCATCGTTTGGGTGCAGTAACGGGTGAGGCAGTTTGGGGAATGGGTCGGTTAGGTCAATGGGTAAAGTGACGGAATCTCAGTCGTTGGATTGATTTAGTCAACCGACCTTGATTAAGAGTGACCAAACGACGTTGTTTTAAGATGTCTCTAGAGAGGGAAACTGGACCGGGTATGAGGGGATAGATTGGGCCTGATTTTGGTCCAAAACAATGGCCCAGTTCCGATTTTCATCAATTTTCTTCCTTTCTTTTATTTTCCTTTTTAATTCTTAAATACTAAAATTCCTAATTTAAATTTTAAAACCAAAAATAACTTAGAGAAATATAAATTAACCCTTTATAATTAGTACAAAATATTAAACACTAATTAAAAACAAAAATCACACAATTACGTTAAAATGAGAAAATTACAACAAATACATATTTTGTGATTTTCTTCTTTCAAAAACCAAATATGGTTCAATTAATTCCTAATTTTAAAAATAAAATCCTAAGTGCACATGAAATATATTTTTGTATTTTAAATAATTAAAACAGGATAAACATTCACAGACAAAAATACAAATAATTATCCAAAAAATGTCAATAAAATTCTCAAAATTGTACACCAAACAAAATTTATTTTATTTTTTATTTCTTTTGGAGTAGTTTTCATAAAGCAAAAATCACGTGCTCACAACAAGTTGGTATCAAAGCACTAGGTTACTTAGATATCATAGCTCACGGACAAACTCGATGGAGTCTGAGGGATCGGAACAGAGACGTCTGTATTTATCCCTTGAGGCTGCAGAGTTAGAAAAATTTTCACTTTGTTCATTCATGTCGTGCAAATCTATTTCTCAACTACTGATTGTCATTCTACTCTGTTCTTTTGGAGATGGCGAGAACACATGCTTCTTCTTCTATCACACAGCTGCCCGAGCCCCCAGCAACAGCTCCTCTTAGGGGCAGAGGGCGAGGCCGGCGCAGAGCTCAGCCCCGAGCAGCATTCCTAGAGGTGGAGCTTTATGTTGACTATTATGAGAAGGTTCCAGCACCAGCAGTTCCAGTGGGCCTAGCTCAGGTCCTAAAGGGTTTTATAGCCACTCTAGTACTCCAGGATGCTTTGGTCCGACTGGTAGGCTTTATGGAGAGCGTCTCTAGATCGGGTTTTCTTCCCATAGAACCAGCCATATCTCAGGCTAGGGGAGGAGTTTAGACTCCCACTATGCGTACTCCGGAGCAGGTAGCTCCCCAGCCTCAGGTTCCAGCAGTTCAGCCAGTTGTGGCAGCTCAGCCTGGTATTCCAGCTCAGCCGGGTATTCCATATCTCAGGTGTGGCAATATCTGTAGATGCTTTGTGGAGGCTTGATAGGTTCACCAAGCTCTTCACCACCACCTTCAGCAGTTCTTCTACAGAGGACTCGTAGGACTTCTTATTCAGCTGCCATAAGGTTCTCAAGACTATGGGTATTATGTAGACCAATGGGGTCGACTTTATCATTTTTCAGCTTGCAGGATCCGCCAAGACTTGGTGGAGGGACTATTGTTTATCCAGACCAGCAGGACTATTTTTTATCCAGACCAGCAGGGTCGCCATTATTGACTTGGGATAAGTTTGCACAGTTGTTATTGGAGAAGTTTCTCCCAATGATGGAGTGAGATGCTCTACGCAGGCAGTTTCAGTGTCTTCATCAGGGTACTATGACAGTCACGCAGTATGAGACTCATTTTATTGATTTGGCACGCCATGCTATTGTTATACTCCCCACTGAGAGGGAGAGAGTGCGGAGATTTATTGCTGGGTTGATTCAGTTGATCCGGCTTCAGATAGTTATGGGAGTCGGTAGTGATATATCTTTTCAGGAGGCGGCCAGTACATCTTGCAGGATAGAGATGGTTGTTGCATGAGGGAGGTGGTCAGGGGTTGGATAAGAGGACTCGTCGTTCTGGTAGGTTCAGTGGTACCTCATCTGGAGGTAGGGATTCATATGGTAGATGCCACCCTTAGAGGCCTTTTCAGTTAGCACTTCAGGTCTATCACGGTACTTCGGAAGGTAGCGGTTCTAAGCAGCACTATTGTGATCAGCAGCTCGTCACTGCACCACCGCTTCAGAGCCTTTGGAGAGGTCATTCAGGATGGCAGGGTCAGTCCTAGTTTTCTTATTTTCCGTATTTAAGCGGGTGTTATGAGTATGGTGATCTTAGTCACATCAGGAGATATTTCCCAAGGTTGAGAGGTGCTCGGTCGCAGCAGCAGGGTCCCCGTCCCATGATTTAGGCAGCAAGTGATCCACAAGTCGCCCAGCCAGCAAGAGGTGGGGGTAGAGGCCATAGAGGTGGAAGTAGGGAGCATATAGGTGGAGCTCGAACCGCTAGAGGCAGGGGTCAGCCGGTAATTGATTGTCCTAATGACATAGTTCAAGGAGGTAGGGCCCAGCCTTAATGTTATGCTTTGCCAGCCAGGACAGACGTCGAGTCTTCTAATATTGTGATTACAGGTACTATTCTGGTCTGTGATAGGGATGCTTCTATGCTATTTTATCTCGGATCTACGTATTCATATGTGTCATCCTATTTTACACCCTATTTGGTTATGCCTAGTGAGGCCTAGGGTATTCCTGTATATATGTCTACACCAGTGGGTGATTCTATAGTGGTCGATTGAGTGCATCGTTCATGTGTGGTAATACTTGAGGGTCTTGAGACCTGTGTCGACTTATTGCTCTTAGATATGGTGGACTTTGACGTTATCTTAGGTATGGATTGGTTGTCCCTATATCATGCTATTTTTTATTGTCACGCCAAGGCCGTGACCTTGGCTTTGCTAGACTTGACCCTACTTAAGTGGAGAGGGACCCCAGATCATGCCACTCACAGTGTTATTTCATATGCAAAGGCTCGATGCATGGTCGAGAAGGGGTGTCTAGCATATTTGGCGTAAGTTCGTGACTCCAGTGAAGAGGTTGCATCTATTGACTCTGTTCTTATTGTTTGGGAGTTCTCCAATGTTTTCCTTTCAGACCTGCCGGGTATGCCGCCCGACAGGGATATTGATTTATGTATTGATTTGGCTTCGGGCACTCAGCCTATTTCCATTCAGCTGTATCGTATGGCCCGCCAGAGTTGAAAGAGTTAAAGGAGCAGCTTCACTACTTGCTTGATAAGGGTTTCATTAGACCCAGTGTATAGCCTTGGGGTGCCACAATGTTATTTGTGAAGAAAAGGGATGGGTCGATAAGGATGTGCATTAATTACCAGCAGTTGAACAAGGTGACGATAAAGAAAAAGTATCCACTCTCGAGGATTGACAATTTATTCGACCAGCTTCAGGGTGATAGGGTGTTCTCGAAGATAGATTTAAGATCTAGTTATTATCAGCTGAGGATTAGGGCATATGATGTCCCTAAGATAGCATTTCGCACTCGGTATAGGCATTATGAGTTTTTGGTCATGTTATTTGGGTTGATCAATGCCCCAGCAACATTTATGATGTTGATGAACCGAGTGTTCATGCCCTATTTGGATTTGTTTGTGATTGTCTTCACCGGCGATATTCTGATATACTCCCGCAGTCAGGAGCAGCATGAGCAGCACCTCAAAGTGGTACTTCAGACTCTGAAGGATAGTCAGTTATACACCAAGTTCTCGAAGTGTGATTTTTGGTTGAGTTATGTTGCATTCCTGTGTCACATCGTTTCAACAGAGGGTAATCAGGATTTGAGGCAACACTATTGGTGGCGCAAAATGAAGAAAGATATTGTTGCATATGTGGCTCGTTGTTTGAAATGTCAGCAGGTTAAGTACGAGCAGTAGAGGTCCAGTGGGTTAATTCATAGGATTGAGCTTCCCGAGTGGAAGTGGGAGAATATTACCATGGACTTCTGGCCTTCCGATGACTCGGAAGAAGTTTGATGTTATATGGGTCATTGTTGATAGGCTGACCAAGTCAGCGCATTTTATCCCGGTTTGCACTACCTATTCGTCCGAGAGATTAGCTGGGATTTATATCAGGGAGATCGTTTGCCTTCATGGGGTGCCTATGTCTATGATTTTGGATCGAGGTCTGCAATTACCTCGCATTTGTGGAGAGCGGTACAGCAGGAGTTGGGGACTCGGGTTTCAGTTGAGTATAACATTTCATCCCCAGACGGACGTTCAGACCGAGAGGACTATTCAGATTCTTGAGGATATGCTCCGAGACTAAGAGGCTCGTGGGACCAGTTCTTGCCGTTAGTAGAGTTTACCTACAACAACAGCTACCAGTCCAGCATTCAGATGGCTCCGTATGAGGCGTTGTATTATAGGCGCTGTCGGTCCCCAGTTGGATGGTTTGAGCCGGGAGAGGCTCGGTTATTGGGAACAGATTTAGTTCAGGAGGCCTTGGATAAGGTCAAGATTATTTAGGACAGACTTCGGATAACTCAGTCTAGGTAGAAGAGTTATACAGATCGCAAGGTCAGAGATATTCCTTTCATGGTTGTCGAGCGAGTATTGCTCCGTGTATCGCCTATGAAGGGCGTGATGAGATTCGGGGAGAAGGGAAAGCTTAACCCTAGGTTTATTGGCCCATTTAAGATTCTTGATCACGTGGGAAAGTTGGCTTATGGACTTGCCTTGCCTCCTAGCTTGTCAGTCGTGCATCCAATTTTTCATATATCCATGCTTTGGAGGTATCACGTCGATCCAGCCCACGTATTATATTTCTGCACCATCCAATTGGACAAGGATCTATCATATGAAGAGGAGTCGGTGGCTATTTTTGACTAGCAGGTTCGACAGTTGAGGTCGAAGAGTTTCCCTTCAGTGTGTTTTCAGTGGAGAGGTCAGCCTCCTGAGGCATCGACCTGGGAGTCCGAGTCTGATATGCGGAGCCGTTATCCTCATCTATTCCCCGACTCAGGTACTTCTTTCTTTTTCAAGGACGAACGGTTGTCTAAGCAGTGGAGGATGTGACGACCCAAAGGGTCATCACCATAATTCTTCTTTCTTCCATGCTTTTGAGGCCTTGAAAATATCGTATTTAGTTGCCTCGATTTGTGTGCAGCTCGGGAGCAAAGCCAAAAAAGTTTTGTGTTGAAATATGTGAATTCTGTGAAAAATTTGAAAAATTTTGATGTTAATACTGATAAAGTTAACTTTGGTCGACATATTGGGTAAACGGACCTAGACCCATGATGTAACGGTCCACGGAGGTCCATAGAAAATATGGGACTCGGGCATATTCCCGGAATCAAAATACAAGGTCCCGAGCCCGAGCAAAGAATTTTTGAAAGAAATTATTTTTTTTTAAAATGATATGAAAATGAGTTGGAAAAATAGGTATCGGGCCCATATTTTGGTTTCGGTGCCCGATACAGGTCTTAAATATAGGTTAAGCACTTCCTGTGAAGTTTGGTCGAAATTGGACGTCGTTTGACGTATTTTTGACCTAAATATCTAAAGTTAGAAGCTTATGATGTTTTAAATGAAAAGTGATGAACGTTAGGCTTAATTTGTTGATTTTGATGTTAATTTAGCGAATTGATCGCTTGAGCAAGTTCGTAGAATGTTTTTGAGTTAGTGTGTGTGTTTGGTTGGATGCCCCGAGGGCTCGGGAGTGATTCGGAGTTGGTTCTGGGTGGTTTTGGCCTTAGAAATGCCGAAGATTTACTGCAGTCAGCTATTCCTGGTTTCCTTCTATGCGATTGCATAGGTCATGCTGCAATCGCATAGAGCTTTTTGTGAAGTACAGAATTTCTTCAATGCGATCGCAATCCTCCTCCACGATCGCATAGTGCAGGTCAGGCCCCCTTTAATTTCCCCTATGCGTTCGCATTAGTACCCACGCGATCGTACTGCTTTGACCCTCCAACCCTATGCGATCGTATCCCCTCTTTTCCGATCGCATAGGGCATTTTTTCCCAGTTATTTTAAAAGCTTAAAACAAAATGGTTGCGGGATTTTCTCACTTTTTCACACGGGCTCTTCTCCTTCACCCTCCATAGACGAATTTCAAGCTCTTCTTCCTCCATAGCTTTTTGGGTAAATAATTCCCCACCTAATTCCTTCACTTCTCTTCAATAATTATAAATTCCTAAGCCTAAAATCATGAAATCAAAGTAGAAATTAGGGCTTTTGGGTAGAGTTAGGGCTTTTGGAATTTTGGGCAATTCAACCTCAATTTTGGGTCGAATCTTAAAATAAATTGCATATTTGAACTCATGGGATTATGGGTGATTGGATTTTGGTCGGAGTCTCGAGTTTGGACCTGTGGGCCCGGGGTTGGATTTTGATATTTTTGGAAGAATGATTGGAAATTCATTTCTAGGCTATGGAATTGTGTCTTTGAGCCATTATTGATAATATTGAACTAAATTTTGCCTAGATATCATTGTTCAGAAGTTGGATTCTAGAGGAAAGGCGGTGTTAGAGATTTGATTGCAATTTTCGGACCGAGGTAAGTGTTTGATCTAACTCTGGATTGAGGGAGTAGGATTAGGATATTAATTGCTATGTGCTAAATGTGGAGTACGATATATAGGCATGGTGATGGTTATCAATGAACCGGAGTCTAGCATAACCGTGAGTCGCAATTGATTTTAATTCGAAAGATGTGACACAACAATCTTGTTTAATTGATAAATTCCATATAAAGTGTTAGTTGAGAAGGAAATGAGTTAAAAGAGAATGTGTTGAAATGATTCTCGTGTTGGGATGAGTAGAATGCTATTATTGTATTCTCCCTGGCCAGGATATTTAAGTTGTTAGTGATATTCCCTTGTCGGGACTCCTTGTTTTGTTGTTACTTTTCTCGCACTTGAGTTGCGATAGTTGTTGAGTGAATTTTTGGTATTAAAATTGAGGATCGGGTTTCACGCCGCAACGGTGTTAAACATTGAGGATCGGGTTGCACGCCGCAACAGTGTTAAATATTGAGGATCGGGTTGCACGCATCAACGGTAATAAATATTGAGGATCGGGTCACGTGCCGCAACGGTGTAAGATGATGAGGATCGGGTTGCACGCGATAACGGAATACAGATTAAGCGTATTGTCTCCTTATGTAGAGTATCCTATGTTATTCTTTATCAGTTGTTGTTTTCTGTTTCACTTCTTATGTGATGACTGTATATTTAATTGTCTTACCCCATATCATGCTCCCTTCCCCTCCTAACTGTTAAATAGAGTGTGTTTTTCCTATTATTATATATATATATATATATGTACAAGTTATTTGTGGTAGGTCTTGTCTAGCGTTGTCACTACTTCGCGCGGTTAGGCCAGGCACTTACCAACACATGGGGTCGGTTGTGTTGATGCTAAACTCTGTGCATTTTTGTGCACAGATTAGGACGCAGCTTACGAACCGTAGCAGTAGGACTTCTGGGAGCTATCTTCAGTCTAGGGACTCTCGAGGTAGCCTAGCTGGCGTTCGCAAGCCAACGTCCCTTTATTGTTTTTTGTTTGTTCATCTTGTATCAGACAAACACTATGTATTTCCTTTCTAGACATTGTTTGTAGTATTTTGTAGTAGTCTATGAGTAGTGGCACCAGATACTGGGTAAAGGTGTACTTTGAACCTTCCTTATTTATGTTTTCAGTTATTTAAGTATTTAAAAGTCTTTAGCTTTAGTTATTGTTAAGTTTGTTATAATTGTTTAATTGAAATCAGTAGAAATGTTGTAATTATTGGCTTGCCTAGATCTGATAGTAGGAGCCATCACAACTCCCGATGGTGGGAAATTCGGGTCGTGACACTATCCATGGTCTTTCACACTATTTTTTGGCCATCCATGGTTGTTTGAGTATGATCTATGACTTTTACGACTAAAACCGGTAACATTTTAAGGTCCTCTCATCTTCTCTGGGGTCTATGAAACCCTAACTCTTGAGATTTTCCACTTGTCTTTTAGATTTGTCTTAGATCTAGGTATATAATCTAGAGTTATCTTGCTATTTTCCCTTAAAGGTTTGCCGATTTTCTCAAAATAACTCTTCGTCTTCAAACTAGGGTTTGTAACCCCCCCCCCCCCTTTTTAAAAAATGCTTTTCCTTCTGATTGTTGGTATTAATCAATTATTTTTACTATGTTTAAACAGTTTATTTAAGTTTTTTTCTTTTATCCGATTTATTATGTTGAAAACCCTAATTCCCTAGTTCTATCCTAGGTTTCGGAGTGTGTTTTTCATATTATGTTCGACTAATCTGTATGTTTCTCATGAACATTCTGTCATTATGTTACCTTTACCCTATGTTTGCTTGTTAAGTTCTTTGACTTCGACTATGCCTGTCTATTATATGTTTACTCCCAGAAATTTGTGGTTATTTCCCCTTATCAGTACCATCATTTTCTTAGAATCTCGAATTTAAGTGATTCATTTACCCTACTCTTGTTTGTGTTATATTTGTTTTGTTCAGTTGTGATGCTTTTCCTTGGTCAGTATACCTTTAATGAAATTCCCGGTTCCCTGTGATTGGTATACTCTGTTTCCTACTGATTTCAACTTCTAAATATTTTCTTGCCTTATTTTGTGGTTGGTTGGTTCTTAGACATTTCCCTTAATTAAAATTTATCGAACCTAGCCCCTATTACATACAATGTACTATGCTCATTTCCTTATGTTTTATATTCCAATCTCATATGATCCCCGTCCTTATTTGTCACTTGCTTTCTACCGTTAGTAAACTATTCTATTAATTAAGGGAGACTTGGCTAATTTTCGATTCTTAATTGATTCTGCAGTTCTCTAATTGTTTCTTTCCTTATTTACTTGACTAACTATTATATATACTCTCTTCTCTTTTCATTACACAGACGAAGAAGGACATTGTTCTGAACTCTCTCTTACACAAAAATATATTATCTTGCTTCTCTTGCTATTTACTTGATACTCAGTCGGTTGCAAGCCAAAATTGAGTAATTACATTGCCCTGCTGCTCTATTGTTTTACTTCTCTACTGCTCAACACACTACTGCTCTACTTCCCTTCATTGTACTACTTTTCACTTCTCACTCTGCACATATTCTCTTATTTTTACTGGTATGTTTTTAGTTTAACTTACAGCATCCGAAACAATATGTCCCTATTTGTATTGCACTTCCTTTTGTTTATCTTATGCTTTTACTTGTCATTCAGCTGTCTCCCTTTCAATTAGCATGCCTATTTTGCCATGTGGTTACCCCTTCCCTGTAATCCAGCATGGCTACTGCTTTCTTATATTTTTCTACTACTATTCTGCCCTACCCCCTAACCCTAATACATTATAAGCATGACATCTAATTACTAAGTGACCCTGAACCCTCCCCCCTCCGCCCGAACCTAGTGTGTAACTTTGTTTAGCACCCCTTAAATGTAATGTTGTTAAGCTCCTGACATGAATACTTTGTGATAAACTATTGTTATGACTATTTAGTTATGTAGTACTTCTCTGGTGTTACCTGTGTGCAAACATGCTTTCACATATGAACTACTTGTCCCTAGTTCCTCCTTCCCTGTTTGTGTTTGAACTATGTATGTTGATTTGGTTTTGAGTTGTTGATTGTCCTGCTTCTTTTCTTCTTCAAACTGGTTTTCACTAAGGCAAACTCTTCTATAGCTTTCAAAACTTATTTCAAACTAAATTTGTCAAAACTTTTTCCAACTCAACTCTTTAAATCAATGTCAATCACTCTCACATACACCCTTAGACCACTAGGTTCTGCCCTTTTTTGTGAGCCTTGCCTTGGGACCCTTGAGCTCCCTTTGAACTTGGACACATAAAAGTTGGCCTTTCCACACTGCACTTACTCTGTCTTGAATATGAAATATAGGCGTGAGCACTACCCGGGATCCCTTGAGGTACTTAAGGAACCTAACATACCCAGTTATGAGAAATGTCATGGAACAATCTTGGCACTTGAGGTGATTTACTACATAACTCAGGGAGGAAGTCCTAATAGGATGCTGAAAGTTTGGGCCTGTTTTCAGGCTCTCTATAATGTAACTTTTATCTTTCTTTTCTGCATATGTAATTCATTTCAATATTGGTCTGTAATAATCTGTTGTAAACAAGTATTAGGGCTGGCTAGTGAAAGGGATGGGGTAAATAAGCATAATATAGTTGTTAAGGGTAGAAAACATGTTCTTAGGTTAATATTCCTAATTGCGCAATAGAAACCATTCTTAGAATCCATACATGCATTAGAAATCATGTCTTAGGTCCCATGTTTATTGCTTCATCATGTACATCCTTATAAATCGTTTGTTAAAATCTGCTAAAAACTAGCATTTTACCATTATGTTATGTATTGCCTTTACCACTTAGAAATCCTGCTTTAGGCTAAATAACAACATTGCTATAAATTGTTGCTCTTGTACACTTTGAAATCATGATGTAAATCTTTGATCATTTAGAGACCATGATCTAGGAATTCTTCATATACTGCAATCATTTTTCATATGTGCATGTTAGATACCTTGTTTTAGGATCTCGCTCAGTCACACCTAGTTAAACTAATAATGCATGAAAAAAGGATATAAAACAGTCTCATGTTTGATTATCTTCTTTGAGTGAAACTGGTCATAATCCCGGCATATTTTTTGCAAAATTTAGAACAACATGTTTTAGGTAAAAACAACTTCCAAATTGTTTCAATAATTATGGTAACTGCTGCATATTATTTTACGCCTAGGCGGGCCTTAAGTAATAAACTTAAATAAAAACCAGAATTGTCTTTGTTTAACTGGCAGCCATTAAAATCAGTAGGCAAGCCTGATTCAGACTTCTTTTTTAAGTCATGTAATAAATTTTGTTCTGGTGTTATCACTTAGATACCATGTATAGGATCTGAATTTAGACCTTAATTATGAATGAATCATGTTGTTTATGTGTACTGTGTGTGGAGGTATATTTGAGCCATTCATTTGTCTTCCATGCTCCCCTTAATTGAAGTCCTACTTGTTTATTATATGTCGCCTTAGTATTTTTCCTTTAAACTTATAGGATAGGAGTCTCAAATTCCTCTGGGATTGATAGGAAAGGACGGGTAACATCATGAAATAGGGGTCAAGACCAACCCTCACTTTAATTACCTTCACGGGGCGTTAAAGGGTAGATATGAATATGATGACCGATGCGTTAATACCACGTGTAGCCCCTCTTTGAGTCGTGTCATACCCGTTATTGCATTGATGTAATCTGTATTATAAATTAACCTAGGACACCCCTATTTACATTCACGAATATGCTTAGATTGTAAATCTTTTCAAAATCTTGTTTTTTTCATTAGTTGTTTTCTTACACCCGTGTACTTAAACTTAAATCCTCTATTATTTGAGCCCTAATTGTCTATTTGCTAATTGTACAAATGTACAAAAAATTGTTTGGCCGGGAACCATACTGGTGGATCTTGAGGGGTGCCAAACACCTTCCCCTTAGGATAATTTCAAGACCTTACCATGTATCTAGTTACCAAACGTAGTTATAAATGAACCCTATATGTGCCCTAACACGCCTTAAATCGCTAGGTGGCGAGTCTTCAAAAATGCAAACCCCCTTTCCCAAGAGCAAAGAGTTGTACTAACCAAAATGTCATAAAGCCAATTTCCACGAGAAAAAGGGGGCGCGACATTGGGTAAGCCAAGTTAGAACACAGTCTCATGTTTAAACTTAGAATAACATAACCTCATGCCGGATCCCTAGTAGGAACATTTATTTGCATCATGTGCATTTGACTTTGGGGACTCAACATAGGGATTGGGTCCGTCTATGACACGTGTACCCAAAATGAACACCATACTAATGCATCATACATACTATGTGAATATTTATTTGTTTCGGCTTGCATGTTGACCGGTTAGAAAAAGGAAATAAAGAGAAAAAACAAGAGTGAAGTAGGATAGAGAATTCACCCGATTCTAAAATTCTCGGCACTTGAAAATACCTCGCCAAATATTTTTTTTTTTAAAAAGGATAGGGAAATGTATTTCAAAAAGAGTGAGTCGAATATCATGTTTTTTCCAATTATGTCAATATTGACCGAACTACGCATGTCTGATTCTCACCGGATGTGGGATACATAGGCATCCCACATAAGGTTTGACCTCATTTTTTACAAAAAAATAATCAAGTAAAGTGTAGTTTAGGGCTTTGGTCAAAAGAATAAGCGACCCAGATTCGGCTATATTTTAAGTCGTTCTTGCTGGGATAGCCTTAGATTATCTTTCAATTGTTGAAAGGCTATTTTTCGTGAAGAACGGGCAAGTGTGTCAGTAAGGTGTCTTTTTCCATAAAAAACCTTCCCCCCGGCCTCAAATTTTGTTTGTAATTGTGAAGGGTCCACGTTTACAAAAATGAATGCTAAAGTAGCATAAGGAGGGTCATTGTCCGTTGATTTTCTTTTAGGAATTGAAAACTTGTTTTGCAAAAGAGTCCATTAGAGTCAACCCTAACCTTAACCCTCCCCGGGTACAAATGACTACTATCCAGAACACGGCACAAATGAATGTTGTCCAAAGCCCATCACAATTGGTCATACATCAAGCTCAGTTGCAGCTTCGCATGTGGTGGAATAATTTAGATAAAGAAGGTCAGGATTGGGTAAAAAAGCAGTTGGGTTCCCTTATAGACATAATGAATATCAAACCCCGGGAGGATATAATCAATGCTTTGGTAACCTTTTAATATCCTGTCAACAATGTGTTCTGTTTCTTGGATTTCGAGCTCACCCCTACTCTGGAGGAAATGGCAGGATACATTGACTTTGGTCAGGACTTGAGGAAACAACAGCCGATATTCCCAAGGGCTCCCTCCGTGCATAAGTTCTTTGATCTTCTGAATATAAGTAAGCAAATGAAAAAGGCCCATGTAAACAACGGATGTTTTTATTTATACTTCTTGTACTTTAGGTTCGGGTACTCAGCTGGGTTTGAAACGCATGAAAAGGGATTAAAAAACAAACAAGATAAAAGCACCTGGCAGATTCATCGTTAGTTTGCTTTCATCGTGGAATTTTTAGGAATCATGGTCTTTCCGAATGCAAAAGGGACAATAGATGCACGCATGGCCAGAATTGCACAAATCCTCACTACCAATAAAGATAGCATACTTGTTCCGTTAGTGCTGCCAGACATATATCGAGCATTAACCTTGTGTAAATCCAGGGCTCAATTCTTTTAGGGTTGCAACATTCTTCTCCAAATATAGTTAATCGAACATCTCCGCCGTTACCCCAAGTTCATGAGTTATGGTTCGAACGGGAACAACTTCATCAAGAATTATGAGGAAAGGGTGGAGGACTACAAATCTCCAGAAGGGTTTGAGACCTTTGTCTCCCATTTAAGAACTCTGAAAGAAAGTCAAATTGAACGGGCCATAGGATGGCTTCCGATAATGGAAGTCATATATATGACAGCTTCAAAAGGCTACTTGATGATGATTGGCCTAAGGCTTATCCATCCATATGCACCGTAAAGAGTTCTAAGGAAACTGGGAGGGTATCAAGTGGTACCCGAAGATGTAGATTTGAGTGCCCAAGTCATTGAGCTACACCCAGAAGCAACACTATCTGAGGCTTTAGTCCAACGAAATTGGAATGGTTGCTGATATATGAAAAGTGGCCCCCAAGTGCCAAATCTTGTGAGAGGAGAAGTGGATCCAAATTATGTTACGTGGTTTGAGAGAAGGTTTTGTGTGAATGATGAGCCAGAACTCGAGCCCAAGCCTGAAATACTCTCCAAAAGACCTCATGTTCAAGCTTTTGATAGTAAAATCGGGGAAAGGTTGACCCAGGGAAAGAAGGAGAAAAAATATCAAGCCATAATTCACGCTTTGCAAGAAGAATTGAGGAACGTCATATTCAATAATGATCTACAAGCACAAGTAGCTAAAGGGGAAAGAATAAGGTTGTCCCAAGAAAATAAAGCTCTTTGGCCCTAAGTTCGAAAGATGAGAATAGCAGCTGAGAACCCGAGCATAAGTAGAAAAGATGAAAAGCGCTTTTGCATCCTAATGCAGAAAGTATGTGACTATCAGGATGATTTGCAAATGATTGAGGCTGAGCTAGCGAAAGCCCGAAAAAAAGTTGGCTAGAAATGTAGAAGTACGGGCAACCTTTGTTCGACGGTTGAAGGAAAGATATGGCAGAAGGGTCATGGGCTGGAAAAAGGAGCTTAACAGCCTTGAGGGTGAAATGACTAAACAAGCCAAGAGCTTCAACGTCGAGAGAGAACATCGCTACGCTTTGATGGCACAGCTAGAGGGAGACCTACAACATTTGCAAGAGTAGAATCATACAGCCACCCTGGTTTTGGAGGCCAGATCTCAGCAGATTGGGCAATTGTTGCAATAAAAGGGCATCATCAGGGAAAGGGTTAGAAAACCGCCGACTACATTGTGACGAAGTCCAACTAGTGTAAGGACATGACCAGGTCCATGTTATTTACCACAGTAATGATCTTTGTTCGCCAGATAATGGATGACCTCTATCGTCTCCGAGATGACATGGCATGTAGGCCAACGGCAAGACCAACTGGTGTCCCTATGGTAGGATTTGAGGCACTTATGTACTCCTGATTGTTTTCTCTTTTTGAGTCTGTATTTTTATTCCTAAAAGTCTGTTTCGAGTCTATTTTAGTTTTTCAATTCTCAAGTATGTAGAATGAGTCTTTGTAATAAAGAATGATTAGAAGTTTTGTTTTAATGAAAACTTGAAAAAAACAAGAATTGTTTATTTATTTCACATTTATTCCTTCAACTATGTGATGATCTGATTCACGCAACGTCGTTATACGTAGGCAATACCCATCAGATCCGGTCATGGTTTTAATAAAAGAGAAAATGATGAAAAGAGAAAACCAAAAAAAATAGAGAAAAAAAGAAAAAGGGAACCAGAACAAGAGAAAAATAAGAGAGCTCAAAAGAGAGCAATAGAAATGATCGGCCAGATAAAAAAAAGTCGGGATGAGACACACAATAGTTGCAAAACATGTAAAACACATTTAACTATATAGGTGCATCACACACACATCAATGTGTGATTACCTATGTGATTATTTCCTCGAACTAACCATTTTGTTGTGTCTACTGTTGAGTTTAGGTTCTGTTTTAAGGTGGTTGGATTGTGGTAACCTGGCTTCACACCTTACTTTACTAGATCCAAGGAAAGTGTCGAAATGTCGTCGAATAGTCATCTACCAAAAATTTCCATCCCAGATGATAGCCCGTTATTGGCTACCCAACATAAGAATCGGCGACTGCTGAAGAGGATAGAGTCGTCGAGTGCCATACATGTTTTCCCTGAGCTACTTCCCAGAGAAAGTGGAACTTCCAACATCCCAATAACTTACCCGAACACCCGACTTGGATGCCCCACCATGTCAGCTCACTTTGCTGGAATGCCTTTTGAGGTTCGCCCCCAAGCATTGATTTCAGGAGTGGCTTCAAACATATTTACTGCACCGCCAACTTCGGCTACGGCACAACCAACTTTGCCTAGGCCAAGCTCTAATCCATCATCCTTTACCTTCCAAGTACCATCTTTTCCACCATACACTGCCCATTTCACCACCAATTCTTACCATCAACAACCTCGGTATGAGCTTACCGCGAGGAAAGAGAGAGCTACAAAGAATCCCGAGCAAGAAGAAATCACTCGGAAAATGAGAAGCATGGAACGAAGCCTAAATAATATACAAGGCTTATGTGGTAAAAAGAGTGTATCCTACGCTCATTTGTGTATGTTCCTGTATGTTCATTTGCCATTCGGTTTCAAGACCCCAAAGTTCGAAAAGTATGATGGGCACGGGGACCCCATGGCCCACCTCAAGAGTTATTGCAATCAACCAAAAGGGACACGTGGAAAGGAAGAACTCCTAATGGCATATTTCGGAGAGAACCTAGTCGGCATTGCATCTGAGTGGTCATAGATCAAGACATATCTCGCTAGCACATATAGGATGATTTGGCTCGAGATTTCATCATGAAATTTGAGTACAACATAGATATAGCCCAGACAGAAATTCCTTATGTAATCTCCAAAAGAAGTCTTCGAAGAGTTTTCTAGAATATGTTGTTAGGTGGACCGAACAAGAGGTAAGGGTAAAGCCCCCGACGGATGACACCGAGATGGTTAGTGGTTTTCTACAAGCCCAAGAGGCTGACTATTTATAGAATATGATGTCTATAATGGGAAAGTCGTTTGACGATGCTATCAAAATTGTGGATATGGTCGACAATGGTCAGAATACAAGCCACATATTGAGCAAGTCTGCTATAAGAGCTACGTCCCAAGCAATCAAGGGCAAGTTAGAAGGTGTAGAAAACAGAAAGAAGAAAGAAAAAGTGGGGATGGTGGCTTCAAGTCTGAGGAACCCCCATCAACTCCGAGGTTACTTCCTGCCAAACACCCCGCAACATTATTATCCTCACCAGGATGTGGCTTATACCATTGACACTCAGCTTTATGTGGTGATGAATGCCTAGCCATATGCTCGGCCACAATAACAGTTTAACCAAAACCGAGCTCCACTTCCAAGAAATAACCCTTCTCACCAAGCTCCATATAATCCTCACCCCCCCCCCATAAAATAATTTTCATACAATGCCCATGCCCAAGATCCACCCAGAAGAAACAAATTCACGCTTATTGGTGAATCATACTCTAGCCTTTTCCCTAAACTTGTCTAAATGAGTTTGTTGCAACCCGTACCCCAAAGCAGGAAAAACCCAGAGTCGCCCTCCTACCGACAGGGTACTTGATGTGATTGCTATTCAGGAGCGGAAGGGTATGACACTGAAGACTGTGGGACTCTCAAAAAGGCAAACGAAAACTTAATTGAGCAAAAGAGTGTAGTGCTGAAAGATGAAGAGATCCCCAATATGACCAATAACCCATTGTCGGCTCATAACAACGAGCCAGTTATTGGGATGATTTGTGAAGATCAAGAGTTTGACCTAGCTCTGAAAGCCATCATTGCTATCACCGATGTTGAAAAGAAAGCCAAGGGCGGATACAAAGCAATAAAAGGGGGAGAAGAAGAGCAACTCTTCCCCTCAAAGTGTAGAAAAGATGGTCGAAACCAAAACAGGGATAGTACCCCCTAAAGACGCCATTATTTATGTTCCTCGGGCTCACATGAAAGAACATTTAGCATCGATTCCTCCTAAAAGGTTCGAGATGAACAAGGGACCTAAGATGTATGTACCCAAAGGGACTCATGTGGCGAGAGGACCAGTAATTCCACCCAGGCTGAACGAGCCCGTGATCATTAACCGCGCACTACAAAGGCCCATGAAAGACGCCACTGCAGTCCCCTAGAACTACAACATAGCAATTGTGACGTACAAGAGGAAAGAAATCATAGCGGAACCAAATGAAACCAACCCATCTGGGTTGTACCTCAATCTGAAAAAAGTGAAAAACGGCAAACATAAGGGTTTTTCTCTTAAAAATACAGTCAGGGCCGAAGAAATAGAGGAATTCTTCTGAAAAATGAAAATTGCGGACTACGAGGTAATTGACCAACTCCGAAAGTCTCTTTCTCAAGTATCGCTCTTATCTCTGCTAATAAGCTCGACTAAGCATGAGAAAGTGTTGATAAAGACCCGGAATGAAGCATATGTTCTGATTCAAACCACTGTTGAGCAACTGGAAAGGATGGCTGAACGATTCTTCAAAGTCAACCGGATTTCATTTAGCAGAAATAACTTGCCCCTAGATGGGGTTGCCCATAACTAAGCTCTTCATTTGACAGTCAAATGTGAAGGGTACTATAGGAAAAGAGTCGGGCTGGATGGTGGATCTAAGTCGACATATGCCTTCTCTCAACATTGCAAAAAAATAAATTGGGACTGAGAGAATTAGGCCTAACAATGTTTGTGTGTGTTATTTTGATGGCATCAAGAGAGACACAATAGGGGAGATTGATTTGATCTTGACTATCGGTCTTGTGGATTTCGAAGTGACGTTTCAGGTCTTGTACATGGACACCTCTAATAATTTTCTCTTAGGAAGGCCTTGGTTCCATGATGTAGGGGTCGTACCTTCTACTCTCCACCAAATGGTAAAATTTGAACACGAAGATTAGAAAATCGCGGTTCATGGAGAAGACGAGCAATCAATTTACCAGGACCCGTCAGTCCTATGTCTCTAGGCTTAGAAAGGTAGCGAGCACATAGTCTATCAAGCTTTTGAGGTTGTGGTCACAGATGAGTATGAGAAAGGGAGCCCTTGTACTCAACATTTTATGTTAAATATGTCAATCATGGTCGCCAATGAAATGATCAAGCACGGTTATAAGCCTGGGAAGGGGATCGGGGCATCTTTTCAAGGTATTACGGAGCTCGTCACCTTGATTGCCAATAAGAACTTCTTTGGTTTTGGTTTTCAAGCTACTGAAGCCGACGTGAAATGGGCTAAAGAATGTAACAATGACGGGTGGGTTCTACCTCAGCTGGTCCTGCATCTCTCCAAAACATTCGCCAAGCCAAATAAGAAGAAGAACAAGAGGCATTCACGACCGAAAATTGAGGACAAAAGTGGATCCATGAGGCAAATGTTATATGATGCTCACATGGTCCAGTCGGGTGAAGCCTCGAGCATTGATGAGATGCAATTTATGGGGCTCAATGCCAAGCTGCAAAATTGGAAGGCTACTACATTCGCAGTCAGGAGGGAATCCAGGTAGTCCAGTCTTGCCCCCATTTTTGGATTTCGAGTTATTCCGGGGTGTAACTCGAATGTTTCTTTTAGTTTATTATCTTTAAAATTCCAATGTAACCCCTTCTATCTTCGAATTCAGTGAAATGAAATCAATATTTCATCATCTGTGAATCTCTTTCTTTATTCATTCTTATTTTTGTTACTTTTCTTATTTCTTCTTTTCAATTCTAATAATGCGGACTTAAATAACATGACATGCTTGCAGACTTCATACCCAGATCATAGCATGATGTCTAACTGTGAAATAATGAATCAAGAATCGGAATATGATGAAGATGAGGCTTTTAGGGAAATAAACCTTGAACTGGAACAATTTGAAAATAAACCTAAGCCAAACTTAAATGAAACCAAGCCGATTAATTTGGGTAGTTAGAAGAGGTCCAAGAAACCATGATAAGCATTCACACGGATAAAGAACTAGTGATGCATTGATCTAATTTTTGTTCGAATTCAAAGATGTGTTTGCTTGGTCCTATGATGATATGCTAGTACTAAGCGTTGATTTAGTGGTGAATGCCAACTTACTCCGATCATACCCCTGTCCAGCAAAAGTAGAGAAAGTTCAAAACTGACATCAGTGACAAGATCAAAGAAGAGGTCACCAA
The DNA here is from genome assembly GCA_034376525.1 of Nicotiana benthamiana. Taxonomy (NCBI): domain Eukaryota; kingdom Viridiplantae; phylum Streptophyta; class Magnoliopsida; order Solanales; family Solanaceae; genus Nicotiana; species Nicotiana benthamiana. Next base: position 61,413,168 of record CM067323.1, read on the forward strand.
ATAGTTAAAAGTGGGTGTGATCTGAGTGGTCCGATACACCACGTGGTTAGCTAAAGTGGTTCCAGTGCCAAAGAAAGATGGGAAAACCTGAATGTGTGGTGACTATCGAGATTTGAACAAAGCAAGTCCCAAAGACAACTTCCCTTTGCCAAATATCAACATCCTTGTTGATAAATGTGCCAAACATAAGATACTGTCTTTCATGGATTTCATGCTGGATATCATCAGGCCTTGAAGGATGAAGAAGACGTGGAAAAGGCATCCTTCACCACACCATGGGGCACCTATTGTTACAGGGTCATGCCTTTCGGTTTGAAGAACGCCGAGACAACTCACATGAGAGCTATGAGTGTCATCTCTCATGACATGATGCACCAAGAAATCGAGGTGTATGTGGATGATGTAATTATTAAATCAAGAATGTGGGATGACCATGTTCGGGATATGCGAAAGTTCTTTGAGTGTATGCATAAGTATGACTTGAAGTTAAATCTAGCCAAATATGCATTTGGAGTTCCGTTTAGGAAACTCTTGGGATTTATAGTCAGTCAGAGGTGCATCGAGCTAGATCCAACAAAGATAAAATCTACTCGGGATTTGTCTCCTCCAAGAACCAAGAAAGAGGTTATGAGTCTATTGGGAAGGTTGAATTAATCAGCCGGTTCATTGCTCAGTTGACTTCCACATATGAGCCAATATTTAAGCTGTTAAAGAAAGATGCAGCGATTAAATGGACGTATGAGTGTAAAGAAGCCTTCGACAAAATCAAAGAATATCTATCGAATCCGCCAATATTGGTCCTACCCTAACCTGGGAGGCCTTTGTTTTTGTATTTGACATTGTTGGACAATTCCTTTGGGTGCACTCTCAGGCAACATGATGTGACCGGGAAGAAAGAATAGGCAGTGTACTATTTGAGCAAGAAGTTCACTAGTTACGAAGCCAAATACAACTTGTTATGCCCTAACTTGGGTCGCTCAGAAGCTTAGGCATTACCTATTGGCCTACAGTACCTATCTCATCACCATGTTGGATTCTTTGAAGTACATATTGCAAAAGTCGATGGCCACGGGGAGGATATCAAAATTGAAAATCCTGCTCACCAATTTTGACATAGTCTATGTCACCCGCGCGATAATGAAAGCTCAAGCTTTAGAGGATCACTTAGCGGAAAACCTGTTGATAATGAATATTTGCCTTTGAGTACTTGCTTTTCAGACGAAGAAGTAAATTCAGTTGAGGTAATTTCAAAAGACATAAATGCTTGGAAAAAGTTCTTCGATGGAGCTGTGAACGCAAAAGGTGGCTGTATTTGGGCGATCTTGATCTCACCCGCTGGTCAGAACTATCTAGCCATAAGCTAGCTTTGATTTTTCTGCACCAATAACACTACCGAGTATGAAGCCTGCATTATGGGTACGAACATGGCAATCGACCAAGATGTGGAAGAATTGTTGATCATGGGAGATTAGGACTTAATTATCCGAGAAGCTCAGGGTGAATGGGAAGCTCAGGATGTCAAGCTTATTCCATACATGCAACATATGGAAGATCTTAGTAATCGGTTAAAGTTGGTTGAGTTCAGGTACATTCCTCAATTTCACAATGATTTAGCGGATGCACTCACTACTTTGGCCTCGATGTTTCCATATCCAGGTAATGTCCACATTGACCCGTTGTAAATCCAAATCCGAGACGTGCATGGCTATTGAAATACAGTTGACATGGAACCAAATGTTCAGCCATGGTATCATGATATCAAGAGATTTTTGAAAACAAAGGAATATCCCGAGCAAGCCATCGGAAACCAAAAGAGAACCACTAGAAGGCTTTTTAGTGGCTTTTTATTGAGCGGAGATGTCTTGTGCAAAAGGATTCCGGATCTGAACCTTCTAAGATGTGTGGATGCCCAAGAGGCCAGAAGAATCATAAATGAAGTACACGCAGGAGCGTGTGGACCCCATATGAATGGATACGTCCTAGCAAAGAAAATCATTTGAGCAGATTATTACTGGATGATTATGAAAAATGATTGCTTCATTTTGTCGGAAAATGTCATCATTAACAAGTGCACGGTGACATGATTCATGCACCACCTTTAAAACTGCATCCTATGTCAGTATTGTGGTCTTTCGTTGCTTGGAGTATGGATGTCATTGGGCCAATCGAGCCAAAAGCTTCAAATGGGCATAGATTCATACTGGTTGCCATTGATTACTTCACAAAATGGCTTGAAGCAGTCACTCTCAAAGTCGTCACTAAGAAAGCAATGGTAGACTCCGTGCACGCCAATATCATTTATCATTTTGGCATTCCTAAAACCATCATTACAGACAATGCTGGAAATTTGAACACTCATTTGACGAGGGAGAAATGTGCGCAATTTAAGATCATGCATCAAAATTCTACCCCTTATCGGCCCAAAGCTAATGGTGTCGTTGAAGCAGCAAACAAGAACATCACGAAGATTCATAGAAAGGTGATCGAAAGTTCTAGACAATGGCATGAAAAGTTTCCATTTGCATTGTTGGCATATCGCACAACTGCAAGCACATCAGTTGAAGCAACACCCTATCTATTGGTTTATAGGACTAAAGCCGTAATACCCACAGAAGTTGAAATTCCTTCTCTATAAATCATAGTCGAAGTTGAGATTGAGAATAGTGAGTGGTCAAGACCCGTTTAAAATAGCTAATCCTGATTGACGAAAAGCGGATGGCCGCAGTTTGCCACGGGTAGTTGTACCAACAATGAATGGCCCGTGCCTACAACAAGAAAGTACGGCCCAGGAATTTCGAAGTAGGGCAACTTATTTTGAGACGTATTCTCCCGCATCACAAGGAAGAAAAAAGAAAGTTCACTCCAAACTAGAAGGACCCATACATTATAATAAAGTTGTTGCCGAAATGGGCATTGTACTTGGGAGACATTGAAGGAAATGACCCTAAAACAGCTGTCAATGCAGACGCGGTCAAGAGGTATTACGTTTAACCCTAATATTGTACCAATATTATCCAAGTGGGATGACGAAGGCTTTCATTCTTTCTCACAAAACACTTCAACATTTTTCTAACCCTTTGAGCTAGTTACCTTTCTTTGATAAAAAAATCAAAAAAAAGAAGAGATTCCCTAAACTACATTCGACTTGATTCCGAAAAGATACGTAGGCAACCTCTCTCTGGTGGGTTCGGTCAAACCAAAACAAAGATCCAAATTCCCCCAAAAGTAAAACAAGGGCAGATGTTATAATGGTTTGGTGATGATCCCGCCTGAATGGTTTCAAAGTTATAATTCATTCTAAATTATTTTTACCCAAATCCTTTCAAGTCTTTCCAATCAATCAGTGAGAATGTCCAAGGATCGGAGAATGCAGCGACTTGGATCCAATGCAATCAAAATGAGAGAGTCATATTGGTAAAAACCCACACAGGCACCGTAAGGCGATGGTGAGAAGAGAAATTTAAAATGAGAGATTCGTGTTAGTGAAAATTTGAAAAGAGAACTATAATGCAACGGTAAGAAGAGAAATGAGAGAGGTCGATTGGTGAAAACCCGTAAAGGATGCCATTGATCGAAATGAAGGAATTTCTTACAAACATCGGCACTGGTAGAGTCATGGTAAGGTTTCTTGATATTAATATGTGAGTTATTATGGGTTTATGGGAGATTCGATGGTACGCAGATCGGGTATCCAGTCCAAGAAGCATGTCATGTCTATTGAAGTCTACATGCACTCCAAATAATTGCTTATTTCTTCTCCCAAAAGGGACACTTCTTGATAAATTCATCATCTTATCCTTTGTTTAATTTTCTTTGAATCCCTTTCGGTTTAATACTTCTTCAAAACTAATATAAATAAAAGGTGGCAAGATAGACTTTATAGTGTTCTGCTTAACAAAAGCCAAATTCAAGGAAAATCACCCAGCCTCAGCAGGTGCATCAAGTCGATCTCGACTGGCCATGATGGACGATACTTTAGAGTCAAAATTATTGACAAGGAAAGAAATCCAAAGTTAAGTACCCATAAAGGCGAAATAAGATGAAAAGGCCAAAGCCCCACACGGGTGAACCATCATGTGAAATTTTGAAAAGTCATGATCCCTGGGTTTAGAAAAAAGATCAATCTCCAGAAAGCCAGCAAGTAATAGAGGTTTTCATCGAAAGAGTTGGGCCAAGATCAAAACAATCAAGGCCACAAAACATAGGGTCTCCACTCCCTAGTTGAATATATTTTAGACATAGGGTCTCCATTCCATAGTCACTTTTCCAACATAGGGTATCCACTCCCTAGTCTCTTTTTCCAACATAAGGTCTCCACTCACTGGTTGATTTCATTATAGATATTGGGCTCCACTCCCTAATATCTTTTTACCAAGAATACAAAATCTTGATTTTGTTGCTTTCAATAAAGAAATAGTTTAGATTTTGTTACGAGTAACTCACAAAATTTTCCTAGTGAAAACTGGGGCAAAATATTTTGTTCGTTTGTTCGTTTTGGTGACTGTATAGGGTTTCACCATGAGGCACAAGATTCGAGATGATCAAAAGAAGAAGTCTCAACCTGAATAAAAGAAAAGAAGAAATAAGAAAAGAAGTTGAACTCTAAGTGTAGAAGCGGAGAAAAGATGCAGACTGCCCAAGATAAGTTGAAGTCACAAGTTTCGCATTGTCCCGCCTTGATCTAAAAAACTAAAGAAAAATGAACCAATGGTTGAAGCTAAAAAGCATCAAGATTTAGGTCAGTGTCTGCAGGAAGAACCGGCCAAGAATCAAGATCAAGCTTTGGAAGGTTTAAAGGTAGGAATTTTGTAACTCGTAGTTGGAAGGCTTAGCTAGTTTAGCTTTTCATCTTTCATTTTGGTGTAATAAGGAGCTCGGCAAGCAGAAAAAGAACAACAACAACAATAACAGTGAAATCACAGTTTTCCAGTAGTCTCAGCTACCAAAACTATACTAGCCTGATTCCGTTATAGCCAAGGATTTGTACGCAACCTCTGACACGAGGTTCAGTCAGACATTTTCAAAAGATGCTTCTCATGGAGTTTAAAATGGGCAAAAATCACTCGTAATTGCTCATTTTATCTTTGCCTGAAAACCCTTCATATTTCCGAGCAAAGAGGGACAACTGTGAGCATGTGATTTTTGCCAAATACGAATTACTCTTACAAAGTCCAAGAAAATAGATTTTTTCCAATTATTAGCAATTTTATATGAATTTTGTAGGATTTTTGCTAATTGATTGCCTTTTTGTGCACGTTTTATTTTTATTAAAAAATCTTAAAAATGACAAAAATAGCGTGCATTGCATTTAGGTTTTGTTTTTATATTATTTGTATTAATTAGTTAATTATTTATTTTATTAATAATAAAAATCACAAAAATAGCTCATTTTATATTTTTACCTTCTAAGCTTTAGATTAGTGATTTTTTTTTCTTTTAATTTAGGATCAAGTAATTTTTTATAATCTGATAATTAGTTTATTTTTCCAAAATACATTAATTTAGGGTTAATTAGGAATTTTATTAATTAAAAAAAAGAAGAATAATAAAGGAAAATGGATTAAAAAAGAAATAAAAAGAGGTTTTGATTTAATTGGAACAGTTTTGCACCCGGATCTTGTTAGGATTTATGCCCGTCACTAGAGGGGGGGGTGAATAGTGAGGCACCAGAATGCCGATAAGTTTTGCGGAATTAAAATTGCAGGAGTAAAGTAAGTGCAGTAATTAAAAGAGTAAGGAGAGGGCACACCGAATTTATACTGGTTCACCACAACGTGTGGTTAGTCCAGTCTCCCGAGAGACTCTCTCGAGTTTACACTAACTCCGTTAAGCTTACGGGTGCCTAACAAACCGTTACACTTGCTCGTAGATGTACGCTCTACAAGACTTCAACTTGCTCGAGGATACCTCACCTCAACACTTCACAATACTCGTGGATACCGCACCACAAGATTTCACACACTAAGATTGAGGGTACTTAGCAAACCCAACGCTCGATGAGAAGATTTCTCAAGAACCTTTCTCTTTTACAACAAGAACTCTCTAAGAAGAGTAGATAAAGAGATACAATATAAGCTCTATGAACAACACAAAGTTGTCTCTCAAATGGCTCAACAAAAGCTCTAAAATGATGCACAAATAATATCAAGATGTTTATAGATAATTGAGAGATGTTGTTGCTTCCAAATGAGTTCAAATGACCTCTATTTATAGAGTTTAGAGGTGATATGTCCGTTGCTCAATATTTAAACAATAATACTCAATTCTGACAGAATAATTGATTATTACATTTACATAATCGATTATCTTATTAAAACGGTCAAAAAACTAGTCGTTGAAAGGCAACGGACATGAGAATAATCGACTATTGAAACTTGATAATCGATTATCCTACTTCTCTGGAATTTCCAGCAAAGCTGGAATATACCAGAATCAAAGTTGGAATATACCAGAATCGAAAACTTACTTCAAAAACCATTTTGGTTAAAATGAAAACGTTAAAATCATTTTGTTTGAAGTATATTAAAAATGTTTATGATATATATGATTTAATAAAATGATTTTATGCATATTAATGATGACCTATGTTGAGCCAAAAGACGAGATAACTTAAATGTTGCTCTTACATTGGTTCTACCTAACGACCTACGCCTTGGGTCTTCGGTCTTGAACTTTTGAGCTCGTCTTGGCTTGTCTAAGAAATCCCTTCATCAATATGCTTCTCGGCATCCAATCTTGATTGTTTGATCCATCTCGATTGTTTGCTAATGCATCTTCATCGTTTGTCATACAATATCGTTGTTTGACAATTGACTTCATTGTTTGTCATTCATCAAAACCTATACCTGGAAATCATGCTAATACAACCAAAGCACACATATCAAATATATCAATGATTTCCAAACGAGGTTAAACGAGGTCTTACAATTTCCCCCTTTTGATAATGACAAACAATAGGAGATATGCATATCGGATTCCCCCTAATGACATGCTATATCTCAACATGTAAGTCATGCAAAATATTCCCCCTTAATTGAGTATTCCCCCTCAAATAAGGCATACTAAAAGGTAGAGACATTCCCCTTATTAGATGCTTATCGCCTAAGCTCTTTCCCCTTTTGGCATTAGCAAAAAGATTATATAAAGCCTACTTCCCCCTTTTGACACTTCCCCCTTTTGGGTATACCAACTGTTAGTGTCAAAAATAAAATAGGAAATACAATGAGGAATATACATGATGACGATTTTCAAATAATTAAAAATCATACCAACATAAAATGATACCAAATGTTAGTAAAAACATAACAACCATATTAATAGTTATTTTTAGCAAATCATATTACTTAAAAACATATCAACTGTTAATTTTTAACAAACCAATAGTTGTATTAAAAATATGAATCATTTATTTTTCAAGAATATACCAACTGTTATTCAAACCAAAAATAATATTCATCAAAACATGAATCAATCATTATTTTTAACAAAAATAATTGATACTAATTGTTATTCAAAATAAAAGTTATCAAAACATGAATCAACAAAAATAATTGATACCAATTGTTAACAAAGACATATCAATCGTTAACACATATCAACTATTACGTTTTTACCGACATTCCCCCTTGATGCAATAAGGTTTCGTGCTTGGTGCATCTACTACAACATTGTAGTCTTCAAGCACACCTGCAAACGTACCTAAAAATAGTTTTTAGGTACCCAACCACTTTTGGATCCTTGGGGGTTAGGCAAGTAATAATCATAGCCAAGAGATAAATCCCTATGTTTTGTAAAACATATGGGTGCTATGTGTCCTACCCGGTTGCAATAATGACATGTTACGTTCGGGTTGTGCATGTGTCTAAGTTGAGCCAAAAACGTTCTAGGTGATCTAAAGTCATTATTGCTAGAAGTGTTGAAATTCCTAGAGTCATTTCTAGGTGGTCTAAAATAATTAATTCTAGACTCATTAACAAAATTCCTAGAATTATTTCTAGGTTGTGCAACATCATTTCTATCATGATTCTTATTCTTTTTAGGCCTTTTATTTTTCTTGGGCTTTTTCTTCTTAATTTCTTCAACTGTTTTAGGTTCTTCTACACTACATTTTTCTAGTGTGTTCCTAAGTTTTATGTTCTCTATTTTCAAAGAATCACAAGAAGAACAATTAAAGCTTTGATTAATTGAAGAAGTTTCATTCATCTCCTTAATTTTATTCTAAAGATCAACATTGTCATTTTCCAAAAATTTATTTTCCTCTTCTAAAATTTTAATTTTAGCCTTGGCCTCTTTGGAGATTTTTGAAGTATTTTTCAATTCACCATATAATTCTTGAAAAGCTTCTTGTAATTCTTCAAAAGAGTAAGAGTTAGAATTACTTACCTCTTCTTCCTCGTTGGCCATGAGGCATAGGGCGGCCGTTTCATCACCCGAGTTGTCCGAGTCCCATGTCACACGCCTTTGGTGTCTGTTCTTCTTCTTGTCCTTGGATTTTGGACAATGTGACTTGGTGTGGCCAAGTTTTCCACAATTATGGCATGAAGGACTTGGTTCTTCCTTCTTAATTTCCTTCTTCATGAACTTATAAAATTTTCGATCAAGTTATTAGAAAGAGTGTCGTCATCGCTTTCCGAATCACTTAGTTCTACTCTTTTAGAAGATGAGGCTTTGAAGGCAATACCTGGACTTTTCTTATCTCCAAATGAAGGTTTAAGAGTTGTGCTTTCATAAGTTTTGAGGTTACCTCTTAGTCCATCAATTGTGACGTCCGTGATTCCTATCGACTCTTGGATGGCATTGGCTTTGGAACGCCATTCGGGAGTGAGACTCCGCAGGATTTTTCGAACAAGAACTTTGTTCGAATATACTTACCCAAGAGCATGGAGATCGTTGATGATCATTGAGAATCGATCAAACATATAATCGATGCTTTCAGGCTCCTTCATTCTAAAGAGTTCATATTCATGTGTTAGAAAATCAACTCTTGCTTCTCGGACTTGAGGCGTACCTTCATAAGTGACCTCAAGCTCATCCCACATCTCCTTGGCGGTTGTGCAGCAAGAAATCTTCCGATAGTCATCCGGATTCACCGCACAATACAACATATTGACGGCCTTTGCATTATATTCAACCTTCTTGATGTCCTCGGCATTATATTCATCTTCCTCCTTTGGAACCGTGGTTTCCCCAACTTTCTTTGTCGGCATTTGTTCACCGTTCTTGATGATTTGCCACAAGCGAAAGTTATTTGATTGGATGAAGATTCTCATCCGCTCTTTCCAATGTGTGTAATTTGTTCCATCAAATAGTGGAGGCCTAATGGTGGAGTGTCCTTCGCTCATCATTCCTGCGTTCAACATTCTCAACAATTATATGGAACGTTCTCTCAACCGGTTAAGGCTTTTAGAGAGTTAGGCTCTGATACCAACTGTTAGGATTTATGCCCGTCACTAGAAGGGTGGGTGAATAGTGAGGCACAAGAATGCCGATAAGTTTTGCGGAATTAAAATTGCAGGAGTAAAGTAAGTGCAGTAATTAAAAGAGTAAGGAGAGGACACACCGAATTTATACTGGTTCACCACAACGTGTGGTTAGTCCAGTCTCCCGAGAGACTCTCTCGAGTTTACACTAACTCCGTTAAGCTTACAGGTGCCTAACAAACCGTTACACTTGCTCGTAGATGTACGCTCTACAAGACTTCAACTTGCTCGAGGATACCTCATCTCAAGACTTCACAATACTCGTGGATACCGCACCACAAGATTTCACACACTAAGATTGAGGGTACTTAGCAAACCCAACGCTCGATGAGAAGATATGGTCTTCTCAAGAACCTTTCTCTTTTACAACAAGAACTCTCTAAGAAGAGTAGATAAAGAGATACAATATAAGCTCTATGAACAACACAAAGTTGTCTCTCAAATGGCTCAACAAAATCTCTAAAATGATGCACAAATAATATCAAGATGTTTATAGATAATTGAGAGATGTTGTTGCTTCCAAATGAGTTCAAATGACCTCTATTTATAGAGTTTAGAGGTGATATGTCCGTTGCTCAATATTTAAACAATAATACTCAATTCTGACAGAAGAATCGATTATTACATTTACATAATCGATTATCTTATTAAAACGGTCAAAAAACTAGTCGTTAGAAAGGCAACGGACATGAGAATAATCGACTATTGAAACTTGATAATCGATTATCCTACTTCTCTGGAATTTCCAGCAAAGCTGGAATATACCAGAATATACCAGAATCAAAGCTGGAATATACCAGAATATACCAGAATCGAAAACTTACTTCAGAAACCATTTTGGTTAAAATGAAAACGTTAAAATCATTTTGTTTGAAGTATATTAAAAATATTTATGATATATATGATTTAATAAAATGATTTTATGCATATTAATGATGACCTATGTTGAGCCAAAAGACGAGATAACTTAAATGTTGCTCTTACATTGGTTCTACCTAACGACCTACGCCTTGGGTCTTCGGTCTTGAACTTTTGAGCTCGTCTTGGCTTGTCTAAGAAATCCCTTCATCAATATGCTTCTCGGCATCCAATCTTGATTGTTTGATTCATCATCATTGATTCGTTAACCATCTCGATTATTTGCTAATGCATCTTCATCGTTTGTCATACAATATCGTTGTTTGACAATTGACTTCATTGTTTGTCATTCATCAAAACCTATACCTGGAAATCATACTAATACAACCAAAGCACACATATCAAATATATCAATGATTTCCAAACGAGGTTAAATGAGATCTTACAGATCTTTCCCTAACCCAAACCCAAAACCCAGGGAACCCTGTCCAGACCCCACTAACCCAACATGACCCCGTTTTGTTTCCCCTAAATCACGACCGTTGGATCTTTATGATCCAACGGCTCTAAACTCACAACCCATTAATTATTTAACTATCTAAATTAGAACCCCCCCCCCCATTCGAAACCTTTTAGTTCATCTCCTTCAACCAAACATATAGAAACCCTAGCCACCTTCACTCCCTTACGGGCTCTGTCATTGGTCCGCTGACGGAAAATTGCATCACGGCGGAGGACCACCTCCAAACCTCCCCTTTCTAAATCCTATAGCCATTTTCCCCAAATCCTCAACAAAACCTTCAAATATTAGATCGAAATCACAATCACCAAAACCTAGTTCATCCAAATCGCCCCAAATTTAGACCCTATAATCCTTGTACCCCTCTGAACCCTAAACTACCATTAATCCTCATCGAATCAGCCTCAATTTTCTCAAATTTTGAATCTGAGTTCTCAAGAACCCTAACCTCCTTTTACTTCCAAATTTCCGGCAATTTCTTGTGGCTTTTGAACCCACGACTTCCATGAGTCCATTGCTATTGATAAGAGTAGTGGATTCATGGTTGTCAAAATTTCATTTTACCTCAGATGGGTCAGAATCCGAAGTCAATCCATGTTTTATTGGAAGAATTAAGCATTAGGTAATTTCTTGTACCATTTTCTTCTTTAAATTCTTTTTGGTTTCGGTTGTTCCCCCCCTCCCCCCTCTTATGTTAATTGTTTTTGACTTAGCCGCATAATTTAGGTCTTCTTGTCTATCTATTAGCTTCATTAATTATATGTTTTAAGATTTCGTCAATTAGAAATTCAATGTTGCCTAGGTCCAGATTGCTTAGATTGAAATGACTAGGTTTAGTTTTCTTATAATTCGCCTATTCTATTTCTTATTTTATTTTATTTCTTACTGTTTGTTTTGTTTATTTTTGTTGTTCTTGCAAGTTTTGCTAAGATAATTAAGATGGTATTAAAAGGTTAATCAATAGCCTATTTAGCCAATTCCTGCTTACTTTAGCTTTAGCAAGATTCAACGTTATTTCATTGTTTTGAATTTAGCTAGTTTTGATTCTTGGTTTTCTTGGCCTAATCATGCTGGATTCAGTATCTCTTTGAATCTGAGTTGAGTATCTACATGTTTGGATTGATTAGGATTAAGTGATTTTAACTTTAGGTTTGAACCTCTGAGTTGAAGTTTAAACCTTAGTTTAATTTCAGAAAATAAAATACAATACCATTAGGCAACTTAATCACTTAGCTGAAGGTCTTAAACTGGTTGTAATTGATGTGAAATCGGGACATATGAAAAAGCTAAAATAGTCAGTAATTAAAAGGGTAAAATTGAACTTTTACAAAGGTTAAACATCAGAATGTTTTAGACTTTTCACATTTGTCCCCATCCTTAGCCTAATATGCTAGTATTGGATAAGGAAAAGGATAGATATTTGTAAAAGATGTTGCACTATTCTGATTTTCAAAATTTTTAGGTTAGGATATTCTTTTTTGGTGTCTTTTTGTGAACTCTATAAAAGGGAAACATTCCCTCTCTCTCACACACACATTCAGCATCATTCTCTGCACAAATATTCCTGAAAACACATCAGATTTTTGAACCCTAAGAAAACTCTAAAAGTTAAACTGTCTTATTTTTCCTTGGAATTTTAGCAAAACATGAAGAACTTCTTTAAAGATTTCAGGGTTTTCATTAGCCAAAAATGGTTTGAAGCTAAAAATTTCTCCTCTGGGTTCTATTTGGTTTGTTGCTGCTGTGTTGGTTTACTGCTGTTGTTTCCTTTCTTCTAAATTTTTCAGCCAGTTTCCTTTCATCTTATACTTGTTGTTTTTCTATTGTTGTTTAAGGTACACATTTTCTTCCATACTTAAGTGTTTGTAAATGGAGTTTAAAGATAAATACAACTTGTTATTTCCTGTCAATGATGTATATTTGTATTTTCTTGCTATGTTTTATCCACTGTAGTTGCAAATATTGAAGCTCTTCTTTGAAACGTGTGATTCTTTGTCCATTTGGTTTTATATCATGAGAATTTGTTTTCTTGTATGAGTTTAGCATTGGTTATTTGTTTACTTCAGCTGGTATCCATTTCTTTTTTGTTGCATTGGTCAGATAGCATGTTAGATCCCCATATTTGAAACTTTGTTTATTCATCGAGTCTAACCTCTACATGGTCAGATTCATGGATTACACTAACCCCCTCCCCCGGATGCATTCTTGTATTGGTCTGAGGCAACATATCATGCCTTTGGGTTATTGGTTTGTGAGTTTGACCCTTAATATGGTCAAACCCATGAATCACACTGTTTTTCATTTTATATTTATATTTTTTGTTTGAGCTTGGTTTGATAATGTAGTAGGTCTATGTATCTAAAGACATTTTTGTGAATCTAAAGATTCATGAAAGTCTAAGTTGAAACCAAGGCTGGTTTGGCAGTAAGAAGCCTTAGAGCTGGAACTAAGTTTTATCATGTAAGGAACAATTCCATATGTGATTTTTCTTGCAAATTGAAGCTGATTCAAAGGATTTTTTTGGAAGATTTAGAGTTAGGAAGAATGCCACCATTACCTTAATTATTCCTCCTTTTCCCTCAGATACAATATTGTATTTAGAAGTGCTTTATAAATTTATAGACTTTTGTTAAGTAAATGAATTGGTGGAGTGTTCTAAATTCGAGATTTCACTATTTTTGATTCTTAGTTTAGGTTCATAGCATATGATTTTTTGTAATGAGTACAGTCCTGCATCACAGAATCACTTGAGTATAATACAAATTGGGTCAGACTTGCAACAAGGCCCAAATCTGGGAACCACCTAAGCAAGTATGCGCCCAGGAGAATGGGCTTGGGCATTAAACCCAATAATTTGACCCTTAGTTATAAAATTCCTCTTGTAAATTCCAGCATAAATGTATGTCTTACAAATCATGGAGTTGTACTTACTTTTAGACTCGAATTGTATTGTTCTGATTCTGATTGTCTTCCTTAAAAAAGTGATGCGAGTTATAACTTTGCAAAGCGTGCATTGTTAAAGGTTGGGCTGAAAATGTAGAAGTAGATAGGCCCAGCCGGTAAGTATTCACAACTAGGCCCGCCTGAAGCCCAATGTGGGCAAACACTCAATTAAAATTCCAACAGGGGCAAGAGCCTTTGTATTCTTTTCTGATGGGCCAAACTTTGAGCCCAAACGCAACTTTTCAAAGCTGAACTTTTCCAGATTTGATTGAGTGATGAACGCCCAAGCCTAAATCCTTTTTTTAATAGAATTAATTTAAGACTAGCCCTCTCACACTTTAAGTTAAGAGATTCTTTGTTTGAGCTTCAAAATTAGGATTTAAATACAAGTATCCTTAGTCTTAATTAAGTGAAATCCAACCCATTTTGTTAAAATAAAATTGAGGTGTGCTATATACAAATAAAACCCATTACTTATGGCCCTCATATTAAGTGCTAACTATGTATAGTAAAATATCTTTCTTAAACACTTGTAGTTTGCTTTAGGCCCGACTTAAACTATTATTTTAATTATGTATACGTTCGTGTAATATAATTATAAATTTATTTTTAAAAAGTAACTCGAGGAATGCATTTGCGCAACTTCAACCAAACTTTCTTAATAAATAAACAAAGTGTTATTAATTTGGACACGTTCGCGTGACATAATTTTTAACGCGCCAAAAGAAAAGAATATACGTAAGCCTAACTTAAATTCTTTAAATACGAATAAATCAAGTAATTAAAAGATAAATGCACATAGATCCTAAAAATGAGTAGTTAAACAATTTGAGCCAAGTAATAATCACAAAGTGACCGTGCTAGAACCACCGACCCCGGGAATGCCTAACACCTTCTCCCGGATTAACAGAATTTCTTACTTGGAATTTCTGGTTTGCGGACTTCTAAAAAATAAAAATAATAATTTCCTCGACTTGGGATTTTAAAATAAACCGGTGACTTGGGACACCAAATAAACTATCCCAAGTGGCGATACTGATAAATAAAATAATCCCATTTCACTTAATGTCATCATAAATTGGAAAAAACTCCCATATACCCCCGGGAATATGGACATCGTGGGAACACTTATATCAGGACGAGGTAACATAAATTTCCTTTTAGTTTTAATTGACTATTTCTCCAAGTGGGCAGAAGCAAGAGCATTTGCCCAAGTGCGTGAGCAAGAGGTAATCACATTATTATGAAAAAACATCCTTTGTCAATTCGGTCTACCCAAAGATAAAACATGTGACAACGAGCCCTAGTTCACGGTAAGAAAACCTCCGGATTCTTCAAAAATGGCATAATACCCAGCTAGCAATGGACAAACGGAGTCCTCCAATAAGTCTATACTGAACATCATGAAAAAGAAACTCGAAGGGGCTAAGAGACTGTGTCCGGAAATACTCGCATAGGTATTGTGGGAGCATAGAACTTCCCCGAAGATGAGATCATGAGAGACACCTTATTTTCTAGTCAACGGAACAGAAATAGTCATACCGTTCGAGGTCGGAGAAACCAGCCTGAGGAACTCCCAGGAAAGCGGCACCAGCAATTACGAGAGAATGATGAAGATCTCGACGAGGTCGATGATCGAGGAGATATGGCATACATAAGGATGGTCGCCTAGAAATAACAAGTAGATTGTTACTATAACAAAAAGTCAAATGTTTGATTGCTCAAGATAGGGCTACATACTCAAAGCCAAAACCCAAGAAAACATGGATCCACGAGAAGGCAAGATGGGAACCAACTGGGATGGTCCATGTAAAATTATACGCAAAATAGACAAGGGTTCGTTCTAACTAGAAACCATGGAAGGGAAACCAAAGCCAAACAATTGGAATATCATCCACCTCAAGTACTTCAACTTCTAAAAAACAAGAAATGCTCTGTAAGTCGTACTCTTTTTTCCCTCACTTGAGTTTTGTCCCGATAGAATTTTTCTTAAGGAGGTTTTTAATGAGGCGACGAGTGGGACACTTCGAGTTGAAGTATATGAGAGCATACATATTATTCGTTGCCTGACTCCTTAAGTTTCTCCAAGTTGAACAATGAAGGAGCTAGATATAATAGGACTAGAATGCCAGCCGATACCCAAACCTTGTAACATTCTTCAAAAATTGCCAAAAGGCAAAAAAATGTAACTAGAGCAGCGACATCAAAATAATAGAAAACACATATATCGAAATTTCTTTCTTGAATGGTTAAGTTTGATCAAGCTCGAACAATATCTATCTGCCCTCGGCTACGATTTATGACAGGCTAAGTTTGAACAACACCTATCGGTCCTCGATCGTGACTTAATAAAAGGTTGAGTTCTACCAAGCTCGAACAACACCTATCGGCCCTTGGACATGACCTAATGAAAGTTTATGTTCTATCAAACTCAAACAACACCTATCGGCCCTCGGCGATGACCTAATAAAAGGCTAAGTTCGACCAGCTTGAACAATACTTATCTGTCCTCAGCCGCGACTCCATTAAAGGTATGATTCGACCTAGGTCAAACAACATATATTGGACCTCGACCGTGATTTAACTTGAAAAACAAAGGCCGATACACCCACTACCACTCAACGCCATGGCTATCGCAACTCAAAAAATAAAAATGAAAAAACACATAAGCAAAACACAACGACACACAAAGACAGAAGGCACATACAAAACAAAAGAACATGCATATTCATAGTGAAAGCTTATGTAAAGGCATTCGAAGATGCCAACAAAAAATACAAGAGACGAGCAAAAAAAACACAAAATTGGTGTTCGTTGCTGCCTCGAGCTCCATCGTCCTCTACTTCCCCATCTCGATCGTAAGCGGAGTCACACCATGTACTATCCGTGAGCTACTCCACATCTCCTCTATCACCTCCCTCGAAGTCAGCCTGAAGCATGGCATGGTCGTAGGCACAAGCAAGTCAGGCCTCACGAGCTTTGACTCGAGCCTCCTTGATAGTCGTCTGATAAACAAAGCTCTTCTTATTTAAATCACAAATCACATCTATTCGGATTCAACTAGAA
Source organism: Nicotiana benthamiana (assembly GCA_034376525.1). Lineage (NCBI taxonomy): Eukaryota > Viridiplantae > Streptophyta > Magnoliopsida > Solanales > Solanaceae > Nicotiana > Nicotiana benthamiana. The sequence continues at coordinate 61,430,034 of CM067323.1, forward strand.
TCCACTCCTCGTACTGCTTTTGAGGAATATTAGGATACTCGAATGTAGTAGATGTAGAGGGTCGCGCAAGTAATTGGGTATTTTCGGCCTAAAGAGTAGCAATTCGGTCATACAACTCAAAGTTCTCCTTACCTAATTCCCTAACTCTTTCCTCGAGCTTGGCCTCCTTATCTTCAACCACATAACGAATATTGTTCTGCTTGGAATGGAGAGCCTTATTCGCCAACTACAAAATTATCATCTCCCTTCGAGCCTCCGATCGATATGACTCTAACTTCTCGAGCATCCACTGATTTTCGGTGACTTCTCCCCTAAGAGTGTTAATCTCAAGCTGTCATCCGTCCAACTAGCATCACAGCTGAACCAGCTAATTCTAAATATCACTACATTGAGCCTCCACGCCCTTAATTAGATCTAGCTCCTCCTCTTTTATCCTCAACGCTCCATCGAGGACGCTGAACCTCTCTACAGTCGCCATCAGCTCCTCATCTTTCTTCTTTAGTTCATCTATTTCAAGAAAGCTGCTCATTTGACAGATTTGTTGAAGAAGAATGTTAGATGGGCTTGGTCAGAAAAATGCAATGTTGCGTTTGATGTATTGAAAGAAGCCATTTCTTTAGAACCTATCTTGCAGCTTCCTAATTTTGAGTTGCCCTTGAAGTCCATACCCATGCTTCCGACAAGGCTCTTGGAGGTGTTCTGGTTCAAGAAGGTCATCCTGTGGCCTTTGAAAGCAGAAAATTGAATGAAGTGGAGCAGAGGTATTCGGCTCATGAAAAAGAAATAGTTGTTATTCATTGCTTACAAATCTGGCATGTTTACTTCTTGGGAACAAAATTTATCGTGAGGATGGACAATGTGGCTACTACATTTTTTAAAACACAGAAAAAGATGAGTCCAAAGTAAGCATGTTTGCCTCCTCCTGAAGCCGCCTCTGAAGGTCCCGGTAGTTTACACGATTCTCTTCGTATTTACCCTTCAATTTCACATAAATTTCTTTACATCTCTTCTCCCTCCGAGCACTCTCAATTTCCAGAATAACAGTATGGAAATCAAAGAAAAGCCAAAAGGTAGAACTTAAAGATGAGTTAATACAAAGGGAAAAGAACTAAAAACAACCATACCTTCCTTGAGAGCAAGACTGACAACGTTCTTCAACAGAGTACTACCGTTTATCTAATTGATGGTCACAACCTTGGCAGCGGAACAAAAAGGACCGAGAGTGGGGACCACCTCCTTAGTATTTCTCGGCAAATCATGATCTATTAGGATCGTGATGGTCCTCAAGCCTCCCTGCATCCTCACCTTGATTTGAGCGAGTCCCTTATCAATCATCTTAAGGTCGTCAGGGTCCATGTCGGAACCTGACTCATTTCCCTCAACGATGATGTTCTTTCCTCTATCCTCATCAGTTGGAGAAACATCGACTGTCAACCTGGAAGATGAAGCCTCCTCTTGCCTCACAGACATGGAGCTGTTACCAAGTGTCCTCTCTACGACCATCTTCCCCACGGGACACAACAACAACATGCCCTCATTCATCTTCTTCTATATTGGGGCCTCTAAGGTCGCCCCAACATCGTCTCTGATGTGTATCATCATCGTCTCCTGAAGCGTGAACTCAACCTCCATTAAATCGACGGCTAAGGGAACACCCCTTCTCGATGTTCACAACCCTCCTCTTACGGGGCCTTAGATCCCCATCACAGGGAGAGACTTCATTGACTTCATCGATGAGCGAAAACATATGTGGAGTGGGTACAACAGCTGGGATGTAGGCGGAGGCGGAAGGCGTGGCCGATCTTCTCCTCCTAAATGTAGGCGCAAAGACCATATTCCTTCTTGAAGTCACCCTGACTGAACTTGTAGAAATAAGCATAGGGTTTAAAACGACACAAGCAATACAAATTATGATCACGACCATAAGAGAAAAATTATGTGTCGAGGGGAGGACAAATTTGAACTAAGCTCGGCCAGCCACGAATCCCCTCAGTGCAAGGGATAACCTGCTTGACCCAGTCAGTGATACGTACCGCAGAGGAGGAGGAAAAATAGTGGCTACAGGAGGAGAAGAATTATTCCACCAATTTGGAATGAACAAGGTGCTTCAAAGGTAAAAACAAAAGAAAAAACTAGAAAACTAGGTGTATGGTTCCAGGCCTCAGGGAAACCGTCAACACTAGCCACTATGGTCTCAATCTTGATATAGAAGTAGTCAAGCCAGAATTGCCAACTACCCATCGTCCATCTACACCACCAGGCATTTGCCCCTACTATGTCGAAGGTTAAATATCATCCCTTTGTAAAAGCTAGTGCGAACAAATGCACCAAGTGCCGCACCGTGACCTCAACTCCAACAAGTTCAGAAAATAGTGAGAGCGTCTTGATGACCTTATAAATATTAGGGGCGAGTTGAGCAGGAAAAATACCATAATGGCGGTAAAAATACTCCATCAGTGGGAGAAGGAGGAACGAGTAACCAAAGGTAAATAGGTAGGCATAGAGAGCACAATACCTGAGACGGTGAGCGTGCAATTTGTCCTCACAAATGGGGATTAATTCAAGGTGGTTGGGAAGGCCAAATTTGGCTTTTAATTCATCCAAGTGCTTAGACCACATTGGCGATAGAAATATTTCGGGCATCACATTCGGTGACGTTGAAAATCAGACCTAGCCTCAGGGGTGCGAGGGATGATCTCCTCCACTGAAGGAAGAGCTTTATCTTCTGAGTCGGCGACGACATCCTCCCCGTGAGTAGGGAACACAACATCCAAAGGAATGGTGTGGGTCTCTACTACAATTTTAGAAGAAATATTAGATATGGTTATTAGGGTTACAAGAAGATAAGAGTAGAAAAGAAAGTTAAGGCTCATAGAGCATTCAAGAAGAGGAACAGAGTTTATAAAGAGTAAGGATGGTATAGTTTGAATAATGAAAAAACAATCCCTATTTATAAAGATTAAGACACTGAATCTAAAACGGTTCACCGTATTTGGCATTAGAATTGAAACGGCAGAGCCAATTAAGAGCCACGCCTGAACTGACACAATGTGGCGGGAATTGACATCATCATGATGCATGAAATCATAACGTCACTTCCTTTCTTGGACCAGATGGTTCCAACAAATTACCCTAGAAAATTAGGGGTTTGAAATATGTGATCCACAAAGAGCCATGTCGTATGTTTGTCACAATGATCACGACTGTTGTTATCTGTTTATTGATCTAGACACAAAGGCACCCATGAATGTTATTATCCGATGATTGAACTCGCCCGCGAGTACAACCTCAACAAGCAGAGGGAATAACTCTATGTGCTAAAAATTATTATAATTATATGTGGGACAAGTTGACATTAAGAGAGCCTTCGAAGGATGCCATGCGTTATTGATGTGCTTTCAACAGAGGACGAAGGCGAGATCAAGGTGACCAAACAAAGGACCAAGACAAGGTCGAGTCGAAGCAAAAGGACGAGGACATGCACTCCCTTTAACAGGACAGCAACAACTAGTTTTAAAGATAAGACCTTATAGAGAATGTTCTTGGGAATATTCTTGTCATATATATTATTAACGTTTTTTTGGCTCGTCTGTTTTTATAAATAGAAAGAGAAAGAATTGTATAGTGGACTGGAAACTCATTGTAAGAAATAATACATTGACATTCTCTGAAGATACTTGTTTTATCAGTAACATATAAAGTACACATTTTCTTTAGAACTGTGCCTATCATTTCTCCCACGATCCAAGGAAGATATGAAGATTTTAAGGCTCATCATCATCCATCTTTGTCAGAAGGAATATCAAAGAATCTCACCATTTTTGGGTGACTCGTTTGCATTTATTAAATGCCATTCATTATCATTTATTGCTATTTAAGCTATCATTTTTGTTCTTGAGTCATTAAATATTGCTTTATTATTGTTGTTCGAATAGTACTCGCGACATCTCGTTACAAAATCAGTTAAATGACTTTTTGAATATTAATATTGGCTAAGATTAATTCTATTCTATTAAAAAATCTAATTGTTTAGACCAAGATATAAATTTTGGGTCAAACGCGTACGCTTCTATTTTGGTCCAACTTCTGTTATATACATTTTTATTTTTCTCCACTGTTAAAAAAAGTTTTCGCGGAGAAATACTCAAACATCTTCAATTTCACTTCACTCCTTTTTAAACTTCCTTACAAAATAAAAGAAGTTAAATGACTTATATTCCTTCCTTTAGCGTTTGCTCCCCCGTCTCTTGTTTTACATCCCTACCAAACATATTGATTTTGTTATTTGAAAAGAAACCTTAATTATATACTCAAGGTGATACAAACTTTGGGGTTACTAATTTTGAATTTTCTTGCTAACTAAAATAATTTCCTAAACATTTACCAAGCATCTAAAAATGAATGTATCTCATGAGAAAATACCTATCTTTTATATATGTCAGATCACCAGCAGGTCTAAAAAGGATTATAATGCACTCAGAGGTCGGAAGATGTGCGTATTTCATGTGAAAAAAAGTCTTACTCTAAGATAAGAATATAAAGCAACCAAAGTATGGTTTTATTTCCATGACATTCTGTAATTGCACTAATAGTAAAAAGAAGCAAGAATGGAACATTCGTAATGTCTGTATTGCTTGAAAGTTTACACTAATAAATGTATCTCCAAACAGTAGTGTTCTTGATCTATGTTTTTACCATTTTTAGCAAGGCCGACTCTCACATGAAGATGGGTAAGGCCTGTGCCTTAGACTTAGACCTCCAAATTTAGAAGGCCTCATTTTAAAAAAATAATAGTTTATAACTCTTTATGAAAAATTAGAGTTTTTACTATAAAAGGAAAGAAAGCTCTTTAGATATATAAATAAAGTAATAATTTGGTATACTTAAAAAATGTGTAGATGAATAGTTTTCTCAACGTTTTGATTTTACTCTTTCATTAGATAATGTATACAAATTTCACTCTCCCTTTCTTAGTATGTCCAAGTCAATCTTTCTTTTTCCCGATCTTTTCATATTTCAGAAATCCCTACATATTTTATGTCTTTCTCTTTAATATTCTTACTCACATTCTTTCTCCAAGATTTCATTAGTTCAAGTATTCAATAATACCTTTGAGTCTGTTTGGGAAGCCACCTAAGAATTGAATTTGGGTGTAATTGAGTGTAATTACACAGGTTGGCATGTTTGTTTGGCCAAGTAATTACTTGGTCAGCATGGAATTGGGTGTAATTGGAGGGGCGTAATTACACTCTCTAATTTTTAAGGGGAATGTAAGAATTGGTGATAATTACACTGTGTAATTACAAGGTTCTTTTTCAGTTTATTTCACTTTTTTATTTTATTTTTATTTTTAAATTTTTTTGAAATTTTAAAATATATTTTCTTTGTATATTATTTATATTTTATTTCTCTGCCTTTACTTCTAGTGATTTCATGAAATTGTTTATGTTTTATTTTTTATTTATTTTTGTTATTCTATTTTTGAAACTACACCTCCTAATATTAGAAATAATGAGTCATTAATAAACTTGATATATAATAAGTGATGCAATTAAAGTGGAATATCGTTATTGAATGTGGTAATAAACTTATTATGTTACTTAATCTTAAGTTGTAGTGGGACTTATTATTATTATGTTGGAATTTAACATATGCTAAATTATTTTTTGGATTTTAAAATTATGTTATATTCATGGTTCCAATTTACTTGTTTTAGTAGTATTAGCTCATATTGCATGTTGTTTATTTGAATAATATTATAATATTATATTTATAAATATTAATTTATTTTATCAAGCATGAATTCCATGATATTTTTGAAAATATTTGTTTTTAGTTTCTGTAAGTATCTAAATTAAATATTATTAATTTAGAATATATATATATATATATATATATATATTATTTTTACAATACTAGTTATAAATATATGATTATTAATTAATATCTATTCACAAAAAATATACATCTTAAATATCAAATATAATATCTTTTATATTTATAAAAATTTAATGCATATATTTATTATATCAACTTTTAAATTTTGATAATTGCTTGTACTTTTCTTTGATTATTTCGAGAAAGGTCCCTTAGTATATAAAGGGGACCTTCCCTTTGTAAACACTCATGTGTATTTTGACTATAAAAAATATACAACTCTCTCTCTATCTGACTTTCTTTCTCTCTCCCTTGTGCAAAGCTTATTTCTTGTCTTATTATTCTCATATCACGAATTATTCACACTATAATCACAGCTCTTGATCACTCTAGGCTCTCTAGTTCATATTATTATTGATTCTGATTAACCCGTATTATTTTTTTATTGTTTTAAAGCTACTTAAGTACTTGCATAACTTTTTTGCCAAACAATTTGGCGCCGTCAGTGGGGATTTCGAGAATCAAAGATGTAGTTTTTTTCTAGAGATTCTTCGAAAAACACTCTCTACAACCTAAAATGACTGAGAACAACGCAAGAATGAAAGCTATCTTAGATGTAAGAACAGATCTCACAGGAACTCTCAACGCAGCTCTTGAAGGAGATACCCTACACGCAACCCCCAATACCTTGGTAAGCATGGAACACCTACCTTCCTCGTCAGAAGATCTGGTGGTTCCAAGAGAAAGAGAGGCTTCGACATCTACAACCAAAGAATCACCCTCGGATGCAAAGATGTTTCTGGAAGAGTGGCTGACAAACACTCTGAGCAGTCTAGCTAAGAAGCCGCCTCAAAATAATAGATGCACCCCAGCAACAGATCACGTTGCAGCCGAAGATGAACTCGAAGTCACGCGAACGAAAAACGTGACCGCTGGTGCTCAAGCTAACGGTGACACACTCAAAGCCATCCTAAAAAGATGGAAGAAATGGAAAACGAAAATAGGTCGCTTCGTGACCAGATGAAGGAGCATCAAGAAAGGGTGGATAAGATCTCAGGCGTGCCTAAGTTGCTACCAAAGCAAGACGTGGGGAGGTTCGTTGAACAACCCTACACAGAAGGAGTTGTGCCATACCCCATCCCAAAAACCTTCAAAATGCCCCCTACTTGAAGGTATATGACGGGACCACCGATCACGAGGACCACATACTCCATTATGTCACAGCCGTCAAAGGCTACGATCTATCAAAAGAACAGGTACCATCCGTACTTCTTAAGAATTTCGGCGAAACACTGACATGAGGGGCCCTAACATGGTACTCACAGATACCGGCCAAAAGCATCTCCACATTCGAGGAGATGGCAGATAAATTTGCCACCGCCCATGCAGGAGCAAGAATGGCAGAAGCACGGGTCAACGACATTTTTGTTGTACGACAGACTCTAGGAGAAGGACTCAGGGGGTTCCTAGCCAGGTTCAACAGGGTCAGAATGAGCCTACCAAACGTGTCCGAGGGCATGGCAGTTGTGGCCTTTCAGAACGGGCTCAGCAGAGATGGCTCAAGGGCAACCAAGAAACTACTCAGTCGTCTTCTGAAATATCCCCCACCACCTGGGAAGAGATACACAACGCCTATTGCGCTGAGGTACGTGGGGATGACGATGACCTTAACGGACCAACCCGACGGTTGACGATGGTGCACCCAGAAATCGGAAGGTACCTGCGCAACGAGGGACGGCAGGAGCAAGTCCCACCCCTCAACAGGGAAAGACACCAACCATACATCATGTCCTCGCATCTGCCACTGCCAAGTCATGCAGACGCCTTACAACAACATGTCGCCCCACTAAGGAACGACAGAGGTATGCCCCCTTCATTATCTACACATAACTTTTATGTATCTCCTTTATAAGTAGTGTATGCATTGGAAAGCTGGGCAACAAAGTGCAATGACTAGCAAATATGAAATCTGACCCCGCCACCAGAAAATCAAATGCCATGTGCGAATTCCACCAGGAACGGGGACACAGAACAGAAGACTGCATAGGTCTCCGACAGGAAGTGGTCTAAATGCTAAACCAAGTATTCTTGAAAGAACTGCTCAGCGACAAAGGGAAGCTCAACTTCGCACGCGGGCGGGAACAACCCCTTGGCCCGCCAAGGCCGCCCTCACCAACACGCACCATCAATATGATCATTTGGGACAACAATGACTCAGTAATCAATCACGTCAAATTCACCACCACTCACAAGTTAAAGTGAATCATCGCTCACGATCGGTATGATGACTTCGAAGATAGTATCACCTTCGATAATTCTGATGTCAACGGTTTGTGTTTCCCTCATTATGATGCCTTAGTTATTACTTTACGCATAGTAGATACTGATGTTAAAAGGATCATGGTCGACAATGGCAGCGGCGCATGTATCATTCATTCGAGAGTCTTTGCACTCATGGGGCTCGAGGAAAAGATCATTCCACGCTGCATAACACTAACGGGTTTTAATAATCCAGTGGAAAGGACCTCAGACGAGGTGACACTGCCCGTTATGGCAGGAGGAGTTACGATGGAAACCACCTTCCACGTAATAAACCAAGAAACGGCATACAATGCCATTATCGGTCGCCCATGGATACATGCCATGAGGGGCGTCCCCTCCAGCTTTTATCAAGTGATCAAATTCCCAACCCATATGGGGCGAGCCGCGCACCGCCCAAGAATGCTATAAAATAGCTCAGGATTACATGCACACCAAACAACTCAAGGGATAAAGTGCTGAAACATAGCAATCAGCCTTGTCGGGGACTAAGGTCCACCCGACAGAGAATACCATCAAAGATTCCGATGACGTCGAGGCTAGCAAGTCGACGGTCGAAGACCTCGACCCCGTCCATTTAAACGATAGCGACCCCGCAAAGAAAGCTTACATAGGCCACGACCTATCAAATCCAGGTCACTACCGTGAATTTTTATCTAACCATGCGGAACTATTCACTTTTTCCCATGCAGATATGCCAGGAATTCCACGAGAAATTGCCTCCCATAAACTCAACGTTGACCCATTACACCGGCCTGTGCGGCAGGTAAGAAGAAAGTTCAACGCCGCCATCAACGAAGTGGTGAGCGAAGAAGTAGACAAACTGCTTACTAATGGCTCCATCAGAGAGTCCACGTACCCGGAATGGGCTGCCAACGTCGTAATGGTCAAAAATAAAAATGGAAAGTGGTGGATGTGTGTATATTTCACCGATCTAAACAAAGCATGTCCAAAAGACTCGTTCCCGCTACCCCACATAGACCAGCTGATAGACGCAACGGCAGGACATGAGCTGCTAAGCTTCCTTGATGTGTATTCCGGCTACAATCAGATCATGATGGCCGAGGAGGGTCAGGAGAAGGAAACTTTCATCACTCACCCGGGGACGTATTTCTATAAGGTAATTCCCTTCGGGCTCAAAAATGCAAGAGCCACTTACCAAAGGCTGGTGACAGCAATGTTCAAAGAACAACTCGGCAAAACAATAGAGGTATACATCGATGACATGTTAGTCAAGTCATCAAAAAAGTAAGACCACCTCACCCACCTGAAGGAAGCCTTCGAAATATTAAGGAGGTACGGCATGAAACGCAATCCCGAAAATGCGCTTTTGGAGTAGCCTCGGCAAAGTTCATGGGATTTCTAGTATCACAAAGGGGCATCGAAATCAACCCTGACAAGATCAAGGCCATAGAAGCCATCCCAGAATCGCTAAGAAACAAAAAGCAGGTGAAAAAGTTGACGGGCCGGATAGCCGCCATCTCCAGGTTCATTTTGCGCTCCTCCGACAGGTGCCACAAGTTCTTTGGTGTATTGAAGAAAGACCAGGGACTGCAGTGGAATGAAGAATGTGTATATGCCCTGAAGAACTTGAAAGCATACTTATCATCACCGCCCCTACTGGTGAAAGCCAACCCAGGCGAGCCATTGCTGATATATTTGGCTGGTGAAAGCCAACCCAGGCGAGCCATTGCTGGTGAAAGCATACTTATCATCTCCTATTTATTATATTAGCAAAACTTTAATGGACGCCGAAATCCGGTACCCCCACCTTGAGAGACTAGCATTAGCACCCGTAGTAGCTTCACGAAAGCTAGGACCATATTTCCAGTGCCATCTCATAAGGGTAGTAACGACCTTCCCTCTAAGGAGCATCCTACACAAACCCGAACTCTCAGGGCGACTCACCAGATGGGTCGTCGAGCTCAACGAGCATGATATTACGTACCTCCCAAGGACCGCCATCAAGTCACAAGTCTTAGCTGACTTTGTCACCGACTTCAGCGCAGAAGTCTTGCCAAAGGCAGAACTCAAAGCGCAAAGTGCATCCTCAGAAAATGACATATGGGTCCTTTATACGGATGGCCGCCAATGCATCGGGATCGGGACTGAGACTCGTTCTTGAGGTCCCCACGGGTGAAACAATTCGCCAGTTCATACGATGCCCAGAAATGACTAACAATGAGGCCGAGTACAAGGCCGTTATTGTAGGTATGAGACTGGCCACCAAGTATAGGGCCCGCCGGATTCTCCTCCACTGCGACTCCCAACTTGTGGTAAACCATATCACTGGGACTTATCAAATCAAAGAACAGAGGTTACAAAAATACCAGTCAGAAATCCAAAAAGTGATGGCTACATTCGATGAATGTTGCTTCGAACAAATTCCCAAAGCACGGAATGTCGAAGCGGATGGCCTGGCAAAGTTGGCTGCCGCCACCAAAAACATCAACAAAGAAAATGTGGTCACACTCCTCCACTCAGCAATAGATCACACCGAGGTACTTTCCTTAAAACTGACTTGGGACTGGCGCAACCAGTTCATATCTTATTTGCAGGATAGGATACTACACCCCCCCTCCCCAAATAAAAAGGAGGCGAAAAAGCTTCGCATACAGGCCACCCGATACTGCATGATCAACAACAACCTTTATAAAAGAACGTTGGTGGCCCCTTAGCCAAGTGCTTAGGGCCACAACTAACAAGACCGGTACTCAAAGAAGTACACGAAGGCCATTGCGGCGCCCACACTGGCAATCGCGTCCTCGTAAGGTGCATCATACGCGCTGGCTACTATTGGCCCACCATGAAGAAAGAGGCGGCTGAGTATGTCCGCCGATGCAAGCAATGCCAAAGTTTTGCCCAAATGATACACCTACCGGGAGAATCCCTCCATTCTGTCACCTCCCCCTGGCCATTCATCAAGTGGGGAATGAATATAGTTGGTCTGCTACCATCAGGACAAAGAAAGGTACGATTTTTATTTATTTTAACTGACTATTTCTCCAAGTGGGTGGAAGTAGGTGCGTACGCGTATATACGCGAACAAGAAGTCATCACCTTCATATGGAGGAACATAATATGCCGTTTCGGCATCCCCAAAGAAATCAGTTGCGATAACGGCCACTGGTTCATTGGTCAGAAAATGACTGAGTTCTTCGAAAAATGGCGCATCAAAAGGATATTGTCCATGCCATACCATCCCGCCGCCAACGGTCAAGCGGAGTCCTCCAATAAAACAATTCTAAACATACTCAAAAAGAAGCTCGAATATGCCAAGGGGCTATGGCTGGAACTACTACCCGAAGTCATATGGGCTCACAGAACCACACCCAAGTGTTAGATAATATGCTTAACGCTAGAGGGGGGGTGAATAGCGTTATAATAAAATTTAGCGTAAACTTGCGGAAATTAAAATTTGCAGGAAATAAATAAGTGCGTTAAATAAACAAAAGAAAAGAACGCACCGATGTATTCTGGTTCACCACAACACGTGGCTAGTCCAGTCCCCGAGAGACTCTCTCGAGATTTTCCACTAACTTGTCAAGCTTACGGGTGCTCAACAAACCTTTACAACTTGAGGACACAAGCCTCAACACCTTTGCTCGGAGATACAACACTCCAAGACTTCAACCAAGGAAACACAAGTTCCTTACAACAAGAGAATCACAATTCTCTTACAAGTGTACAAAACACTAAACACTCAAACAAGACACTCCTTAATGAGTAGATATGAGTAAAAGAAGAAAGCTCAAGATCACAACAACTATGGACAAGACTTTGGCTCTCAAAAGCTTTATGAAATGAATATAAAATGATAAACAATAGTATGCAAGCTTATAGCAATAGAATGATCAGTTGTTGTATGTTGCTATGTTTAAAACACTGAAATGAAGCTGTATTTATAGTTGAAAAAATTGGCATTACCGTTGCCTAATTGCCAATTAAGAGTTGTTGATTTTACTCTGTGACAATCGATTGTCAGGAAGCCACAATCGATTGTTTGCCAATCGTTCCAAAAATCAATCACAGATTTTACGCTTAACAATCGATTGTCCAAGATCAACAATCGATTATTGGCAACGTTCAAAAAATCATTTCCAGATTTTACGTAAAACAATCGATTATACAAAATCAATAATTGATTATTCAGCAACGTTCAAAAAATCTTTTCCAGATTTTAATATCAACAATCGATTGTACAAAATCAATAATCGATTACCTGACGGTATTTGAAAACTTTACGACAACGGTCAGCTTCACAATCGATTGTGCAATGTTAACAATCGATTATTTATCAGACTTTGAAAATCATTTTAGACACTGCCTCTTGCCAATCGATTGTTTTATACTCACAATCGATTATTTAATAATTTTGGAAAAGTCTGGAAGTCACTGCCTCAACACAATCGATTGTCATAAGTTCACAATCGATTATTTTGTGACTTTGAAAAATCTGAAGGACACTGTCTCTTCACAATCGATTGTCATTAGCTTCACAATCTATTATTCTGAGTTTTGAAAAACTTTGATGGACACTGCCTCTTCACAATCGATTGTCATTAGCTTCACAATCGATTATTCTGAGTTTTGAAAAACTTTGATGGACACTGCCTCAGCACAATCGATTGTCATAAGGTTCACAATTGATTGTCATGCAGGTTTGAAAAACCTGATGCTCACTGCCTTAACACAATCGATTATCATTAGTTCACAATCGATTGTCATGCAGTCTTGGCTTAACATAATCGATTATCATAAGTACATAATCGATTATCTTAGTCCAGTTTTTAGAGGCATGTTTAAAAATCATTTTGACTAATGAAAATATGCATGATTTAAAATCATTTAGCATTAAATTAAATATGCATGATTTTGTAAAAATAACTTTACGAGAGAAGCCATGTCATGAGTCAAGTTGTCGGATCAAGATCACAATTAAGAACGACTCATTTAAACTATAAAACTCTGTCTTGTGCTTGAATCTCGTTATCCACCAATTGTGCGCTTGTACTTGAACTTCACATATATCAATTTGCGCTTGTTTGTCATTCATCAAAACCTACACATAAGAACACACGTTTTAGTATAAAGCCTTGAGAACGTGTTTCCAACAATTTCCCCCTTTTTGATAATGGCAAACTTTAAGCGGGATATGCAACTTAAACAATTTATAATGACGATTCAAGACAAGTAAAGATATGCAATAAGTATGCGATTAGTTCCCCCTCAATATATGAATTCCCCCTCAATTTAAGCTTATAAATATTGAGAGTGCATACCCCTTATCTTCCCCCTTTTGCCATTAGCAAAAATAATATAAGAAGATGCCAAAGATGTAAATAAAACTTGTTTATTTATTGGAAAGAAAACGTGATTACATAAAGAGAGTACAATAACTCAAGTAATAGCAGAACAATCGATTATCGATACGAGATAATCGATTATTAGACGACAGAAACCGATTTATTATTGCGCGTCATGCTTTATAATTCCCCCTACCTTTAGGGCGATACCTGCAAAAATTTGTTAGACGTCTCCGACGCTCAAGTTAGAAATCATGTAAAATAAAAAGATGCAATGCATGACTTAGATCAACGTAGAGTCAAGAATCCCGAGTTCACTACGAATTCGGAAGAAGGACTCTTTCTCTAAGGGCTTAGTAAAGATGTTGGCCAATTGGTCTTTGGTTTCAACAAATTCGATTTCGACATCGCCCTTGAGAACGTGATCTCTTATAAAATAATGTCTAATTTCAATGTGTTTTGTTCGCGAATGAAGAATGGGGTTCTTCGTCAAGCATATGGCACTAGTATTATCACATTTAAGAGGGATATGATCAAGACTTAGGCCATAGTCCAAGAGTTGTTGTTTCATCCAGAGGATTTGAGCGCAACAACTCCCTGCGGCTACATATTCAGCCTCGGTTGTGGACAACGCAACACTTACTTGTTTCTTGCTAAACCAAGAAACGAGAGAGCTACCGAGCAAATGGCAAGTGCCACTAGTGCTCTTGCGGTCCAATTTGCATCCAGCAAAATCGGAGTCGGAATAGCCAACGAGTTGGCATTGAGAACCTTTGGGGTACCATACACCCACATTTGTAGTACCAACAAGGTACTTCAAAATCCGTTTTACCGCAGTAAGGTGAGACTCCTTTGGACACGATTGATAACGGGCGCATAAGCACACGCTAAACATGATGTCTGGACGATTAGCAGTAAGATAGAGAAGAGAGCCAATCATACCTCGATACTTCTTAGTGTCGACTTCCTTACCTTTCTCATCTTTGTCTAGATGATCGGATGTGCTCATGGGAGTCGCCATTGCTTTTGCATTGTTCATTTCAAATCGTTTCAGCAATTCTTTGCAATATTTGGCTTGGCAATGAATGTACCTTCTTTCATTTGCTTTACTTGTAATCCTAGAAAGAATGTTAACTCACCCATCATAGACATCTCAAATTCGCTTGTTATTAAATCGGAAAATTCCTTGCATAAGACATTGTTAGTAGCACCAAATATGATATCATCCACATATATTTGAACTAATAAAATATCATTGTTTTTATGCTTAACAAAAAGGGTGGTGTCAACTTTCCCCCTAATGAAATCATTTTCCAATAGAAATTTACTCAATCTTTCATACCAAGCTCAGGGAGCTTGTTTTAAACCATAGAGAGCCTTTTTGAGTTTAAAAACATGATCGGGAGATTTAATATCTTCAAAACCAGGGGGTTGTTCAACATAAACTTCTTCTTGTATAACACCATTTAGAAAAGCACTTTTCACATCCATTTGATATAAATTGAAATTCATAGAAGAGGCAAAAGCGAGCAATAGACGAATAGCTTCTAATCTAGCTACGGGAGCATATGTTTCTTCATAGTCAATACCCTCTTCTTGATTATAGCCTTTTGCTACAAGCCTAGCTTTGTTTCTAGTGATTACACCATTTTCATCTAGTTTGTTTCGAAAAACCCATTTCGTACCAATTATGGTATGATTTTCGGGTCTTGGCACCAAATCCCAAACGTCATTCCGTTTGAATTGGTTAAGCTCCTCTTGCATTGCCAAGGTCCAAAATTCATCTCCAATTGCTTCGGAGATGGTTGTTGGTTCAATTTGAGACACAAAAGCAGTATGTCCTAAGGTGTTCTTAAGGGAGTTTCGGGTACTTACCTTTTCTCAGACGTCGCCAATTACCTGTTCGAGAGGGTGATCTTTGATTGTCCTCCACTCGTTAGGAATTGTCGTTTCTTTCTCCAATTGTGGGGCTTCCTCTATTGGTTGTTCCAAGATTTCATCTTTATTTTCCTTAGGCGTTTCCTCTTGTATTTTGTCTTTCAAGCTATCTAAGATACCTGCAAGATCAAAACCGGAATCCTTTATCGCCAAGCGAGCATTATTTTCGGCAAATAAAACATGAGGGGATTCCTCCACAGTTTTGGTTCTTTTATTAAAAACACTATATGCTTTGCTACGTGAAGAATAACCAATGAAAATTCCCTCATCGGACTTAGCATCAAATTTTCCCAATTGATCTTTGCCATTGTTATGAATAAAACATTTACAACCGAATACTCTAAAATGGGAGATATTTGGTTTCCTTCCCTTATAGAGTTCATAGGGAGTTTTCATGAGTATAGGCCATATGACTACTCTATTTAAGACGTAGCATGCGGTACTCACGGCATCCGCCCAAAAATGTTTGGGAATCTTAGCCTCTTCGAGCATGGTTCTAGCCATCTCTTCGAGACACCTATTTTTCCTTTCCGCCACCCCACTTTGTTGTAGTGTACGTGGAGCGGAAAAGGTATGCTCGATACCGAGTTCGTCACAAAAGTCCGCAAAGAGATTGTGATCAAACTCTCCCCCATGATCACTTCTAATTGAAGTGACGGTTGTTTCCTTCTCATTTTGAACACGCTTAAGAAAATATTTAAAATTCTGAAAAGCATCACTTTTATTGGCAAGAAATAAAGTCCAAGTAAATCTAGAATAATCATCAACAATCACAAAAGCATAACGATTTCTTCCTAGACTTTCAATGCGAGATGGTCCAAATAAATCCATGTGAAGCAATTGCAATGGTCTAGAAGTTGAAACTATATTTTTGGATTTGAAAGATGCTTTTGTTTGCTTCCCTTTTTGACAAGAATCACAAATAGAGTCATTTTCAAATTTCAAATTGGGAAGACCAATAACTAAGTTTTGTGAAATCAATTTGTTCAAAAGATGCATGTTTATATGAGCAACTCTACGATGTCATAGCCAAGTATCATCCTCTTTGCTCATAAGGCAATCCACATATTCGGGTGAGGAATTAGCAAGATCAACCATGTAAATATTATCCACTCTAAAACCACGAAGGATAATTTTGAAATCACTACGTCTAAATACTAAGCATTCATCCGAATCAAATAAGGCAAGATTTCTCTTGTCACATAATTGACTTATGCTCAAGAGATTATGCTTTAAACCTTTAACAAGTAATATATGCTTAATAGAAGAATTTTCATCCTTACCGACCGATCCGATGCCAATAATCTTTCCTTTATTGTTATCCCCAAAAATCACACTTCCTCCTTATTTGTGTTCTAGTTGAAGGAATTTGGATTCGTCTCCCGTCATATGTTTGGAGCATCCACTATCAAGGTACCATCGTACACTTGATCCCTTCAAACACACCTACAAAACAAATTAATTCGTTTTAGGTACCCATGCCATTTTGGGTCCTTGAGGGTTAGGCATATCATAATGATGCGATTGAGTGATATGTCTATGTCGTGTAAAACATGCAGGGGCAATATGACCAATGCGTCTACAATAATGACAAGTCACGTTGGGGTTATGCATCCTTTTAGGTTCATAGTAACTTGATGGACGAAAATGAATTACTCTATTTTCATTATGACTATTACGCATTTCATGAGAACCATTTCTCCTACTATTAGTTCTAAAATGAGCAGCATTTCTAGAGTAATGGTCATGTCTAGATGTTCTAAAAGGTTCAAAACTCCTTCTAGTGTTTGGCCTAGAATATGCATCATTTCTAGGGTAGTCATTTCTAGGTGGTAAGTCATTTCTAGGTCTTCTAAAATGTTCAAAATTTGTTCTAGCATGCATATTTGTTCTAGGATTGCTATTTCTACGATAAGCATTTGTTTTATTAATCCTAGGTTGAGCCTTAGGTGGTTGGGGTTTGGCGTCAACCTTTTCTTTAGGCTCATTCTTAAAGCCTATGCCATGCTTGGTTGATTTCAAATTAACAAGGACCTTATTCAAATTTTTGTGGGAAGAATTAAACTTATCTAAGGTACCTTTAAGTCTATCTACCTCATTTTCGAGATGCATGCAAGAAGAGCAATTTTTAATAGAACTTTCGGGCTTGTCGGCGCTTCTTTTTCCGAAAAACTTGTTTTCCTCTTTCAGCTTCTCATTTTCTAAAACCAGTTTTTCTAACTCCTTTTCTTTCAAAGAAAGCTGTTTTTGAAAATCTTTTTCTTTTAGAGAAGCATTTTCTTTTATGCTCTTGACAATTTTTGAAGCTTTAATAAATTCAGTATATAGCTCATCAAAAGCAGTTCGCATTTCTTCAAGAGTAAAGAAGTTTTTAGAAGAGTGACATACCTCATCTTGCTTGTCTTCTTGCGCCATAAGACAAAGGTTTGCGGCTTCGTCTTCTTCTTCTTCGCTTGACTCATCTCCGGAGTCTCCTCCCCAAGAAATATATGCACGTTGCTTCTTAAAAGGTTTCTTCTCCTTTTTGATGTTTGGGCAATTTGATTTGATGTGCCCGGTTTCACCGCATTCATAGCACTTTATTTGCTCGCCTTGCTTTTTGCCCTTTCGTTCATACTCCTTTCGCATGAACTTTTGAAATATTTTGATAACAAGTCCAAACTCGTTGTCTCCGTCCTCATCAACTTGAGGTTGGCTTGTGCTTGCCTTAAGCGCTATTCTTTGCCTCCTTTGATCATCAACAAGAGGGTTAAGTATTGTAGATTCATAAGTCTTAAGGTTACGTCTTAATGCGTCGATTGTGACATTTGAGACGCCTATGGATTCTTGAATTGCGTCGGCCTTTGATCGCCATGCCGGAGTGAGACTTCTAAGAATTTTTCGAACAAGTTCTCTATCCGTGAATGTCTTCTTGAGGGCATGTAGGTCATTTACGATTATTGAAAATCGTTCGAACATTTCATCCACCTTTTCACCTTCCTTCATGTGAAATAATTCATAAGCATGGGTTAGGAAATCAATTTTAGCTTCCCTTACCTGGTCCGTACCTTCGTACGTAATTTCCAGCTTGTCCCACATTTCCTTTGCCGTTGTGCAACACGATATTTTCCTCTAATCGTCAGCATTTACAGCACAATATAATAAATTAATTGCTTTAGCATTATTTTGAACCTTTCGGATATCATCCGCGTCATATTCTTCTTCGGACTTGGGAACCCATTCGTTTTCAACCTTTTTTGTTGGAATTTGATTTCCCTTTGTTATCACCTTCCAGAGATGAAAATTGTTTGCTTGAACGAAGATTTTCATCCTCTCCTTCCAGTACGTATAGTTTGTACCGTTGAATAGTGGTGGTCGGGTGGAGCACTGTCCTTCCTCTATTCCTGCAAAAGAATCACGAGTAGAAGCCATGAAAGTTTCTCTCAAACTGTTAAGTCTTCAGAGAGTTGGGCTCTGATACCAATTGTTAGATAATACGCTTAACGCTAGAGGGGGGGTGAATAGCGTTATAATAAAATTTAGCGTAAACTTGCGGAAATTAAAATTTGCAGGAAATAAATAAGTGCGTTAAATAAACAAAAGAAAAGAACGCACCGATGTATTCTGGTTCACCACAACACGTGGCTAGTCCAGTCCCCGAGAGACTCTCTCGAGTTTTTCCTCTAACTTGTCAAGCTTACGGGTGCTCAACAAACCTTTACAACTTGAGGACACAAGCCTCAACACCTTTGCTCGGAGATACAACACTCCAAGACTTCAACCAAGGAAACACAAGTTCCTTACAACAAGAGAATCACAATTCTCTTACAAGTGTACAAAACACTAAACACTCAAACAAGACACTCCTTAATGAGTAGATATGAGTAAAAGAAGAAAGCTCAAGATCACAACAACTATGGACAAGACTTTGGCTCTCAAAAGCTTTATGAAATGAATATAAAATGATAAAGAATAGTATGCAAGCTTATAGCAATAGAATGATCAGTTGTTGTATGTTGCTGTGTTTAAAACACTGAAATGAAGCTGTATTTATAGTTGAAAAAATTGGCATTACCGTTGCCTAATTGCCAATTAAGAGTTGCTGATTTTACTCTGTGACAATCGATTGTCAGGAAGCCACAATCGATTGTTTGCCAATCGTTCCAAAAATCAATCACAGATTTTACGCTTAACAATCGATTGTCCAAGATCAACAATCGATTATTGGCAACGTTCAAAAAATCATTTCCAGATTTTACGTAAAACAATCGATTATACAAAATCAATAATTGATTATTCAGCAACGTTCAAAAAATCTTTTCCAGATTTTAATATCAACAATCGATTGTACAAAATCAACAATCGATTACCTGACGGTATTTGAAAACTTTACGACAACGGTCAGCTTCACAATCGATTGTGCAATGTTAACAATCGATTATTTATCAGACTTTGAAAATTATTTTAGACACTGCCTCTTGCCAATCGATTGTTTTATACTCACAATCGATTATTTAATAATTTTGGAAAAGTCTGGAAGTCACTGCCTCAACACAATCGATTGTCATAAGTTCACAATCGATTATTTTGTGACTTTGAAAAATCTGAAGGACACTGTCTCTTCACAATCGATTGTCATTAGCTTCACAATCTATTATTCTGAGTTTTGAAAAACTTTGATGGACACTGCCTCTTCACAATCGATTGTCATTAGCTTCACATTCGATTATTCTGAGTTTTGAAAAACTTTGATGGACACTGCCTCAGCACAATCGATTGTCATAAGGTTCACAATCGATTGTCATGCAGGTTTGAAAAACCTGATGCTCACTGCCTTAACACAATCGATTATCATTAGTTCACAATTGATTGTCATGCAGTCTTGGCTTAACATAATCGATTATCATAAGTACATAATCGATTATCTTAGTCCAGTTTTTAGAGGCATGTTTAAAAATCATTTTGACTAATGAAAATATGCATGATTTAAAATCATTTAGCATTAAATTAAATATGCATGATTTTGTAAAAATAACTTTACGAGAGAAGCCATGTCATGAGTCAAGTTGTCGGATCAAGATCACAATTAAGAACGACTCATTTAAACTATAAAACTTTGTCTTGTGCTTGAATCTCGTTATCCACCAATTGTGCGCTTGTACTTGAACTTCGCATATATCAATTTGCGCTTGTTTGTCATTCATCAAAACCTACACATAAGAACACACGTTTTAGTATAAAGCCTTGAGAACGTGTTTCCAACACCAAGTCCAACACCAGGGAAACCCCGTACTCACTGGTTTATGGAACCGACGCGTTCATACCTGTTGAAGTGGGAGAACCCAGCCTAAGGTATTCACACACCAACAGAACAGAAAACGACATCAGCAGACTCCAAGATCTTGATGAAGCCAAAGCAAGAAGAGAAATGGCCCACATAAGGATGGTAGCCGACGAACAACAGGTCGAAAGATATTACAACAAGAGGGCAAAAATAAGGCCACTCAAAGTAGGGGACTACGTCCTCAAATCCAAGACTCTGGCCTCAAAAGACCCAAGTGAAGGAAAATTGGGCACAAATTGGGACGGAACCTAAAATCACTGCGGCCGGGAAAGGAGCATTCCAGCTGGAGACAATGGAAGGAAAGACACTCCAAAACAACTGGAATGTCGCTCACCTCAAACATTTCCACTTCTAAAAAGGTGTCATCGTAGTCGTATTCTTTTTCCCTTACCCGGGTTTTGTCCTAATTGGGTTTTCTCGAGAAGGTTTTTAACGAGGCGGCAAAGGGGTCACCTGGAGATGTTTGCAGCACAAGTGCATCATGTCCGCCTCTCCATGCACTCTCCAAGCCCGACATGATACAGGGACTGGATTAGTGTTATCTCTAGATGTATAGAAAGGATACAGCCATCTCCAGATGTATAGAAAGTCTAAAGCTATCTCCAGATGTATAGAAAGGCTACGGCATCTCCAGATGTATAGAAAGGCAACGGCCACCTCCAAATGAATGAAAAGGCTACGACCAACTCCAAATGAATAAAAAGGCTACGGCCTCTACAAATGAATGAAAAGGCTACGACCATCTCCAAATGAATGAAAAGGCTACGACCATCTACAAATGAATGAAAAGACTACGGTCATCTCCAAATGAATGAAAAAGGCTACGGCCATCTCCAAATGAATGAAAAGGCTACGACCATCTACAAATGAATGAAAAGGCTACGGCCGTCTCCAAATGAACAAAAAGGCTACGATCATTATTTTTCATGGCTATGACCATCATTTTTATAAGGCTACGGCCATTATTTCACATGGCTAAGGCCATCAGGATACGGCCATTATTTTACATGGCTATGACCATCATTTTTATAAGGCTACCACCATTATTTCACATGGCTAAGGCCATCAGGCTACGACCATTATTTTACATGGCTATGGCCATCGTTTTTATAAGGCTACGGCCATTATTTCACGTGGCTAAGGCCATCAGGCTATGCCCATTTTTTTACATGGCTACTGTCATTATTTTTATAAGGCTACGACCATTATTTCACATGGCTAAAGCCGTCAGGCTACGACCATTATTTTACATGGCTATGGCCATCGTTTTTATAAGGCTACGATCATTATTTCACATGGCTAAGGCCATCAGGATACGACTATTATTTTACATGGCTATGACCATCGCTTTTATAAGGCTACATCCATTATTTCACATGGCTAAGGCCAACAAGCTACGACCATTATTTTACATGGCTATTTCCATCGTTTTTATAAGGCTACGTCCATTATTTTACATGGCTAAGTCCATCAGGCTACGGCCATAATTTTATATGGCTAAGGACATCAGACTACGACCATCATTTTACATGGCTATGGCCATCGATTTTATCAGGCTACGGCCATCATTTTATATGGATAAGGCCATCACACTACGAACATCATTTTACATGGCTATGGCAATCATTTTTATAAGGCTACGACCATCATTTTACATGGCTAAGGCCATCAGACTACGACCATCATTTTCACATGGCTAAGGCCATCATTTGTATACGGCTACGGCCATCACCCTTTACATGGATAAGGCTATCATGTTTAAACCACTAAGGTCATTGATTTTTATAATGCTAAGGCCATCATTTCTACACGGCTAGAGTCGTCGAATTATGAAAAGCTACGACCGTTGTTTTACATGGCTATGGCCGTTGTTTCGACACAGCTAAAGCCGTCAAGTTCTACACAGCTACGGTATAAAATACAACAACGTGTCAAAAACAATAGAAAAGATTACTTACAACAAAAATCATATGTCTGTATCAAAGGGGTCAAACACCCATGATACAAAAATCAATATTTACAAGGATCCTAAAAGTCCACTACTTATCATGCCCGCCCTGGCCTTTTGGTGGCCCGTCCTCATTTCTAGGAGTGTACGCCTTGTAAATCCAAGAGCTAGATTCCAAATGATTAACGTCTGCAAAGTTGCCCCCTCCCGGGCCGGTGATTCAGGACTATAACCGGCCGCTTAACGAGAGGCTCTAACCAACTGGTGCTGGCTCTGGCTCTCAACTTTCGCCTCGAATGCTCGACAAGTCGCCAAAAATTTCCTCGAGCACGACTAGCCTGGCCTCCGCATACACCCACATCTTGTGTGCTTTACGAGATGTGTCGGCCTGTGTAAGAGCTCGCTTGAGATCCTCGACCTCGGCCTTCGTGGCATCAAGATTTGCCGTTAAGGCTGCCACCCAGTTGCGTAATTCCGCCGCCGCCTCCGCCACTACGCGGCCGAGCTGCAATTCTTCGTCCTTAGCCTGAACAAGAATCTCCATCTCCGCGTCCTGAGCCACAACGGCCATGAGCTGTTCATTAACTTTCTCCAGCTTAACCACCCTTTTCTTTAATTGCTCCTCACACTCCACGAGGCCCTCACGAACCACCCTGAAGTTAGGGTCCTCCCTATACATATTGGCCAAGGTCCAGTGCACCTCGCGCGTCCTGTTGTACTTCTACACCAGCCTGTTGTACTTGGTCACCTTCTCTTTATGGCGTCGACCCCTCTCCTCCTCTAGGACAAGAGTCTGGAAAAGAAACCAAGTAAGTACAAGGAAAATCACCCTCCACTAACACAAAAGAAAGATCATCGATCAAGGAAAAGGCATACCTGCAAGGCCGCACCCGCCATCCTTTGGGCCAAGACCTTGTTGCTAAGTTCTGCCAGGGTCGCACGCTCGGCAGCAGCACACAAGAGTGTCATACTGGTGCCGCTTCCTCGCAATTATCCAACAAGTTATAGTGGCTTGTGATCATTATGCGATGAGAGGACTGGCCAGCCACCATCTCCACCTGGTCCAAGGACCCACCTACTCTGCCCACATCCTCCGTGGCAGCCCCCGAGCACGCCACGTCTACACTTTCACTCCTCCTCTACGTGGCCTCCCTCCTAAGAGCGGACCTCCCTGAGCGAATGGCATTGGCCATAGATACCGGCCTTGACTCGGGGCAGGATGGCTTAACATTCCTCGTCTGAATAGCCACGGCCTTGCCGGTAAGAATCTGACGCTGCCTCGTCTCTAATTTCTCCTCCTCTTCACGATCCCCCTCCGTGGGATGCAGAGCGCTCAGATGGAGTCGGTTCGCCAGTGGACATCCCTATGGGGGCAACCCTAGAGGCAGTCTCAGGAACAACCTCCGGTATCTCCACGGGCATCACCTCAGGTACGACCACCAACGCGGCCTCAAGTATTATATCCGGAGCCGCTTCTAATGCGACCTCTTGTCCCGAGGGGGCAAAGTACTGCCCTTGGACGTGCCAACAAGTATCATATCCCTCTCAAGGTCAGATACCACCCTAGTAGGGGCGGCCGCGGTCTTCTTCTTCTGTGCCTTTTTAGAGGTGTCCCGACCTGCCAAAGTAAGTATGATACGGGCAAGAAAAATTATGGGGAACCCCCAAACCATAACAGAAGGAAAAATTAGGTAAGACAGTTACATGTCGGGCCATAGAGCCTAAGGAATTCATGCCAGAAACGACATTCTTCTGCAAACAGAACGCTTGCACCCACGACCTAATGCCATCAACTCTACGAGGAGGGCGAGCCGTCACTACATGAAAATAAGGAAAAGTTTACGACGGAGAAATCCACCTAGGTAAGACTGCCTTAATAAAAGTTGCGCACACTAATACTTACATGCATCGTTCCACACCTCTGGAAACCCTGCAGGGTTAGACACAAGGTGCTCGGTACGCACATAGAAAAATCTCGTCCAAAATTTGCGGTTGGCCTTGTCATCTACCTGCGACATGAAGCTCTTCTTGTCCCGACTTCTTAACTGGAGCATCGAGCCTCTCTTAAAGATGGCACTGAACATATGTAGGATGTGATGAACGGTAACCTCTTTCCCAGCCTTCACAACATAGATGGTGAGTACCCTACACACCTTCAACGCGTACAGAGTAAGATGGGCCAGGTATACACCGAACCAACGATAGAGCTCTTCTACCAAAGGGAAGAACGGGAGGCTGTACCCGATTCAAAAGGCGTACTCATAAAATGCACAGTACCCAGGCATGTGCACATTAGCATGGTTTAGCCCAGCAGGGACCATCTCAACATGATCAGGAATATAATACAATTTCCTAAGAGCAGCCAAATGAGACGGCATCAAGTCACTGTGCTCCCAAGGAGGAAGTTTACACTTGTTCTGGAAGTCCTTCCTTTTATCCATATCCAGGGGAAGCAAATTGGCCCTTGATAATGGAACAAAAACATCTTCGGCATCCCCATCATCTGAGGATGATGAAGCCCTAGAGGGAGCATCGTCCTTAGTCCTGGTGCCATCATGACGACGTTTAACCATAGCGAAAGTTATAAGAAAAAGGAGTATTTGGTCGCGGGTTCGATTCCTAAGAACGGGAGTTTCACAAAATAAAGAACAACGAGCACCAGAAAAATATAAGGAAAAGATTGGGAAAATATTCTCAGAAAATGTTCGAAAGATGAATCAAGTTCAACTTCCCCTCTATTTGTAGGAAAGGATGCACGGAAATCGAAAAGGCATGACTCGAAAACCAATGCAGGAAACCCAAACGTCATGTCATAACTTGAACCATATCGAGGGCAGAATTAATAATCACGCACATGATCGATGACGTCATCTTAAAAAGGAACCTCAAAAGGGGGGGGGGGGGGTTAATTTTGTCAACGGCTTAATCTCTTCACATATGGGCACGTCTCTTACAGGGGTATCAACAGGAACGGCCAAATTTTCAGAAATGTCGAGTGTGTATGTTCGTCCATTGAAGACGCCTCTCGACTACGTCTCCAATAAACGGAGGGACTATCTGAATTGGGAAAATTTGGTTCCTTACGTCCCTACACTATCAACATACATTCTCGGTGAAGAAAGCGACTTAATAATGGTCGACTCGAGGAAGGCCGGCCTCAGACAGTAGACGGGCCGAGTGACATGACTCACTACGACGTCGTTTCGAGCTCTGACACTCGTACACTGAGGCCACCAAACCTTGTACTTTTCTTTAATTATTTCAAGGAAGGTCCCTTAGTATATAAAGGGGACCTTCCCTTTGTAAACACTCATGTGTATTTTACTATAGAAAATATACAACTCTCTCCCTATATGACATTCTTTCTCTCTCTCTCTTGTGCAAAGCTTATTTCTTGTCTTATTGTTCTCGTATCACGAATTACTCACACTATAATCACAGATCTTGATCACTCTAGGCTCTCTAGTTCATATTACTATTGATTTCGATTAATCGGTATTATGTTTTGATTGTTTTTGACCTACTTAAGTACTTGCATAACTTTCATCTAAAATTTTAGCAAGATTTGGAATGACTCAATCAGAAAATGCTTTCAAATTGATTAATGTATTGATTCTCTTTTAAATATGCCTAAATTTTGCAAAAACACAGATCTTTTCTTTGCCGTGCAAAAAGAGAAAAAGAATAAACCATAAGTTAAATTATGGAGATCAATGGTGAAAATTTCTTCTCTATATCGATCATTCGATAAAGCAACAGACGATTACTAATAAAAAATTATCTTTTTCATTTATCGGGAGAAAATTGGAATGTTATTATTTGGATGCAGTACATGTGCTGAGTGTTAGGATTATGATTCCTGCTAAAGACAATAACCTTCATATTGAACAATTCGGAATTAAAACTACATGAGCGGAAGCTAACCTGAATCCATGAGTGGAAATTGTTGAACCTCCTTTGATGATAGTCCAAAGTCCTTTTAAAGATTGCTCCTTGATCCTTCCTTCAAGATTGTCTTGAAGTATATGTATCCACAATAATTCTTCACAAGACTTAAACAATATGTGAATGGTGTCACAACAATAATAATATTATGACAATAATCAAAGTTGGTATATGGTTTTCCACAAGAATTTGCAAGACAAGAATGGAGATTTTTTACTCTTGATTCAATGGAAGGAAGAAGAGTTTGTCTTGCAATAATGAGGGAACCATAACCCCCACTTTATAACTTCATGAGTTACATAACCCAAGAGTCACAAGAGTTACATAACTTAAGACTCACAAGCATGTAACCATGCTTACATATATGTAACCTTAGTTAGCCCATCATTAACTAAGGTTACCCTTTTGGGTATCTACACATTAGTCCTACACTTTATATGACAACACATTGGCCCCCTTAACATAATGTCCATAAGACCACAAAATTAGGCCAAACCAAAAGATAGCACATAAGATATAATTTATCCATATATTGTTCATATGTATGTAGATATAAGTCCATATATCTTACAATCTCCCACTTGGACGAGATACACAAACATATGTACAAACCTTAGCATTATATGTTACAAAATAACCTTAGGAGCTCAAAATTGCTATCACAATAAAATTGTCATGAACAATCCGGTCCATCAATCATACCAACATAGGAACTAAGAGCTCTTCGTTACTCATTCATAACTAGAACCAACATAGATCACGTATATCAATATAACCAATGACATGGATCAAGTGTAGGTATGTAGCATGGAAATAACATAAAGTGTGGTCAATAGAATGTCTATTTCCAACTGGTTCTCTTTATTGAGATCAATCATAAACTGTAAGAGTACAAAAACTTTAAAACTGAATATCTGCAGATATAACTGAATTACTGAATTTCTGAATATAATGAACAATACATAAATGTACAATACAAAACTCCCGCTAAAATACATAATCCTTATCTGATTTGACACCCATACAAGCAATATGCTCATGAAATACTTTTGGTGTCAATCCCTTAGTGAGCGGATCCGCAAGCATGGAGTTTGTACTAATGTACTCAATGCACAATTGTCCATTTTGTACTCTTTCTTTAACAACCCGAAATTTGACGTCCATATGTTTTGCTTTCGTCAAACTATTATTGTTATTAGCATAAAGGACTGCCGATCTGTTATCGCATAATAGCCTAAGCGGCTTTTTGATGCTATCAACAATTCGCAGTCCACCAACAAAATTCCGCAGCCATAATGCCTCATTAGATGCTTCATAACATGCCATAAACTCCACTTCCATGGTGGAAGTGGCTGTAAGAGTTTGCTTGATACTTCTCCAAGAGATAGCACCACCCGCAAGCAAGTAAATATAGCCTGAAGTGGACTTCAAACTATCCTGACATCCAGCAAAATCGGAATCGGTATACCCAATGATCTCAAGCTGGTCCGATTTCTGGTATGTAAGCATGTAATCCTTTGTTCTCTGTAAGTACCTCATGACCCGTTTGGCTGCATTCCAATGGTCCATTCCCGGATAGCTTAGATATCTGCCTAACATCCCAACAATGTATGCTATATCAGGCCGTGTACATACCTGAGCATACATCATACTACCTACCGCCGAAGCATAAGGCGTCTTCTGCATTTCCGAAATTTCATAATTATTATTTGGGCACTGTTTGAGACTAAACTTGTCTCCCTTAGCAACAAAGGTGTTGCCTGGTTTACAATCCTGCATGCAAAATCTTTTCAGAACCTTATCGATATAGCCCTTTTGTGACAGACGGAGAACACCTTTGGAGCGATCTCGTTGTATCTGAATTCCTAATACAAAAGAAGCTTCACCAAGATCTTTCATTTCAAATTTCTTTGAAAGAAATTTCTTAGTTTCAAGTAATAATGCTATATCGTTACAGGCAAGCAGTATGTCATCGACATATAAAACCAGAAAAATATACTTACTCCCACTGAACTTATGGTATATACAGTCATCAGCAATATTCGGTTCAAAACCAAAAGATGTAATGACTGCATGAAACTTATAATACCATTGACGAGAAGCTTGCTTGAGCCCATAGATGGATTTCTTTAATTTGCAAACCTTTTTCTCTGATTCATCCGAAACAAAGTTTTTAGGTTGCACCATATAAATTGTTTCCTCAATGTCACCATTGAGAAACGCTGTCTTAACATCCATTTGATGAAGCTCAAGATCAAAGTGTGCTACTAATGCCATTATAGTCCTGAAAGAGTCTTTCGATGAAACTGGAGAGAAAGTCTCTTTATAATCAATGCCTTCTTTCTGAGTGTAGCCTTTTGCGACAAGACGAGCTTTATACTTAATAACATTGCCCCATGAATCCCTTTTGGTTTTAAAAATCCATTTACAACCAATAGGTTTAATACCTTCGGGCAATGTAACAAGCTCTCAAACGTCATTATCGCTCATAGACTTCATCTCATCATTCATGGCATCAATCCACTTTTGAGAGTTAGAACCCTTAATGACTTGACAGAAGTTGATTGGATCATCTTCCTCAAGTCCAATATCACTTTCTTGTTCTTGGAGAAATACTACATAATCATCCGAAATAGCATTTCTCCTCTCTCTAGTGGATCTCCTTAATGGCATTTCAGTTTCTTGAGGTTGTTGAGTTTGATTTTCATTAGTTATATCAGGGTCCTGATAGGGAAGATTTTCGAGATTGTCTTGAACCGGAGTTGTGTGATCCGTGTCAGGAATAATACCAAGATCAACAACTTGAGGGAAAGACACATGTTCTTCCTCAAAGACAAAATCTCTAACTACTTTATCTCCCCACCCCCCAAACTCAATATCCTCAAAGAACCTAGCATTACACGTCTCAAAAATAGTTCTTGAAGTGGGATCATAAAACTTAAAACCCCTAGATTTTTAAGAGTATCCAACAAAATAGCTACTAACCATGTTAGCATCCAGTTTCTTTTCATTCGGCCTATAAGGCCTTGCCTCAGCTGGACAACCCCAAATGTGTAAATGCCGAATACTGGATTTATGCCCAGTCCAAAGTTCATATGGGGTTTTGATTGTAGCTTTAGTTGGAACTCTATTAAGAATATAAGCTGCGGTTTTTAATGCTTCACCCCAGAGTGAGTCTGGCAAAGTAGTACGAGAAATCATACTTCTTACCATATCCTTAAGGGTCCGATTTCGTCTCTCAGCTACACCATTCATCGTAGGACTGCCTGGCATAGTATACTGAGGAACGATCCCACACTCATCTAGGAATTTAGCAAAAGGCCATGGACGTTGTTCACCTGAACCATCATATCGACCATAGTATTCACCACCACGTTCAGATCTAACGGATTTAATTCTTTTGCTTAGTTGATTTTCAACTTCAGCCTTAAATGATTTGAACACGTCTATGGATTGGGACTTTTCATGAATAAGATATAGGTACCCATAACGAGAGTAATCGTCTATGAATGTGATAAAGTATTGTTGACCATTCCTACAAGGAGTAGCGAATGGCCCACAAATATCCGTATGTATCAATTCTAAGACGTCCGAAGCTCTCTTAGCACCTAATCTCGTCTTGTTTGTTTGTTTTCCCTTGATACACTGAATACAAATTTCCGAATTTGAGGAATCAAGAGAATCAAGAATTCCATCTGACACGAGTTTTTGAATTCTTTGAATGGATATGTGACCCAAACGTTTATGCCAGAGTGATATAGAATTCTCATTAGTTAATTTTCTTTTGGTACCACTTAAACTTGTATGCAAAGTTTCATTATTTGAAGTTATTGTATCAACCAAATATAGGCTATCAAATGTTGATAAAACACCAGTACCAATAAGATTTGAATTCTGAAAGAGACTAACTTTATTGTCACCAAAAGAACATGAATAACCGGATATGTCCAATTTGGGAACAGAAATTAAATTCCGTCTAAAAGACGGTACAACAAAAGTCCCATCCAAATCTAAACGAAAATCGGTCTTAAACAACAGCCTAAATTTGCCAATAGCCTCAACTGGCACTTTCTTGCCGTCACCCACATAGATGTATCTTTCACCATCATTTGGTTTTCGGCAGTTCAGGCAACCCTGCATAGATATACTTATGTGAGTATTAGCAGCAGAATCTACCCACCAAGTATCCTTAGGTACCAAAATTAAATTAACTTCAGAACAAACAAGAGAAAGAAATGTACCTTTTTTCGCACGCAGACATGGTACTTGGTACAATCTTTCTTCACATGATTAGTCCCCTTACAGAAAAAGCAACCTAATTCAGTAATTTCAACCTTAGGTTCCTTATGTTGCTTAATCTTGGGCCTTGCAACCGCAACTTCCTTACCTTTCCTCTTCATAGTATCCTTAGAAGAGGATGCCAAATGAGCACTTTCAGTCTTATCTAGCTTTATCCTTTTCTCTTCTTGCACACAATGTGAAATGAGCTCATTAAGAGTCCATTTCTCCTTCAGGCAGTTGTAACTGACCTTAAACTGATTAAAGTGTGCAGGAAGAGATATCAAAACAAAGTACACAAGCAGTTCCTCAGGTAAATACAGCTTGAGTGACTTCAGTTTCGAAGCAAGATGAGACATTTCCAAAATGTACTCCCTAATGTTTCCCTTGCCCTTATACCTCATGAAAACAAGTTTACTCAATAGTGTACTTGTTTCCGCCTTTTCGTTTTGCATAAAACGCTGTTCAAGGTTTTCAAGGAAAACTTTGGCATTAGGTTCATCATTCATAGTGCCCCTGAATGATTCTGGAATTGCACGCTTCATGATCATTAGACTCATGCGATTCGAGCGTTCCCACTTCTCCATCACCCTCCTTTCATCAGGAGAGGATGTATCCTCAAGAGAAGCAGGTTGCTCGGTCCGAAGTGCAAGGTCAAGATCCATGCAACCGAGAACGATCATGACGTTCTCTTTCCATTTCTTAAAGTTTGTGCCATTAAGCACAGGGATGCTATTGATGTTGGCAGAGATCGTAGAAGCAGAAGAATTCACTGAAATAGAACAAAAGGATTACTTAATACATGCTTACAATTACCTGAACTTTAACTTTTACTTTATAGATTCAAAATAGGCATTTCCCATTACAAGATACCTAGCACAACATTGATTTTAGTCTTTGGACAGAAAAACAACTTGTAAGTGGTACTCTTGGTGTAGTAATCAAATATAGACAATAAATTCCTGTCAAATATCAAACCTTCCTTTGGGCCGACTTAATATTCACATGGAAAACCAAATAATTGTCTCATATTTATCACCACAAGCATGTTCGAATTCCTGCCAAATAACAACCTTCCTTTGGGCCGGTGTTAAACGCATGGAAGACTAACATCCACAGTCACCTTATATTTCAAGATTAATCAATCTACACAATAGAGGTTACTTTGGCAACATAATGCTTCAATTGACTAATTTAAAATATTAGATGCTAAAAACTTTAGTTCCTTAAGCCATATTAGGAATCTTAACTTAATATGTTACATGTTTTGACATGCAACAACTGAATATTAATTGTTATTATACTTGAGAGGACATTTCCAAAAATATTAAAATTGATGGACTTTAAACAATTAATATGCATAACTTAAATATTAATGTATAATACATTAATAAAAAAACTTAAATATTTTAATTGAATAATAATATGTCAATTAAAATCTGAAACTTAAAAGATTTGAAACGTTTTTAACCTTACTGGTCCAGGATAATCGATTATCTTAAACAGATAATCGATTATTCTGGCATAAAAAAATTTCTTTAAGTTACTGGACCAGAATAATCGATTATATAAACCAGATAATCGATTATTCTGGTATTAAAAAAAATTCTAAGTTACTGGACCAGAATAATCGATTATCTAAACCAGATAATCGATTATTCCGGTATTAAGAAAAATTTTCTAAGTTACTGGACCAGAATAATCGATTATCTAAACCAGATAATCGATTATTCTGGTATATATAAAAACGTTTCAAACTCACTGGACTAAGACAATCAATTATCTGTCCAAAATAATCGATTATCTTGGAGCAGTGAACCTTACTGTTTTAACATGATTTTCCACAAGAATCTTAAACAAGAAAACATGTTGTCTACCAACTAAAATCATGCATAATACAATGTTTTAATTCAAGTAAAGATAACATAATATTAAAACATCAAATTTCATCAAAACACAACATTCATAAAATCATGCTATTTCATGGTACTAGAATTTCATAAATACAATTCTAACATTACTTGAACATGAACCTTACATAACATGAACCTTATGAACATCCAAATTATCCAAAAATGAAGGTGGCTCTGATACCAGTTGTTAGGATTATGATTCCTACTAAAGACAATAACCTTCATATTGAACAATTCGGAATTAAAACTACATGAGCGGAAGCTAACCTGAATCCATGAGTGGAAATTGTTGAACCTCCTTTGATGATTGTCCAAAGTCCTTTTGAAGATTGCTCCTTGATCCTTCCTTCAAGATTGTCTTGAAGTATATGTATCCACAACAATTCTTCACAAGACTTAAACAATATGTGGATGGTGTCACAACAATAATAATATTATGACAATAATCAAAGTTGGTATATGGTTTTCCACAAGAATTTGCAAGACAAGAATGGAGATTTTTTACTCTTGATTCAATGGGAGGAAGAAGAGTTTGTCTTGCAATAATGTGGGAACCATAACCCCCACTTTATAACTTCATGAGTTACATAACCCAAGAGTCACAAGAGTTACATAACTCATGAGTCACAAGCATGTAACCATGGTTACATATATGTAACCTTAGTTAGCCCATCATTAACTAAGGTTACCCTTTTGGGTATCTACACATTAGTCCTACACTTTATATGACAACACATTGGCCCCCTTAACATAATGTCCATAAGACCACAAAATTAGGCCAAACCAAAAGATAGCACATAACATATAATTTATCCATATATTGTTCATATGTATGTAGATATAAGTCCATATATCTTACACTGAGATCTCAAAGCCTGAGATTCTGCTCAATATCAGACGAAAAGAGTTGTAGTAAAATTGTAACTGAACTTGTATATACGTTTTACAATATTTCTCTACTATCTCTAGATTCTCAAGTGATGTTGCATAAGAACAATGATAAGTTAAAACACTTAACAACACCACAACGATAATATAGACATTTTTTATAATTATGTATAAAACAAAAAAGTACCATGATTCTTTTGGCTCCAATTTAATTATCAACTGTGTTACCGAAAAATTGATAGGATCGGCTCATCAATGCATTATGCATTCAATATTTTTTTGTAAATTTGGATACCGTATTTTTATGCCGAAAATATATATATATATATATATATATATATATATATATATATATATATATATATATATATATATATATATATATATATATATATATATATATATATATATATATATATATATATATATATATATATATATATATATATATATATATATATATATATATATATATATACTTTCTGAGTTAGAACATTAGGAACCTTACACCCAAAAAAGACAGCGAAGAAATATTTTATTTTAAAAGCAAAGAGGAGTGTGG
Organism: Nicotiana benthamiana; assembly: GCA_034376525.1. NCBI lineage: Eukaryota > Viridiplantae > Streptophyta > Magnoliopsida > Solanales > Solanaceae > Nicotiana > Nicotiana benthamiana. The sequence goes on from CM067323.1 coordinate 61,464,331, forward strand.
CGGTCGTGCAAGCAAGCGAAGTCGAATATATTAGATGAGCTTACTTAGTACGTTAAGACACCCATTGCACAAGAAGGCTATGTCATTCCTGGACTATTGCTAATGAGATTTAGAAAGTCCCAAGCTGGTTCCCAATACCAACTTAGCATTCCATGGTCCGCTAGATCACAATAGATGTCTTTCAATAAAGATAGGTCATTCACCGCTTCTTCCCCAAAAACCGCTTGGCAGAACTCTATTGGACTCCATTCTGGTGTAAATTCTTTCCCACTTCCATTCGTTGCTCAAAAAGAGCGGTGATATCACTCAAAACTTAAGTGCTAGTAATATCCCCCGAATTGGCGTCCGATAGAGTGCTACTAGCCGAACCTTCGTGGGACCTCAGAGATAAACCTAAATCCACCGGGGAAGATGAATTAGAAGGAGAATTTGAAAATGAATTGGTTATCCATAAAGAGAAAGAAAGTTTTCTTCTAGTTCTGCTTCTTGCTCTTCCAATTCAGAAAGACTTGTCGTAAAAAATGGGTTAGTTGGTTGTTGACCAACGGAAAGCATGGGAGAAAAAAAGATGCACAACCTTCTTTGCTTGCGCATCTTCTCTTATGATATTTATTGAAAATTCGAGCCTTCTATCAGAGCACGGTTACGAGGAGGGTAACGTGCTTGGGCGAGACATCATGGCAAGTGACCAAGAGGGCATTGTCGTGACCTCAACTGGTCGTAGACGTGAGGAGGCTTCAACCAAATCAGCCCTTCTTATGAAGTGGCTATGGAAATTACCAAAGGAAAAGAAAAAGCCATGGTGCTCATATTTGGCTGCTAAGTGCCTCTCTAATGGCAAAAATGGATTGACCAACCCACCTCTTAAATATCCTGCATAAAAAAAGGTATTATTTTTTTAAAGAGAGACTTTCAGGCAGAACTTGGGCTAGACTTTGGTTGGGCAATGGTAAGTTGATTCGCTTCTGGGATGATGTTTGGCCGCGCCACTCTCCTCAGAGACGCATGCCATAATTTATATCAAATCACAAGGTTCTCATGACCTCAAAGTGATTGACTACATTCAATATAAAAGGAGAAAAAAGGATTTATCCCCCTATTCAACTACCCATCCAAGAGCATTTGGCTTCAGAATACTTTCTTCTTTTTATTTTTGTATGGACTGCATAAATCTTATCTTCCAGCCCAAATGAGGATAATCTCTTTTGGCAGCTCAATCCTCACGGTAATAATTATGTCAATTCTACCTAAAAATCTCATCAGGTGATCAAGGGGGCTCCCTTTTTCAGTAGATGAGCTTAAAACAAAAGGTATTATCTAAACGCTTCTTTTCTCTGGCTTGCTCTTTCAAATAAAATTTTGGCCTGCAGTAATGTAATCGGGATTTCATCTCCTAAATTCTTTTTTCTATGAAAGCAAGAGGTGGAAAGTTTTGTTAGAAATTCTGCCTTATTCCATGAGATCTAGAAGCACTTCTGCTACTTTCTCTCTTCCCAGCGCTCTTTTTCTTTTACTTTTTTCAAAGGGCAATGAAGGCCTTCCTTATATATATATATATATATATATATATATATATATATATATATATATATATATATATATATATATATATATATATATATATGTATATGTAAAACATTACTACACAATATAATACTTGTGTATTAAATATTTCTAAAGACAACAATTAAAGAAGTGATATATAATGAGTAGTTACTATATGTTTAATTTTTGTGAGAAAGAGATGCTTATTAGTTTAACCAAAAAATTATGCTCGATATTGTTGGATACACCAAATTATGTTAGCCGATCATAATTAGATATTAAATTAATATGAGAATATATATATTAATTAACTATTATCAAGCAATAAATTTACTTAAATACCTATATCATGCACGTAGGTATAATTGAAAACATTGAAGATAAAAAATGGAGAAAAAGATGAAGTTTTCATTTCTCAAATGAAGAACTCTCCAGAGACAAAAATGAGTTCTGTGTCTATCTCCCGAAGGACCTAGAAGATATATCACCTATACATATTACAATGGGTCAGTTCAATTAAAAGGAAAATGGGCTAAAAGGAAATGGGCTAATGGGTCAGTCTGTCACAGGCCCAAAAATGAAGATATACAACATATACACAATATACAATAAAGATACAATAAAAATATAGCACAAATCAATGTGTGTGTTTAGGTTTGAAAGCTAGATAGTCTTTTAGCTCAACAACCCCCCTCAAGTTGGAGGGGGAGACCACCTTCAACTTGACAGGAAAAGGATGGACGACAGTGCCAGGTAAGGTCTTGGTGAGAAGGCCAGCCAGTTGATGAGAAGTAGAGACATGAGAGAGAGAAATCATCCCAGCATTCAACTGATTTCGAACAAAATGGCAATCGACCTGAATATGCTTGGTCCGCTCATGAAAGATTGGATTCTTGGAAATATGTATAGCAGTCTGGTTGTCACAAAAAACAGAAAAGGGAAGAGAGACAGAAACACCAATGTCAGTGAGCAGTCGAGAAATCCAAGATAATTTAGCAACAACCTTACTAAGTGCCATATATTCTGCTTCAGCAGAGGATAAAAAAACTACTGGCTGCTTTTTGGACTTCCAACTAATCAAGCTACCTCCCAAAAGCACACAAAAACCAGTAACAGACCTGCGAGTATCAGGACAGGCAGCCCAATCACTGTCTGAATATGCATGGACTGAGAAATCAAAAATGGCGGAATAGAAAAGACCCAAATGCATAGTGCCCTAAAGATACCTGAGGACATGTAGGGCAGCAGTCATATGAGGAACTCTGGGACACTTCAAAAATTGACTCAGATGCTGAACAACAAAGCATATGATAGGCCTGGTGTGGGTCAAAAATAAGAGCTTACCAATGAGGCTCCTATATTGATCAGGGGAGGGGAAGATGTCACCAGAATCAACATGGAGTTTGACATTAAGATCCAAAGGACAAACAACAGGAGAAACATTCATACAGTCAAATTGATGCAGCAGGTCAGAGACATATTTATGCTGATTAAGATGCATTCCACCAGGAACAACAGAAATCTCAATGCCCAGGAAATAATGCAAAGACCCCAGGTCTTTAATCCTGAATTGGTCATCCAGAAAAAGTTTCAGGGCAAAAATCTCATCATTGTCATTCCCAGTAATAATAATATCATCCACATAGACTGCCACAACCACAAGACAACCTGGTTGGCCCTTGATAAACAAAGAATAATCATTCAAATAATGTGTGTATCCTCTGGAGCAGAGGGCAGAAGACAGTTTAGCTTACCATTGTCTGGAGGCCTTTCTCAACCCATAAAGAGATTTCTTCAACTTACATACAAGATGAGGGGATGCAGAGGAAATAGAATCAGTAGAAGGGACATAAACTGTTAAACCTGAAGGAAGTTTCATATAAACCTCCTCATCCAGATCACCATGCAAGAAAGCATTATTAACATCAACCTGAAAGAGATCCCAATGATTCTTACCAGCCACATCAATAAGACATTTAACAGTGGACATCTTAACCACAGGAGAAAAGGTGTCAGTGAAATCAACCCCTTCAATTTGAGTATCCCCTCTAATAACAAGTCTAGCCTTATATCTTTCAACACTACCATCGCCCTTGTATTTGATCTTATAAACCCACTTTCATCCTATGAGTTTCTTACCAGGAGGAAGGGGAACAACATCCAAGGTATGGTTAACATCCAATGCATCAAACTTCTTTCTCATGGCATCCTTCCATACTGGGACTGATGTCGCTTGAGAATAATAAAGAGGTTCAGATTCCAAAGGAGAAGAAGAAGATCCAGAAAAGGCAGGAAGGTGACATACATAATCCTTAAGATAAGAGGGAAGGTTGTGCTGCCTTCCAGATTTTCTGGGAACATTAGGTGCTGTGAAAGGAGGTAAAGTAGGAGGAGAAATATCAGGATTAAAAGGAGGACTGGAAGCAGGAAGGTTGGGAGGAGGAGGAAGTGATGGAGGAACAGAGGAAGTAACAGGACTGGAAGAGGAATGAGGACTAGCAGAAGGAGAAGAAGGAAAGGCAGAGATAGGAACAGACAGGTCAGTTTCAGAAAAGGACTGCTCAGGAGAAGAAACAAAAGGAAAGGAAGAGGAAGAAATAGAAGGGTTAGAGGCAGTTCTAAAAGGAAATGAAGTCTCATGAAATACAACATCCCTAGACACAAAACATTTTTTGGAACTGAGATCATACAACTTGTAACCTTTTTTGGCAAAAGGATATCCTAGAAAAACACATGAAATTGCTCTAGGTTTCAGCTTATCCCTCTGTGGGATTGGAACAGAAGCATAGGCAAGGCAACCAAATACCCTTAAATGAGAGTAAGTAGGGGCCTTTCCGTGTAAAATTTCATAAGGGGATTTGCCTTCGAGGAGTCTGGAGGGTATCCTGTTAATAAGGTATGTAGCAGTCAACAGATAGTATCCCCAGAAAGAGACGGGCAAACCAGATTGGAAGAGTAAGGCTCTACAGGTCTCAAGAAGAGTCCTATGTTTCCTTTCAACAATACCATTCTGTTGAGGAGTATGGGGACAAGTTGTTTGATGAATAATGTCTTGTTGGCTAAAGAAAGATGCACCATCAATGCTAGACCCCAATTCCAAAGCATTGTCACTTCTAATAATTTGAACAACAACGTTAAACTGGATTTTAACCATACACAGAAAAGACTTAAGCATGCAGAAAACATTGCTTTTAGACCCCAGTAAATGTGTTCAGGTTGCTCTAGAAAATTCATCAACTATTGTAAGAAAGTATTAGAGCCAGAAGAAGTGGGAGTGTGATAAGGACCCCAAGTATCTACATGAATCAATTGGAAAGGTCTACATGTACTTATTGTGCTATCAGGAAATGGAAGTCTAGTTTGTCTAGCCATAGGACAAATAGAACAAGGGAATGACTGTTTAGAAGCAAATGGAAATGACAAGGCACAAATGTGTTTCATGTTTGCAAATGAAATATGAGCCATTCTCAAATTCCAAATGTAATTCATATCAGTTGCAACAACATTATTACAGATGGAACTATTTACAGTTGAAGGTAAAGCAATAACTTTATGGCAAGAAGAACAGTCATGATTACAAGAATCAGAAAGGGAACATACAGAAGCAAATGAACAACAATTAAAAGAAGAAGGGGAAGCTGGCACCCAAGCAAACTTGTACAGACCAGCCTCCTCTTTACCAAGATCTAGAAGGATCTTCAGAGAAGGGGCCTGTAACATGTGGAGGAAACAGGAAGTTGCAGTAAACAAGACTATGCAATGCAACTGTTTTACTAGTTTGTGGACAGAAATCAATTTATGTTTGAAAGAAGGAACAAACAAGACATCATGAAGAATGATGAATGGAGTTAATGCAAAAGATCCTGTGCATGTCACTTTCACTTTATATACATTAGGAAGAGTTACAAGATAGGGCACATTTAAAGGTGTGAGGTTAAAGAGTAAATTTTTATTAGAGGTCATATGGTTAGATGCCCCTGAGTCTATTATCCAGGTGGAAGAATCAATGTGAGTAAGCAGCAAAATTTGGAATCAGAAACATGGCTCTCAGTTAGCATAGTACCAGCAAAATTGGCAGCATACATGGGAGGAGGAGTTTGGGCAATAGAGTCCCCTAACTGAGTTTGTTGTAGCAAGGTCATCAATTGGTCATATTGTTGTCTGCTCAACCCTGGTACACAGAACTCTGTCCATCCATGTTTGGGACAAGGTGATGGCTTTCAGGAGGATTTCCATGAGGAGCAGACATATTTCCTTCAGAAGAAGGGAAATCCACACCAGTAGTGATATGAGCAGCAGCAGGTCTCCTTCCCTTGTTAAATTTGATATCTTGTGGATACCCATGAATCTTGTAACACTTATCAATTAAGTGCCCAGATTTTTTGCAGTATCTACAGAATACAGATCCTCTTGCTGGGTCAAAATTAACTCTTTGTCTGAAAGGAGAATGATTAGGCACTGTGACCTGATTGATTCCAACTGAATGTTTGTTTGTGTTGACATTGAAAGACATAGAGTCTAGATTAAACTAAGAAATTGACTGGATTTGTCTCTGTTTCTCATCATTTAGGACTATATTATAGACACTGTCAAGGGTAGGAGGAGGTTGCATCATCAGTAAGTTACTCCTTGCCCCCATGTATGCTTCATTAAGGCCCATGAGAAATTGAAACACCTTATTCTCATCATCTTCCTGTATGATACCATTTTTGGCAGCACAAATACATCTTTGCCCATGATTTGTATACATTATTCCTAATTCATCCCACAGTCCTTTAAGTTTGTTAAAATATGAGGCTACATCTAGAGATCCTTGAGAAGTATGAGAGAGTTCTCTTTTTAGTTCGAAAATTTTGGTTCTGTTAGCAGTACCATATCTAGCTTCGAGCTGTGCCCATATACTCTATGCAGTATCAAAATACTGCACACTCTCAGCTATTTGAGGAGACAAGGAAGCAGTTAACCAGGAGATTACTATATTGTTACATCTGTCCCATAACTTTTGTTCAGCCACATTAGTGGCTGGTCGGGGACATGTACCATCAACAAAGCCAATTTTATTCTTAGCAGACAGGGCGACAATCATTTTCCTCTTCCAACCCCCATAACCACTACCCGAGAAGGGAGTGGAGACAAGAGAAACTCCAGGAAGAGGAGTAAACAAAAAGAGGGCTGGTAGGGTCAACAGAGGATGTATTAACACTCATGTTAGAAGTCATGAACAACAATGAGTTTGAAATCAAAAACAGTCTCGGTAAACAATTCGGAAAACTAGAGTTGTATAAAAAACCACATGCAAAGCATATAACACCTAGAACAAGAATAGATTTACCCGCCTTCTTCGCGACCGGAGAAGAACGACTTTCAATTGACAGAGAAAACCCTAGCTCCTAACAGCAGAAACCCTAGAACCTGAAACTTACCGGAATCAGGTCGAGGACGTCAGAAAGCTACCCAAAACGTCCACCCAGGGAAGATCGAACTATCAGATAGCGGTAAAAGTTCTGATTGACCGCTCGATACACATAGAGTTTGTCAACAACAAAATCTCTCACAAATATCCAAAAAAAATCTTCAATACAACTCTGACAGAGTTAATAACAAATGACGGAGAAGCATCCGAAGATCGCCTGCTCTGATACCATGAAAACATTGAAGATCAAAAATGGAGAAAAAGATGAAGTTTTCATTTCTCAGATGAAGAACTCTCCAGAGACAAAAATGAGTTCTGTGTCTATCTCCCGAAGGACCTAGAAGATATATCACCTATACATATTACAACGGGTCAGTTTAATTAAAAGGAAAATGGGCTAAAAGGAAATGGGCTAATGGGCCAGTCTGCCATAGGCCCAAAAATGAAGATATACAACATATACACAATATACAATAAAGGTACAATAAAAATACAGCACAAATCAATGTATGTGTTTAGGTTTGGAAGCTAGATAGTCTTTTAGCTCAACAATCGTTTGGTTGCAAAAAGGAAGAATTAATCTCCCAGTACAATTTATATATGTTTTTTTATAATGTTGGTTTCCTCTTGCACATACAGCCTTGTTAATATAATGTTTGGTTCATATTTTACTTTCTTTGCATAAATAATACTCCACATACAAAAAGTTATGTGGAATACGAGTACATATTCTAATGATTTGTGGATTAAATTTACAAAAATGACGAAACTAACTTCCTATAGTAAATAACTAACCCTAGGCCTTGCCTAGTAGATTGCAAAAAAAAAATAAATCTTTATATATACTCTTGTTACACTTAAAAATTGCTGTAAAAACTATCAATTAGAAAATAATTTTCTCTCTTGTTGAGTTTGAATTTTTTTTCCACATAATCTAATAATTCAACACTAATATTCTTCAATGAAAAAAATATTATACCCTTGCAATATTGGCTTGACTAATGCTAAATGAAGGGGTCAACTTATACCCTTTAATTTCTTGGATATGCTAAATTGAAATTAATGATAGTAGTTGTATAGCCAAAGTATTTGTTTGATGTCCATTTATGCAAATTGACTCTTAAAACAAATATTATTCAAGAAGAAAAAAGAAACGACTTATTTTGTTTTAAATATTAACTGATTTTGTATTGTTTCTTTCTCCAGCATGTATGTTTACATGATTATATATGTAAGTAAACTTTTATTTAATTTTGCAATTTTTTTTGTTATTTAGATAAACATAGACGTGTACCCACATATATTTTATAAGAATTTTGTTTTATTCAAATCTAGGTACAACGTTTCAAAGAACTATACTTATATGATTTTAAATGTGAAAGAGATGTATAGGTATACTGAGTATTTTTTTTATAGGCGAAGTAGTATTTAAATAATTAAAAAAATAAAAGTTCCTAACATGATTGCATATGATCATTAATCGAATTAAGTATGATAACATGATAAAAAAGATATATTTTATTTTTAATTTAAATTCAAAATTTGAACATTATCTATAATTTTAAATTTATCTTTTAATTCAAATTTCGTATATATATATATATATATATATATATATATATATATATATATATAATAGAATAAAGTTATCATATATTACTGATATTTATTAGCGACACTTGGCTTAACCATAATGCCAATTATATATGGTAACTTTATAGCTTTTATATAAAGATTTTGTTAAAAATAAATAAAGTATACGCTTATACATGTTAGTTTTTTGGTATACAATAGGTCAAATGTCTAATAAGAAATAATCCTTATATTACAATTTATTCCTTCCTAATCCATACATTATAAATTTAATATTTTTAATCCTTGTATAACAATTCATACATTATAAACTTTTATGCACAGTCAAAACTAAATTAATAGATGCTACATATTCTTTTACCTATATTTTATCACTTAATCATGATTAATTTATGTGTGTTCTTTCTATTATTACTTAACCATGATAAATTTTATAATTTGAATTGTGTGACTTTTGAGTACATATGTTTTCTGGGAGGTGGTAGGTATTGTTGCCGAGTCCAAACCAACCTAGGTCAATCAAGTTTCATTACCAAAAAGAACTAAAAAACGAAAAAGATACAATTTTTAAATATAAATATTCCATCTTTTTTTTTTCATCAGATAAATTTTCCATTTACTCGTAAGTGTTTAATAATCCCTGTAGTTTCTCTCTCTAATAAAACTTTTCGCTTGCCCGAAAAAAAACCCCCACATAAACGCTCAGAATACAACACGCACCCTTTTCCTTTTCCTCTCATTCTTCTTCTCCTCTTCCTCCTCCTTCCTTTTCGTTAGCAGTGTGGTCATGGTTCTCACCAATCGCCACTCTCATTGAAACCCTAATTTCGCCACTCTTCTTTTCAGGTAATACTACTGTAACTGACTATCACTGTTTCTAGGGTTTGTTGATTGGTGAGTTGGGTGAAAAGCTCAAATTTTTTGGCTTTGTATTGAAGTGTGTTTCTGTGATTTTCTCATAGAGATGTTAGTATTGAATTTTTATGTAAGTTTTGATTTTTTTTCTGAATTGATTGGTTGATCTATTGTATTGTAGATAGGAATTGGAAAAACGCAGAATAAAGCGGTTTTTGAGGGTCTGGATTTATGTCCCACAATCAATCAAGGGCTGACACTCGCGAGTCTTCTCAGTACAGGAGAACCGGCCGATCCGGTAGCGTTAATCAGCACCGCGGCGGTAATAAAGGAAGTGGTGGTGGTGGCGGTGGCAGCGGCGCCGCCCCTCCTGTTTCTTCCACCACCAATCCCTCTCTAACTTCTAATAGAAGGTGGGTTTTCCGTTTGTTGCTGAGTCATTCTCTGAATTTTCATATTTTTGTAGAAAACTAGGGTTTTTCTCCCAGTATTTATTGGTGATTCTTTGATTCCATTTTTGTTTGGTGCTGTTAGTTTCAACAAGAAGTATAATAATGCACAAGGAGGGCAACATAGGGTAAGTGGTGCTAGTGCTGGATTGGATTCTCATCAGAATGGTGCTCATCACCAACAACAACAAGCATTGCACGGTATGTCAATTGATTATAATTTTGTTTGCATAGTGAAGTAGTTTGTTTTGAAGGTTATGATGGTCTGTATAGGTTTAAAGTCAGTTGCTTTGATGATTCTGTGTCGTTTGGTGCAACAGAATGTATTACTAGTATTCTTTTTACTTAAATTCTACGAAGTAATGCAGTTAATTTATTGTTGCAGGAGCATCAGATGTACCTGTTACTAGTGCGAATGCACCTGTTCAGGGTGCTGTTGTTAAGCAGACTGATGCTTCAACTCAAAAGATCACCCGAGCAGTGCCAAGAGCTCCAACTTCTAATGTTGCTGCATCAACCTCTGAGTCGACTGCACCTGTCACTCCTGCAAAAAGTATCTTCTTAGGCTTTTTATGTGTCTATTTGTACTCTTTTTTTTGGGGGGGGGGGGGGGTTGGTGTGTACTGTGTAGTAATATTGGTGATACTTCCTATGTATTGTATCTCTGTTATAGTTGTACTTCCAACTATTGAATGATATTACTTTCTGATGTTCTAGCTTCCGGAGATGCATCTAGGTCATTTCCACTTCAATTTGGATCTATAAGTCCTGGTGTCATGAATGTACTGCAGGTATCTCTAGACTCCACGATAGATGGTATTTTTCCTTTTTGGTTAATTTGAAAATTTTCGCCCTAATTGTGGAGGGATATGCTTTTACAATGTTTATAGATACCTGCACGGACGAGCTCAGCTCCACCTAATTTGGATGAGCAGAAAAGAGCCCAGGTTTTTGATTTGTCTTCTTTTGTCTCTAATTATAATATAACTGCTACCTGATCTGATTACACAGCTTGTCATTTAAGCACTTTGTTATTGTTGGAACATTGTGATGTTATTGTTGCCCCCGGACCAAGCTATTCACGACCTCTCTAAGTTGCTTATGTCTCTGATTCCTCCTCCATATTTGCAGGCTTGCAGTGACACTTCAAGAGCTATACCTTCATTGCCAACTCCATCTACGTCCAACCAGCCCCAGCCAATGCCAAGAAAGGATGCAGGACCTCGGAACCAGTCTAATCCTGGCGAGTCTCATGGTGTGGCCGCCAAACCCAAAAGAGATGTACAAGTTTCAGCTCCACCCCCAGTGACCCAAACTCAAAAGCCTTCTGCACATCCCATGCCCGGAATGCACATGCAAATCCCATTTCACCAGCCACCACAAGTTCCTGTTCAATTTGGTGGCCCTGGGCCACAAATTCCGTCTCATTCCATGTCTGCTACATCATTGCCAATGCCGATGCATCTGCCAATTGGCACTCCACCTATGCAGCAGCCAATGTTTGTCTCAGGTCTTCAAACCCACCCAATGCAGTCTCAAGGGATGATGCATCAGGGGCAGGGCCTGAATTTTTCATCAGGAATGGGACCTCAACTACCTCCGCAGTTGGGGAACATGGGGATGAATATGCCGTCACAGTTTCCTCAACACCAGGCAGGAAAGTATCTAGGTGCACGTAAAACTGTGAAGATTACTCATCCAGAAACTCATGAAGAATTGAGGCTTGATGGGACTCCTGGTTCGAGGTCACATCCTAATATGCCACCTCAATCACAGCCTATTGCATCATTTCCTCCTGGTCATCCTATTAACTATTATCCTAATTCCTATAATTCCAGTTCTGTTTACTTTCAAGCTCCAAGTTCACTCCCTCTCAATAACCCTCAGAGTTCTCAGCCACCAAGGCCTTTTAGTCAGGTTAGTCAAAGCTCAAGTTCTGTGTGGACTTTTCTATCTTAATTTTTCTTTGGCTTACAATTGAAGTTCGTATATGCTCACAACATAATATTATCTTGTTCATGCAAATCAACTTTAGGTGACGGTGAAACCGGCTGCTGGAACACATCCAGAAAAAGAGCAATTACCATCTGTTAGTTCAGCTGCTTTTGGAAAAGATCAAGTGAGACTTTCGAAGCCTCCTGGAGGAGATTCAGCTCACCCTCAAAAAAACACGGACACTTTACATCAGAGCTCCTCCACACAGTCAAAGATTGGCAATGCTTCAAAATCTGCATCAAGGCCTGTAGCAAACATACAATCTATTAAAGTGGCTGGTTCTATCTCAGAGCAGAGCCCAGCAGCTGGTGTATCGTCATTGACCTCTCAGGCTCCCAGTGAGCCTTCAGTATCTGTAATTACAGATAGTAGTGTAGATGCAACAACTGAAACATTTGGCAGCCTTGAACCCATCGAAGATCAACAGAAAAAACAAGTAATAAGAGGACAGGTGACTATGCAGGATAAGGTATTTGATTTTGCATACTTCTTTGAATGTACTGTACTAGCTCGATCCTACTTATGGCCGAAAGTTTTGCAGGCTCTTGGGAAATCTACCTCAGTTTCCAGTCCCCCATCCCAGTATCCACTAACTGGACCCGTTGAGGTCAAGACTGCTGCTTCATTGGGCACTGCTGCACTGGGAAACAGTAGGGAAAATCTTTCTCCTTCCGAGTCCGTTGAATTGAAAAGCAGCATTACTGGAGATAGCGAAAAAGAAGTTCCACCTGAACTTTTGGATTCCAGAAATCTGGATGCAGTTAAGCCAGTACCTAAAACTGGGGATAGATTTGAAGTAACATTGCCAGAGGTTGGTGAACAGGGTGAGAATAATATCTCGAAGCCATCTTCTGGATCTCTTCTGGTAAAATCTGTTGAGGTGTCTAGCCTGACCGAAGAGGTATCTCCGGAGAAAGCCACAAATGCCGACGTTGAGAGCCGTAAGCCAGAAACTGGAGAGGAAGATACAAATGCATCTGCCGGTTCAACCGGAGTTGATAGCATGGCTGATAGCATAACATCATTCACTTGTAATCAGAATTTTACTGATACTGAGGCTTGCACGTCAGCAATAGGTCTATCAGCTCAAGATGAACAGGCATCAGATATTGCAGACCCCGAAGAAGCTGCTGTGACAGAATCAGCTGTAGTAAGTCAGGAATGTGCATCTAATTTGGTTAAGAATTCTGACGAGGCCACTTTGAAGTGTGAAGATGAAAATACAGAAACTGAAACCGATAATACCGTTGTAGCTAAGTCGTCGTCTAGTGTCAAGGAGAAATCTCTGGTGGATTCCAATGTGTCTAAGGTTACTGCGGCTAGGGGAAAGAAGAAAAAGAAAGACTTGTACAAGAAAGCAGATGCTGCTGGCGTGACTTCTGATCTCTATATGGCTTATAAGGGTCCAGAGAAAAAAGATGAACTTGCTCCATCTGTCGAAGCCGGCGAAATCACTTCTAAGAATAACTCGAAGCCTCTATCTGATGATGCGCCTCAGGAAGATCTTACATCAACTAAGAAGGTTGTTGAGGTTAAAGCAGAGCCAGATGATTGGGAGGATGCTGCAGATATATCTACTCCTAAACTAGAAGCTGCTCCAGAGCATGGGAAGCAAGTTGATGGTGAAGACGGTGATGGTGTGACAACCAAGAAATATTCAAGAGATTTCTTACTTAAATTTGCCGAACAATGTATTGATATTCCTGAGGGTTTTCAAGTTCCTTCTGATATAGCTGATATTTTGATAAATGCGAACATCAATGTTTCCCGTGAGCCTTGCCCTAGTCCTGGAAGAGCTCTCGATAGGCCATCTAGTGGACATCGTGAACGCCGCGGAGGTGGCATTGGGGATGGAGACAAATGGAGTAAGGTGCCTGGGCCCCTTATGCCTGGGCGAGATATTCAGCCGGACCTTGTTTATGGGGGAAATGTTATGGGATTTCGACCTGGCCCAGGTGGCAATTATGGTGTTTTGAGACACCCTCGAGCGCCAATGCCTATTCAGTATGCCGGGGGTATACTATCTGGACCAATGCAATCTATGGGTCCTCATGGAGGAGTCCAGAGAAATGGGGTTGATGCTGACAGGTGGCAGCGTGGAACTGTTTTCCAAAAGCCTTCTCTTCAGACACCAGCACAGATTATGCACAAGGCTGAAAGAAAGTATGAAGTAGGTAAAATAACAGACGAGGAACAAGCCAAACAGAGACAACTGAAAGCTATCTTAAATAAGCTAACTCCCCAGAACTTCGAAAAATTATTCCAGCAAGTCAAAGAGGTCAATATCGACAATGTTGTGACACTCAATGGTGTAATTTCTCAGATATTTGATAAAGCTTTGATGGAACCAACTTTTTGTGAGATGTATGCCAACTTCTGTCAGCACCTAGCGGCAGAGTTGCCTGATCTGAGCGTAGACAATGAAAAAATCACTTTTAAGAGGTTACTTCTGAATAAATGTCAGGAAGAGTTTGAAAGAGGAGAAAAAGAAGAACAAGAAGCCAATGTGACCAACGAGGAAGGCGAAGTAAAACTGTCAGCAGAGGAGAGGGAGGAAAAAAGAGTCAAAGCACGGCGACGAATGTTGGGGAATATCAGACTGATTGGAGAACTTTATAAGAAGAGAATGTTGACAGAGAGAATTATGCACGAGTGCATCAAGAAGTTGTTAGGTGACTATCATAATCCTGACGAGGAGAATATTGAAGCTTTGTGCAAGTTGATGAGTACAATTGGGGAGATGATAGATCACGCCAAAGCAAAGGAACATATGGATGCATACTTCGATAGGATGGAAAAGTTATCAAATAACATGAAACTTTCGTCTAGGGTGAGGTTTATGTTGAAGGATTCAATTGATCTAAGAAAAAACAAATGGCAGCAAAGGAGAAAAGTTGAAGGGCCTAAGAAGATCGAGGACGTGCATAGGGATGCTGCCCAAGAACGACATGCACAAACTACTAGGCTTGCTCGTACTCCTAGTTTGGGAGGTTCTACTAGAAGGGGTCAACCAATGGATTTTGCTCCAAGAGGGAGTATGTTGTCTTCTCCAGGCTCTCAGATGGGTGGTTTCCGTCCTATGTCTCCACAGGTCCGTGGCTTTGGCATGCAGGACGTACGGGTGGATGAGAGACATTCTTACGATAATAGGACATTATCACTTCCCCTGACACAGAGGCCTCTTGGTGATGATCCAATCACACTTGGGCCCCAAGGTGGTCTTGCAAAGGGAATGTCTTCTAGGGGCCAACCTGCTGCGCCAAGCATTCCATTCACTGATAACGTGCCAAATTTTGGAGATTCTCGAAGGATGGTGTATGCCCAAAATGGCTATGGTTCTTTGCCCGAACGGGCCCCTTATGCTTCAAGAGAGGAGCTTACGCCCAAATATATGCCTGATCGATTTTCTAGTCAACATGATCAAGCAAGTGCTCCAGAAAGGAACTTCACTTATGGGAGTAGGGATCGTGGATTTGATACTTCTCGGCCTTCTTCACCACCTGTGAGAAGTGGAGGACCAACTTCCACACAGAATGTTGCTTCTGAGAAGATTTGGTCAGAAGAACGTCTGCGGGACATGTCTATGGCTGCTATCAAGGAATTCTACAGGTACTTTCTTAACTAACTTTTTGCCTGATTATTATTTACTTGCATTATACTGGTATTGGTCCGGCTATGGCTCATGTGCAGTGCAGACACTATCTTAGAATGGTTTCTTTTATTCACTTAAAATAAGTATCATTCTAGAACTGTTTACAGAAAGTTGCGTCTGTTACGCTGAAGATTTTGGTTCAACACTGGGTGTCAGTCTTGAACTGTTTTCACTTAGCTGAAGATTTTGAAGGGGAACCTTAGAGCAACAGTAAAGTTGTCTCCTTATGACCTATAAGTGGAGTTCGAGCCACGGAAATGGCCGCTAGTGCTTATGTTAGGTTAGGCTGTCTACATCACACCCCCAACTCTGCGTGAATGCGGGATGCTTTGTGCATCGGGCTGGTCTTTACTTAGCTGATTTATTCAAGATTTCATCATGACCTTCTGAACCTTTAGGAAGTTTGGGCTTATATTTACGTTTCGGCAATTAAGGATCTCGAGGAAGACCTCTTTCAATTGCGAACCTCAAGTAGTTTGATGTTGAGTAGTCGTTATTTGTGTTGTAAACCACAATGTTAAGTTTGAAATTCAGGCTTGACAATTGATTTTCAGGATATCTGCAAAAGCATTTGCAGTGACAACTTAGAAAAGCTGTGATCATAGTTTGGGTTGGTGTGCTTTCTTGGCAGTTTGACGCACGAGGATCTTTGGTAGTTTGTTGACAGAGAGTTGGTGTATTAGAAGAATCTGCTCACTGTTTGAGAACATGTACCTTCTAACTATCCATCTTTTCTGCCTCCTATTTTAATAGGGAAATTGAAACTTATAGTTTCTGGTAATTAAGATCTCATACTTAAAAAACATAAGCTCTTTTAGTATATGTCATCTTAAACTTCTCATCTTGTAGCAAAGTGTTGGTTCTCCTAATACCCTAGTCGTGAACGATAAATGTAGCATTGTTTCTACACCCGTTTTGGGATGTAATTTTGTGCAGTATATTGTGACTTAATTCAGCTTATTATTAATTAACTGGAGCCCTTTCATTTCAGTGCGAAAGATGAGAAAGAGGTCGCTTTGTGTGTAAAAGACCTGAATGCACCCAACTTCTATCCATCAATGATTTCAATTTGGGTCACAGACTCTTTCGAGAGGAAGGATATGGAGAGGGATCATTTGGCAAAGCTTCTCATCAGTCTAGCTAAATCTCAAGATGTGACAATAAGTCAAGATCATCTTGTTAAAGGGTAGGCAGCTGTGTTTTCCTGTAAAACACAATTACGACTTCAAACCACTTGAAGTCTCTGGTTAACTTTATGTTTGTGTTTATTCTGTCAGGTTTGAATCCGTTCTGGTTACCTTGGAGGATGCAGTCAATGATGCCCCTAGAGCAGCAGAATTTCTTGGTCGCATCTTTGCAAAGGTCATACTGGAAAATGTGCTACCATTTAATGAAATTGGGCATTTGATATACAAAGGCGGGGAAGAGGAAGGACGCCTTGTGGAAGTAGGGCTTGCCGCTGAAGTTCTTGGGAGTGCTTTGGAGGTAATCAAGCTAGAAAAAGGTGAGTCCGTCGTGTCAGAAATCTGCAGAAGTTCTACTATGCGGCTAGAGAACTTCCGGCCTCCAGGTTCTAACAAGCAATTGAAACTAGACAAATTTATTTAGGTAACAGGGAGGATTGTATCTTGGTAGAGATTCATGTCTAGTTTTTAGGGCACATCTTTAATTTTGCAGATATATTTAAATGGTGATTAATATAAGGGTTTATATCCTTGCATGTTTTTTAGTACCCATTATTTTATGGAACTGCAATAGCAATAGGGTGAACGAATTTCTTTAATATCTTGGCCACTTCCAGTGTGACTATTGTCCACCATTATCAAGTTTAGAAAATAAGAACTTTTTAAGGAGAAGGAACACAACTTGGAAAGGGCCATACTTGAAGTTGTGGAAGTAATATGCTTTCTTTAGTTTTGTACTTCAGTAGGGAGAATTTTTTTGGGTTGTTGTATCATGGGTAAGCCTTAAAACTTGATCTTTTATTGGAGATCACATTAGTTTCTTTACGTTATGAACCCACGTGTTTCAATCTAAGAAGTTTAGGTATGAATTACAACAAAGAACTAAGTTAAAGTCGGTCCCCTCAACTCTTATATGCTTTAGACTTCTGCCATTCTACAAAACATTTGTAGGCATGCTGCAAATATCGGTCGGTGAACCGTAAAGCATACCTTATTATGTTTGGCTAAAGTGGATAATGGAGCATAGACTATTGGGTCATGTAATATCAAGTCGTTTGGACAGCTGATACTTCTTTAGCCAATTCAATTTCAGTTGAGGGTCCCATTGTAGAGTCTTTATGGGTCAAAGGCCTCCTGGTTGCTC
Organism: Nicotiana benthamiana; assembly: GCA_034376525.1. Classification (NCBI taxonomy): domain Eukaryota; kingdom Viridiplantae; phylum Streptophyta; class Magnoliopsida; order Solanales; family Solanaceae; genus Nicotiana; species Nicotiana benthamiana. Next base: position 61,482,161 of record CM067323.1, read on the forward strand.
TATCATTGGGAGTTTGAGACTATGACCCACGTTATGTAGAGATGTAGGCCACTCTTGGGAGCGTTTTGGAAAAGATCTAACTTATATACATTGGTGTAATGTTAGAAAAAGTTTCACAGCACAAGTGTCTTAACCTATAAAGTAGGTAACTTGCGTTATTTTTCAGGTTACTATTCAACTTTTGTGAATGATTAGCTGTAGTTATTGTTTAGGTAACAGTATTTATAAAAACTTTTTGGAGAAATGTGGTTAACTGGTTTTATGGTGAAGCTTCACGTCAACTGATCCATATCCCTTTTACAGCTTAGAATGGGTCAGACCAATTCTTGCATTTTCAAGTCTGGGTTGGGATCTGCTCCAGTAATATTTGCTCAAGTTTTTCTCGATAGTGTCTTAGATTATTGACACGTGTTCCATTTAAACATTAAGGGACAAGATTTGTTTTATTAAACTGGCATTTTAACCATGGTTGGGGTCTCCTTTTTCCTCGTTCATCTCCTATTCCAGTGTTTCCAAGGTTAATAACATTGGATTGAGGAGCACTATGCATTTGAGTTCTTCAAATTTTATGGATCCACCATTATCACTACCTCTCCTTCCTCACTGAGTCACTCACTCTCTTTTCTGGACCTCCTCTCACCAGCGTTTGTTCTTCTCATTCCAATGGAGAGTACCGCCCCTGCATGATTTGGTGAAGAAGTTGGAAAATCAATACTCTGCTAATAGAACTCAATCACATTTAGAGGCAGCATACTCTTGCTGGGAAAGCCAATCCTTAGCGCCCGACAGCACCCACGTCTTCTCAAAGCATCCATTTTTGCAGGTATAGATGAGATAGAAAATGGTGTTCAATAATTACTAAAAAGTACTGATACTCATACCCTAGAAAAGATGACGGTACGATTAAGAAGACAGCCTAAGATGATTGCTTCCTTCCTTATTGATGGTAAGAGCTGAACAGTTCGAACAATTTGAAGGCAAATAAATAATGTTAATTATGAGTCTTGGATCCATGGTGACATGAACGAGGAGAGAAGGACCATGGTTAAAATGCCAGTTTAATAAAACAGATCTTGTTCCTTTATATTTAAACAGATATGTGTCAACAATTTAAGACTCCACCGGAAAAAAATTGAGCAAATATTACAGGAGCAGATTCCCCCTTCAAGTCTAAAGTTGTGCTCCAACTATCACGGAAGGTGGGGGCTCTTAACCAAAGAACATTGAACGGCTCGTAAAAATTTCACGGGTCGTCCAAACGCACCATTTAACTTATACCCAATTTTAAGGACCTGTTTGGTCATAGATTTTGTCAGAACATATTTGAGTTTTTTTTTGGCAAGTACATGTTTGGCCATAGATTTTATTACATTTTGGCAAATTCCCAAAGTTTAAAACCCAAATTCGAAAACTAGCTTTTGTTCCAAAATATCACTATTATACTTTTTAAAAATTATCTCAAACTTTTTGGGAATTGCATCTATACCCTCTTTTTGGGTCACATTTTAACTTATACATGCTTTGCAAAAAAAATTGCAAGTGTATCCACTTTTGCGTATACTTCAGGCATACGGGCCTGAAGTCGCAAAGGCAATCACGCAAAGCATTCTAGTAGACGGGCCTAAAGTTGTTTGTAATTGCTGAACTTAAGCATTCTACTAGCTGGAGTTTTGTTCTCTATTTGCTGAACTTCACCATGTTTTAGCTGATTTTTTATCCTGGATTCAATAGTTTTGTCGTAAAGCTTTTTCAAATTCAGCAGAAGGTGATGAAGTTATTTAGTTCATTTATAAAAACTTCAGCACTAAATAAGTCGAAGTTTTGTCCTGGATTCATTAGTTTTGTCATAAAGTCTTTTCAAAAACTTCAGCAGAAGATGCTGAAGTTATTTAGTTCATTTGTAAGAACTCCAACACTAAATAAGTTGAAGTTTTTGTCCAACAGTCGTACTAGCTGAAGTTTCGTTCTTTATTTGCTGAACTTCAGCATGTTTTATCATTGAGATGTTGCAAACTCTTCGCATTCATGACAAAATTTTTGATGCCACTCCGTTGTCGCTAGCTCCTTCCTTCGGCCGTCAGGATCTCGTGGCTGAAGAGGGTGAGAGTTTTCCTACATTAGAGGAGATAGTTACCAGAAATCCCTTGTCCAGAAGCAATTTCCACAAGGAACCTGCTCCTACTCCCGTTCCGGTGATCTCTGAGATCGGGACATCTCATATAGCTGAACTCCAATCTACATATCATATCCATTCTCACGTCGAGATGGTTTCGGCTGGTGGCAACATCGTTGAGGTCCACCGACCTAGGTATTGTGCCTTTTATGTCTGCCCTTTCTTGATGGTTATACTCTCCCTTTTCTTCCGCTGGGTGGAGGAATTCTGCCAATTTTACAACGTCTGCCCAACACAACTATCTCTGTATTTGTATAAAGCTTTCCTGATGCTGACAAAGTATGTAGAGTCGAATGGTTGTGAGGTCGAAATCCACCACCTATTACACTTGTTTTCACCAAGTTTTTACAGAGGCACTATGATAGACTTGCGACATCGCGGGACCAGAGGGATGATAGTTGGAATGGACGATAGGATGAATTGGAATTTTGGCACAAGTCCTTCTTTATCAAAATCAAGCACTTGGTGTCGGACCCTGCTGGATTTCCCAAGCTGTGGAATCATAATCGTAGGCGTTGATGGCATACGCTTGTTGTATTCTTTCATCCCTTTGGTTTTAATTCATTTGTGGTTTCTTTGTGTTCTTGTTTTTTTAGCTGATAAGCTCGTTGTCGGTATTGAAGTCCGGGTGGCTCGCGTGTTACCTTACGTGGCGGGTATTCGAGATTGGGCGGTTTTCTACAATCACTTTGGACTGAAGGTCCCGACTAGTAAGTGTTACTTTTGTTTTGGCCGTGTGTTGTTTGTCATTATTTGTTGATACGACCTCTTTGTGGTGACATGTCGACGAGTTTCCAAAAAGAAAGCTCCAGTGCTTGCCAGACCATTGCATTGGCAGGGATACAATTTACTTTGGCTGAGTCCGCCCGTGTAGGTCGTACTCAAACTTTGTCAACTAGGGACTCTCTCCTCGGAGTGTTGCTGTACGGGATGATATATCTTTCCAGCCTATCTACCACCCTGTATATGATTCGTCTAATGAAGAGGAGTCTCCATCGAGAAAGAGGAGGATAATGGAACTTGGAAAGACCGTTGCCACTAGCGTTGAAAAGAAGAAGGTCGTTGCCTTGGGAGCAACATCCTTACTTATGCCGTTTTATGGCGGATGCCATTGTGTGAGGGGAGTTTCCCTAGGGCCGATGGGTATACCAAGGCGGGGAGCCTACACGGTCTGCTGAAGGTGGTGCTTCGTCGGCAGCCGAAAGAGATGGAGCGGTGCTCATAAAGGACGATAGTTCAAACTCGAACATCGATCCCAACGAGATGCTAGCCTTTTCAGATAGAAATACCCACGTGGAAGTGAGGACAGAGGGTCCTAACCGGCATATAATCATTCTCGTGGGTTATGATATTTTGGCGAACTCTGAGCAAACAGTGTCATCCTTTGCCCCCTTGTTTGCCACTTCGGAGAACGCGATGCTTCAGGCGATGAGTGATGTAGAGCCATATCAGAGTATTTCTGGCATGGCTTTGCGAGCAAGTGTTTTTTCTGTTCCTGTTATGATTTGTTTCTCATGCGTAATCTGCTTGTGCTGACTTTCTATCCTTTGCATGTCATACTCTCATCATGGAGATCAAGAGCGATTGGAGGGATGAGCAGAGGACAACTGTTTAAATAAGATGACCTCTAAGTATAATGAGTACCGTACTAAGCACCGTGTGTTGGAAGATGTCTATACTCAAGATAACGAGTTTCAGCTATTTCGCGACGGGCTTAAACAGAAAGAGGAAGCGTTAGCATAGAAAGTTGAAGAGCTGAAAGAGCAGGATAATGAGCCAACGAAGGCCATAGGTCGATGCAACGAGCTTGAAGTGGCTTTTAAGGCCAAGGATGATGAGCTCGAGGTGAGCAATGGGGTGATGGTCGAGAACGTCGATCTTCAAGCGCACGCGACTTCTTTAACTACTGAGATTGGGCAAAGGGAAGCGGAGGCTGTCGATCTGAGGGGCGAGTTGAGTGTTAAAGTCGACGAGTTGACTCGTGCTGAAAAAGGCAAGGTGGAATCCATATCTGAAGTAGCAGCCTTGGATGATGCCCTCCGTATTTGTTGGTCTGAGCGTGATAATGAGGTGGAGACGTAGGCGCTCAAGGTAGTGAGGTTAGAAGGGGGGATCCAATATATGGAGGCGGAGTTGTCTGGATTGAATGAACATGTTGTTTCTTTGATGGTTGAGGAAGTTCGACGACAGTCGTAGTCGTCTACGTCTCATACTTCTATCAATCCCGTCGTGCCGCGAAAGTTGTATGAGATGTGGATTCATGCGAGGCTCAGCTTGATGTGTACAAGTCATTAAAGGCCGACGAGAATGTTTCCGAGGCAGAGCTCGAGGGTATCCGTGTTAAAAAATGTGTGGCCCGTGAAGCCTGTGGTTATGATCCCGGTATGTCTGGCGGGGATGATGTCGATGATGATGTGGACAGGCTTGCCTCCGATTCTTGGTATAATAAGGAGTACGCCGACGGGGATGACACGACTTAAAGTCGTAGAGTTTACTTTTATTTTGCCTTGCTATTTTTGTGCGGGTGTCTTTGGGCCCTTTGTAAAAAGTTTTGTAATATAACAGTTGTAATGGAATGATTACCTTTTTGCTGTGTATCTCCAAATTGTCATTTTTGTTTGCTATGAGGTAAAGTCCCTGGCTTTTCGACCATTTATATGTAATGTTTTGGCGTAGTCGATCGCAGATCTTAAAGCAATTCGACAAAGGTCGAATGTTAAGTAATTCGAGCGAGGTCGAATGTTAAGAAACTCGAGCAAGGTCGAATGCGTGATGCGAAAAAAAAGACTTGACGGAGAGTAAAAATGTTGCTTTATTTCATTCATTGGAGAATATCTTGGTAAAGAGTACAAAATGCTGCTTTGTTTTATTCACTAGAGAATACTGTACATGTCCATTTCATACATATATTGGATAAGTTTTCATGTATCTAGTCCCTTCATCATTCAGCCTGGAAAAGCAGTCGACAGGTGGGGCGATGAATCATATTTAAACTTTGAGACGTCTCCTTCGTCTCCTCGTTAAAAACCTCCCCGAGAAAACCCAATTGGAACAAAACCCGGGTGAGGGAAAATAAAGTACGACTTGAAGGGCGTCCTTTTTTAGAAGTTGAAGTATTTGTGGTACGCAACATTCCAATTGTTTTGTAGTAGTTTTCCTTCCATTGTATCTAGTTGGAATGCTCCTTTGCTTGCTGCTGCCATGATTTTGTATGGCCCGTCCCAATTGGTTCCCAGTTTGCCTTCTTTTGAGTCTTTGCTCGCTTGCGTTTTGGCCTTGAGAACATAGTCTCCGACTTTGAGCGGTCGTATTTTGGATTTTTTGTTATAGTAATTTTCTTCTTGTTGTTTTTGGGCTACAATTCTTATATAAGCCATGTCTCTTCGTTCTTCTACCTTGTCGAAGTCTTGTTTCCTGTTATTGTCATTGTTTTGTCCGCTTTTATTGGAGTATATTAGGCTTGGATCCCCGACCTCGACAGGTATCATGGCGTCAGTCCCGTAGACTAGTGAATATGGCATTTCACCTGTGCTCATTTTTGGCGTGGTGCGGCAGGCCCATTGTACCTCTGGTAGAAGTCTGGCCATAACCTTTTGGTGTTCTCCAGTTTTTTCTTTAAAATTTTCAATATTATTTTGTTGGAGGATTCAGCTTGACGTTTACCAGCGGGATGATATGACGTGGAGAGTATTCTCTTGATGTGCCATTTTTCAACGAACTTGATGTTCTTTTTACCAGTAAATTGGGGCTCATTATCACAGCTGATTTCTTTAGGGATGACGAAACGACATATGATATTCCTCTATATGAATGTGATGAATTCCTGTTTGTGTATTTGGGTGAATGCACATACTTCCACCCATTTGGAAAAGTAGTCAATTAAAACCAAAAGAAAACGTATCTTACCTCCCCGCACTGGGAGGGGTCCGACGATGTCCATTCCTCATTTGATGAACGACCATGAAGAAGTGACAGGGTGGAGGTGTTCGCCCATTTGATATATTCTAGGTGCGTAATTTTTGCACTGCTCGCACCTCTTGACGTAATCTGCGGCTTCCTTTTTCATAGTGGGCCAATAATATCCTGCCTGTATGAGGCATCTGATGAGGGCTCAATTGCATGTATAGGCACCACAATATCCTTCGTGTACTTCTTCGAGAACACGCCTTGTTTGATTTGGCCCTAAGAATTTTGCCAAGGCCCCCCGAACGTCTCTTGTACAGGTCGTGATTTGTGATGTTGTACCTGGTCGCTTGCAAATATGTCATTATGCAGTTGCACCGGTCCCAAGTCAAATTTATAAAATGTACCTAAAGTTGGTCTAATGAAGAGTAGATGAGGGTGACCACGTTTTCTTTAGTGATATTTTTTGTGGTTGCTGATAATTTAGTGAGGCTATCTGCCTCGATGTTTTATGCTCGAGGTATCTGGTCTAGTCGACATTCATCGAATTCTGGCAGTAATTTATGAATTTCTGCCTGGTACGTTTTTAACCTCTTCGCTTTGATTTGGAAAGTCCCTATAATTTGGTTGACGATGAGTTGTGAGTCACATATGAGGACGACTAGACGTGCTTTGTATTTGAGAGCTAGCTTTAATCATGCAATTACAGCCTTATACTCGACATCATTGTTAGTCATATCAGGGGACCGTATGTATTTATAGATAAATTCACATGTTGGGACCTCGAGTATGAGTCCCAGTACAGATCCTGGTACGTTGGATACACCGTCGGTGTATAGGACCCAGAGGTTGAGTTGCCCATGAGGGGTACGAGAGGCTTCCCGACTGACCTCGGGCATTATTTTGGCATTGAAATCAGTGACGAAGTCAGGGAGTACATGGGATTTTATCGTTGTTCGTGACTTATATGTTATATCATGCTCTCTTAATTCCATGGCCCACTTGGCCAGTGTTCTCGACAATTCGGGCTTATGTAGGATGCTCCACAGGGGGAAATTCGTTACCATCTATATAGGATGACACCGAAAATAGGGTCTAAGCTTTCGTGAAGCAATGACTAATGCCGAGGCCAATTTCTCGAGGTAGGGTTACCTCGTTTCGACGTCGACCGGGATTTTGGTAATAATAAGTTGGAGATTGCATACCTTTATTTTTGCGAACCAACACTTCGCTTATCGCGACTTCTGAGATGGCTATGTATATTAGAAGGCGTTCGCCAGCTTTCGCTTTGAGAGCAGTGTGAGTGAGGACATTTATGCCTTTAGTTCTCGCAAGGCATCGATGCATTCTAAATTCCACTAGAGCCCATTATCTTTTTAGCAAGTTGAAGAATTTGTGGCATCTGTCGAATGACCATGAGATGAATCTCGATAGGGCGGCTATAAGGCAAGTCAGTTTTTGCACTTGTTTCATGCCGGTTAACACTTCAGGTATCCCTTCAATGGCTTTGATTTGATCGGGATTGACTTCGATGTCTCTTTGTGATACCAAAAAATCGAGGAATTTTCCCGAGGTTACGCCAAACACACATTTTTTGGGGTTTAGTTTCATGCAGTATAGCCTTAATATACCGAAGGCCTCTTTTATATAGTCGATGTGGTCTTCTTTCCTTTTTGATTTTACCAACATATCATCGATGTAAACTTCCATTATTTTCCGAGTTGATCCTTGAGCATTTTGGTGACCAACTTTTAGTACGTTTCCCCTGCAATCTTTAACCCGAATAGCATGACTCTGTAACAGTACGTTCCCTGATGGGTGATGAAAGTAGTTTTCTCTTGATCCTCCTCCTCCTCCATAAAGATTTGGTTGTAACCCGAGTAGGCGTCCATGAATCTTAACAATTTGTGTCCCGTTGTTGTGTCGATGAGCTGGTCGACGTGAGGCAAAGGAAAGGAGTCTTTTGGGCATGCCTTGTTTAGGTCTGTGAAATCCATGCACATCCGCTATTTCCCATTTTTTTACATGACCACATTTGCGACCCATTGGGGGTATATTGATTCCCAGATGGAACCGTTGACGAGTAGCTTATCCACTTCATCACTTTTGGCCTCATTGATTGCACCATTGAATTTTCTTCTTATTTGCTGCACTGGTGGGTAGAGTGGGTCGATGTTCAACTTGTGTGTAGAAACATCTTTTAGGATACCCGGCATATCTGCATGGGAGAAGGCTAACAAATCGGCATTGTCAATTAAAAACTTATGAAATTTACGTGGTTCTAAAGGTTTATGTTCGATGTAAGACTTTTTGCTGCTGTTGCTGCAATCCATTTGGACGGGATTGTCGACGCCCCCTTTTTCTAATGGTCGAAATCGGGTACACGACACTATGAAAGGACAACTCTTATTTCCTTTCGAGAATTGGGTTTTAGAATTTGGAGAGTCACCTCCTAATGATTATAGTGCATTAGGACACTTTTAAAGAAAAGAATTTGAGAGGAAGAACCAATGTTTGGATAAGCGCTTGAGATTATCTCGAGGGGAAGGTGTTACGCACCCCTCGAGATCCAATAGTGTGGTTCCTGGCCATACTACAATTGTGACTTTAGAAGATAGAAGAAACAAGCAACGTTTTCACATAATTGTTGCTAGCAAGTTCAAAAGTTTAAAAGAGAAAAGAAATGGTAGGTTTTAGAAGAATTAATTAAAAGAAACAAAATTAAAAGAAAACATTACAAGTAAAAGAAAAAAAAGGTCCTAGGTTTATGTCGACGCCCCCTTTTCCCCCTCCTTTAAAAGAAAGCGAAATTGGGTTTATGACATTGTGGGAAAACCAACTCTATTTCCCATTTGGGAATTGGGTTATGGAATTGGAAGAGTCTCCACCTAATGATTATAGTGCATTAGGACACTTAAGAGAGATTATTTTGAAAAGAAAACCAGAGTTCGGGTAAGGGTTTGAGATTATCTCGAGGGGAATGTGTTAGGCACCCCTCAAAATCCACTAGTGTGGTTCCCGGTCGTGGTAATTGTGACTTTATGAAAGATGAAACAAGTAAGGCCCACAAATATAGCATTCATATAACTTGAAAAAGCTTTTGAAGAAGAAAGAGGTACGCAAGTTTAAAATAAAAGAAAGTTGATTTGAAAAGCATTACTATGAAAGAATATTTTAATAAAACAAGCAAGAGAGAAAAGAGTCCTAGATTTAACTACATTATGGATCATTTGATGCAATATCCCGCACATATTCCCAAAGAGGGTTCGCTTTATGATATTATCGCATCATCATCATCTCCATATTTTACCCTTCCCACCCCTTAGAGGTTATTTAAGCGTGTGAGTTGGCCACGAATGCTTATTGCATGCTATTACCCATCCCGCCCTATAGATACTAGAGGGCATTTAGGATCACTATTCCTATAAGGTTTGAACTAAGCCGAACCCTTAAGTTTGAAGGTTAAAATACTAGGCGACATACAAAACAGATAAGACTTGCATATAAAGGAATCATATAAGACATGTAAAGGCTCAAATTACCCTCCATAAGAGAACACATAATTAGCACGTCTCAAACAAATGTAAGGTCTAAGGAAGAGAGAGAGAGAGTTTTAAAATCTGGAGTGTGAATTGAAACAAAAGTGGGGGAGTTTGCAGAAAGACATATAAACGTTTAGAACTCAAGAGAGGCAGTATAAGTTATTTTTTTTATAAATCTGCAAAAGTCCTTTAGGAACATTTGGAAAGCATAGTAAAACAGTTTTAGTCAGGCAGAGTAAAAGAATGAGCATGAGAGAATTTTGAAGTTACAGAACAGTAAACACACATGCCTTTTGAGCTTTTAAAAAATTAGTACGCAGACAGTTAAAACAGTGGTCTAATCTGGACATGAAATGCAGCAAAACCTTTTTGCACATATAATTTAAAAATGTGACAGAAGTTTGTAAAAGAATAGAGAGGGTTTTCAGAAACAAACGGATTCAGAGGCGAATTAACTTGAACAAGACTTGAAAGTGATTAGCCCATTTTTATCCTTTTATTCGGCCTAAGGTTTGCCAAGGCGTCATTAAAATGGTGAGCATGCAGTGGTTTCTGATTTTAACAAGGAGTTTGTTAACCAGTTTCTACATTTTTTGTTTAGCAAGATTAGTGAGGCATTCAACGGTTGCAAAAGAGAGACCCTAAGTACATGATTTCTAATGCATATAAAGACCCTAAATCATGGTATCTAAATGCAAGGCAGTGATTTTGATTGTTAACTGAAAAATAACAAGCTGAAAGTAAAAGACTTAAGAGCATGATTTCTATGTGTGAGATGCATGTCCTATACATGGTTTCTATTACGCAAATAGATAAGTAAAACCCCTTTCTACCCGTATCTTTAATAATCATGCATAACCCTCCCCAATTTCACTATAATCCCCATTATTCTTTACAAATTTATTACAGCCAAGTAATAAAAAACACAACAGTGATAAAAGGAAAATAAGAAGTTATTCTATAAAGAGCCTTCAGCTAGACCCAAGCATCTCCAACCTCACTCCTTTCAAGTTTCACAGCCATTACCAAGGCTTGGGTGCGGCAAAGTTTTCTAAGGGTTCGTTTGAACCCGTGGACAATACCAAGCACCTAAAAATGTCCCAATTAGACAAGTGCAAACATTGCAATTGCCAGCCTTGTGCATCAGAGTTCCATGGGTGCTCAAGGCTCCCATGGCAGTGCTTATACTAAGGGGGCGGACCCTAAAGCTCTAGGAAAGAGATTGCAACTGAGAGAGTTGAAAACAATTGAAGGAAAAATTGAAAAGTAGAGGCAGTTTGAAGAAACAATTGAAAGAGTTGAAAAGGTTCTTTTGAAATTATTCCAGACTGACCAGTTTTTAGGACAGCAGGGCATCACACAAGCAGGGGGAATGTAAAGGGGACACATAAGTAAAGTGAACTACAGACATACAGACAACATGTTGGAGGAAATAATCAGACATGATTGTAAGCCAAGAGTTCAATTTCTTACTACATCAAATTCTAATTCACTTAGCTTCAAACAGAGATTTTAGGTTAAACAAGTAGCCAAGCAGTAGTGCACATGAAAGAGGAGCATGCATTGAGACAAGGGGAAGGGGAATATGGGAAAACATGCTAAGTTAAACTAGTAGACTAGTAAGTGACATGCTAGTGACAAAGATAGCAACAAAACCATAGATAAAAGCACACAAGAAATAATATGAATTGCAAAATTAATAGGAACATGTTGTTTTGGAAACTGTATCTCAAATAGGTGACATACCAGTTGCAGGAAATAGGATACAATAGCAATGTAATAGTGCACAAAGGGAGAGCAAAGTGTGCAAAGAATGAGAGCATCAGTATGAGAATAACAACAACAGGAAGATAGTAGCAGCAATAGGAGAATAGCAGCAACAACAGACCCAATGTAGGCAAACAAATAGAACCCAGTATTGTAAAGTAACCAATCAAGTTACTCAATCTTGGTTGTTATCCGATTGAGTGTTCAAAGAAGAAAATGAGAGAGTATAGTAATAGCAGAGAGAATTCAGAGAGTTTTAGATTGTGAGAGCAATGTGTATTATAGTTTTTTCAAAGAGAGAAGTGAGAAGTATTTATAGTACTAAAACGAGTAAACAAATAAGGTGTCAATCCCTATTTAAGGAACTGATATCAATCATAATTAAATAAGTATAGTGATTCCCCTTTAATTAAGGGATCATAGTCAAACGGTAATAAGCAGTCCCTTTTTAAGGAAAAGAATCACAAAGTATGGCATGGCACATAAGGAAACAAAATAGTATAAGGTATACAATGCAGACTAGGTACATGAGACTTTAACCAGGGAAATTGTCAAGCAAATAAGTAGACATACTTGTACACACATAAAAAGTACCATTTTAATTCTGGAGAATAATTTTTGAGATTGAAAACCTAGGAAATTAATTATTAATTGGGGAATGTATCCCACTGATTGAGGAAGGAAATTCGAAATCAATACCAAGACTATAAGGAAAATACACAAATTACAATGTAAGGCTAGTAATCACAACCTTAAAGAGGTTGTAAGATTCAATATAAAATCACCATATAAACAACGAGAAAACCTCAAGAGAAGAACAACATCATGGTGTGGGAGTGAAACATTAGCAACAAAAATCAAAGCAAATGGAACGGAGCTCATAGAAGAAACCAGAAGAAACATGCAAATAGGCAAATACAGATACACACATGTAGGGTTAGGCTTTTTATGAGATTTTAACAAAATACTTTGGGAGTAGTACTGAGAGCCACATATTAGTGCCAAAATGAGAAAAGTAAAGTATTTTGAAAGGGGGGGGGGGTTAAGAAACACTAGAAATTACAGCATGAAACCCAGGTTAAACAAAGAAAACAAACAAGTGAAATAAACAAACACAAACAAATACATAGCACTCAGAAAGAGTAGAAGAAACAATTTTGAAGAAAGGGTTAGAAACCCTAATCTGGAAGAATGGTAATCATCGAATTTTTTTGAAATAATCAAAAAAGCTAAGTAGAAATAGAGTGGAAAATGAAAAATCAAATTAAGAGACATTTAAAAGAGTAGAGATTAAAGAGAAAAATTAGGTTTCAAACAGATTAGGGAAGCGAAGAACCTGGCTGTGAAACTCGTATACAATGCCATAAAAGGCAACATCGTTCAAAGACCACATGAGAAAAGCCGGAAACAAACCCCAAATAGAGCTTCAGTGACCGTCTTCCATGGTGGAAGCAGCAAGCTTCAAGCTTGAGAGAGGAAACCACGATATAGGAAACTTCGAGAGGAGTGAGGGAGGAGTGAGCTGGTATGACGATGAAGGCCATGAGAGAACCAGAAGGTTCTAGAGAGACGAAAGGTTAGAGAGTGTTTGGGAGTGAAAGGGGATATAAGGGCGGCGGATTGAGAGATGATTTAGGGTAAAGGGGGGGGGGGGGTCATGAGTTTAATTAAGGTAAGGTCAATCGTGGACCGTTGATCAAAATGATCAACGGTCACTATTTCAAACGGGGATCCGGATGGGCTGGTCCAAATAGGTTTGGGTCAAGTTATTTTTTAATTGGATCCTGTTTGGGGGGGGGGGGGGGTGAATTTGGGTTAAGAATGTGGCCAAAATTGAAAGGTAAAAGGGCTATAATTTAAATGCCCAAATTTCCCATAATTTAATTTTGTAAAATAGCAAATGATTTTATAAAAAATCCAATAAAAATACTGAGATAATTAAATATGTTTAGGAATTAATTAAAATATTAGAAATAATTATACTTGAAATACTTATTAAATTGAGAAATAGGCTAAACATGCAATTTAATGCAATTTTAGTTTAAAAATACCTAATGGCTTTGTAAAAATTCTATAAAAATTACATAAATTATATTTTATGTATATGAGATAATAAAATAAATTATTTATTAAAATAACAAGATTTGATACTAAATTTTTAATTTTCTAGTACAAAATAAGTTGTAAATTGGTTTTAAAATACCTGAAAAATATTAGGAAAATACTAAACTATTTGTGGATGCTTATATATGTATTCATATGCTATTTTAAAAATATTTTGGATACAAAAATACACAAGAAAAAATTGGGTATCAACAATTTATACGTAATATGGATCACATCAATGCAATACCCGACACACACTCCTCAAAAGAGGGGTCGCACGTGATATTAACGCACCAGTCATCATATCCATATTCCACCCTTCCCATCCCGTTAAGGCATTAACGTGAGAGTAGTCTTGTTTACTTATTTCATGCTAGTACACATCCCAATCCTATCAGTCCCGGGGTATTAGGACTTCTAATCCTAAAGGGGAGAAAGGGATGGTGCTTTTATGGAGTTTAAAGGACAAAATAATACTAGTTCGATATTCAAAACATGTATCAAATACGGGAAGAACAAGCAAGCAAGTAGAGCTATAATAAACCCCTGAAAATAGATAGTCATATAGTTTAGCACACCTTTGCAAATACTGCTTTGGTCTTTAAATTAAATTAACCAGCAAGCGGACATGTTCAACACATATATTTAGACAGAAAGTATACATTAGGTCACTCGGATACATTTTTCAGAGATAAAGGCACTTGATTAATGTGAATTGAACAAGATTACTGATTTTAGAAGAGAAACTGGTGGAGGAAGGAAAAGGGATACTGTAGACTTAGAAAATGGTTTAGGAACAAGTTCAAAGAGAAACATACTGCCTAGTTATAGTTAAACATAGAAATAGAAAATTTTAAAATTCCAAAAGAGGTAGATTGTTTAAGAAAAATAAGTGAACTGCAGAACAGGTTTAAGACGACATGTTCAAAAGAATAGAGCTGAATTGGAAAACACATTTGGTCAGATTATTAGAAAAAGTAGTTTCAGAAAGACGTATAGGTTTAAAAGATAGGTTGTAGGAACAGAAGTATACGTTGATTTGAGGAAGGTTTATCAAAAGATTAAGTTTTAGAAAAGATATATTGATCTAGGAGTGAAGGAACAAGTTGTTTTAGTCGATTATTAATGCATTTTGATGAGCGGGGCGAGTTTGATTTAAAACTCCTATAGGCATGATATCTACAAGTTATTAGTTTTAAGACATGTTAATGAACTTGTGCATAGAGTGATAATTTGATTAATCCTAAGAGTTTGCCTAATTTCATGAATATGAACATTCCTATAGGCATGATATCTATATGCAAGATTGCAGAAAAACTAACTCCTATAGGCAGGATTTCTATGTGCGTGATTGCAGAAAGTAAGCGTTATGTCCTATAGGCATGCTTTATGTGATTGAATTAATAGTACACAACCCTATAGGCAGGATTTCTATCTAATTGAACAGTAAAATCCTAGAAACATGATTTTCTACCCTTTACTGCAAGAAAGTAAAGATCCCCCACCCTTTTCACTATATTCCCCGAGTTTATGCAAGTTATTACAAACAAGAAAATATAGAAAAATACATCAGAAGCTAACAGTTGCATCTAAGCTACCTAAATCAGGCTTAATGTCTAATAATATGCGATTGAGCCACTTCCCGGATTCAGATTTCCAAAGCCTTCTCTTTATCTAGGGTGTTTCAAAGTTCCAAGGAATTTCAGGAATTCCCGGCATTGCTTACACCAGAGATACAATTGGAATAGAAACTGTGCAGTGTGGAAGAGCCAACTCTCAAGCATCCAAGTTCAAAAAGAGCTCAAGGGTCCCAAGGCAAGACTTGCAAGAGAGGGGCAGAACTTAGTAGCTAAGAATAAGTGTAAGTGTGAAGGGATTGAGGAAGCCATAACAGGTGGTGGTCATGCCCAGCCACAAAAAAGGCCGGCACACCCCTGGCCAAACTATTTGGTCGAACAAATAACAGTAGACCCATTGAAGGTCAGACCAGGGTCTGGACAGTGATTAGGGTACTGCCAGACCAAGGTCTAAAGCTCAAGCACACATAAGGGAAAAGGGAGCGGGAATTGAAAAGGTAAGGATTGTAGTTCAGCAATAATTAGGGAAACAAGTCTCAATTAAAATCGAATCAGTATCAAAGACTTACTTTAATTAAGAAATTAAAATCAAACGGTAACATGCAAGTGCTAAATAAGGAAAGAAATCATGTAGGCTGAATATGAATAATAAGGAAGTATTTAGTATTTCCAGCATATTATAGGTACATAGTAGGTAATAGAGGCTAGGTTATCAGAATTTAATCAAGGAAAGGTCTATAAGAGTCCAATACCAATATAATCAAGGTAAGGGGATCAATCAACTTGAATAGAAAAGGTAGGGGTCAAAATTTCAAAGAAAAACATTCAAATAGGTCCAAGAAGCAGGGAAATCAGTACGATAAGGAAAGAATCAATCACAAGAGTACAATCACAATCACACAAAGAGATTTGAAATCAGTCCATAATCAAGGACTACTTTGAGAGGGACATTTAGCATATAAAGGAGTGCATACACTTAGGCATGTGAGGTTGTACTCATGCCAAAGAGAATAATCACACGATAGTCACGTAAGTCAGGTTTCAGTAGTTTAGTGACAAAGAAAGAACCAGAAGCATGGAAGGAGTCGAGTGAAAATCATAGTCGAGTTTGACAAGTAGCAAGAACTTAGAACCAAAAGAAATCACATAAAGGAATAGAGATGCTGAAGCAAAGGAATCAGATAGAGTAATTTTAACAAACGAAGGATTTTAGGAACTCAAATAGACGCCAAAGAACTAGAGTTTTCAAAATTAGTCAGGTTTAGAGAAGATAAACAGAAAAACACATAAAATGATCTCAGAGTCTTAAATAAACCCCAAAAGTTAGGGTTTTCACCACTAAGCAGTAAATCAAACAATACTAGCATGTAGACTTAAAAAAACCAAACAAATCTCAAACATTAGGTTTTTCAATCACCAATTTAACCTAGAGATGATAGGCAGATGAATCGAACAAACATTTAAAAGACAGATTCATGAACCCTAATTTAAAATCAAAGGGTTTTGATAAAAGGAAATTTGGGGAAACTGCTTTAAACATCAAAACAACATAGATCTAGCACAGATCTAAACGAATAAGCGAAAAGAACCTCAAATAGGCTAGGGTTTCTGAGAACCCTAAAGGGCGAGAAAGGCTTGGAAGATGCAAGATCAGATCTAAGATGATAAGGTCAAAACCAGGCTCAAGAGGCTAAAATACACCGGAGAAAGGCCGGAAATGGACGAAAACCTTGGATCGGTCCGGGTGAAGGCTCTCGAAGACTGGCTTCGAATCTTCAAGAATTAGGCGTGTGAGAGTAGTATGAGGTGAGAATAAGTCGTCCATGGCTAGAGCACCAATAGATTATGGTGAATTTGAGGTAAAAATGGGGTAGGCGGCGATTAGGGTTTGAGAGCATTTGAGAGAGAAAAGGGTTTGTGGGCGGCATGTCTGAGAGAATGAGGAGGGTTTAGGGGTCATTTAAGATTAAAAAAGGTAAGGGGGAATCTGGACCGCTGATCAAAATGGTCAATGACTCAGATTAAAAGGGCATGAGCCTGTTCGGTTAATTGGTGCTGGGTCGGTTCAAATTGGAAATTGGGTTGGTCAATTTTGGGGCTGAAAGGGGTGCTAATTTGGCTATAATTGCAATGTAATTGAGCTAAATCGTAAATAGCCAATTTTCCTATTAACTTTTTATATAAATAGTAATACAGTTTTAATAGAAAGTTTAGAGTACTGGGTAAATAAATATTACATAAAAATTAATTAAAAAATAGTGGGATTAAGTTTATAATTATAAAATACTATAAATTACAAGATAGGCTATAATTGCATTTATATGCAATTTAGCTTTATAAAAATATGTAAAAATTATATTATTTATATTTTGGTATAAATATGAGGAAAAAATAAGTTATTCATTAACATTATAATTTTGGAAATAATTTTGGTATTTTTGTGGTACAAAATAGGCAATAAACTAGTTCTAAAAATCATTAAATCGCCGATAACTCCTGAGTGTTTTTATATATACACCTATATGCTATTTGGGAGTATTTTGAGTACAAAAATATATAAAAAATATTGGGTATCAGCAGCTGCCCCTCTTTACCCGAGGAGGATGAAAGAGTTGTCTAGTAAAGACTGGATGGCCAATTTTGACAAGAAGTGGCGATTGAAAAGAACTTGACCGAGCTATGGTTTCTGAGCTGCCTACATATCTCTGGTTTTATAGTAATGAGGCCATATGTAATTCAGGAACCATTGACGAAATGTGTCGATGGAGGTTTGAAAAGAAGGTATTTGAAATTTGACAGGTCGCGGTAACGGGAGCGGGATAGCTCCTACTGAAATGGCTGTTTGTTCGATGGTGTATGTACAAATGGGTAATACAACGTATGTTGTGCATAATTTAACGTGATGCAAGTTCCTATTGGACCATGAATGCTGTCTTTGGACGGTTAGGATGACGTCCTCAGACTATGATGTCCTGGGCCATGAAGAACATAAATAAAGTGAGATTCGCAGACCATGAAATGGTGTTCTCGGGCTATATAGATGATGCCTTTCAATAAGCTGGAAATCTTTCAACCCATGAGAAGGTGGCAATCTTTCAGACAAAGGAAAAATTTAAATGCGATGGCGATATTACACCCGTACGGGAAAAATATGGTGGCTATATTTCAGCCATGCAGGATGGAGACAATGCTTCGTCTAGAAAGGTAGATAAGTATCCTGCAAAAACGCAGATGGAGACAATGCTTAGTCTTGGAAGGCAGATAAGTAGCCTTATGCAGGATGTAGACAATGTTTAGTCTCGGAAGGCAGATAAGTAGCCTTATGTAGAAATGCAGATGGAGACAATGCTTAGTCTCGAAAGGCAGATAAGTACCCTTATGCAAGATGGAGGTAGAGCTTAACCTCGAAAGGTAGATGAAACATTGCAACCTGTCTTGCTCTGGAATTTTGAGGTAGATCTTAACGTTGCAACCTGTCTTGCTCTGGAATTTTTAGGGTCCTCATCAAAATTCTGCCCCAGTTTACTGGGGTGACGCTTCTGACGGCTGCGCTGAATGACTAAAAACAATCAACCTCAGAATTTTGAGGGTCCTCCTCAAAATTCTGCCCCAGTTTACTGGGCTGGTGCTTCTGGCGATGAAAGGACTGTAAAATCAACTTCGAAAGTTTGAGGGTCCTCCTCAAAATTCTGTCCCAGTTCCAATAGCGGGGGAAAATGGAACTTTTATTAAATTGTGACCAAACCCATAGGGCTGCCTACTTATCCCCTCTTAAACGGGAATCAGGTCAGGCGTAGTTCAAATTACAACATGAAGGAATCTCAACAGATTACACGTAGTATCATTTTACTGCATTTGAATTGATTGGCTTTGGCCATACTTCTCCGTCCATATCTACAAGAATAAGGGCTCATAGTTAGAACCCCGTGAACCATGTACGGTCCCTGCTAATTGGGAGAGAACTTCCCTTTGGCTTCATCTTTATGTGGGAATATTTTTTTCAACACCAGCTGCCCTGGTGTAAACTTCTTAGCTTATCTTTTTTATTGAAGGCTCTGCACATTCTGTTATGAAATAATTGACCGTGGCAAAATGCGTTCATCCTTTTCCCATCTATAAGGACTAACTGCTCGTAGCGACCTTTTACCTATTCTACGTCATCCAACTCTGCTTCTTGTATGACTCTTAAAGAGGGAATTTCTACTTCAGCTGGAATGACCGCCATAAACCAGCATGTAGGGAGTTGCCCCGGTTGATGTGTGGACCATGGCGCGGTATCCGAATAAAGCGAAATATGACTTTTCATGCCATTGCTTATGCCTTCCGATCATCTTCCTTAGTATTTTCTTGATATTCTTGTTGGCTACTTCTATAGCTCCATTTATTCGAGGCACGTAGGCTGTAGAGTTCTTGTGTTTGATCTTAAATGTTTCACACATTTCTTTTATCAGGTTGCTATTGAGATTGTAACTATTATCAATTTTGATTGACTCCGAAATTCCAAACCGTCAAACGATACGGTCGCGGACAAAATCTGCCACAACTTTCTTGGTCACTGCTTTGTATGACGCTTCTTCGACCCATTTGGTAAAGTAATCAATTGCCACTAAGATGAACCTGTATCCGTTTGATGCGGCAGGCTCGATTGATCCAATAACATCCATTTCCCAAGCGGCAAATGTCCATGGTGAACTTGATGCAATAAGATCGTTTGGCGGCGCCTTTACCATCTATGCATGTATCTGACAGAGATGGCACTTTTGGACATACTGGATGCAGTCCTTTTCCATAGTCATCCAAAAATATCTTGCACGGAGTATCTTTTTTGCTAAGACAAAACCATTCATGTGCGGTCTACAGGTCCCTGCGTGCACTTCATCTAATAGTTTGGTTGCTTCTCTTGCTTCGACACATTGCAGTAATCCCAAATCGGGAATCCTTCTGTACAAGATTCCTCCACTGTGAAAGAATTTGTTAGATAACCTCCGAAGTGTGCACATCAGAGTAGCATTGGCAGGTTCTGGGTATTCTCATGTGGTCAAGGCGGTGTTGACAAGTGTTCAGGCGGAACCAAGACTGGCGGTGTTGACAAGTGTTCCTTGATTCTGTCAAAAGCTTTTTGACAATCGTCAGTCCATTTAGTGGTAGCGTCCTTTTTCAACATCTTGAAGATATGTTCACAAATGACAGTAGATGAGCTATGAAGTTGAGTCTTCCTAGAAAACTGATCACGTCCTTCTTGTTCTTCGGCGGTGGCAACACTTGAATGGCCTTGACCTTTGACGGATCCAATTCTATTCCTCGATGGCTCACGATGAAACCCTCTAATTTTATAGCAGGAACCCAAAATACACACTTGGCGGGATTCAACTTCAGGTTGTATCTTCTCAGTCTGTTGAAGAATTTCCTCAAGTCTTCCATATTATCTGCGATCTTCTTGGATTTAATGATGACGTCGTCCACGTACACCTCGATCTCTTTATGAATCATGTCATGGAAAATAGTATTCATGGCTTTCATATAGGTGGCACCAGCATTCTTCGAACCAAATGGCATCATTTTGTAGCAATACATCCCCGATGGCGTGATAAAAACCGTTTTCTCTGCATCTTCTTTATCCATCCATATCTGATGGAACCCACAAAACAATCAACAAATGACTGCAGCTCATGCTTGGCGCAGTTTTCAATTAGGATGTGTATGTTTGGCAAGGGGAAGTCATCCTTGGGGCTAGCTCAGTTGAGATCCCGGTGGTCGACACAGACTCTAACCTTCCCGTCTTTCTTCAGTACTGGCATAATGTTGGCTAACCATGTTGGATACTCTACTACCCGTAGAAACCTGGCTTTGACTTGCTTGGTAACCTCTTCTTTGGTTTTCAAGTTCATGTCGGGTTTGAACTTTTTGAGCTTCTATTTTATCGGTGGACATGTTGGTAGTTTGTGAGCTACGATAGATGTATTGAGACCAGTCATGTCATCATACAACCAGGCAAAGATGTCCTCATATTCTTTTAGACGCTCTGTGTACTTCTCCTTTTCTGATGGTGACAAGTGCACACCGATACACGTTTCCTTGATATTCTCCATATCTCTTAAATTTACTACCTCAGTTTCATCCAGGTTAGACTTAAGCCTAATCTCAAAATTCTTGACCTCTCTGATGACCTCTTCTGGTATACTATCCTCTACTGAATCTATATCCGTTTACTGCGTTGTCTCGTTGCAAGTCATATTTGTTGGTTCATCATTAAGATGGGTAATAGTAGTGCTGTTTAAATAAAGTAAATGATAGGGAAAATAATAAGAGCGAGATATATAATAAACTAAAAATGCATTGACTAAATTCGTAATAGTTTGGAACATCGGAGCTCTTTTCGAAATTAAAGACAATGCGGAAAGGAAAAAATCAACTAGTGAAAAGTAAATATGCGATGCATGGTGTGCTATTTAGCCTTGCTACCCCGAAGCTCTCCAAGCCCTGGTGGTACTGATCGACCAATTAGTAAGGCATTCCCCTCGATTCACGGCTTGTATGAGACTTACTCCTTGAAGATGACACAACAAACCATATAATCTTCTAGAAATAAGTTCTTCATTGATGTTAATGCCTTATCTTCCTCTGATCCATATATGATATCTGCCGATTGAAAGGTCTGCTCTAGATGAGGCATAGGATGCTCTAGTGGATAGTAGGGACCGCGCCATGATGTTGACCAATGGTTGAATTCCTCCCAACTGTATTCATACCCCAAACCAAAAATGGTACCACGTTTCTTCAGCTTGATGGGTTTTGCAATTCCTTGGAGGTTCTTTCCAAGCCCTTTCCCAGGTTCGTACCCACAACAATTCATGATACTTTTGGTCTTGTTGTCCCATAATTTACCCTTGTCCACATCATTGACCCGCTCGATGTGGTGGTATGTTTCTCAGCCTATTTTCCTTCTATCTCCAATTATTGGAATAGTTTGGCGACTGTATATGGGGTTGATACCGTCGCCATGAATGATCACCTCTTGATGATTCCATTCGAACTTTATTGCTTGATGCAGAGTTGATGGCACAGCTCCAGCAGTGTGGATCCAGGGTCACCCTAACAACAAGTTGTATGATGCTAGGATGTCTATCACTTTAAAGTCAACATCGAACCAGGTTGGCCCCATTTGTAGGCATAAGCTGATTTCTCCAATAGTAGATCTTTGAGACCCATCAAAGGCTTTAACAATGATAGCCCCCATATTTGATCTTACACAAGCCTTTCCCCAACATCTGAAAGTTATCAGTGGAAAAATGTTGAGGCTAGATCCCCCGTCAACCAAGATTCTAGTGATGAGGTTATCTTCACATTGCACGGTGATGTGCAAAGCCTTGTTGTGACTCAGTCCTTCCGGTGGTAGCTCATCCTTGTGGAAGGTAATCTTATGACTCTCGACCTTTTTCCCACCATATTTGCCATCTATCCCCCATTTATGTTGCTAGGAACATAAGCTATGCACAATATCTTCATCAAGGCATTTTTGTATGCGGAGCTTTACAGAAGAGCCAGGATGGAGATCTGCGCTGGTGTTTTGTTCAACTTCTCAACGAACGAGTTTTTTTAGCCTGTATTTTTCTCCAAAGATCATCGGGCCCAGTTTTAATAGCCCGCCATGGGGTTTTCTTGTCAGATTCAGCTAAGTGTTCGGAGTGTATACCCTGCCTGTTCTGGTGATACCCTCTGCACAATTGTTTCTCCGATTTGGTTTTCCCTTTTCTCCTACCTTCAGCTGTGTAATCCCATGGTATGGCATTTGAGTTGAACGGAGTCACATATGTCATCGTAGTCGGAATAGGCACCCTTGGAGGCAACACAACAACTTCAAACAGCACAGGTGCCTTTGGAATTCCAAGCTCGACCTCAACTGGTATCGGTGCCATTAAAGAAGGCGCTTCGAACTCGAGCGGTATAGACATATTCACCTTATTTCCCTCAGAGAGATGGATCTGGACGATAATAGGGTTGAGTGTGACTGTCACCTTCTTTGGTTCATCCCCTTCGACAATCAATCTAATCAACCCTTTAGGGTCCCAATCATCCTCGATCTCGATCATGTGAATGCCTCCACCTTTGTGATCAGGCAGAGTTTTTTTGCAGACATTGGGTGCAGGCTCCTTTGCTATAATGACCTTATTGTCAATCAAGGTCTGAATCTTGTCTTTCAACGAGCTACACTCGTCGATGGTATGGCCTTTCATTCTAATATGGCATGCGCATGTTTTGTTCGAATTCATTCATTGAGAGGGATTCTCTGGAGTTATGGTTGGGATAGGAGTAACGTAACCTGCTGCTTTGAGTCTTTCATATAGCTGGTCAATTGGTTCGGCGATGGTTGTATATTGTCTAGGGGATCTTCGGTCGAAATTTGATCTTGGTCAAGAAAAGTTTTTGCAAGTGGGTGGTGATTGGTAGTGAGAAGGTTGGGCATTGTAAGTTTGGTACACGGGTACGGGTTGATAATATATTGGTGAAAAAGGTTGATATGTGGGAGGTGGAGATGAATTGTAGGCGGGTGGTGGAATTTGATATGTGGGTGAGGGTGCTTGGTAATTCGGGGAAGGCTGATATGTGAGTGGAGTTAAGGGGTATGTTTGGTATTTTATTGGAGATTTGGTTCTTGTGCAGCCATTACAGAATTCACATCTTTCTTCTTTGATGTTCCACAAGACTGTAAGGCTTTGTTGGTGTCCTACAACGCCTCAAGATTAGTAACCATACCGGTTTTGATACCTTCTTCACAGCTTGATGATGTCGGAGAACTTCTGGCCTTCTATCAGCATTAATATTTCATAATATTGCGGGTCCTGATCCCGGATAAAGAACCTGTTCATATGCTATTCTTCTAGGGCCGGCCTGACCTTAGCGGCTTCTAACCTCCAATGAGTAGCATATACGGGGAAGGTTTCTTTGGGTTTCTTCTTCAGATTCTGTATATAGAACACATACGGTGCGTTCTCTGTGTTAAACCTAAATTGTTCCATAAAATCGGATGCCATACCTACCCAGTTTGTCCATTTATTTGAATCTTGGCTGATGTACCAAGACAAGGCGTCTCCCTTCAGACTCCTCATGAACAGCTTCATGCGGATTTTCTCATCTCTTCCAACTTCTACATATTATCACAATATGTCCTTAAATGGAGCCTGGGATCACCTGTACCATTAAACATCTCGAACTTGAGAGGTTTGTACCCTTCCGGGAGTTCAACATCCGGCTGAATGCAAAGAACTTCATAGTTCAGCCCCTCGATGCCTTTTCTACCTTCGACACCCTGGACCTTCCTAGTTAACTTCTTGAATTCCACGACCAAGTTTATGATGAGGGAGTCTTTATTGTCTGATTCAGAAGCACTTGATATTGGTTGATTGTACTAGGGTATAGTGTCCACAAATATAGGAGTGTTGTGGAGGTGGTCATTTGTAGTGTTTGGTGGTTCAGGGATGAGTAATGGAGCGTTGTTGCATGTGTAGCAGGTCTAAGCGTTACTAAGTTGCATTTGTGGTTGTGGGGTGTTCTATGGAGGTATGGGGTTTTGGGTGTTGGCATCAGGAGCAACAAGAGAGAATGATAGGCTTGCCAAGTTCCGAACTTGGTCCAATTCCTCTTGGAATTTCAGAAGTTTCTGTTCAAGCTGAGCATCAGTTCCTATAGCGATTGGGGTACCCTATGAAGTTTCCTCTCTTTCAATATCCTTTCTAGCAGATGTGTCTCCCTTTCTACCTTTGTTCTTGTTTCTGATAGGACTCAGAGAAGGGGGAGGTGGAGGGCCCTTGGATCTTGTAGAGTATGCTGATGGTGAAAGAATGGACGAACTAACCTTTGGGGAGGGGAATAAATATAAAAGAAAAACAAAAGGTAAAAAGTTAGTACGGATTCTTAGAAAGAGAATATTGCAATATTTAAACACATTATGCAAGGATATAAGTCATGTCCTAATTTGGGTGCCTCGTTGTGCCCGAGGTAGGCCTAGTGACAAATTAGCTTTGGAGAACTTATAATGCTAAATGACTCTTTTTATTAATTAAAATAAGACGAGTCTTAAGACAACTAAATAACAGGAAATAAAAACATCACTAATGGCCAGTGGCCTTATAACATTACGAAAGCAGGAAATAAAAAATCCTAACTACTTGGTCCCCGAAAGGACCTTCCCCAGATTCGGAATTCTTGTCTCCCTCATACAGCTTCATCAGCTTGTGCAGTCCTAGCAGCAAATAGGCTCGGGCCAGATGTCCACCTGCATTTCCCTCAGTGTTTTGGCGGTCTTGAATCCCCTCCAGCTCTACTAGACCTCGTTCCAGATACCCTAGCCGCTTGTTGGCGTTGAAGGTCATATCCTTCCATTCGTCGATCAATTTCTGATGAGCTTCTTGCATTTCTCGATGCTCATTTCACATTCTCGAATTGTTTTGCACAATTTCTTGTACTTAACTTGCGCTTCTTCCTTTTCATCAATAAGCCTGTGACGTCGATGAACCTAGGATGACCCCAACCAGTGTGATTGTCTTCCAATCGACCTGAGTAGTGTGGCACACATCCACCGTGATACCTGTCTGGCTCAATAGATTCTCTTCCCAAGATGAGTTTTCAATGCCACATGTGCTAAGCTTGACACCTGTAAGGGCTATCATCGTCCTGGAAGTCAGCCCTGAAGTGACTCATTTTATCCACCCTTGGTATGATTTGATATCTTCCTGCCTGCCTCGTGGCTCGGAGAGCGACATAGGGATAGGTTCCCTCAGACCAATGAGTATGAGGAATGGTGCATCCCTAGAACGAAAAATGAACTCCTGTTGGGAACCACTCATACATCCACTGCACTTGATCCTCCTTGAGATTCTCAAATAACTCTACTCATCCTCTAGCGTCCTCTAGCTGAGCGAACATGTTAGGCATGAAAATTCATTCGCTTTGGGTGGTGGAAAGCAATATGATCATCCCAATCTCTGCACATAATTTCCTGTTGGTAGTCACCCTTCTGAAGGTGTTCTATAAGCCAAAGTTGAAGCAACAGATTACAACCTTCAAAATGTTTGGCCCCTTGTTGACATTTTTTTCAGGAATTGATATATCCCGACGATAATCATGGTACTATGCTGAAAGACTATCCATCAATCCCTTCCATCAGGGTCTTGGTACCATGGCTAGTTTGCTGTGGATCCTATCCTTCTTAAGAGGAAAGATTATCATCCCTATAAAATAGAACATGAAGACGAAAACCTTTCTGCGGATATTCCCTAAGGAGATGAGAGAAAATTCATCCGAGTATGTGCGGTATGACTTGCTATGGTCGTACCTCTCGTACAAGTAATCAACTGGGATGTAGGAATCTTTCAAGAAAGTCAAGTCTGGGTTTTTCTTGAGTCCCATAATTTTGAGGAAGCCCCTACCTTTGCGATTTTCCGGCATAAGCAGACCCGGATTCTCCTAAGGAATACCAACTAAACCCCCTATTTCCTCAAGTAAAGGGTTCATTTCAAGGTCCCTAAAGCAAAATATCGACCAGTCACTATCTTAGAACAAAGTTGCAGCCTCTATGATTTTGTTGTCAGGCTGGATTTCCAGTCGTGAAGGCAAATTCCCTAAGTATTTGCGGACAAGGATCCAATCACAGGCATGAAGAACCTCCCACCAGCTTAGCAGCCTTGGGTGAATGTTTGTTACCATACCAAATCTAGGAACTTCGTGCCTCATTTTCTGCAAAACAAAGCGTTAGACCCTTACCCCACTAGACTCGAATATTTAAATCAACAATTAGCTTGATAGGCATTTAGTTCTCCAAATAAATGCACAGAACATGGAGGTATCTGTTTGGGTTTCAGGAAAATCTAGGGGACTTTGGACTAGGCTATCTTAATGAGTCATTAGACGGACGACCTAACTGACTCGGCTAGGTTTGACCATGATGCATGTATAGTTAACAGAGTAAGGCTTCTATTTGAGATATTAGACTGGTACCCTTGAGCGGACAACTCAATAGGAAAAGGTACGGAACCGTCGACTACACCGTTGATCGACTGGTTTTGCCGCAAATACGCCTTTGCCAAATTTAGGGGGTGATAATATTGGAAGAGTACAACCAGTCATTATAAGCATTGCTAGAGAATTTATTTGGGCACGAGTGGAGTATGATGTTGAAGATGAAATTTACAAGAATGAAACAAATAGACATGTATCTTCACGTTCATAAGATAAATAATTACATTAAATGCTCGAAATTACGACGGTATTGAAATAATTAAAGCAGTAAAAGAAAGAGGTTAAAGGAAAGAAAAGACATGAAGAGCCAAGTTAGCTTCATAATGAAAGAATAAAGGCAGGAAATAAAGGCAGTTAATAAAATCACAAATAACATGTAATGGTAAAAAGCCTAAAGATATCCCCAACAGAGTTTCCATGCTGTCAACGCCCCCTTTTTCTAATGGTCGAAATCGGGTACACGACATTATGGGAGAACAACTCGTATTCCCTTTCGAGAATTGGGTTTTGGAATTTGGAGAGTCGCCACCTAATGATTATAGTGCATTAGGATACTTTTAAAAAAAGGAATTTGAAAGGAAGAACCAGAGTTTGGGCGAGGGCTTGAGATTATCTCGAGGAGAAGGTGTTAGGCACCCCTCAAGATCCACTAGTGTGGTTCCCGGCCATACAACGATTGTGACTTTAGAAGATAGAAGAAACAAGCAAGATTTTCACATAATTATTGCAAGCAAGTTCAAAAGTTTAAAAGAGAAAAGAAATGGTAGGTTTTAAAAGAATTAATTAAAAGAAACAAAATTAAAATAAAATATTACAAGTAAAAGAAAAAAAAAAGGTCTTAGGTTTATACGTAATATGGATCACATCAATGTAATACCCGGCGCACAATCCTCAAAAGGGGGGTCACACGTGATATTAGCGCACCGTTCATCATATCCACATTCTGCCCTTCCCACCCGTTAAGCTATTAAAGCGCGATTAATCTCGTTTACTTATTGCATGCTAGTACCCGTCCCAATACTATCAGTCCCGGGCTATTAGGACTTCTAATCCTAAAGGGGAGAAAGGGATGGTGCCTTTATGGAGTTTAAAAGACAAAATACTAGTTTGACATTTAAAACATGTATCAAATAATGGAAGAGCAAGCAAGCAAGTAAAGCTCAAATAAACCATTGAAAGTAGATAGTCACATAGTTTAGCACACCTTCGCAATTTGGTCTTTAAATTAAATTAAGCAGCGAGCGGACAGGTTCAACACAAATATTTAGATAAAAAGTCTACATTAGGCCACTCGGATACAATTGTCATAGATAAAGGTACTTTATTAACGTGAATTGAATAATATTATTGATTTTAGAAGAGAAACTGCTAGAGGAAGGAAAAGGGATGCTGCAGACTTAGAAAATGGATTAGGAACGAGTTCAAAAGAGAAATATACTACCTAGTTGTAGTTATACATAGAAATAGTAATTTTTAAAATTCCAAAACAGGCAGATTGTTTAAGAAAAACAAGTGAACTGCAGAACTGGTTTAAGACGACATATTCAAAAGAATGGAACTGAATTGGAAAACATATTTGGTCAGATTTTTAGAAAAAATAGTTTCAGAAAGACGTACAGATTTAAAAGATTAGTTGTAGGAACAAAAGTATACGTTGATTTGAGGAAGGTTTATCAAAATATTAAGTTTTAAAAAAGATATACTGATCTAGGCGTGAAGGAACAAGTTGTTTTAGTCGATTATTATTGCTTTTAGATAGGCGTGGCGAGTTTGGTTTAAAACTCCTATATGCATGATATCTACAAGTTATTGGTTTTACAACATGTTAATAAACTTATGAACAGATGTTGATTTGATTAATCCTAAGAGTTTGCCTAATGTCATGAATATGCACATTCCTATAGGCATGATATTTATATGCAAGATTGCAGAAAAATTAACGCATATAGGCAGGATTTCTATGTGCGTGATTACATAAAGTAAGTGTTAGGTCCTATAGGCATGCTTTATGTGATGGAATTAATAGTACACACGACCCTATAGGCAGGATTTCTATGTAATTGTACAATAAAATCCTAGAAACCTGATTTTCTACCCTTTAATCCAGGAAAGTAAAGACCCCCCACCCTTTTCACTATATTCCTCGAGTTTATACAAGTTATTACAAACCAGAAAAATAGAGAAACATACATCAGAAGCTAACAGTTGCATCCAAGGTACCCAAATCAGACTTAATGTCTAACAATATGCGATTGAGCCACTTCCGGAATTCAGATTTCCGAAGCCTTCTCTTTATCTAGGGTATTTCAAAGTTCCAAGGAATTTTAGGAATTCCCGACATTGCTTCCACCCAAGATACCATTAGAATAGAAACTGTGCGGTCTGGAAGAGCCAGCGCTCAAGCATCCAAGTTCAAAGTGAGCTCAAGGGTCCCAAGGCAAGGCTTGCAAGAGAAGGGTAGAACTTAATAGCTAAGAATAAGTGTAAGTGTGAAAGGATTGGGGAAGCCATAACAGGTGGTGGTCATGCCCAACCACAAAATAGGCCGGCACACCCCTGGCCAACCTATTTGGTCAAAATAATAAGAGCAGTATCATTGAAGGTCAGAGCCAGGGTCTAGACAGTGATTAGGGCACTACCATACCAAGGTATAAAGCTCACGCACACATATGGATAAAGGGAGTGGGAATCGATTGAGTTTGGGATTCAAAGAATCCAGTACGGACACATGAACAACAATGTTTAAGTGTTGTCATTAGTTATGAACCATAACTCACATACGAAGGGGTTGAAGGAGAGGGAATTCAATCAAGAGCAAAATAGCAAATATGCAGAAGCAGTAAAGTAAACACACGAAAGAGCTGAAGTGTAAACACATAGGGGAGAGGCAGTATTGAACTAAAGGGACATACCAGTTGTAAAATAAACACAAAGAGGAGCAGAACACTTGCAGCCATAGGAAAATAGAGAAAAAAATCAACTCAGGACTTCAGCAGAACAAACTCGAATACTTTCCAGAAAATTTAGAAGTATTTGAGAAAGATAAAGACAAGTAGTGTGTTTTTCAGAACTTGTCTACGTGTGTTTTTGTGTTTTGTGTTAATGAGAAAACCAAGTATTTATAGTGTAAAAATAGGTAGAAAATAAGGTAAGGATTGTAGTTCAACAATAATTAGGGAAACAAGTGTCAATTAAAATCAAATCAGTATCAAAGACAATTAAAATCAAACGCTAACATGCAAGTGCTAAATAAGGAAGAAATCACGTACGCTGAATATGGCTAATAAGGAAGTATTACTAGCACAGTACAGGTACATAATAGGTAATAGAGGCTAGGTTCACCATACTTTAATCAAGGAAAGGTCTATAAGATTCCAATACCAATATAATCAAGGTTATGGGATCAATCAACTTGAATAGAAAAGGTAGGGGTCGAAATTCCAAAGGAAAGCATTCAAGTAGGTCTAAGAAGCAGGGAAATCAGTATGATAAGGAAATAATCAATTACAAGAGTGAAATCAGAATCACACTAAGAGATTTGAAATCAATCCATAATCAAGGGCTACTTTGATAGGGAAATTTAGCATATAAAGGAGTGCATATCCTTAGGCATGTGAAGTTATACTCATGAAAAAGAGAATAATCACACGATAGTCACGTAAGCTAGGTTTCGGTGGTTTAGTGACAGAGAAAGGACCAGAAGCATGCAAGGAGATGAATGAAAATCATAGTCGAGCTTGACAAGTAGCAAAACCAAAAGAAATCACATAAAGGAACAAAGATGCTGAAGCAAATGAATCAGATTGAGCAATTTCAACAGACGAAGGATTTTAGGAACTCAAATGAACCCCAAAAAACTAGGGTTTTCAAAATTAGTTAGCATTAGAGAAGATAAGCAGATAAACAGAAAAACAATCTTAAATCTCAAATAAACCCCAAAAGTTAAGGTTTTCACCACTAAGCAGTAAATCAAACAATGCTAGCTTGTATACTTAAAAAAATCAAACAAATCTCAAATATTAGGGTTTTCAATCACCAATTAAACCTAGAGATCATAGGCAGATGAATCGAACAAACATTTATATGACAGACTAAGGAACCCTAATTTAAAATCAAAGGGTTTTGAAAAAAGGAAATTTGGGGAAACTGCTTCAAACATCACACACAACATAGATCTAGCACGAATCTAAATGAATAAGCAAAAGGAGCCTCGAATAGGCTAGGGTTTCTGAGAACCCTAAAGGATGAGAAAGGCTTGAAAGATGCAAGATCAGATCTGAGATGATAAGGTCGGAACCAGGCTCAAGAGGCTAAAATACGCTGGAGCACGATCGAAAATGGCCGAAAAGCTTGGATCGATGAAGGTCTGGGTGAAGTCTCTCGAAGACTGGCCTCAAATCTTCAAGAACCAGGCGTGTGAGAGTAGTAGGAGGTGAGTACAGGTCGTCCATGGCTAAAACAGCCATGATGGATTTGAGGTCAAAATGGGGTTGGCGGCGATTAGGGTTTAAGAGCGTTTGAGAGAGAAGAGGCTTTGAGGGCGGCATGTTTGAGAGACTAAGAAGGGCTTAGGGGTCGTTTAAGATTAAAAAGGGTAAGGGGGGATCTAGGCCGTTGATCAAAATGATCAACGACTCAGATTAAAAGGGGCACAGGTCGGTTCAGTTAATTGGTGCTGGGTCGGTTCAAATTGGAAATGGGTCAATTTTGGGGCTGAAATGGGGTGCTAATTTGGCTAAAATTACAATGCAAATGAGGCTAAATCGTAAATAGCCAATTTTCGCTATAATTTTTTATAAAAATAGTAATATAATTTTAAAAGTAAATTAAAAGTACTGGGTAAACAAATATTGTATCAATATTAATGTAAAAATACTGGAATTAATTTTATAATTATAAAATACTATAAATTACAAGATAGGCTATAGTTGCAATCATATGCAATTTAGCTTTAAAAATGCCAAATTAATTTGTAAAAATATACAAAAATTATCTTAATTATATTTTGGTATAAATATAAGGATAAAATAAGTTGTTCACCAAAATGATAATTTTGGGAATAATTTTGGGATTTTTGTGGTACAAAATAGGCAATAAACTGATTCTAAAAATCATTAAAACGCCAAAACTCCTGAGTGTGCTGATATATGCACCTATATGCTATTTGGGAGTATTTTGGGTATAAAAATATATAGGAAAAAATTGGGTATCAACAGGGATCTAGGTTTTCTACCGTTGACTCAGTGACTTCCACAATGTCGGGTCCCTGATGACGTCTGCATATGCGTCGAGTCTGGTCCCCGACTTTGGTAATTGCTATGCTTGCGAGTCTGTCCCCTTTAGCTATTGAGTGTAGGTGCAATCCTGGGCGATACAGTAGCATTCTTGGGTGGTGATTTGTTCGCCTCAGATGCTGAATATCCCCTACGGAGTAGGGAACTTGATCAGTTGATATAGGCTTGACGAGATGGCTCTCATGACGTGTATCCATGGCCGCCCTATGATGGATTTGTAAGTTGTGTCTTGGTTCATGATGTGGAACATTGTTTTGAAGGTAACGCCCCAGCCATAACGGGTAGCGTTATCTCCCCAGAGGTTCGCCCAACTGCATTGTTAAAACTTGTTACTGTTATGCAATGTGGTACTATCTTGTCCTCGAGTCTCATTTGTGCGAGGACTCGAGGGTGGATATATACGCGTCGCTTCCGTCATCTACCATTATTATTTTCACATCGATATCTAAAATACGTAAAGTAATAACAAGCGCATCGAAATGGTGAAAGTCAAACCATTGGTATCTATCTTATCGAAGATGATACTGTCTCTGAGGTCGTCGTATCATTCGTGCGTGATCAACCGCTTCAATTTGTGTGTGGTGGTGAACTTCACATGGTTGATCATTGCTTCATCACTTCAACTGATGATCATTTGGATGGTGCGGGCGGGGTGGGTGGCTTGGGTGGGCCCCGGTATTGTTTCCCATAGACGGTAAATTATTTGAGCAAATAAGTGCTAAACCAATTAATAATGAGTTAAAGGACGAATCTTAGTTAAACTTAACAAATTTTAGACCAAATAAAATAGAGCACTTGTGTAACGGTTAGCGCTAAAGAGCATTAAACAACAAATTTAATATGCTATGATTGACAATAAATATGATAGCTTAATAAATGTAAATAATGACAATGAAGGTAATGGGAAATGATCTATCACCCAATTACTATATGATTGGGATGTTTCTTTTTTCTGTGTAGAAAAGGAAAAAGTTAAAATGGATGTCGAATCTTGGGATTTATAGATGACTAACATGTGTTTAAACAAATCAATGAATAAGATAACTTTTTCGTATATTCTCTTGTCAACCTTTACAATATCTTCTTGTCAAAACAAAGAAGATCCCCCTTTTGTTCCCAATCTCTTCCTATTCATAAGGGATATTCCCCAAAAACCTTAAAAAGTACAGCATAAAGAATATGTAAAGGAATATTCTTTATGTCCACTTCTGAACCTATGCTACCGTTACTTTCTCATTTCGGCTGTCCGCTTTTGACACCAACCTTTGTTATTATGGTCGACCCCGTCCCTTTTATCCATTACTGTAGTCACTAAATTTGGACCTATACACTAATGGAGGTTTAAGAACTGCTCACATAGTAGCTATCTTGGATAATTTGTGGAGGTTATAGTTGGTTTAATGTTAGGGGAAGAAGAAGAGCTAAACTTCAGATCCGATTCATAAGTTGCGCTTCGAAGTTATAGGATCTCAGATTCTGAGGTAGCAATTTTAAGGGACAATAATTTCAAATCTTATTTTGTAGTTGCATGTTGAAGTGATAAGAACTTCAGATGAAAAGATTAAAAGTTCATATCCGATTCTGAACCCTAAGTATGCAACTTCATATGTAAATTTTTTTAAGTGGTCACATATGAATTCTGAAGTGTGTTCTGAATAGGTAAATTAGCAAAAAAATTTATATTTTGATACAGGCGAAGTGCAATAATATCCACTTTTAAGCCCACTATCTAAATATTCATAATTTACAATGTATTTAACAACAACAACAATCCAGTATAATCTCACTCAGTGGGGTCTGGTGAGGATAGTATGTACGCAGACCTTCGGCATCCTTCCCTCCAAGAACTTCCCACCTTGCTCTTGGGGAGACTCGAACTCACAACCTCTCTGTTGGAAGTGGGGGTTGCTTACCATCAGAGCAACCCCTCTTGTCTTACAATGTATTTAAAGATTAACCAATTCATCCAAACTTCATGAATAAGTATCCAAAATTTGGAAATTTAGGACTTAAAGTCCTAAATTTTTGAGCTGCTAATTTAAAATTTAAGACTAAATGTCCTCAATTTCTGAACTACTAATTTTAAATGCAGGACATTAGATTCGAATTTCTGGACTCAATTATAAAACTTTAGGACACGATGTTCTGAAGTTTGAACTTTGAAGTTTAAACTCTAGGATATTATATTCTAAAATTTGAGCGAAAGCAGATAATTTTTAAATACATTATAAACTATGAATATATATTAAACAACATACTTAAAAATGGATACATTATGGCATTTCCACTTCGAGTACAACATAAACGATGGCCTCAAAGTCGGGTATTTGTGCACTTTCGCAGAATAGTTCACAGTTGGGGTTTCTTTATCCATGCCTCGAGCTGACGGACTTTAACAAATAATACTTAATCAAACCCCCAAAAAAAAGATCAAGAAGAAGGTAAATCTTATAGGAAACTATCGGTCATGTTCATTTATAAGTAATTTAGCATAAAAATTAGCCAATTCATTAAATATTATTAATATTAACCAATTAGCTATATGTAGCTAAAAGAAATCATATCTTGCTTTCTTTTGAGTGAGTGTTATTAGAATAGACCATGTACATCTTAAGGAGTTTGAATCTTAGTTTTGGGATGATTTGGCGGAGTTTTGAGATGGTTTAAATTGAAAATTGGAAGTACAAGATGGAACATGAAAATAAATTATTTGTGTATCATTTATGTATCAAATCTGTATCAAATGTATATCACATGCATATCCGTGTGCGTGGTACATGTGACGCAAAAGAACTTTTTGAACTCGATTTTAATTTAACTATGAATTTTTGATATCAAATTAGTCCAAATCACCTCCAATCTTCCTCAAAATTTGTATATCAACCATACCCATTGAAAATGTTATTTTTTTGCTTATATTTTTGGAATCTTATATATATATATATATATATATATATATATATATATATATATATATATATATATATATATCATCACCTTGTTTGTTATCACATTCAAAAAAAATTCTTTTCGTCTTGCATATAATGTTGCTGATCGCGCATAAAAATATGGAAGGAGATCTTTACGTGTGATTCTTAGATAAAAATATTTATTTGGGGTTTTAATGTTTATATGTGTTTGGCTAGTTTTGATAAGTTTATGACTAATAGTTAAAGATTGGTAAGTTAAATCTTATCTAGGACATTTATGTAAGATTTCCAAACCTTATTCATTGTATTCTATTTAGGGGATATACTATGCATATATAAAAATTTGAGTTTAATTTTTATATGCTCACCGTTTAATTCTTTTTTTATATTATTGGTAAAAGATAACTAGAGCTAACCGAGTAATCATCCACAAAAGTTATCTACTATGAGATATATAAAAAGGTAGCTACAATGTAATTTATTTTCAAATGGTTTGAGATTGGAGATATACTTTAGATGCATAAGAATATTGAAATTGTAAAATATAAGTGAAAAAATTGGTGACTCCTGAAGTATTGGAGATCCTATCAGATCTTCACCCACCCCCCGCAACCCCCGCAACCCCCACCCCACCCCCCACTGAAATCAAACGCAGTCCAAAGCAGCAACATCAGAGACAAGAGGGACAGAGAATCAAGATGGAATCACATATTTTCTAGTCGTTTTTGGAATCCCAAAACCTTAAATTATATTGAACTACGATATTGTATTGCGTAAAGGTAGGCATAAGACAAGGGACTCTCCATCCTTTACCAATTAACACATGCAAATTTATAGGAACTTCTCAAATACGTAATATAGTAATCTTCCGATACAACATAGGATTTGTCAAAATGTGCAAGGCCAAGAACCTGTCATTTCCAATCTTGATTCGACGTATCCTTCCTTTGCCTGGCCAATGTCAGCCAGTTTATGTCAATTGGAAACTAAAGTTTTATATTGACAATGTAATAATTTTTATTCTATCAATATAATTTACTTGTTAAGGCAGCATGTTAGGTACTATACTTACTATGTTACCAGTGAATGTTTAGTACCGATTTTTACCTATTTCTCTTAGTTTTACCGGTATTATTGATAATATTTTTAGATTTTTTTGTTGCTAGATCGTTGTTAATACATCTTGTGTCATTCTCACAAGTAGTATTAGTATTATTCTTGTAATTATTTTTATTTTTAGATCTTTGTTATTACACATTGTATTTCTTCTTCTTGTTGTTATTGTTGTTTATTGCTTCCGTTTTACTGTTTCTTGAGCTTACGGTCTATCGGAAACAACCATTTTACTTTCACAAGGTAAACGTAAGGCATGTGTACACATTATCTTTTTTAGTTCCCACTTATAAAATTATATATATAACGTGTTTGTTATTGTTGCATAGAATTTTACCTGATGATCTACAGATTGTATAAAAATTAAACACTGGAATTGGATAAGCTTGTATAGAACTTAAGTTCTTTTAAACGAATAGAATTTCTCTTAGTTTGCATGAATCTTGCGGTTCTTGCCCCAAAAATTTAGGTCTTGTGCTTGGAACTGTGAGCTGTTAATAAATTTTCTGCTTTCATTATTGTATGTTTACTTTAAGGGAATGATTTTGGCAGCTGATTAGGGAATCAAAGTACTGATTCACTATTACTATGATACTCTCATGACTCTCACTATTCCCTAAAAGAAACTAAATTTTCATTTAATATAGATTTTTTTATTTAAAGCTCATTAATATTAAAGTTGTAGTAAACTATAATATTGTTTTATCATTCAAAACTTAGAGATTAAAAACACGTACTTGTATTACCTTTTTCCGTCGGATTAGCCCTACTTTTGAAGCTACTAAAAGAAGGCACTCGTAAGCGCTCTCTCTATATATATAACACAAAAATAAAATAGTCATTATATTTGGCAAATTAATCAAATTATTAATAAAAGTTAAAGAACAATAGTTATGATTTTTTTTCCTTAATTGAATTTTCTCTTGAAAACTTAAATGATATATTAGCTAATTGATTTTTCGGCCAACTTTGTCCAAGTATTTTTTTTACATGTTATACGTAAAACGTTGGAGTCAACGTTAAAATTGAGTTTTGTTTGTCTAAAAAGTTATGCGAATACTTAAATAGCTCTAAAACAATCAAAAATAATATGGGTTAATTGGAATCAAGAGTAATATGAACTAGAGATTATAGTATGATATAGATCTGTGATTATAGTGTAAATAATTCGAGATATAAGAACAATAAGACAAGTAGTGAGCTTTACACAAGAGAGAAAGATAGAGGTCTGATATAGAGATAGAGAGAGAGTTGTATATTTCTAATAGCAAAATACACATGAGTCTTTACAAAGGGAAGGTCCCTTTTATATACTAAGGGACCTTCCTCGAAATAATCAACGAAAAGTACAAGGGTTGGTGGCCTTAGTGTACGAGTGTCAGAGCTCGAAACGACATCGTAGTGAGTCATGTCACTTGATCCGTCTATTAGCTGAGGCTGGCCTTACTCGAGTCGACCATAATTAGGCCGCTTTCTTCACCGATGACGTATGTAGATAGCGTAGGAACGTGGGAAACCAAATTTGTCCAATACAGATAGTCCCTCGGTTTGTTGGGGACGTAGTCGAGAGACGTCCTCAACGAATGTCGTCTCACTTGGCTGCCCTCAGGAAATTGTATAATATTCCTGATTATGTTGAGATGGTCCCCGCGGGGCTAAACCATGCCAATGTGCACAAGCCTGGGTACTGTGTCTTCTACGAGTACGTCTTTCGAATTGGATATAGCCTCTCATTTTACCCGTTGGCGGAAGAGCTCTGTCGCTGGTACGGGGCGTGGTCGACCCAGCTTACTCCGTACGCATGGAAGGTGTGTAGGGTCCTTAGCACCTATGCGGAGAAGGCCGGGAAAGAGGTCACCGTTCATCACCTCCTACAAATGTTTGGTGCAAACTTTATGAGAGGATCGATGCTCCAATTAAGGAGTCGAGGCAAGAAGAGCTTTGTGTCGCAGGTCGACGACAAGGATAACCACAAATTTTGGACGAGATTCTTCTATGTGCGTACCGAGCACCTTGTGTCTAACCCTGAAGTCTTCCTAGAGGTGTGGAACGATGCATGTAAGTATTACTGTGCTAAACTTTTACAACGACAACCTTACCTTGCTGGTTTTCATCATCGTAAATTTTCCTTTGCTTTCATGCAGTGACGGCTCGCCCTCCTCGAAGGGTTGACGATATTAGGTCTTGGGTGCAAGCGTTGATACCGTTTGCAGAAGAATGTTATTTCTGGCCTGAATCCTTAGGCTCTATGGCCCGGCAGGTAACGTCCTTGATTAATTTTTCCTTCTGTTATGGTTTGGGGGTTCTCCATAATTTTCTTGCCCGTCTTATACATGCTTTGGCAGGTCGGGATGCCTCTAAAAGGGCACAGAAGAAGGAGAAAGAGAAGAAAACTGTGGCCGCCCCTTCTACGGCGGTATCTAACCTCGAGGAGGATATGATCCTCGTTGGCACGTCTAAAAGCAGTGTTTCACCCCCCTCAAGACAAGCGGTCCCATCAGAGGCGGCACCAGAGCTAGCGTCTAAGGCAATGCAGGGGGCCATACTTGATACGACACCTATGAAGATACCGGTGGTTGTTCCTGAGGCCGTTTCAGGGGTTTCCCCCATATGGATGATCACTGCCGAAACGACTCCATCTGAGCCCGTCCTGTATCCTACGGAGGGGGACCGTGAAGAGTAGGAGACATTGGAGAGGAGGAAGCGTCGCATTCTTACCGGCAAGGTTGTGGCCACTTAGACAGCGAAGGTTAAGCCGTCCCGTCCTAAATCTAGGCTAGTCTTTATGGCCGAGGCTATCCGCTCGGGGAGGTCTGCCCTTAGAAGGGAGGTCACGGCAAGAGGAAGCAAAGGCATGGACGTGGCAGGGCTGGAGGTTGCCACAGAGGACTTGGGTAGAGAAGGCCGGTCGTTAGACCAAGTGGAGATGGTGGCCGACCAGTCTTCCCGTCGCATATTGATTCCAAGCCACTATAATTTGTTGGAGAATTGCGATGAGGCAGCCATAAGTATGACACTTTTATGTGCCGGTGCTGAGTGTGCTACCCTGGCGGAACTCAACGACAAGGTCTTGGCCCGAAGGGTGGCGGGTGCGGCCTTGTAGGTATGCCTCTGTCTTGATCGATGATCTTTCTTTTTCATTAGTAGAGGGTGATTTTTCTCGTACTTACTTTTTGGTTTCTTTTCCAGACTCTCATCTTAGACGCGGAGAGGGGTCGACGCAAGAAGGAGAAGGTGGCCAATTACAACAAGCTGGTGCAGAAGTACAACAGCACACGTGAGGCGCATCAGACATTGGCCGATATGTATAAACATGACCCTAACTTTAGGATGGTCGGTGAGGGCCTTGTGAAATCTGAGGAGCAGTTGATGAAGCGGGTGGCCGAGCTGGAGAAGGTCTATGAACAGCTCATAGTCGTTGTTGCTCGGAATGCGGAAATGGAGGTCCTTCTTCAAGCTAAGGATGAAGAGTTTCAGCTCGGCCACGTAGTGGTGGAGGAGGTGGCAGAATTGCGCACCCGGGTTACGGCCTTAACGTCGGAACATGATTCCAAAATAGCCGAAGTCAAGGACCTCAAGCAAGCCCTTGCTCAGGCCGACGCGTCTCGTGAGGCACATGAGATGTGGGTGTATGCGGAGGCCAGGCTGGCCGTGCTTGAAGAGTTTTTGGCGGCTGATCGAGCATTCGAGGCGGAGGTTGAGGGCCAGTGCAAGTTGGTTAGGGTTGCTCGCGAAGTGGCCAGCTACAATCCTGAATCGCCAGCCCGGGAGGGGGGCAACTCTGTAGACGTTAATTGTTTGCAGTCCAGCTCTTGGATTTCCAAGGCGTACCCTCCTCGAAATGAGGACGGGCCACCTCAAGGCCAGGTTGGGCAGGATAAGTAGTGGACTTTAGGATCCTTATAAATATGCCTATGAATACTGACTTTTGTATCATGGGTGTTTGACCCTTTTGATAGAGACATATGATTTTTGTTGTAAGTAATTGGTTTATTCTTTTTGTCACGTTGTTGTATTTTTATCGTAGCTGTGTAAAATTCGATGGCTTTCGCCGTGTAGAAATGATGCCTTAGCCTTATAAAATTCGATGACCTTAGTCATTTAAACATGATGGCCCTAGCCACGTAAAAATGACGGCCTTAGCCTTATAAAAACGATGGCCTCAGCCATGCAAAAGTAATGGTCTTAGCCATGTAAAAATGGTGGCCGTATCCATACAAAAATGATGGCCGTATCCATTTAAAAATGATGGCTTTAGCCACGTAAAAATGGTGATCGTAGCCGTATAAATATAATGGCCATAGCCGTATAAAAATGATGGCCTTAGCCATGTAAAAATGATGGCCGCATCTGTATAAAAATGATTTTCGTAGCCGTATAAAAATGATGGACTTAGACATGTAAAATTGATGGTCGTAGCCATGTAAAAATGATGGTCGTAGCCATGCAAAAATGATGGTCGTAGCCGTATAAAAACGATAGCCTTAGCCATGTAAAAATGATGGCCATATACATGTAAAAGTGATGGTCGTAGCCATGAAAAAATAATGGCCTTAGCCATGTAAAAATGATGGCCGCAGCGTTATAAAAATAATGGTCGTAGACGTATAAAAATGATGGCCTTAGCCATGTAAAATTGATGGTCGTAGCCATGTAAAAATGATGGTCG
Source organism: Nicotiana benthamiana (assembly GCA_034376525.1). NCBI lineage: Eukaryota > Viridiplantae > Streptophyta > Magnoliopsida > Solanales > Solanaceae > Nicotiana > Nicotiana benthamiana. The sequence goes on from CM067323.1 coordinate 61,523,250, forward strand.
TAGCCGTATAAAAATGATGGCCTTAGCCAGGTAAAAATGATGGACGTTGCCGTATAAAAATGATGGCCTTAGCCATGTAAAATTTATGGCCATAGCCATATAAAAATGATGGCCGTAACCGTATAAAAACTATGGCCTTTTCATTCATTTGGAGATGACCGTAGCCTTTTCATACATTTGGCGATGGCCGTAGCCTTTTCATTCATTTGGAGATGGCAGTAGCCTTTTCATTCATTTGGAGATGGCCGTAGCCTTTTCATTCATTTGGAGATGTCCGTAGCTTTTTCATACATTTGGCAATGGTTGTAGCCTTTTCACTCATTTGGAGATAGCCATAACCTTTTCATTCATTTGGAGATGGCCATAGCCTTTTCATTCATTTGGAGATGGCCGTAGCCTTTTCATACATTTGGCGATGGCCGTAGCCTTTACATTCATTTGGAGATGGCCGTTGCCTTTTTATTCATTGGAGATGGCCATAGCCTTTTCATACATTTGGCGATGGCCGTAGCCTTTTCATTTATTTGGAGATGGCCGTAGCCTTTCTATACATCTGTAGATGGCCGTATCCTTTCTATACATCTGTCGATGACACTAATCCAATCTTTATATCATGTCGGTCTTGGAGAGTACACGGAGAGGCGGACATGATGCACTTGTGATTCAAACATCTCCAGGTGACCCCTTTGTCGCCTCGTTAAAAACCTTCCTGGGAAAACCCAATTAGGACAAAACCCGGGTAAGGGAAAAAGAGTACAACTCAGGTGACACCTTTTTAGAAGTGGAAATGTTTGAGGTGAGCGACGTTCCAGTTGTTCTGGAGAGTCTTTCCTTCCATTGTCTCTATCTTGAATGCTCCTTTCCCTACCGCCATCGTGATTCTATAGGGTCCATCCCAGTTTGTGTCCAATTTTCTTTCACTTGGGTTCTTTGAGGCCAAAGTCTGTGCTTTGAGGACGTAGTCCCCTACTTTGAGTGGCCTTATTTTTGCCCTCTTGTTGTAATATCTTTCGATTTGTTATTTTTGGGCTACCATCCTGATGTGGCCCATTTCTCTTATTTCTTCGGCTTAATCAAGATCTTGGAGTCTGCCGATGTCATTTTATGTCCCGCTAGTGTGTGAATTTCTTAGGGTGGGTTCGCCCACTTCAATGGGTATGACCGCATCGGTTCCATAAACCAGTGAGTATGGGGTTTTCCCGGTGCTGGACTTGGGTATGGTTCTGTACGCCCACGAGACTTCGGGTAGTAGTTCAGGCCATACCCCTTGGTGTCTTCGAGCTTCTTTTTAATATGTTTAAGATTTTTTTTTTGCAGGACTCCACTTCGCCATTGGCGGCGGGGTGGTATGGCGTGGATAATATCCTTTTGATGCGCCATTTCTCGAAGAACTCGGTTGTTTTCTGACTGATGAATTGGCGCCTGTTGTCGCAGCTGATTTCTGTGGGGATGCCGAAGCGGCATATGATGTTTCTCCATATGAAGGTGATGACCTCTTGTTTATGTATTTGCGCGTACGCACCTGCTTCCACCCACGTGGAGAAATAGTCAATTAAAACAAGTAAAAAACGTACCTTTGCTCGTCCTGCGGGTAACAGGCCGACTATATCCATTCCCCACTTGATGAACGGCCAGGGGGAGGTGATGGAATTGAGGGGTACTCCTGGTTGGTGTATCATTGGGGTGTACTTTTGGCATTGGTCGCATCAGCGAACATATTCGGATGCCTCTTTCTTCATGATGGCAAGTAGTAGCCGGCGCGTATGATGCATCGCACAAGGGCGCGATTGCCAGTGTGGGTGCCATAATTGCCTTCATATACTTCTTCGAGAACCGGCTTTGTTTGTTGCGGCCCTAAGAACTTGGCTAAGGGGCCACTGAACGTCCTTTTATAAAGGTTGTTGTTGATAATGCAGTACAGGGTGGCCCATATGTGAAGCTTTTTCGCCTCCTTTTTATCAGGGGGTAGTGTTCCATCCTGCAAATAAGATATGAACTGGGTTGCGCCAGTCTCAAGTCAGGTTTAAGGAAAATATCTATGTGTGATCAATAGCTGAGTGGAGGAGTTTGACCACACTTTCTTTGTTGATATGGCGGCAGCCAACTTTGCCAGGTCGTCAGCTTCGATGTTTCGTGCTCTGGGAATTTGTTCGAAGCGACATTCATCGAATGTGGCCATTAGTTTGCGTACTTCTGTTTGATACTTTTGCAGCCTCTGCTCTTTGATTTGGTAAGTCCCAATGACTTGGTTTACCATGAGTTGGGAGTCATAGTGGAGGAGTATTCGGCGAGCCCCATACTTGGCGGCCAGTTTCATGCCTGCAATAACGGCCTCATACTCGGACTCGTTATTAGTCATTTCCAGGCATCGTATGGACTGACAAATTGTTTTGCCCGTGGGGACCTCAAGAACGAATCCCAGTCCCGATCCCGATGCTTTCGCAGCGCCATCCGTATAAAGGACCCATAGGTCATTTTCGGAGGATGCGCGTTGTGCCTCGAGTTCTAACTTTGGCAGGACTTCCGCGCTGAAGTCGGCGATAAAGTCAACTAGGACCTGCGACTTGATGGCGGTCCTTAGAAGGTACGAGATATCATGCTCGTTGAGCTCAATGGACTATCTGGCGAGTCGCCCTGAGATTTCGGGTTTGTGTAGGACACTCCTTAAAGGGAAGGTCGTTTCTACCCTTATGGGATGGCATTGGAAATAGGGTTGTAGCTTTTGTGAAGCTACTATGAGTGCCAATGCTAGCCTCTCAAGGTGGGGGTACCGGGTTTTGGCATCCACCAATATTTTGCTAATATAATAAATAGGAGATTGCGTACCTTTAATTTCGTACACTAGGATGGTGCTAACAACAACTTCTAATACGGACAAATATACCAACAACGGCTCGCCTGGGTTGGCTTTCACTAGTAGGGGTGGTGATGACAAATATGCTTTCAAGTTCTTCAAGGCCTCTACACATTCTTTGTTCCAGTGTAGTCCCTAGTCTTTCTTCAATACACCGAAGAATTTATGGCACCTATCGAGGAGCGTGAGATGAACCTGGAGAGGGCGGCTATCCAACCCGTCAGCTTCTGCACTTGCTTTTTGCTGCTTAGCGTTTCTGGGATGGCTTCTATAGCCTTGATCTGGTCAGGGTTGACTTCTATGCCCCTTTGTGATACCAGAAATCCAAGGAACTATCCCGAGGCAATGCCAAAAGCACATTTTTCGGGATTCAGTTTCACACCATACCTATTTAATATTTCGAAGGCTTCTTTCATGTGGGAGAGGTGGTCTTCCTTTTTTATGATTTGACCAGCATGTCGTCGATGTAGACCTCCATTGTATTGCCGAGTTGTTCTTTGAACATTGTAATCACCGACTTTTGGTAAGTGGCCCCTGTGTTCTTAAGCCCAAAAGGTATTACCTTATAGAAGTATGTCCCATAGTGAGTGACGAAAGTTGTTTCTCCTGATCCACCTCGGCCATCATGATCTGATTGTAGCCAGAATATGCATCAAGGATGCTCAGCAGCTCATGTCCTGCCGTTGCGTCTATCAGCTGATTGATGTCGGGTAGCAGGAATGAGTCTTTTGGGCATGCTTTGTTTAGATCAGTGAAGTCTACACGCATCCTCCACTTCCCGTTTTTCTTTTTGACCATTACTACATTGACGACCCACTCCAGGTACTTGGATTCTCTGATGGAGCCATTAGTCAGCAGCTTGTCTACTTCTTGAATCACCGCTTCGTTGATGGCGGCATTGAATTTTCTTCTTGCCTGCCGCACTGGCGGGTATAATGGATCGACGTTCAGTTTGTGGGAGGCAGTTTCTCATGGAATTCCTGGCATATCTGCGTGCGAAAAAGTGAACAGGTCCACATGGTTAGATAAAAATTCACGGTACTTTCCTGGATTATATAGGCCGTGTCCTATGTAAGCTTTCTTCGCGAAGTCGCAGTTGCTTAGCAGAGCCGGGTCGAGATCCTTGACTGTAGCCTTGCTACCTCGATGTCATCGTGATCTTTGATGGCGCTCTCTGTCGGGCGGACCTTAGTTCCCGACAGGGCGGATTGCTATGCTTCAGCACTTTCTCCTTTGAGTTGCTTGGTGTGCGTGTAATAATGAGCTATTTTATAGCATTCTTGAGCAGTCCGCAGCTCGCCCCGTATGCTGTGCACTCCCCATGGGGTTGGTAATTTGATCACTTGATAGAAAGTAGAGGGGACTGCCCTTATGACATGTATCCATGGGCGTCCTATAATGGCGTTGTATGTCGTTTCTTGGTTCATTACATGGAAAGTAGTTTCCATCGTAACTCTTCCCGCCAGAACGGGCAGTGTTACCTCGCCAGAGGTTCTCTCTACTGCATTATTAAAACCAGTTAGTGTTATGCGGTGTGGAATTATCTTATCCTCGAGTCCCATAAGTGCAAGGACTCTTGGATGAATGATACATGCACCGCTGTCATCGCCAACCATGATCCTTTTAACATCAGTATCTACTATGCGTAAAGTAATAACTAAGGCATCATAATGAGGAAAACACAAACCAACGGCATCGGACTTATCGAAGGTGATACTATCTTCGAAGTCATCATACCGTTCGTGAGCGATGGTTTGCTTTAACTTGTGAGTGGTGGTGAATTTGACATGATTGATTGGTGAATCATAGCCATCCCCAATGATCATGTTGATGGTGCGCGTTGGTGAGGGTGGCCTTGGCGGACCGTGAGGTTGTTCCCGTCCGTCTGCGAAGTTGAGCTTTCCTTTGTCGCTGAGTAATTGTTTCGAGAACCCTTGGTTCAACATTTGGACCACCTCCTGTCGGAGCCCTATGCAGTCTTATGTTCTGTGTCCCCGTTCCTGGTGGAACTCGCATAGGGCATTTGATTTTCTGGTGGCGGGTTCGGACTTCATCTTTGCTGGTCATTGTTTTTTGTTGCCCAGCTTTTCCAGTATGTACACTACTTCTGAAGGAGACACACAAAATTTTTGTGTAGATAATGAAGGGGGCATGCCTCCGTCGTTCCTTAATGGGGCGACATGTCGCTGTAAGGCATCTGCGTGCCTTGGTGGTGGCAGATGCGAGGATCTGATGTATGGTTGGTGTCTTTCCCCGTTGAGACGTGGGACTTGTTCCCGTCGTCCCTCGCTACGTCGGTCCCTTCGGATTTCTGGGTGCACCATTGTCAACGCCGGGTTGGGCCGTTAAGGTCATCGACATCTTCATGCACCTCGGCACAGTAGGCACTGTGTATCTCATCCTAGGTGGTGGGGGGATATTTCAGGAGGCGGCTGAGATATTTCTTGGTTGCGCTTAAGCCGTCTCTGCTTAGTCCATTCTGAAAGAGTGCGACTGCCATGCCTTCGTACACGTTTGGTAGGCTCATTCTGACTCTATTGAACCTAGGTAAGAACTCCTTGAGTCCTTCTCCTGGGGTTTGTCGTACAACAAAAATGTTGTTGACCCGTGCTTCCGCCTTCCTTTCTCCCGCGTGGGAGGTGGAAAATTTATCTGCCATTTCCTCAAATGTGGAGATGTTTTGGGCAGGTAGTTGTGAGTACCACGTTAGGTCCCCTCCTGTTAGCATTTCGCCGAACTTCTTCAGAAGTACGGATGGTACATGTTCTTTTGATAGATCATTGCCTTTGATGGTTGTAACATAGTGAATCAGGTGGTCCTCGGGATCTGTGGTCTCATCATATACCTTCAAGTATGGGGGCATTTTGAAGGTCTTTGGGATGGGGTATTGCGCAGCTCCTTCTGTGTAGGGTTGTTCAATGAACCTCCCCACGTCTCTCTTTGGCAGCAACTTAGGCGCACCTAGGATTTTATCCACCCTTTCTTGGTGCTCCTTTATCTGGTCGCGAAGCGACGTATTCTCATTTTTCATTTCTTCCATCTTTTTGAGGATGGCTGTGAGCGTGCCGCCGTTAGCTTGATCATCGACGGGCACGTTGTTCGTTCTCGTGACCTCGAGTTCATCTTCGACCGCAACATGATATGTTGCTGGGGTGCATCTATCATTTTGAGGAGGCTTTTTGGCTAGACCGCTCAGGGTGTTCGTTAGCCATTCTTCCAATAACCTTTTTATCTCTGGGGGTGCTTTTTTAGTTGTAGATGTCGAAGCCTCTCTTTCTCATGGAACCACCAGATCTTCCGATGGGAAAGGTAGGTTTTCCACGCTTATCAAGGTACTGGGGGTTGTGTGCAGGGCATCTCTTTCAGCAGCCGCATTGAGAGAGTCGGTGAGATCTGTTCTAACATCCAACATAGCTTTCATTCTTGCGTTGTTCTCAACCATTTTAGGTCGTAGAGAGTGATTTTTCGTTACAACTTTGATTCTCGAATCCTCAGAGACGGCGCCAAATTGTTTGGCTAAAAAGTTATGTGAATACTTAAATAGCTCTAAAACAATAAAAAATAATATGGCTTAATCGGAATCAAGTGTAATATGAACTAGAGATTATAGTATGATCTAGATCTGTAATTATAGTGTAAATAATTCGAGATATAAGAACAATAAGACAAGTAGTGAGTTTTACACAAGAGAGAAAGATAGAGAGTCTGATATAGAGATAGAGAGAGAGAGAGAGTTGTATATTTCTAATAGCAAAATACACATGAGTCTTTACAAAGGGAGAGTCCCCATTATATACTAAGGGACCTTCCTCGAAATAATCAAAGAAAAGTACAAGGGTTGGTGGCCTCAGTGTTTGAGTATCAGAGCTCGAAATGGCATCGCTGTGAGTCATGTAACTCGATCCGTTTATTAGCTGAAGCCGGCCTTACTCGAGTCGACCATAATTAGGCCGCTTTCTTCACCGAGGACGTATGTATATAGCGTAGAAACGTGGGGAACTAAATTTGCCCATTACAAGTTTGAAATATTTGCTTTCGTTTCTTTCAACTACTTTTGGCCTATTTTCCTTCTAATGTCTTTTATAACATGACATATTTTAGGTCTTTAAATTTTTATTATACATTACCACAGTAAAATTAGGAGTTTAAATTTTCATCATACATTAAGAATTTTATAATGTTAATAAATAAATTTGAAAGAATAACCGAATATATAGAAGATTAATTTTATCTCATTTCTAAAAATCAATATTCAGTTTAGGTAAATAAGTATGCAACATGAAGATCATGAACCATGGAATAGGTTAAAATTCAAGGGTGAGATGAAAGAGTTGTAATTGATGTTTTTATCATTTTGGAAGTGCAAATACTTTTATTTTATACTCATATAAAGACTTGTGTGTTAATAAATTTAGTATTTAATAAGAGAGGTAAGCGTAATTTTAAACCACAACAGAAGTTTGTTTGATAAATAGATCGCTTTCTTTAATGCTTAAAACAAATAATTAAATAATTAAATTAGCTAAGTAGCAAAAGAATACAATTCAATTTTCCCCAAAAAATATTGTATAGGTTAAAGTATTTTTCAAATGGAAAAAACTCCCAGGGTACATGTATTTATTCCATAAGAAGTGCATTAACAGTGAAAAATAAAAAATAAAGTAAAATAAATTATTGTGTAATATTAAGAGTCAAATCAGTAAATATACAAATTTGAAACACTAACTATGAAAACATAGAAGCTAAATTATATTCTATATGAGTTGCCAATAATAATTGTTATTTTTTTTAAAACATTTCTACAAAGTCAAAATCATGATGAGACCAGCGAACATTTGCGAAGGAAGTATGGCAGAGAATCCTTCATTGGATGCAAAGACAGAATGTTGTGAGAGATAACTGTGACCAACATATGCAATGGGAGACAAAATGGGCTAAGGGCAGGACACACATAGCTCAACTCTACAGGATGGTAAATATTGAGATAATTCATATATCATTTGGATTGAAAGGAACTTTGAGGATATTTAAAAAGGGAAGCAGAGGAGCAGATAGTATTGCACGAGAAATAGCCTACACTTGTAATACGAGAGCCATGGAATTAGTAGTTTGGTACAACATTTCTTGTTTTCATAGAAATAGCTGCTGAGGCATAAGCAAGCTATGGATATGTAAAGTTTTACTATTGGTTAATAAAATTGTTAGTTAAAAAAAAACATTCCTACAAATTGAACTTCCTGTATATTTTTAATGCATTTAGTTGTTTGTTGTAAAATATTAATATAAAATTAATTATTCTTAGATTTGTCATATCTACCTTTTTTTCTAAGAGCTATTGGGCAAATATCATAACCAAATCTCAAAAAGATCAAGAGCTTATATTTTTATATTTGTGTTATTTGCCAAAATCTTTGATGAATTATGGTAAGTATGTTTATGTTAACTTTGTTTTCCCCGAATAGTAGAAACAGAAATAATAACAATTTTAGATATTTCACATCATTTTGAGGGCTTCTATGATGCATAATTTCTTCTTCTATGGAATTAGCTAAAGTGTAATTAATATTCTATCAATTTTAGGAATTCACTTTTTTTTGTATCTTTTAGTTTTTTAAGACGGTATATTTATTGATATAGGAAATACGTGAAAAGCGCGTACCCTAACCCTAGTGATTTTAAAAGCATATATTATAGAATACAAAGGGAATTAAGAAATGGGCGATATTGATATTTTATTACAATTATAAGACTTAGATAATCACCTTACGAGAAAATGAGAATAGTGATAATACAAAAGAATGGTAAAACCTAAAGAGAATACAATTAGCAGCAAAAGCTATATTAGTCAATTTACCGTAGAAATTAATCAAGAGCAAGTGAAAAAGAAAACAAACAAGAGAAAAAATGGAAGGCTGACTAGATATGTTCCTAAATCCTACACTTCCATACATATAGTAGTAGCAGATTTAGGATTTTTAAAATATGGATACATTACAAAACGAAAAAGAGAATATTTAGTAATAATTGATCCTTCTTACTTTAGGTAAAAAAACTCAAAATTTAAAATTCAATCAGATACATCATTTAACTTTTTTGGTGCATAGGACCAGGAAATAATATTAAATCAGTTCTAAAAAATATACATATTGTTATGAAATAATATAAAAGACAAGAACAATAATGCAAGAACAAGAGCAATAGAGAGAAGAGTAGAGAGAGTTCTTTTTATTGATACTTAGAGATTGTTAGGAGTGGTTTACAATGGTAGAAGACCCCTTTATTTATAGGGAGGGGGATGATTTATCTACCAAGAATAGAACTCTAGAATCTCTCTAATTATAGACATTCACCTTAAATAGGAGATTTCATAACACTCCCCCTTGAATGTCTATTCAACAATGTGCCTCGTTAAAACCTTAAAACCAAAACCCAATGGGAAAAATTAAAGAAAGGAAAAAGAGTACACATGTTTGAATATGCGCCTATTGGTTGCCTCGTTAAAAACCTCGCAAGGAAAACCCGGTGGGACAAAACCTTGTAAGGGAAAAAGAGTGCAACGCGCATTAACTCCCCCTAATGAGTACATCAATTTATATCCTTGAGCATTTGCATTCCAATCTTGTGCATCATCTTCAAAACGATCTTTGGTAGACGTTTGACAAATCAACCATATTGACTTGAATAAATATTCCGTACCTTGAAATCATCATTCTTGATAGATATGAACATCTTCATATAATGTCGTGGAATAACTCTTCAATATCTCCATAGATGCATTCTCAATGCCATCATGCTTATAGTTATAGCAAGATACATATGTACACAAATTGTACTTAGGATGTGGTACTTCAGGACCAAGAATTGCATATGCTTCAAGCAACTTAAATCTTTCAAGTTAAGTCATATAAGCCATATAATAGACTTTAGATGCATATCAAGTTTTCCATGTCATGCTAGACAAATAAGATATCGAAAACTGACTATACATACCTTTGACTTTTATACTTTCAAGCATTTGAACTATAGGTTCAAAACTACATGTCTTTCATATGGAATCAATTCTTCTTGAATTGTATCTCTTCCATTTAGTTACTTTCTTTGGGTCAGCAAATGCGTATAGCATGCTTTGCAATATGTTGCAATTGAATTATCCTTTTATGAACTTCAGGTTCATATCATGATATTCGGGGATATACATATACAAATGATAATTCATCCCATGTAACCTTTTCTCAAGTGTTTATCATGTCTCCCCCTCATGTTAGAAAAGCTAACTTGTTTCCTCAACTTTGAGAGTTCATCTTTGTGCATTATGGTGTTAATGAAAATATACACCGCACATCAATAATAATAAGATGAAATTATTTGGTTCCTAACCTTGAACCACTTGTGAGGGGAGAATATACTCTCGTATACAACGTATATCAAACTGATATATATAACTTCGTTCTCATAAGAAACAGTTTAGCTATTAAGTGGAAGCACTCAATAATTATCTTGCTAAACCAACTTTGATATAAACCAACTTATCAAGATGAACTATCTTGAGTAGAGAATCTGGAAATTATGCTCGAAGTTAGATTACTGAGCAATTTACCTCGCAAGCACCGGCCAGGCTGCGGGTTAATAACAATTGCGCATGTAACCATTTCATAGATGCATCATATGTGGTATACATGGCAGGTGAATAGGCCCATATTCACCTTTGATATTTCCAGAATTTATGGGCTTCAACCCGAACTCTTTAGTTGGTCAGTTCATTAATGAGAACAAGTGATACAAGAGAATTCGTAAAGAACTTTCTAGTTCTTTAATATTCACCTATGTGAATTTGCACATCATACTTAAAATGAGATGGCTAACACGAATGCCAACTGAATAAATTATCAATATTGGTAAACTTCAAATTTACACCATGACATGTGCACTTATCAATAAACTTCAGGTTTATTATGACATGGGTTTTATACCAATAGATATCCACTTTATTGTGGCATTCTTTCTTTTGTGTAGTACAAACTGGAGAACAAAGTGGGTAGCTTTTCATATGCTAATTACCCCGCTACAAGTTGTAGTAATAGGAGATATCAAAGCCTTCCTTTATTTATAGTCTCAATATAATCAATCGCTTTCGCGTGTACTTTGGAAACTGAATAAGTTTCTTTGAGACTTACTACAGCACAATACTCAATTGTGTTTCTCCAACATAGTAATAATTGGCTCTTCTAGAGCTCTCAATTAATTTTGTACTACCACAGATTCATCAACATCCATGTGGTGAATATCTTTCTTAAAGAGAAAGTTATACCATTATGGTCATGTCAAACTTATATGCAAGATATGTTTCTTGCATTATCGTTGTCCTTTAATAGTCATATTTCCAAAATACTTTGGCGTACAATAGGTACGTGACCAACGATCATTCATGCCATATATCATCTCAAACCTCCTTCTAGGGGTGAGTGTGGTATATTTAATACCAATTTCATGTTCATATTCTTCCAATAATGAATATATATTCGTGAATCAAATGTTGTCACATTCACTTCGAGGATATGTGATTTTGTTATCCTTTTCAAATCTATAAATGCGTCAGGTATTTGATTTACTATTCTTTGCAAATGGATAATCTTTTGTGCCTCTTTCTCACAAATAGAGGTGTATGGATCAAGATGAGATAATGATGCATTTTTCCACAAAATTTTTCCGTTTGGTTTCACCAACTTCTCCCCCTAATTTTGGGAAAAGTGTCTCATCAAATTGACAGTCTGCAAATCGTGCAGTGAACAAATCTCCTGTCAATGTCTCGAGGTAGCGAATAATGGAGGGCGATTCAACCTCAACATATATTCCTAACCTTCTTTGCAGACCCATTTTGGTGCGGGATGGCGGTGCTAAAGGCATATATACTGCGCATCCAAAAATTCTTGAATGGGATATATTGGGTCCATGACCCAAAATCAGTCAATTCGTCAGTCAGAGACGAACTAGCATTGCTGTATGTAAAATGGCGTGTCCCCAAACCGAAGTGGGCAGCCGACAAACTAAAATGCTGCATGCAAAATGGCATGAACCCAAACCAAAGTGGGCAGCCGACGAACTAGCATTGCTGCATGCAAAATGGCGTGAACCCAAACCGAAATGGGCAGCCTCGTTTTCATGAAGAATTCAAGATTATTCTCATCTATTGTCTCAATATGATATCCATTTTTGAATGATATCTTTAAAACTCAACAAGTTCCTTTTAGACTTGGAGGAGAACATTGTGATTGATATCATTAAAACTCAACAAGTTCTTCTTAGACTTGGAGGAGAATATTGCATTCTCTAAGATAAACGTCGTGCCTTTGGGCAGAGTTACAATTGCTCTTCCGGAGCCTTCAATCAATTTACTTCCCATGGTTTGACATATAAAAGAAAATATACGAACATGAGAATAAACAACTTCAATCCGTTTGTGTCACATAATATTTTCAAAATCTGCTGCTAACAGTTGACTAATAAAATCAGATATGTTATCCATAATTGATTACTATGCAGTTTGAAAATTTCAGTTTAAGCATTTTCTTCAAACAATCGATTGTTAAACACAAACAATCGATTGTTAAACATTGACAATCGATTGTTAAACACACAATCGATTATTTGCTATTTTGAAAAACTTCAGATCACACTGTCTTAAGACAATCGATTGTTAAATATAGACAATCGATTGTTGGCTTATTTTGAAAAATTCCAGAGCACACTGTCTTAAGACAATCGATTGTTATGCATAGACAATCGATTGTTGGCTATTTTGAAAAATTCCAGAGCACACTGTCTTAAGACAATCGATTGTTATGCATAGACAATCGATTGTTGGCTATTTTGAAAAATTCCAGAGCACACTGTCTTAAGACAATCGATTGTTATGCATAGACAATCGATTGTGGATGATTTTTGAAATATTCCAGATTACACTGTCTAACGACAATCGATTGTTAGACATAGACAATCGATTGTGGATGATTTTTGAAAAATTCCAGATTATACTGTTTTAAAGACAATCGATTGTTGGCTATTTTTGAAAAATTCCAGATCACACTGTTTTAAAGACAATCGATTGTTGATCATTGACAATCGATTGTTTTGCAGTTTTTATGCGAAATATGAGATAATCGACTAGTTTTTCAGGTTAGTCGATTACCTCTACTGGAAAGTAAAAATATTATTGATATTTGAGCATATTGATACATTCTAAAGAAATAATACTAACATTATATCATGAACTAACTAATACGAGCTAATACTAATGGCTATTAGTTTATTCATTCACTAATACAAACAAGTAAAATAAAATCAAATAGCTCCATCTTCTTTCATCACGGATCCATCACCGATTAGGTGGTCTATTTTTCCCTCGGGTTGCTCAAAGAAGTCTGCCACATCCAAGTGGGTGATGTCAAAGTTGTCGTCAGAGACAAAATTCGTTTCAGGGCGTTTACTCTTTCGAGATGCTTGATAAAGGTCAACCAAATGTCATGGTATACGGCAAGCCTTTGACCAGTGCCCGTTTTCACCGCAACGATAATATATAGTTTATAAACTATTTGCTTTTGGGTTCTTTTCGTATCGTGCTTGTGGCAGAGTGACCAACTTCAGGTTGTCATATCTCTTCTTTAAGCCATTCCACAAGATAGGTGGATCTTTGACGGTGAGATATTCAATCTTCAAACCTTCATCAAGGTGATGGCGCAAGAAAATCAAGGCCTTAGCATAGTTTCAAACCTTCATCAAGGTGATGGCGCAAGAAAATCAAGGCCTTAGCATAGTTTTGGGTGGATGCATTATTTCTGTCTTTAATGGCGTCTCCAAGACCCATAGCATCCAAAATGGATTTAAGTATCCAACACCCATATCATATAGTTCTTGCCCGAAATTTCAAGGGCAACGAACTTTCTTTTCATAATGTCAGACATAAACCAAAATTACATCAAGAGCGTGTTCATACTTACGGGCTCTATTACAATTATCACATTCACTTCAGGGAATAGATCAAAATCATGTGCTTTACACAATCTCATGTCAAATATTACTTTCATAAAGTGAAAGATTATTTTGAGAATCCTTATTGTTCTCATTATCACAATGATGACGATTATAACTTCGTCTATTGCCATGTCCACATCCATTGATACCTTTACGGTAATTAGTCTTCTTTCAGACTTATTACATACTGCTACCACATTCTCTAAAGGGAATGGAGCAAATTCAATTGGACGGAATTCTCAATTCTTTGCCCACAATCATACATGAATTTAATCATGGCAGGACATAGAGATTTTACCACTTCATGTGGTTACAATTTCTTACAAACTCCATTAGAGTTATATTCAAACTTTGTTGTCTATGTTTGTATATAAAATCAAATTATAGAATTCCAAGAATTTGAAAGGGAAAAGTAAATTACTTACCTTTAAGGTATACCAATAAATATTGTGATATCAAATATACCTCTTGTGTAAACTCCTTTCTTTCCTTTTTTTTTTCTTTTCAACTTTTTTCGTTCTTTTCTCTTTTTGCTTTCCAGTGCTTCTTTTGTTTACTGTTTTTCGTTCCTCCTTTTTTTTCATTCTTTCTTTTTCTTCTTTCTTCATTCTTTCTTTGAAGCAAAACCCTACACAAACAAAAGTTAAGACAATCGAAAATTTCAATTGGTTAGAGACTCGTGCTGATAACGTGTTATGAAATAATATAAAAGACAAGAACAATAATGCAAGAACAAGAGCAATAGAGAGAAGAGTAGAGAGAGTTCTTCTTATTGATACTTAGAGATTGTTAGGAGTGGTTTACAATGGTAGAAGACCCCTTTATTTATAGGGAGGGGGATGATTTATCTACCAAGAATAGAAATCTAGAATCTCTCTAATTATAGACATTCACCTTAAATAGAAGATTTCATAACACATATAAAATACTTAATTTGAAAAAAATAGGTTTACGTGTATCATAATTTGGGTCTAAATCCGCCCAAGGGATAAAAGAGTTATTTTGCTTGCTATCTGAAAGGAAATTATTCTTAACACAGGATAATTCAAAGACTAATCTCGAGTACCAATATCAACTGACCCCTTCTAATAATTAAATGTTGTTTGACGAAAATATGACGTAATGCATTGCCACCAGTAAGATTATACTAAATTAAATTATTTACAATTTTTGATTTTAAAAGAATATATTATACTAATTTAATTATTTAAAGTTTCTTTTTATAGTATATACCAGAATGATCCTTGACATTATCTATTATTTATATGTTCCATAATCATGAATACAAAGATCCAGGAAGATTTAATGGACAGGTGGCAAAGCTTAAGATCTGTGATGAACAAATGAATCATCGATGTGAAATCACGTCGTACGCTAATTAATTATTGCAGTAAGGACTATTCTGAGTCTGATAAATTTTAAAGTAATATTCCTTTCCTTTTAATCAAAAATGAAATCAAAACTTTATACCACCATTTATTTTTGGAAAGAATTATTAGAAAATACACACGACTTCATACCATAACAAAAAAGACTCATGTTTTTAAGTTCGACCTAATTCATGATGTACATATTTTGAAAGCACTAATAAATTCAAAATCTATGTTCTTATACAACCACTGCTTCTAAAATCTAGAGTTAAATCTGTATTCTCATAACCATTATTTTCACACTCACTTCTTCTCACATCTTCTACATATGCTTCGAGGGGCCGTGTATTTTCTTCTTCTCCTCTTGTATCACCTGCTTGTAATGTAAGAAAATTGAAGAGTAGAAGTCCACCATTGATGACCATTCAAAGCTTTGCTTTCGGAAAAGGGTTTATTTGAATAGGAAGTATATTAGAAAAGGTGCATGCTTAAACTTTCTCTCGGCGCACGATAAGGCAACTGTTACATTGCCATTATAGCGTAGGTTAGCAAGACGCTAATTTCGCCGGAAATGGCACGCCGTCGTCGCCCTCACCCACCCACCGCCTCACAGATGACTACTCCAGTCCCTACACAGACCAAATCACCAGGTCCACTCACGTTTGGAAGTTTCCTACCACCAACTTTTCGAGCCATTGAGAAATTGGGGAAGGACACTGAAGTGTGCATGCAAGTAGAGGAGAAGCCAAAGGAAGAGATCGTAAGGAAATTACAGTTCTCAAGTGTTGCTGATGATAAACCTACTCCCCTCTCGTTCGCGGAAGCAGTTCAAGGTAATCGACTAACACAAATGGGAAAAACACTGAAATTTGTACCACCAGTTAACAAAGAAGGGAAGATGATTGTTACAATTGAGGAGGAGGAGTTGAAGCCACAAGCAGAACAATGGAAGAATTCTCTTATTGGGTACATAATTGGAGACAACCCAACTGAAAAAGCGATGGAGAATTTTATCATTCATGTTTGGAATTTTGTTTCTAAACCTCGGATTCTAATGCATGCAGAAGGTTATTGTATTTTCCGATTTGAAAATAAAATGGATATGGATCTGGTATTACAATCAGGTCCATATTCTTATAGGAACAAACCAATGGTGTTAAGACCTTGGGAAACTGATTTCTCGTTTCAAAATGATGTGTTGAGTACGATCCCAGTATGGGTGAAATTCCCAGGGTTGCCAGTTGAATATTGGTCAGTTGATGTGTTGAGCAAACTTGCTAGTGCAATTGGTACACCTTTGTATTCTGATAAAATTACTGCACATTATGAGAGGATCTCATTTGCTCGTGTCCTTGTGGAAGTAGATGCCTCTCAACCTTTACCAGATCACATTGACCTTGAAACTCCATATGGTCACAAAATTCAACTAGTAGATTATGATTGGAAACCTGTCTTTTGTAATCATTGCCTCAAGTTTGGGCATGACACAAATGATTGCTGGTTCAATAATAAAGTTGATGAGAAAGCTCATATGGAACCCCAGGAACCTCAGGAGGATATTAGGAAGAAGAACAAACTTGCTAAAAATATTAGGCAGAGGTGGACAGTCAAAAAGGATCCTAAGGATAGGGTGATGCAAACTGATGTGTTAGATAAAGAAGAAGGTGGAAATATAGTGAAGAATACTATGGAGAATCAGCAGGGCACTATAGATGAGAGTCATAACCAACAGTCTGGTGCTAATGTACTAGTGAATACAAACAGGAAGGATGCAGCTATGGAGAGTAATAATGGTGGCACACCTGTTGCAGATATTGCCTTGATTGTGAATGGTGAAGTATCTTCTGTAGTACCAGCCTTGATGGTAAATGATAACAGGGGTAAAGCTAAAGTGGATGAGATAACTGCTGGTGATAACAGACAAGTTGATCCTGGCCCTTCTTTTTCATGATCATAGTCACTTGGAACATTAGAGGGCTAAATTTAGCCCATAAACAGAAAGAACTTAAGAACTTTCTGAATGTAAATAAAGTAGATGTAATGGGGTGTATTGAAACTAGAGTAAAGGAACACAAAGCTCAAAAGATCCTAGGGAAGATTGCTAAGGGATGGAAAGTTTGTTGCAATTATTCTGAGGCAGCAAATGGTAGGATATGGTTGATCTGGAAACCTCATATCCAGGTTACCACTTCCTCCATTACTGATCAGTTTATACAATGTCATGTTGAGGACTCAGTGGCTCATGTTAAAACTCATCTGTGTGTTGTGTATGCTCACAACACTGGTACTCTTAGAGATAGATTGTGGAATGATCTTAGGAGTATCACTATCCAGGATCCTTGGCTTCTTTGTGGTGATTTTAATAATGTGCTGAATGCTGAGGATAGAATAGGCTCCATTGTCACTGAGGCTGAAGTTAGGGGATTCAAACAGCTTATAGAAGACCAACAACTTACTCCTCTCAAGAGAATAGGGTGGAATTATACTTGGAATAATAAACATGTGTATAGCAAAATAGATTGGGCTTTGGGGAACTTTCAATGGTTGCAAAATTATGGACATATTGAGGCTGAGTTTTTGAATCCTTCTGTTTCAGACCATACACCAATATGTGTAAGGTTTGGGAGTCAGAAGATGCTACATCCAAAACCTTTTAGATTTTATACTGGGATCATGGAATTCCCACAGTTCCATGACAAGATCTATGAGGTATGGCAGCAAGATTGTGCAGGAGGTCCTATGAAACAAGTTTGGACAAAATTGAAAATTCTGAAGAAGCAACTTAGGGAGGTGAATGGTTATATGGCTTCCTTTAAACAAAGACTTATACAAGCTAGAGAGAGACTTGATATTATCTAGGGCCAAATGAAGTTCCTACCTCATCCAGAGAATTTATTTACTGAGGAAAAGGAGACTTTGGAAGAGATTGAGAAATGGAGCAGTATTGAGGAGAAAGTTATGAGACAAAAATCAAAAGCTACATGGATTGAGTGTGGAGATGCTAATACTAAGTATTTCCATGCTCAATGGAAGATTAGGAATAGCCAGAGTAATATCAATTCAGTGTACACAGAAACAGGTATGCATTTAACTGATCCAGTTGAGGTTGAACATGAGTTCATCACTGTATTTCAGGACCTGTTGGGAGGTTGTGCTGAGGAGCTGCTCTGTGTGGATATTGCCACTGTGAAGGAGGGAAAGTGTTTGAATATTGTTCAACAAAGGAGGTTAATCAGAGAGGTCTCATTGGAAGAAATTACTGATGCATTGAAGGATATGCCAACAGACAAAGCACCTGGAGTTGATGGTTTCCCTGTGGAGTTCTTTACCAAGAATTGGGAAATTATCAAATCTGATGTCTTAGCAGCCACAAAGGAATTCTTTCAGTCGAGCATTATGGCACAATTCATAAATACTACAGCTATTGCCTTGGTTCCAAAAGTCAGTTCTCCTACTACTGTTAAAGATTATAGGCCAATTGCATGTTGTACTACTCTATACAAGCTCATTTCCAAGATCATTACCAGAAGGCTAAAGGAGGTTATTAGTGATATTGTGGGGCTAGCTCAGTCTGCATTTATAGAGGGCAGAAGCATTGTAGACAATATATTGTTCAGCCATGAGATCTTTAAAGGGTATTCCAGAAAGGGTGTTTCACCTAGATGTGTAATGAAAATAGACCTGAGGAAAGCATATGATTCTCTGGAGTGGTCTTTTCTTCATCAGATATTAGCAGCTTATGGTTTTCCAGCTAAGATCTTAAGTTGGATCATGGCTTGTATTACAACTGTTTCCTACTCTCTAGTGATAAATGGTGGGCTTACAAAACCATTTAAAGCTAGGAGAGGAATAAGGCAAGGGGATCCAATGTCCCCATACCTATTTGTGTTGGCAATGGAATACCTAAATAGGATTCTGGGACAGTTACACAGGGTTGGCAACTTTAACTTCCATCCAAAATGTAGGAAGTTGAACTGCACACATGTATGCTTTGCAGATGACTTACTTATGTTTTGCAGGGCTGATACTATCTCCATTCAACTTCTGTATCAGGCATTTACAAAGTTCTCTAAGGCAACAGGAATGGAAGCTAATCCAAGGAAGAGTGCTTTATACTTAGCAGGTGTTGATAACTCATTTAAAGAAGAAATGTTGAATAAAATGGGATTCAGTACAGGTGTATTGCCATTCAGATATTTGGGAGTTCCTTTGGACTCAAAGAAACTTTCAGTTAATCAATATATGCCTCTAATTGAGAAGATCACAGCAAGGATCAATTGTTGGTCTGCCAAATTGTTGTCATATGCAGGGAGAGTCCAACTCATCAAGTCTGTAATTTTTGGTATTCAATCGTATTGGTCTCAGGTGTTCATACTCCCAAAGAAAGTGATTAAGGTTATTGATACAATGTGCAGAACTTTTCTTTGGACAGGGGCTACAAGCAAGTCTAAAAGAGCTTTGGTGGCTTGGGACAAAGTGTGCTCACCTCTTAATGCTGGTGGATTGAATATAATGAACCTCTTTCTGTGGAATAAAGCAGCAGTAGCAAAGCTCCTTTGGGATATAGCAAGGAAGAAAGATTGTTTATGGGTGAAATGGGTGCACTGCTATTACATAAAGAAGAAGGATACTGAGGCAGCTACTACTCCTAAACAAGCTGCCTGGGTCACCAGAAAAGTTATTCAATGTAAAGATAGCATAATGGAAACCAATCAGTTGGTGGGATCCTTATCTGAAAGGTTTGATACTGTATGCCACAAAGGTAAGTTCCAAATTCACAAACTTTATGTAGCCATGATGCCTAGTTATGCTAGAGTAAGCTGGAGGAACCTGATGCTTGTTCAAAATACACTTCCTCGACATAAAATTACTGCATGGTTGGCAGCACAACAAAGGTTAAATACTGTGGATCGTTTGGAAAAAATAGGAATTCAAATTCCTGATGAATGTGTGTTCTGCAAACAACAGAATGAGACCTTCCACCATTTGTTTTTTGAATGCTGTATCACACAAAGATTGTGGGCTCGTATATGTTGCTGGTTGGGATTACATCGACACATTCATAGCTGGGAGGAGGAACTGCAGTGGATCTGCACACTGGCTCGTAGCAACACATGGAAAAAAGCTATAACTGCTGTAGCTTTTATCCATGTTGTAGCTCTAATATGGAAGGCAAGGAACTATAGTAGATTTCAGAATATGGCATACAATGAGGATGCAACTGCTAAAGAGATTGCAATGTTGATCCATATCAAAGGTAGAAGCAATAGAAAGTGGCAGCAGGGACTTAAACAATTGGACAGTTTTCCTTAATTGCTTATCTTCATTCAAACTGTTAGATTAGTGTAAAGGTAACAAGGAGCATTCACTTCTTATGGCTAGGAGATTTATATAATTAGTCTATAACTGGATGTCCAACCAGTTATTATATAGGATTCTGTATATGGTTTGATCATGAATACAATTACACAGTTCATTTAAAAAAAAAAGGGTTTATTTGAATTTGTCAGTTGTTTGGATTGTGTGTTGTTCTAATTGATTGAAAATATCAAAAGGAGTTCAAACTTTAAATGTGAAGAGTTTTGGAGTAGATTTGAGCAAGATTTGAGTTAAATTTCAGAAAAGATGCAAGGAAGAAGACGAAGTCAATTTTTTGTATAATTGTATAATAGTGTATATGAGTGCAGAAACATACCTTATACATTATTATACACCTTTATACAAGCGTCCGTAGACGAACTTCTTCTACGATTTTCAGTTGCAATTCTTGTTCCAAAGCCAGCCTAAATCTCCATTAAATGACTTTAAATTTTATATGCAATATCCTTATACTGTTTCTAATAAGTCGAAATAATACTCACTCCAAAATTCTCACAAAATCAAATTCAAATTCAAAATTTAAACCCATAGATTTAAGCTTGTTAAAAATCTAATTTTCACCACCCAAATGAATTTGATTTGTTGAACTAATATTTGAGTTACAATTACTGATTCAATTTAAAAGCATGAGGAATTTTTTTTTTAAAATTAAATAGTAATTTTGAGAACCAATTGGAGTTGGATATTGAATCTTAGCCTATTATTTTTGGGTCAGTTGGTTGTAAATTGAAGTAAAAATTGCACGGGGCGCCCTATTTGGGTGCCCGCTTTTAACGTATAGTCGCTTTGTCTTTTTGTTTGCATCTGTACCCACTTTTTAAAAAACTTCACCTTCCCTTTCTCCTCTCCTTAAAGTTACAACACAAAAACTTCAGCTTTAGAGCTAAAGTTTTATTTTATAACTGGAAACAGCCGAAGTGTTTGTTTTATAACTGGAAAACTTCAGCTCTAGAGCTTAAGTTTTCCAGTTATAAAATAAAAACTAAAGCTGGAAACTGCTTAAATTTTTATTTTATAACTGAAAAATTTAAGCTAGAAACTACTTAAGTTTTTATTTTATAACTGAAAAACTTAAGCTGGAAACTGCTTAAGTTTTTATTTTATAACTGGAAAACTTAAGTTCTAGAGCTTAAGTTTTTATTTATAACTGGAAAACTTAAGCTGGCAAATGCTTAAATTTTTATTTTATAACCGGAAAAGTACTTAAGCTGGAAAACTGCTTAAGTTTTTCGATTACAAAAACAAAAACTTCAGCTGAAGTTTTTAAGTACAAAAGAAAACTTCAGGCGGGTACGCTTGTAATTTTTTTTGTAAAGCGGGCACAAGTTTAAACGTGACACAGAAAACGGGTATAGATACAAATGTCTCTAAATTGAAATATGAGCTATCAATTAAAAAGTAAGGAGCCCACTTGTTTTAATATGAAAATTTTCCTTATTTTTGCTGATTTTGGTGCTATTCTTTAATGCGCTATTTGTACATTATGTCCCTTTATAATTTTAAATTTTAAAAAATTAACCTTTTTAGATCTTTTATACGTAAAAGTAATTTTTTCATATGTAAAAAAAAAAGATATTGACTCTATGACTAGGGAAAATTATGAATGAAAACTGCACAGAGTATTTCGATTACTTCAAAGCTAGCAGTTATATTGACTCGGCCAAACAAATTAAACTAAGACTTGACTTATATGACATATTGACATCTATGTTTCCCTTACTTAATCCTAAATCAATTAAACTGAATTTTATTTAAAATTATGAGGTGAAATTAGCTAGCTTGATGAAGTCAGCGAGTCTCTTTTATTTCTACTTTCTTCTTTCCCAAGATTAATGTCAAATTTGGTAATTCACATGTAGACTTATGATCATAAGATTATCTCTTTGATATCATTTGAAAATATTGTATCCAACTTAAAATCTTACAACAATTAGTGTAGTAGTCAAAAAATAAAATAAAATTAAAATTTGTATTTTAAGAAGAGTTTAAGCTGTGAAAACAACTTAAAGAAATGCATGGTAAGACTGCGTACAATATACCCTTGATCACGCCCTTCCGCCGGATCCTGTAAATAGCAAGAATTTAGTGTACCAAACTGCCCTTTTAAGTAGAGTTTAAGTTTTGTCCGTCTATATGTAGAGTTTTAATATATTGTATTAAGTTGATCTACAATAATAGATACCTTTTTATAGCAAAACTAATTTACCAGTAAAATAAAGTACTATTCAGTTATGAACCTGACAATGATCTCAACTCTCAAGACATGCCCATGTGAAATTCAATGCAATTCAATGTCAACATAACGTATTTGTCAAATGGAATTTTTACATATTATCGGATGCATCAGCATATGAAGTCATAAATTGATGTTTGAGCCAAATATTAGGAAATATGAAGGAAGTTTCCTCTTTGATTAATTAGTTGGTAATGGCTTGCTTGTCAAGACTATTGATAACTTAATTAGTAATTTGCTGATGAACTTATTTAAATACACAACTCAATCAACGACAACGACCTAACTTTAATTGACAACAAGAGTAAAACTATAGTGAGATTCAAAGCAATAGCACGTTCCCTTTTTGGCTTTTGAGTTGAAGACAACCATTCCATGCACGTTAAGTTTACTACAATGTCATCAAATCATTACAGTAAATTAGAAGAGTGATTTTGTTAAGTAAGACTTTGAATTTTTGAATTAATCACTTTAATTTCCTTTTCTCCTCCTTCCTGTGAAAACATAAAAAATTGACATCTTGTCACAATTATCAAAAGAATAAAATGAAAATTATATCGACAAGTTTCGAGGAAATTTAGAGAAAGAAGGTTTATAGGAAACATTTGGGCAATTCATTTTGTATTTTTAATAAGAAAAATAGATAAAATATGTCTATGTAATTAATATACTTTCTTTTTCCTAAGCAATATACTTTTGTAGAATAAGTTTGAAAAGTTTTTCTAGAAGAGTACACACGACTTAAAAGGAAAAGGCGAATTATCTATTTAACACGGTTGAAAATATGTCACTTGTATTAAAAGAAAGATGATCCCCGGTTGGCTAAAAAGTTATGCAAGTACTTATGTAGCTCTAATACAATAAAAAATAACATGGATGAATCGGAATCAAGAGTAATATGAACTAGAGAGTATGTAATGACCAAGATGTGTGATTATAGTGTGAGTAATTTGAGATACAAGAGCAATAAGATTAGCAGTAAACTTTGCATAAGAGAGAGAGAGAAAGTCAGATAGAGAGAGTTGCATATTTTCAATAGTAAAATACACATGAGTCTTTACAAGGGGAAGGTCCCCTTTATATACTAAGGGACCTTCCTTGAAATAATAAAAAAAAAGTACAACGGTTGGTGGCCTCAGTGTACGAGCGTCAGAGCTCGAAACGACATCGCAGTGAGTCATGTCACTCGATCCGTCTATTAGCTAAGGCCGGCCTTACTCGAGTCGACCATAATTAGGTCGCCTTCTTCGCCGAGGATGTATGTAGATAGCGCAGGAACATAGAGAACCAAATTTTCCCAATACAGATAGTCCCTCCGTTTGTTGGGGATGTAGTCGAGAGACTTCCTCAACGAACGTACATACATGCTTGGCGTTTCTGGAAATTTGTCCGTTCATGTGGATATCGCTGGAAAAGGCGTGCCCATATATGAAGACGTTAAGCCGTTGACATATTACCTCCTTTTTGGGGATCCTTTTTAAGATGACGTCATCGATCACGTGCGTGATCATTGCTCCTGCTCCCGAGATGGTTCAGGTTATAACGTGACGTTTGGGTTTCCTGCGCCGGTTTTCAAGTCATACCTCTTCGATTTTCGTGTACACTTTCTTACAAATAGAGGGAAAGTTGAACTTGATCCATCTTTCGAACCTTTTCTGAGAGTATTTCCCCAACCTTTTCCTTATCTTTTTCTGATGCTCGTTGTTCTTTCTTTTCTGAAACTCTCTCGTTCTTAGGAATCGAACTCACGACCAAAAGCACCTTTTTCTTATAACTTTCGCTATGGCTAAATGTCGTCATGATGATACCAGGACCAAGGACGATGCCCTCTAGGGATTCGTCATCCTCAGATGATGGGGAGGCCGAGGAAGTTCTCGTTCCATTATCAATGGCTAACTTACTCCCTCTTGATATGGATAAAAGGAGGGACTTTAAGAACAAGTGTACACTCCCTCTTTGGGAGCACAATGATCTGATGTCGTCTCACTTGGCTGCTCTCAGGAAATCGTACAATATTCCTGATTATGTCGAGATGGTCCTAGGAGAGATCGTGGCCACTCAGACAGGGAAGGTTAAGCCATCCCGTTCTGAATCTAGGCCGGTCTTTATGGCCGAGGTCATCCTCTTGGGGAGGTCTATTCTTAGGAGGGATGCCACAGAGAGAAAGAGCAAAAGTGTGGACGTGGAGGGCCCAGGGGTCGCCACAGCGGACGTGGGCAGAGGAGGAGGGTCCTTGGACCAGGTGGAGATGGTGGCCGGCCAGTCTTCTCGCCGCATAGTGATTCCAAGCCACTATAATTTGTTGGAGAATTGCGACGAGGCGGCCACCAGTATGACACTCTTGTGTGCCGACGCTGAGCGTGTGTCCCTAGCGGAACTAAACGACAAGGTCTTCGCCCGAAGGGTAGCGGGTGTATCCTTACAGGTATGCCTCTGTCTTGATTGATGATCTTTCTTTTTCATTAGTGGAGGATGATTTTCCTCATACTTACTTTTTGGTTTCTTTTCCAGACTCTCATTCTAGAGGCGGAGAGGGGTCGACGCCAGAAGAAGAAGGTGGCTAAGTACAACAGGCTGGTGCAGATGTACAATAGGACACGTGAGGCACATCAAACCTTGGCCGATATGTATAAACAGGACCTTAACTTCAGGGTGGTCCGTGAGGGCCTCGTGCAATCTGAGGAGCAGTTAAAGAAGCGGGTGGCTGAGCTGGAGAAGGTCGATGAACAGCTCATGTTTGTAGTTGCTCGGACTGCGATAATGGAGGTCATCCTTCAAGCTAAAGATGAAGAATTACAGCTCGGCCGCGTTGTAGCGGAGGAGGCGACAGAATTGCACACCCGAATTTCGCCTTAACGGTGGAACTTGACGCCAAAAAGGCCAAAATTGAGGACCTCAAGTGAGCCCTTGCTCAGGTCGACGTATCTCGTGAGGCACACGAGATGTAGGTATATGCGGAGGCCAGGCTGGTCGTGCTTGAAGAGTTTTTGGCGACTGGTTGAGCGTCCGAGGCGGAGGTTGAGGGCCAGTGCCGGTTGGTTAGGGTTTCTCGTGAAGCGGCCAGCTACAGCCCTGAATCTCCAGCCCAGGAGGGGGCAATTCTGCAGACGTTAATCGATTGGAATCCAACTCTTGGATTTCCAAGGCTTACCCTCCTGGAAATGAGGACGGGCCACCTGAAGGCCAGGATTGGCGGGATAAGTTGTGGACTTTAGGATCCTTGTAAATATGCCTGTAAATACTGACTTTTGTATCATGGGTGTTTGACCCTTTTGATAAAGATATGATTTTTGTTGTGAGTAATATTTTCTATTCTTTTTGGCATGTTGTTGTATTTTTTACCGTGGCTGTGTAAAACTCGATGGCTTTAGCCGTGTAGGAACGATGGCTACAGCCGCGTAAAAGAACAGCCATAACCTTGTAAAATTCGACGGCCTTAGCCGCATAGAAGTGGTGGCCTTAGCCTTATAAAATTTGATGACCTTAGTCGTTTAAACATGATGGTCCTAGCCATGCAAAAAATGACGGCCTTGGCCTTACAAACACGATGGCCTTAGCCATGTAAGAGTGATGGCCTTGGCCATATAAAAACGATGGACTTAGCCATGTAAAAATGATGGCCGTAGCCTGATCGTCTTAGCCATGTAACAAATGATGGCCGTAGCCCGATGGCCTTAGCCATGAAAAAATGATGGCCGTAGCCTGATGGCCTTAGCCATGTAACAAATGATGGTCGTAGCCTGATGGCTTAGCCATGTAAAAATGATGGTCGTAGCCTGATGGCCTTAGCCATGTAGCGAATGATGGTCGTAGCCTGATGGCCTTAGCCATGTAAAAATGATGGTTGTAGCCTGATGGCCTTAGCCATGTAAAAATGATGGCCGTAGCCTGATGGCCTTAGCCATGTACAAATGATGGTCGTAGCATGATGGCCTTGTCCATGTAAAAATGATGGCCGTAGCCTGATGGCCTTAGCCATGTAAAAATGATGGTCGTAGCCTGATGGCCTTAGCCATGTCAAAAATGATGGCCGTAGCCTGATGGCCTTAGCCATGTAAAAAATTATGGCCATAGCCTTCTGATTCATTTGGAGATGGTCGTAGCCTTTTCATACATTTGGAGACGGCCGTAGCCTTTTCATACATCAGGAGATGACCGTAGCCTTTTCATTCATCTGGAGATGGACGTAGCCTTTTCATTCATTTGGAGATGGTCGTAGCCTTTTCATTCATTTGGAGATGGTCGTAGCCTTTTCATTCATTTGGAGATGACCGTAGCCTTTTCTTTCTGTACATTTGGAGGGCCGTAGCCTTTTCCTTCACTTTGAGATGGCCGTAGCCTTTTCTTTCTGTACATCTGAAGTTGGCCGTAGCCTTTCTATACATCTAGAGATGGTTGTAGCCTTTTTATACATCTATAGATGACACTAATCTAGTCCCTGTATTATGTCGGGCTTAGAGAGTACGCGGAGAGGCGGACATGATACACTTATGCTACAAAAATCTCCAAGTGACCCCTTTGTTGCCTCGTTAAAAACCTTCCTGAGAAAACCTTATTGGGACAAAACTCGGGTAAGGGAAAAAGATTACGACTCAGGTGACACCTTTTTAGAAGTGGAAATGTTTGAGGTGAGTGACGTTCCAGTTGTTCTGAGTGTCCTTCCTTCCATTGTCTCTAGCTGGAATGCTCCTTTCCCGGTCGCCACCGTGATTTTGTAGGGTCCATCCCAGTTTGTGCCCAATTTTCCTTCACTTGGGTCTTTTAAAGTCAAAGTCTTGGCTTTGAGTACGTAGTCTCCTGCTTTGAGTGGCCTTATTTTTGCCCTCTTGTTGCAATATCTTTCGACTTGTTGTTTTTGACTTCAAAAGAACCATCCTGATGTGGGCCATTTCTCTTCTTTCTTCGGCTTCATCAGGATCTTGGAGTCTGCTGATGTCATTTTTTGTTATGCTGGTGTGTGAATACCTTAGGCTGGGTTCGCCCACTTCAACAGGTATGACCGCATCGGTTCCATAAACTAGTGAGTATGGAGTTTCCCCGGTGCTGGACTTGGGTGTGGTTCTGTGCGCCCACAAGACTTCGGGTAGTAGTTCCGGCCATAATACCTTGGAATCTTCGAGCTTCTTTTTGAGTATGTTTTGAATTGTTTTGTTGGAGGACTCCGCTTGACCGTTGGCGGCGGGGTGGTATGCCGTGGACAATATCCTTTTGATGCGCCATTTTTCGAAGAAGTCGGTCGTTTTCTGACCAATGAACTAGCGCCCGTTGTCGCAACTGATTTCTTTACGGATGCCGAAATGGCATATGATGTTCCTCCATATGAATGTGATGACTTCTTGTTCGCGTATTTGCGCGTATGCACCTGCTTTCACCCACTTGGAGAAATATTCAGTTAAAACAAGTAAAAATCGTACCTTTCCTCGTCCTGAGGGTAGCGGACCGACTATATCTATTCCCCACTTGATGAATGGCCACGGGGAGGTGACGAAATTGAGGGGTTCTCCCGGTTGGTGTATCATTGGGTTGTACTTTTGGCATTGCTCGCATCAGCGGACATACTCAGCTTCCTCTTTCTTCATGGTGGGCCAGTAGTATCCGGTGCGTATGATGCATCGCACGAGGGCGCGGTTGCCAGTGTGGGCACCGCAATGGACTTCCTGTACCTCTTTGAGTACCAGTCTTGTTTGTTGCGACCCTAAGCACTTGGCTAAGGGGACAACGAACGTCCTTTTATAAAGGTCGTGATTGATCATGCAGTATCGGGCGGCCTGTATGCTAAGCTTTTCCGCTTCTTTTTTATATGAGGGTAGTATCCCATCCTGCAAATAGGATATGAACTGGTTGCGCCAGTCCCAAGTTAGGTTTAAGGAGAGTACCTCGGTATGATCAATGGCTGAGTGGCGGAGTGTGACCACATTTCTTTGTTGATGTTTTAGGTGGCGGCGGCCAACTTTGCCAGGCCGTCAGCTTCGACGTTCCGTGCTCTGGGAATTTGTTCGAAGCGGCATTCATTGAATGTAGCCATCAGTTTGTGGATTTCTGACTGGTACTTTTGTAGCCTCTGTTCTTTGATTTGATAAGTCCTAGTGATCTGGTTTACCACAAGTTGGGAGTCGCAGGGGAGGAGAATTCGGCGAACCTCATACTTGGTGGCCAGTTTCATGCCTGCAATAACGGACTCGTACTCGACCTCGTTGTTTGTTGTTTCTTGGCATCATACGGACTGGAAAATTGGTACACCCGTGGTGACCTCAAGAACGAGTCCCAGTCCCGATCTCGATGCATAGGCAGCGCCATCCGTATATAGGACCCATAGGTTATTTTCGGAGGATACACGTTGCGTCTCGAGTTCTGCCTTTGGCAGGACTTCCGCGCTGAAGTCGGCGATAAAGTCAGTTAAGACTTGCGACTTGATGGCGGTCCTTGGAAGGTACGTAATGTCATGCTCGCTGAGCTCAACGGCCCATCTGGCGAGTCGTCGTGAGAGTTTGGGTTTGTGTAGGATGCTCCTTAGAGGGAAGGTACTTATTACCCTTATGGGATGGCATTGGAAATATGGTCGTAGCTTTCGTTAAATTACTACGAGTGCTAATGCTAGCCTCTCAAGGTAGGAGTACTGGGTTTCGGCGTCCACTAAAGTTTTGCTAATATAATAAATAGAAGATTGCGTATCTTTATCTTCGCGCACCAGAACGGCGCTGACTGCAACTTCTGATACGGCCAAATATATTAGCAATGGCTCGCCTGGGTTGGCTTTCACCAGTAGGGATGGTGATTTTAGGGCTTCTACATATTCTTCGTTCCAGTGCAGTCCCTGGTCTTTCTTGAGTACACCGAAGAATTTGTGGCACCTACCGGAGGAGCGTGAGATGAACTTGGAGAGGGCGGTTATCCGACCCGTCAAATTCTGCACCTGCTTTTTGCTGCTTAGCATTTCCGGGATGGCTTCTATGGCCTTGATATGGTCAGGGTTGACTTCGATGCCCCTTTGTGATACCAGAAATCCCAGGAACTTTCCCAAGGCTACGCCAAAAATGCATTTTTCGGGATTCAGTTTCATACCGTACTTCCTTAATATTTTGAAGGCTTCCTTCAGGAGGGTGAGGTGGTCTTCCTTTTTGGATGACTTGACCAACATGTCGTCGATGTAGACCTCCATTGTCTTGCCGAGTTGTTCTTTGAACATTGCAGTCACCAACCTTTGGTAAGTGGCCCCTGCGTTCTTAAGACCAAAAGGCATTACCTTATAGCATTATGTCTCCTGGTGAGTGATGAAAGTTGTTTTCTCCTGATCCTCCTCGCCCATCATGATCTGATTGTAGCCGGAATACACATCAAGGAAGCTCAACAGCTCATGTCCTACCGTTGCGTCTATCAGCTGATCGATGTGGGGTAGGGGGAATGAGTTTTTTGGGAATGCTTTGTTTAGATCGGTAAAGTCTACACACATTTGCCACTTCCCATTTTTCTTTTTGACCATTACTACAGTGGTGACCCACTCCGGGTACTAGGATTCTCTGATGGAGCCATTAGTCAGCAGCTTGTCTACTTCTTCACCACTGCTTCGTTGATGGTGGCGTCGAATTTTCTTCTTGCCTACCGCATGGTCGGGTATAATAGGTCGGCGTTCATTTTGTGGGAGGAAATTTCTCGTGGAATTCCTGGTATATATGCGTGGGAAAAAGCGAACAGGTCTACATGGTTAGATAAAAAATTCACAGTACTTACCTCGATTTGATAGGCCGTGGCCTATGTAAGTTTTCTTCGCGGGGTCGCAGTTGCTTAGCAGGACGGGGTCGAGGTCCTCGACCATAGACTTGTTGGCCTTGATGTCGTTGGGATCTTTGATGGTGCTCTCTGTCGAGCGGACCTTAGTCCTCGACAGGGCTGATTGCTATGCTTCGACACTTGCTCCCTTGAGTTGCTTTATGTGCATGTAATCTTGAGCTATTTTATAGTATTCTTGGGCGGTGCTCAGCTCGCCCCGTATACTGTGCACTCCCCATGGAGTTGGGAATTTGACCACTTGATAGAAATTGGAGGGGACGAGCCTCATGGCATGTATCCATGGGCGCCCGATAATGGCGTTGTATGTCGTTTCTTGGTTTATTACGTTGAAAGTGGTTTCCATCGTAACTCCTCCTTCTAGAACGGGCGGCGTCACCTCGCCTGATGTTCTTTCACGTCGGCATCAGACTTATCAAAGGTGATACTGTCTTCGAAGTAGTCATACCGTTCGTGAGCAATGGTTCGCTTTAATTTGTGAGTGGTCGTGAATTTGACATGATTGATCGCTGAGTGATTGTCGTACCCAATGATCATGTTGATGGTGCGTGTTCGTGAGGGCGGCCTTGGCGGACCATGAGGTTTTTCCCGCTCGTGTGCGAAGTTGAGTTTCCCTTTGTCGCTGAACAGTTCTTTCAAGAACCCTTTGTTTAGCATTCGGACCACCTCCTGTCGGAGACCTATGCAGTCTTTCGTTCTATGTCCCCGATCTTGGTGGAACTCGCATATGGCATTTGATTTTCTTGTGGTGGGGTCGTACTTCATCTTTGCTGGCCATTGTACTTTGTTGCCAAGCTTTTCCAATGCGTACACTACTTCTGAAGGAGATACACAAAAGTTATGTACAAATAATGAAGGGGGTATAGCTCTGTCGCTCCTTAGTGGGGCGACATGTCGTTGTAAGGCGTCCGCATGACTTGGTGGCGGTAGCGATAGATGTCCAACCTTTAGATCTCTTCATTCTCAATAAAGGCTGGTAAGGGAAGTCCCAAGGCTAATCCAGCAACAGCTAGCTAGAAGGCGAAAACTGCTATTGCCAATCAAAGCCCCAAAACTAGTAAGGGCACTCGTGCCCAGCAAGCCACCCCAACCCTACCGCCAAAGCTTGACTTTACTAAACAAGCAAGAAAGGATCCTTCTGTATTATTATTCAAGCGCTAACGAGCAAGAAAACGGATATGCCCTAAGAAGCAACTTCGTGCAGCTGTTGCGCCCTTGCTTCTTGCTTTAGAAATATTGCTCGTTAGCTAGTCCGTTTTCAATAAGACTCGCGCTAGGGACTCACCTTTTTTGTCTAAGCCTTATCGTATCTTGCTGGTAATGGATTGATTCTTGAATCTTGCTTGGTTTAGGCAGGTAAGTGTTAAGAGGCTTTTGTTGGCTTTCATTAGGTATACATAGGTAAACATAGGACTTTCTTGCAATACATAGTGGTTGGCTTCGAATCACATCAAGCCCATATAGATGTCCACTCCTATTTCCTCTAAGCATCGAAGAGTACGTATACACTATGTTCGGGTCCACTAATAAGGAAGATAGCGTTGGGGTGGGGGTCTATGATGTAATACTAAAGTATGACCGGGGGAGATACATGCTAACTATGGGTATGAAGCAGGAGCCATTATGTAAAAATATTTGGGGGGTTACAAATATCTAATACTACCATCGATCAACAGAGTGGAACGATCAGAAAAAGAAGTTAAGTTAGAAAGTCGTATGATAGGTGGTAACTATCTTGTACAGTTCGGGGGGTAATCGGCATACTCCGATCAGTGGAGGAAATCTTTGGCTCTATCGAACATACAGGGAATTGGAGGTAGCATTCTACCGATGTCAAGTCATGGACTGGTTTCTTTAGCCATTTTTCTATGTGTTGGTGTTCTATAAGACCGACATAAGACTCGGCTTGTTAGATATTACGGAGGCTTAGTGAGCACTATGCCGAATCTCTCTACCATTTTATTCTCTTCCACTTTGGCCAATATGAGTTCACCTGGTACTAGTAGCTTTATCGGGGAATTTCTCATCTTAGTAGGAGCTTTCCAAAGAAATAGCTTAGTAGCCACATTAGGAGCGCTTGGGATGATTTTAGGCGTGGCCTATTCCCATTGGCTATATAATCATGCGGTTTCTGGGAATTTAAAACCCGATTTACTCCATAATTCTCCTATCCAAATGGCAGAGAAGTTTCCATATTTATACCTTTTCTTGTTGGAAGGGAGACTGTACGTTAAACTACCAAAGAAACTAGGGTAAACCAATGTGATCATGACATTGTAGGTGCTTGCAATGGGACGGATGCGACTTCCCTAAGTTGGTTTGAGTGGCATAGCCCGTTGCATAAGTCCCCCCCCCCCCCCCCCTTTTATGCATTTCTTTAGTCTTTAGGGAGCCAAAGCTTGACTTTACTAAACTAATAAATAAGGCTCGCGCTAGGCGCTTACCTTTTTTGGCTATTGGGTTGGGGTGGATTGCTGGGTGAGACTGATAGAATGAAAACGGGGGGCAACCATGCATGGTACTTCTCGACCCTGTCTCCGAGGGACAGTTGAACTAGCAACTCATGAATGCTGCCAGGTTTGACGAGCCAATAACTCGAAGGCGTTCAGTCTGTTTTTTTAGCAAGAATCACAGCCTTACATTATCTTAACCATGATACAGACTCCAAGTTCTTATGGCAGAGCATGAGGAGATTTATCATCAGTATGATGATTGGAATGGATACCAGAAGCACGACTGGGGGCCTCGTGGTCCAAGATAATCAAACCATCAATAACAGTAACGTAAGCATGAGACTTTTTGGTAGTACCGGTGAACCAGATGGCCACGACAATGGAATCTGCGACGGAGGACTTGTAGTATCTCTCTAGATCTGGCAAAAGCAAAAGACCCTCTAACATAATTTGAATCGAGGCTGATTGCTGAGCCCCACTCTGGCCTCGCGGGGCGGCCCCTGTGGTTGCGAGCTGGAGCTGCCATAGCTTATGGCTATAGCAATGGGAGGGCCCCAACAGAGAAAAATGTCAGGATAACGAGTGCTTTGCCCGCCAAGCGGGCGGCAGGAGCAGCGGGCAAGAACTTGGTAAGCCAACAGACCCAGTGAACCGGGCGGGGCACTCGAAGAAAGGGGGGCACATTGAGCAAGTACGAGAAATTGGCCCCGCTCCGCTTTCTTAAAAGCAAGGACCACTATGGGAGGTCAAACCAAGGATCTATGGAAGTGGGGGTTCGTCCCCGGTCAATATTGGATCAAACAATAGGGGGTCGTAGCACTGACCTCTTTTTTTTATTTATTCAATAATGACCGGGAAAAAGATCTTACAGTTTCCTACCGAGACAAACTCTCAACGGACTCCACGCACTGGGAATACCTCTTCCACGTGTCTTTCTCGTGGTGGGAACAGAACAACAGGGAAAGACCTGGCCCATGGCGAGCTTTATTTATTTAAAAGAGAATGGGGAGTGAATTGAATTTCGTTTCCGTTCTTTGGGGGCTTTCGGGCCCCTCTCGATCTTTTTCTACGTTGAGAAGGGGGAAGGAGTCTAAATCAATGTACATTAATGAACCATCATTGATGGACGTTTCACATGACAAGATCAATTCGACTCAAGGTCCGACGCTAATAGAAGTTGCTTACTTTCCTAGTAGCGAAGGAAAGGGCAGGGATTTTTTCGTAGTAATAGTGGGCCGGTCTCATGAGATCTATGCCGGCCGTTGGAATCAAACGAAGGTCGAAGGACTATTCGATTCATTAAGGGGCATAGCGGCGCCCTCGCCCGGCGCCATTTCTGGACCTAGCAGCAGACGGGCGGGCCTTTCCTGAATTCAGACCGGACCAGACTCTTCTTTGTTTGAGCTGCTCCCAGGCACGCAGACCGAAGATCTCACTTGTCCTTGACAAGTACGTAGAGATCTTCGTGGGACCGTGGAGAGAGTCTCAATCGATCTTTTCTAGGATTCATTATCACGCCACACATGGATATCTTTGCATTGATATATCATAGGGTCCCCCCTTGAAAAAATTCTTAAAGGTTAGGTTACTACCTGCTTCTACGGAAGAAGTTTACTTTGTGCCACCCGGAGGTCATATAGATCGGAATCCGGAGCGATAAGAAGGAAAGGGTTTGTGTGGCCACAACTACAACTGCTGAAGCTTCAAATTAGATTCTAAAAGGCGCTACTGAAAGCCTTTTTTAGGTCCTGTAATAGGGAGGTGTAAGCCTCGAAAGCCTTTGGTACTTTGGTAGGGTCAGACGGCTTTCTTTGCCCCAGCTTGGCGAATCGCATCCCCGCACAACGACATTCTTTTTTTGTGCGCCCCTTACCATTCTCGCTCAGTCTTTTAACAACTGGGAAGGCTGTTGTAGAAACGAAGCCTATCGCCACGCCGACCATCAAATACGAGATTGGGCCCCTTCTTAAAGTTTTGATAGAATGGCCCACCCCACCCAAGAGCGCTTATGTCATAGGGGAACTCATGGCTGGAAATAATCCTTATGGTTTGTTTTGATATCCAGTAGGAATAATAAAAAAATTCCAGGTTGGTTGGACAGCCTAGTGATAGGAATCTATCTAGCTTGGTTTGGAGAGCACTTGTTGGGTTAAATATTTATTTGTTGCTAAATGTTACGGCCTAAATATTGAACTATTGACCCTACTTGTTCGGATGTGTGTACACCCCAAAGTGTTCCCGAACCGCATGAATACATTCGTAAGTAACTTTGTGCAACATGGAAAATTTTACTGAGAAGAATCAGCAAAGAAAAGAAAAACGAGACAACAACATCAACATGTGCATTTGAGAGATTGCCCTCGGGCTGAGGAGTGTCCACATTAGTTCGTTGAGGTGTTTACACATGCATGTGGTCCTCTTTTATATTCTGTCGAGAGTTTGAATTGCTCCACCTAAGTAGAACGAAAAGAAGGAATTGTAAAAGAAAAGGGGGAGCTATTGTGAAGCCTAGAAAGGCGGACGCGGAAAATCGCTTATACCGAGTTCCCCAACAGCAACTTAGCTTAGTAGCAACACTCTTTCTACTAGCGTGGCAATACTGGATGCTTCTGATCAATAGAACACGAAGATGAGTAAAAAAAAGCTTATGATGAGCATCTATTTGAGTCGATCATTTCCAAGATCTAATTCCAGTTTTTTTATGTAGTGGAAACGCCTTACAATCTAAAGTTTTACGCTTAAGGGAAGAAATGTCCTTGGTGGATGCAGGACTTGGGACCCAGAGAATTTGTATACAAGATGAGCCTACATGAGTGTCATCAATAATCGTCTCCCGTCTGCGCAAGATGGATTTGGCTTCGGTGATTCACCATTTGAAAGACGAGAGAACACTATCGGCACAGAACCAACAAAGTCTGGTTCTATTTCAATCGTAGGTATTAGTGAATGAATAAAGAAAGTAGGTATATGTGAATAAATTCATTAAGTCTTAATGACAATGTCGGCCAATAGGCTTAAAAACAAAAAGAAAATGGAAATAAATGTTGGAGTCTCCTTACTTCTTAGCCCTAAGCTAAGTCTTCTTCAATGACCGATCACTTTTCAGCATATTCTGGTAAAGCCTTAAAGGCAAGGAAAGCTTTCAAGCTAATAAGCTACTTAAGAAAGAAACTAATGAAAGAAAAGAATTGAAAAGACAGAAAGGAAAGAGTACAAAAAGAGATACACAAAGGTTGAAAAGTAGGGGATAGGACAGTAATATGATGGCATTTCCCGTATGAATGGATTAGGTATAGGTGGAAGGAGATGAAAGTTGGCGCATAAGTAATGTAATGATGGCTAAGGGCTTTCTTTTTACTGGTTTGAAAGGAAGAGTGTGCCATGGTGAAATGCAAGACATAACAGAAAGCAAGGAAGGTGAAACGGTGTTGGCAAAATCCAATACAGAATGTCCCGAGTGGGCATTATTGAATGAATTGACTTCAGTTTGATTTCCTGAAACACAAGCGGATCAGAACAATAGAACTAATAATAGAACAAACAGAGAATAAAGAAAATATTTGAGAACTCGGGAAAGGAGAATAAGTATCTCTAAGGGAAGAAGACCTAGCCCAGCTTTCTTTCCGAGTCATCAATAACTGCCGGCTTTCAGCGGGTCCGGCTATCCTTTCACCGGAAAGGGCGCTAGCCCAGGTACATAAGTATAAGGTCCACCAGTACACACAATTATTCTGTTATTATCTCATGCTTGTTTAACTACTCCTCATGATATTTCTACTGATGGGCCCTTGAATTATAGCAGGAGCAACCTCAATTGCTGTACCCAGGCGCCGGTCTCTAGAAGCTTCTGGAATGTTCAATTTGTACGGCCTCAGTGATGAGAATATTTTGTGTACCACTTCTGATGATGCATGCATTGGGCACAAGTATATATTAATTCTGTAGATCAAGGCTTTCAAGGACTCCTGAGTTGGTGATTTGTCACCATGCAGCGCGTTACACATTAGCAGATGGAGATTGTGACAATGGTTGAGTATGTGTGTGTCTTAGTAGTGTAACAACAATGACAACTACCACTTAGGCCTCATTTATTTTTATTAATAAGATTAAGACGTGTGAATCTGAATACA
Source organism: Nicotiana benthamiana (assembly GCA_034376525.1). Classification (NCBI taxonomy): domain Eukaryota; kingdom Viridiplantae; phylum Streptophyta; class Magnoliopsida; order Solanales; family Solanaceae; genus Nicotiana; species Nicotiana benthamiana. Next base: position 61,560,482 of record CM067323.1, read on the forward strand.
CATATGAATATAATACATATTTGAATATTAAGATGTGTATTAAGATTAAGACATACGAATCTGAATACACATCTGAATATATTGAGATGTATATTAATATTTGAATAGAAATAATTAATACTGTTTGATTTTTAACATCTCAATGTATAAACTTTATCCTATTTGAAAATTAATAAACATAAAATTCAAATTAAATACTATAATTCAATATTCTGTCAATAAAAAATATAAGTTTTTTTTAAAATACGATAGATGTTAGTGGTGATGGCTAACGGGTGAATGCGACTAGAGGCGGTAGTTTGTGGTAATTTTGGTTGATGATGCTGGTTCGTGCTAGTAGCTAGTGATTGAGGATGGTGGTGGTGGATGGCGAAGTTAATAATTGCGGGTGGTGGTAGTAGTTGTGACTGAGGAAGGTGGTGGATGGATGATGGTAGGTTTATAATGATGGATAGTTTTGGCTTTGGTTGTTGATTGTGATGGAGTGGTCAGTTGTGGTAGTTGAGGTAGATGGCTGTTGATTGTGAAGTGGTGGGGATAATGGGTGGTGATGGTCGATAATGCTGGCGACTATGATTGATGATTATAGTGGCGTGGTGGTGGGAGTGGTGGTGGTGGTTGAGTATGGTAGTGGTGGCATGGTGGTAGTTAATAATGGTAGGCGGTGGCGGCATTTAATAATGAATATGTGATAGCATCTTAATGAAATTAAGTCTCTGTTATAGATGTCAATCATAGAGACCTATTAAGTGATTGTGAAGTAAAAAACAAACACGCTTAATGATTAAAATATGAATAACTAAGATTCAAACTTTAAAAATAAACGCACTTAATGTGTGAGATCTGAATGATTAAGATTCAGACCCCCATTAAGTGCAAACAAACGAGCGTTCCATAACATCTTCTTTTTATTATTATTTTTTAATTTTCCCTTTTTGTTTTGTTTTTTTTTTATAAATTTTTTAGCTTAATTATAGTAAGTACTCCATACCAATTACAATATTGTAAAATTTTCATTTGTTGCATAGAGCAGTTGTAACAGATTATATAACATTTTGCCAAGTAATAGCACACACTTATTATACACAGATAATAATCATTAAAGGTTATGATTTATGATGGAAAGTATAAGATTCATTTGTCATTAAATAGAGTGCTTCCATGTTTAATGGTGCAGATATGAATTGATTAGTATCTGACACCAAATAAAAACTTAAAAAAAAATATGTTACTATTATCAATGCAATTACTCCAGTTTTAGGTTATGATTTGGGAGTCTCCTCTTATTATACGTCAATACTCAATAGACAACTTAACAAAATATAGTTTGTTTTATTACTACAGCATATGATGTCATAATTTTTAAGTAAACGATGTTAAAATTATATTGGACTAATTAAATGTAGGACAAAATCAATCATCGGTTTATATAATTTTAAAATAAAAAGAGAAACTCTAATCGATAGTGTCATTGTTGAGATTATCGAGATTGAGTTGGTTAGATAGCAGGATTTCCGACTTCATTCGTACGAGGTATAAGGTAAAGGTGTCTAACTGGTGGGTCGGGCCGGGCCGGTTCAATATTTTTTCTATCCCTACGGGTTCCGGATTTAACCTTAACGGATTTAACGGGTTCGAATTATAACGGGTAAAAATTGAATTATACAAGTTACGGGTTGAAGGGGTGGGCCGGGTTTGGTGTCACTTTTTTTTTAGAATTTTATATGAATATTGTAAGTTATATTAATAAAACGTATTAACATAAATAATACAAGAAAGATAGGAAAAAAATTGCATTTATAAATTACAAGTTCTAACAACAACAACAACAACAACAACAACAACAACCCAGTATAATTCCACTTAGTGGGGTCTGGGGAGGGTAGTATGTACGCAGACCTTACTCATACCTTGGGGTAGAGAGGCTGTTTCCAAATAGACCCCCGGCATCCTTCCCTCCAAGAACTTCCCACCTTCCTCTTGGGGAGACTCGAACTCACAACCTCTCGGTTGGAAGTGGGGGTTGCTTACCATCAGAGCAACCCTCTTGTCTCTAAATTAAATTACAAGTGCTACATTTATTTTAAAATTACAAAATTGAAGTTTGCATTTAAAAAGTAAATTAACAAATAAATAGTAAACTAAATTTTCATGCATAATAAATTAATAATACTTCAAATTAATTATTAATCTAACAAACTAAAACATTAAGTATAAATACGTCTAATAATTTAAAATAACACAATGTGTCTTAAAATCTTAAAATAATACATATATAGCATATTTTAAAAATAATACATTACTATTATATTCTATGATTTGAGCATTAATACTATAAATTTTATAGTTTTATACCCTAAATATATACACTATATGTTAAATTCCAACAATTTTAAATTATGTTAATTAGGATACAATAATTGGTATATTTATGGTATATTTATGATATATTTAGAATATATTCATGGTATATTTACGGTATATTCAACGCTATATTTATATTATACTCACGTTCCGGGCCGGGCCGGTTAACCGGTTTAATAGTACTATTCATCCAACGGGTTTAAACGGGCTGGTTAACCCGTTTCAAATTTTAAACCGTCCAAACACCCCCAAATCCCCTACCCAACCCATCCCAGCCCCCCTTACGATCCGGGCCGGTTTCGGGTTCTACCGATCTAGACCGGTCCGAAACCGGGCCTACCCAGCCCATTTAACACCTCTAGTATAAGGATAGGTAATAATTGATACCTTTTTTTATATTTGAATTTGTAATTTATATTTCAATCAAATATTTATAAACTATGTATTTTTAAAGTTGTAACTTAACCAATTTAGATTTAGATATATGTTATATAAAATAATATGGGATACACGTGCAACACACATGCTCAGAAACTAGTTAGAAATAAGAACTATCTTCTTAGAAGAAGACTTCAATATTTGAGTGATACAAGAAGTAACGTCATGCCAGCTGATAAATATCAAATTTTGTGTTTTTTTTTCTTTCTTCAACCAACAATAAAATTTATCAATTATCTAAAAAATTGGGTATATTGAATAGTTTTCTCTATCCTTAACTAACACTTCCCCCTTAAATTGTGTCTCTTTAATAGAAATTCGCAACACGAACTCACCGAATTGAAAACAAAAGGAAAAACAAAAATTTATAGTATGAAAATATCACGTCCTTAGTTCTTAACTAAATACACGTGCGGCACTTGATAACTTGCTCACGATCTTGCACAACTTGCTCACGTTCTTGCTATGTCAAGTCAACCCTACTACACTCAAGAACGCAAGAGAGAACACAAGAGAATTGCAAAAGGAAGCTCTGTATTAGAGAGAACTTGAAATGTTTACTTGATGAGTTACAAATGAATGGCCCCCTTTATATACTAGTCTCCTAGGGGCTAGTGTGTAAATATTAATTATTATATAAGTCCTTGATATTTACAAGATAAGAGCTTTCTCTAGAATTCTCTACAAGCCTAGAAGATTCCAAGGATTTTTCTAGCAAATCCATAAGGATCTAGATTCGTCATAAGAAAATATCCATACTTCTAGAATCTTCTTACAAATACTAGCCTTCTTCTTATGTAAGCTTCCACATTGCATTAATAAATGCCAAATGGTTCCTATGTGGCATGATGTCATGGCGGGTCACCACACTCTCACCCACCTAATATTGCGATGACCGCGGCCCAATGCTGTTGCATAAACTCTCGGATCTTATCTTTGAACTGCCTCAAGTCTTCATATCGTTCCCACGTGGCCTTTTATGGTGATTGGCCTTTCCAATAGACGAGGAACATAGTGGTGGCTTTTTGTCCTTGTTTTCTCCTGGCATGGTAATCTATGATAGCCTCAATCTCCCGATCATGCAAGGCGGTGATAGTCATTGGTGCCCGACTTGATTGGTCCCTACTCGGATCATCCTTATCTTCATGATATGGCTTAAGCATGCTGGCATGGAAGACAGGGTAGATCTTAAGATATGATGGCATATCAATCTTGTATGAGATCTTGCCTACCTTAGTGATGATCTTAAATGGCCTCTCATACTTGCAAATCAGATTTTGATGCATGCCCCGTAGTGCCTTGAACTGCCTTGGATTAAACTTCACCATGACCATGTCCCCAACTCTATAGACTATGAGACGCCGCTTCCGGTCCGCAAACTCTTTCATCTTCTTAGCTGCCTTATCCAAGTAGGACTTAACACTGTCAAGTTTTTCCTCCCATTCTTTGGCCATATGATAAGCCCCCAAACTCGTTCCCTCGAATGCGGCTGGTAATGAATGTGGAGTTTGTGGTTGTTGGCCTGTGGCTAGCTCAATTGGTGTCTGCTCCGTGGACTCACTCCGCTGCAAGTTATAAGAGAATTGGGTGATGTCTAGGAGCCTTGCCCAATCTTTCCGATGTGCGCTTACATAATGCCTCAGGTAGCATTCTAGTACGGCATTGACCCGTTCCATTTGTCCATCTGTATGTGGGTGGAAACTAGTGGAAAAGTGTAGCTCCGTGCCAAGTATGTCGAATAACTCTCTCCAAAAGTTTCCAGTAAAACGGGGGTCTCGATCACTAATAATATGCCTTGGCATCCCCAGTACTTCACGATGTTCTTAAAGAATAGCTTGGCGGATTCCTTGGCAGGATAATCTGGTGAGGCGGGCATGAAGGTGGCATATTCGGAAAATCCATCCACGGCCACCATAATAGTACCATAACCGTCGGACTTCGGTAGACAAGTGATAAAGTCCATAGTCACACTCTCCCATGGATGCTCTGCAAAGGGTAGTGGCTCCAAAAGTCCTCCGGGTTGTTGTTGTTCAACCTTGTCCTATTGACAGACAAGACAAGTCTCCACATAGCACTTTATGTCATCTCGCATGCGTGGCCAATAGTAGACTGACTCAACCAAGGCCTTAGTGCGATGTTGACCTGGATGACCAGCCCACATTGTGTCATGACTCTCCCTTATGATCCATCGTCTAATTTCTCCAAACTTAGGCACGTAGACCCGCCGACCTGTTGTAAGTAATACGCCATCTTCTACCCAAAAACGTCTCGTCTTGCCCTGGTTGGCTAACTCCATAAGTTGTTTGGCTACTGGATCATGTTGCATGGCTTCTTTTATAGCCTCGTGAATGTCCCAAGTTGCTGAAGTGATGTCAGCAAGCTCGGCTTTACAGCTCAATGCATCAGCTACAACATTACCTTTGGCTTCGTACATGGAGACATTATCTGCTCGGGTCAAGGTTCGTGGTCAAGACCGACAATGTGGCTACTAGCTACTTTCATACGCAGAAGAAGCTCACACCAAAACACGCTAGGTGTTCGTTGTCACGTCCTTAGTTCTTAACTAAGTACACGTGCGATACTTGATAACTTGCTCATGATCTTGCACAACTTGCTCAGGTTCTTGCTATGCCAAGTCAGCCCTACTACACTCAAGATCGCTAAGAGAATGGAAGGAAGAACATAAGAGAATTGCTAATGGAAGCTTTGTATTAGAGAGAACTAGAAATGTTTGCTTGATGAGTTACAAATAAATGGCCCCCTTTATATACTAGTCTCCTAGGGGCTAGTGTGTAAATATTAATTATTATACAAGTCCTTGATATTTACAAGATAAGGGCTTTCTCAAGAATTCTCTACAAGCCTAGAAGATTCCAAGGACTTTCCTAGCAAATCCATAAGGATCTAGGTTCTTCCTAAGAAAATATTCACACTTCTTTAGAATCTTCTTACAAATACTAGGCTTCTTCTTATGTAAGCTTCCACATGGTATTAATAAATGCTGGTGCCTATGTGGCATGATGGCATGGCAGATCATCACACTAATGTTTGCTTGATGAGTTACAAATGAATGGTCCACTTTATATACTAGTCTCATAGGGGCTAGCGTGTAAATATTAATTATTATACAAGGCATTGATATTTATAAGATAAGGACTTTCTCTAAAATTCTCTACAAGCCTAGAAGATTCCAAGGACTTTCCTAGAAAATCCATAAGGATCTAGGTTCTTCCTAAGAAAATATCCATACTTCTCTAGAATCTTCTTACAAATACTAGCCTTCTTGTTATGTAAGCTTCCACCTGGCATTAATAAATGTCAAATGGTGCCTATGTGGCATGATGACATGGCGGGTAATCACACTCTCCCCCACCCAATATTGCGACGACCACGGCGCAATACTGTTGCAAAAACTCTCGGATCTTATCTTTGAATTGCCATAAATCTTCATATCGTTCCCACGTGGCCTCTTCCGGTGATTGCCCTTTCCAATGGACGAGTAGCGGTGGCTTTTTGCCCTTGTTTTCTCTAAAATTCTCTACAAGCTTAGAATATTCCAAAGACTTTCCTAGCAAATCCATAAGGATTTAGGTTCTTTCCTAAGAAAATATCCATACTTCTCTAGAATCTTCTTACAAATACTAGCCTTCTTGTTATGTAAGCTTCCACATGGCATTAATAAATGTCAAATGGTGCCTATGTGGCATGATGACATGGCGGGTAATCACACTCTCCCCCACCCAATATTGCGACGACCACGGCGCAATACTGTTGCAAAAACTCTCGGATCTTTTCTTTTAATTGCCATTAATCTTCATATCGTTCCCACGTGGCCTCTTCCGGTGATTGCCCTTTCCAATGGACGAGTAGCGGTGGCTTTTTGCCCTTGTTTTCTCTAAAATTCTCTACAAGCTTAGAATATTCCAAAGACTTTCCTAGCAAATCCATAAGGATTTAGGTTCTTTCCTAAGAAAATATCCATACTTCTCTAGAATCTTCTTACAAATACTAGCCTTCTTCTTATGTAAGCTTCCACATGGCATTAATAAATGCCAAATGGTACCTATGTGGCATGATGACATGGCGGGTCATCACAGAAAATGAGGATATTTATTTAAAGCATTGTCGAGTGATACTTTCCTAAAAACTTTGCTAGCAATTTGAAAAAGGATTTAGTTATTTACTCCGATAGTATAAAACTTTTAAAATTATTAATTTAATTTAATGTGCTATAGCAAATTAATTATCATTTCTTCAATTTCCTAAATTCTAATTAAGGCTAATCATAAAAATTATATTTAATTACGTTATAAGTGATCCAACTATGAATATAATCGTCAGTACATAGAATTTAAAATCAAATACTGATGTATATGTCGAGGTTATCGCCTAAGAGAAAGCTTGTATTAAGCCTTTAGTTTTACTCGCAAATATTAAGAAAAAATTCTACGATATACAACCATTATCGCACAGCCGAACAAAAAGAGTTATTAAGGAGGTTTTAAGGATAGGTAATAAGTGATAACTTTTGTATATTTGTATTTGTAATTTATATTTCAATCAAATATTTGTAGAATATGTATATTTGAATTTGTAATTTAATCATTTCAGATTTAAATATACATTATATAAAATTAATATGGGATGCACGTGCAATGCACCACAAACTAGTTAGAAGTAAGAATTATCTTCTCAGAAGAAGACTTAAATATTTGAGTGATACAAGAAATAGCGTCACGCCACCTAATAAATATCAAATTTTGCGTTTTTTTTTCTTTCTTGAACCAACAATAAAGTTTATCACTTATCTAAAAATCGGGTAGATTGAATAGTATTCTCTATCCTTAACTAAATTTTCGCGTTTAAATTGCGTGTCTCTTTAATAGAACTTACACAACACGAACTCACCGAATTGAAAACAAAAGGAAAAACGAAAATTTATGGTATGAAAATGAGGATATTTATTTAAAGCATTGCCGAGTGATACTTTCCTAAAAACTTTGCTAGCAATTTGAAAATGGATTTTAGTTATTTACCCCGATAGTATAAAACTTTTCAAATTATTTTAATTTAATATGCTATAGAAAATTAATTATCATTTCCTCAATTTCCTAAATCCTAATTAAGGCTAATCATAAAAATTATATTTAAATACGTTATAATTGATCCAACTATGAAACTAATCGTCAGTACTAGAATTTAAATTCAAATACAAAAGTATATGTCGAGGTTATCGCCTAAGAGAAAGGTTATATTAAGCCTTTAATTTTACTCACAAATATTAAGAAAAAATTCTATGATATACAACCATTATCGTACAACCAAACAAAAAGAGATATTAAGGAGGTATAAAGGATAAGTAATAAGTGATAACTTTTGTACATTTGAATTTGTAATCTATATTTCGATCAAGTATTTGTAGTATGTATATTTGAATTTGTAACTTAACCATTTTAGATGTAAATTATACATTATCTAAAATTAATATGGGATACACGTGCCCAAAAACTAATTAGAAATAAGAACTAACTTCTTAGAAGAAGACTTCAGTATTTGTGTGATACAAGAAGTAACGTCATACCAGCTGGTAAATATTAAATTTTGTATTTTTTTTTCTTTCTTGAACCGAAAATAAAATTTGCTAATTATCTAAAAATCTGGATAGATTGAATAGTTTTTTCTATCCTTAACTAAAACTTTCATGTTTAAATTGTGTGTCTCTTTAATAGAACTTACATCACCGAATTGAAACAAAAGTATAAAAGAAAATTAATAGTATGAAAATGAGGAGCCAAAAGATTTTAAAGAGGGGGTGTCACGATCCAAAATCCACTGAGGGTCGTAGTGCCGTCAGACACCGCTATTAGGCCAGCCAACTCAAATACAAAAAATTAGTCTCGTTTTAACACTTTTAAAATACAAGATTTTTCCTTCATTATTTAGAAATTTTAAAGAATATGTCTTCAAATCAATTTTAAAAGTCAAGACATAAATATAATATATCAAACAATCCCAGAACCTGGTGTCACAAGTGCATGAGCATCTACTGATAAGAGAAATAAAATACAAAATCCGTTCGGAATAAATGGACGGAAAGTAAATATAGAACAAAGGAAGGGACTACTCTAGCTGCGGCCGTCTCGAATGATGACACTCACCTAGTCCCAGAATCATCCGCGGTGCTATGCCTAGTAGACTACTGGAGTCACATATACATGTGCAACAAAAGGCACAACAAGTGTAGTATTAGTACAAAAACAACGTGTACCCAATGAGCATCCCGCCTAATCCCGAAGAGGTAGAGACGAGATGGTCAACTTTGACACTCTCTAATGGTCCAATAATTATTCATCCTTAATAAATATATTAAACAGTGAATTCATTTTATAAAACATGATTTTAATCCAAATAGAGAAAAGAAGTAAACACATAATCTTTTATAGGAATTTTTCAAAGGTCCTCTTTATTATTAACAAATAAATCTCGAGCCAAGGTGAGACAGTGACAAGTTCAGTACAACAGCACAAACATTCACAAATCATGCCGAGGTCGACGGCCCGCTCCAACAAAAATGTAAATTGTGCAATGCCGAGGGTCGAGCGGCCCGTACCATAGATGCATCTATTTAATCTGCTGAGGCGTTCGGCCCGTTCCACAAATAAATACATACCCTGCCCACGAATCATGCATGCGACGTATGTACACATAAGAATACACGCTCAATCAATTAAATAAGAGCTTATCGAAAAATATTTATTCAAATAAAATCAATTCTCCTTTAATAATTTTAAGAAATGTAGCTTAATCCGTTTGAAATTGATTGACTAATTTAATGTGATTTAGGCAACTCAAGCCATCAATGGGTTCACAAATCATCCAAATGTAACAAGCTTTTAAGTCCTAGACTACCCAGACAATAACATAATAGTAGCTACAGACATACTCTCATCACCTCGTGCATATGTAGCCCCCACAAATAGGAGCACATAACCAATTTAACTCACATATGGGGTAAATTCCACTTCACAAGATTAGAAAGGAGACTCACCTCGCTCCGAAGATCCACAACCGCCATTCTACATTCTTCTGAAGACTTGCACCAATGCACAATGCTCCAAAACTATCCAACGATCATACAAATCCATTAAATTATGCTTGATAATACATTACAACCCAATTTATAATAATTTCTAACCCTGAATGAAAAGTTGACGAAAATGTCCTCAGGCCCACATGCCCGGAATTCGAAACTTTTCGAAGATAAATATTACCCATAGCATTACGAACTCAAATATATAATGTTCTCTAAATTTCACACCCAAAAGCATGGTCAAATTCCAAGAATACTAATATTTCTAGGTTTACTTCCAAAAATCCCAATTTTCCCCATAATTTTCATGTCTAATTCTATGGTATAATCTTGTATTTAACTTGGAAATAAGTAGGAGTATCTTACCTTAACATTGATGATGAGATCCCTCCTTGAAGCTCTCTAAAAATCGTCCAATGAAGTGAAAAAAAGAAGAGAGAAAAGGCCAAACATCTGATTTAAAATAACCCTTGTGCTTCCAGGCTTTTTAGCACCTGCAGAACTATTTACGATTCCGCGATTCCGCTTTTACGAAATATTAGCCGCTCCCACGGTTCCAAAACTCCGGCCCAATATCGCTTCTGCGACCATACAACCGTATATGCAGTTCCACTTCTACAGAACCTTGACCGCATCTGCGATCCTCCCCAAGTCATCTTCTTCTGCTTCTGCGTCTCCCTCTCCGCTTCTGCGGTTCCATTTTCGTAGAAGCGGAAATACCAACAACCAGCAAACTCAATTTTTCCAAATATCCAATTTCGATCCGTTAATCACCCGAAATTAACCCGAGGCCCCCGGAACCCCAACCAATCATACCAACCAGTCCCAAAACATATTACGGACTTGCTTGAGGCCTCAAATCACATCAAACAACGCTAAAATCATCGATCGACCTCCAATCTAAGCTTTATGAACTTTGAACTTTCTAACTTATATTTCTGATGCTTAAACCTATGAAATCACGTCCGACTGACCTCAAATTTTGCACTCAAGTCATATTCGACATCATGGACCTACTCCTACTTCCGGAATCGGATTCGGAACCCGATATCAAAAAGTCCACTTTCTGTCAAACTTCTCAAAAATTAAATTTCTATCTTTAGCGAAATGACTTCAAAATAACCCACAGACCTCCGAATGCACTTCCGATTCCGCTCCCAACTCCAGAATCATCTTACAGAGTTACTCCAAGTCTCGGAATTCCAAACGGACATCGATAACGCTGAGATGCACTCCAAGACAAACTTTAAAAATTTCTTACAAAATGCTAACTTGCACAATAGGCGCCAAAACGCTCCCGATTCCGAGATCGTTTACTCAAAAATCCAATCCTAGTTCATTCTTTCAACTTTAAGCTTCTGAAATGAGGATTTTCTTTTAAATTTAACTATGATATTTCTGAATTCCAATTTCGACCATGTGAACAAGTTACAATGCCTAAAATGAAGCTATTCGTGGCCTCAGACTGCTGAACGACGTGCTAGGACTCAAAATGACCGATTGGGTCATTACATTCTCTCCTACTTAACCATACGTTCGTCCTTGAATGTGCCAAGAACTATACTGAAGTAGCCTCAAATCACTGCTTAGCACCTCGTGCACCTTCCCGTGCTACCACAACTTAGCTGAGCACATTAGCTTAATAAATTCTAAAGATACTCCCCTTTATTCAAGCAAACAAGCCTTATAATCCAATTCCAACATCCAGAATATATGCCATGCCTGTTTTCATCATAAGATCACCAAGTCATTCACCACACGTTGTTCCCAACATGACTTCATAACTTTGCTGAATTCTTACTTTTCAACACTTAATCCACAGGACCACAATAATATTTTTTGATCAACTTAACCAAAATTCAACGAATCAGATGCTTCCATTGCACCTCATGACACACGCAAGTCTTACTCTAACTCTTACAATACCACCACGACGGATGAGATAAGCCGAAATTCATAATCAACTGTCGAGTTAACCAATCGTTGAGTATGTACTTCTGACAAGAAACACTACCACATTCTGAACCAAATAATAGTCTTTGCTCCTTAATATACTTCATATAACCAGAATACACTGATCCTGAATCCCATAATCTCGTCTCACCCAGTATGAACTGGCCAGTCACTAAGCCACACCGAATGCGATCAAAAGTCTCACATGACGCCACAATGTTCCAGTAGGACACCAATCCGAACACAACAAAAACAGGAAATTGAACTCTGGAAGGACTTACCTAACCCCTGCACTAATATGGACTTTTCCCTGGAAGATAGGAAGCGAAACACACAAAACAAACATATAGAGGACCAGACTTAATATCACACTATTGCGGCGCGCAACCCGATCCAAATGACATACCCATGACGGTGTGCCATCTGATCCACACATAAATCTCACATAAGGAGATTGAACTTCGAGTTAAATCTGCTCATTACAATAAAAATAACGAATTTCGATCGCACGCACGCTATTTGCATAATACCATCCCTGAGAAAACACCGAGCGATATAGGCTACAAAACTCAAGCACAACTTAGGTGCGATACAAGATATGAATCTCAAGAGCCATTCTACTCACATAACATCATCGCCACGTGGAACCTCAACAAATGAGAATTTACCAAATCGTCTCATAACTAATACGGCGCAATACACCATTACTTGGAATAACTGATGACAAAATAACACCCCGACTATTCCTCCATAAGGAACTCTCGCTGAAATGAACACAATTAGCCTGATATAAGATTGCACCAACTTGGCTAATAACCTTTCAAAGATGCATAGTAACTCCCTTTTGTCTCATAACACGTAAGAACACCCATCATAACTGGAGCAACCTCCTCAGTTCATAACCCAATAAACAAAGTGCCTTCCAAGCATAAATTCTCAAACTAATGATAATACCACAATCCTCATACTTGGTTAAATCTCTAGTCAATCAAGTGACTATATGCCACACTTATACAATCTTCCCGTGGGTCTCAACCTTTCAAAATACATAACGGGTCGGCACATCTAACCCACCATACACGCTGACATTGAAAAGCAATCAAGAATCCTCAACCAGGATGCAAAGCCTCTTTCACAACACATCGATCTCAGGTGATGCTGAAGACAACACCAATTTATCTCAATCATTCAACCCTTTTCCTTGCTCATCCGAACCTGTGACATCCTTACCAGCACCAAACTGCAACCTTGATCCTCACTCTGAATTTCCATGCTACTCAATGCACCCAACGTGCCAATATACGATAGAACACAATTTTCATCATAACTCCGAAGTCATTAATATTTTAACACTTCATCATATAAGAACTTTGCACTTAACTCACTTCAGCAGAATCATAGCAACACACATGCAAATACCCATAACCATAGAATATGCAAATCTGCAAGTAGTGGTCCAAGCCACCATAGCCCTTCCGCAATCCGCTTCCACTTAACAAGCCATAATAGAAGAATGCCCCTGATAAATTATCAATCACAACGGCTGACATATCTCACATGTACCGCCACAGATCATACACAAAACTTGATCACGCAGGCTGAACTGATCACTGGCCCCAACATGACAATTTAACTATGGCTAATCAATTTACTTTTTTCCAATTCATCCTTTCTTGCCTTAGAAATAAGACTAACTCCATTCAATACATAACATACTCCATGTACACTCGCCCCGAGTGACCTTGAATCACGAGAACATGTTGCCTCAATTCCCACGAACTATTTCATATCACCCAAATGCTACACCACAAGTCAAAATATCATAGAACATTCTGGCCACCTTCTCATAAGCTGCTACAAAGCTTGATTCTTAATCCTACTCATAGGCTAGAAATCATTGGCCACCACATTTTAACTTTCGAATTCTCTATGAACATTATTGAGAGCCACCCGGACTTGGTCCTGAATATAATTCACTCCATAGATCTTATAACACATGAATACTCTCTCGGCGAAGCACCCAGCGAAATCACTTCCTCTGGAACCTGCATCCATAACAGGCATAATTCCTGAATCTTTTTCCAAGTCCGAACATGAGCTAATAAGGCCAACCATATCATGCCTCCAACAATCCATTTGCTCAAATTACCCCTTATGGTCTTCTCTCAGAGCTGAAATAACCTATCAATATGCTTTTATCTAGAAATCACGCAAGTAGATAATCATACAACCCAATCATAAGCGGTGGGACTCTCCCAATTAGCTGGAAGCCATCATTTCAAAATTCTTGAGTTCGACCGACCTTTTTACCTCTTATTGACATAACCTCGCGCCATAAGTTGTCAAATCTTCTCGAAATCTTTCTGTAAATCCTCATCTTTCATATTCTGAATCATTAACCACATTCACACGACCGATCTATTCTTTGAACAACCAATATAATTCTTTGCAGAAGCTTCGCCAACCACGCGACCGCTAACCTGCTCACGGGGTATAACTCACCTAGGGGAATCACCTCCCGCCATCTTCCTACGCCGCTGTACAAGGTACATTCACTATGATACTAATAGCCCATCCTGATTCCGAGATCACCTTCCAGCTGCTCAAGTCCATTCGCCCCTCGTGGACATCATTTAAATGTGCGGCAATTATCCTTCTAATTTTAGGGTTATGC